>JASGLE010000035.1:2579166-3862500 GCA_030179965.1 Cyperus esculentus | reverse complement strand
AAACCCTAAACCCTAAACCCTAAACCCTAAACCCTAAACCCTAAACCCTAAACCCTAAACCCTAAACCCTAAACCCTAAACCCTAAACCCTAAACCCTAAACCCTAAACCCTAAACCCTAAACCCTAAACCCTAAACCCTAAACCCTAAACCCTAAACCCTAAACCCTAAACCCTAAACCCTAAACCCTAAACCCTAAACCCTAAACCCTAAACCCTAAACCCTAAACCCTAAACCCTAAACCCTAAACCCTAAACCCTAAACCCTAAACCCTAAACCCTAAACCCTAAACCCTAAACCCTAAACCCTAAACCCTAAACCCTAAACCCTAAACCCTAAACCCTAAACCCTAAACCCTAAACCCTAAACCCTAAACCCTAAACCCTAAACCCTAAACCCTAAACCCTAAACCCTAAACCCTAAACCCTAAACCCTAAACCCTAAACCCTAAACCCTAAACCCTAAACCCTAAACCCTAAACCCTAAACCCTAAACCCTAAACCCTAAACCCTAAACCCTAAACCCTAAACCCTAAACCCTAAACCCTAAACCCTAAACCCTAAACCCTAAACCCTAAACCCTAAACCCTAAACCCTAAACCCTAAACCCTAAACCCTAAACCCTAAACCCTAAACCCTAAACCCTAAACCCTAAACCCTAAACCCTAAACCCTAAACCCTAAACCCTAAACCCTAAACCCTAAACCCTAAACCCTAAACCCTAAACCCTAAACCCTAAACCCTAAACCCTAAACCCTAAACCCTAAACCCTAAACCCTAAACCCTAAACCCTAAACCCTAAACCCTAAACCCTAAACCCTAAACCCTAAACCCTAAACCCTAAACCCTAAACCCTAAACCCTAAACCCTAAACCCTAAACCCTAAACCCTAAACCCTAAACCCTAAACCCTAAACCCTAAACCCTAAACCCTAAACCCTAAACCCTAAACCCTAAACCCTAAACCCTAAACCCTAAACCCTAAACCCTAAACCCTAAACCCTAAACCCTAAACCCTAAACCCTAAACCCTAAACCCTAAACCCTAAACCCTAAACCCTAAACCCTAAACCCTAAACCCTAAACCCTAAACCCTAAACCCTAAACCCTAAACCCTAAACCCTAAACCCTAAACCCTAAACCCTAAACCCTAAACCCTAAACCCTAAACCCTAAACCCTAAACCCTAAACCCTAAACCCTAAACCCTAAACCCTAAACCCTAAACCCTAAACCCTAAACCCTAAACCCTAAACCCTAAACCCTAAACCCTAAACCCTAAACCCTAAACCCTAAACCCTAAACCCTAAACCCTAAACCCTAAACCCTAAACCCTAAACCCTAAACCCTAAACCCTAAACCCTAAACCCCAAACCCTAAACCCTAAACCCCAAACCCTAAACCCTAAACCCTAAACCCCAAACCCTAAACCCTAAACCCTAAACCCTAAACCCCAAACCCCAAACCCTAAACCCCAAACCCCAAACCCCAAACCCCAAACCCCAAACCCCAAACCCCAAACCCTAAACCCTAAACCCTAAAACCCAAACCCTAAACCCCAAACCCTAAACCCTAAACCCTAAACCCTAAAACCCTAAACCCTAAACCCTAAACCCTAAACCCTAAACCCTAAACCCTAAACCCTAAACCCTAAACCCTAAACCCTAAACCCTAAACCCTAAACCCTAAACCCTAAAACCCTAAACCCTAAACCCTAAACCCCAAACCCTAAAACCCTAAAACCCCAAACCCCAAACCCCAAACCCCAAACCCCAAACCCCAAACCCCAAACCCCAAACCCCAAACCCCAAACCCCAAACCCCAAACCCCAAACCCCAAACCCGAAACCCGAAACCCCAAACCCGAAACCCCAAACCCGAAACCCGAAACCCCAAACCCGAAACCCCAAACCCCAAACCCCAAACCCCAAACCCCGAACCCCAAACCCGAAACCCGAAACCCCAAACCCCGAACCCCAAACCCCAAACCCCAAACCCGATACCCCAAACCCCAAACCCCAAACCCCAAACCCCGAACCCCAAACCCGAAACCCGAAACCCCAAACCCCGAACCCCAAACCCCAAACCCCAAACCCGATACCCCAAACCCCAAACCCCAAACCCCAAACCCCAAACCCCAAACCCCAAACCCCAAACCCCAAACCCCAAACCCCAAACCCCAAACCCCAAACCCCAAACCCCAAACCCCAAACCCCAAACCCCAAACCCCAAACCCCAAACCCCAAACCCCAAACCCCAAACCCCAAACCCCAAACCCCAAACCCGAAACCCCAAACCCCAAACCCCAAACCCCAAACCCCAAACCCCAAACCCCAAACCCCAAACCCCAAACCCCAAACCCCAAACCCCAAACCCCAAACCCCAAACCCCAAACCCGATACCCCAAACCCGAAACCCCAAACCCCAAACCCCAAACCCCAAACCCCAAACCCCAAACCCCAAACCCCAAACCCCAAACCCCAAACCCCAAACCCCAAACCCCAAACCCCAAACCCCAAACCCCAAACCCCAAACCCTAAACCCCAAACCCTAAACCCCAAACCCCAAACCCCAAACCCCAAACCCCAAACCCCAAACCCCAAACCCGAAACCCCAAACCCGAAACCCCAAACCCCGAAACCCTAAACCCGAAACCCTAAACCCCGAAACCCCAAACCCTAAACCCGAAACCCCGAAACCCTAAACCCCGAAACCCCGAAACCCGAAACCCCGAAACCCCGAACCCCGAAACCCCGAAACCCCGAAACCCGAAACCCGAAACCCCGAAACCCCGAAACCCCGAAACCCCGAAACCCCGAAACCCGTAAACCCCTAAACCCCGAAACCCGTAAACCCGAAACCCCGAAACCCGTAAACCCGAAACCCCGAAACCCGTAAACCCTAAACCCCTAAACCCCTAAACCCCGAAACCCGTAAACCCTAAACCCCGAAACCCGTAAACCCTAAACCCCGAAACCCGTAAACCCTAAACCCCTAAACCCCTAAACCCCAACCCTAAAACCCTAAAACCCTAAACACCCAACCCTGAAACCCCCGAACCCTGAAACCCCCGAGCCCTAAGCCCTAAACCCTAAACCCTACCATTCCATATGAATGGTATTCACCACGTTTGTGCAGAAATTTTGATGCAAAATTTCTTGTAGCTAGAGTAGTGATATGTTATACCAACCCTATGTTAGGAATGGTAGCTAGAGTAGTGATATGTTATTTGGACATATCTACCAACCCAATGTTAGGTTGTTAGAAAGAGACCTCATTTGCACGGTTTCATGCAAATGTTAGAAAAATATATGTTAGAAAGAGACATGTCTAAAAGAGACCTGTTATCCTGCACTAAGGCATATGCACGGTTTCAGGCAACTCACAAAAAATGGCCTTTTTTTATAGACTCCAAGTAAAGAAAGGAATGGGGCTCCTCTGTCCATCACTCCCATATTCAAAGTATTGGGTTTTCTGTTAGTACCAAGGTTTTACTGTCCGGAGGTATAAAAGAAACAAAAATCTTGATACGACAGATAAAACCAACTGTTAATCAGGAAGAAGGTACCAGTCAGACCCGACCAAAGTTCAAATGGTACACACCGGAACAAACAGACTATAAAAAGGTATTTTGTTTTCACGAAACAAAATAGTCATGTTTTCAATAATTAAGTGCAGTGATCTAAAAGAAAAAATTACCCATGTAAAAAAGTATCCTTCTTGGCAATTATATGAGAAAATTACTGTCCAAGAGGTAGATGATGCTCAAAACTACAGTTTGGCAGAGATACCTAAAAAAGTACTCTACGAAACTAATAGAGCAAAATCTTTAGGCAAGAAACATATATTCCTTGCAAAAACAAAAGACTATAATTCCTCAGACGAAATAAATATATCAGCAATAACAAAAGCCGATTTATTTGAAGAATTACAACAGTCTAGAAAACTGAAACACGAAAGTCCTAGAAAAGGATATTTCAACATTTCAGCAATACAGATATTGGTAAAATATCTTGGCAATCCTGGAAAGGATATACCAGTCAAGATAGCAATTACCGATGATAGGTGCATTGATCCACAAACGTCAATCAATGGCCTAATATCTAGCAATCTATATACAGAAGCGTTTTATTCGGTTCTGTTGATGGACTTAACATTTCCGGCTGCAGATGAAAATATTGATGAGATACTTAAGATTTTCGTCAAAACTCAGGTCGAAATGATAGAAGGATCTCTATCCACGGCAGTATCTATAAAAGTATATTGTTCATGGACAGAGGAGCCCCATTCCTTTCGTAAAAGAGATGATGTGTTTAACCTAAATAACGTATCGAAAGGACAGACACTAATCCTCAAAACGAGTGGGCAATCTCTTATGGAAGTACCAAAACCCATTCCAGTAGAGGAAGTCTCTTGGGATCTTGAGTTTGATTTTAATAAAAATAAACAAACCAAGAGAATAGCATCAACTTCTGATGTCGCTTACAAACTAAAATCTGGGGATAATCTATATATAAAACTAAAACCGCCCCTAGAAACTGAAGCACGTAAAAGTGTAAGTAAACGCGAATATTTAAGAAGATTTAATAAAAATCTTAATGATGTTGAGTCAGAAGATTCCAATAAACTCTGAGCTTGAGCAAAAGCTCTGGGATTTAGGAATTAATCCATATAGTGACCCTAAACGCATACTTACCTCACTTGAGCAAAGGTATGACGAAGGGGAAAAGACAGAATTACTAACAGCTGCATTAGTTCAACTGTCAATGGAATTAAATCCACAGGGAGAACCTTCAGATTGTAAGACAGTAACAACTTAAGCAGAACCAGTAAATGCCTTTACTTATTATGGGAAGAACCCCCATAGAAATAAAGATATTTATAAAAAATATAAGGAATGGTATAAAGACTATCACGAAGAAAGATCTAGAAAGACCAATGAGAAACTTTGGAAATCACGCCAACAATCAGCAATGAATGTTGACAAAGTACAACCAAAGTTAGGAGAATTAGATAATCTATCAATGAAGATAGCAGTACATACGCTACCAATAACTGATAGAGGATCAATTTTACTCTTAGATTCCTTAGAAAATGCCTCTCAAGAAATTAATACTTGGGATGGAATCCTTCGACAAGCAATAGCATATATAACTATAAAAGAAAAGAAGGAATTAACTAAGGAAGAAATCCTAAGCTATTATGAAATGTGTCTTGGCGGAAACGCCAAAATGGCTTGGGAAGCTTTGAAAACAACTCCCGCATGGACTGGATTCATGGAACAATGGAACCAAGCCGAAGGAAAAAATTCCTTAATACCAGATTTCTTTAGATTACAATTTTGTGGTATTAGGAATAGTGCTGAAACAGCAGAACAGCAAAAGAAGATGGCAATAGACCAACTAAATAAAATACAACTTTGCGAGTTAACAGATCTAAACCTTGCAAGGTATAATGAAACGTTTAATAAGTTACTTTTAGTAATAAAAGAACCTTATAAACATGAATATCTGGACTTATATTTCACTAAACTCCCAACTCCATGGGATAGCTTAATGAAAGAAGAATATAGACCAGATGCTTATGATTGTCTAGGAACCAGAATGCTGGCTCTAAAACAACGCATCGAAGCCCTATGTAAGGAACGCCAAATAAGAAAGGCGGCCTCACAAAACATAAAATCCTTATGTGCAAATATAAAACAACCAGTTTTACAATTTGGATCTAGCACAGTAAGGAATAACGATTCAAAGCCAAAATATACTTCAAAGAAAATAAGTAAGTTTAAACATAGGACGCCCAAACAAGCTAAACCTAAGTTTAAACAAAGAAGTGCCAAATTAGTCAAAAAACCCGAAAATCAAGTCCGATGTTTTGGTTGTAGAAAATTAGGACACTACCTGAATGCATATCCAAATAAGAGAAAAACCCCTATACAACACATCAGGATGGTCGAGTTAATACAAAACGCGGAAACGCAAGGATTTGTATTAAAAGACGAATATCTGACAAACTCTGAAGAGGAATATGAATTTCCCTCAGATTCTGAGAAAGATCAATCTGAGTCATAATGAGCAAAAAATACCTTGATAATCCTATAGTAGGAATTCTTGCTAAAGCAATAAAGCAAGACTGGGTACAAACTGCATCAACATCTGAGCAAAGCAATACTCAAGATGAAATAAATGAGTTATGTTGTAGACTCCAAGTTCAGGAGGAACGTATTGATGAACTCGAAAGAAAAATAGGATTTCTAATGGAAATTTGTCTCCAATTAAATGAAATTCCTATGCCAGAAGGTAGTAAAGAAAAGAAAAAAGCAAAACTTCCTTATCCGACAACCTATATCAGTAATCAACCAATAAATAATGATACTGATAAAGAGGATGTACAGAGTAACAAAAATGATACCCACTCTGAAGATGATTCAGAATGAGTCAATACGTAGAACTCTTGTTTACATTCCCTTGATATAAACCATGCAAAGTATATGCTTTGTATGATACTGGATGTTCTTTATTACTAGCAAAATATGGTGTATTTCCATCTGAAACATGGTAAAAAGGACAAACGCAAATACTTTCTTACACTAATCAACAGCAGCAGAAAGTAAGTAGTATAGCTAAAAATGTGATGTTCCAGTTGGGTAGCCAAACGTACACAGCTACCTTTACTTTACATGATCCTATGAAATATGATATAATGTTAGGTAACAAATTCTGGCTTGCTCTTGCAAGAGATTATTTGTTCTTAACAGACACACAGGGACGAACCAGGAATAATGTGTTTAGTTTCCACTATACATATTATCCTATGGAACTTCAACCCTGGCACCATCAAACTTCAAATACACGAAGTGTGGTGATATAGTTACTGTAGCTACAGTAGGCGCGTACCTCACTACAAGCTCTAGTGCAGTATAGATGAAGAAAGGTAAAATGGATGAAATACTTAAGGTATTATCTTTAAATTTCAGTGATAATCCTTTAGCGCTGTACAAAGAAAACCATCCTAAATGCAAACTAGAAATACTTCCAAGGGATGTGTTAAAAGAAAAACGTTTATCAGTGCCTGTCCGAATTAAAGCCAGACCAGGGACACCAACTGATGAACAAGATTTCAGGATGCATTTGGATGAAATGTTAAAATACAAACTAATCCAACCCAGTACCAGTGCATGGTCAAGTCCCGCCTTTATCAGTGCATGGTCAAGTACCAGTGCATGGTCCACCCTAAACCCCCAACCCCAAACCCCAAAACCCAAACCCCAAACCCCAAACCCCAAACCCCAAACCCTAAACCCGAAACCCAAAACCCTAAACCCGAAACCCTAAACCCTAAACCCGAAACCCCGAACCCCAAACCCAAAACCCCGAACCCTAAACCCTAAACCCTGAACCCCGAACCCCGAACCCTAAACCCTAACCCCCAACCCCAAACCCCGAAACCCCAAACCCCGAACCCCGAATCCCGAACCCCAAACCCCAAACCCCAAACCCCAAACCTCCAACCCCAAACCCCAAACCCCAAACCCTAAAGCCGAACCCGAAACCCGAAACCCCAATCCCGAAACCCTAAACCCCAAACCCCCAACCTCAACCCCCAAACCCCAAAGCCCAAACCCCCAACCCCCAACCCCCAACCCCAACCCCCAAACCCCAAACCCCCAACCCCCAACCCCAACCCCCAAACCCCCAACCCCCAACCCCAACCCCGAAACCCCAACCCTAAACCCTAAACCCTCAACCCTAAAACCTGAACCCTGAACCCTAAACCCTAAACCCTAAACCCTGAACCCTAAACGATTTGCGAATGGATAAACGATTTGTGATGGATTTTGCAATCCTGGCGAGAACAGCATGAAAGGAAGGGTAAAACCAAACCAAAGCTTAGCTTAGCTTAGCTGCTAATAAGAAGAAGAAGAAGCAACAGCCTTCCGTCCATCCGTCCGGAAGAGACAGAGAGAGAGAGCTCAAAGCTCTAAAACCCTAGCCAGCGGCAACAGCAGGCAAAACCCTAGCCACTGCAGGAAGGAATGACATGGCCTTTAAAAATTCTGAAAAAATTCATCAGTTGGCTACACATTAACGATTCCTTTGACCATTATTAAAACGAAATGGAAAAATTTGCCATACACTTGAAGTGAGTTGGAAAAATTTATTTATCATGGGATAGCTAAAGTTTCCGAAATGGTAAAAATTGGCATTATACAACTTAATTATGTCAAGATTATTTTGAGCTATTTAGATTAAAAATTTTGACATCGGATTTTTGAATTTGAACTGTAAGCGTTTCGGTCCGAAACGCTTACAGAAGCACCGTAGCCAGACTCATAATTAAAATATAAAAGTTTCAAACTATGAATAAATTACAAAAATATAATTTTCATGTCATTAAAATTTTTTATTTTTTATTTTTCTCAATGCACTTATTTTCATAGGTGAAAAAACATGCACCATTTTGTAAAATTTTATATGTATTAATTAACTAAAAAAATTTACAAACAATTTCCATCAGAATTGCCATGGAATTATAGGATTTTTACAAAAGAATTATGAAATAGAACCTCATAGATAATTTCAAAGGGATTGTTTTCTAATAAAGTAGAAGAAAATAAATATATATTTGATACTTTTTTAAAAAAATATATTTAAGATCTGAACAAGATAAACAATTTTAACATTTACTAAAAATATTTATTGAACTTCTAAATATCGCTCCTCACCATGAAAATTACATTTCTGAAATATCTTACTACCTTCAGAATCATGAATTAATGTAGTTAATATTTTTTTAGATACTTTTACAATTACATTAAAACTTTGGTAAATTTTGTCTTGACAAATTTTGGTATGATAATGTAGTCGTCATCTAATATATAAATTTGGATAAGCAAATGCATGTCATTTAAAAATTCTTAAATTAATATATATTTTTTTAAGTCTGAGGAAAATAAATAACATGCATGTTACGATTAATATTATTGGAACTTTTAATTGCATCATTACATTGTGGGACCCACAGAGTTGAGCCATGTTCTCTTTTAATTTTGTAGAACGGAAATCAATAAAAGTTGGTTTTATGAGTTCTCATGAAGAGAGAGGAGCATCTAATACAATATGATCCAACGGCTTAAACTGTGGGTGCACAATCAGGAGGTGCACTCATGGGTGCACCCACCCCCTCCCTCCCTTGAGAGAAATATTCTTTTGCTACACTAGTATTGAAAACCGAACAACAATAATATTCTCCGCTGGTATACAATCAAGTTCTCATCTTCCTGTGCTATCTGGTTAGAAGCATACATCTCCATCTCCTTAATTTATAACAGAAGTCAGTGAAATTAACTAATAATGCAAGTACGTTGAAAAATTATCAGCATGCAGCTAGCTTATCAGTTCTCCCACCGTGACAAAAGTCTACTTGCTTTAGTTGCCTGCAACATATATAGAAATAGTCTCCTCTTAAGCTGTGCAATAATTTATATATATGTAAAATGATTAATGGCCCCTGCCTAGTGCCCTGCATTTGTCAGAAACACCTTGGCGAGCAACTAATTATAATTACCTCTTCTGTCCAGTTGCATCTTATGGTGAGAACAGCTAAAATTAATGTCTGTACAAACGTCCCTCCAATCATTCCAGCCCATATACCCTGCAGTATATATGAAATTAAATTGGACAAACTTTTAATTCAAGGTGAAATCTTCTTCTGAAATATATATCTTTAAGAAAAGATATCAATTCATTGATTCAAGTGAAGATAATTAATGACGTTCTGCTGCATGCATGGTGAGGTTGCAATTCAAATGAAGAATCCAGACAATATATATTCAAAATTAGGTGACGAACATATCTAGCTAGTAATCAATTTCCAGAAATTAAAAGACATCTTGTTTATCATTAATTTAATTCTTTCAATTGAAAATTCAAATTATATCGGCTGCTCCTTAATTAGATTAGGTCAGGATCACATGGAGAAAAGACAAAAGGAAATTTAAGACCAATATATTAAATAAGCTAATTGGTGATTTGAATGTGATGGCGCCAGATACTGTGAAACGAAGTTACCGATCGACATGTATGATCTTTGATATATATCCTGAGAATTAAATTGTAAAGAAAATGATATATATATTATATATATATTTACCCAAACGCCATAATGGTAAGTCCAACCCAACATTACTCCGAAAGGAACACCAATCAGGTAATAACTGCCGATGTTAACATACGCCACCAAGGCTTGCCACCCAGAACCAACTGCAACGCCTGAAAACATATAAATAACAATTACATTTACATGCCAGTTCAGTTCCAGGGTTCTGACTTCTGAGCCTCTGACAACACGTACAACTGATCGATCATATATTACGTTTTCAAGTTACTAACCAGAAAGAACAGGCTGGATACTATTTAGGAGAATTGTCGATGCTAGCAAAATAGTGAGCTTCTCCACTGCACTCACTACTGCCTTGCTGGAAGTAAATATCAGCGTGATTTTGTCATTGAATGCCAGTATCAATACGCTGAACAAAATTCCTATCAGCAGAGAAGTCACCACTGACACAATCATGGCAAATTTAGCTGCATCACCTTTTCCAGCACCCAGTTCATTTGCCACTCTCACCCTTCAGCAATTAATAAAGTATATATATGTTATAAAATGATGGCAAATATATTGTGATGGTAATTATTTCATATCACTTGATTCTTTCTACAGTACATATCTAAGATGATGTCCTATACTATTTATATTGATATTGTGATTTAGGAAAGAAATATATAGCAGTTAGACTAACCCTGTTCCAGCAAAGAAAGCCAGAGGGATCATCATCTCCCAAGTACTGATGCTCATGCTGCATGTTTCCAACAAATTGACTCGTATAAGCACGTCGAGCAAGATATTTAACTGTTTCTGTTTGTTAGATAGTTGTTCACTTCCAATGAAATCTCAATTATTAAAAGAAGGTTTCCCTTTTCTTTCTGGTTTAATGTGTCAAAGGAAAGATAAGAGACAAACCAAACTGTAAGTGCGTCAACAGCAAGTTCAGCATTTGGCAGATATCCTGTGAGCAATACCAGCACCCTGTAGTACCAATTCTCCAAGCTACATGCACCGAACAATTATTTGGTAAAATTGAGAACCTACATAAATTAATTAAATCATTTCAAAGATTATATTATGTAGTAGTTTACAACTTAATTTACATACCACAACATGACACCGGAAGAAGCCGACAGCTTGACAAATTCCCACATATCAGCAAATGCTTCCATAGAGAAGCCCTTCCATGTGTCCGGGCACCCACCAAAGAAAACATAAAAGGACTGCAGAAGCACAAGCATCCAGCAGGCAACGCTCAATAAGTTCACTGCAGTAACTAGCCCGAAGTTCCACTTATACAGAAACAGCCAACTAAGAATAATGTGAGATACAAGTACCACGCCTGCTGTGGCAGCAGTGACCCAGTTCTTAAGTTGACACTGCAAGTACCGTCTGACTGGAAAATTCATCGCATAAGCAAAATGCAGGGGAATTTGCCACATAGTTAATTTACTTGCCATCTTAGCAAGATCATCTGGCTCCCCGCATAGTTTGAGAATCGGGGCTGTGTAGAAGTAAAATGGGAGGAGCATGACAGCACAGAGAAAAAGAACAATCCATGAGCGTTGTAAGTAGATGCCGAGCAGGTGGTACTTCTTTGCACCATATGCTTGACCGCATAGCGTCTCAAGCGCACTTGCCATGCCAAGCTAAACTCAAAATCAATTTGATAGATTATTAATTGTCACATAAATACAAGAATGTCCTGTTTTATTAATTTAAGTGATTAGATACAGCTAATTATAAACCAACCAAAGTTTCAAGTCAAAACGTAACGCACTGTAAAATCGCACCTCAGTGCATAATTAACATAACCTGTGAAATTATTGGGGAATCTTAGCGCGCGTGCCACCCCCCACCTCCACCCCCCCACCACCACACAGCAGACCCCAGTACCTTCCATCCCTCTGCGGCTCTGTCCCCCCCACATACATGTCTATAATTAATATAATCTATGCACCTTGATCCGGTCCTTAGGTTTGACTTTTGATCTTGAAGCATATGAGCTAGCAACAATTAATTAATACCAACTATGAAGGTTTTGACTACCAATAACAATGGCTGTATACTAAGCAAATATGCGGGACAATGTCCCATATTTTTGCTAATTTCTACTTTTTCTGTAGGATTATTTTATATTTGTTTGATTTTTTTTTTCAAAAAGCTCTATTTGAACCCAGAAAATGCTTGTTATTAGATTATGTTAGTGAATCCCGTAATTGATATTTAATGTCTTTTGCAAGTTGAATACAATGTCTAAACCCCATTCAATAATTTTCCTGTGGCTCGATCTGCTACTTACTATATATGTCCGAATTTCAGATCCAAGTTTTGGCATTCATGGCAATAATAAAATAAATCAATAATAAAAACATATGAAGATATAGAAAGAGTTAATGAAAATTTCACATACAAACAATCCAAAACTAAAGCCGGTGATGATGCTAGAAATGGAGAATGCTGCGAGCTCAAGATCGCCGAAGTGTCCCGCAAAGGCCTGGGTGATGACAATAGTGCTGAACAGCGCAACTCTTTGAAATATTGCCGGTCCGACAATATCCCACAACTTTTTCGACTCATCCCAGACTCGCCGTGCCAAGCACTTCCTCTCTTCATTTCCTCCATGCTCAAGAAGAGGAACTGTATGTGTGTCCATCAATTTCCAGAGTCCTGCTAATTTCCTTCTACTTTTTTCGCTCTGTGTTTGTTTGTTACTGTTGTATTTTCTTATGCGTCAATAGTGCCCTCCATGGGTATGTCTTATACACCCACTTTAGTCAATAAAATATAAGAGATAGCATAAGCATGAGACATAGGAAATTCATTCTTTAATTTTATTTACTAACAACTGCGCCTATAAATTAAATTCATCCAAAAATTGAATGTTCATTTCAAAAGAGAGAAAATATCTATACCCATTACAAAATTTTCCAGTCAAATCTCCCAATTTGACTAAGGGCAAAACCTTCCTACTCGAAAACTAATAATACTTACAACATAAACCTATAATATATATTAGACAAACACTAAATACCTACAAAAACAAAGTTTTGTAGGGTGTTCGGAATCACTTAAAATTAAAAAAAAAAAACATACTCAAAGTCAAGTCTCCAGTTTGACCAGCACCCTAACATCTAAAATATTGAAGCAATAATATCTAGTACCTGTTATACATCACCGAAGATTTTGAACAATTAGAAAATAGGGGACGAAAAATTTTTATCGAGAAATTTTTGTGCGGGGAACTATACCTTTACTGGATTTTAAATGTACATAATGAACCCTATCTACAGCATAACAATATTTTTATAACCGGTTAGTAGAACCATAGAGGTTCCGAGTGGGAGGTCTGAATCTGGTGCCATTATTTTTCGCTGCCATAGTCAATACAGCATGTTGGATTAATTTAAAACGCTGAGATTCTTTTGACTTTTGTGCTGTGCTCCAGTACAGCTAGGGAAGGGGGAAGGCCGGAAGGAAAGGGATGGAAGCAAAAAGGAGGTTAAATTTTACCTCTCAAATTGGGGGTGAATATCCTCCGGAATGATCAGATTGTGGAGTAGTGAGAAATGGTCAGATTTGTATAGAGAATTGAGAAAATGAGCAGCATCAAGATTCATGCAGTGGCTTTGTAGGGGGATTTTTGACCCTTGCACATGGGATACCCTAGGGGATGTGAATTCCCAAATTGGATGGCAACAAAATGGTATAATTTAAATAGAGGACTTCACCTCCTCTCCCCTCTCTTTCCCTCTTTTACCCTCTAAAATTTGATGTTATGAAGTAAGTTAGCAAAGTTGGACAAATCCGGTTACCCCCCCCCCTCCCGTTCCCTCCCTCCCTTTACCCTCTTCTCGAGCACAGGGTTAAGGGATATATTTTTTGTGGTGCACACAGTTTGCAACTGTTGTCAACTTTTCAAAAAAAAAAAGTTTGTGGGACTCACTGTCATAGACACAATGACAGCGGTCCACTTGTAAGAACCTAACTAGACTGGCCGGTTCCCTAAGAATAACTAGTTACGGAGGTGTGACCTCCGAATTGTTTCACCACTAGGACCATATATGCAACGGAACCGGATAAAATCGGGTTGATTGGCCGGTTTTTGCTAGAATTAAAACTAGAGGAATTAGGGTAGTGTTGTGCTAACGGGCAAGGGCGGACCTTGAGGGGCGACGGGCCAACGGGCGCGGATGGGCGGGTCAGGGGGGTTTTGTCCCGAGGGGAGACCCTTGCCCGCCCCTTTGCCCGTCGGGCTAGGCGGGCAAGGGCAAGCGACGACGGGCGACGGGTTTGTATTAAAAAATTTAAAAATTAAGATTATGAAAAATCCGAAATACAATTTATTATAAAAAATTGTATTAAAAATTTTAAAAAATTATTTTAATTAAACTTAAATTTTAAAATCCGAAATGCAAACAAATTATTTAAGATGTTTAATTAAAATCCAAAATTAAAAAAAAATGAAGATATTAAAAATATGAAATTAAATAGTACCTCCCGGTGTGACTTGTAAAAGTTGGTTGTTGGATATTTCTTTGGGCGAAGTATATGTTGAACATATCTTTAACCGTTTTGCTCACAATTGTATCCTCATTTCCACCTGTAATACCTAAATTAGAGTTGTATATTCGTAGCATTTTTACCACATAAAACTTTTTGAATTTTGGATGTAGGCAATTTGCAATAATCGTGAGGGGTGGTACGTGCTATATGGAGGCAATTTGCAATAATCGCAAGGGCGGGCGAAGGGGGCAGATGCGGGCGGGCGAGGGGCACGGGCGAGTTTCGGGGGGGCGACAACAAATATCCAGACCCTTGCCCTTTGAGACCCGCCCCCCGGACCCAAGACAGGCGGGCAAGGATTGTGGATCCGGGCAGGCACGGGCGGGAGGGGACGGGACGGGCAAGAGCATAACACTAAACTAGGGCAAGTCCCCCGCGCTTCGCGGCGGGTACAATATGGGGAAATTTGAATATTTGCCACTCCAAAACCCTCCATTTGTAACTTTGTCAATCCAAACTTGGAAGTTACAAATTTGCTAATACAAACTTAATAAAATTGCATTATTGCCATTAAAATTATTGAATGTCCAAATTGCTCTCAATCTCACAGCATGCCCCTCGGCAGCCCTCGGAAGCCCCCCGGCAGCCCCCGCACCGCCCCAGCAGCCCTTGAGCGCCCACGAGGGCTGCCTAGGGGCGACCGGGGGCTGCCGGGGGGTGCGCGGGGGCTTCCGTGGGGCGCATGGGGGCTGTCGGGGGGCACGCTGTGAGAGATTGAGGGCAATTTGGTCATTCAAAAATTTTAATGGCAATAATGCAATTTTATTAAGTTTGTAGTCCCAAATTTGCAATTTCCAAGTTTGGAGTGACATATTTACAAATGAGGGTTTGGAGTGGCAAATATAAAAATTTCCCTACAATATATATAATTTGTAGGCCCTGCGCAATTTTATTTAGACCGGACAATATATTACTAAATAAACTAATTGTGCAGGCAGACCCGATCAATGGACAAAAGGTATGAAATATATAGATCAAGCAAAAAAAAAAAATTTTACCTTTTTACAAATTTTGAGTGTAGGATACATCAATAATTTAATATTTTACTTTTTTCTAATTTTATTTTAGGATAAAATTATTCAAAAGTACCCTATAAAAAATTTTAATCAAGAAAAGTGCTATGATCTAGTCATATTTATTATTTCCTGCCAAACTAATGAAAATGTTAAGAAAAAGATCTCTAACTGATTTAAAAAAACATCACGATAAAAAAAAATGCATCGAAACAATATAAGAGTTAATTAAAATTTTTAGTCCATTTATAAATAAATCACTTACATAAATAAATTCTATAATTTTAATACGTGAGTATGGATTGTTATATAATTTTTGAGTCATGCAGTATGGGACTCCAGATAAAAAGAGGAGAAATGATATTATTTAATAGTCCAAGTCATTTGTAAAAATTAGTTAGTTATACAACAACATTAAGAGAAATAATTCATTAGTGAGACAATTTATGGAAAAAATATATATAAAGTACACTCAACGATGTCTCCATTTGAGACGGAAATGGAGATGGTTGAAAATTGTTTGGACCGTCGGATGTGGTGCTTGCATTTTCCTCCCCCATTAGAGGGTGGAGGGATCCATTGCCAATGGGTATCTTGACAATTTTGATAATAGTAACTTCCAAAATTTTATAAAAATTCATAAAAAATCTTAAAAATAGAAAAAAGTTTATGAAAGTATCGCTTAACTTATAGGTTAATTATTTTTTTATTATATTCAATTTAAGCCATATTTGATAGCTCTTTAAAGATCGCTAAATTACAACCATTAAAAAATGTACAAATTTTTATAAGGCATCAAATGATGTTTAAATTGATTAAAATTTGAAACACTATCAATCTACAAGTTAAATAATGCATCCATAAAATTTTTTTCATTTTTAAGATTTTTTTACAAATTTTTGAAATATTCAATTATCAAGATTGTCAAAATAACCATTGTAAATGGATCCCTCCTCATATATATATAGATGTTCAGTAACTTATACTGTTCTTTATGGACCAACTTCTTAGGCAACTTATTAATGGCTTGTTTATTGATACATGTATATAAAGACCTAATAAAATATCAAAGTATTTACAAAAAATAATCAACTTTCTAATAGCATATCCAGTCATTATAGTTGTTTAGGCTGCAACTTATACCTCATGCTGCCCCCAATAAAATAATCAATAAAATAACTTTTAAAAAATCTGAAATAAATACTTAAAATTTCTAGAAATGAAAAGTTTTTACGTGCTACAAGATTTCGATAAAAAAAACTTATTAAACTATATAAATCAAATTTTGAATATAGTTTGATATGTTTTGAGGTTAAGCTCACGAAAGGCATCTGTGATCTTATGAACA
This sequence comes from Cyperus esculentus, assembly GCA_030179965.1. Taxonomy (NCBI): domain Eukaryota; kingdom Viridiplantae; phylum Streptophyta; class Magnoliopsida; order Poales; family Cyperaceae; genus Cyperus; species Cyperus esculentus. The sequence goes on along the minus strand of JASGLE010000035.1, from coordinate 3,845,473 downwards.
CCATAGTTTTACTATTTCGTAAAGGAAAAATATACGAAGCCCACTGCTCTGCCCCCTGGGGTCTCGATGCATGCATTGGCAGGGGGAGAGAGAGGAGAGAGGGAGGGGAGAGGGGGAGAGAGAGAGAGGTTGCAGGGAATATTTTTGAGTATTTTGAGGAGAGTATTTTGAAGGAGATTTTTGAGTATTTTGCGGAGAGTATTTTGTGGGGATTTTTGAGTATTTTGTGAGGGGCATTTTGCGGGAGTATTTGATTATTTTGTGGGGGAGTATTTTTGAGCATTTTGTGATATTATTTTGAGTATTTTGTGGAGAGTATTTTTGAGTATTTTGCAGGGATTTTTGAGTATTTTGAGAGGGGATTTTTTAGTATTATTGAGTATTTTAAGGGGAGTATTTTTGAGTATTTGCGGGAATTTTTTAGTATTTTGCGAGTATTTTTGAGTATTTTGCGGGAGTATTTTGAATATTTTGCGGGGAGTATTTTAAGTATTTTTGCGGAGAGTATTTTTGCGGGGAGTATCCCCCTCTCTCCCGCTCTCTCCCTCTCCCGCTCCCTCTCTCTCTCTCCCCCTCCCTCTCCCTCTGTCTCCCATTGCCAACTCATCAAGACCCGAGGGGCAAAACCCGAGTCTTGATATCACTGCTACTTCATAAATTGGCATATTTAAAACTTTATGAAATAGGACTATTCTTATAAATTAGGGGTAATGCCCCATGACCTAATCTTTTTACTTTAGACAAAGTGTCCCCAATCTTCTATTTGTGACAAAGTGCCCTCCAAACTCATCAATCCATGACAAAGTGCCCCCTAAATGATAATCTCATCCATAATTGTCAAATTTAAATTAGAAAAGACCAAACTACCCTTCAACATTATATTTAAAATTGGACAATAATATACATTTGGTCATAAATTTTTTTGTTTACATAAAATTGGATTGCATAACTGAAATTAATGAAAAAGTTTTCTAGAATGTGAATGAAAGTTTTCTTATCAAATTTCAAAAGTCAATCTCAAATGTGAATGAAAATTTTCACTAAAATGTGAATGGAAAATTTTCACTAAAATGTGAATGGAAGTTTTCTGATCTAACTTCAAAGTCAAAAACATCTTTTCCTCAAAAAAAAAAAGAAAAAGAAAAAATCAAAGTCAAAAACTCATATATAAAGATTTATCAAGGCCGAAACCATAACCAATTGGCCCAATGAATCGAGCCTAATTAAACGATTATTTTTAATCATATAAACGCTTTATTAATTGTATGGAAGTGATTATATGTTTATCAACCATAGTTATTCAATCACTTCTGTGTGTGTTTTCTTTTTTAAATATTTAGATAAAAATATGGCTTCTGTTTGTTCTTTTATTAATTTATATATCAAGCTACGGCGACTTAATTTACAGGCATTTATTTACCCCTTCGAGTGTACTTGTTCTCAAAAAATGAAAAAAATATAAAAGTCGATATTATTTGTCCTTTATATTATAGGGAGAAATATATATATATTCAGTTATGGTATTATGTTACGATCATAACACGATCAGCAGAATCGTAGAACAAATTGTTAGTATTATAAAATTGAACACGTTGGTATTACTTTATATAAACGTTGACACGACATACATATCGGAATGCGTCGCGCACAACCATGATTTTTAGCATTAATTATTTTTTTTTTCTGAGATGGAAATGATAATTACAAATGGTACGAACTTAAATGCTAAAATGCATGTCCATGAAAATTTAGAATTCAACCGCAACTGTCTATTACTAATTTTTAAAAAAGTATATATAATGGAATTTAAACAAAACATATATACTTCCGGTTATTTTATTTTTTTTTTCACTACGTACGTACCATGGTTACAACTACAGCATTTATAATTAATTAGTAGCTATGGCAGTGAATGTGAATTTGTATCGTGAGAATCTAAATAAAGAGTTTTGAGCTTGTAACTAAACGTACTGCCCTTAGCATAACTTCAATTGATAAAAAAAAAGACACACGAGATCAAGACTCTTGTCCTGGAGCTAGCTGTTGGCTAATTGAAAGATAATCATATGAACAAAGGAAACTATATATACCAACAGTTGTAGGAGTAATTAATAGTGGTTATTATAATAATAAAATTAATATTATTAATGTCATATGCTCGATCATATATGGAGACAGATTATTGAAGCGCACGGCCAGAAAATTAAGTTTGGTGGGCATAATTGCATAGAGATCAAGAACAAATCAAAAGGAAATTCCGCTCTACTACCAGTCTACAACCTTTTTTTATATACATAAATAAAGATCAAGAACAAATCCTCAAATATATGAATATTTAAGTACTTCTAACAAAATTCTCCTGTTATACATGTTAATTTTGAACCTGCGGTGACTTGTTGAGAACCGCAACCCAAATCTTTTTTTTTTTTTTTTTTTTTTTTTTGAGATAAAGATGATGTTGTAATCAAGGAAATCTTTTTTTTGAAAGTTATAGTCCATGTCAGGCTGGAGCCTGGACTCGCCGAAGAATTGATCCGGTCTTGCTTTCTTTTTTTTTTTTTTTGTTTAAGAAAGTTGTGAGATTGTGGAAATCAGATTACTCTTTATGAGATCTGATTTTATTACTTAATTACTTTGAGAAGATTCAAAGTCATTTCATTTATATCAAAGAATGTTAAAAATCTTATATGTCCCCCTCTAAAGAGGGGGAGAAATGAAGCCCCATAGTAGATTTGAGCTCTTGGGCCGTTGGATGTCGCGATCCGACGGTTAAGGGAATCCGTGCTATGTCCATTTTTCTATGAAATGGAGAGGTGTCTCTCATGTAGCAATCAAATGGGATATGTTCTTATGAAGATTTCATAATTGTGCAATTTGTATGGAGTAGAACTATTGTGCAAACGTAAATATTTCGGAGTGAAGTGCTAACGACTCAAATTATATTTTGCCATGTCCGAAATTTTGATTTAAGGTTCTTATTAAATGCACTACATAAAAATACATGGGCATACAATTTTTTTTTTTTCATTTTTGGAGCTTTTTAAGTAATTGTTTTGGATTTTTCAAAATGATTCTAAAATATTAATAAAATAATGCATGTTTGTAGATAGATTTCAAAAAATCCGAAATAAATACTTAAAAAACTCCAAAAATGAAAACTTTTTGTATCCCCTAATATTTTCATCTGATGAATTTAATGGGAACCATAAATCAAATTTTTGGATATGACAAAGTATAATTTGAACATTAGTATTTCACTCTGAAATGTTAACGTTTGCAAAATAGTTTTACTCATGATATGTATGTTTTCTATTTAAATAGAATGGTGGGGGTTGCTGGTGAGACACAAGAGAAACTTCACATTCACTCAAAAAAAAAAAAAAAAAAAAAAGAACTTCACATTTATTTTTTCCGCTATGAAACTTCACATTTATTTTTTCTTTTCCCGTTTTGAATGAAAATATTAAATTACACAATTCATACTCCAAAAAGAGGGGTGCATTTCCTCTCTTCCCAACTATGCCACATCAACGTTTTAATTTCAATTAAGTTTTCTTTTAATTCGCCTATTTGCCTTCCATCAGAGTGTTAATTAATGCATTTAATTTGTTTCCTCTCATTTAGCACAAATATGAGTTGTAACATTTCCGTTTCTGTCTTTACATTTCTTCTCTTAATTTGTTCAGGTTCATGAAACTCTAATAGCTGCAATAGAATGAGAAAATCTTTCTCTACCCCATCTCTAATCCCCAATCTTTGTACCATAACCCACATTTCTATTTTTAGCATAACAAACAATGTTTCCATCTTAACATTTTTGGAAAAAAGACAAAAATAGTAAACTACTTACCGTTCGTACACACGAACAAACGAACTTTGCTCATGCTGGATTGATCTCGTCGATTTGAGGCGGCGGCCTTGGCGATTTCCGATGATCTCCGGCGATCTTTGCAATCTCCGACAATCTCAAACAAATCTCCGTCAGCCTCATGCCATATATGTCGATCTCCGGCAATTGAGGCGATCTCCACCCATTTGATGCTATCTCTGACGATGGAGACAATCTCCGGTCATTGCTGGCCGCGAGTGCACGCACGCTCTGTCCAAGAAGTCCAAGGAGGAAGAGCACTGCACAACGTCAACGACGTGTTAGCAAAGTATGAACAAGTCCTCTAGTGATATGAACAACGCAACATAATTAGTATAAACACCCACATCAGACCTCATGGAAAGCTAAACGAACAAACACTGAATATCCAACACAACAATTTACTCTTTTCTTGAGAGCAAGAATACTATTTTTGTACCAGGTCTGAACATACTATGAATACAGTATGAACAAGAGCATGTAGAAGGTATTAACACCTTATTACATCAAGTATGAACACCTTACACAGCAAAAGGTGCAGCTGTTATGGGACCCAAAAGGTGCAGCTGTTATGTTCATGTGAAAAACATGTTTAAATTAATTTTAACACGTGCGCAATTTGACAATTATAGTGGGTCCCCATAGTTAGGTGCGGAAATGAAAATTGTCCACCCGTTTTGATTTAGTCATGTTCATACCGTTGGTAAATTGTGTTCATAGCTGCTTATTTTGGGTGTTCATAGTTTGTGTATGCGCGTTATTAGATTGAGGTACGATTTTGGAGGATTTTTGTTTGGGTACAATTAGCTTTCCTCTAATAGAATGTGAAAAGTTTTATTTTCCTATTTATATGCATCGTCTATCTCTCTCCTATACATTGTAAACGCAACATTTAACATTCTCTCGTTGTTTCACAGTTTGGAATTGGCTAGGTGGCATACATATTTTCTTATCGTTATATTTGTTTCTTTTGAATGGAAGATGCAATGGCAGTTAAAATTTTTCTTTTCACTATCATGTAGGCTTGAGGCATGCTTTTCAATTTGTTATGGTTTTTTTCTTTAATTGGAAAATCACATATATATTTTCATTAGATGTTGTTCTAATTTTTATTGTCTATGGTTACTTTGTTAAATCCATTCTTATTATTGGGTTATAAATTTAATTATTAAATTGGATGCTTAAACATTTGCTTCTAAATTGTCATTTATAGATTTTAGTTACGATTTCTTTTGCTTGTTATAGGATTCATTCGCTTAAAGTTTTTTTTTTTTTCTGTAGGACTTTTTGTTGTTCTTTGCAGAAAATTAAATCCTCAAGTATTTTGATGCACTCCTAAACACTTAGACGTCTCACATGGAATGATGGAATGGTCTGCCTAAATTCTACCGATCGATCCTCCTATAATTATTTTTATAGGCTCAATATTGTGTTTTAATAGGTCATGCGTTTGATTTACGTGACCAAATCAAACTTTGTTATGATGCATATGATTCTTCCCTACGCCCACGATATTCCTGCAGTATTATTAGCTCGTCTCATATAGTTGCTTCTGTTTGCTTTGCAATCTATTACAAGATCTTCCATATAATATTTGGTGTTAGGTACGTTGCTTATTTAGTTTATAATGCGCAAGGGATAAAATTTTTTTCGAGCCCCAGAGATTGGAAAAACAGAAGTACGGGAAAGTATTAAAAAGTAAATATAATAAAGTATAATAATATATTAAAATATGCATAAAGCCTCTGAAACACATAACAATATATAATATATTGCAAATAAACTATCATGCACAAAATTATATGGAGGAACATAACTTTTTCATTTTAAATTCAAATTTTTACACTAATTATTTTATTCCGGGGCGAAGCCCGGCTTATAGCTCTAGTTTCTATAATTGTTTCTTAAATTTCTTACAATAGATAGCCCATAAAGAGTACATCCCCGTGCTTCACCCCGCCGTGAAGCGCGGGGGTAGACCCTAGTTTCAATAGCGAGTAGAGTCTAAATTACTTTGAGAAGAGTCTGAAGTCCTTCACGTGGTAAGGATAACATAATTCTAGGGATTGTACACTAAACCCAATTCCAGACGAAGCAGAACTAAAACATTAGTACATGAAGATTACCCTGGAGGTGGCAAATCAGCGAGCGGGTCGGGTTCGGATTTGGGCTGGTCAGGTTAGGTTAGGTTAATTCAATCAAGGAAGCTTGTTGGGTCACAATTTGAATTCAGGTTAGGTCTGGTCAAATTTTCGGTTGACCAGTATTGTCTTATCCTTGTGTCATGGGTCAATTCGAGTCAGGTCGGATCAGGTTCAAACTAGTTTGATTTTTCTCCAAAGTCGGGTCGGAAAGGTTTATCGGATTTTAATCATATTTTGTTATTTAGAAGTGGAAAAAGACACTTGAAGTAGGGTGGAGTTGGGTCGGGTCAGTTTAACCAAAAATAAGAATCTAATCACGTGTCAATTTGGGCTGAGCCAAGTCGGCTTCGGGTCACAGACCATTTCGGTTTTGATCGGGTCAGATCCGGATCAATTTGACTTTTAAAATATCGGGTTGGATCAAGTTCAACTCCGGATCGAACAAGCCGGGTTGGGTTTTGCCACATCTAGTTACAACTTTGCTCAGGACATTAGTATTCTTCTTCATAAGGTAACTAGTAGTGAAACATCATCTCTGAACCTAGCTAGAAGCATACATATCTTACTAACTAATTTAGCATACAATTTGATGAGTTAATTGATCGAGTACGTTAACAAAATTATCAATATGTCCTTGTCATCAGTGATGCCACTTTGATAAACGTTTTCTTGCTTTATTTGCCTGAAAGAATAAAAAATAAATAGCAAGTTGTGAATTATCTTAAACCCAAATGTCAAGTCAGATTTTGAAACAATTTTTATGTGAAATTTTGATTTATTTTTGGAACTTGAGCAAACTAATTGAATAGAAAATTACCTCCTCTGTCCAGTTGCATCTCATGGTAAGAAATGCTAAAATTAATGTTTGTACAAAAGTCCCTCCAATCATCCCAGCCCATATACCCTGCACAAGAATATATCAAATATATATATAAACTATTTTGAAAATCTTGTTCTACCAATCATTTGGATCGAGTGTGGAGACAGTACTGTTCTTGATGTGTTTTATATTTGAGGAGGGATCATTGACAATTCAAAACCCAACAATCTTAACAATAATACTTCTGAAAAATTGTAAACAATCTTAAATACGAAAAAAAAAAAGTTGATAAATATTTATAAATAATGATTTTTTTTCAAAAAATAAAAAATGTTGTTGTCAAGATGGTCAAGATAAGATATGCATTGTCAATAGATAGATACCTCCTCTATATTTTTACTCCCATATTTCAATACTCATCTTCCAAATTAAAGAAAGAACAGTTAAATTATTTGCCTAAACAGGGCATCTGATCGTTAATAATTGTGCGCAATATTGCAAGCATGTATGATGTATCGTACGACACAGACCAGAATAATTAATTTTGGATGTCATTATCAATAATTACGCAAATAATGCTGCCTGTGACTTTTTGGTATAGAGAAAAAAACAAAAAGAAAAGATGAAGCAGAAAAGGTCGATCGGAACAGATTGCTGAATTGAAAGGGAGATCGATCCATGCCAGTGTGTATATAAGAGAATTAATTAATTAATATATAAGATGAGTAAGAAAAGTAGTATATAATTACCAGAAGGCCATAGTGGAAGGCCCAACCCAATAGAATCCCAAATGGAACACCGATCAGGTAATAACTGCCGATGTTAACATATGCCACCAAGGCTTGCCACCCGGAACCAACTGCAACGCCTGCATTAATTGTGAAATGCATGATGCATATATATATATATGATGCATGAAATTAATGCTTCTGCTACCTAGCTTAATGATCACTAACCTGACAGAACAGGCTGGATGCTGTTTAGCAGAATTGTGAAGGCTAACAAAACTGAGAGCTTCTCCACTGCATTCAGTACTGCCTCACTGGATGTAAATATCAGCGCAATTTTGTCACTCAATCCCAGTATCAATGCCCAGAACAAAGCGCCTATCAGTAGAGAACTCAACACTGACACCATCATCGCGAATTTAGCTGCATCACCTTTCCCAGCACCCAGTTCATTTGCCACCCTCACCCTTAATTAATTGAGTTCGAAACCAAACATTAATTATATACTTATATAGTTTGTTACAACAGCAAAAACCATATTGCCTGAATTTGAATAATAGCTAGTATAATTTAGACATACTAACCCAGTTCCGGCAAAGAATGCAAGGGGGATCATCAGCTCCCAGGTACTTATGCTCATGCTGTTTTCAATAATCAATATATTGACTTGTATAATTAATTAAGCTCATTGCAAAATATATATTAATTTCCGACTAACAAATGGACGCTTACACTTTTCATCCAACCTCAATCAATAAAGGAAGGTTTCCAGTTTGCTTTCTGGTATATAAAATATCTATCTATCTATAGCAATTAAATTAAAACATAATTAAGTAACGAACCAAATCGATAGCGCATCAATTGCAATTTCAGCATTTGGCAGATATCCTGTTAGCAATACCAGCACCCTATAGTACCAATTCTCCAAGCTGCAGTGGGCAATTATAGTATAGATATGTTGTTACATATATTATACAGCATATATATATATATATATAACACAATTAATCAGAGACTAATTAATTATTACTTAGTTTACTTACTTACCACAACATGATACCTGAAGAGGCCGACAGCTTGATGAATCCCCACACGTCAGCGAATGCATCCATTGAGAACCCCTTCCATGTGTCAGGGCAGCCACCAAAAAGGACGTAAACGCACTGCCCAAGCATAACTATCCACCAGCTACTGTTCAATATCAGCACTGCAGTGACCAGTCCAAAGTGCCACTTATACAAAAACAACCAACTGAGAATTATGTGAGTAACAAGTGCCACGCCTGCACTGGCAGCAGTTACCCAGTTCTTCAGTTGGCTCTGCAAGTACCGGTTGATCGGAAAATTCAGAGCATACGCGAAATGCTGGGGAATTTGCCAGATAGTTATTTTACCTGCCATCTCAGCCAGATTATCAGACTCCCCGCATAGTTTGAGAAACGGAGTCATGTAGATGTAAATTGGAACGAGCATGACCGCAAAGAGCAATAGTACAATCCATGATCGTTGTAGGTAGATGCCGAGCATGTGATACTTGTTTGCGCCGTATGCTTGACCACACAAGGTCTCGAGCGCACTTGCCATGCCAAGCTAAAATCACAATTTAATTGATAGATAATTTATATATATATATATTGCTATAACTTCTCTCGATCTCTTGCTTTGACGTTTAAATTCTGATGGCTATATATATATGCCTATGCGCCTATGCATCAGCTCCAATTTTTTTAGTGTTAATGACAATGGCGCTGGCCGCATGCTTAAGGATCTAAATTAAGTCTAATAAAACCTTAGTATTTCAGAATCCAGATCAATGCAAGGATTTTGCTAATTAAAGAGAATTGGCTCCTCAGCATATAATTAAAGTTCTTAATTTCCGTTTCCGTTTTTGAACTTGCATCTCTCCATTGAGAGGTATGTACGCTCCCCCAAACCCGGCCTACCAATTTTTTTTTTTTTTGATATTTTTTTCAGATAGAACTCGTTGTTAGCTTTCCGTAGCCGTGAAGTTTGCTCCGATCGGAGTTTTCTATCAAAAGTTATGCCAGTTTGAATGTTGAGTGCCGGCTGCTCGTGCAAAAAGAACGTCGAGAAAATCAACCGAATTAACACACAAACTTCAAACGGGCATAACTTTTGATAGGAAACTCGGATCGAGGCGTTCTCAGGGGCCACGGAAAGGTCGCGAAGAGATCTACAGGGTTTACTGGGCAAAGTCCGTAACTGCCGTCCCCGGGGCCAAAAAACCTCTCCAGGCCTCCGAAATCGGGGATTAAAGATTTCGTGTTTAAGGTTTATTTTCTTGGGGAAGCTTTCAGTAATCCTAGAACTTTTTGCTATGCCAACACTTTTTAATAAAATGAGCAAAAAGTTCTAGGACTTATTAAAAATTTATTGTGTAAATGACAGTCATGTACTAAATTTCGTACTGAATTTTATACTGAGTGGTATCTTAAATTTTGGGTACCTAACATTCAAACGGCCATAATTATCATGCAATAAATTTAAATTATTTCTTTATATCTTTTTTCTAATATTATTTGTGATACTTAATATTTATTTATAATAATATTCATTGGAAACATTTATGAATTCCGTTCTGAATTTTATACTTAATCTTGTCCTATATTTCGGGCACTCAACATTCAAACGGGCATAACTTTCGATAGGAAACTCCGATCGGAGCAAACTTCGCGGCTACGGAAAGCTAACAACGAGATCTATCTAAAAAAAATATCAAAAAAAAAAAAAATTGGTAGGCCGGGTTTGGGGGAGCCGGCCTCTTTTTCTCAGGCCGGGTTTGGGGGAGCCGGCCTCGTTTTCTCAAGCCGGGTCCCCAGGACCCGGCCTACCAACAGTAAGGCCGGGTTCTGGGAACCCGGATTTACTATTTTTGAAAATAAGTTCTTTTATTTTCGAAAATTAAAAATAAGATTTTTTTTATTTTTTATATATAAAAATTGTCCTTCTTAACTTAGAGATTGATTATGTTTTCGATTATATTCAATTTAAGTGATATTTGATAGCTTTTCAAAGATCCGTTAAATTACAACCGTTAAAAAGTACACAAAATTTTGATAAGTCATCAAACGATATTCAAATTGATTGAAATTTGAAACACTATCAATCTACATGTTAAATAATGCATCCACAAATCTTTTTCCATTTTTAAGATTTTTTATGAATTTTTAAAAATTTTTGAAATATTAGATTGTCATGATTGTCAAAATAGGGATTGTCAAGGGATCTCTCCTCATATATATATATATATATCAAGTAATCATCTAAACATATATATATGATGATTGAATAACAATTAAAAGAGAGATTCACATACAAATAAGCCGAAATTAAAGCCCGTGATGATGGTGGAAATGGAGAGGGATGCGAGCTCGAGATCACCCAAGTGACCTGCAAAGGCTTGTGTGATGACAATGAAACTAAATATGACAACACGCTGAAATATTGCCGGTCCGACAATCCGCCATAGCTTTTTCGACTCATCCCAGATCCGTCGCCCCAAGCTCTCGCTCTCTTCATTTTCGACATGCTCAAGTAGGGGAACTGATCTCCCCATTTCCAGAGTCCCCGACAGATCGATCGAGCTCTTGCTGATCGATCTCTTTATTATTCTCTTATACTATATATATGTCTATATGCGGCCGTACAGTGATTGCTTTGGCGACCAGTATGATTTAAGAACATGCACTTCCATGGCCGGCCATGGGTATGCCTTATATATATTATATTATATACGAACTTAAACAAATAATAATAATAATAATAATAATAATAATAATAGAGTCTAACTACATAAGTACAGCGAGTTGGTTACTTTAATCAACAAGCACCTATATATATACATATAAAATTCATTGGAGAATTAATTCTGATCGACTACTTGTCTGTATTGAATTGGTCTCCTCAACAAATTAAGAAAAGTAGGGGACCTATATTATATATGATATATAATTATATATATTGTTTAATTAGTATAGACTCGATCGGACTATTTAATTTTCCCTGATATCATATTCATGTATATATACTCCGGCAAATCTGCAGAATTAATTTATACTGATTTGTGTAATGTATGTCTCGGGTACATTACGACTTACGACGAACGTTTTCTTATTATAAAATTATCATAAGAAGTTTGAGCAACATCTAAACATACTTGGCCGATATATTTTATATATGGTCTAGTTTAATTTAGACGCAACTGTCCGAGGCATGCATATCATACATGTAGCTCCAAATTAAGCTATCTCAACTCTTCAGTGATCGAATATTTTGAACATGGAAGAAGAAGAAGAAAATTTGTTGTGGTCAACTGTATGATGCACGAACGGTAGAGAGAGCAAATGGAAGAACACAAGAACATGAGAGATTTTTTTGAGGATTCACACAAAATTTGTTTTTTGGATAAACTTGATATAAAAATAACAATTGTTCTTGCCCAAAGGGCATGACACTAATTAAATAGGAAAACAAAGACACAACCCTAAGAGACAACATAAAGCAACAAATACAAAAATATTCCTAAAAACGCAACAAAAAAAAAAACTCAAAAACGCACATCAGGACTGTCTGGGGCGGACTGCCTAGCTCGACTAGGACTCAACGCAATTCTACGCCTCTGGGGCGGACCGCCGGCCTCGGCTCAGACTTCCAGCATTCCCTGCGCTTTTCTAGGGCGGATCGCCAAGCTGGTAGGGCGGACCGCCCTCTGGGTTTGTTGTGCACCACTCCACTGGATCGATTGTGCATCATTCTCCCCCTCTAAGAAAAGATTCTTCCTCGAATCTGCCATTTCATCATCTGTTCACTCGAAAGTGTACTACTTTTACTTATCCCTACTAACTACAATTCAGTCGCAAGCGTACGACCAAGTTGCGGTATAGTGCGGGGTTGAATCCACAGGGAGAGTTGGCAAAACCGGACTAGACTTTGTTTATCCCTAAAACTAGGGTTTGTTCACAAAGTGATATTTTTGGTATTTTCCTAATTTAAACAATTAAATGTAAAGATACGAAAAACAGTAAGATAAAAGTGTTTCTAGGATGTCGGACTCGTCGTCACTCAGCCTTGTATCACGCTAATCGTTCTTGTCACGGACGATCCACACGACCACTGAACTGCGCTCTCGCGTCTATCAATAGAAGTGTACCGATCGTCACTCTCGCATACGACCAGTGCGCAACACAAGTAAATCGGTTTCTATGAATTCTAGGTCTTAACATGTTCAATTCTGGTTTAAAACAATATGAAGCACCAAACCACAGCTCTCGCTCGTTGGCTTAATTCCTAACATAGTTCAAACCACCACAGGTATAGATTCCGACTCTGGCCTGTAAACCTAACCTATGTCCCGGTATCGGTGCCCCAAGGTGTACCTCCTTCTCGGGTAGTGTAAGGCTCAGCTCTCGCGTTTTGCCTGATTGCCCTCTCGAATCTCTAACTCACCTCGTCTACTAACTAAACTCAATCACATGTGTACTACGGCTTAAAACCTAGAGTGTGGCCAACACTTACTGGTTACCGGTTCGGACACGCAACTAACGTTTAGCAAGCAATAACAATCATACACAATACGCAGAGAACTAAAATAAAAGATAACCAAATAAAAACCAAAAACCAAGTTATGACATTATCTTAATCCTAGAAACTATGGGTTTAGCCAGACATGGCCATAACAGCGACGAGTAAGCAAGTACAACAAACAAAGCAAATCACCGTGCGATACAAGCAACACCAAACAATCACAGCAAGTAAGAATAAGAGATAAAATAGTGGTGAAGATCGGCTCCCAATGGTGCACGTGCGTGTCTGGCTCGTCGTCTTGCCGGCTCATCCCCGTCAAGTCCCGATCAGCCTCCTCGGCTCCCTTGGCTTCCCTTCCAAGTCAAGTTCTTTCTTCCTCTCAAAGGCTAATGGAAAGTATTCAAGCACACCTCAAAACAGCGGCCAAAGATGAGTATATAAGCACCCAAACCGACCTAGAAACCCTCATCCAATTCTGCCAATTCTGCACAACTTTCCAGTTTCGGACCTTACGGTCCGTAAGGGTTCCTGCCTTCTGCGCAGTGAACAGTGTTTTCAACTTTCCGGACAATCCGGATGGAGATTTTCAACGTTCCAGGGCTCGTTTTCTTCGTCTTTTCGAGACGGATCACATCCAATCATCCACATCTTAATAAAGTGCCTAAAAACAAGAGAAAATAGAATAAGAAGAGAATATATCCAAAAACTACGAGAGAAATGACAAAAGATGCAAAACTTCGATGAATGGATGCAAAACTACAATTAACAGCATGCAATGCTCATGATTTGGATAAGTTTTGAAGGTATTTCCCTAGGTAAAAGTGTATAAATTTGGGTGCGATCATCATCCGTCACCTCTTCCTCAGATGCCTCATCCTCATTGTCAGAGATGTAGGGGAACAAATCAACCACGTTAAAATTAGCCGAGACATTATATTCTCCTGGTAAATCAATCTTGTACGCATTATCATTGATCTTCTCCAGCACCCGAAATGGTCCATCGGCTCTAGGTTGTAGTTTACCATTCCGGCAAGTAGGAAAACATGCTTTCCTGAGATGAATCCATACCAGATCTCCTGCTTTAAACACCACTCTCTTGCGACGCATGTCCACCCGCTCTTTATACTTCTTGTTTGAGTTCTCAATCGGAGTTCGAACTTGTGAGTGCACTTGCTTCTGTAACTCCACATGCTTTTTGGGACTCATGCGATAAGCGAATTTATGAGGAATGACAGCCCCGAGCACTAAGTCAACGCAATGTTGGATGTCCCTCATAGGTTGCAATCCAGATGGCAATTCTGTTGGTGCCACATCAACAAAGTCTTCTACTAATGACCTGACCCGCGGTGGAAGTTTTAGACTGTCACCATTAGCCTCTGTCACCACCAAAGCAAACACCTCAACCGTCTGTTCCACCTCATTCTGAAACTCCGAACGAGATAGCTAATGACTCTTGGGCTCTTTCCGTAAATCTGAAGGACCAAGGGTAATTGAGACACCATCTTTGTGAAACGAGTAGGTGTTCCTATGCCCATCATGCTTCGTCCTTCTATCAAACTGCCACGGCCTACCCAGTAGAACGTGACATGCGTCTATTGTTGAGATTTCATGTATAGCCTAGGGTCGAATTTTTAAAATTTTTAACCCCAAGTTCATAACTATACTAAAAGATTTTCGTTAATGCAACAATCAAACATCTAATTACATGGGAGAACACATGTAATTCTAACATATTACACAAAACAATTCTATCATGATTGCATGGGAGAACACATGCAATCCAATCATCTTCTCAATTAATTAAACTCTAATTAATTCACAAAGACGACATAAGAATTGTACCTTGATTTGCGCGGAATTGATAAGGCGATTGGCTATTCTTCGTTGCTTGTTCTTCCTCTTCTCCTCCTGAATCGATCGACTTCAAGGCGAGGCAGCAGTGCGAAAGAGCCCTTAGTTCACCTTGAATCTACAAACAACTCGCGATCGGTGTTCACGATAGATGAACACCTAACCCTAGCACTCTCTAATGGAATTAGTTGTTCTTTAATTCTCAACACATGAGAAGAACAATGAAGGAAGAGGGAGGCTGAAAATAACTACTAATTTTCGGATGATCTTGTTTGTGATCTGATCGCCTATATTTATAGGCGAAGATCAGAAAAAACTTAATAATAGCACCAAACTAATAATAGCGCTCTTAATATTATTATTAATATATATATATAGCATGGCCCTATTTTTGTTTCCCATTTCGGCATGACAAAAAAAACACCCCTATTTGTTTTATAAATTAAATTAGATAGTTAAAACCGCCTCCAATAATTCCATCTAATTACTTAATAAAGTAATTTTAGAAAGTTAATTCTAATATCTTATCCTTATTATTTCAACCATGAAATAATCTATAAGATATAAAACCTAGTTGTTTCTTATTCATTTGGTGTGACCGTTTAGGGATTTATGTCATGTTGAAGTTATGATATAACTAGTCTATATCAAATGACTACAGAGGTTCTATCACTACATATAGTCCTTCAAATGACATAAATAATGGTGCACATTATTTTGCCAAGTCCTCTAGTATTGTGTCTATCCTTGTCACGTGATATTCTGAATGCTGCGCAAAATAGGAACGTGTCATTTTTGCACTGCATTCGTTTTCTTGGTCTCTATAAGTGAATTATAATTATAATTGATACCAGTTATATTGCTAGCATTATAATCCCACTTTACCAAGGGGCCCAGTAATATCACTACTCATATTGAGTGACAATGATACTGTTGATACATAGATTTCTCCCGCACAAGTTTCACACAACGAACTATCACTTTATCCTATAACTTGATAGGGTTTAAATGATAATCACATCATGTGTTACTCATGTGAAAAATATACATATCTCATATCGTAGATTCAAAGACACAATGAAACATCAATGACACAAAACACAATCCATATGATGTTTCATTTAAATTGGTCATGCTCATTGTATAAAATATCCATCTAATTTTATACACTCATGTTTATAGTGATAAACTTTATATTTATAGAACTACAATATACTTTTATCAACATGATGATCTTACTGATAATTAATGTTCCTCTTTAATTATCAAGATCATGAGCTAATTTAGAAATACATATCCCATCTTTAGAGTTCTATGATTCAGGACCAAGAGCATCTTCCTGAATTCTTCTAAAGGAATGATATTATTAAATTTCAAGGAACATAAATGCATATCAAAAACACATTTAATCATAAACATAAATAACTTTCAAAACACATCATTTCATCTATAGGGACCACATTGCACCAAACCTCATCAGTATACTTCTTCCCGATTGAAAATTTTATAAGGCATCGCTTTGATACTTTCACCTCATTACCCTTCTTGAACCAATACAGTTTGTAGGGTTGTAGATGATCCTCGGTGTTTAGTCCCAACTTTTTCACCATCGTGTTTGGATACTACATTCTCACAACTACCCCCATCAATAATCATATTACAAACCTTACCTCCACTGGTGCATTTGGTACGGAAAATATTATATCTCGGCCATGACTCATCTTTGCTAATAGCCACACTTAATGCTCTTCTAACCACCAAAGATTCACCAGAATCAGCGTAGGTGATCTCCTCATTTTCTGATAGAGGGTTATTAAGGCCTTCCCCATAATCATCATATATTGGGTCCACGTCTTCTTCAACCAGTGTGATAATTTGCCTGTTAGGACAATCGGCAATCAAGTATCCTAGACCCTGACACTTAAAGCACCGTTTGTTTGCCATAGATCCTCCCCTACTGGATTGTCCCTCTTCTGGATAGAGTTTGGGATTTTGGGCTTGTGTTGTTGTAGGCATAGGGTTAAGGTTCGAGGGGGGTGCTCTCCTACTGGTATCAGCCTCCGATAAACGATTTTGGAACTTAGACTAACTGACACCCTTTATCTTCTGTTGTGATTCGACCTTTAATGCAAGCCTACAAACATCGTCATACGAGTAATATTGTTGCAAGTACACCACATCAGATATTTCTGGTTTCAACCCGGCCAAATACCGAGCAACTATCTGTTCATCCTCCTCAACCACATCACATCGCATCCGCAACATATCAAACTCATTGGTATACTGCTCCACCGACATACCCCTCTACTTAAGATTGTGGTATTCAATAAAAGCCTACTGCCTATATTGGGTGGGTAAGAATTTGGCCATTAGTTTCTTCTTCATTTTACTCCAACACCGAATCTTCGGTTTTCCTTCTCTAACACGTCGCGTTCTCACATGTTCCCACCAAATCGAGGCATGTTTCCTCAACTTAATGGCTACTAACTTAACAATTTGATCGTCGGTCAGATTTTTTACATCAAAAACCCATTCGACGGTATGCAACCAATCAATAAACTCATTAGGATGAGATTTACCGTCAAACTCCGAAAGTTCAATCTTCATCCCAAGGTTTTGAAAGGGCTGATCAGGCTCATGATGAAGCCTATGATTTTACCTCTGATTCGGAATTCCCCACGGGCTGAATTCCTCAGCACCATCTCCTGTTGCAGAAGAGTCAATGGAATATGACTCCTCCTCTTCTTCTCCGTTGGTAGAGCTCATCCTTGCCTCTGCGAGTTGGCGCTCTAACTCTCGAATCTGTCTCCCCATGGTTGCCTTCTCTAGATCTCGATGGGGGTTAGGCGGCCCTTCATCTTCAAGATCGACTCCACGGCCCTGACCTCGGCCACGACCTCTACCACGACCACGGTCCGCATCCGCCATCAACCTGGTTGCTCTGATACCAACTGATGCACGAACGGTACAGAGAGCAAATGGAAGAATACAAGAACACGAGAGATTTTTTGAAAATTCACACAAATTTTTTCTGGATAAACTTGATATAAAAACAACAATTGTTACCAAAGGGCATATGACACTACTTAAATAGGGAAACAAAGACACAACCCTAAGAGACAACATAAAGCAACAAATACAAAAATACCCCTAAAAACGCAAAAAAAAAAAAAAAAGAACTCAAAAACGCACATCAGAACCGTCTGGGGCGGACCACCGAGCTCGACTCGGACTCAACGCAATTCTACGCGTCTCTGGGGCAGACTACCCGGCACCCAGGGCGGACCACCGGCCTCGGCTAGGACTTCCAGCATTTCCTGCGCTTTTCTGGGCGGGTCGCCAAGCTGGTAGGGTGGACCGCCCTCTGGGTCTGTTGCGCACCCCTCCGCTGGATTGGCTGCGCATCACTATATATATATATGGAGAGAGAGAGAGAGAGAGAGTTTTGCTAAAATGAGTCATGATTCACAGGCTGCTTCATGAGTCGGGATCTCGGCCGTCGGATCTGCGACAAAATGGTCGATCCGAACCGCTCAATATGATCTCTAAAAATGAATTAATCTATTAATATTGTATAGTTGCTCTTAAAAAATCCGAAATAAATACTTAAAAATCTCTAAAAATGGAAAGCTTTTGCATGCCACATGATTTTGATATAAAGAATTTATTGAGCCATATAAATCAAAATTTGGATATGGTTTGATACGTTTTTGGTGTTAAGCTCACGAGAGGCCCCCGTAAGCTTAAGAGCACGGTAGTTTTACTCTATATATATATATATCTGATTGTTACTTAAAACCCAATGGGAACATTAATATGAAAAACAAAATGACTATGTCAAGGAGCGTGTTTCCGAAGTTCTGTTGACATTAATCAATTTTAACATATATATATATATATATTGATTTCATGGTAACATCAATTTACTGATTTTCCTTCCTTTCATTTCTTGTACGTGTGGTTATTTTTTTTGTCACGGAAAGGGGTAGTAAATGTAGTGAGTGGTATTAATTCGATTTCAAGTTCCCTTTCAGAAGATGTGGTGTCGGATGATTCTTCCACTTTTTCATCGGAGCGAGCTGCAATTTCGTCAAACGTCCATGCATCAAAGTTTCGATTCATTTATCTCATCGTCATGTGGGCTAAAAAGTAAGCCCGGTATTGGAAATCATGAAATTCTGTCATGTCAGGTTAGATTAGAATATTCATTAGAACATGCGCAGTTTGAATAGTGAAGCTACAGCCCAATTATATATATATGTCTGCTTCGAGAAGGCCCTTGGGGCCTTTATCATTCTCATCTTGCATGAAAATAGGGCCTGATGTCATGTTCTGTGCAATTTCATTAGATAAGTGCCAATTTTGATTAAAACCTAGGTATAAACTCGATATCGATAAACCATCTTATCTATAAACTAGAAAGATGGGTGGATTTCAAAGCTTCTAAGGCATGCCACATCATCAATCTTCCTAGCCATTGGATTCATTGTTAACTATCAATCTAATGGCTAAATTTATTTTACTTTCTTCACTAAAATTCCAAAAGGCATAGAGACATTAAGTGCTAAATAATTGGTGATCTCTTGTATAAAACTTCCATGTAATTATGTGTTACAAGTTTTCTTTTTTACTTTCTAGCACCAAATAAAAAATTCCACATTAATTATTATAATTAATTTATAAGTATATTTTGTACTGTAAGGATTTCAAATAATTGTCACTTATGTATATTTTGATTATTTTTTTATCAACTTGAGTAGTTACACAAATAATAGCTATAAAATTAATTAATCCCGTCACATATAATACAAGTTCACAACATCACATTGTTCCATATATCGATTTTCTATTTTAAAGATTTATTGATATAAATTTGCAAAAAAAATTGTAGGACCATAATACAAATATTTAATTATCTATGAAAATAAACAATTAATTTTTTTAAATCATATTTAGGAATTTAAATATTTATTTTCATATATTACTACTTGTCCTGGCAAAGCCCGGAATTCCAGCCCTAGTTATTATAAACATCATTGTTTGCTGGAACGACCAAAGCAGTTGGAAAATTGTTGTAATATGTAGAAAATCTGCTCATCTTAATTTGATACTCGAACAGCCGAGTGGCCCACCATGCACTGATCAGTACAGACAAGCTCAGTCGCAAAGATTTAGATTCCTCTCTTCAGGTGCATGCTTAATTTTCAGCAATTATTCTTCAATCCTCGATCTAGAGACAGCATGAGCATCATATCAAGAAGATGAAAAAATTAAGCATATGGAAGAAGATGACATGTTCTATTAAGAAGCGAGAAACCATGTGAGATAGAAAGGCAACTGCGAGAGCTAGGAGATGACGATAATGGAAGATGTTTAAATTTTTTAGACGAAAATGTTCCCTCCATGAGTTGATCCCTTCCACCTGGATATTTTTTTGTCAAAATTTTTTTCCTTAAAATTTTTTTCATATTCCTTTGTCTCTTTGCATGAGAATAGAAACCGTTTTGATCAAAATCAAATCGAGAATCCGTCAACTATCTGAAAATACATAAAATTATTTTGTTTATATATAAAAATTAAGTTTGATTTATCATGTAAAATTCAAAAGAATGAGAAAGATATATATACTGGAACTTTAGTAATGTTATCTGAAAATGATTTATATATATATATACAATAACACAAACAAATTAACGATGCATGACTGTTGAGAAATATAATTAATTATTGGGATTCTTAGGATTAAGGCTCCAGATTTCTTAGCCGTTGAGGTTCCCAATTAAGAGCAATTAGTATTAGGAAATAAATTAACATAATCTTTAATGTAATAATTAGGATCAATAGAGCCGTTGGAATGGGTACTATATAAGCACGTTTGTGCAGCATTGTAAATCAGAAAAGAAGAAAATAAAAAAGCTTCTTTCATGTTAATCATCTCCTCTCAAATTCTCAAATTCTACATGGTATCAGAGCAGTAAAGCTCCTGGTAAAATCTATTAGCACAAACTGGCAGCGACCAGTAAATCAGAAAACCCAAATCCTCCATCACCTAACAACCAAAACCCAAACATGTCACAAGAATCCAAAATAACCAATGTCATACTCAATGGCAATCAAAATTACATTTCTTGGTCCAAGTCCATCTCAATGGCTCTTGGTGGCAGAGGCAAACTGGGTCACATCACTGGCACAAAACCAAAACCAAAGGCCGTCAAACCAGAAGCGCCCACAGAGGAGGAAAAAAAGAAAATTGATGAATGGGAAGAATCTGATCTGTTGGTCATGTCTTGGCTCGTGAATTCAATGGAGCCCAAAATCTCAAGGTTGTGTATGCTCCGTAACTCAGCAAAGGAGATATGGGATAAAGTGAAGAAGCTATATAGCCGGCAACAAAACTTCGCACACGTTTACAACCTCAAACAGCAACTCGCACAAGTAAAACAAGCCGGTCAGGGCTGCATTGATTACGGTATGGATGTCCTGACGAGATGGGAAGAGCTTCAGCTTTACCTTCCACCTACTACAGATCCAGAGGAGATACAAAAGAGAGCTGAACAAGATTTGATTTATACCTATTTGGGCGGGCTTGACTCCAGTTTTGAATCAGTGAGATCCCAAAATCTACTCTCCCCAGAGCTGCCCTCCATAGATGATGTCATGGCTACTATACAAAATGAAGAGACAAGGCGAGCTACCATGAACACCCAGAGCAGCCTTGACACCATAGAAGCAAAGGCTTGCGTTGCCCAAATTCCTAACTTCAAAGCCACGACAAGGCAGCGGGGAGGACCGGGTGACCTTTCCAAGTGTGACTATTGCAAGAAGCAAGGCCATACCCGTGATACCTGTTGGAACCTTCACCCCGAGTTGAAAGGGCCAGGCAGCACTGACAAGTGTGACTATTGCAAGAAGCAAGGCCATACTCGTGACAGCTGTTGGAACCTTCACCCCGAGCTGAAACCGAGCGACACGACAAGAGGGGCAAAAGAGAGGCGATTCGGTGGGGTGTCAGAACTGAGTTCGAATAGTCAGGGTTCGGTTCAGCCCATGGTAATCCAGACTAGCTTAGACTCATCGGCATCATGTGTGGCGCCAATGGTGAAGCCGGCTCAATTTCCTCAGCAATTTCTCAACCAATTTGGGAATGCTTTTAATACATTTTTGCACCAACAACAACAGCTATACCCACAGCTACAGCACCATCAATCGAATTCAGGTTTTGTATTTTCTAATTTATCTCAAAATTCAACTAATTGGATTATTGATTCCGGTGCTACTGATCATATGACATGTGACCAAAACAACTTTAAAATTTTACTCCAGTAAAGAATCCCCAGCACGTAATGGTAGCAAATGGGAACAATGTTGAAATTTGTGGTCTTGGAACTACAAGATTTTTCTCAAAAAATGTCCATAATGTCCTCTGTTTACCGGATTTCCATTCCAATTTATTGTCCATTAGCAAAATAATACAAGATTTAAATTGCAATGTAATTTTTTCACCAAACAAAGTGATATTTCAGGACCGATTATCAGGGAAGAAGATTGGTGAGGGGAAATTAAAGAATGGGTTGTACTATCTTGAGGAAGCTACTAATCTTTGTCATGTATCATCGAGTCCGGTATCCCGAGACAAGTTGTTACATTGGAGATTTGGCCATCCATCCGACCAAGTTTTAAACAAACTTTTTTCTTATAATTTGAACTCTAGTAGTTGTGATGTTTGTAGGTTTTCAAAACAAACTAGATTGTCTTTCCCTTTATCTACTAGTGTATCAGAAAAGTGTTTTGATTTAATTCATTCTGATGTTTGGGGTCCAGCCCCTGTTAATTCTTATAACAATTTCAAATATTTTGTTACTTTTATTGACGATTATTCTCGCACGACATGGATATATCTTTTAAAAGCAAAACATGAAGTATTTTCCCGCTTTCAAGAATTTTTTAACTTTGTTGAAAATCAATTTGATGCTAAAATTAAAATTTTTAGATCTGACAACGAAACTGAATACATAAATAAAGATTTTTCTGAATTTTTTAAGCAAAAAGGAATTTTACATCAAACTACATGTATTAATACACCACAACAAAATGGAGTTTCCGAAAGAAAAAATAGACATCTTCTTGAAGTCACAAGAGCACTACTTTTTCAAAATAACGTTCCTAAGACTTATTGGTCGGATGCGATGTTAACATCAACTTATCTCATAAATAGATTACCAAGTCCAAAATTGAAAAATTTGAGTCCTTTAGAAATTTTGAAAGGTAGGAAAATAGATTTGGAACACATCCGTGTTTTTGGATGCAAATGTTTTGTACATATACAAAGAAATGATAAATTAGACACAAATTCGGTTAAAGGAATATTTTTAGGTTATTCATCTGAAAAAAAGGGTATAAATATTATGACCCCAAAAATCATAAGTTGTACATCTCAAGGGATGTAACATTTTTTGAAATTGAACCATATTATAAATTGAATGACCAAGGTACGGATGATCATTTGAATGCACAAAGTGATCCCATCGTGATACCTCCATATAATTTTGTTTTTCCTGAAGAAGCAAATAAAGAGCAGGTTGAACAATTGGAGGAAGAACATGTTGAAGAGCCCAACGCAACTACTTCAGGGGGAGAATGTGATGTGAACACCAGAGGGGAAGTAACTCAAGAAGTGGCTGCCTTGAGAAGATCCACACAACTACTCGTCCTTCAGTCAGGTTAAGGGATCATGTATCCCATTCAAAACTTTGTTTCATTTGATAAGGTATCTTCACAATACCGGGCCTACTTGAATAGTATTTCCGAACAAACTGAACCAGCAAATTTTGATGAAGCAAAAAATGATCCAATTTGGTGCAAGGCCATGGAAGAAGAACTCAAAGCCTTAGAAAAGAATGATACATGGGATATTGTTCATTTACCGGAAAATAAAGAACCTGTAGGATGTAAATGGGTATATAAAATTAAATACAATGGTGATGGTACAGTTGACAGATATAAGGCTAGATTAGTTGCCAAAGGTTTTACACAAACCTATGGAATTGATTACCAAGAGACCTTTGCACCAGTAGCTAAAATGAGTACCGTTAGGATTTTGTTACCAATAGCTACAAACCTTGGGTGGAAATTGTTTCAAATGGATGTGAAAAATGCATTTCTTCAAGGAAGCTTGGATGAAGAGGTTTATATGACTCTTCCTCCCGGTCATAAAAATGGAACAAATTCATCTACAGTGTGCAAGTTAAAGAAGGCAATTTATGCTTTAAAACAATCTCCAAGAGCATGGTATGCTAAACTAAGCTTCTCTCTTTTAAAAATTAATTTTACTAAAAGTATAGCTGATTCTTCTATGTTTGTTAAACAATCACATAATTCCGTCATTATTATTCTTGTGTATGTTGATGATATCATAATTACTGGAAATGATAATGAAGAAATTAAAAAGGTTAAGCAATACTTAAAAAATGAATTTGATATCAAGGATTTAGGACAATTATCATATTTTCTTGGAATAGAAATAGCAACGTCAAGCAAAGGTTTGTTTCTATCTCAAAGAAAGTATGTACTTGACCTATTGAAAGAGACTGGTAAATTAGGATCTAAACCGGCCAAGACCCCAATGGAAACAAATGTTATACTTGGACTGGAAGAAGGTGAACCACTGACTGATATAGGTCAATATCAAAGGTTGGTAGGAAAATTAATTTACCTTACAGTTACCAGAGCAGATATTGCTTTTGCAGTTAGTGTAGTAAGCCAATTCATGCATGCTCCACGTACCAGTCACTTTGATGCCATTGATAGAATACTTAGGTATCTCAAAGGTACACCAGGTCAAGGGATTTGGATGAAAAAAAACAATAATGCTAATAATGTAGTTGGTTTTTCTGATGCAGATTGGGCCGGAAGTTATGATAGAAAATCAACCACTGGATTTTGTACTTTTGTTGGTGGCAATCTTGTTACTCGGAAAAGCAAGAAACAAAATGTGATAGCCAGATCAAGCGCTGAAGCAGAATACAGAGCCATGGCATCCACGGCAAGCGAACTTGTTTGGATCAAGCAACTACTGGGCGACATGAAGATCGAGGGCAAAGGAGCAATGCAAATGTATTGCGACAACAATGCAGCACGACATATAGCTTCTAATCCTGTCTTCCACGAACGAACAAAGCACATTGAAGTAGATTGTCACTTTATTCGAAAAAAAGTGCAATCGGGAGAAATAGAGACACCATTCGTTAGAAGTCATAATCAGCTAGCTGATATCTTCACGAAGGCACTTGACAAAACAAGTCATTGGAATATACTTGACAAGTTGGGCTTTGTAAATTTATTTGAACCCAACTTGAGGGGGAGTGTTGAGAAATATTAATTATTGGGATTCTTAGGATTAAGGCTCCAGATTTCTTAGCCGTTGAGGTTCCCAAATTAAGAGCAATTAGTATTAGGAAATAAATTAACACAATCTTTAATGTAATAATTAGGATCAATAGAGCCGTTGGAATGGGTACTATATAAGCACGTTTGTGCAGCATTGTAAATCAGAAAAGAAGAAAATAAAAAAGCTTCTTTCATGTTAATCATCTCCTCTCAAATTCTCAAATTCTCAAATTCTCAAATTCTACCAACAAGTCACCAACAACTAACTTGGCAAGCCAGCTATAAAAAAACCCCGCCACTCTTTATGGAAATGAAACCAAACAGAATATCGTTGGGGCGTAACCCTCTTAGCGACGCGCCATATCGGAACCCGGATGTGGTGGCAAATGAGCAAGGGCCGGGTCGTCACCCCTCTAGTGGCGCGCTGTATCCTGATCTGAGTGCAGTGCCAAATGAAAAGCTAAGATCGGGTTGCCGCTCCCTATGTGGTACACTGCACCAGCGCCCGGGTGTAGTGGGAAATGAGCAAGGGTCTTCGCATTTCACTCGACGGGTGCGAGGCGTAAGGAAGTTAGCCGAGCCGTGTAGGATTCGTATAGGTAGTTGGAACGTAGGGTCTTTAACGGGAAAGTTGCGAGAGTTAGTTGATACAGCGATTAGGAGACGTGTAAATATTCTATGCGTACAGGAGACCAAATGGACGGGTCAGAAGGCAAAGGAGGTGGAGAGTACCGGGTATAAGTTATGGTATACGGGGACAGTTCGGAGTAGAAATGGAGTTGGCATCCTGATTGACAAGAACTTCAGGGATGGAGTGGTTGAAGTCAAGAGACAAGGGGATAGGATCATTCTAGTCAAGTTAGTTGTTGGTGACTTGGTTTTGAATGTCATCAGTGCATATGCCCCTCAAGTAGGCCTTAGTGAAAGTGTCAAGATGCAATTTTGGGAGGATCTTGATGATATCGTGAGAAGTGTGCCTGCTGGTGAGAAACTTTTCATAGGAGGAGATCTCAATGGTCACATCGGTACAACTAGTGAGGGGTTTGAGGAGGTGCATGGAGGTTTTGGATATGGCGATAGAAATCAAGAGGGGGAAGACATCTTGAACTTTGCTATAGCCTACGACCTAATGGTCGCTAACACCTGCTTTAGAAAGAGAGAGTCCCATTTAGTGACCTTCCATAGTGGTCAACACTCTAGCCAGATTGATTTTGTCCTTACTCGAAAGGCTGACAGACGAGCCTGTCTAGATTGTAAGGTAATACCGGGGGAGTGTATTGTTCCACAACATAGGCTAGTGGTGGCTGACTTTCGCTTTCGTATATGTGCGCACAAGAAGAAATGTGCTAACATCACGAGAACAAAGTGGTGGAAGCTTAAAGGAGCAGCATCACAGGTCTTTAGGGATAAATTGATTGAAGAAGGACCATGGACGGACGACGACGATGCAAATACCATGTGGAAGAAGATGTCAAAATGCATTCGGGATGTGGCTGCAAAGGTGTTTGGGGTGACTAAAGGAAACAAAAGGGAACCTAAAGACACTTGGTGGTGGACCGAAGAGGTGCAACAGGTGATCAAGGAGAAGAAAGAATGCTACAAGCAGTTACATCATGACAAAACAACTGAAAACGTGGAGAAGTACAAAGTAGCCAAGAAGAACGCGAAGCGAGCTGTGAGTGAAGCAAAGAGTCGAGCTTATGATGACCTTTACCATAAGCTAGGTACGAAGGAAGGCGAAAAAGACATCTATAAGATGGCTAAAATTCGTGAGAGGAAGACAAGGGATTTGAACCAAGTCAAATGTATCAAGGACGATACGAATCGACTTCTCGTGAAAGATGAGGAGGTCAAGATGAGGTGGAAGGAGTACTTCGACAACTTATTCAATGGCGACACTGAAAGTGCCACCATTGAGTTAGATGATTCCTTTGATGACGCCAACAGACGTTTTGTCCGGAGGATTCAGGAGTCCGAGATAAAGGAGGCGTTAAAAAGGATGAAGGGAGGCAAAGCGATGGGACCTGACAATATCCCTATCAAGGTGTGGAGATGCCTTGGGGACGTAGCAATAGTATGGCTAACTAAGCTGTTCAACCACATTTTTCAGTCAAATGAGATGCCTGAAGAGTGGAGGAAAAGTATATTAGTACCAATCTTCAAGAATAAAGGAGATATTCAAAGTTGTACTAATTACAGAGGAATTAAGCTGATGAGTCATACAATGAAACTATGGGAGAGAGTGATTGAACATCGTCTAAGACGAATGACAAGCATCACAAAAAACCAATTTGGTTTTATGCCGGGGAGGTCGACTATGGAAGCGATTTTCCTGATACGACAACTTATGGAGCGATATAGGGAGCAGAAGAAGGATCTACACATGGTATTTATCGACATGGAGAAAGTATATGATAAAATACCAAGAAATGTCATGTGGTGGGCATTGGAGAAACAAAAAGTCCCAACAAAGTATGTTAACCTTATCAAGGATATGTACAATAATGTTGTGACTAGTGTCCGAACATGTGATGGGGAGACTGATGCTTTTCCCATTAAGATAGGACTACATCAAGGGTCAGCTTTGAGCCCATATATTTTTGCCTTAGTGATGGATGAGGTTACGAGGGATATACAAGGAGATGTCCCTTGGTGTATGCTTTTTGCTGATGATGTAGTGCTAATTGACGAGAGTAGGGCAGCTGTCGACACGAAACTGGAGTTGTGGAGAAAGACGCTGGAGACGAAAGGTTTTAGGCTTAGTAGGACTAAGACCGAGTATATGAAATGCGACTTCAGTGATGGGAGATCTGAGAATGGAGATGTTAGTCTAGATGGACTAACAGTGCCAAAGAAGGACACATTTCGATATCTGGGCTCCATGCTACAGAGTGATGGGAATATTGATGCAGATGTTGGCCATAGAATTAAGGCGGGTTGGATGAAATGGCGACAAGCATCTGGTGTTCTCTGTGACAGCAAGGTCCCACAAAGGTTGAAAGGTAAATTCTATAGAACAGCCATTAGACCTGCAATGTTGTATGGGGCAGAATGTTGGCCTACTAAAAGAAACCATATCCAGAAGATGAGTGTAGCGGAGATGCGTATGCTACGATGGATGTGTGGCCACACAAGAAAAGATCGTATCAGAAATGATGACATACGTGACAAAGTAGGGGTGGCTCTGATTGAAGAGAAGATAGTCCAACACCGATTGAGGTGGTTTGGACATGTTCAACGGAGACCTCCTGAAGCACCAGTACGTAGCGGTGTCCTAACCCGTACCGAAAACACGAAAAGGGGTAGAGGTCGGCCAAAACTGACATGGGAGGAGGCTGTAAAAAGAGACTTGAAGGCATGGAGTATATCCGAAGAGCTGCTCTTGGATAGGGACGCGTGGAAGTTAGCAATCCACGTACCGGAACCATGACCAACAAATCAAACCCCTAGCGGCTACTATTATATTACTATTATTACTATAACTACTATTTCACTATTATTACTATTATTATTACTATTATTATTATTATTACTATTATTATTAGTAGTATTATTACTACTACCATTATTACTACTATGTAGTATCATCATTATTATCATTCATATTAGTATTATGTAGTATCATACTCATCATCACTATCATTCATATTAGGACTAGTTTTTCACTATTACCATTGTTATTACTGTTCTTTCTTCATTTATCTATTTTATCTTTCTTACGATCATGATCATCATTGGGTTTTACTTGGTTTCATTTCTAGCCTACCCCAACTTGTTTGGGACTAAAGGCTTGGTTGTTGTTGTTGTTGTTGTTGTTGTTGTTGACAATAAAAGAAAACATTAGTCTTCCCTTCAGCCGACTGGTCATTGGCTCGTCCCTTCAGCCGAGAGATGTACTTTAATCAACCATGCAGTTAAAGAAAACATTAGTCTTCCTTTCCTTTTTGTTTTGATCATGCCGAACTAGTCGTTTACAAGCCTCTTAGAAGTATTATGACAGGGAGACAATAAAAGAGCCGCACTTCGATCCTATCCTCTACCAAATTACATCTCCACTCTAAATAAAGGGTAAAACCGTAATTTTAATGTTTTATAACATATTAATAGTGGTATTATAACTAAAAGGGGATATAAATAATAAAAGTGGAATTTGATGGGGATATTGGCTATTAGAGTGTCTTGATGAGAATATTGGCTATTTAGCAAGTTTCGATTGGTTTACCAAAAATTTAGACCAAATAAGGGATATCGTTGGTAATTGATATCAATTAAATCCCTAGTTTGAAGTAATCATGCAAGCTCATGTATTATAACCAATATCGAAAGTACAATTAAAATTATACCACAAAATTTGGTCAAGTTTTAGGTTTTTTTTTTTTTTTTTTTTTTTTTTTTTTGGTGACAGTTCCTCACCTATTTCATCCTCTTTGATTTTTCTTACTAAACGGTTCGTAATGAAGGGATAATCATTAATGCGCTATCACTAAGACATACAAATTAGATTCCATTTCTTACTAACCGCTTCGTATGAAGGTAAATGTGACCTAACAAAAATCCCATTTCAAAGATGAAATATTGAAAGAAGAGGGAATATTTTAATATTCTTAGCCGATACGGCGGAACTTTGTGTGAACTTGATACTCCATTACTTAAGAGTGTTTAAAACCATCGATCTCAACGAATTTCAACTTTTAACCAACCTTCTATTATTAATTATCATTATCATTATATATGTGAAATGAGTATATCTAATTTTTATTAACAAAAATAATCTATTTGAAATTTAAGACATTGAAATCCATGATTATTAACTGACAAAAATAGTCAATTTTTTAAGAATCTGTTCGATTTTTTTTTTCTTCAAATTCTATAAAAAATCATTTGACAAACCATTCAAACTTAACAATTATGTATTGAGAAGGGATCCATTAACAATGCTTATATGTTGACAATATTGATAATGGAATTTTGAAAAGTTCATTGAAAATCTTTAAAATGAAAAATAAAAAATAAAAAATAAAAAAACTTATATATTTTTTTAACTTACAGATAGTGTTTCAAATTCTAATCAATTTGGGCATGAATTGTTTGATGGCCTACTAAATTTTTATTTTTTTTAAACAGTTATAATTTAATGGGTCTTTGAAGAGATATTAAACGTTACTTAAATTGAATATAATTGGAAACATAATCAATCTGTGAGTAAAATAGTACTTCCATGAACTTTTTTTTATTTTTGCGAATTCTTAATGATTTTTTTCAAACCATTCAAAATTTACATTATCAAAAGTTGTCAAGATAAGCATGGTCAATCCCTCCTCTTATGTATTGTGACTTAATAAACATATATTTGGTTTAATAACACCGGAGGTGGATCATGGGGTTAAAAATTTCAAGCTAGTAGGTGAAAGGATTTAATTTTCCATCTGTTATAATGTGTTCAATTACGTACGTACGAACATATATTAATTCCGATTTTGCCAGGAAAAAAAAATGCAACAATCAATAATGACATAATGCACGACGATACGTCAATGTGTGTATTATTGTATTGGATCAATCACACATTCACACTACAATCGTATTCGTATGGGAACGGGATCCTCTGATTTTTATGTTGGTTCATTATGACTCATGACTGGTGTTTTAAAAAAACCCAAGAGGTCCAAATCCGACCCGAGAAACCTGAGAAAAATGGACCGACCAACCCGATTCTATCCGATGGTGTGACCCGGGCAACCTGAGAGGACCGGGAGAGACGGTCTTCGTAAGGAAAAGAATCCAACCCATAGAAAATTTTCCGAGAAAACCCGACCTGCCCCAAGGTACCGGGATAACCCGAAGTACCGAGGTAACCTGGGTTAATAAAAAAATAAAAAACAAAACAAGATGTCGGAATTCCATATATATTAGTAATATAACCGATCCCAAACCCAAAATTTAAAAAAGATTAACTTTTATTTTTCAAAGACGATTAGTATAGTATAAAATATATATATTTCGGTTTAAAACAAATAATTTTTTATATTAAATATATATATTTCAGTTTAAAATAAATAATTTTTTGGTTTTTTGATATTTTTAAAGTACTTTTTTTATTTTTGTAGTATAAAATAGGTATAATATTTTTTATATATTTTTATTACTTCTTTTTTTATTTTTTGGAGCTTTTCTTTTTACCGTATAACCCAAACAACTCGGGCAATCCAACCACGACAACCCGGACTGAGAAACCCGAGCAACCTAGGAGGGACGGTCCTAAGCTAGATCCACTCTCTATTCCCCCAAAATTTTTCTGAGGTTTCCCGAACCAAGGAAACCCGTGGACCGGAAAACTTATAGACCGGGACGGATTTAGACCGATCCGGACCTATCCGAACCGTCTTTAAATCACTAGTCATGACTAGCCGGTCACTACTCACAACAACAATATATACTACTTTCTGTCCGTATTATATTGATCATTATTCAACTTTTCTTTGGGTCCAAATCTGCTGCTTTTCTTCAAAGGAAAACAGGCTCTGCTCTTCTTCATCTAAGGGTTCGGATTGATTCGCATATGTTTGACGTTTCCTTCCTTTGAACTGCCCAGGTTTAACGATTTCGTATCCTCTGTAGACTGTAGCGCTACACAATGCAGCGCTATAGACTATAGAGGATGAGCACTCAGGTTAATTTAACCGTCAAATAATGAAAGAATAAAACATGGATGAAGTGCTCATCTTCTCCATTTTGTAAAGTTAGGTGCATGCCCATTTTTTAGAGAATCGGCTTCATTCATGTCCCTGTTCGTTTGATCTTTTCAGATTTTGTCTGTTTTTTTTTTTTTGTTCCCACTTATCTTAATTTGTATACCCGACATGCAATGCCACAAAAATATATTTTATCATCGCGAAATCTTAATTTGTGGTGTTCAATAGATTATTGATATAAAAATATCGGGATACAAAATCTTTTTATATAGTTTTCTAAGTATTTGCTTTGTATTTTTGAAAAGAATACTATTTTCTAAGAGTGGGACTATTATGCAAACGTTAGCATTTCAAAATGAAATGCTAATAGCTCAAATTATATAATTCTATGTCCGAAATTTTGATTTATGATTCCCATTAAATTCATTATATAAAAATACCTAGTCATTCAAAAAAAATTACATTTTAGGAGCTTTTTAAGTAATTAGCAAGAAACCCGCATAAATTTTGATCTCATACCGTGTAATACATATAATATGCTTTCAGTTTTTGATTAATTATTTACCATTTAAATTTCATCTTTACACTAAATTAACTTATTGAATGTTAGAATATAAAACGTTAATTCTTCATTAATGTAAATTCTAATCAACACTGATGTCTTCCATACCAAGATTGATATCTCTCCATTTTTGTAAAAACCAAAATGGAGAGGAAGTTGTTTAATTGGAGAACATCAACGCCTTTGAAATCAATGTGTTTGATCTACACCGTTGATTAAGGGGTATAATGGGTATTAAAAATTTTGAAGAAGAAAGAAAAAATGGAGAGTGTAATAGTTGCGTGCTCTTTAATATAGTATAGATTGTTTCGGATTTTTCAAAATGACTCTAAAATATTAATAAATTAATGCTTGTTTGTACATAAATTTTAGAAAATCCGAAATAATTAAATGAGTAAATTACACAAATGATCCTTAAAGTATCACTCTTTTACCAAATTGGTCCTTAAAGTTTCAAAAGTATCAAATTGGTTCTTAAAGTATTGATTTGCTACCAATTTGGTCCCTAAAGTTTGGGATATACCATTTTGGTCCTTAAAGTTTCACTAACATATCGTTTTGGTCCCTAAAGTCTTAAATATTTATCAAATTGGTCCCAAAATTAAGTATTTCATTCAAAATTATTTTTTTCATGTATCTTAAATTAATTTTTTAACTTTACAAATAACAGTAATATATTATTAAAAAACATAAAAAATGTACGAATAAATATATTTGTTCATGCTATCAAATACTTATTAAGTAAATTTTATCATTAATGGATAATGATAAGACCAATTTGGAATGAATAAAATATTTTAAGGACCAAAACGATATGTTAGTAAAACTTTAAGGACCAAAATGGTATATCTCAAACTTTAGGGACTAAATTGGTAGCAAATGAATAGTTTAAGGACCAAATTAGTAACTTTTAAACTTTAAGAACCAATTTGATAAAATGATGATACTTTAAGGACCATTAGCGTAATTTACTCTAATTAAATACTTAAAAAGCTCCAAAAATGAAAAATTTTTGTATACCCAAGTATTTTCATATGATGAATTTAATAGGAATCATAAATGAAAATTTTGGATATGATAAAATATAATTGGAATCAGTGACGGATCCAAGATTGATACGAAAGGGGTGCCGAGAGGACGGTTCATAGTTCCAGCATTAATAGGTTTAATCCGAGAGGAGGGGTTTAGAGGGGCCAGTTCATGGTTGAAACAATAAAAATGATAATTATCATAATATAAGGCTTTTATATATAATAGTAACCGACCAGCACCATGCGGCGGGCGAACGATTATTCCTCCCTTTAAAAAAATAATTTTGCATAGAATCTTACATTTATTCGCTAATGAAACAATTTTAACATACATTGTATTGAGAAGAAATTAAAATCTCACAATGCGTTGTGTTTCATTAATCAATCATCGTACAATCTCGAAACATATTACATAAATCATTCGAGAACATATCTAGCATCATCCGTTGCAACATCCGCAATACTTCCAGGGCCTTCATGCAGATATTGGAACAAATACCAGATTGTGAACTGAATCACAGAGATTATTGATTCCATAATTTCCATTTATTAATTCTTACAAATCATTAACCGGAAATTTAATGGATACATGAAGTGAACCTCCATGATCCAATCCACCAGAATGGCGCTGATTGTTTGGCTTGACATGTTTCTGCTATCAGTGTAGTCCAGCAAATCAATTTCGTCCATTTCTCGATTTGTATTCGCATTGATGCTGCTAGTTATCTGAATAAGGAAATCAAACTCAGTCAGTACATCTTTCAATACAACAAGGAAAAATGAAATAGAGGATCTTCATTGAAAAGCACCAGGTACAGTACCAGGTTTTTAGCAAAATTGTTAATGTTCAATCCAAACTTTTAAATAGTTTCCTAGGGCAATATGCAGACTGCTGACAATAAAATCAGTGCATGTTAGTAAAAAACGCATCCACATATCCAAATTAAGTAATTCAATACATGTGCATAATTCAGAGAGAGATAGAGAGTAGAATGAAATCATTAGGAAAATATTCTACCTTTCATAACCCGGGTTCCCTTTCTCTTGACCCTGTGTCTCTCTCTCATTGTTGTCACCCACTCCCACCTCCCTCTTTTGTTTTGTGACTACCACACATATCCTCTCTCAATTTCTCATCTGCCCTTGAGAGCCAGACCTCGCTTCAAGACCTTGCACTTCAGCACTCGTAAAATGGGAGAAATGCCTAAATGATTACTCGTAAAATGAGATAAATCAAGAGATTAAAAGTAAAACATCAGTTATCAATCAAAATTGCAGTAAATTATGTCATAAAATACACTCTAGATCAAGCAAGCCTTTTACATAAACTCAACCAGATCAAATCAAATCCAATCAAGTGCTTTGAGTTCAAATCCTGCCTAATTCAGACATTGATTCCACTACTATCCTAGAATTTGGTATACACAAAGAAAGAAAGCCGACATAATTCCAAAATTTACCAATAAGGCAGATAACCTGAAACAGACACCAAATTCATAATTTCTCCAATCCATCCCTGAAATTCAAAATACAATTGAATTAACAAATGCCACTACTATAAAAGGAGCTTGCCCTGAAGAAAAAGATAGAATGAAAAGGTTTGAATAAAGAGAGTAGAGAGTTACGAAGTATATTAACAAATGGACTGCTACCTTGGCCTCCAGTAATTTTGTGCTGCGATTAAAAAATACAATTGAGTTAAGATCTCTAAAGAACAATTCACGTGCCACATTAATTAACAACTTGACAATATCTCATGACATTTTTGAATGCTATCAGCAAGATAAGCAAACCATTTAAGTCAATACATACACATCAGCCAATTTAAAACAAACAGAAGGTCAAAAAGACTGATGTAAACAATTTAGGTAAAATAAATCTTATCTAATTTGTTCAAACAAAGAAGCAAAGAACCCCGCAGGTCAAATAATCTGGTGAATTGATCACCAGATGTAGCAATCACAAGAAGTCTCACAATTGATTGACTTGCTCGAAGGCGCGGGCATGGCCGAAGTGGAACAGATCGAAGATCCCATTGTGCTTTGGCACATGATAAATTGATAATACTATATCCATTATTACCAACCGGTACCAGATTGTGAACTGAATCACAAAGATTATTGATTCCATTTATTAATTCTTACAAATCATTAACTGAAAATTTAATGGATACATGAAGTGAACCTCCATGATCGAATCCACCAGAATGGCTCTGATGTTTGGCTTGACATATTTCTGCTATCAGTGTAGTCCAGCAAATCAATTTCGTCCATTTCTCGATTCGTATTCTCATTGAGGCTGCTATTTATCTGAATAAGGAAATCAAAGTCAGTCTGTACATCTTTCCATACAAAAAGGAAAAATGAAATAGACTAATAGAGTATCTTGATCGAAAAGCACCTTGCCTCAGGCCATGACTAAGAAAAGTAACATGGATCGATGCAATTGCTATAGTAAAATTGTAAACATGTAAACTGAAATAAAAGGACCTGACCTGGTCAGTTACTGAGGAAGTGTTGCAGAGGTACGATGAGTCTTCTCTGAGCCAGTGAGCCTCTTCCTTTGATTAGATCTTGTGTCCTTCTGAATTGAAATTTACAGAATACAAGACTTGAGTTGTTATTTGATAAAATGCAATACCAAGATGTTGTCTAGTCAACAACAATTCAAACCACTGGCAAGTGGTTATTATTCTTAAGAAATTCAATAATTCATCTCTGTTAATCTGATAATTTTACAACCAAAAAAATTGAAAAATTGTGGTCATCTCAATCATACAAGGGAATTAAACATGACATTTCTGGATTTGATGTGCTGACTCAAGGATCTGGTGCTTCAAGATTGGTACTGATCAGGAGAAACTTAATCATTCTCTTATCCTTATCAATTTCAATTTTCCATTTGAATATTTGTTTGTTATCTTAAACAATTTAACTGGCAATTTTCAGAAATTTTACCAGTGAGAACAGTAAAACCTCCCAAACAAAAAAATAAAAGAAGAGAGTGAAACAGTACCTCATGGAGACGCCTTCCACCCATGCTGTCAACCCGACACTTTGAAAATCTCTTTAAATAGAACTCATCCTCACTAACAACCAACAAGACACAAAAGAAAGAAACCAAGAAAAGAAAAAGAAATCAATAATGCAAGATTGCAATCTGCAAACTTGCAACTAAATAAAGAACCTCCACACTCTGCTGTTATACCCTTCAACAAGAACAAATTACCAAACAATACAAGAAATGCAAGAAATGGATGATAAACCCCGAAAAGTTGACGAATACCATGGGTACCAAGACATTGTGCCAGTGCTGGTGCCTGTACTGGTGCCGGTGTCACTGCTGGTGCCGGGCAAGACGACCGAGTCGCTGTCAGCGAAGGAGGAGAAGGAGACGGTACGGCGCCCGTTTCTTGGAGAGGCGAAGGGTGCAGGGGCGGGCAGCCTCTGGCTCGGAGCGCGGAGAGGGGAGTCCTCTCCAAGAGGCGAAGGTTGCAGCGGCGGGCGACCTCTGCCTTGGAGTGCGGAGAGAGGGGTGGAGGGGTCTGAGCAAGGACCGAGTGAGAGCGGAGGGGGAGAACCGAGAACCAGTTCGGAAAAAGAGAAGCAAGTTTCGAAGAGAGGAAGAGGGAGACGCGAAGGGTTTGGACTTTGGAGCGAGGGTGCGGTTCGCAGAGAGAGAAATGGGAGGTTTCCACAGATCCCGGTCTTCCATATTGCTTTTTAATATAGAGAGATTCAAGAAAATAGTTATTGGATTAAGAGTTAATTCTTAATTGTATACCTAAGTAACAAAATATTTAATTTATTATTCATTGTCTATGTTTGATATAAAAAACATGCATTTTGACATCAAATTAACAAAATTCACACAACATATAAACTTGACTTAAACAAAAAAAAATCGGGCTTCAAAAATTTTTACCGGGCGAAGGGGGCCGGGGCACAATAGTTCTACTCATTTTCCAAAATTTAAAGCATGTTGAGAATCTTGAGATCTCTTCCACAAAAGTTATTTTTTATTTTTTAATTTTTTTGAGATGTTTCATGTTTTCATGATTTTATAAAACTAATGATATATGTTGAAGACGAATTTTACAATAATTAAAGCCTAAGCCTAAACATGTAAAAGCCTTACACAGTTAAAACAAAAGGCAATGAAATGCTGGACATCACACAAAATTCATTCAAATTGACGCTTGAGCTAGCCAGTAGTCCAGTACCGATCGAGTTTGTCAATTTTAAGTCTGAATTATTTTTATTACTTTACACTTGAGCCAATGCACTTGAGCGTTCATGCATGCATGCACGAGCAGTGAATAGAATAGGCATTGGGCAGTTGGGTCAGTCAAATACAATAATGGGCTTCAACAGAGATGTAAAATCCATCCGTTCAAAATAATCAATTTTTTTTTTTTTTTTGGCATTAAGAAGAAAAAAGTAATAATCAAAGATGTATCTAAATAGACAATGATACCATGCCACAACTTTGCCCCCACAATCCTATGATGAGGTGGCATATGAGTGGAAAAGGTTATTTTTGTAAAATTTTATGGGGCGGAGGTACATTTTTTTAAGATTGTGAGGGTCATTTTTGTAAAAAATTTTCATAGTAGGATAATTTTGTAAATTTCCTTATAAATAAAGGATATTTCTATAAAATTTTCTGAAAAGAGAGATATTTTTGTAAATTTTTCTCAAGTGCAATGGGGTGTTTTCGGGGCATTGTTTGCGGCAAGTTATATTTATCCGTATCTCTAAATATGTATAAGCTTATATTGTATATACATGCGGGGTACAATGTAGATTTGATCATACTCCGATCGATCGAGGAAGTATAGATATCTAATTGACAATGTAAATCTTAAACTTATTTGAAAGTTAAGGTATATTTTGTAAATTTTAATTGTCAAAAGTGTACATATATAATTGAGGCGTATTTTTTTATAATAGTGGCCAACCCCCGAGTCATATATATGTGATATGTCATATCCGTATATATGCTTAGTCCACCTCTCATCATACTATAATATACATATCTGGGTGATGCACTGATGCTGCTATGGATCAGACGGAAAAAATAAGATTGAGTAAAAATCCCAGCCCTCAAATCTAAAAAGGGTAAAATTGGTAAGTGTGTTTTCAAAAAGTTTTGACCCCATTTGCGCACATTATAATGTCAAAACTTGTTCAAATGAATTAAATTGCATATATGAGCGTTGAGATGCAAATTACACTCCAATTAGTCCTAAAATGCAATCTAAACGCACTTGAATTGTTCTAAATATGTTTTCAATCAATTATGACCATGTCTGCGCACCTTAAATTGCCAAAAATGGTTTCAGGTGACTTAAATTGCATATAAGTACGTTACGATCCCAATAACACTCGAAATAGCAATAAAATTGAAATTTGAACGTATTTATATGGATCTGAGTGTGTTTTCAATAAATTTTGCCAAAATAGTTTCAAACTTAAAAGAAAACTCAAAACAACCTCTTTAAATTATGGTTTTAAGCAATTTTGATAATTTTGAACAAGATGGGTGTCATAGATGAGCTTGATATGGCATATTATACAAATTGATTGAAAACACACTTAGAGCCATTGAAATGCATTCACATTGCATTGTATTGTTATTTGAAGTTTTATTTGCATCATAACGTACTAATGTTCTATAAATAAGTACTTTAACGCGCTTCAGGTACATAGTCATCTGAAATCATTTTTTGGCAATTTAAAGTGCACAAACATAGTCATAATTAACTAAAACACATTTAGAACCATTCAAATGTGTTTAAATTACATTTTAGAATGAATTGGAGTGTTATTTGCATCTTAGTGCGCTTATATTCATTATATAAGTACTTTAATGCACTTCAATGCAATTTAAGTCATTTGAAACCTGTCTTGGCATTATAATGTGCGCAAACGAGATCAAAATTTATTGAAAACACACACGTGCACAAACATTTGAAGGCGTTCAAATTGCAATTTATTGCTACTTCGAGTGTTATTGGGATCTTAGCACACTTTTATGCAATTTTAAGTCATTTGAAAACCAATTTTGACATTATAATGTGCACAAACGAGAACAAAATTTATTGAAAACACAAACGTGCACAAACATTTAAATGCGTTCAGATTACAATTTATTGCTATTTCGAGTGTTATTGGGATCTTAGCACACTTTTATGCAATTTAAGTGTGACACCCTTTCCGGACCGCCGACGGAGGAACGCTTAGAAAGAGACGTTCATACGGGGAGAAAGGACACGGTTACCCATGTACGCGTGTGCATGTTAGTAGACGTGTGAGATGTTCACTCTCAAACACTCAGGCACAAAAAAGGTTTTATTATTTTCAAGTGATTGTGGGGTCTTGGATTCCAATGAGCGAAAGCCCTTATTGTTTAATTACCATGAAGCTGTTAACTTCAGGCACCTCTGATTAAGAATAGGAAAATGCTAAAATGTATGTGCAAGTATATCATTTAAAATATACTAAAGTGAGCATAAAATTCCCAAATGTGTATTTGATGAGAAATTATTTATAAGAAAATGGCAAATGCATAGAATGTCATGGTCCAAGTGTCTTCGCTACTTGGACATTTATCTGTTCACTTTTGAATTTATTTACAAGAAAATGCATGTAATGTGGT
Organism: Cyperus esculentus; assembly: GCA_030179965.1. Lineage (NCBI taxonomy): Eukaryota > Viridiplantae > Streptophyta > Magnoliopsida > Poales > Cyperaceae > Cyperus > Cyperus esculentus. The sequence continues at coordinate 3,805,188 of JASGLE010000035.1, read as the reverse complement.
CAAATGAGCATAAAATTCTCTAAAATTTGTACAAAATGATGTAGGGAGATATTTACAAAGAAATGAAGACTTTTATTTTGAAAATTTATGTTCTTGTCCTTTTTGGATTTGAATTTGAAATTTTGAATTTTTAAAATTTGAAATGTATTTATACAGAAAAAATCATAGAATTTGTGAAATGAAAAATTTTAAAATTGATTTCGTGATTTTTTGGGGTTTGGGAACTATTTTGAGAATTTTTTTATTTGAAAAACCGAATTATTTAACTTAAACAGATTTGGGCCTAATTTCGTCCAGATTTTTTTTTGGGCCGAGTGCATGAGTTTTGGGTTTACAAGACTAAATTAAATTAGTTGTCATTTTGGGCTTGCAGGATTGGGCCGAACTGGGTCTTGCTAAGACTAACTCTTTTTCACTTTGGGGCTAATCAATTGGGTTTTACTCTTCCTTCTTCTTCTTTCTTTTAGTTGTTGGCCCAGCTGATTGAAGTGCTGCTTGTCCATGGCGCCACTGCCTCTTCTATGTCATCCGTCGAAGAAGGTGAGAAGTGGATCCCGACATTGGTAGCTGCAATTGAAGATCAGAGAAATGTGATGGAGTCCTCGGATTAAGGAGAGTTCATCCATAGCTTTCGATCAGACAGAGGTGCAACATACAGCACTCGCACCCCTTCAGTTTACCAGACCTGACCGGCCTCTGCTGAAGATCTTATGCTCGATTTTCTCTCAAATTGTGCATTGTTTTTTGTAAAATTTGTTTTGAACATGGTTTTCTTAACACGTTTAATGCAATTTGGAGCTCAATTTAAATCAATTTTGATTGTGTGATGCATGGAGATATTGTACCTATTAATCAGTTTGGAATACTGGGTGGTTGATGCTTATAGTTGGTTTGCTTAAATTTATTTCAATCACATTTACACCTTATTTTAAGGATGTGCAGTGTATTTGTATCACTTGCTTCGCAAAGTGACAGATATCGAGAAATCATATTTTCAATTAGCAATTACAGTGAGGGACAGTGGGGATTTTTGATGTACTCGATTTCAAACTTTATCAGATCACCTTTGAAATAACTTCACTTTAAATTTAAGTGTGAATATCTAAGAAAGTGTACACTACATTATTCATAATCTTACTGTTTAAGAGGAACCAGTGAATTGTTTTCATTGGCAATGTCAGTGTCATTACATTTGTCAAAATCTCAAGAAGAACTCAACATCAACACCATTAATAAACTCTTTTTTGCAATATCTTGAATGTGAGTATCCAATGTTTTTTAACAGAAATATGTATTAAAAAGTCATGAACAATTTTTCTATTCATCAAATGTTCTAATTTTATGTTTTTCTCAGTGTTTTAACCAATTCTTCGAACCAGGGACCGATTCTGTAAATTTACTAATAATCTTGTCAGAAATTTCACATTTTTATAGTAAATTTTCTACAATGAATTTGTATGAGTGCAAAACATGAAAAAAGCTACAAATCATGCTAGGAATGCAAAGAAATTAAGAAAAATATGCATTATGAAGAGAAAACTGGATGCTACATTTGCTGTCAAAATTTCCAGAAAAGAGAGCAGAAAATGTATTGATGCAGTTATCATTTTGTTATTTTTATAAGAATTTTTCTACAATGAATTAGATGAAATTTTTTTACATGAAATTTATTCAGGAAATCATTCTCTTTTCATATAAAATATTTAAAATATGTGTCAGGAAGGCCAATTTTGTATTATGCTCAATTCTTTGAAGATCAGACAAGCAGAACCGTACTGCAGTCAGTCATTTTTTCTGTTATTTGGACTTTTGTGATAAAGTTTTGAACATAAACATGAAAATAAGTTTAAAAGTAAGTTATTTTATGTTATTGTGAACATTTTCATAATAAATTTTCATATGTTTGGTTCAGAAATGTTGATGTTTCATCAATTCTTCAAAACATTGTCAGAATCAGTCCTCTCTGTGCATCAGTGGTTATAATATTCATATGAATTTTTCTACAAAGAATTTCAAAAAACTTATTATATGAAAAGTGCTTAGAATTTTATTGTGAATGCAGAAAAATTATGAAAAAAAAAATATTATGTTCATAAAATCCACAGGGAGGAGTTGAACTTGTCAAAAGCTATGGTCTGTCTCAACTTCCTGACCTTGGCAACAATTGGGCTGCATTTCTTCTATGTAATATAGTTGAAATGTTACTCAAAATCACCCCTATGAGTATACACTTCACCTGGGGCAATTTTGGCGGTATATCTCCATGAAAAATGGAGATTTGGTGCCAAATTTGTCTCCAAATGAGTATACACTTGGTTCAACAGTATATATTGCTCTTAGAAATCCTTCAATTATTCAATGGTGCTTGGACCAGTTGCAATTAGGGAGAGTCTTCTTGCCAGTAGAAAGGAAAGAGGTAGAGATCATGGCAATAGGCTCCCCAAACAGAAATTAAGTGTTGTAACACCATCGTGGTGGTCTTAGGATGCTCAAGCAACCGTCAATTAGAGTAAACTCTGGCCAGTTCGCCGGAATCGATACTGAGCCTCAAGTCAGTGCTTCCCTTCTTTCTTCTTGTTCCTTTTCGATTCCCTTGCTGATAATTCCAAATAATAGCGCCGCTGAACAGAGGAGGAGACGATTATAGCGAGCTCAAGAGCAAGTCAAACGGTGGCCGGAGCGTGGAGTATTTGGCCGGAGAAGGAGGCTGTGACGGCGGAGGATGGTGGCAGTGAAACCCGCGATTTCTAAATCCCTTTTCTGTGCAAATTCTTATATATTATATATCCTCAACAGGGTTTTCTACAGTAACCCGAATTCAATCTGATGCGTTGATTCATCATAATTTGCAGATCTGAGCCGTTAAATAGAAATGGCTACTGTTCTTTCAACAGTAAGTAAAGCACAGTAAATCGATTCTATCCATCAGATGAGCGAAAATTGATCCGAGCCGTTGTTTTAAAGTCTTGAAATTTCTAGGCTTTCTTCCTTTCTCTCACCGTCATTTCTCCTCTTTCTCTCCTTTCTACGACGACGGAGGAATCGGTTAGGGATTTCAGGAGGACGGAGAAGGCACAAGTTCACCGTCATTTCTCCACGCCAAGCGAACTTCCTTCTGTGTTGCTCGGCCTGAAGCCTCCAACCTAAAACCCGCCAAACCCTTTGTCCGGTGTATTGAACCTGTCTCGGCTGTTTGCACGACATCGACCGAATCCACATCCAACGCTTGATACTGCAACTTCATCTCCTTGTCGTATTTTACCCACCATAGCCATTGCATCATCCAGTTCTTCAGTCTCGCCACTGCTTTCAGCACATTGCCCACCGACTACCGTCACCTCCATAGTAACATTTCTTTGCTTTGTGCAGCCTTCAGCATCTGAGAGTCAATATAAACCTGATAGGGTTAACTGTTGATGTTATTCTTTGAAATCTTAGAGTTGCCAATGTTCCCATCATTATATGAAAATATATGCTTTATCATCAAAATTTTACACCAACTCTTTTTTTTTTTTTTTTTTTTTTTTGCCCCCTCAACATAGAATTTTGATGATGTCGGTTCAGTACTTAGGAGGCTAGGCATTGGAACGCCTTTGAGAAAGAAGTTTGGAAACAGAAAGAAGAAATGAAAATTTTAAAATTAGATGCTAGAGCTTCCCTTTTATGTGTAAAGTGAATTTTTAAATTAATTTTAAGTACAAACTAATAACAGGTCAAATGAATAATTGGGAAAAAAAAAAAAAGCAATCTATTAATTGTATGCTACATCAAAATATTATGATGTATAGTTAGTTAATATATGGCTTACAGGAATATGAAATGCTCATTGAAATGGTGAACAAATTTGGTCCTGGAAAATGGTGCCTCAAAGCACAGGCCATACTTGGCAGAAATGGCAAGCAGTGCTGATCGACGGTAAAATTTTTAGTTTCTGACATATCAAATGGCATGAAGATTTACCAGAATCAGAGAAGTGGCATATCTATATATCTAGTATCTAACATACCGAACGATATAACATTTCAGGTGGATATATAATCTGGACCCTTCAATTAAAAAGGATTCTTGGACATAAGAGGAGGATATAATGCTGCTTCAAGCTTATCAGCAATTTGGAAGCAGATGGTGTAAAATAAAAACGTTCTTACCAGGAAGGTGAGTATTTCAGCAAATTAAGAACATTTGATTTGTCTAATATTATTACGAAAATGCCCTTAAGAGGCACTTTATTTGTTTTTTCTTAATGAACTTTAACATGAGATAATTCACTTAGATACCTTTGTTTGTACAATGCAGAATGCATATTTCAATAAATTAACATTGGCGTTGTAACCGCATGTCAGAAATGTTGGACATGTACAAAGATGATAACTTTTTTTTTTTTTTTTGAGAAGGAAGAAGTCTAAGGATAATGGCTTGCACGGAAACTCCAAATTAAGGGTTCTAATTCCGAATTCGGCCATAGAATGTACTCCACAGACCGGCTACGCAATCCGTAATCCAACTCTAGCTGATTGGTTGGTCGATATCGGCATGTTTCCTTGTGAGTCACCACTTGGGGTTGAAATACCAGCAGAAGATGGTGAGGATAGCACCAAGATATCAGCTCAGAAATGATCTCTACCTTAGTTTTAAATTTTGTTGCCAGGTGATTTTATACAAGGTAAACAATATAAAATGCTAATATCTGACATCTAATGGTACAAGTAACAGTAGTATGATCAACACAATCTTACTCATGTAGAGTGATATGGATGGTTGTTTTTCAATTATGTTCATCAGATGGCACTTAATCTGGAAGTAATTATGGCAGAGCCGAAACTTATGTTAGTATAGATTTCTCCTTGTATTATATAAAGAGGAGGGATCCATTGACAATGAGTATTTTGACAATCTTGACAATATAACATTTCAAAAATTTGTAATGATGGAATCAACAGTACTCTGAATGGGATTTCAGCCGTTCATTAGCCATTGACTTGATATCTGGTCTGTTGGGATTTCAGCCGTTCATTAACAATTGATTTCTTTTAATTTTATTCAGTATTTCATTTCTCTTCACTGGTAAGAATAATGTGGTGTATATTGGTAATTAACTGAGATTTCTTATTTATTGCTCTGTCACTATTTATCACCATTTTTTTCGGTATTTACATATTATTATAGTGTAGTGCATACCATTCTAGCTTAGATTTGTAGACAATTAAAAATAATTTGTGCCTCCAACATGGTATGCTATAACATACTTTATTGTACTTACATATCACTAAGTTTTCTCATATTAGATGCTGGACCCTAGCTATGATATATTGATATGTACGAGCTGGATGTTTTGGGGTGTCAGAAGGCAGTGGGCATGCCAGCAGGTGTCAGGGACAGCTCCTCAGCTACAACAAAAGGGGCAAGTGAGAACTGACAAGTTTGAACCCGGATAATGGATGATGGAATAATAGTAGGTTGAACATTTGGGGGAAGAACTAGGTTGAGCCGATTATAGATTTGATGATACTCTTATAGGGTCTATAAAAATATCCATCTTGCTTACAATTACTTGATGATAAGCTTTGTCTCAAACTCGGATCAGCGTTGTTTTTAATTGCGGAACATTTTTTCACAACACATTATTAAGCTGTGGTGTTTGTCGATATTATAAAAAAGTCTTGCATGTTGCAACAATAAAGTCGCAGCGAAGCGTGACCATTCCTCTAGTTACCATTTTAACCTTTTTCTGTCCATCAGATTTAACGGAGTGAAATTTCGGAGTAAACATCAGGCGTCCAATTTATAGGAAATGGACGGTCCAGATTTGCTCCAATCCATAGAAGAATTTGCCTATATGAGTAAAACTACCGTACTCTTAGGAGTACGGAGGTCTCCCGTATTTCTAACTCAAAAATCATACTTAACCATCACGAAATTTTTATTTATGATTTTCATTAAATTCTTTATATCAAAATCTCCTATGATACAAAAATTTTCTATTTTTTGAGTTTTTTAAGTATATGTTTTCGAATTTTTTAGGATGACCTCATAATAATAATAAAATAATGTATAAAATTATGTCATTTTTAAAAAATCCAAAACAAATACCTAGAAAACTCAAAAAATGGAAAATTTTTGTATAATAGGAGATTTTGATATAAAGAATTTAATGAAAACCATAAATCAAAGTTCCATGATAGTTTAACATGATTTTTGAGTTAGGAGCACAGGATGTCTCTCCTAGGAACAAGGTAGTTTTACTCTGTATATATATATATATAAATGGAAATTTAAAATCGAGAAGCTATGACTGATTTGTTCATATAATAAATATTCTTGTAAATTAAATTAAATTCTTGGATCAAAATGCGAGGACTTGATAAAGCATTGAATATGCATGTATAACAGGTACAGCAAGGATAATGAATTTGTCAGCTTTGTACCTACCATTCCATTGGTGTATATATTTTTGGCACACTTATGAGGGAGTCAACTTTTGATTCTGTTTTGGCAATGGACATGCATGTGCTGGAAGGACAGATTTTATTCTCAGTCAATCAAAAGTATCCGACACGCTAAGCCGGATTACAGCTGGTAGCCCTGGTAGAGCCGTGTGGGTTTCACATCCTCTGAGGTACCCTATGTGCAAGGATAAAAAATCCTCTACAAAGTCATAGTACGAATCCTGATGCTGCCCGATTTTTATGTTATCTATTTCAAAGCTGACCATTTCTTGGTACTTCACACACTGACCATTCCAGCTGATATATATTCAATTATATAGAGAATTTAATGAGAATGATAAATCAAGATTTTATGATAGTTTAGTATGATTTTTGAGTTAGGAGCACGGGAGGCCTCCGTGCTTCTAGGATAAGCTTGACCTGTTTCTTCCTATTACATATTATCTTAAAAAATTTATTATAAAAAATAATAATTTCAGTCCAAAGCAACACGTGAGCTAGTATATAATATATGTACATATGGACATAGTACATACTAATCTATTACTACTCGCCGTCGCCGTCGCCGTCGCCGTCGCCGTCGCCGTCGCCGTCGCCGTCGGATGTGATCTGACACTCCCTGGGGCTAAGCTGTATGAAACCCTTTACTACATTATCCTTTTAATTAATTACCTGTTTGTCACATTAATTAAGCTGCCTTTACCTATTAACTTAACAGATATGTTCGATGACATAGCTAGTCGGTATAGGTAATTAAAACATTTCACTAGCTTAATTATGCTGTAAATTAAGACAAGGAGGACTCTATTTATTTGTTATATTTATTTATTTATAAAAAATATTACATGACAAATTAAAAGATAATATGATCATTTACTTGTTATTTATTTTTTATTGAAATTACAGATCTGTTAATTTGATAGTATCTTAAACTTGATAAAGTTCAAATTAATACCTTTTATAGCATATAAATAATTTATTGTACTATATATAGTTTGCAATATACATCTTATTAATTTAGTAGAAGTCGATGGATTATCAAAGGACACAAAAATTGTCCTAAATCTTGAAACTGATCAGTCTATAATTTGGAAATTATAGTATATTTAAGTAATATCATTTTCAAGATATATACAAATCGAAGTATATCCAAACTAAGTAATTTGAATAAACTTAGATTTGTTCTCAAGTTTTATTTTTACTGCTTAATTATCTATATATATACGCGCTGCGGTACTTTTAATTTTAATTTTTGTTTCTGCAAAGGAATCGGATATTGTCCAAAGGCATTTAGACGGTCCAAAGGATTCGGAGAGCCGTATGATCTAATTGTTGGTAATTGATCGATCGTGATTTGATTATGTAGGTGTTAAAACTAGTATGCTGGTTATATTAAGAATGATAGGGTCACACACTATCACCGTTGATAAACACATAAATTGGATTGAACGGTTTAGTCATGTCTTTGGACAGAGACCGTCCAAATGACTTTGGACAAAATTCTAGTCCTCCAGCAAAAGTGGCTTATATCTGAACTCCATAATAAATTAAGATCCACAATTTTAGAATCTTTTTAGAAAATTTTTTGTATGGCTTGTGCCGCTGTTGTAGTGTTATCCAGTAAACTTTAATGTTGACATGCATCTACTTGACTACTTCTGGCCTTCTGATGAACCCAATCAAGATTAAAGAAGAGGGATGTTGAACTTTTTACAGGTGGGTAGACTGGGACTTATGGCACGGTGTCATGCGGCACAAGGGCCGTTGGATCACCTCGAGATTTGGTCCAGCATGAATCTCGAGAAGATCTAACGGCCCCATGTACGGCATGGCACCGTGCCATATGTTAGGAGATCTCAATTGGGTAGACAGGGACTTGTGCCAAACTTTGACTTACTGGTTATTAATCAATGACATAATAAATTATAAATGTCTTCACATTTTTCGCATTAATTAATTAATATCTCAGCAATATTATACCGACTTTTATTTCATTTCTATAGCCTTTTGTTTTGTATGCATTACATGTGAATATATATGTGATCAATAAAACGTACAGTTCCAGTGTGTATTCAGACATCAAATAACACGAAATTTTTATATATTAATTGACATGTGTCAATATAATTAATTGTTGAACATATATATTATGGTTATTATTCTACTTATTTGTAGTATATTTTAACTTATCGATTTATTGTGACACAAGGACTCAACATATATATGTAAATATTGTTGTTTGTAATTGGTAAATCAGGATCTAAACACGTCTTAATTTATGTTAGAATAATAAATATATTTCATAACTTAAACTATAACATCGTTAAATTGAATAGTTATAAAAATAAAATTAACAATAGAATTAATGTACACTTTTATGCTAACATGCACCGATGGTATCCTGTGTATCACTGTATCAGCACCCAAATAGATATATTGCACGTATGTTAACGTTTGCTCAATTTTTTAAATATCAGTGAAATTAACACCAAAAATACTATTAATTAATAAAATCGGATTTTATTTAAAGCCATTTAGACGATCCAAAGGATTCGGAGAGCGACATAAATTTTAGCAATTGACCAACAGTGACTTTGTCATATAAGTGTTAAAAAAGGAAACGACATACTAATACATAATATGCTGGTTATATTTAAAATGATGAGGCCAAACACTATCACCATTGATAAATATGTGTGTGTATATATATATATATAAATTGAATTGAACGGTTTAGTCATAACTTTGACGGAGACTGTCCAAATGACTTTAGGCATGCAAACTAAATTCCAATCCTTAATTAATTGTTGAAGTTTGTAATTCAATTAATTTATTGTCCTATATATCTCTATACATGGAAGATCCAGATCGCTTAGCAAAAGCGAGTGCTAGCTATTTTGAGGGCTCAAATTAAACACTATTTCGAGGGCAGAATTGGATTTTCTTTCTTAATTCCTGTTTTGCCCTCAATAAATACTTCTTAGCTTCATAGCTTGACTTTAATTTTGCCCAATCTTATAAAATTTTGAAGCCGCCAGAATTATTCACAGTAACAGAGACAATGATTATATATATAATGTGATGCATGGCTAGCGAAGTATGAAAATTTAATTGTGACGCGATTTTTTGCATGGAATTGGTTCTTGTCGCTTGTAATTTCTGTTTTGAGTTCTTATATGTTTATTTTAGCCCAAATTGTGTTTAAATTTTGGGCTGATTATATTTTGTAGATTTGATTTATAATATTTAAGTGTATTATACTAAAATAAAAAAAAAAAGTTCATCAAAAAACAATAAAAATGATTTTTCATTTTTATTTTGTGTACGTTTCCTTTTTTTATTTTAATAAACTTGACTAAAATTATTTAAATTAAACTACAAGAAACAATCGATCCATAAACATAACTTATGGTGAAACTTTTGTAACGAGGTTATATGCAGAAGTCATGAACTTTTTGAAGGGGAGACGTACTTTTCATATCATTTTAAATCAGTGATAGATAATTTTATCTTAAAGCTACAGAAATCAACAATTTTGTTTCAATAAATTTGCTGAAGCTATTTAATTGTATAACACATCATCGCATATCATGACTTGATTGTGGATATCCAATTATAATGTATGACCAAATCTTTGCATTTGTTTCTTTCTTAATTTAATTGATCGATTTGTCGTGTATTTATTACAGTGTGTTTATTATGACCAATAAAGAAGTTAATGATGGGAAAATAAGGTACTCAAGGATTAAAATTTCTCTCAGCTCTCAAAATTGGAAAGCTTGCCCTCAAAATAGCACTCTCCTTAGCAAAAATGTCAGCAAAGTTTAAATTTGGTTCTAACTTTTTGCATATCTATCTTAGAAGTGCTGCTTAATTAACTTTTTGTGTGTCTATGAAGGTCAAACCACTCAAATTCAAATTTAAATGCCTTTAAAAGAATACACATCCGAGTTTCGAACTCGGCTAGCCGTCTTTGCTAGTAAATTCTCCAGTGGGGAGAGGCACACCGCCTCTCCCCCGCCACCCCTCTTTCATTTACTTCTTCGTTGATTAACTTCAAGTTTAGTTCGTCCGTCTTTTCATTGCCCTTTTTGTTTAAAGAGGGTCTTTCGTTGTTTTCATTTAAGAGGATTATATCATGAATTGTTCGAGAATAGATTTTGCTCCCGCTTCAACAAACGGAAATAGTGTTTCAAGAAATGAAGATATGCGAAGTGCTTGACAAGTTTTTCAATCCTTACAAAGACGATGGATTCATCACAACCAAGACGGTAACTTCAAAATGAGTCGTACGCTTCTTCAAAATTTGTCTCTCTATGTTAGTTTATCGGGACAAAATTATATTGTATAAAGTTTTGGTTGATATTTTGTGTCTTTTGGATGAGAAACAATTTATTTTATTTTCTCGTGGAGGTAATATTTTAAGTTAATGAAATTAGTTGCCTACGAGCCTTGAATGTTAAAAAAAAAAAAAAAAAGTTTCGAACTCGCACTCTCCCATACAATACCATTAAACCGTGCCTGATTTTTTTTCCGGTCTAACGTCTGTTCAGTGCAAATTCAAAATCCATCAAATAACCGAATTCAAATCTCGATCAAATCTCAATCAAATCTCGATATATTTCCTTCCTCTCCGATTCTCTCTCTTTTATTTCTCTGCCCGTCTTCATCCTCTCATGGCGATTTCCTCTCTCCTTTAATTCTCCGATCCTTTCTCCTTTCATTCTCCGATTTATTTTCTTTTTGTCAAGGTTGTTCTCTTCTTCTCTTTGTCAATTCTCGGTTCGCTTGCAATTGGTCGGTGTTCAAGTTATATCAATAGGTATTCAAGTTATACCAATGAGTATTCAAGTTATACCAATAGGTATTCAAGTTATACCAATGAGTATTCAAGTTATACCAATGAGAATTCAAGTTATACGAATAGGAATTCAAGTTATACCAATAGGAATTCAAGTTATACCAACAGGTATTCAAGTTATATCAATGAGAATTGAAGTTATACCAATGAGAATTCAAGTTATGTCAATATTCAAGTTATAGCAATGAGTGTTCAAGCTGAAAAATATGTTAGTATTCAAGTTTTAGTAGTAAATATTCAAGTTATACCAATGAGAATTCTCAAATAAATGTTCCTTGTTAAATGTTTGACCGGTCAACTATCTTGGTATCAAATATGGTATCAACTAGTGTTTCACGGACCCTGATGCTGTTAAACAACAGCGTCACTGATGAAATAGCCAATAAATGATAATGATAAATCAGTGCACGGACGCAGTGGATCACTAACTATAAGTCTATAACTAATCAATACAATAATGCTTGAACCGGCCCCTTCAACCAATACCAATATACCATTCCCATCCCAAATTTTCATACTCCATCGATATATACCGGACGACTTGCAATCATCTTTTTTAATTAATTAGTTAGCCATGGATGTAGCAAAAACCGAGCAAGAGCAAGACATAGAGAACCAAATTTGCAGGGCAAAAACAATGAACATAGATAGCAACGATGATGTTGTTGTCGTTGAGCCAGCCCGGCCGGATGCAAGCGCAAGCAGCAGCAACAACAACAACAACAAATTAAGTGGAGTGTTCCTCATCGCTCTTAACGTTACATTAAGCGCCTTCGGTAACACCGGGGGCCCTCTCATCTCCCGTCTCTACTTCCTTAAAGGTGGCAAGCGCGAGTGGCTCTCCTCCTTTCTTGAGACTGCCGGGTTCCCCATCCTCCTCATCCCCATGTATATTTCCTACCTTAGCCGCCACCGACACGACCCTGCTGCCCGATTCTTCCTCTCGACGAGGAAACTATTTCTGGCGTGTGCTGCTCTTGGAACCCTCACTGGTGTCGATGATTATTTGTATGCATATGGGCTCTCGTTTCTACCGGCCTCTACATCGTCCCTGCTCATCTCCACACAGCTGGGGTTCACTGCGTTCTTCGCATTCCTGGTGGTCAAGCAACGATTCACGTCATTTTCGCTCAATGCGATTGCACTGCTGACGGTGGGTGCAGTGATATTGGGCTTGCATGCTAGCTCTGACAGACCGAATGGAGAGTCGAATTCCAACTACTACAAAGGGTTCTTTCTGACGTTGGGTTGCGCTGCACTGTACGGGCTAATCCTACCACTTATCGAACTGACATACAAGAAGGCAAACCAGGAGATAACATACTCGCTTGTCGTCGAGATGCAACTCGTCATGGGAGGTTTCGCAACCTTGTTCTGTGCAATTGGGATGATCTTCGCAAAGGATTTTCAGGTATATATATATATATATTAGCTAGTAAAATGAATTTAATTTAATTTATTTGGGTATGAATTATTAATTACAAGAGATGATTGGAATTCTCAATTGATTGATTGTTTGTTTGAATATGGAATTAGTTAGTGATGGATGAATGCTGATCATCAGTGTGACACGGCTGTTTCAATTGTTGACTGCATGCGTTGAGAATATTATATTCATCATCAATAATTGAGGGCCCAATTAATTAAATGACGATAACACCACATATATTAATTAATTAATTAATTAATTAATTATATACTGAATGAAATAGCTAGCTAGTTTGCTATCAGCAGCCAATTTAATTATATATTATGTTTGTTCTTCTTCTTCAGACGCCTCTTAGGCTCCATTTCATAATTCTCACAGCTAGCTAGCTCTTGTAATTGTAATTGTAATTCTACCATGCATGCTATGCTATGCACCTGTAGGCAATTCCAGATGAGGCGAGACACTTCGAACTGGGCGAGGTCCGCTACTACATCGTGCTGATATGGTGTGCCATCTTCTGGCAATTCTTCTTCCTGGGCACAGTCGGCATCATCTTCTGCGTACATACGCTGCTTGCAGGCATACTCATTGCTGGTTTTATCTCGGTTACAGAAGTCTTGAGCGTCATTTTCTTCCACGAGAAATTTGGCAGCGGCAAAGCCATCGCACTGGTGCTGTCGCTGTGGGGCCTCGCCTCCTACTCTTATGGTGATTACTTTGAAGCCAAACAGAAGAAGAAAGAAGCAGCTCTCAGAGTCAAAATATTAACGGAAGAATGCTCCAGGAACTAAAATATTGTTTTAACTGATACAGCTAGTACTGGCTTTGCATTAAGTTTGGAATCAATCAGTTATTGCATGCTAAATGAACAGAACTATTAATTAAGTCGACCAACCTCCGTCTCCGTGTGAAACAATTAATATATATATATATGTCTGGCTTGCGATTTCTTCTAGCAATTAAGAATTTTTTATAACTCAGATAATATTAGATATGTGCCTTGCGTTGCTTCGGCGGTAGATTTATATTTCTTAGAAAAAAAAAAACTGAAATGTAATTTTAAATCTTAAAGAACGGATAAAAACAAAAAAAAGACATGAAATATGAAGAAAAAAGATATAAATTATGCAAAAATTTTTATATTATATAAGTTACTATTTTCAGAGCTTATCCTATCTTTCTTATTATGTACTTCGCTTATATATTTTAGAATTGAGAGGGAACTGAAGTCATATACATCTCTCTACTAAAAAGAATAAAAATAATAAAAAAGTGGAGGAGATCGTAATAAACATAACATTTTGAAGTTTTATCATACAATTATATTGTTTTTTTTTTCTGAAATGTGAGTATTTTAAAGACATAGTTAGTTTGTTATATATTTTTGTTGATTTATTAATTTAATACTTTAAATATCTCTGACTTTCTTTTTGCCAATGGATTTATAATTTTTATAAAAATATAATTGGATGTAAACTTTTGAGAAGACATATATGATTCAAAATCCATTAAAATTTCATGGTATGCACTTGTATCTCAAATTTAATCTTCTTTCATTTCAATCTTTTGATGAACTCAACGAACATACATTTGTAATTTTTCTTGTCTAATATGTTGAATTTTTTTAGTTATTTTTCTAAAACGTAAATATTGCTTCTTTGGACATTTCTACCTTAGGCAAATATTGTTGTGTAAGGATAAAAGTTGTTTACAGCATATTTAATATTTTTTAAAAACAATTATTGAAGCAAACAAAAGGAAGTTTAAAGCAATAGTTGTAGAAAATATCAGTTTATAATGGTTATCTTGACAAATTTGATGATGGAGCTTGGAAAAATATTTAAAGTACTGTTTAAAATTATTAAAAATGAAAAAAATTAAAAATGTACTTTTAACCTTGTAGATTGGCTATATTTCAATTATATTTAATGTAAGTTTTATTATAAATATTGATAATTTATTAATTTGCAACTGTTTAAAAGTATACAAAATTTTGATAAGCAATCAAAGAGTAATTTATTGAAATTTGAGATACCATCTATTGTTAATCAATCTCTTCTCATAGTTTAAAGTTTCTAGTTGATATTGTACTTTATATTTTGTATATTGTTTATTTATATTTCCAATGTCAACAATAATAGCTTATATTGTGTATATTGTTTATTTACATTTCCAATGTTAACAATAATACTTTCTAGATTATTCTCTTAAACGACTTAACGGTAAGATACTATTGAAGGATTTTAAAAAAAAAAAAAAATACTACTGTTCATTTAACTGTTCATTGCACTGTAGCATATCCTGTCCAAAATTAATATACTATAAACCATGAAACTATTTCACTGTTCAATAATCATAATTCCACGTATTTAAAGATATTTGTTAAAATTAAACATAGGTGTCTCTTTAATATTAAGGGGACAACTTTGTAAATCTCCATTAATTAATAAGAATTGAGCTTTCATCTCATTGGTGAAGTCTAAACTGTTCTTCTAAGTAGCTATACATTCCATTATTTTCTCCATAACTTGCGTGGCATCTTTTGGTGATTTCTAAATTAAAAATAAATATGATTCGGCTCTTGTTACACACAAAAAAAAAAAGTTTTACTGTAGAAAACACTGTAGATTTTACTGTAGAAACGCATTCCAAAATAATATACTATAATAATAGGGATTTGAATAGTGACCAAGGCAATATATATAAAAGTGAAATTCAGTTCATAGGATATACGTACGTACCTGAACCTGATCAATTACATTTACAATATATTTTACTTTACATGGATGATCGATCACCCCTTCAGCCGTCTCGTTTTCGTTTACAGTTGCACGTACGTTCCAATTTGACAAGCTAGCTAGGTAAAAAGTAGCATTTACCTTATTCTTAGCCCAACAACACATTAATTGAGGGCTCCAATTAAATAACCTTCCGAGCAGTGACAGTGTGAAATCTTCAAAATCTAGGCTATCTTATCTTATCTTATCTAAGCCCAAAAGGCCTCGCATCGCACGCGCCTATTCTTCTTCTTTAAAAGGCATGAAGAAAAGTGCACTGATACATAGATACTAAAATTGATACCGACCGTACGGTGTTACTATTTATGTTACATAGATTTGTCTTCATATTAACTTATTTTGTATTCAAGTTATACTATAATCCATTATATATATAAAATAAGTAGATATATTAAAGCCATTTATTTTGAATAGTTTCTCAATAAAATAAATACTAATTCAGTTGGTGTCATTTTTTGTATCAACTTTAGTATGTATACTAAATGCATGAATTCTTCAAAAGGCAACGCTCTCCGTATAGGAGGTAGCGCGTGTTGCAGGTCTTTTATAGATGTAAATTTGAGTGCTTTGACTCTCATTTAATCTCCAAAAAAAAAAATCTATAATATTCAAAGTACGTTGCACAAAATAACAAATTAACAATGAAAGATACTAAAATTTACCAGTAATACTTATGTAATGTATAATGAGCGAGTGTATATTATGATGACTTTATGAGGTACCGGACGGCAGAGAAAGCCTCCATTCCATGGATTAATCATTAATCTATACTCCATAAAGAGTGGTAGATTTTCAAGCACCTCAACTATACCACATCATCACTATTATTAACCATTAATTTTTTGAAACTCTTTATCAACTTTGATATCCAATGACTTATATTTTTTTCTCTCCTTATTAAATAAGATGAATGTGATATGTTTAAAACAAATTTTAACACTTAAAATGGTCTAACATTTATACATATTCTTATTTATAAATTATTGCATTATTAAAATTATTTAATTACATTAAAATTTTAAAAATTTTGTTCAAGTTTGTTTAATATAAGTATATTTAAAATTGTATAAAATTCTTAATTCTTTATCTATTATTAGTTAACTAGATGTTGCTCGCGGTTCGCTGCGAAATGTTAAAACAAATTAGCTTTGCATATGCATGTAACAACAATATATGATCTTGAGCAAATAGAAGTGAATACTTAAACGAAGCAAAACAATTTTGCAGGGCAGAAAATTAGAAGCAGAGAATACTTGCATCAAGCATAAAAAGGCAAGTGATGAAGGGTTGGTAAATTACACCACTAACTCAGTTTGTTTTAATCATATACATGGAGAAAGTTTTTTTTTTCTTTTTTTTCTTTTCTGGGAGCAAAACGCTAAAACAATCCAACGCTGGGTGCTTTCCTGCTCATCAGATTCTAGGAATAATTAGAATGCTAGAAGAACTATTAATATGGATTAATGATTGTATAATAATTTTTTCAGCAAATTTTTTACATTTTTCCATAGTAAAAACCATTTGATTGGCCAACTTTTAATCATAATATGAATATTATTAATAAAAAAATAATTAAAAACTGATCCATATGTACACATATAATTGTTGGCAGTATGTACGTCAATGCAAATATAACAATGAATTACCGGATCAATCCATACTTCTTATCGAATCAATATATAATGGTAAAAATTAAAAAAAGAAAAAAAAATAGAACAAAGCTAAATGTTTGGACGATAAGCATGACCGCGTGCATTGTATTCCTCGTAAAGAAAAAAAGAGTAGAAATTGAAATTTTACTTTTCTCTTGACAAGTTCTGACCCTTAATGCTGAATTATCACATGTTGGAATCAGCTATTTCTAGATACATTTCAGGGGTTAATACTGAATCATCACAGTAGGAATTAATTATGCTATTTGTGGATACATTTCACAGAGTTAATACTGAATTATCAGACATATATTCTACAGATTGGAATTGCTAAGATATTGACTATTGGTACATTTCAAGCTTGGAATTTGATTTACACTTTACGTAGCTCGTATAAGCTCAGACAATTAAGTTCTAAGTCTTCTGACCAAAAGGAACACATGCAATAAATAGGTAATGCATTGGTATCATCAATTCACCATGCTGATGGTAATGGTACAGTCTGGGACAATTTACTATCACGAACCGTTATTATTTCCAACTCGTTTTAATATTAATTAGATTTATTTAAAAAATACTGGTGCATGGGATCTCTCTGAAACAGTACCAGTAGCACCAAATTAATTGAGAAATCATCATAATGAACCAAAATCAAGTATTGACTGTTTACTGTTAAAACTACTCCAATCCTTCAACAACCTCTCTGATGTCTCTGATACCACTAAGCAATTTTGTAGTACTTGGTACTAGGTTTTGTTTTATTTTGTTTTCTTGGGCTTAAGTAGTGAATTATGGCAAATCTGTTATCTCTACTTTCATGGAATGTTAGGGGAATTTGTGATCAGGAAAAGTGTTCGGTAGTTAGGAACACTATTAGGGACTCAGATTGTAAGATTATTTGTCTTCAAGAGACTAAATGGAACAATTTTGATCTATTTCGATTAAGGAAAGTTTGTCCTCCTAGATTCCAAAATAGACACGCATTAAATGCAAATAACTCAAAGGGAGGAACTTTAATTGCTTGGACGTCCCATTTTACAGTACACGACCAACTCGTTAACGAGTATTCATCTACTGTAATTTTATCAAGCTTGGGTATGCAATGCAAGTTTATGCTTACAAATGTATACGGGCCGACTGATAGCTCTCTAAAACTCACGTTTCTTGTGGAGCTTAAGAAAGTTCGGGCACTTAATGACTTACCATGGGTGGTGGTGGGGGACTTCAACCTACTTAGATCCTTCGAGGATACAACAGGGAATAATGCTAACTTGGGGCTAATTATGGAATTCAATAATTGCATACAAGATTTACAAATTTTGGAAGTGGCATTAAGGGGGCGCAAATTCACATACTCAAACAAGCGACCGACCCCAACACTATCCAAGTTGAACAGAATCTCTCTCAGGAGGGGATTGGGTTACGTCAGGGACATCTCCCCTCATATACTCTGTTACTGATATTTCGGCTTCAGTGTCGGATCATATCCCACTAAGGCTCGTAATAAGGAAAAATGAAAATAGAAGGGGTAGGGGTTTCAAGTTTGAACAATACTGGATGAGATATGAGGAAACCCGTCAAATAGTGCAAACGGCTTGGAATAGGGAAAAACTTTCCCCCATATTAGCAGTTGCATATTTGCAAAAACTACGGACAGTAGCTAAAGGGTTGCGGCTCTGGGCCAAGAACAGATTTAAAAATGCAAATGCGATCCTACAAACCACCAAATTAGTAATACAAAGACTAGATTTGGCGGAAGAGAAGCGACCTCTAACACAGAGCGAATTTCGGTTCAGAATCAAGCTGCAGGAGCATGCCTTCCAATTAGCAACAAATCAAGAATTGAAATGGCAGCAACGCTCATCAATTCGATGGCTAAAACTAGGGGATAACAACACCAAGTATTTCCATTCGATGGCGTCCTCACGTTTGAGGAACAATTCAATCGAGGAGCTACACAATGGGGAAAGAACAATCACGGATTCCGGAGAAATAGCAGGCGAATTCGCAAATTACTACAAGGGTATAATGGGTACGGCTGAGAAAGGGTCAAGATCTCTTCATCTGGCGGGCATAGTACAAAGACACACTAATCTGTCTGATCTGGCATTACCATTTTCGGATGAGGAAATTAAAAAGGCCGTCTTTGCACTAGCACGAGGAAAAGCGTCGGGACCAGACGGATTTCCGGCTGAATTCTTCCAACATTACTGGGAGATCCTCAAGGATGACATTACCAATATGGTAAAAGCATTTCAAAGAAATGAGCTCGACATATGGAGATTCAATCAAGCGGGAATTACAGTCATCCCTAAGAAGCAGGGGGCTGTGGCCATTGAAGATTTCAGACCAATAAGCATTATATCGTCGGTAGTTAAGATCATCTCTAAACTACTGGCCACAAGGCTACAACCATTTCTAAATGAGTTAGTGGGTTCTCATCAGACCGCATTTATCAAAGGTCGGATGTTGATGGAAACGTTTATAGTAGCAAGAGAGGAGTTAATCTCACGCCACAACCTAAAGCGTCCATCGGTGCTACTCAAAATAGATTTCAGGAAGGCTTTTGATACGGTGGCATGGGACTTCCTCCTGGAATTACTTAAGGAAAAAGGTTTTCCGGACCTGTGGATCTCGTGGATAAAGAATATTCTTATCTCAACGTCGTCCATAGTATGAGTCAATGCAGTTAATGGTCAAACCTTCTATCACAGGAGGGGGTTAAGACAAGGGGATCCCCTATCACCTTTGTTGTTCATAATAGTGGCCGACTCCCTACGTTCATTGCTTGACCTTAGGATTCGCATTCTAAATCCCGGGAGAACCACCGGTCAATATGAGATTTTCCAGTTTGCAGATGACACTCTGATCATATCAGATGCGCATCCGGGCACACTTTCAGGGATAACCACCACACTTGGTGAATATGCATAGCTAACAGGATTATCGATTAACCTGGGTAAGAGCGCCTTTGTGCCGATAGCGGTTCCAAGTGAGTACCATCAGGTGCTGGGTGTAATTTTGAATTGTCCGAAACAGGACCTGCCAATTCAATATTTGGGGTTACCCCTTTCAATAAGGAAGCCAACCTTGAGGGAGTTCTGGCCCATCCTTCAAAAAGCCCTGGCTTGATTGACTGGATGGAGTGCCAAACTGCTTTCTAAGGCGGGTAGGTTAGTGCCTGTCAAAACCGTCATCAACGCACTGGCACTACACTACATGCAGGCCTTTGCGGTGCCGACAAGTATCTTAAAACAGCTCGAAAGAATCAAAATGAGATTCTTTTGGAAAGGATCGAACAATTGTTCGGGAGGTCACTGCTTGGTGGCATGGAAGAACGTTTGTCTCCCCAAGTCAAACGGGGGGCTGGGGGTAATAGATCTACAGACACAAAATAATGCTCTGTTGCTTAAATGGCTGTGGAGATTATATGCGAATAATGACTCACTATTAGCGCAATCAATCAGTGAGAAATATCTACTACCACAACTCCATGAAACAGCAATCGAACGCACCAAGTTTGAATCCTTCTTTCTGAGGGATCTATTTGGTCTTTGGAATGTATTCCAAACATCTGTAAGACGGGACGATGATGGGGAGATGAGCTGGCTAAGGCAAGCGAATGGAGCATTCTCAACAAGCTCGGCATATAACTTCCTCATTGATCCTGGAGTTCGTTGTGCCATAGCGGACAAAATATGGGGGGCACGCGTACCACATCGAGTTAAATCTTTGTGAGGTTGCTATCCAAGGACAGATTACTGACCGGTACTAACTTGCAGAAGCGGGGATGGCCCCACCAAACGCACTGTGTACTTTGCGGACAAGGCATCATGGAATCATCGCAACACTTATTTCTCGAATGCTCATATGCAAGGCACCTCTGGGGTATTCTATTTCCGAACTGCTCCATGCATTGGGACTACTCCATTCAGCCGATCAGATTCTGGTTGACAATCTGAGCGGCAACAGGGGCTGCAAACAGGGAGCGGTGGGACGCAGCATGCATCTCGGTCACGTGGAATATTTGGAAGGAACGCAATCGGCGAATCTTTCAAAACAACGGGAAGCCACCCGGTGTATTACAGCAAGACATCCAAGCGGAAATCAGAGATTGGAGCAGGAACTGCTAGGAATACATACTAATAATAAATACCCTCAATTGTAATTAAATAAGGAGAGGTCATCCTATCTTCTATCTTCTACCTTCTTTTTTCTTTTTCACCTTGTAAAAAACTTTTTTGATTAATGGAAAATTAAGTAGGTGTGCCTACTTCCTCAAAAAAAAAAAACAACCTCTCTGATATGATAAACTATAGCCCATACCAGCATATATAATTCTGTATTAAATTGAGAAGTCACGGTCAATAATATGGGTACTAAGCATAATTACAATAATCCAGTGTTATCAGAACCGGACCGGACCGCCGGTTTAACCAGAAAAAACCGGAACAGCTTCCGAGTTGATTCTTTGATTAGACCGTACATGTAAATGAACCAGTAAAAAACATGCTAACCCCAGTTAATTAGCCGGTATTTAGAAAAAATCGTACGCGGTTTCCGGTTTTTGAAGCTGGCACCCGTGAATGAACTCATCGAGTGGAGAGATGTAAATCCAATAAAAAAAGGCTATGAGCCTTAGATGTTACAGCCTATGATCTCACAAACAGGTCTCAAGACTCTAAATCTTTTTTACTTTTTCGAATTTCAAGAAAACATAGTTGTTTATAGCATACAGTCATACACAAACACATTAATCATACATGATTCTATAATAAAAAATTATGATTTTTTTAGTTATTGTACTTTATTTGAAGGGTCGAAATTTTCAAAAAAAAAAAAAAAACCGTTACATTTTTATTATTCATGACCATAATATTAAATAATTTCAAGAATGTTGCATTTATCAAAGAAAATTCGGATATTTGTTTATAAGCTGATATTGTAATCTATTTTATAAGTAATTTTATTAATGTTTGTAGACAAATTCAACATTATATTCACTATTTCAAAATATATGAGTAGGTTTTTACATATACTTATACAATAAAAATAATTATTTTATAACAATATTTAAGTCTAATATCTCATAAGTATATTTGAGAAAACCAGCGGTTGAACCGGTTGACTCAGCGATCCGACCAATGACCCATCGATCCGAAGCTTTACCGGGTCGATGTCCGGTCCGGTTATGATAACATTGCAATGATCCCTTATGGTATAACATTGTTCAATTTAATGGCTCTTAATCAACTTAAATTGTGTACAAGCACTATTATTGGCTATCTCTTCTCTGTGAGAGATGGCCAAAAAAAAATAAATAACAATTAATAACTAATAATTGTTGTCAAGATGTGAATAACGAAGAACTATTTAGTATTTACTAACATTTACTATACAGTAATTGCAAATGCCATTTTGGCACATATCATTCAAATTTGCAGCAGTATAGATTTTGAAAATTGCAGCAGTATCGATTCTTGGAGTATATAATGTTGTAAATTGAAGAAACAAATAGGACTGACTAACCTTATCTCCTTGACTTGGCTCCTACAACAATCAGAGCATTGATAGGAAAGATGCTCATATTTACAGTCAGTGTAAACAGTCATTTCGAAACAACCCCTCTAGCTTTACAGTGAGACGATCTAATCCAATTCCACCAACCGGTCTGCCTCTCCTGTTGGATGCACTGCAACTAAATATTAACCAGACAACCACGCCCTACGGCATGGTAACTCTGTGATCCTTTTCTACTCCAGCCACACAGTAGGAAAGCAAGGTCAAAAATCTTGCTGGAAACTTAATTTATTTGCTATTAGCTTGGGTGTCTTCAAACCATGTCAACCATGAATATGAGTAAAATTTAAAAAGCCATACACATGATCAATTACATGCTTGCTATCAAACCACGGCCCATGATTAACACCCCGGGAACTTAACACCCCTTATCCTATTTTATCTCTCTGTTGATTATGGTTTGGAATTTAATAGCTTTTCCTTATTTGGATCTGTACATATAATTCCATAGTTCATCCATCAATTAGATCTCAGTTCACTCTTAATATTGTCCATGTGGAATTTGTTATTATTTCAATAGGTCCACACATTCTGGCACATGACAGAAGTCACGGGAAAACAAATCGGTCAAACGCATGTTAGTTTCTGCTGGCTCATGAAGAAATACAGCCAGGTAAGAGATTAGCACAAATTTAAAGATTCGCTTATAAATCTCAAGCACAACTAGAGAGTGACCATCTAAAACTTATGTTTCACTATGTCACAATATTTAAAATATACAGTTTAATTATTATTATATAGTTATAAAGTCTTTGTTTTTTTTTTTTTTTTTTTGCATTTCAATAGATTTTTGTGAACTTAAAGAAGGGTTGTTACACATTTTAATACTTTTTTGGTGTTCTTCTTTTTATATATACAAATTAAATGGAAGGATAATCTCCAAAATATATTCGAATGGGAATGGTAAGAGAACTGAAAAAAGAGTATATTATTCATGTTGTCGATATTCAATGAACGAACTATATTGTTAAGATGAGCAACGCTGAGCCCATAAGCCCAACCCAAATTGGTCCAAGCCCATATACAAGAATTATCTAGAATTATGGAGATAATAGATATTTACTAGGAATATTCTAGAGACAAGAAAAATATCTCAAGTCTAGAATATACTTGAGAAATATCTTGAGAAAAATATCTTGTATCTAGAATTATCCACCACCCTCCATAGAACTAGTATAAATAGGGGTGTGGAGTTGGATGAAGCAAGAGATCAAGCAAGAGATAGTAGTAGATTGGAGGTTAGGATTGTAGTAAGAAGCTAGGGGTATATGGAGGTGTAGTATTTGAGTAGTAGTAGTTGTAACAATATTTTGAGATATAATAGAAAATATTGTTATAGCTAGTGCCTCCATACTCAACAATCTGGTATCAGAGCCGGAGTTGTCGGAGCTTGTTCAGAGTCGGTGGTAGGGGTCAAGCATAGAGCCGGAATTCTGCCGGTGTTCCGCCAGTCAATATAGTGGTATCGACAAGTTGTCGAAGGAGCCGCAGCTTGACGACAGTCCGGGACTGCGAAGTGCGGTGGAGGAGAAATCTTCAAGAAGGCTTACTAGACGTCGGCCGTCCTAGTTGAAGCCATGGATTTCTCAGGTACGATTGGTGGAATGAAGAAATTGAATTCTAGTAATTATATATATTGGAAGGCATGCATAGAGTCCTACCTCCAAGGGCAGGACCTATGGGAGGTAGTAGGCGGGTCTGAGACGACCCCGCCGAAAGTTGATACCGTAGAAGAGACGGTATCGGAACAGGTTGCTGACCCCAAAACGAAAAAGAAGAAGGCTTCAGAGAAGCCAGCCGAAACTCTGTCCGTGGAGAAGCAAGCCGAAACTCTGCGGAAATGGCGAATCAAGGCTGGGAAGGCAATGTTTGTACTCAGGACAGCCGTTGAAGACGAGCTACTGGAGTACATCAGAGAAGTGCCCACGCCGAAGGTAGCCTGGGATACCCTAGCAACACTCTTCTCAAAGAAGAACGACGCGCGCCTCCAACTACTTGAGAAGGAGCTCATGACAATCTCACAAGGTAAGATGATGATTAACCATTACTTTACAAAAGTAAAATCTCTTTGTAGTGAGATTGCTCAAATAGACCCTGAAGAAAAGATCAGCGAGCAAAGGATGAGAAGGATTCTCATCAATGGGCTAAGACCCGAGTACAGCGGGTTCATAGCAGCCGTCCAAGGTTGGCCAACGCAGCCAACACTATTGGAGCTGGAGAATATGCTCGCAAACCAGGAGGCTCTAGCGAAGCAAATGGCCGGAGTCTCATTGAAGCAAGAAGAAGAGGCCTTGTTTAGCAGCCAGAAGACGGGTCGACCTGACCGAAAGTCAAGAGGTAGACCCGAAGGAAGGTCTAGCCAGCAACGAAGGCCTAAAGAGAAGACTAATTCTTCAGGGGGAGCTCAAGACTCATCCGATGACGATGAAGACGATGATGATCGGTGTTATAATTGTGGCAAAAGAGGGCATTATGCACGAGATTGCTGGCGGAAGAAGAAGAAAGGCCATGGCAATGTGGCGACCTCAAGAAGCCAAGACATAGTCCAGAGAGCAGTAGTTGTGAAGAAGAGTGGGATGCAGAAGTAGCACTCACGGCTGCAATCGTGGATGATGAAGAAAGCCTCGCGGTGACCACAGTGGAGATGGTGCCGGAGGAGGTCCCATATGAAGAAGATTGGGACGCGGGTGGTGACGACTGTTGGAATACAGTCGGGTAGTTGGCATAGAGGTTGCTGACAGTGATGAATCAGAGGAAGAGGAGTTTGACATGGAGTCGTGGCCGATCAAAGATGGAGAAGATGCCACAGAAGTCAAGGAGGAAGAGATCAATTCCGAGTCATCGTTCTTCATGGAAGACACCGAAGATGTCAAAGAGGTAAGTAAGCTTGACTTTGAGTCATTACCTTTTAAAGAACCAATTAAAGAATTACTCGATGAGGAGACCAAAGTCATAAAGGAGGTCGGAATTATGAGTTGCGTCGTGGCGGATGAAGAGAAGCCTCAAGAGAACGACGGGGGTGGAAACCATCACTGAGGAAGGTGATGCTGATGAGATGACACATAGGAGTGACGGTGATAGACAGATAATCTTGCGAGGAGATGCAACCCGTCAAGTGATCCGCAGAGGAGTATCCATTCGACGAGAACCAGTGCCAAGGCTGGTAGTGAATCAGAGTTCCGAAGGAAAGAATCGAGAAGTTCAGCTACAAGCAATTGAGCCGTGCCGATCAAGAAGTAAAGAATCAAAAAGTCCGACCGCAAATAAGCATAACGATCCGGATGGACGCGGAGTGCCAAAGATCAGAGCAACACCGAGTCAGCGTTGAGGGGGAGTGTTAAGATGAGCACGCTGAGCCCATAAGCCCAACCCAAATTGGTCCAAGCCCATATACAAGAATTATCTAGAATTATGGAGATAATAGATATTTACTAGGAATATTCTAGAGACAAGAAAAATATCTCAAGTCTTAGAATATACTTGAGAAATATCTTGAGAAAAATATCTTGTATCTAGAATTATCCACCACCCTCCATAGAACTAGTATAAATAGGGGTGTGGAGTTGGATGAAGCAAGAGATCAAGCAAGAGATAGTAGTAGATTGGAGGTTAGGATTGTAGTAAGAAGCTAGGGGGTATATGGAGGTGTAGTATTTGAGTAGTAGTAGTTGTAACAATATTTTGAGATATAATAGAAAATATTGTTATAGCTAGTGCCTCCATACTCAACATATATAATAACACATTTTGCTCTCAGAGTCTCGAATATTATAATTGGTTTCCATCAAAATTGAAATATTGACCTTTTATTCCATAAATGTTGCGAATCTCCGAGAGCAGATGTAGTTATGCTTCAATTTGTTTGGAATTGAAATATAGTTATGAATAATTTTTAAGAAACAGCATGCCTTTTGGTAATGTTTTTTGTAGACTGATATGATATGTCTTAAAGCATGAAAGTAATTTTTGCACAGTTGCAAAAATTTAAGATTCATTTCTAATTTGTCGATCAGGTGCCACTGGATAAGTAGCATGACAAGTTCTTAGAAACCAGTGGGGCCATCAAAGCTTTAGTTCAGGTTCAATTTTGTGATTCTAAAGACAAGAAAAGGGCTGATTTAAAGAAAATGAAAGGATATAATTTTAAATTGAAATGTCTTAGATTGCAAAGAAAATATGTTGCATATTACTTTTCCATTGAAGAGTTTAAGATGGAAGGGAAAATTTTTCGATAATATTACTCATGAGTTTTTGGTGTTCAGCTTTAATTGTAGTTTCTGATGACAATCAGGGTAGATATATAGTTTGTTTATTAATACTCGAGCTATAAATTGTTTAAGTTCTTCAGTTCCTTTGTGAAATTCTTAATATTAACTATTTCTATTATATGTAATATTTTTGCTAATAAATGGATAGGGTTTTTAAGTATTTAAAAGAGTGAGATGTGCATATGTGTGGATTTTTAGTTCTTGAAATATGTAGAAGAAAATTATTTCTTTTATGTTTTGTTATTTAGTTGTGATTGTCTATTTAATTACACAATGTCACAATTATAAAATGGAAGTAAGCATTCTGTTCTATTTTGTTTGATAGTATTTTTGTATCATATAGTTCCTATGTAGTTGGTTATTTCTGATTGCATGCACCTCTAGGAAGGCAGCAGGACTTAAGAGGAGCTTGCACATACTACCATACTGGTAAGAGTGAAACATGAAACCTGAATGACGGTGTAGGGAGCACAAAACACACAGCAAATTAGATCAGAAGAGAGGGACATATATCACTGGCACAAGCATACCAGCTCAAAGCACAAGAACTAGCAGATAGACCAGATTAATGTAGTTTTGTTGTTAATTATGAATCCATGCTATTTTGTCTAATCTGTCATTCCTGCTAAGCTCAATCTGTGAAACTATGATATAACTTGAACCTTTTTAATAATCAATTCAGTCTGTGGATAATTCGTCAAGCAAAAAGTAGTTGTACTGAAGACATCATATGCGCAGCGGAGCGCGCATCTTAGCTAGTTTGATACTATTTCTTGGGTGAAGCCCAAGTTACTGCTCTAGTGGAGGTAATTAATGATCTTATGTCTTTTACCCACGGAAGGAAAGAATGAAAGATCCAATAGTCAAGCACCCCCATTATTGGCAGCTAGCCAGTGCCCAGCGCTAGATACCCGGTAAATGTCTTAACTTTTTTTATATATATAGGTTAATGATTTTTTTATAATTCAACATCCTTTTGGTATTTTGTCCTTGCATTTGAACTTTTCAACACCTTTTGCAGTGCTTTTGCTTGTATTTCCTTTCATTTTTTTTTCTTGTTTTATTTTTATTTTGTACTGAATTTGTATCTATTATAACAAATCCTTTTCAATTTGCTTTAATGAAATTTACATAGTAGGTAATCGCTGCTATCCCAAAAGAAGAACAAAGTACTTATTTCTGTTCTGTGAAGTGTGAAGTCTCTACATTTGAACTTTCTTGTTGACTGTCGTGAGAACCTGTGATCCACATACTATACATATTTCAATACTTACCACTGAATTGACCGCATACACATATCATGATTCATGTAAGTGTAATTTTTCTTAAGTTTCCTCAATATTGAGGTCATCCTTTTTTTTCTTATAAAGCAAGTATTTGCCTAATTCAAGTCATCATTTTCCTTTTTCTTTTTTGAAAAAAAAAAAAAGCAGAAATTTTTCACAAGCGAATAGTCTAATAGAAGCTCTGAACTAACAATAGATATGCTGTATTCACTACATAAGCAAACACTCTGTGTTGGAAGTTGAAAGCTCAGAAACTGCTTAAATGCCTTTTTTTTAATAAACATTTAAATTTAAATTTTAGTGACTTAATCCTCATTTTATCTAAAAAAAACAAATACTTAACATTAAAAATCCTATAAACATGTTAAAAATGTGTGTTAACGAAGCTTTTAAAAAACTTAGTTTTAACTTCGTTTAAACCGTTAAACCATTTTTGGACCCCCTTACGTTAAGTATTTGTAAGAAAACCGTTATTTGTGGAAAAACTATTTTTAACAAAGTTAAAACCGTTAAAGTTAGTTAAAATCTTTGTTTTAGAGGCGTTTAAACGTTGTTAAAATATGTTTGCACATTATTGACGGTCTAGAAGTTCACAATAATGTTTATCCTACGCATATTAACAATAAAAAATTTTAAACTCTTTCTTAATGCTGTCTTAAATTTTTTCATTATAAATTTTTAATGTTATAATTTCCATTTCTTAAGATTTGTAACTTTTTATGTACTCAATTAGTTTTGTAATTGTTGTTTGTACTTAATTATTAAGTATAATTGTATGAGAGTGTATTGTGTAGCCTTTTTAAATATAAAAAATATATAGAAAATGAGGACCCTTTTTTTATTTAATGGCCGTGTAATTCCGTTTTAACGTCAAACCGTTAAATGGTTACCTCATCGTTAAGAGCCATTAAATGTTTCTTAAAATCTTGATGTCAACTAAATATTTGTTTTTAAATGAATTATGTAAAATAGAGCTAGACTAATATGATAATATTTGTTTTTTGCTCCGAAATTATAATAGTCCAAATTATATATCTTACCATATGCGAAATTTAATTTATGTTCCCATTAAATTCATCACATGAAAATAATGAGGGATACCAAATTTTTTCATTTTTGGAGTTTTTTAAGTATTTGTTTTGGATTTCAAAATGACTCTAAAATATAAATAAAATAGTGCTTATTTGTACATGGATTTTAAAAAAAAATCCGAAATAAATATTTAACAATTCAAAAATGGAAAATCTTTGTATCCCTTAGTATTTTCATATGATCAATTTAATGGGAACCATAAATCAAATTTCGGACATGACAAAATATAATTTGGATCGTTGGCATATCGGAGCGAAATGTAAACATTTTCAGAATAGTTTTACTCGTTAAAAATGTATAAATTAAATGAATTGTGTTTTTCAATATTTTTAACATAATTCATTAAGAGCATCTCCATCTCTGAACTCAATCCAAAAGTGTTTAAGGGTAGCGGTGGAATAAATTAAAAGTTTAAGCCCCCTCACAAGTCCAAACAGAAAATCCCAAACCATCCCCCAACTCACGATTTTTGGGCTTGGACCACGGATCTTGCTAAGAACGTGAGCAAAATAAGCACTCTGGATGGAGATGCCTACAACTTTAACCCTGAGTTAGAACTCCGTTAAGCACTCCGGATGGAGATGCTCTTAATCATAAAATTTGTTTCAATTTTTGCATCATGCATGCTGTGTCAACTAAATGTGTAGAACTCTGTTTTCTCAAAAATCATAGGCCAACTAAATCCCAGTGTGAGTGTCAAAGAAATAATGTTTGGAGGACCATTATTCTGAATAAAATGAATAAAAGTTGCATTCAATGTAAATAAAATAATGTATATCGAATCAATTGATATCTTTGATTGCATTCCTTTTCCTAATGATATAGATATGTACCAGATACTCGGATAGAATGGAAGACCGAAGATTTGTTGTTTCTGTCTTGTGAGTTGTGACCATGAATTTCAATGCAAGATTTCTTGTTGCTTCCAGAAGGGTTTTTCCCTTTTTGTTTGTTTCTTGAGTAAAAATAAAATATGATCACTTTCTTATCTTTTATTATTATTTTAATTTTAATGGTGACAAAAAAGAAAAGAAAAGAAAAGAAATAATCTTAAGAGGATATTGAAAGTCTGATGTCATCACAATCTCCGCCCTGTATATATATATTGTCCATGGAGATGGAGTGTTATCCATCCATCATTAATTCCATCTATTAATTATAGTTCTCATAAGCAAATTAAGCAGGCCATCTCACTCACTGACTCACCACTAGACACTAGTAGAGTACAGTAGTACTAGAGCTAGCATTCCATTGTAGCTATCAGTACACTGTACACAACCCTCCCTCGTCTTCCACCAATCTTATTGAATCTTAAAACATAAATAATTAGTATCATGGAAGTCGAATCGCAACGACCGATTCCCATACCTGCAGCTGACAATCATGAACTACCTATACAGATCAAAAAGAGATCAAGCTTACAAAGAATCTCTCTTCTAACCATTAATTTTATTATGATGGTCGTCGGCACGGTCGGAGGTCCCCTGCTCCTGCGCCTCTACTTTCTCAAAGGCGGCAAGCGAATCTGGTTCTCAAGCTGGCTGCAGACCGGTGGTTGGCCGCTAACTCTAATCCCGCTCTTTGTATCCTACCTGGGCCGCCCCCGCCGAGAGAAAACAGTACTATTTTTCATGTCACCTTCACTCTTCATATCTTGTGCCTTCATTGGTCTGATCACCGGACTCGATGACTGGCTTTATGCATATGGATTATCCTATCTCCCTGTCTCAACTTCATCCATACTTATATCCACCCAACTCGCCTTCACTGCCGTCTTCGCATTTGTGCTGGTCAGGCAGAGGTTCACTGCATATTCGATTAATGCGGTCGTGCTGTTGATCATTGGAGCGGTTATGCTGGGGATTAATTCAAACGGAGATAAGCCGAAAGGCGAATCGAAGAAGCAGTACTATGTTGGGTTTTGTATGACGCTAGGAGCTGCAGCGTTGTATGGGCTGGTGCTGCCACTGGTGGAGCTGAGCCAGATGAAATATGAAAAGGATAAGGATGTGAGAGTGCGGGTGAGCTACACCTTAGTGATGGAGATGCAGTTGGTGATGGGTTTCTTCGGCACCGCGTTGAGCACAGTCGGCATGATCATCAACAAGGATTTTACTGTAAGTATGTATATATATATGTATGTTTTTTCAATTTCATCAACTGACAATCATAATTTCACTTTATTAATTAAATTACCACTTAATTAATTGCCAGTATATATATATATAATATACTGATACTAAATACTGATATACTAAATTAGAATGCATCGGTATGTCTGTCTGGTCATTGCTGACAGCTTGATTTTGCTCACAGCGGAGGGGAGCATTATTTTGATAATTAGTTTTGTGGGGCCTGCCTGTCATATGTCTGATAAGTGATAACAATTAACCATCCAGCACAGTAAATATGGCATTGATAGATGTTATTAAATTTGTAATTCCCTGATTTAACATCAGAATCATTCATATGTATATGATTAAGTAGTGAATAGAGAGAGAGAGAGAGAGAGAGAGGAGGTTGAGTGTTGAAAACTAAAACTAAAACTAAATCCGATTGCTGTCAGCATTGACTAATTCCATGAAATATATAATGTCCAGATTCCTTTTTTTGCTTATTCGGGGACCCGGCCGTAATTAAAACCCACCAACAAAATTAAATTAAGGTTCCTTGATAAACAAACACTTCCATTTCCATTTCCATCAAGCTAGGGCTAGCTATGGCATTGGAATGGATATATATATATATATATATGTCACCATTGAACAAGGAAATTAATATTCATTATTCAATGGTGCATCTGCATCCAAGCAATGCTGATTGCTGATTGCTGATTACTGATTACTGATTAGCTAGCTCGCTAGGCATGTGCTGACACACGACACAACCCATTAATTACCAGTATGACTCACGTCTCTATTTGGACAGGAATGGAAAGGATCAGCGGTTGGTAGATCACTGGTACACATATTCCACAGCCCATAAATAATTAAGTGGCTGCCGTATTCTTCCAGCCCCAGCCACGTGCACACATACAGACAATTATTAACTATATACAAGAATCATAATTAAATGTCTCTCAAGTATCAACACATATATTTGTCCCCTTACATTTTATTATAGAAAAATAAAATAAACAGATTTTCATATATATATATATATATATGGCCTCCTAGCAACTAACAAGAATGACCCTTATCTACGGGCTACACTACAGCTCCTTGATTAATTTTAATTTGGCACAGTGTAAATTTCAAATGGGAACGTGTCCTGTCCTGTGGCATCCTGCATCAAAATATCCTGTTCTATTATTTATATGAATGATGTGAAAGCAATATTTCTTTCTTATTCAATACACTCAATGAACATGCAGGCAATTGCACAAGAAGCACGAGAATTCGGGCTGGGCGAGACCAGGTACTACATTGTTCTAATCGGGTGTGCCATTCTGTTCCAATGCTTCTTCCTGGGTACAGTTGGTGCCATCTTCTATGGCTCAGCTCTACTCGCCGGAGTTGTGATGGCGGTTCTGATACCAATAGCGGAGGTGCTTGCGGTGGCATTTTACAGCGAGCCTTTTAGCAGCGGAAAGGGAGTTGCTCTGGGACTCTCCTTGTGGGGTTTTGTTTCATATCTCTACGGTGAGCTCAAGGCCAACAACAAGAAGGCCACAGAAAATAATGCCAATGTCAATGGCAATGCCACCGCCTCCGCCTCCGCCACCGCCACCGCCACCGCCACCGCCTCCGCCTCCGCCTAGATATTAATTCCATGTTATACATATTCATGATCTCATTCCATGATTAATTGCACTAGCTAGAGAGAATGCCTGGATGTTGGAAGAAGATCATTTCAACTAGGATACAACAACAACTTATATTAGGAGTTAATTCATACATGCATTTATTGATAAACATATATAGAAGTAATTAGGTAACTGTAAAAATAAAAATTTTATGAAGATATATATATATATATATATATATATATATAGTTGATACTAAAACTGATGTTGAAAATCTTCATGTCATTGCTCATTTTAAATGATCAGGTGTTTTTTTTTTATACGGCTCAAAATGTTTCGACTATTTTTTTTCTAAATCCAAAACAAATACTTAAAAAGCTCAAAAATGGAAAATTTTTGTATCCCCTAGTATTTTTCATTTGATGAATTTAATGGGAACCATAAATCAAATTGTCGGACATGACAAAATATAATTTTAACCATTGTATTTTGGATTGAAATACAAACGTTTTCATATTAGTCTAGCTCTATATATATTTATAATAATATAATGAAATTATATATATAAACAGAATGTTTGATCATTTGGTCATATGCTCATGCAGAGAAGAAAGTATTGAAATTTGAGAGATAGACTCTCCTCTTTCTACATTGAGAAAAGAATGACCACCGAATAAATTTTATTTTTGTTGGTAAACTAAAGCAAAGAGCAAGGATTTACAGACAAAACTCGAAAAATTTTGGAGCTTTTGGCCACATAATAAACTTCAAAGTTGTTTAAGGAGAACAGAGTCATTGGTTCCATACCAATTCAATTCAAATTCAATCTATGTATACGTATGCGTATAATTAGCTCTGAATTTGTTCACTTTTAGAACATTAATTAATATTTTGTTTTCTTTGGCAGACGCATACAATAACAGTTCATTTTTATAGAATTATAGATATAAATATGGATCGCTGATCATAGCTTAAATAGTAAAATTCCATGCTGAATTTGTTGGCCGATGATAGTATAGATCATCATATCTATCAAAAGAAAAGGTAAAGGTTTTGGTTTTGGTTTTGAAGGCGCAGATTGTCGTCTTTCTTGAATCCCATTCCCAAATCCCAATTGACCATATTTCCTATATTATAATATATGTTTGTCTAAACAAAGATGAAAGATGTGATGATATACTTTGGATATCGGAAGTTTCTGCGGACTAGCTAGTAGTCTCACTCTCATCTGCGACTGAGGTTTCAAAGGTCCGTATGGTATGATCGATCTTGTCTTGTCTTGTCTTGTCTTGACTAATTGGGATATTTATTTGGAAAGAAAAAAGAAATTAGACTCCTTATATATTCGGAGCTTAGGACTATATATATATATATATAATATAAGATTTGACGATTGGATAGTCGAGATGTATACATTGTATTGTATTGTATTTGGTATATAAAGTCCCGTGGGGGCGGATCAACAGTGGCCCGAAACAGATCTGAACCGCAGATGGTGAAAGGCCGAAAGGCTTTCTTAAGGGTATAATTGTACTTAATTAAAAATTAGTAAGAAAAATGTTGGTTATGAAACTGTGAGTGCTGCATCGCTGAAACTTTCTTATGGTTAAATTCCCCTTTGCGCTGGCGCGTGGTGCGACTCTCTGCCAAATGAAATGCACTTTTGCAGCTCCGTGCCACAAGCCCATAGGTAGGAGTGGCAAAAAAACTCGTAGCTCGTTGCTTGCTCGTTAGTGGTTCGGGCTCGACTCGTTATTGGCTCGCTCGTTAAGCTCGTTAAGCTAATGAGCCGAGCTTGATCTTGGCATGGCTCGGCTCGTTAAACTCGTTTGGCTCGATAAACTATTAGCAATTGCAATTTGTACTGCTCTTATCGTAAATTATTAATATATTATATAACAGAGTCCGGCTACAATAATATGCATATCACGATTTTACCGTGCTATGCGGTCCATATCTCTGTTTTCGGTGTCCAAATTGTCAATCCGAACCGTTAAACTTAATCTTTATATCAAAATATACTAGCAAACCAAATTTTATAATTTTTTGCATTTTTTTGCTATTTTTAATGGGGAGAAAATGGCTAAATCCGAGGATTCTA
This sequence comes from Cyperus esculentus, assembly GCA_030179965.1. Classification (NCBI taxonomy): domain Eukaryota; kingdom Viridiplantae; phylum Streptophyta; class Magnoliopsida; order Poales; family Cyperaceae; genus Cyperus; species Cyperus esculentus. The sequence continues at coordinate 3,769,930 of JASGLE010000035.1, read as the reverse complement.
GTTCATACAAAACAACGATTTTCTCCCCATCACTAAAAATAGCAAAAAAATTCTAAAAATTGTAAAATTTGATTTCCTAACATATTTTGATGTAGAGGTCACATTGAGCGGTTCGGATCGACTATTTAGACACCGAAAACGGAGATACAAGATCGCATAACACAGTAAAACCATGATATGTATATTATTGTAGCCTAACTCTATATAACATATGATCAAATATATATGAAATTGTTATATAAAATGTGTATGAACATATATATATTTATTAGTCCTTTTATATTAATTTTTATATAAATTTTGATATAACATACTTAAAATTTTATTATTAAAAAATAAACGAGCTTAACAAGTCAGCTCGTTAATTAAACGATCAAGCTCGGCTCGTTTACACCCCTACCCACAGGCCACAAGCGAATATGATTGTGCCCACAAGCGAATATGATTGTATATATATTGCTTTATATATATATTTTTTCCAATATCACCATGCCACAAGCAAAAAATTTTTTATTTATTTTCAGTATATAATGTAATCATGCAATCTAGGATGATCAAATCACCACAAGTTTTGATGCTTTATTGGTAACTACAAAATAAAATTTAAAATAATTACATATTATTACATTCTTAAATATATTTTGGTTGAAATGCGTATCAAAGCATTAACAAAAATCAACGGCTTAAATTTTATAATTTTTTTTATCTTCTCTTGATGGCTATCTAAACGAAATTAAAATTGTCATGAATCTCCTTAAATGTTATTGAAATGATTTACAATAAATCTACTATTTTACATTTATTAATTACTTCACATGCTACACATTTACTGCTCATAAAACCAGTAAGCAGTTTTTTTCACAAAATAGGAAAATTAAATGTCAACAAGGGTTATTGATTTAGCCTTGATATTTCTCATTTCATGTTATAAACACCGAAACACATGAAAAATTATGTATACTGTACACTCCACAAAGGATGAGAACATTTACATTTTCTCAAAAAGGACCCATGCTTGCTTATTCAAGTTCCAAAATGTACCAACAATCCTTGTCCAAGAGAAATCATCAGTTAGCACTAGAAGGTACCAACTACGCTCATCATCTCATCATCCAGAATTAGTCAGCACATAGATTTCATGTTAAAAATATCCATGTTACATTTGATTTATAAAATTAATGCTTAAACAGAAGTTTGTTTCTCTTTTATTTTCGTTGAATATTTTTCCTTAGAAATACTGGGAACAACATTACAACAAGGTCGAAATACAACAAATTATCTTACAAAAAGCATAAAAAGAAAATGTTTTAATTTGCCTACAAAAAAGTATGAAACAAACAGCAACAAAAACTGATATCTGTCATTACTCGTGATCATCGCATAAATTTATATGATAGATTAGAGAGTACTTCACTATCTCTTCTTCAATATTACAAGTTAGTAACATATATACAGCCTACATTTTAAAGTTTAAACCTCTACAATAACAGAAAATTAATTTGTACCCGAAGTAACATGTTTATAAATAAATTCAATTACCTCTATAATAAACCTGTTCTGTGTATTAAATCTATAATAGACTCCCACAGAAACACTTTCAATTACCTCTACCAGTACTGGTACAGAAGAGAGAGTCACCCCACTGATTACTGGTAAAGGCACCTTAACCACTGGTACAAACACATTGGTACAACAGCTACCCTTCTCCCTTCCTACCAGACAACATTTCTCACTACTCTTTCTATTCAAAATGGTAACAAGATATGTACATATACCTTCCCCATGCATTTCTCCAAATGAGGCGCAAACCGTCTGACGCCTTGACACACACCTCCAGCGGCCCCTCTGACGCTGCTGAGGCTCGCACGGCGCTCACGCGGCACCACAGAAATAACTCCGAGATATGTAGTAGAAGAGAACGAAGGCGTCGTAGAACTTGGAGGGCATGGCGTTGAGCTCAGGCGTGGGGACCGTCTCCAGGGCCGCGTCCTCCAGCATCCGCCGGCGAAAGGGAAGGGAGAAGGCGGAGGCGGAAGACTGAAGCGGAAGGCTCAAGCGGACGACGTTGAGCAGCAAGGGAAGGGAGCCGGCGAAGGAAGAAGAAAAGGAATTTCGACGATTATGCCGAGAGCCGGAATCGTAACGGTTAAAATTTTGGATCACGCATCGCTTAAATACTTAGTTTTGTCTGGTGATCGTCGGTGCTGAAATCCTTTTCTAATTTAGAAAATTTTCTATTTCAGAAAATCGGACTTAAACATCCGCAGCGCTGAAAGTAATTGAGTCGGACTTAAACATCCGCAGCGCTGAAAGTAATTTACGGTTTGGCACTGTTATTTAAACAATACTCAACAGTAAAGTAATCATGTCATGTCCGTCGATCGGACATGAATTGATCGCAACATGCATTAATTAATTTTCCAGATTCTTCTCAACCTTTTTTCCTCCTCATTTCTCCAACCTCCCATCGGCTGCACCTTAACCACATTGCTCGCATCGAGAGAGAGAGGAAACATCCGCCTCCTCGGTTCCATCCTTCTTACCTCCCATGTCTTCCTTCCTTCCTTCCTTCCTCCTCCTCTCCACACCAACCGTAGACCGACCTCCATGGGGATGCTGGAGACCTCGCGCAAGCCATGCCGCGACCAGATCCTGGACGACGTGGGCGGTGCCTTCCGGATGAAACTGCATGTCTCAGTATCCTCTGTATTGGGGTTGTTTTTGGGAAACCTGGATCTTAGATGAAACTTTTAAGTTGTATTTCTGTTGATTTGTATAAATTGGAGTAGAAAACATGTAAATAAATAGAGAGAAAATTAATCTGGTTTTGATCCCCAGCTGATGTATTGTGGTGAATGTGAGATAATTGAGAAAATACTGAAATAATATTTGGGGTTAACATTCCTTTTCAAATGAATAATTTAACCAACAACAATTAGCCTGATTTCTATCATATTATCTGAATTTAATTAATCAATTCTTAAATCATTAACAGATTTACAAACAGCTAGCTTATCAACAAATATTTGTCCAAGGTAGAAATGTCTAAAGAATTAGCAACAATATTCAAGGGATCCAAGGAGGCGTGGAGCCGGAATTGTCTAGAATGCATACTTATTCAAGGATATTGCAAATTGCTACTGGAAGTTCTATTCAAGAAGGTGGTATGATATTATTGATTGAATTGCAGTAAGGGGTAATGGGCAGGGATATTTATTTATTTATAAATATAGAAAGGGAAATGTAATTCATATGTATCTAGAAGCAGTGAGAGATAGGATGTGGAGTTAGAATTATACATATCTATCTTCAGCTTATTGCCCAATAGGTGTTCGACAGATTGCCTGGACTGAAATAAAGTTTTATATTTTACGTAAGATTCATGCTTTCCTAAAAATTCATACAGAAAGCAAGAAATTAGTATGTTTTAATGCAAATTGTAAGGAAAAATAATATAAATTAGGAATATAAATCGTAAAAAGGATGAAATGCAAAGCTCTTACATTATTAGTTACTTGTAAGTTGTTTGCTTTATGAGTTCCAGCCACTAATTATTCATCATCCATCTCAGATTTTAGAACCTTTCCACTTTGATCGGTTTTGAACATTTATTCTTGCACTGTCAATTTGCAAAAAATGTGTGGCTTTGGATGGGTGACACTCAGTATCTAGTCCAACATTGGCATTCCCTAGAGGATATCATGAGTTATGCCAACAGCCTGTATAAGCATGAAAGGGAAGCATTTTCTTATTATTTTCAGTTCCTTTAATTTTGCTGGTCAATTTGGAAGATCACCGAAATTTTAATGCAACAGTTAGAAATACAGTGATTCTAATATGTTTAAGTATCAACTACTGGTCAGGTAATGTAGCTGGAGATGTGAAGAAGCATTTCAGAAGATTTCAACTGGTTCCACTTCTTCAGCAGTGAAAAGTTGCAGTGAGATGAGAGAGTTTCGTGGCTTAAGGAGATTAAATCTGTGTGTTTGTTGCGTATGTTGCTTGTCTTAGTTACATGAGATTAGGACTGTATCCTTTCTCTTTTCACTTTGAAGGGCTTAATAGCCTGGTTTTAAAAAAAAAAAAAAATGCTGCTTAATCTTTCCACATACATGTTCTACATGTTTATTCAAACTTGTATGTGCAACATGATTATGATCAGATAGAATTAATATAAGAATTCCATCAATTCGCTGCGGAGCGCGAATGTTTTTCTAATTATATATATTATACATCTAAAATGGATCGAGCAAAGAAAATGATGGAGACAGACAACTCAATTATCAAACTCTAGGATTGGGCCCGCTTCAACTTAATCTTTATTGTTCTTTATTTTATAAAAAAATAATATAAAAAAATAGAGGAGATTACTTGACAACGACAGACGACAGTGATCAACAAATGTTCGAAATTTTAATTTTACAATTGGGGATGTCGGGACCCACATGAGGGTCCATCTCAAATGAATAGTGGCTTATCAATAGTGTTTTCTTTATAATCTAGGCCGTCGGATTGATATCTAATAATTCTTATCAATTAAGCTGACATCAACGATGACATCATGTTACTTATATGCTTTGAGCCCCCACTTTGCACCCAACCTTTTTTTTTTTTTTTTTACTTTTGTAAACCCACTTTGCACGCACTGGTCTCTGTTAATTTATCATCTTCTTTCGTCTCTGTTGTTTATTTAATAGCAAATTGAATTAAATAAAAAAATTAAATCAAACAAAAATCACATAAAAACATATAGCTTTTTAAATGCCACCATGTTGTGTCTCTAGACATTGATATTGAAACAAACTTGCAATAATAGACAAAAAATAGAAAATATATATACATAAAATATGAAATATCATTTAAGTTTAATTTTACAATTGGAGATGTCGGGACCCACATGAGGGTCCATCTCAAATGAATAGTGGCTTATCAATAGTGTTTTTTTTATAATCTAAGCCGTCCGATTGATATCTAACGATTCTTATCAATTAAGCTGACATCAGCGATGACATCATGTTACTTATATGCTTTGAGCCCCCACTTTGCACCCAACCTTTTTTTTTTTTTTTTTTACTTTTGCAACCCCACTTTGCACGCACTGGTCTCTATTAATTGATAATCTTCTTTCGTCTCTGTTGTTTATTTAATAGCAAGTTAAATTAAATCAAACAAAAATCACATAAAAAACATATAGCTTTTTAAATGCCACCATGTTATGTCTCTAGACATTGATATTGAAACAAACTTGCAATAATAGACAAAAAATAGAAAAATATATATACATAAAATAGGAAATATCATTTAAGTTTGAGTTAGTATTGCTATTGCATTAGTAGACATAAATTGTTGGCTACCATGAGGCCAAAGTAGAAAATATTGTTGCAAGCATAAAATTTCAATTTACCAAAATATTTTTTAATGGCAAAATAATTATAAATAAATTAAAAAAGGTGAAGAGTGTATTTTATGCAATTAGTTAAAATATTTCGTAGTTATGAATTATAGACAAATTATTATTCTTCATTTGTGTCGAATGCAAGCTTGTAAGAAATGTGTCGTGGCTCTTAACAGTAACGATCATTAAATTGGTTTACGTTAAAGTGGAATTACATAGTTGTTAAATATAAAGGCAATTACTCATTTATATTTTACATTTAAAATGGCTAGACAATACACTTTCATACAATTGAGTTCAACACATTATTTGAGCAGCTTGAGTTTCATTCTTTTTTTTATTATTTCTTCCCCAATTTATTTTATTTTTTAATTTTGTCAAGTTCATTTAGTAATTTGGTTTAAAAGAATAATATAAGATACTTGAGTTTCACAATTCAATGAAAATTGAGATTGTATAGTTATAATAAATTCATTTATTAGCCACTTAATTGTACATTAATAATATTTGAATGGATGGAAAACTGTATCTGTTGCATAGAAGTGAGGATTGTGCCGAAGGCACAACTAATTAACCTAGTATTCCAACAATCAAGGATAAAAGGATCTCCATTGGCTATTGGCTGACAATACAATTATATATATATCAAATATCAAGTATCAATGATTGTTATATTATAGACATTATAGATATATATTAATAATTGCTAAGGTAAAAAATATATATGTTATTGATAGTGATATATATACTTGTATTATAGTAAGCTCAAGTGCTGAACACATAATAAAATAATAAAAAATAGGAGGTTTGGCAGATGTGGTTCAATGGAAATTGCAATGATACCTATTACCTAACCTGCTAACCAGCCAGCCTGCCTGCCTTTGCCGTGTATATCAGTATGTATGTTATGACTTGTGTGTAAGGTAATGTGAATAAGTGATCAAGGAAAGGAAAAAGTTGCTACATATATAATATTAATAGTTAGTTAGGTTAGGCCCAAGGCCAACGCCCAATTCCAAATGCTGATTGCTGAGGCCGTTGACTATTAAAACTCAACGGGTCAGTTTGACTTGCTCTATACTTGTTTTTTCTTTTCTTTTCCAATCATACGCATACGCTTTAGCATAGTTCTTTTGTGGTCAGTGGTCACTCTCAGTCTCAGTCTCAGTGTGGCAGAGCCAGAGATAGGCCTGGCCAATTGAGGAAAGGCTGTGTCACGCCCACTAAATGACCGCCGCATAAAATCTTCAAGCTTAATTTGACCCCTGAAAAAAGAAAAAAAGGAGAGAAGAAAGACATCCAAGTTCCTTGCACTTGCAGTTGCAGTGCCTGAGTGCCTGAGTGCCTGAGTGCCTGAGTGCCTGTGCCTGTGCCTGTGCCTGTGCCTGTGCCTGTGGCTAAGGCCAAAATCAGATTGAACCCCACTAAAAACTGGATAGAATTGAATTTGAATTGATGAGAATATAAACAAACTGATATGATATTGATATTGATATTGATATTGATATTGATATTTCATATTGATACTCAACCAGCTCTCCAAAGGAAACCCATCCATCAAATTAAACTCACATCACATGCATAAATTAAGCTCCAACTTGACAATGAGCTGCACTACTGCCATCACAATACCTCAACAAATTCATTCTAAGCACATTAATGTTACCACAGCCACCAAGACCAGCTTCCATGCTGCAACTGCAACCATGAAGCATTCTCTTTTGTATGTTACATTATTCATTTCCCTCATGATTTTCATCCAGTATAGGGCCCTCCACTCTGCTCTTCACTTCTCATGGCCGCCCTCCACCTCGTCCTCACACTTCTCCAACTCGGACCTCAACTCCAGGCTTCGCGATTCCGTCACCTTCCTACCGTTAAAAGATCTGCGATTCTCAAAGCAACCCGAATCGGCTCACACATGGTTCATGAGCTCTGTAAACGACACCTTCGAACCCAATGAATCTCAATACCTATACTTCCCTTCAAATGCATCCAAGGGTCGCTTACTATGCTTATCCCCACATGACCGTCATGACGGTACCAAAAACTCTTATGCGTTTGCATGGCGCGAGGCATTACCACGTAATGCCACATTGTTACCCGGTTTGACATTTGTCTCTGACACGTATTATGACCACAACAACCTGTGGCATGGACTCAATGCCATCGTGCCATTCATTAGATGGAACATGAGGAAAGGCTGTGTCACGCCAACCAGGTGGGTTCTATTCCACTGGGGTGAATTACGTGCCGACATGGGTAAATGGGTCAAATCGGTTGCAGAGGTAGCCATTGGAAAAGTAGAGATAGAGACGTTTGAAGGAATAGAGGGTCCGGCATGCTTTGAGGAGGCAGTGGTTTTTAGACACAATCATGGAGGCATGAGCAAAGAAAACGTGCGGGCTGTGTATGACAGGATCAGATGCAGGGCGAGAGAATTCTGTAAATTTGAAACGGATAATGATAGAGACAGAAAGGTCAATGTCCAAATGACATTGTTCCTAAGGACAGGCGCAAGGTCGTTTAAGAACGAGTCTGCGGTTGTAAGTGTGTTCGAGGAAGAGTGCCGCAAGGCCGGAAATTGCAAGGTCAAGGTGAAAAAGACGGATAATTTATCATTCTGTGACCAGGTTAGTATTGAAAGTAAAGGCCATTTACAATTGGATACATTATTTGAATATTAATGAATAGAATATAGTAACTTAGACTTACATAATCTTATTGCTTTGCAGGTAAATCTGATGAGCGAGACTGACATACTGATAACACCACATGGGGCCCAAATGTCCAACATTTTGTTCATGGAAAGAAACAGCAGTGTCATGGAGTTCTACCCCAAGGGGTGGGAGGATTCCGCCGGCATTGGACAATACGTGTACAAGTGGCTCTCTGATTGGGCCGGGATGAGGCATCAGGGTGTGTGGCGAGACCCAGAGGGCCCACCCTGCCGTGAACCTACTGATAGAATGCGCTGTTTCTTCGACTTCAAGGATCGTCAAATTGGACATGACACGGCCTACTTCTCAAAATGGGCATCAAAAGTTCTTCGAGAGATGAAGGAATATAAGCAGATGACTCTGGTGAAAGGATCAGATGATTCTCTGGCACAAAATTCATGTCGTTGTGGTTAGAGCGCGACTCCTCAGATCAGTACCAGTACTGTCTATGAACTTGTGGTCTCTGTACAAGATCGTTAAATGTTTATATATATTTTTTTTATTAATTTCTTTCAATAAAGCAAACATGGTTTGTTTGAAATTCTGGTCGATACTGTTAGAATATCTAGTATTAATTATAATATATTGGAAAATCAGTAGGAAATTCTGTTATTTATTTTATGATTTCAGCATTATTACTTTTCTTTATTTTCTTGTAATCCTCCATTATAAATATGTAATTTTAGAATAAATCTATAAACAATTATCAAAACCAAAATCGTTCTCTCTCAATTTATCTATGTTAACAGATACAATTAGTTGCCTCTCTAAAGAAACCTTTAAACCTCATCGATCCATATATATATATATATGCTCCTTATTAAGAGCGTTGGGTGTCCTGATCCTGCAACGGCTCAGATTTCTTGATCAATCTTGCGATGAAATATCAGCCATCGGATGGGCCTTAAGATTTTATGTGGTACGTTTCTGTGTTGAAGTCACGAATTTGTATAAACCCGTAGCTTGATCTTTCCTTTCTCTCCATTTCCTCCTTCCCACCCGTGGCCGTGATAAAGTCCCAGACACTGATTTTTTCCCCGAAAAACTCTCAGGCGCAGATTCCTCCTCCTTCCTTATCTACGCCTTAATTTGCTCTTGCTATGCTTGGAAGCGCCGCCTCCTCTCATCCTCTCTACATCTCTTGTTCGCCACAACTCAGCACCTCTTCCCCACAATAACTCCGCACATGTTCCTCTCTTTCACAATCGGTACCATACATGCATGTAAGCCTACAATATGCAAGTTACTGTAAAATGTGAAAATTGCATCTTCAAGTATCTCAATTGATGGAATGCCCATGAATTTCACAATACTTGGATTTTTGGGGGAATCAAAGAACCCTTTCTGAATTAATCAACTCATCTAAAATCTGATATTTTGAATATCTTCTGGATATATTGGTGTAGGGTAGGGTGTACAAATTCTGTGCTTCTATGAGATATTGAGCAGTATTAGTACCCAAATTGATGGAATGCCCATGAATGTTGCTAGCCTCACATCAAAGGCATGCTGTAATTTTATCCGAAAATATATTTGCAAAAAGAGTTCTCTAGGTTTTGGTGCTTGATCAGCATGTTACTTTTAGTTTTCTCTATTGTAAAGTCTCGCTAGATTGGGTTTTTTTTGACTGGTATGTTCAGGTGTGAGATTGAGATTAAAACCGTTTGAAACCATTGTAAAGTATCGGTGGATTTGTTTGTTCTTATGTTTGAGTAATTAATCATCTGAAACTATTGATTTAAAAATGTTATAATAATGCTTAATCTTGCTTAATTATCATCCGTGGCAACGCACGGGCATGTTACTAGTATTAATTAATGGGATGTGCAAATGACGTTGTACCGAGCTTCCTAACTGGCTGGAACATAAGTCCAATCAGAAGTATAGAAGAATTAATTAATTAATTAGTTGATGCATATATAAAACTACTATCGGTATCAGTAATGTCACATAAGTAAATAAATAATTAATGAATATATATAGTTGACTTACAGTTAACTGACATGTATATTTTGTTCATGGAAAGAAACAGCAGCGTCAAGTATCAGGGTGTGTCACGAGACCTACAGAGTACAGACAAATTGCGATGTTTCTTCGACTTCAAGGATTCCTCAAATTGGATATTATGATGCGCGCAGCGTACTTATTTAAATTCGATTATCTATTGTATAGAATTTCTATAAGGAGGATAAACTTTTTTATTTATTTTTTTTTTTAGTTTGTGGTATGCATGTATACCAGATTGTCGATGTTTCTGTACGCTTTTAATTTCTTTAATTTATTCATAAAATAATAGCAAACATAATTCTTTTTATTTATGGTCGAATACATTTCATAATGCTATGTATTTCATAATGTGCCCAGCCCTATCTATCTGTTTCATATTAATTTATAAGCACGATCGAGCGACTGTAGAAATGGGGCAATTGAGATCTGTTTTGTAAGTTGTTGACATATCTGGCACATATGAAGTCTGAACCAGATAAAAAAAAAGGCATGATGGAAGTTGCATACTGATCGAAAATTCAAATTTGCATGTAGTTCTTCTTGCATATTTGTAATTTGTAAAGAGGGGGTGGGGTGGGGGTGGGGTGTTTACATTGGCTCTCACATTCACATAAGCCATGTTTTGAAGCTTAATTAGGAGTCCACTGCATGCTTATATATGTAGGTCCTTACATTAAAAAGTGTTGCAGAACGTAAGGAAAGCTGGATGGCAATTGGCACAAATGCTACGCGTGCAAACCAAGTGATAAATCTGAACAACACCTGTTCAACGATTGTTTCGTTACCAAGATGACAGTTAAAAAAATTTGGCATGCTGGTAGAATTGAGGATTAATTTCGCCACTTGGCAGAAATTATGTATGTGCTCTGTGATCTGGCATGATATATTGGTGTAACAGACTATTAAGAGATCGGACCAAGACATTTAATGAGTCGATTGATGAAAATTTTGGAGAGTATTCGTATTGGGTGAGGCATTATCACATATATATATATATATATATATATATATAACACCACATTGATACCCGCTCTGCCACTTGTCTCTGAAACTGACATACTGGTAACGCTTCACAGTGCCCTGCTGACCAACATTCTGTCCCTGGAAAAGAACAGCAGAGTCATGGAGTTCAACACAAAAGGTGGTCGAATCTCACCGGCTTGGGGCAATGCGTGTACAACAGGTTCTCATGCTGGGCTGGCATGAGGCATCAGGGTGCATCACAAGAGTCTCCATGACTTCAAAGATCAACAGATTGGGCATGACACGTCGTTTGTTCTGCAAGAGATGAAGAAACAAATAGAATTGATCAGTGAATGGAGCTGATTTATCAGCATAAAGTTCCTGTCGATGTGGTTATAGCATGGCTCCTCAGATTGGTACAGGTTTCAGAATATTTGAGGACACCAACTAATCTATTATTAGCAGTTCCAGACTTCCAGTGGGAGCATCAATTTTCAAGTTTATTCTTGTTTTTGGTATTCTGAAATCAGATTTGTGGGAGTTTTCATTTTTTTTTTCTTTTGCTCTGTATATATATACAAGCAATGACAAAATTGTTTTAGAATTTGTCAGTATATATTTAACCATTTAAAACGATGGAGTCCTTTCCTTTTTCATCGGTATATCCTTTTTGAAATAAACATTGAATCATATGGACTATTATACGAGGCATGATTTTTCTTCAACAAAAACATGTTGAAACACGGAGCAAAGAACCTGATCTTTCGAAATGAAACAGGAGGTTTTCAGATAAAAATTATACAAGAAATAATATAGTAATTATATATGCCTTCATAAGCTGTCACATCGGGCTGGAGCAAAAGAAAGAACATCCTTGCTAAGGTCATATAGAATGTGAAAGTTTTGTTGTTGATAGTTGCCAATATTGACATACTATCTGAGCCAGACATAGCAAGGCACAACAAAGAATCAGAATCGTTGTTGTACGAGATGCTTATCATGTAATTTTCTTTTGGTAACACCATGTCAGCATCTTGAAAATGAAATGTATGTCAGGCATTGTTGGCCAAGAATTACCAGATGGCAAATAGTAGCACAAATCTTGCGGGGCATCTGATGCATTCACACGGCGCAGTGTCATTATGGTATCAATAGCAATTTGCACAGCTTGGTAGGCTTTGTTTACAAGATACGTTATGGAAGTGCCTGAGTCGATAATAATTCCACCACTTCCATTAGATTGCAAGGAAAATGTTGAAGGCTGGATACCCAAATTTGTGGCTCCAAGGGAGATCCCTAGTAAAGTGATATAGTAGTGGCTGACAGGTTCTCTAAAGGGGCTTTTTACAAACGGCGTTGATTTAACGGTTCCGCTAAAATTTGCCCAAGGTCCAATAAGTAATGAGCTTTTGCTATGAACATCCATAAATGAGCCAAGACAGTAGGAGAACATGCTTATGTTATGTTGTGAAGGTAAGGAAAATGGACCTCTACTAAACCCAACCAAGCCTGATGTACCATTGAAAACGTCAGCACTGCTTGATGTACTGCATCCAAATACAAGGCCAGACACTGGTACAAGGGTTACTGGTACCAAACGTGAAGGTCTCTCTTTTAAGAGTTCCACTTGTCCATCCCGTGCCGTATGTATAATTGTACGAACATGCGCAAGCACCCGGGGGAAGGTACCCAATAGTAGAATTACACAAATACCAGTAAAATATGCTGTTGCATGGTATGGATGAAACGGTGGAAGATTTGGAAGGATCATATAGTGGTGTTGGTTGGGATGCACATGATCTTCTGCAAGGAGTGCACGGGGTCCATATAAGGTCACTGCCTGTATCGAGAAATGCCGAATAATACAGAGGTGGGGTTCCAATTGCCAAATCCATCAAGTATTCACCTTCATCGGAGTCAGACATCACAGTGCTACTAATATTAGGAGCTCAAGTTGAGAGAAATTGCTCTTGGAATCGACATGGCTTAGCTCAACCCGAAAGCCATTGTTCTTCCCTAGTGTCAGTGATAAAGCCACAACGGGAAAAATGAAGAAGAGAAAAGTGATTGAATTTGCTATGTTGAGTGTCATTATGCATGCAAGTAAATTAATGATAGTTATTTGATCAACATGTCAATGAGAAATGGAACTTATATATAGAATTATAGATAGATGTTGTTCATGGGCTGTTTCTATTTTGTTAAACATACAGACCGCGTCATTCGATCGGTTGGTATAAGAAAAACTGAAAGGCCGGAAGAAATGCTGCTCTGCTCAAATATAGGCTGCATTTACTTTATACTTCCAGTGATTAGTATATTTCTTATTTATGAGGATATCTACAATACACTAACTTGTTTAGTAAAAAAGTTGAAACCTTCTGTACCGTATGATATATTAAAAAAAAGGCAAAGTGAGATCTAGTCGCTTATTTCAGCAGTAAATTGTTTTGCAAAAATATAATACTCTTCATTTATCATACGGTTCAAAATGTTTCAAGTTTTTTTTTTTTTTTTAATATAAGTTAGTGTACTGTAGCAAACTCATATTATATAACGAAAAATATTAACCATCAATCATTAGTTTGTTCTCAAAGTATAGTTAATGGAAAATACATTTAGGATTAATTTTTTTTATCTGCATATTTAATCAAGGCAAACAAACTAACACAAAGATACTTAATCACAAGATATATATACATCCTATAACGATTTGTTTAATAAATTTTCGGATTTAGATAAATATGTCAAAAAAATTTCTCTAACAAAAACATTCTCCTTCTTGAAATAAATGCTAGATACCGGCACAAACTGAAATTTAGAAACTGAAATAAAATAAAAATATGAAGACTTGTCAAATCGTGTAAGCGGTCAAATATGTTCTTAAATGCAACCAATTATAAAGAACTTAATTTTCATAGTTAGTACTGTGATAGAAGAGTTGGGTGGTCATGAAGGAACATTCAAAATGATAGTTCAAAACAAGACACGGCAAATCCTAAATATAGACCAGGCAATCCAGAAGTTAGACCTGGCAATTGGCAAATCCACCGGGTCAGACATATCGAATGCGTTCGCATCTGCTGCGATCCAAAGCGATCGCAGGTTCCTGCGATTCTTCTATCCGCACCGTTTGTTATATTGCATGATTGAGATTTCCCATGCTTTATATTTTCCACTGTTGACCCAGTGGACCATCTTTCCATCAAGTCATATCGTCTCTACAAGTAAAAACCAATCTATCATTCTCCAGTTATATAATTGTCAAGTCCAAAGCAATTGGAGTGTATAGCTTAATAATTATTTCATTAATATATTGATTGTATTATTTATGGGCGTTGCTCCTATATATGTTATATAAAACAAATATGTTATAGTCATATAGACTATTAATAATTTAGTATAGTTATTAAGTTTCCTGAGTTACACTATCATACTAACATTAGCATTTCAGACCGAGATGTTAACGCCTCAAAATTTATGTTATCGTGTACGAAATTGTGATTTATGGTGCTCAATATGTAAATTCTTTATATGAAAATATTGGGGAATACAAAATTTAGAAAAGAGCTCATAAATATTAATAAAATATTGATATTTGTACATGCTATTTTGAAAAATTCAAAACAAATACTTAGAAAACTCTAAAAATGAAATTTTTTTGTATCTCCCAATATTTTCATATAAATAATTTATTGAGCACTATAAACCATGATTTCAAACACGATAACATAAATTATAATGCGTTAGCATTTCGATCCGAAATGTTAACGTTAGTATAATTGTCTAACTCAAGTTTCCTTTCAGATTTCTTGAAAAAAAAATTTGTTCTTGTAGCTCTATTGCACGATTTCACATCCCCAGCCTTAAGGTAAAGTGATGCATGACACGTGGACCGTTGGATCACCTCGAGATTCGAGCCTGCACGAATTTTGAAGTGGTCCAACAGTCCACGTGCCATGTAGCACTTTACCTTAAGGCAGATCCAAGAAATTCTTTTAACTAAAAATATATTTGAAAAAATTTTACTATCGTTTTGAAGCTTCTTAAAAAATGCATGTTTTAAAGTTGTTTTTATCATTCGATGTTTAGTATGTTGGAGAAAAAATGGATTTAATATATTTTTGAAAATTAAGCAGTTATAGCATTTATGAAACATTTAAGAATTTATTTAAGAAACTATTGAATCTTTATTCCTTTATCAAGGAGTTGAGTGTTGAAATCCGCCAATGGTCCAGATTTATTTTTTAAAATTCAAAATATATATGAACCATTGGATGTATGTAAAGGTTTTATGCGAAAACATTTTTTTTGAAATCTTCAATTAGTTTTGTCTGTGATTGTTACTCACAATTTTGTCATAATATAAAATGAAAACGCGAATGCTGCTGTTATAAGGGCCATAAATTCATACAATTATTTTTTTATGCTATCATATTTTGTATTTAATTATAAAAATAAAGGTAAAATGTAAAAAAAAAAAAAGGGTAAAGGTCCATCTTTATTAATGTAAAAAATAGATGTTACAAGTTACAAACAATAATACAAATTTGTAATTTTTTATTTTTATTACGATGCTGAGTAAAGCTCAATTTCATGAGCATGAGGTTAAAATGCAAGTTTGAATTATTTATCAAAAGAACTATAATATGATTTTAAACTTGGTAATTAGAAAGGAAAAATAAATAAATTTGTCTCAAACGTTCAATTATATCGATTGGAGAATATAGGAGCACTACATCAAATGGAGAAGATGAAAAGATGGGAGTGCCATGAGTGAATAAAATAATACCTTTTGCTAAAAAGGTGGCATTCAAAGAACGTGACTCGTTGGCTGTCGTAGGATTAAATAAACGGCCCAGATAGTAGGATCGCAGGTTCCTGCGATCGCTTTAGGATCTCAGCTGATGCGGACGCCATATCGAATTCATGTTGAATAAAAGGTCACAATTCTGATTACTTTCGAATTCAAACTTTCAAATAGGTGTAAAACCCAATTCCGATAGTCAGATCCGTCGTTACTAGAGGTGGCAGAACCCGACCCGACCCGAGAAACCCGCCCGACCCGATCCGAAATTGTTCAGATAGTCAAACTGACCCGACTCGATCCGACCCGACCCGAAATCAAATAGCATCCAATCCAACTCAAATCAATATACAATCCAGAAAAAGTAAATATTAAAATTGACCTGACCCGAGCGCCCATCACCCGACCCGACCTGACCCGAGATATTCTAGAAGGTCAAACTGATCCGACCCGCCCGACCCGAACCCAAACCCGACCCGCCCGCCCGATTTGCCACCTCTAGTCGTTACATATCAGTGTTTAATGTTTCTTTTTATTTTTTTTTTTTGCCTACGAATGTCTTTATACGAGGAGTGATGCATTGACAATTTTGACTAAAATCATTGAAATATTCGAAAATAGAAAAAAGTTTACTCAATTTAAGATCCGTTTAAGATTGTTTATGTTTCGACTTATACTCAATTTAAGCAATATTTGATAGCTCTTCAAAAGTCTGTTAAATTACAACCGTTGAAAAGTCCTATTGTCAATTTAAGCCATCAAATGATTTTCAAATTGATTAAAATTTAAAACACTATCTATCCATAAGTTAAATAATGCACCTATTATTATTTCTTCATTTTTAAAATTTTTTTATTAATTTTTACAAATATCTGAAAATCTTATTGTCAAGATTGTCAGTATAAGCTTTGTCAATGGATCCCTCTTCTATATATTATATTATACTAGAAGCTTACCCGCAAGCTGCTGCGCACAATTTTAATTTTCATTCAAGCTAAATAGGGTGAAAGAATCGAAGAGAAGAGAAGAAATGGGTGTGTGACTTAAGCAGTCAATGCTTTAAAATGTCAATCGGACAATTCGCCACTTTGATTTTGTGTTGAGGCAGAATGGAGAAGAATACAATATGAAATGGATGCGGTGTGAGCCTTTCATTATTTGATGGATGGAGATTAAGATAGGAGTTAGACTATGATCATTAATAGAGGGTCCAATCCTTACCTTCTTTTTAAAGGAGTATAGATGCTCATTGTGACTTTGGGAGGAAAAAAAAAAAGAAAACGCACTTCTTCCAAATATTTGATTACCTGCTTTTGTAAGTAGTTCTGAAATGTGGCAAACATTGATTTAAGACACAAATAAATCTATTTAAGGACGTTTTAATGTATTTTGAGTGTAATTTGCATCTTAGAACACATATTTTTCTTTTATAAGTACTTTGCTGAAGAATTGGAGATGCAAGCTAAATCATTTTAGACTTGTTTTGACAATATGATGTAAAGAAGTGAGCTAAAAATTGATTTAAAACACAAATAAAGATATTTAACGATGTTATGAAAGCATTTTGGTTTTTTTTTTTTTGGTGTAATTGACATCTTAATGCACTTATCTAGCTTTTATAAGTACTTTTAACGTGTTCGAGATGCAATCTAAATAATTTTAGACTTGTTTTGGTATTATAATGTACCAAAATGAGACTAAAATTGATTTAATGCACAAATAAATCTATTTGAAGACATTCTGATTGTATTTTGGTGTTATCTTTAGTATAATTGACATCTTAACGTACTTATCTTGCTTCGATAACAATATAACCTTTGTAGATGGATTCTTAAACATTTTGTCTACTTTTAGCAATACAATGTCCATCAAGTCAAAATATATACCCTCTAAAGAGGGGGAGAAATGAAGCCTCATGGTTGATTTGGGCCCCTGGACCGTTGAATATCGCGATCTGACGGTCCAAACAACTTTCAGGCATTTCCATTTTTGTTTCAAATGGAGACATCGTTGAGTGTACTTTATAAAAAAAAATTTTCTTAAATGGCCTCACTAATAAATTATTTCTCTTAATGGTTGAACAATTAACTTTTAATACAAATGACCTTGACTATTAAATAACAATTTATCTGGAGACCTAGACAGCACGACCCAAAACTTATTTAACAATCTATACTCATGTATTAACATTATAGGATTTATATTTGTAAGTGACTTATTTATTTGAGGAGAGATCCAATAACTATGGACATTGGTGCCCATAGTGAACATTTTTTAATTTAAGCATAAATTGAAAAATCTAAACCGTTAGATATATTATTGAAAGGAATAGCACGATGGCTAGAGATGCGGAAATTAAAATTTTTCTAACCAAAGCATGTGCAGTTCAATCAGATCTTGCCAAACGAACGACTTATCGCTGATCTACACAATAACATGCATAGAGAGGCAGTAGTTATTATACCTTTGACGCGTGATTGGTTGCTCTCGGCTGTCCCGTCGCGCGCGTCACCCTTGTCCACCAAAGGGTCGGCCACCACCGTCCGTCTAGGCGAGAAGACGTTGCCGGCGGGTCCTTCGATCTTTTCCTCGCACGAATCTCAACCCTAAACCCTAGGTTTTATAGAGGAGATTTCTCAACACATGAGAGAGAGAGAGGAAGAAAGGTGGCTGGGAAAAACTTACTTTTTCGTGCATGAAACCTTCCCTTTTATACTTGTCAAGAGTGATTAAGGAAACCCTAATCACATACCCTAATCTGCCTTTCTGTCAGGTTGCGTTATAACGCACCCAATATTGCGTTATAACGCAACACCTGACAGAACCAGATTTCTGTCACAGATTGCTGACAGAACCAAATGACAAGTATTCTCTCATATGTTCGAGACATAAGATCAAAACATCATAGCCATGATGATATTCAGGTTATCATGATGCCCAATCAAGCTCAAGTCAGGCCGCGCCTGATTTGACTTATTGCCATCACTCGTTACACGTTCGCCGACGTGACACGAACCTGAACAGGACTAATGGTCGAGAGCCTTTGTAGGTGTGACCTTATAGGGATCTGGATCATGTTGGGTTGCATTAACAGTGATTATCATCTACCTGTTCAATGCCGATCATCATCAGTGTCAAGCCATCCACGTGACGATCCCCAAATGATACAGACAGTACGCACGTCCACGTAGTATCTTGATCCTGAGTAAGAGTACCTTACTTGTGTTGATTCTATGTCATATGAATATCCAAGATAAAGTCTGAGGCAGGATTGTGTCATCCCCACAAATATGTATCATTTACTTGACGTCCATATAGATTAAACACATGACTAAGATTAATCATTGCGCGCGTGTGTAATCCATAATGTCAAGGGGCCCAGTGGATATCATAACTCATCTATGATGAGAGACATTCCAGTATCTTGATCATCCATGATCCAAGCTACCAATTCTACACACCGAACTGGAATCCCTTATGCCACCTGTTACGGTTGGGATAGGAAACTAGTCACAGTGTGCAGTCATGATATTTGATCATGACAACCTCAACCGTGAATCCAACACTGACAAGAATATGAATGACATAACACATTCCTTTTGTCATATTATTGTTGCGGTCAGTCCAATGCCATGTCACAGAGAATGTGCACATGCATCCATATGATCTAGTTGATAGCCGCGCTATCAATGGGACGTGATACAAACCCATCTGCTAGACTCATATGCTGATCCTATCCGACCAACTAGAGTACCATGCTAGTTATCATAGATCAGGGCAGTTTTAGAATTGACGTCATACCCATCATGGCATATCACTTGCTCTTGTCGTAAATGACACAAGCCATAACGTAACATCAATTCAAGGAAACTAATGAATAAAATATCCAAATAAGAATAACCATGAACAAGCGAATACCATATATATATAAATATAAATATGTATGTTTCTCTAGTACATAAACACTAACAATTATATATTGTCTCAATAACATATACATAATAAATGATAAAGTTTTGGCATTGTTTCGATGGTCATCAAGAGAGGAGAAAAAATCATAAAACTTGAACCGTTGATTTTTGTTAGTGCTTGATGCACATGTAAATAAAATCAGAATAATATAATTTTTTGTATACACATAAAATATGATATATACAATATATTCTATCAATCAATTTTGTTATTTAAGAATTTAAAATATAGTTATTTAAGATTTAATTTCACGGTCACCGCTCGGTCACCAAAAACATGGTTATTTGATCCCTCCTCTATTTATAAATGGGTTAATGATTTTTAATCAACTCTTACATTGTTTCAGCGCCAATCTCTTATCCTGATGTTTTTCTTAAAATCAGTTAAATATCATGTTCTCAACACATTTTCATTAGTTTGGTATATTTGACTAAATTATAGAATTTTCTTAATTTAAATTAATTAGAAAAAGTAAAATATTAAATTATTAATGTATCCTACATTCAAAATTTCTAAAAAGTTAAAAATAGATTTATTTTTTGCTTAGCCTATATGTTTTATCTTTTTTCTTCATTGATATGGTTTGTCTTACATAATTAGTTTGTTTAGTAATATGTTGTCCAGTCTAAATAAAATTTTGCAGCGGATACAAAGTATATATTATCCCGCCGGGAAGCGCGGGGCTTACCCTAGTTTATTTAAAGTACGAATAGAATAAAGCTATTTAAAAACGTTTTGAATGTATTCAAACAAGGAAACGACTATGTTGAAGCACCGCACGGAAGAGGTCGTTTGTATCTCTCAGTAAAAAATTGACAAGATGAGACGGGGTCGTGCCGAAGGATAAACTGTGCCCAATTAAGACTTTGTTTAAAATGAATTTCTTTTTAGAATTCAATTGATTTCAATAGAAATGACATGAATAGAAATGATAGTGAATTGAACTTTTGTGTTCAACATAAAATTAGAATAGAATTGAATTCTTTTCTTTTTCATGATTAAAATGATCTAAATACAAGAAATGAGATTTCATTTCAAATTACATGACAATTATATCCGTTAAATAAAATGAATGATGCTTTCATGGAAGGGTAGTTTAGGTAGTGTAAAATAGTATTTTTGTACCCAAATGAATTCTCACCAAATGACACCAACTTTCATAGAAAATTTTTGATGGAAAATCTCCTTCCAAATCATACCAAATGAAATCATTTCTCATTTGTTTTTTTCATTTTGAGCAAGGAATTTTAAAAAACTAGAATTCTATTTCTCATTTGATAGGGTGTGATTTCATTTTGAGCAAGGTATAAGGCTGAAAGAGTCAGAGCCTATCACTCTCATTTTTTCACTCTATTCTTTTTTCTTTCACCTTGTGAGGAAAATTTTTTGATATTGCAGATGGATACCTCCAGTGGCAGAGCCAAAAAATTTCCGTTTGGGGTTCACTAATTTTAAAAATTAATAATAATACATTATATTAAAAAATACGCATATATGATATACCATAGTGTTTTCATGTATGAATCCCTTTAAAATAGTATATTTTTTCTAATTAAAATCTTGTAATCTTCCACTATAGATAAAAATTGGTTTTTTATTTGTTACAAATACTAGAATTAAATTTAGATGTTAAAGTCGTACAAAACAATACAAAAAAAAAAAAAAAAATCACTTTATGAATCAATTTGAAAATTTTGAATTTTATTGCAGCTACTGCAAAATGGGCATTTTGGTTTGACCATTTGGATATTATAAGGCATAGAAATAAATTGATAAAACTGGAAGTTCAGTTTAACTTTAAATAGAAAAAAAAATACCAATATAGTGTTTATTCTTAGGATCACCAATAGTTCTTTCAAAAAAATAAATAAATAAACAATCGTACTCCACCGTGGTTAAATAATTGGGATGTGAGAAGAAGAAAAGGCCAACTAAATTAGTTTTGGAAGAGATCGATACATCATACATGATATATTGGTATAGGAATTCATTTATATTTTATTACCTTTTTCATTTAATTAAGAGAGAGTGAATGAGAACCAACTTTATTGAGAGTTAAATGCAAAATGTAACCCATCATTATTTCCCAAATTGAAGATAGAATGGTTTTCACAATTTAATTGTAGAAGATGGAATGGGGTTCACAAGTGCAATAGTTGGTCAAATTTTATGGGGTTCACTTGTGTGGATACATAACAAAACTTATAATTTGTAATTGAAAACAGGATAAAAATATGGATGTTTTGAAAAAATATGGGGGCTAATGTCCCCCTTCTCACTTACTAGATCCGCCACTAGATACCTCTAGTTAAAAAATAAAAAAAAATAATAATAAAATATAAAAAGATGCTTCATGCTCGCCCTGAAATCAGCTGCGATCCAAACGGACTGCAGGACCCTAAGATTTAGATCTAATAGTGCAGATTAATTTAAAGAACTCCCATAAAAATTACATCCAACGGATCTAGATCTCATGGTCGTGAGATCCTATTTGGATCGCAGCAGATAGGAACTCCTGCATGGGAGATTCTGACCAAACTTTCCGGAACACGAACGCTACCAAATGAAATAATGAAATTAATTAATTAATGTTGCATTATACTCCAAATTGTAGCCCATTTAATTTGTTCAATTGTTCCATATCGGCCCAATTAATATCCTCTTCACACACCTACTATGCATCTATCTACCTTCTCATCCAAATGGGCCCTTTTACATAATAATAATAATAATATGGGCTTTGAACAAATTAAACCTGGATATTTTTTCCCCGAATTAAACACAGAGAGAGAGAGAGAGCAAGTGAGCAACGCCAACAGAGACTTAATTAATTGTCATGACGAAGTGTATTCACAGATTCCCACAAACAGACACAGATAGCATAGTCAACTTAATAGATCGATCGAAATCCTAGACTTAGAGCAATTAAGCAACAATGCAACATGCATGCCAACAATTGCGTGCTTATACTACAATTAAAAACAACTTGCCAATAAAATTAGTCAATTCACAAAATAGAAGACGGGAACACAAAACAAATATGCATGGGGATGGGTCATGGGGGGCCATTAGATCATGAGACGCATGCAGAGGCCGAGGCAGAGGCAGCATCACACGAGGCGTTGTAGGAGACAGCTTTAATTTTTTCCATTCATATTTCTTTCATTTTCTTCTAACCAAGTAAGCAGCTGCATATATATAGCGACCACACACAACATATATTAACATTTTAGGTTTGGTGATCCATGCATGCCATGATGTAGCTAGGCATATCAATTCCAGTTCATCAATTGATCAACCGTAATATTGCATCCTATCCTAGACAGACCCACAAAATTAATTTTAGCTTCTTGAATCCATACATAATAATGTATAGAATCATGATGCATAGATAATTAGATATAGGTGGTAAGTACTGTTGTCATCTTCTACTTAAGTTGGCATATATACATATTGTGAGTTTTTCATACTTTTCTGTAATCGAAGGACATATATATAGGCAAACGGTGAAACGGAGGATCCACTCGTTTAGTCGAACAAAAGCGGGTAATATCAACTACAGTAGATTATTGAAATAACAACTACAGGATCACTTGTCAACATTATCATTATTACTATTATTATATAATGAGGGCATGACTAAGTTCTATAAATCTTGTAAGTGCAGAAATTCCTCAACGTCCCATACATATCTCTTCTTTTAAAGAAAAGCGGAAGAAATTGAAGCTTCTACAAGATGCCACGTCATTTCCACAAAACGTTTTATTTAAAGCATCCCGTCGTGTATAAACTTTGGATACCCTCTGAACTACAATCTTACACTCATTTGGACCCTGTAAAGCATCTCTCCGTGTGCAGCTTTATAAGCAGGCTTAAGCACCTCTTCACTTTTTCTACATTACAGTCTTACATTCATTTTCTTTTCCCATTTGTAGTGGACTCTTTTGATGCCCTGTGAACGTCTGATCATGTCTCTTTTAGCGCCTCCTCCATCTTCTTCTAAGAACATGTTTGCTCTCTGCTTTCTTTTTCCCCTATTCTTTTTACTTGTACGTTTAAAAGTTCTTATTTCATCCTACTTCCAATCTTTTTTATTGAATGAACATCATTTTCCTTTCTCTTCCCACAGGTTTCCATTGTCTCCATTAAATTCTCTATTAATGATTTTTAGTCCTTTTTTTTTTACTTTTCGTTATGGGGTTGGTTCATAACGAACTGAGGATTGGACGATATCATTTATGATTTATAGTTTTTTCATGTTCTGGTGTGCACATGACGTGCTTGATGGAATGCGTCACAGAAGCAACATATATTGTTAACTGTTAATGATCAAGGCATGTTGAAAATCGTTTTTTCTAGAGATGGATTACAAGTGTATAAAATCGTTTTTTCCCGACTCCAGTTTTGGAAGGCTGATTGAGTGTTTTTGATTCAACAACAATTTTCAGTTATATTTAGTGATTTGTTCTTCTAATTTGTTTTAGGTTTACCAGGGAAACATGAGGCACAAATCAGATTTTGAAGAGCATGGCCTCTCATACAACATTCATAATTATAGATAATTTATTATTAAGTTCAATATTCTTAGCAATTTAGCATTGCAGTATTATATATAAAAAATGAAGTTTCTGATATTTTGCAATCCGTGCACATATTCATTATAAATTCAACAAAAAAATAAAAAAAAATTACAAAATTAACTTGCTACTATATTTTTAACATTATTTAGTTCTTGCATTTACTTTATTTTCATGTGTACTTTATGAAATGATTGAATCAATCATTCTTATTAACTATGTTCAGTGTTGTCAGTGAAACATATGTTCTACATAAATTTCATACAATATTATACATCAATTCAAATTCAGTTGTGCCATCACTATGATATAATTATTATCCCGTGCATTGCACGGGTCAAATGATAGTTCTTAATCAAATTAGGATTTCTATCCTTCTAAAAAAAAGATTTAAGCTGTCATGCATTTGTTCGGATATATCTAGGAAACATGACAATCAGTTAATCTTGTGAGATTGAATTCTTCAGTCTTCAATTGCATGCCATGGCTATGCAAACCGCTAAATGAGCGTAAAGTAAATTTTTGTTGGTAAAAAAAAATCATATACATAATTAGTAAGAAAAGACAAACAAGAAATTATTTTTTCCCCCTATTCCATGTGCTAAGAAATTTTCTTTGGGAGCTGATACAAAGATATATACAATTGTAGCTCTCGTCATTGATACGAATAATTTGATCAGTCAAACTTTCTGCACTTCTGATTTATGCATGTAATATGTTTATTATGCAGCGAAAGTTATTTTTTATGCATGTAAAACTAAACTGCTGAGCTTAAAAATATTAAACAACTTGCATACTAAGCATTTTTGCCTGCATAAGAAAATATTTAATAACATCATCCTACAATTAATACATTGCATACTAAATAAGTTTGAGTGAATAAAAATGATTTTATTTACACAGTATTTGTAGGTTGTAACATGCAGTCTAAAACCAATACACTGCATACTAAATAAATCCGTATGCATAATAAATTAGTTTACACGCATAATTAGCTATATAGTGTGCATAAAAAAAAGTGTGGCAGTGAAATAAAGAGAAGAGGGATACGGTACAGTGAACCGAACGAATAGGTCATGAATCAAATATTGAATCGCGAGTTGATTATTGAAAAATAAGTTTGATTCAGCGAGTTTAGTTTACATACATAATCATCATATTTCGTTGCATAATCATTAGATTTAGCTACATAATAAAGCAAAAAAAATAAATAAAAATTGTTGTGCGCATATCAACGACGGGAGTTCCATACGTATCACCATAACGTTTCCCATTTTCCTTTTCAATCTGCAAACATCCATGTAATTAATTTCCATGAAAAATTTTACTTTTTATCAATAAAATTTAGATAGCAGGTTGTCATATGCTGATAAAGAATGAAAAAGTTTTTACGAACTCTTGTTTCAAAGAGACCAAGCTTTAAGCCTACCATGAGTACTGAATCCTTTTACCAAATTCAGTTGAAATTTAATTTATCGAGAAATCAGTGAATACCTTATTTCCTACATTACTTTGTGTTTTATGTATGATCTGCGCATGTGGTTTCCAATCACCGCCTTAAATGCGTGCCTGATTCATCTATTACACGTTTCATATTTATTTCTGCACTCTATATAATATGTAAAGTTTACTCCCAAAAAACAATATTAACGTCTGTAGTTTCAAATCAATAAACAAATTGTGGCAATAGTTGGTTTCGAAAATTTAAGTATGATATTGGAGAAAAACTAAAAATAATGGCGAGTACAAATAACAAACCGTATTCAACAAAAAAAAAAAACATGCTATATTGCAATATATAGGTTTGCTGATAAAAAATAGACAAGTATTGAGCCTTATATTTCACAAGTCTGCTATCTCACAAGTTTGAATTTTAATTAAATAGAATACCAGCATCAATTAAATTATTGGTGTTCAGTGTTCAGTTTTGAGAGTTCTCAAGTATTAATAGTTAAATTCTTCAGAATCTTTGATGCATATTACCTTTACATACTACTTGCTTAAGAAAATCAATTTAAATTATACTCCATAAATATTATGTTACTTATTACATGATATAATATTTCTTTATATATTGCTTTGAATCAATTAGATTATAGACAAAAATGCATAAAGTTATTGTTCTAAACGATTTTTTTTCATGCTAGTTAATTAGTAGCTGCCATGCATGTTAATAATCCAATTTCTAGAAATTATTTCCATTATGGTCATTATTACTCCTAAAAAATAATTCAAGATTCTTACTATTATGCTATTTTTTTTATTGTCTAGAAATTAGTAGCTGCCATGCAGGTTTTAGATGTTTTTCGTGCATTTATCTAAAATAAGAAAAAACTACACAATCAAATTGGCAAAATGGTAAGGAAATTACTGCGATCCACATATATTATTTCAAAACCAAGAGAGAAAAAGATTTTCAGATATAATAAAGTGAGAAGATAAAAGAAAATATGTGGTCCGGTGCCTTTTCATAACCCATCTCATAATTCTAATTCTGCTATAATTGTACTAGAATTTCGGATCAAAATTTTAGGAAAATAAACCTTTTACTTGTATCATTGAGAAACACAAACTGAAAAGCACTCAAATTGAATGAAATAGTAGTGTCTTTAAGAGATGAAAAAAAAAAAGACAATTTGAAAACCACCTGAAAAAAGTAACAGAAACATTTTTTGTGGAAAAGAACACTGCTTAATAAAAACATTGAAAGAGGGAAGATTGAGCACATACACAATCTCATCAACCATATTGATATAGCAAGCAAAGCATACTCCAAGGAAGAAGACAAATTAAAGGCGAGTTAATAATGTTGCACTCAGCTAGCCTACGTCTACGTGTGAAAGTGGACCACATTAAATCATTAATCTGGTAATATCACCATATATACCAGGTCTCCTGGAAATCTCTCCCCTTTAACAGAACAGCAATATTTCTTACATAAGCGAGCGACCACAATTAAACATGCATGCATGCATACCCACAGTTGAAGTTGAATGCATGCTGACATGCATGGGGGTTGAAATTAAAAGAGATGAATGAATGAAGCAGCAAGCAATATGCATAGAAATTAAGATGCATGGTAACAGCAAAGCAAAGAAGAGAAATTGAATGGGGGAAAGACATTAGACATACCAGGGAGGGAGGGAGAGAGCTGAGAACTGATACAAACAGGATACCATGTATATGGGTTCATGGTGATAATATATGCATGCTGCTGGTGTTGAATCATATCATAATATATAAAAGAAATAGAGAAGGGATCCATTGACAATGTTTATAATGACAATCTTGACAATCAAGATTTTGAAAAATTTGTAATAATTCATAAAAAATCTCAAAAATAAAAAAACTTTTATGGATGCATTCTTTAACTTATAGATTAATAGTGTTGTAAATTTCAATCAATTTGAACATCGTTTGATGGTTTATCAAAATTTTATACATTTTTTAACGGTTGAAATTTAACGAGCTTTAAAGAGCTATCAAACGTCACTTAAATTGAATATAATTTGAAACATAATCAATCTATAAGTTAAACAATATCTCTATAAACTTTTTTCTATTTTTAAGAATTTTTTAACTATTTTTACAAATTTTTCAAAATCTTGGTTGTCAAGATTGTCATTTTAAGTATTGTCAATTGATCCCTCCTCAAAGAAATATATGGTCAGAGAAAAGAAAAGCGTAGTGTGGTGGGGTTGTGTGACTTGTGTCTGTGTTACTACTGTCATACTGTGCATCGGAAAGTCAAGTGTGGGTGTGGGCCTGTGGGGGCAAAGCTAGCAAATTAAGACAAGAGATCTGTTTGACATGTAGACAAATTAAGCTCGTACCAGATGCTAGCTGCTGGTATCATCTCATCTATTCATCTTCATGATCTGGGTATTAATGGGGGGGGGGGGGGGGGGGGGGGGGGGTTGTGCTAGCTGACACAATAGCAGTCCAGTCATAAATGCACAACCAAGGGAAGGAAGGGAATACTAGCTAGCTCAATAGCATTGTGCTTTGGTCTCGTGATGATCTCTGCCATTGCTGATATATAACATGGCTAATTAATTATATACTACTGGGCAAGAATAGAGGGAGAACTTGAATTGGTCATTCTACCTAGTCCGGCTTAAATAGGCAGTAAGTAGGGTGGAGGAAAGAATAGAGATCGAGAGCTTCCATAACTGCCCTGCCCTGCCCTGCCCAAGCCCAACATTTATGAAATCAAATGAAAATGAGTTAATGTTGCACTGCACGGACATGATCGAGTAGCTACACTAGTAAGTAGTAACAGTTATAGTACTAGTACACTGTACACAGACTCATCACATCTCACAAGAGCCAAGAGAGATGCATATATGCCACAATGAATTAATTTTCAGTTTCATTAATTGGTTTGGAGTTAATGAATGTGGTGTGGTGCCAATCAGTTTGATTTACAGTTCGCAAAGAAAATTATACATGCATGAGAATCAGAGTTCAGAACATAGCTAGCTAAGCTTGGTAGGAAGAGCAGCAATTGAATTGACAACCAATGTTAACAACAAAACAAACTGAGCTACAACAAAAACAAAGAAACAAGAGGAGAAGAATACAACAGTGTCGCCTTCCTTAATTTATAGTTCAATTCAATTATACACATCGATCTATCTCCGCAACAAAAACTAGTTTCTACTCTCATGTGATGTCTTCTAATTAATTTGATATATATATGTTGAGCATAAATAATTCCGACAGCGTTGCCTATGTTTGATGGAAATTGGAAAGTTGAGTTGAGTTGAGTAGCACTAAATTGGTGTAAAAGGAGGTAAAATTAGCAATGGGCTATTAAGTGGTTCCCTTCCAACCAACATCAAATAACACATTTCAAGTTAAACATCTCAGTCCCAATTCCAACCTTCCACCAACATTTAATTTTCAATAAAAATAAGGCAGAATTAAGAAGCCACCCTACAAACTAACTAAAATCAAAATGTAAGACTGACACACGTACCCAAAGT
Organism: Cyperus esculentus; assembly: GCA_030179965.1. NCBI lineage: Eukaryota > Viridiplantae > Streptophyta > Magnoliopsida > Poales > Cyperaceae > Cyperus > Cyperus esculentus. Next base: position 3,740,501 of record JASGLE010000035.1, on the reverse strand, counting down.
AAAAACAAAAAAATAAACAAAAGAAAGAAAGAAAGAAAGAAAGAAAGAAAGAAAGAGAGAAAGAAAGAAAGAGGTACAATTACAAATGAAGAGAGAAAACTAGACTAACAATAAGACAGATGGATGAAGATGAAGATGAAGATGAAGATGAAGATGACAAACAAATTAAGAGTAAACAAACACCAAAGGACATCAATTAATAAACAAACCCTAGCTATCATATCCTAATCATATCCTAATTAAGCTAAGCTCTTAATTCTCTTTTCTTCAATTAATGAATCCGTTTAAGCTAGCTCTAGCTAGCTAGGGTTTCTTACCAAGAGTGTGCTTGTTGTTGTGCATCCACACCTTGAGCACATGCCGCTTCACCGCCACCTCGTTGCAGAACTGCTGCACCGCTTGCTCGTCATGCTTCTGAATCCTCCAACCCACCTTCTCCGCAAATGCCAACATCTTATCCTTCTGCTCCTGCGTAAACTTCGTCCTGAACCGCTTCTTTCCCGATCCCGACCCTGACCCCGACCCTGATGCTCCCATCCCCATCCCCATCATCATTACACCACCGCTTCCGCTCCCTCCCAGCCCCATCATCCCCATCGGGTGCGACACATCCTCCAATTCATCCCGGCTATGCCCCCCGCCTCCAGAAGTTGACGGCAAGGCCAGCGGTACTGGCCTATGCGCTGCAGCAGCTGCAGCTGCAGCGGCTGCAGCCATGTGGTGATGGTGTAAATATCCTGCCGGAGTTCGGTAGTACGGTGAGAACTGTGGGTGGGGTTGTTGGTATGTGGAGGGGTCAACAATTGCTCCTGGGGGAACAGAACTGGGGCCGGGAACACCGGGGCCATCGTTGTCCTTGCGGTGGAAATTACGGTGACAGTTGCATGCGGCGCAGCGGAGGGCATCAATGGTGCCCTCTTCTCCTGCGGCCATGAACTCCCCGCATCCATCGACGGCATGGCCACCAATCCCAACAGCATGGTTTTTCAAGCATTCACGGTAGCGGCCTCCAGCGCTGCTGCTTCCGCTGGGGGTCTTACGGATGGCAGGTCCCGGTATGTTAGGCGACATGGGTTGAGGGCCGGGCGCAGAGTTGAGAGGTTTGGGGGCAGTGGAATTGGGCATGATTGGAGTTGGAGGGAGGTGGTGGTAGCCGGGCGCAACAGGAGGGACAGGCAAGTGGTCGTCTTCCTCCTCCTCCTCCTCCTCCTCCTCCTCGTCCTCGGCATCATGGTGATCGTGGAAATCCATGGAGCATGTATGTATGTATGTATGTATCTAGGTAGCTATAGTGAGGTTGTTAGTTGGGGTTGGGGTTGGGGTGTGGGGAGGAAGGATTGATTATATTAGAGAGGGTGATTGGGTTAGGGCTAAGCAACGCTTGAGGAGTTAAGAGTTCAGAGACAGAGGATGATGGGTCATGGCCTCATGGGGATGAAGAGAAAGAGAGAGAAACCCAGAGAGTGAACTCAAGTGAAGTGAAGTGAAGTGGCTAAGTGAGCTGATATGAATGAATAGAATTGAGAATTGGTTTCCGAGTTTTGACGCACCGCTCGCTCCCCTTATTAGCGTTGGTTCGTTTGTTGATATAAGCAAAGCACACCAAAGCAAAGCAAGCGCTCTCTTCTCCAGTTCCCTACTCCTACTCGCTCTCTCTTACATACATACATACATACAAACACAGATAACAGATTTATAGATAGAAAATAGAGGATTAATGAGGATTCTTACTCTTATTATTATTATTGCACACAGCACAACACAACACAACACAATCTTTTGTGAAAGCGGCTCCAATGATCCAGTCCATTGCTACAAGTGAACAGAACAACATCAGCATGCCTTAGCCTTACTTAGTTACTGAGGCGAGGTCTCTCTCTCTTCTCTTGTCGCTATCTTCCCATTTTCCGGTCAACACCGCGCAGGGACACCGGGTGTAGCCGGTCAACTCTTTGTACTAGACTACTAGTGTACAAGTGAAGTGGGAAGTGGGAAGTGGGAAGTGGGAAGTGGGGGTTGGGGTAATTATTGAGAGGGGTCAGGGGAGGGGAGGGTTGGTTTCACTTTCCATTTTCCAATTACCTTACCTTACGAGTGTAGTGGTCAATAGTAAAAGCGTCGTGTCAAGACGAAATGACCGGGCAGGGCCAGGGGCAGGGGCAGCAGAGAGAGACAAGGTAAACAAAACAAAACAAAAATAAACAAAAGGAGAAGACCAAGCTAGAGAACAAAAATTACCCCCATGTCAGCACTCAGCACTCAGCACTCAGCACAGCATTGTTCAATGAATCAATGTTCATCTCTTCTCTTTCTTCTCTTTCTTCTCTTGTCATTTTTTACGGCCTCATTTGACGGGTCTAAGCTGCCGGGTCAAAAGGCCAACAATTTATATTTTTCCTTTAAAGAAAAGAAAAGGGAAAAAGAAAGACCAGGGACTCTTGATTTTATTTATTTATTTATTTATTTATTTATATTGTATAAGGCTTACACACCTATTCTATTAATAATCAACCTATGCTGCTTGGAGCATAGGGAACAAGACATGAATGCATAAATAAATACTGAGAATTTCCTTGGGGATGAGAGACCAAATCACATACATCACAGTAATACTTGTTTTTAATCCGACCAAAAAGACGAGGAGGATGCAATGCAGTTATGCAGAGGGAGGTAATTAATTAATTGATATCTTTAAATACACACGTACAATTAGAAGAAGGGAACTCAAGTACTTGCGAGAACAGAATTCCGACCACTTTGTGTAATTTGTGACGCTGGACATGCATTCCAACACCACATTAACTTCCCTAAATATGCATGCCTCCAAAATGAAGACAACAATTCATAATGTTCAAAACAAAATAAGAATATCAAACCATTCATTTATCACTTCTATTCTTTTTGCCGGAATTCAAACATTTATATATTTCCATTTTCTAAGTTCAGATAATTAAGAATAGAAGTAATGATGATTAATTTTTGTCGCTTAAAGACATTAATGATCCAGAGAAAACTAAATTTAATTGCTTTAAGATGAAATAAAAGTTAGAAACAACTGCTGATGAAGTGGAAACTTTAAATTACAATTTGACTTTTGAGATTTTTGTCATAAAGAATTAAAGATAGTTAATAAATATCTACTTGACTTTTTGACATGCTTCTGTTTTGTAATTTAATACTGTGCATAAAATATGGGGAGTGCTATTTTGAGGGCAACTTTTGCTATATTGAGGGTTGAGAGAATATTTTTCTTCTCAATACCGATTTTAGCCCTATTTAATCACTTATTTTTTTTTGTTAATCATGTTATTAATTGTTTTGGACACACCGTTTAATAAAGGGAACGGAAACCCAGTAATATATCTGTGAATTGTGATATACTAGAGGTGGTACCTTGTTTTATTTTTTATTTTTTATCTTTTGCTTAGAATTTTCCATCAAAAAAATGAATACATTTAATTTGTAACGGACAAATACTTAAAAGATTCTAAAACTGAAAAATTTTGTACACCCAAGTATATGATATTTTAAATTTAATGGAAACCATAAATCAAAATTCTAGACATAACAAAATATAATTTGAGTGGTTAACATTTCGAAACAAAATTCAAATTTTTTGCACAATGGTTCTATTAATAATAATAATAATAATAGTAATAATAATAATAAATCAATTACTATAAGTCTATCATGCAAAATTTGTATATGGAACAAACAATTTCATCATCTTTTTTCATAGCAATTAATTGCCGTACTCCACATATAGTATTAATTGTGTCTTGGGAGCAACATTTCATTTATAATAAGAGGTTATTAATTGAGGGTACAATAGGAATTAAGAAAGAACTTTCTCTCTCTGCTCTCAATATAGTAAAAGTTGTCCTCAAAATAGCACTCCCTATTTTACTCGCAACTAACAGCATGTAAAAACAAATTTGTTTCTTAATTATGCACATGTTCTAGATAGTAGTGTTGATTTTTATACAATAAAATATTTCATTTCCGAAAAGGAAGTTAATCCAGATTTGTTACAAATGAACTTACAATCAATTCGGCATAATTAAGCGGCCACTATAATTTGTTAATACTCAAGTGATTGTAAAGGAAAAAGGCAAAGGACACTCAAACTAATAAAGAGTTAATTATAGGATTCTATAGATCTCACTGACTGACTCCCAAGTCCCAACCCCACCGAAAATAAGGTCAAAGCTCCTACAAAAATAAATGGCCAGGACCAAGAGCAAGAGGACAACATTAATATTGTATTGTGAAATTTAGACGTGACGTCAGGACTGTAATGGAATGTATGTAGACTGTAGTATATGGGATATAGCTAGGCTGACCCCAGTTATGAGGGTTTGACCACTTTAATCCAATGCTCACAGTCACCGGTTTGCCGACTTAATTGGCCATTTAAGGAGAAGAGACTGGACTGAGACTTCAATGAACAAGCATCAGCATCAGCATCTGCATCTCATTCTCATAACTCATAACGCTAGCTGCCTTGTCTGTTTTCTCTCTTTTTCCATTCTCTCCATGTTTATCTCCACAGTCTATCTGTTAACTAATTCGCTTTTGGTTCTTAGAATTTACGCCAAAATGCAGGTATATATACTTTGTTTTTTTCAGATACAGGTGTCGACCATTTTCTTTAATGAACCGAAACACATGGCATGGCATTGACAATTTGGCATGCATGCTGAATGTCTATTACAATTTTAATATCTAGCTCGTAATATACAATTGAATAATTACAAGTTGTCTAGTGAGTAGTCAACAAACAATAGTATATATATCGGTCCATCTACAAATGACTCGGAATTAATATACTTTTTCGTACTTGAAATTTCAATTTAAGTTTCTCAATATATTCTTTACAACAAAATCTATTAGAATAAAAAAATTTTTGCATTGTTTAAGCTATTTATTTTTCATATTTTCCAAAAATAGCCCTTTGGATGCAATTTTTTATATTTTCTATTATTTTGTTACTCATATTTAGAAAATCTGAATTATTAGTTGAAAAATTTTGAAAATGAAAATTTTTTGTATTGTAATAAATTTTGATGCAAAGAATTTATTGACACATTTAAATGGAATTTCCTGAAACGAAAAAAAAAAATTTCAGACATTTGTATGTATATCGGCAAATATAAATATACTATTGTTGTTCTGTAGCCAATGTAGCCAACATGCAACAAATAAAAATATTGGTGATCCCAATAGGAGAAAGTAAGTTCCATTTGGCAACTTTGTGCTTCAACGCCAATACGAGTACTGTTGAGAATTTTTATGACGATTAGTGTATATTATAGTTGCATTAATTACTTTTAACCCCATTGTTTTAATACATCACATAAGTGATTTGAGGTATTCGAAAGTCAACTCTGTTTTAAAGTTAAATTTAAACCACAAAGTTTCTTTTCAAAAAAAGAAAAAAATTAATTTGCAACAGTACTTTTATTCACTTTGCCTCTTTACTTTATATATTACTGTCAAATAATATTACAGTTTAATTAGGCTAATTTAATTTTTAATCCGCTTTTATATAACTTTTAGCAAGAGAGACATAGTTCTTCGAATAAATATCAATATTTGACACATATGAACTCATTGATCTGAAATTTTGGAAACAGTCTGGTCATGTAAATGCATGCTCTCAGCTGAGTGAACTTCATGAACACGATATACGTTGATATTACATGTTGACATGGATATAGATTTTGTAAAATCGGTTATATTATTAATTAAATATTCAAAAAAGTAAATATGTTAAATATGCTAATAAGAAAAAAAAAATGTCATTAAATAATTGTAGTTTGTGGTTGACAACTAATAAATAATTTATTGGGAGTCGTTATATATGTTCCATAAAAACTTTATTTCATGGCAAATGAATTCATCCAAAAATAGGTTTGAAAGGCGGATGGAGAAATTAAAAATGCATGAGAATAAATGTACACCCCAAATGGGAAATGGGAAGGGAGGGGATGATTAGTGGAGATAAAATGGTCCCAAGAGATAATTGCGGCCATTTCATTGGTTGGGAGGGTGCAATAAAAGCCTTATCTTAGGCTAAAACCTTATCTTTTGAACAACCACAAATTTGCAATTCTCGCTAATCTTTCTTTGTGGTCCGGGCTATATTATATTATATATATATATAAATAATAGCTACCTTCAACTTCAGATTCGGTTTCTGAATATCAAATTTGGATTTTGTTTTGGACTTACTTTCTCTACGCTTTTCATGTGTGGTCCATGCATGTCATGATACGTATCATGTATGCTATGGGGCTATGGCCTCGACGGTTTCGAGTTCAACACAACTTCATTTTTAACTCAAACATATATGTACATACATATTACTTTCTTGGTTCATAAATATCCACAATTTATATAATTCATTTCTGTTTTTTTTTTTTTTTGGGAATTCTTGTGAACAATCATTTCAAGGAATAATCCATTTATGTTACAATCATAGAAGAGGATAAACAATGGAGCATGCTTTTTTTGCCACATCAATATAATTTTTTTTTTTTGTTTGTTTTGATATGTTATACCTCATTTTTTTTTCCTTCAGAAATATGAATCTTCCAGTTTGCTTCGACAAAAATATAACGAAAAAAGATTTTGATCATATATATTAAATTGAGAAATTTGTGATCAAATGGATTTTCAAGCTAAAGACAATATATATTAGGGTTCTTCTTCTTAAAAAAAAAAAAAAAAAAGACTATTAGGGTTAATCGATCCTTAGCATAGCAAGTTCCTGTCAAAGGGAAACAAATAAACTAAGAAGGCTAATTAAGGCTGGAATGTTAGATGTAGATGATGAGGCATTTGAAGCATTGCATCTTGGGGAGAGTTGCCTGCTCCTCAAAAAAAGAAGCATTGCATCTTGGGCCTCTGTGCAAAGGGCAAATTAGTGCAAAATACAAACTGATATTAATAAGGACACCGAGATGAAATTAAAAGACATTCACAAATCTGTATCTATGAGACTATGACTTCATGATTATGGAGGTAATTGCACGCCAGTCGCCAGAGCAAAGGGAAGAATACAAGCAAGTACATATTACAACTGTAATAATAAAAGAGCAAGATAGAGCCCAAAGCGTCAATTAATCAGCTGCTCGCTGTGCATTCTGAGTAGTTCCTCAGTTGAGCACATGGCACTTGCAGACAACCCATACGCACATACCCATACCATTGCCATCTAATCTAATCTAATCTAATCTAATTGCAATGCCTTTTTTTCTTTTTCTTAATTTTGAAATTCATCTAATTGTAATGCACCCCTATTTCTCACCTCTTCCTCTTCCTGTGGCTGTGGACTATCTGGTACACTATACTGGTGCGCTCTAAAGCGCAGGCAGCACAATGGCCCGTGTGCTAGCTTCAATCTCATATCTTATAAACTGTAGCTCAAAAATAACTCATCTAAGTTACTCACTGTAATTTTAATATTGAAACCTAGTTGCATATCAAAATTTTTCAATTTTAGAGTTTCCTAACTGTAATCTTATTATTACTATTTTATTTTATTTTATTTTTTTTGCATGCTTAAAGTTACATTTACATAGCCTTTGTTTTTTGTTTTTTTTTGTTTTTTTAATTTCCTACTCTTATTTTATGAATGAATACTGATGTTTGTAAAATGGAAAGGTTCATGGGAACATGGGTAAAGTGTAAGAAAAACTCTCCGCCTGGTGAGTTTGACCTGGGCTGATATTGGTCGTTGATTCTTGACTCAGAATTTGAGGGAAGCCAGGTGTACGGAATTAAGACAATCAATCAATCAAATTCCTCAAAAAAAAAAAAAATCAATCAATCAATTCATGTTGGCCTGTTGGGGTTGCATTGTGTAGCTGTAGCCTGTAGCATGCTAATTATGTTACTTCCACTGCAAACTTCTCTGATTACTTCAGTTTAGAGTTTATACTTCACTCTACATATAGTCTATAGTCTATATATCAGCCATGAATTAGGCATATCATGGTTTTATTATATTATGTAGTTCGTATCTCCATTTTTTATGTCCAAATAGTCGATCTGAACCATTCATTGTGATCTCTATATCAAAATATACTAGGAAACCAAATTTTACAATTTTTAAAATTTTTTTGCTATTTTTAGTGATGTGGAGAAAATCGTTGTTTTGTATGAATCATAATCCTTGAATCTAGCCATTTTCTCATCATCATTAAAAATAGCAAAAAAATTCTAAGTTGATGTTAAGTTGAATAATTAGTACGTTTAGTTAAATAATTACTTTGTTTGACCAAGTCAAACTATACGGTATCCAATTATACTCAATAGTATCTCAAATATCTAGATCCAAATTGATAATATGGTTCAAGATGCTCAAGAATCTTTTTTTTTTCTATATAAAAGTCAGTGTTCTAGAACAAATCTCTATTTTGTATTACTAAATTTAGAATTATATTTTATTGTGAGGTTTTATTCTACAATAAAACATACAATCCGTAAGCCACAAACAATAATGTAGAAACTAAAATTAACACCAACGATAATGCCAGTACGTAAGAGATAAGATCATAAGAGTGTTGTTTTCAATAAGGCGTGTTCGGTTGTCATAGAATTGTGTGGGATGCGATTTAATGGGTTCGGGAATCTACTTTTTTATTTGTGGGAACCCACACTCATGAGTGTGATTTCGGGTATACCAATAGAGGAGGGATCTAATAATCATGGATTCGCTTTGGTGACCGTGGTGACCATTTCACTATTTATATATAAATTGACAAATCTAAACCGTTAGATGTATTCTAAATCATCTAAATAATATATACACAAAAAATGATAAAGTTTTAACATCGTTTCAATAATCATCAAGAGGGGAGAAAAAATCACAAAATTTGAACCGTCGATTTTTGTTAATGCTTGATGCATATGTATATAAAATCAAAATGATACAATTTTTTGTGTACACATAAAACATGATATATACAACACATTCTATCAATTAGTTTTGCCATTTTACAATTTAAATTGAAGTTATTTCAGATTTAATTTCAGGATCACCGATCGGTCACCAAAAACATGGTTATTTGATCTCTCCTCATACCAATGTGAATGTTCGGTTGTATCGTGGGAAATATCACGGGAAAATCTTTATTTTTTAAGAAAAAATAGATATATCTAGTCAAATTATATATTTTTTAAATTAAAAGTCTATTTGAAACTCTAAACTACATATAAAAATTTAAAAACTCTTTTGTATTTAATTATTCAGTTTGATAGCCGTTGTTGATTAGCATGTTGTTATTGTTGTTGTTGTTATTGTTGTTGTTATTGTTATTAATATTATTATTATTATTATTTTGCATTGTTATAGAATTTTTAAGCAACAAGAAATTAAAGTGAATATTTTTGTTAATACATGTAAAAGAAATCTAAAATACAAACACAAAACTATTACATATTAATAAAAATTGAGAGGTATGGAGAGAGAGCCAATCAATGTTGGGAACAAAAAAAATTTAATTAGACTTAATTATTTTGTACCAACCATTTTATATATGAATGAGAAAAAAATATGACAAATATAGCTTATTCCAATTCTCACAAATTGGCATCCGAACGCGTAATAGGAAATATTTCACGGTAGGTGCAAATTCTTTCTCATTCCCACAAAAAAAGAGCCATCCGGACGGGGCCTAAATCTACTTGATATATTCAGATCAACCTAATTTTCTTTTGGTTATAAAATTGGTTATTATTGTGGGCCGGAAGAAACCATAAAACGGGCATCCCCGATATAAAGAAGTAAAGAACAGAACACAGGAATCTCAGCAGTTCTTAAATTAATTCTCAACTGTGGGCTGTGGCTACGAGAATTATAGTGAATTAATTAATACTGGTACATGCAGTGACATACATACTGTTGTGTTTTGTTGTGCCCCTCAGGCCTCAGCTTGAGCTGCCTCTTTAATAGGATCCGCTTCACGAAGGCATGCAGGAGGAGCGCGCGTAGACAGAAAAGCTCGTGAATCAGTCTGGGCTAGGGGCCACGTCAGCCGTGTTTCTCTGACATGACACTCCTAATGCCGTACAATGTCAGGCCTTGTCAGCTGTCAGTACATAATATATAATTATAATTATAATTATAATTATATATCATGGGTGCAGTTTTAGGGACCGGACAGTCAGCCAAATTATATATATATATATATATATACTGTACAGAAATTAAACTCATATATATTGTTTTCTGTCTCTTGTTTGTATTTAGCAGCAGTTAGCACCCATAAGTCATAATTAAACGTACAGATGCAGCTGCAGGAGTCAGAAGTCAGGACTGGCCAATTCATTGAAAGGAGCTAGCTAAGCTAGGGAGAAGAGAGTTGCACCGAAGTGTGTAATATAATATATGTAAGGAAATGAAATCATGAAAAGAGAGCTAGCTGGACAGGTGCTGATGAAGCAGTGCAGCGCAGTGCAGTGCAGTGCATGTCATTTTTCTTTCTTTTTCCCTCAAACAAAAGGAAAAGTTCTTGGGCAGGCATGCATGTATAAAATTGTATACAGATGCAGATATATGCAGCAGTTGCTGTGCGGTTGGATCGATCGAGAGACGAGAAACCCTTCCCTACCCTTCCCTGATGCTACCATTGTTCTGCAACTGCAAGTCTTTAATTCTGACCCTAATTGCACGGCTTGTCTGTTCACTTGAAAGTTCACTACTTTTAAATCCCAACTAGACTACAGTATGGTCGCAAGCGTACGACTTGGTTGTGGTATAGTGTAGGGTCGAATCCACAGAGACAATTAGCAAACCGGACTAGACTTAGCTTATTTCTTAAACTATGTAAAAATCACAATTCGGGAGTTTTTAGTTAAATTCCTAAATAAACAACAATTAATAAAAACGAAGCGCAAATATATAAAAGACGTTTCTAGGATGTCGGATTAGTCGTCACTTGGTCTCGGATCACGCTAACCGTACATGTCACGTACGATCAACACAACTAACCAAACTGCGCTCTCGCATACGGCCGGTGCGCAATACAAGTAAATTGGTAATTATGAATTCTTGATATTAAAACGTTTAGTTCTGGTTAAAACAATATCAAGCACCAAACCTCAGCTCTCGCTTGTTGGCTTAATTCCTAACACAGTTCTAACCACCATGGGTACAGATCGCAGCTCTCCCTTGTAAACCCAACCTATATCCCGGTATTGGTGCCCCAAGGTGTACCTCCCTCTTGGGTAGTGTAAGGCCCCGCTCTCGCGTGTTGCCTGATTGCCCTCTCGGATCTCTAACCCACCTCGCGTACTAACTAATCCAATCACGTGTGTACTAAGGCTTAAAACCTAGAGTGTGGCCAACACTTACTGGTTATCGGTTCGAACACGTAACTCAAACTTAGCAAGCAATCAACAATTCATAGACAGTACCAAGGAACTAAAATAAAGGATAATCAAGAAAACTTAATAAAGACAAAAAACCAAGTTAATACATCATCCTAATCCTATAAACTAACGGTTTAACCAGACATGACCGATACAACAACAAACAAGCAAGTAAAGCAAACAAAACAAGTCATTATGCAACAACAAGTACACAACTCTATCACAACAAGTAAGGAAAAGAGAAAGAACAGTAAAAGCTTGGTATTGATGTTGTACGCGGGTATCTTGCTCGTCACCTTGCTTGCTCACCGTCTTCTCGCCTAGTGCTCGCTTGATTTCCTCTGGCTTCACCTTTCTTGTTCTCTAAGAAAACTCTCTAACTCTCTCAAGAGGCTGCTGGAAAATTGTGGAAGGAAGAACTTCTAAAACGCTACCCTGGCAGGTGCTTAAATAGCCGTCAAATCCAGATTTCTTTCCTTCTTCTGTATTGCTGCCGTGTGACCCTTACGGACCGTAAGATCGGGTCTAGGTTGCTTTCTGCTCCAATCATATCCAATTTCTTTGATTCTTGCCTTGTTTGACCTGAAACAACCAAATATAAAGCAATAACTGAAAAAAGGAAATAAAGTGCATGTAATCAAATGTATGTGCCAATGATTTGGATTAATTCTGTAGGCATTTCCTAGGTAAAAGTGTATATATATATGGAGTAAAACTATGGTGCTCCTAGGTGCACGGAGGCCTCCCGTGCTCCTAACTCAAAAATCATATTAAACCATCATGAAATTTTGATTTATCATTCCAATTAAATTATTTATATGAAAATCTCTTAGGATACAAAAATTTTCCATTTTTTGAGTTTCTTAAGTATATGTTTTAGAATTTTTTAGAATGACCTCAAAATAATAATAAAATAATGTATAAAACTTTGTCATCCTTAAAAAATACAAAACAAATACTTAAAAATCTCAAAAAATGAAAATTTTTTGTATCATATGATATTTTGATATAAAAAATTTAATGAGACCCATAAATCAAAATTTCGAGATGATTTAGTATGATTTTTGAGTTAGGAGCACGGGAGGCCTCCGTGCTTTTAGGAGCACGCTAGATTTACTCTATATATATGCATGCAATTAATTAATTGTTATCATTCATTAATTCATTCTTTCTGGCTTCATTTGCTTGCTAATATGCAAAATCATATTAAAAACAGCAGAGGAAATTATTAATATAATATGGCAAACGAGTGCATGCATGTTAAAATAATTAATATATAGAGATTACAGTAATTTCAGGAGGATGAAAATTATGTCTTAACATATCAAGTTGTGTTCAAAGACATTTTAGCAAGAATAATATATATATATATATATATAGTATTGTCGCATTGGTAAAATTAAATGCCCAATCAAATAAGAAGGGAATAATATTAGAGTAATGCACCAATTAAATAGTTTTAATAATGTAGTGATACAAAACACAATTAAATTAATTAATGAGAATGAATGAAACTAGTGATTTGGTTTTTCTTTTCAGCTTAATTATTTTGATGAGATAGCGGCAGAGGGAACATTGCTAATTTATGAGTAATAAAGGGAAGAGAGATATATATGTAGGAAGAGGAGAATCAAAAGCTAGGAAGAAATATTTGGGGAGGGGGAGGGGGAGGGTTTTACGGAGAAAAGGGCAGGAGATAGTGACAAGACAATAAAAGCTTGGACGACCGTGATTTCCATTTCTATTCCCCTTGAAGCAGCAGCAGCAGCAGCAGCCTTTTCTTTCTTTTTTCTTCTACCTTTTCTCTTTTATTGCCTGAGCTAATGAGCTAGCTTGCCTTCTCTTCTCTTCTCTTCTCTTCTCGTCTCCTCTTCTCTTCTCCTCTCTTCTCCCTCTGTAACACTAACACAGCCTGACATCTCCCAGCCTTGGCCTTGCTTTAATGAATCCCCTCCCTCTCCTGCTAAGCTGTCACACTGTCACTGCATTGCATGTGTAACCCTGATCATCTCACATTCCAACATTTAATTATGTGAATACCTACTTTAATTCCAATTATTTAAAATAAATTATTACACACATTAGTACTGTACATTACTTATAATAATAATTAATATTTCTTATGCAAATTCATTGTGCAAATATATATGTGAATCAGAGGAGAATTTTAATTTAATTTATGGGCTGAGGCTGAGGCTGAGGCTGATATATCTATCTATCATATTATATTATATATGGTCAGATGAGATAGTGTACTGTAGCGTGTAGCGTGTCACTGATTCGGAGGCATGAGAATATGAGATAGATAGGTGTAGTGTGGTCGTGTGTAGGCCCACACACACCTCCACACGCAGGCATCAGATATATAGATATTCTGCTTCAGAGGGCTGTGGAGTATTTGATTTCACATTTGTCTGTCTGGACTCTGGACTCTGGACTCTGGATCTTAATTTGTAACTTCATAACATAAACAGGCCATGGCCTCATGAGTCATGAGTCATGAGTCATGACAAGGCAGGCAACTATAGGCAGCTAAGGCAGCAGGGGCAGGTGTAGTGTTCATCCATCGCCCATCGGTCGAGTGCTTCCTTATAATCAATTAATCCTCCAGACTCCACTACTCCAGAGAGAGAGAGAGAGAGAGAGACAAACTAATAATAATAATATGTAAGAAGGAATATGTTATATGTGTGTGTGTGCAATACTGCAACGCCAATGTGCATGAGAAATCTAAAAGGCTTCTTGCTTTGTCTCCTCTCCTGATCAGTCCTCACTCACATCGATATCATTGCCTCTCTTTTCTCCCTCAACCCTTTTTCACTGTTCGCCCCTTCTTTCTTTCTTTCTTTCTTTCACCCATATGCATTTGCTGAATTGCTGAATTAATTGCTGAATTGCTGATTTATGTTTATGCATACATCTATACTCTATATACAAACAATATTACAAAGACACATATCACCCAATAACTGATCACTGAATTAATACATGAAGCCCAAAAGGCCGAGACCCAACCAACCCCTAAATTAAACAAAACAACAAACACTACCGGCTACAGATGGAGTAGTGATTTAAAACGTCTAGTCCGTCCAAACCCGCCTCGGTCCATAGGTTCTCCGGTCCACAAGAATCTCAAGTCTATGGATTTTCTTAGTTCGAGAAACCTCAGCAAATTTTTGGGAGGAAGGACTGTCCCTTCCGGGTTACCCAGGTTGTTCGGGTTAGATTGCTCGGGTTGTATGGTAAAAAAAAAAAAAAAAACTTAAAACAAAAAAAAGAAGCAGCAAAAAAATATAAAAAAATATTATATCTATTTTATACTACAAAAATCGAAAAAAATACTTCAAAAAACCAGAAAATTAAAAATTATTTATTTTAAACTGATATATATATTTAATATTAAAAAATATTTCTTTTAAACCGAAACATATATATTTTATATTATTAATCGTTTTTTAAAAATAGAAGTTACCCTCCTTTAGTTTTTGGGTTTGGAACTGGTTATGTTACTAACATATATGTGGTTCCGACCCTTTTTTTTTTGTTACTCCAGGCTACCTTGGTAACCCGGGTTACCCCGGTACCTCGATCGGGTCGGATCTAGGGTTCGCTCGGGTCGGATTTTTTCAGGAAACTTTATGTGGGTTGGATTCCTTTAAAACACTAAGATGGAGTAAATATATCAAACCAAGCTGCTGTTTGTGTTTTAGTGTTTTCTCATGCGTGGAGTTAGCTAAAATATAGTGTGACATGTTTAAACCCTCTTTTCTTTTTCTTTTTTTTTTTTCTGTTCTTTTCTAGTAGTAGTAGTACTGTAGCAGTAGTAGTGGGGATTGGGGAATGGGAATGGACTGGACAATCCACATTCCACCAAATAGTGCTTCCGCGCGTGTCCATACACTCTATGCATGGGCTCCCAGTATTTCCAATTTCTGTTCAGATTCTTTCATGCAATTATTAAGATATTAATAGCTAGGTACATTATTGAATCTAGCACAATTCTGTCCCCAAATCTAAATTACACAACTCAAGTTAAGGTGCTTTTTGGACAATATTCAACTGAACAAATAAAGAACCTACGCACTATCTTAATAATCCTTCTTGTATGTAATTGAAATCGAAAAATCATTCAAACTAATTCAAAGCCTAAAACTATCATAATCCTAATTTATCTCTGATTTAGAATGTTCAAAAATATCAGTTATCAAATTTAGAAAGCAGCACACATATATAATTGGGTAGTTATTTAATGTTTGTAGGCTTCTTAAATAACAGAGATATTGTTGATTTAAGGAGTTTCCAAAGTCAAAATTCAGATAGATAATTTTGTATATATTTTATTAGGTTATATAATGAGTTTCGTTGTCTTTAGTTACTGGGCCAAAAACTGGTTTTTAATAATTTTTATTTTTTTGTTATTTTAGTTTAGTGGTAAAGGTATTGCTCTCCATATGGATGATCGAAAGATATTTAAGAGTTGGAAAGACTCCCAACCTTATTTAAAAGAAAAAATATTGTTATTGAGAAGAGTTTTCATACATCCTCTTATAATTTTCTTTGTAAACCAAGTTTACTGTCAACAAGAAATGCATATATATCTTTATTAGTCACATAACATTTTAAAACATTGTATTGCCTAATCAATTATTTTTATGGGACAAATAAATAGGGCTAATCCAAATGTGAAAATCATTATATAGCACGTACGAAAATTAATGCTTTCCCTAAAAAAAAAAAAGTAGGAAAATGTTCGTCTCAATTTATAGAGTAAAACTATGGTGCTCTTAAGCTCACGGGGGCTTCCGTGAACTTAACACCAAAAACATAACAAATTATGTCCAATTTTTTATTTATATAGCTCAATAAATTCTTTGTATCAAAACCATGTGTCATGCAAAAATTTTCCATTTTTAGAGATTTTTAAGTATTTATTTCATATTTTTAAAATGAAACATTGATTATTTTATTAATATTGTATAGTTGCTATTAAAAAATTCTAAATAAAATAATTAAAAATCTCCAAAAAAAAAAAATTACATGTTATAAGATTTTGATATAAATAATTTATTGAACCGTATAAATCAAAATTTGGATATAATTTGATATGTTTTTAGTATTAAGCTCACGGAGGCCTCCCGTGAGGCCTCCGTGAGCTTAAGAACAGCGTAGTTTTACTCCAATTTATATGTTGATTACATTTATCTCCTGCATGGCCCATTAATTCCGCCCGTACTATCAATATTTTCGCACCAAACTTGAAATGATGCATGAAAAAGAGCAATTTAACAATTTGTCCTTCTTTCAAACTTTGTTAAACAAATTGCCCTTCTCCAAAAAATTGAACAAAATGCCTTTATGTATCCTCCATTCCCTTTCATTCTCCTTCGATCACCCATGTTAATATCTTTTACTTTCCCTCAACAATGTGAATAAAAATATATTTAATTATTACTAGTAGTTCATTTTCATTTATACCTTCAAATTTTTATATAAATTTTTTTTGTATAATATAAATCATAGGGAATTGTATTATTAAAAACTTAAATTCTTCCTCTTCAAATTTAGAAAAATATGTCATATAGAAAATATTTTTAACATAATTCATTTAATTAATGATAACGAAAATAAGGATATAAGATTCATATTTTTGTAAGTACAGTAAAGAAACAATAGTCTTTTCTGAAATATTCTATTTAATATGTTTACAAGGATATTAATATTATTTATTTTTTATTATATTATTATTGGCTGAAAATGAGAATTATAAAATTCTGAATTTTAGTGATAACAAATTTATATAATGAAAATACATGTCATAAATTCATGAAAATTTTGATATGTAAATAAAAATAATAAAAAGAAAAATATATATTGCTATTTTTAAAGGTAGGTAAAAGAAAGTAAATATAAGGAAATGGGAATGTAGGGAAATAAAGAGTACACAAGGGCATTTAATTTGTTAAACTTTTTGGGAGAAGGGTAATTTGTTTAACAAATTTTAATAGAAGGGTAAATTGTTAAATTACCCCATGAAAAATAGCACTGTAAATTATGTAATACAAATCACTTGACAAACTTATGGTGATACTGAAGTATGATTTCCTTTTATCACTTCAAAGGACCAAAAAAGAAGACAAAAAGAAACTACTATCGATTGAACTTTCATTTGAATATATGGAGTAAAACGAGGTGCTCTTAAATTGACGAAGACCTTCTCTGAGTTTAATTTCGAATCCATATCAAAATATATATAAATTTTCATTTAAAATAAGGGAGGCCTAGCCATTGAGGCTATATATATAGAGGAGAGATCCATTGACAATAGATAACTTGATAATCTTGACAATCCCATTTTTTAAAAATTTATAAAAAATCATAAAAAATCTTAAAAATGGAAAAAGTTTACGGAAGTATTATTAACTTATAGATTGATTATGTATCCAATTATATTCAATTTAAACAACGTTTGATAGCTTTTTAAAGATCCATTAAATTATAACCGTTGAAAAGTGCACAAAATTTTGATAAGTCATTAAACGATGTTCAAATTGATTGAAATTTGAAACACTATCAATCTATAAGTCAAATGATACATCTATAAATCATTTTTCATTTTTATGATTTGTTATGATTTTTTATAAATTTTTTAAAAGAGGCATTGTTAAGATTATCAAGTTATCTATTGTCAATAGATCCCTCCTCATATATATATATATATATATATATATATGCTTAACATGATGTTAGGAGACAAAACAATTGCACTATAGGTTGCACTATAGGCCTAGCCATTTGTTCATGGTTTGGTCTTTGGTGGTATGATGATTGGTCACTTCGGGATTTGGCTTGACATGCCTGTTACTTCCTAACGCAACAACACAACACAACACACACCTAAAGCTCATCTATGCTATTGCTATGCCCCTCTTGCCCTGCCCTTCCTTCCTAATTCTGTCCCCATGCCTCCATTCCTCAATCATGCCTCACAAAAAGTGCCAATACATGCATATATAAGCTAGGCCTATCCCTCATTATGATGACTGATGAGTACCTAGGTTGCACTTGATTGCCATCGGGAAAGGAGACGTTGTCCGATGGAACGCATCAGAAAACACAATTATCTCTGATTAAGACAATTCCTTGCAACCCTAGCTACTATAACCCCCCCCCCCCCCCCTCCCTCTACCTCTTTATACACTAGTACGTACTACTTTATATATCCCTATTCCCTTTCCTTTTAATAAACAAATCAATGACGAAATTGAGGCTGAAGTTGAACTGCTATGCATGTGACTTGTGGCTTTGAGTGCTAATAGTAATTGGGTCACTATGTAAGTATATATATATATATAATAATAATAATAATAATAAAATAATAATAATAATAATAATATAAGTGACCACTAGCACTAGCTCTACTATATATGATCTAGCACCGTGGTGGGATCTGTGGCACCTAATGTTATAATAATATGTATATTAATTGCTGGTCTCCTAATTAGTAGATGGATCTCACGTACGTTGGAATCGAGAGAGCACAGATCGAAAGACCCACAAAAACAAAAACAAAAACAAATATGCTTCCAATTAATGAAGCATCTAGTGAATAGTGGAGAGGAAACCCGGGACCTCACTACATGACACGTAGATGCATGTAGCCATAGAAAAATGTTTGAAAGATATCACAATAAATTCACAAAATATAATATTTTTGGAATAAGGATAAAAGACCTATTTTCACTTGTCATGAGTTGGGAAGGGGTACTGATCTTCTCCAACATCCTCGGCCTACAAGAAAAAAGTGCAATGAAAAATCATACATACGTACGTACACATAAGTGACACATACATGTACAACACCGTAGAATATTAAGATATAGGTTCCTAATGTCACATTCCTGCTAAAGGTTGGCATCATTTTTTTCCGAAAGACACTTCGACAACGACAATGATGTTAATTAATTGTTGTGATCCATCAATCCATTCGTACGGATTAGCACAAAAGAATACATAATCTATCACTTGTGTACAGTTGTGCAAATATTAAAGCTGCCAAAAGCAAAGACCCCGAGTCTAAAGTATATATATATTGTGGTTATTTGAGTTATTGACTCGAAATATTAATAAGTTTTGTGGAATTCTGATTTGATTTTCTTGTTTTCTGAAAATTACAGAGTCTCTTTATATAGTCAGCTAAACCTAAATTGCCTTCCTAATATAAAACACTTACAATTAACTACAATAGATCACAATTACAGCAGATTTGCTAACACTCCCCCTCAAATTAAACCATGCAGATTACAAATGCCCAACTTGTTAGACAAATAATGAAACTGTGTTGTCTCGGGAGCCTTGGTAAATGTATCTAATGGCTGATTGGTTGTCCAAATATGTATCAAATTAATCAATTCAGTACAAATTTAATCAATTCATTACAAATTCGTTCGTGGACACCGGATTTGTTGCAATATTCAGGCAGCTTGGCTATCACAATAAAATTTCATCGGTAGTAATGAGCAAACACCAAGAGATTGGAGAAACGAGTTCAGCCAAATGAACTCACATGTTAATGAGGCCATGGAGTGATATTAAGCTTCTGCAGATGATTGAGACACAGTATGTTGTTTCTTGGTTTTCCAAGAGATAGGTGACTGTCCAAGTATGACAAAATAGCCGGTCAATGACCTCTTGGTCAATGGACAACTTGTCAACTCCGAATCACAATAGGCAATGTTTTCTCTCTACTCTTCCACTTTGCTGTAGTGTATTAGCATATGTGGTTTGACATAAGATTCCATTTTCAGCACAAAATTGTTCAATTAGTGCCGATTTAAACTCTAACCCGTTATCACTTCTCAGTTCTCACAATCTTAACAAATTTCTTAAACTGGGTCTTAACCATTTTACAGAATGATATCAATAGATTGCAAGCTTCTTTCTTTTCAACCATAAAATAAACCCAAACAACTCAGATAAAATCATCAACAACAGTTAGAAAATAGTAAGCACCACAATGAGAAGCCATATGATATTTGAACTGGGAATACATCTCTAGTTTGTTTGGCTTGCAAGCAAATTTCACAAACTTTATTTGATACATTTCTATCATTCTTAACACCTGGAAGAAGGGATGTTATCTGAGTTGAAGGATGGCCCATTCGCCGATGACTAAATCCATATCTTCACTTTTACATGTGTGATATGCTTTAATCCAAAATGATTTAATACAACAACAATGAAGAAATAAATGATTCATAGATTCAACATTATCACAAAATTCACACTTGAAATTTCCTGGCCAATTCCTTTTGATTCTCCTTTGTTAAAATCTTATTGTTAACTACTAACCATAAAAATGATTTAAATTTTAAAGAAATTTGTAATGACCATACTGATTTCTTAATAGGACAAAGAAATCCACCAAAATTCAAAAAATTATATAATGATTTAACATAATAGACTCCATTGGCTTCTAATTGCCAAACAGTAGTATCATAATCAAAAGTAAAGGTAAGAGAGTGCAATAATTCAAACAAAGCTTCTTTTTCTTGTCCCATTTCTTTGCTGACTCCTATAGATAAAGAGAGATTAATAGAACCATTGTTACATATAGCAACAAGGGACTTTTTATCATTCTTACATTTAGCATAAAGCCATAAACTAAAGGAAATTGAATAGCTAAAGAACAATTAGCATGCCAAATGTCATGCCAAAAATTAATATAATTACCATCACCAATAATTTTAAATGTTATGTAAATTCAAAAATGTTTAACGGACAATACATCTTACCAAAAAGGAGAATAACGAGCAACAGAATGTTCACATTAATGACAACTAAAATCTTCCAAAGACTATGACAGTCTTTATATACAAATTTCAATCCCATTTACAGAGTAATGAGATATTCATTTGTTCTAAATTTAATATGCCCCAACCACCAAATTCTTTAGACCACAAATAACTTCTCATTTAACTAAATAATATTTTCTAGTTAGAGATGATTGAATACCAGTCTATAAAAATTTTCTCATAATTTGGTCTATTTTTTTCAGCACCCATTTTGGAATTTTGAACATTGAAATATAATATAAATGTATAGAGGAAATAACAGAATTTAAAAAAACAATTCTTCCTCCTAAGGACATATATGTTTGCGTTTTACTTTAAAAATTAACATGACCATTTTTCTGTAGTTTAGTTTTAGCATACAAATAGTGATAATATAGCAATAGGAAATAGAAATAATGTACAAACTACAGACTAATATTTTTTTTCATGACACGAAATAATTATTTGATAATTTTTAGTATCAACGGATAATTATAGGGACGATGCAGGATACTTATCTTAAGTTTAAGAATAATTAATAAGAGAAAAAAATAATCCCAATCAATTCAATAAGAAAATTACATGACTTGTAAAAAGAAATTAGGGACCAGGAAGACTAAACCTCCAACAGAGAAATACACTTAGATTTTGATAAATTTTAGTGGGTTAGTCAACGACTGAATCATGAAAATTGTAGTGGGAACGACTATATATGTCCAGAATCCGTACATGAGAACGAAACCAAGACAGAAATTTGTCTTGTCCAAGTCCATGAATTTATACTTGAGCCGTCTAGGAGGACTAGCAAATTTTTTTATAAATCGAAATTGAAAAGATTTAATTTCGGAAAAGAGTAAGATAACACCCGTTTTTACACCACTAGATAGAACTGAAGGGTTCCTTCGGTCCCTTTCTGAAGGAACCGAAGGGTTCCTTCGGTATGAACTTTTTTTTTTTTTTTTTGGTTTTGCAACCGGCCACATGTGGCCAAAGCAGTTTCAAATAGGGTGGGTGCAAAAAGTTTTTTCAAAATGGGTTTGCACCCAAAATTTTTTTCAAAATGGGTTTGCACCTATTTATTTACTATATTTCAGTACTTACGTGGTTAATCATAGTTATTATGATATAGAGTTAGACTATTATACTAATGTTAGCATTTGAGATCGAAATGCTAATGCTTAAAACCCATTTTGAAAAACATTTTGGGTGCAAACCCATTTTGAAAATTTTTTTTCCACCAACCCCATTTTGAAACTGTTTTGGCCACATTTCAAAATGGGGTGGGTGGAAAAAAAATTTTCAAAATGGGTTTGCACCCAAAATGTTTTTCAAAATGGGTTTGTACATATTTATTTACTATATTTCAGTACCATATTTAAGTACTTATGTGGTTAATCATAGTTATAATACGATATAGAGTTAGACTATTATACTAATGTTAGCATTTGAGATCGAAATGCTAACGCTCAAAACCCATTTTGAAAAAAAATTTGGGTGCAAACCCATTTTGAAAAAATTTTTCCACCTACCCCATTTTGAAACTATTTTGGTACATGGCCGGTTGCAAAACCAAAAAAAAAAAAAAAAAAAAGTCCATACCGAAGGAACCCTTCGGTTCCTTCAGAAAGGGACCGAAGGAACCCTTCGGTTCTATCTAGTGGTGTAAAAACGGGTGTCATCTTACTCTTTTCCGAAATTAAGCTTTTTCAATTTCGATTTATAAAAAAATTTGGAGGACTAGGAGTGTACAATAATATTTGAAGCAAAAAGTAGAAAGACATGTCTGTCAGGTTCAGAAACACTTGCCATGACTCCCATCCCATGAGTGCATTCGGCCTTATATTTGTTGGTCAAGGTGATGATCACATTAATTAGCCTGCCTGGCTTCACAGTCAAATGCAATTTGGGCTGTTTAATTATATATCTTCTCTAAAATAAATCAGCTGTTGTGAACAATTATTATTAATACATTAATTTCGCCGTGACGAGAACATATATAGCTAGGTAGTCTTTGGATTTTGTGTAATTATGCTTTTATGGTATGGTATGGCATATTGGCATGCATGCAAGCAACAGCATGCCATGCATGGATTCAGATTCTAGAAAAACAAAAGCCCTAACAATGAATTAATTAAGCTCCAGCAAGGAAGCATCAATTGAATTGCATGCATGAATATTGATGCTGATGCATGGGCTAGACTACACTTGGCATGCATGGCTTCAAAAGTTGCACTTAGCTAGGCACCGAGTCAGAGCCGAAAGATAGATAGAGAGATCCATCAGAATCAGAATCAGAATCAGATTGCTTTTTCGTTGTTCAAGGGATGCATGATATGATTTGCATATACATACATAGCTGATAGCCCATGCCACGCCTCTCTCAACTCCCTTTCATATATTCAATTCATTCCATTTCTTCCTTTGTACAGAGATTTTACTACACACAGCCCTGTAGTAAAAGTACTGCATGAGTCTGTTCTCAGTGACAAAGATAAAGATTAAAGAAGCCTGGGCTGGCCTGGCTGTGATACTGATATATAACGCAAAGTGACTGCTGCTGCTGCTGCTCTGTGTGCATGCTTTGCTTGTTTAAATTAACAACATTTGTTCCATGGAGACCCCATGCGTCAGAAACTATCATAAATATATTGCTAAACTGCTTATATGGAGCCAAAAAGAATACATATAACCGAGCTCATGAGTCATGATCATCCTGTAAAGCCATCATAAAACATTATGACTTTAACTTGCCTTGTAATTCATTAGTATCTAGCTCACAAGCACGCACAAACACACACCACACACCACGCACGCGCATAACAAATAATTAATTAACCTATATATATATTATATATGTTATAGGCATGAGGGACTTAATATTTAACATATAAAACAATTGCTTATATATATAATTATAATTATAGAGTTTGACTATTATACTAACGTTAGCATTTCGGACCGAAATGCTAACGCCTCAAAATTATTGTTATCGTATCTGAAATCACGATTTATGGTGCTCAATAAATTCTTTATATGGAAATATTGGGGAATACAAAATTTTTTCATTTTTAGAGTTTTCTAAGTATTTGTTTTGCATTTTAGAAAAGAGCTCATAAATATTTGTATTCCCCAATATTTCCATATAAAGAGTTCATAAATATTAATAAAATATTGATGTTTGTACATGCTATTTTAAAAAATGTAAAACAAATACTGAGAAAACTTTAAAAATAGAAAATTTTTATATTCCCCAATATTTTCGTATAAGAAATTTATTGAGCACTATAAAACGTGATTTCGGACACGATAACAACAATTTTGAGGCATTAGCATTTCGGACCGAAATGCTAACGTTAGTATAATAGTCTAGCTCTATAATTATATATAGATATAGAGAAATAGGCTTTTTCTTTGAGGAAGAAATGTACATACATTTTGTGGGTAACAACTAACAACTAATTACAAACAAAGCAAACAGAGTGGGGTTGGGATTGGGATTGGGATTGGGATTGGGAACAACCAAAAATGATGAACAAAATGGACCCATGATAATTTTTATATGTGAAGTAAAAAAATGGTCCAAATTAATGGGTGAGGGAGGATATGGCCGTGTGGGCCCTGTGTTTGGGAGTCAAAGAAAAAGGCCGAAAGTGGAAGGCTGGAAGCTGATCAATCAATGTGTGAATTAATTAAGCCCAAATGAATTAATGGATCATTATTATTATATAGAATTTGATCATAATGGAAATCAATGGGCCCCGATTATATATATATATATAGAATTAGGCTACAGTAATATGCATATCACTGTTTTACCGTGCTATGCGACTTGTATCTCAGTTTTCGATGTCCAAATAGTCGATCTGAACTGCTCAACTTGATATCTATATCAAAATTTACTAAATTTTACAATTTTTAGCATTTTTTGCTATTTTTAATGATGGGAAGAAAATCGTTGTTTTGTATGAACCAGAATTCTTGGATCTTGTCATTTTCTCCCCATCACTAAAAATAGCAACAAGATTCTAAAAATTGTAAAATTTGGTTTCCTAGTATATTTTGATATAGAGATCAAGTTGAGCAGTTCGGATTGACTATTTGGATACCGAAAACTGAGATATGGACCGCATAACACAGTAAAACTGTGATATATATATTATTGTAGCCGGACTCTCTCTCTCTATATATATATATGATTTGGCGTGCGTGCATGTGCATGTGCATGGGTCAACTCAACTCAATTGCAAAAAAGAAAAGAAAACGGAAAAAAAGAGTTTAGGAGCAGATTCTATATAGCACGCTATTGTTATTTATTTGCTGCTATATATGTCATTGTCTATATATTGAAAAAGAAAAAGAAAAAGAAATAAAAAGATCAATCAGTAAATAAAGTTTGACCAAGCATAAGTAAATCAATATATAATAATGGGGTCACATTCAATAGATGTATATATGTCATGATCTTTATACATTTCGTATTGATTATTAAACATACAATAATAATTGCTTTTAGATTGAATTGTAGGCTTAGTTAATTTGTTTGCACTTTGCAGTTGCCTAGCTAGCTGCTGCCTGAAAGTGAAACAGTAGCCTGCTGAATCTGATCGGTGGAGCCTGCCTTAATGCCTTATCGGCTTAATTATCCCAACCACTCCCGACTCCTGTTGGCTGTAGGCTGTTGCTTGCTTAGTTGCTTGTTGGACTTGGACATGGACATGACATGAATATGATGGCGACTTCTCATAGAGAGCAAACTTCACCATCCATCCTCCATGCGTCCCTAGCTAGCTACTCCCTACTACAACTACCTTTTTTCTATTTCATGTTCTGATTTACCTTTATCATATCACATTATACATACATATACTATATATCTAAAGTTACATTTTATTTTAGCAATCATTAACCATATATTACTATAATATTAAGGCCATGCCAATATTTCATCATTTAGACATACAGCTCCGTCACATCACCGTATATCATATCTTGTTGGATCACCCGAAACACGTACTATCCAACATCCATTATATATATATATATATATATGTGGATCTTCCAATTCTAAATATTATTCATTAACTCGATCGATCGATCGCTAATTCGCTATGATTTGAAACCTCAGATTGAAACGCAATTAATTTATATATGTTATGGTGGGTCCTTAATTTAATTTACATGTTAAGACTTAAGATTAAGACGCATGGGCTGTTTCATTTTTATGTTGCCCCACAACAGAACAGAACAGAACAGAACAGAACAGAACAGACCATTCATGTTTCATGATGGGAGCCCTATTAAAGTATATAGTTACATTTAAAGTTTTAATTTATGATCTCGGGCGGGGTCTTTGTTGCAAACTCTCTAATAGATACTATTCTAGAATAGATACTTAATTGGGTTGCATCCTATTCTATTATATATTCTATTCTAGAATACTAGTCCAAAATGGAAATGTTCTCACATGCTGATATCACATCTACAGTTGTTTGCCTCACATATCAGTGGCTCTTGTTTTGAAAGAAACAAAGCTCTATCTATGGCCCAAACAAATTAAGGAAACAGCTACTAGAAGCAGATGAGAGAGAGTACATAACATAAGAGATTTTAGTGAGAAATGATGGGCCTACATGAACTAGCTTATGTAGAGTGAGTTCCCTTGATGGGCCCAAACAAAGCAAACAGCTACACAATGGCTTCATAGGAGTCCAAATTCATCCTACAAAATTAATATTCTAATGAGATCCACCTTATGTCTGGATTGAGCCAGCCGTTTCTTTCCTCCTGGTTTCCTAGCTGAGTGATAATCTTCCAATTTGATTTTCTTGGGAGGAGAAAAATATACATTTACAGGAAAGACATATCAATTGAATAATAACAAACAAACAAACAAATCATACAAAGTTTAAAATAGAAAAAAAAAGAGAAAAACAGAATCAAATAAAATTGATCGATTGCTACAATAGAATACTTGAAGCAACTAAAGAGTCCTCATCATATTTTTCAAAGAAACTATATAAACTCCAATTTAAATACATAAAAATCAATAAACCAATTCACATTCACAACATTAAGCAAGTAACATGCAAAATCATCACCTAGCCTAGGTAGAAATCACTGCAGTTGTGATTGTGATTCCAGTGGTACTGGCGGTTGTGATGGCGCCACTGGTTGAGTTTGAGTTTGTTTTTGCAATTCAGGTTCTAATTTGGATTCCACATCAGGTTGTGTCTGATGTTGAGGTTGTGATTGTGATTGTGATTGTGATTGAGGTTGCAGCTGCGGCTCTGGCTCTGGCTCTGGCTGCACTTGGGGCTGTGCTTGTGGATACGATTGAGAGTATTGTTGATGAGGCGGGGAGTTTATTTGCATTCGTGCCTCAAGCAATCCATCTAAAGTTTGTTGTAGGTTCTTGACGGCACTGTCATAGTTGACAAATCCCAAGAACCAAAATTCATGATTGTCAATGGAAACAATCTGAATGAACTTCTCACTTTTATTAACCTGACTGACTGATGGCTTGACCTCTTTCAGGTTTTCTAGAGGAATCACCACCTACGGACAACATCAAAATAATTGAATTTAGAATCATTTTAATTAACAAAATAAAAACAAAACCCTCAGCACAGTCAATGCATGGAGTTGCTATGACCAATCAGCCAAATATAGTTATAATTTAAATAAAAAAATAAAACACCTATGTTATTTCAACATAGCCGGTCCAAAAGCCTGGATTAAGAAGGAGAGTGGTGATAGGCTTAGGCTTAATGAGCCAATGCAAAACCCAGCCACTTGTATGGAAATGCAATACAAGGAGTTCCATTTCTAACCTACCCGAACTTGTCTGGAAATAAAGACTTTGAAGAAGAAGTGCGAGATATTGGTATAGTTGCCATATCTGTATGGTTTATTTATTCTAACTGTACTGCAGGCACCAACAATCTGGAACCATCAGAACTAACAGAAATAGAGAATGAATAAGTAATAACCTTATAGTATGTCCATTCAGTCTTGTCCCCAACCTTATACGAGAGGGGGCTATCACTACAGAAAGCAATCTTGGCCGAGGATAAGTATAAGACACCCATGACAGGACCTGCTGATGTGGACAGATAACATGCATATGCTTTCCTCAGCTGCTCCTCTCGACCCACAGTAAATGTTTGCTGAAAGATCTTATCATGGCCACCTTCGGCTATAACCTTTCACAACATGACATAATGAACTATTTTAGTCCGAAATTTCATATTACCTGAAACTATAAATACTAAGCCCATTCCAACCAAAAAAAATGAAATAAGAAACCGCCCCTGCTGTTTGCCCATGTACCACAGATCCAGATCAGGTTGTGCATTATGACCATATATCTATACAGACACAAAATAATTCATTTAAATACGATTTCCATACCACCTCTCCACACATTTTTAGAGATAATCTAATAAGAAAGAAAAAAAAAACAGGTTGTACTATAATATAGGCCAACAGTACAAATTTGATTGTTTGGTGTGAAACACAAATGCTGTGCTACAGTAAAAACACAATTACACGATAGGATAATACCACTCAGATAAATTTAAGGAGCTTGGCTGACATGTCACATGTAAGGGCATAGGAACTGGTAAGTTTTAGTTATGGGGGGATCACTTGACAATACCTATTTTCACAAACACATATGTAAACTTTGAAGAAAATTTAATAAAAAATCTTTATAAAATGTAATACTAGAAAGCAGTCTTTGCATCACATAACCTACTTTTGCTCCTTGCGCAATTCTCCCCATTGCTGCATCACCAAAGCTAGGTGCAGTCTTCACTGAAGCAATAGGTAAAAAAAAAAGTATAATTCTTTAGCAGTCGGCAGATTAATTGAACAGCAAACATAAATTGTCAGGATCTTAAATTTATCTATCCTATGCAAAAGTAATTCCACAATAACAAAAGGAAGCATCTACTGTGTACCCTTCATTTACCTAGTACTAGTAGTGTTGTAGACTTATCTTCGACTGTGTTCATCATTCATGCATTTTTCATTTTTTTTTCTCTTATAATCACAAAACTCTGTGTGGAATCATTATCATTCTTCTGATAATGATTTCTTTTCAGAATTTGACATCAGCGTAATGCTGTTTTTATTGTGTGACAATCTGACATAGGTCAGATGGTGAGCATAAGTTGGCCAGAATTTTCATACACCACAATTCACCATAGATACTAAATAACAATTGAGTTGACCAAATGACAATGTTTATATTGAATTTAAACTATAAATTTGTAAATTTCACTATAATATCTTCTTAAATTAATACTATGCATATTATGCACAAGAACGATATTATGACATATAAATGAATAAGGTAACACGTACACATTTAAAATAAAATTTGCAGTTCTTAGAAAAAAGAAATATATTTGTTCCATGTAAAAGATATTCAATAACTCTCCAAGGAAGCAAGTGGACTAGCATGGATTTAGTTTGTCTGTAATTGGCTTTAATTTCCCAAAGTTTCCTTGTATAGTTATAGATATAAAAAGGAAGGAGCTGGTAAAAGTGGTAATTGCAGAAAAATAAGTAAAAATATATGCAGAGATGTTGTATTACATAATTAGCATTGGATTGATTATGATCCATCCCAAATGGAAAACTGATTTGGAGATAGAGAGAGAGAGAGCATAAGGATAAGAATTTAGAACTGACAATGTTGCCAGGTGCTTTTGGAGAGAACCTCAGTCTTCTTGGCAGCTTGACCGACCTTCTTGCCCCACTTGGAGAGCACGCCCTTCACCGTCTCCATGGTCTCTGCAAACAAGCTCAGTTCTCAGATCAGATGATTCGGACCAAACAACAATCAGTCAATTAGTAGTTAAGTACTCACTCTTGGAGGGAGGCGGCGACTGAGCAGCAGCCACATAGGGATTGGAGCTGGCGGGGGGAGAGCGAGCCGTAGTCTCGTTAGGCCCCATCTGCGGCGTCGATTGATGATCGTACGGAGGAGGCGTCTTTGACTGGGGATTCTGGTCGGGCAGCTGTGGGGCGTCGGATTTGAAATTGAGGGGAACCGATTCCACGGTGGCAGCCATGGAGAGAGCAGGTCGATCGGATTGAATATAGAATTGAGAGAGAGAGAGAGAGAGAGAGAGAGAGAGAGCAACAGCAACGTTTTTCTAGTCAAGAGAAGAGAAATGAAATGAAATGAAATGAGAATCTAGATGGTCAGCAGGGAGGGACTGTGCCGTGCGTGCCTTGCTTCTTCAGATTCATTACGGACGGGACGCCAGTTCTGTTCTGTGCGTTCGATTATACGGATACAAAGACATTAAGACAGTCCTTCAGCATTGAGAAGCAGGGCATTTATTGTTCGATGAGTGTGGATGAGCTGGGTAACGGAACCGACTTTTTTTATTTTTCGAAGCTAGCTGGGAAATTAGAATCCAACGGTCGGCAGTTGGGCGAGAGAGCAAAGGGAGATGAGATCGACGTACCCCGCACGGATGGATCCCATTCCCTTCACATGGCACATGGCACATGGCGTGCTGCTGCCGAATCAATTCTCAATTTTTCCTTTCTCATTTTTTTATTTTATTTTTTCGACGGAGAGGAGAGGCGGACCAGGACCACTAGTACAGAAAACTTGGTTCAACTCATAATGGATGACCAGACCTACTTGTCAGGGACAGGGATGAAATAAATGAATGCTTATCGAGACTACTGACTTTGTAGTAGAGAATATGTATGATGAGGGTATGACAGAGTCGTAGGTAGGTTGTATGATTTGAGGATTACTGAATGTTTCAAAGGAGATGGGCGGGTACGAGCGGCCCAGTTAGGAGTTTGGACTATAACGTCGTCGCCTAATCTGACCGTTAGTAAATTCTTGCTTCCACTATTTTAAAATTTTCAATTTCAATTTAATATAGATTGAAACTAGTTGCACATTGTGAATGTGAAGGGATGCAATTTGCACTCGGGCCCAAATTTTCAGGCCTAGGTTAGGTTACAAACTTGCAATGGATGCAAGGTCTACTA
This sequence comes from Cyperus esculentus, assembly GCA_030179965.1. NCBI lineage: Eukaryota > Viridiplantae > Streptophyta > Magnoliopsida > Poales > Cyperaceae > Cyperus > Cyperus esculentus. The sequence goes on along the minus strand of JASGLE010000035.1, from coordinate 3,709,266 downwards.
GTACTGGTCTACGCTCCGCATTTATGAGTGTGCAGCTGCTTCTCTTTCTGTGCACTCAAATTTCAATATTTCATTTTATACCTAGAGTTTTACCCATATGGCTATATGCCTATATGCATAACAAAAATATCTTATATCTTGCGTCCATTATAAAAAAAGAGGAGATATCCATTGACAATGGTTATTTTGACAATCTTGACAATAGTACTTTTCAAAAATTTATAAAAAACTACAAAAAATCTTAAAAATAGAAAAAAGTTTACGGACGAATTACTTAACTTATAGATTGATTATGTTTCCGATTATATTCAATTTAAGCGACATTTGATAGCTCTTAAAGATTCGTTAAATTACAACCGTTAAAAAGTGTATAAAATTTTGATAAGGCATCAAACGATATTCAAATTGATTGAAACTTGAAACATCATCAATCTATAAATTAAGTAATGCATCCATAAAACTTTTTTTATTTTTAAGATTTTTTCTAGATTTTTATAATTTTTTGAAAAACCATATTATCAAGATTGTCAATATAGCTATTGTCAATGGATCACTCCTCTATAAAAAAAACTATTCATACATTCATAAACGTGTATGGGGTGCAACAAATGCACTAAAAAATGTAACTAATACAATATAAAATGTAACCTACAAAAACTAACTATAGATAGTTTTTCTATGGACACTAGATATTACTCTAGTTGATAATTAAAGTCTTCGAAACATGTACTTCTATATTGACTGTCTTTTTTAGAGAACATGTTAGTTCATTTTTTTTTTTTAAATACCGTAAGGTCCAAAGCAGGGACGAGTACTTATTGCAAAATAACTGGTCAATTGTAGGTAGATCGATCTTTTTGAATTTGGATATATAATTCTATGATTACAATTGCAGATCGATAATTTTCAGATCGACCTGAAATAAAATTTGAAACTGCTTTTAGATTTTATCTGGACCAATCTTTTTGTGGGATCAAATATATATATATATATATATATGTAGAGTTGGGCTACAATAATATGCATATCACGATTTTACCGTGCTATGCAACTCGTATCTTAGTTTTCGATGTCCAAATAGTCGATCCGAACCGCTCAACTTGATCTCTATATCAAAATATACTAGGAAACCAAATTTTACAATTTTTAGAATTTTTTTGCTATTTTTAATGATGGGGAGAAAATCGTTGTTTTGTATGAACCAGAATTCTTGGATCTAGTTATTTTCTCCCCATCACTAAAAATAGCAAAAAAATTCTAAAAATTGTAAAATTTGGTTTCCTAGTATATTTTGGTATAGAGATCAAGTTGAGCGGTTCGGATCGACTATTTGGACACCGAAAACTGAGATACGAGTCGCATAGCACGATAAAATGCATATTATTGTAGCCGGACTATATATATATATATATATATATATATATAGAGTTAGACTATTATACTAACGTTAGCATTTCGGACTGAAATGCTAACGCCTCAAATTTAATGTTATCGTATTCAAAATCATAATTTATGGTGCCCAATAAATTCTTCATATGAAAATATTGGGGAATACAAAATTTTTTTATTTTTAGAGTTTTCTAAGTATTTATTTTGAATTTTAGAAAAAAAACTCATAAATATTAATAAAATATTGATGTTTGTACATGGTATTTTAAAAAATGTAAAACAAATACTTAGGAAACTCTAAAAATGAAAAATTTTTGTATTCCCCAATATTTTCATGTAAAGAATTTATTAAGCACCATAAATCGTGATTTCGGATACAATAACATAAATTTTGACTCGTTAGCATTTCGGTCCGAAATGCTAACGTTAGTATGATAGTCTAACTCTCTCTCTCTCTCTCTATATATATATATATATATTCTGCTGAATGATTTATACCTATAGTTGCTATATATATATATATGAGGAGGGTTCCAATGCCTCCATTTTTTGTGCCTCAATCATGCCTCCGCTTTTTAAATTTTAAATAATTCAAAATTTAAAAATAAACTTTCAAAATAAAATCATTAGATTTGATCAATATGATATTCTCTATGTGCAGATAACAATTTTTTTCACTTTTATATTTTATTTTATATAAATCAATGAGGTATAAAAATCAACGGCTAGAAATTGCTCAAATTAGTACATTTTTTTGAAGCCCTTGATGTCAAACAAAATAATATTCAAATTTGATGGTTTCCGTACATATACATAATTGAAATGATATAGATTGAATCTAACGGTTTTATTTTGAAAAATTAGTTTTAAATTTTGAGTTATTTAAAAATTAAAAAGTGGAGGCATGATTTTGGCACAAAAAATGGAGGCATTGGAACCTCCTCTATATATATATATTGGTTTCCCAGTTCTAAAGGTTGCACAAATCTTTCGTAAAATTTAATTTAATCAAGTCAACGAAACACGGATTTCTCTTGGCCCATCCCCTTATCCTTAAAATATATATTGAAAGAAATATATATGTTCAAACACAAATCAATTTTGAAATCCAACAGGCAACAGCTGAGGATAGCAATTATACATGCGACCAGGTCCACATCATTTAAGAAATATAAGTTGGATATAATATTATTATCATCACATAGAAAAAGAAGAAGAAGAATAGTCTTCTTCTTTTAAAATTTGAAACAGGAAGAGAAAACTTACAATAAATGGTCACCACTACTACCTTTCCAAAGAAGAATTAATATAAGCACTTTTTTCTTTTATAAATATTTTATTATGGGTGTTTCTGGTGTACACACCAAATATTCGCTGCATACTGAATTTTGATATGCATATTGCTTGATTGAATGGTTAGGATTAAAACCGCACATTTCCTTTTCAAACAGCTATAAGGATATAATTGTCTATGTGTTATTGATTAATTGGAAAGAAATCTGGCCCCCAAGTCCGCTATTGGCTCCTTAATTTCCTTTTCAGCGTCCACCATTCTCAATGAAATTTAGTTATATCAAAACTATGAAATTATATCAATCCACACTTATGAACTTTAGTTATATCAAACTATGGCATTTTGACACTTATGAACTTTAGTTTCTTGGATTTATATTAATTATATCAAAACTATAGATTTTGGTGACCGCATACGATATTTTTAATAAATTATATTTGAAATGTAGCAAAGCACAAATTGACATTAATATAAAATATATGAGCTAGACTATTATACTAACGTTACTATTTGACTATTTTGGTTAGCATTTCGGTATTTTGACTATTTCGGTTAGCATTTCGGACCGAAATGCTAACGCCTCAAATTTTATGTTATCGAGATCCTCATTCATTTAGTCCCGCACTGAGAAAGCATGGGTTAGTTCGGTATCTCTGTATAGTAAATGGATGGGCACTAGTGAGAGTTTCCAGAGAAAAATAAGAAAGTCCGAAATCATGATTTACGGTGCTCAATAAATTCTTTATATGAAAATATTGGAGAATACAAAAATTTTTTATTTTTAGAATTTTTTAAGTATTTGTTTTGAATTTTAGAAAAGTGCTCATAAATATTAAAAAAATATTGATGTATGTTTTTCGAAAAGTTGGTAGCAACTACCAACAGAAAAAGAAGACATTATCAGGATATATAAAGATATTATCAGGATATATATATATATAGAATATGATCATCATGTGATTAATTTTTCTAGATCATAAAACTAACAATATTTGTGAATTATTCAATTAGATTTGAGGAGAGATATGTTGGCAATACTTATCTTGACAATTTTGATATTGAGATCTTTTAAAATTTTGAAAGGAATCATTTAAAAATTCTCAAAAACAGAAGTATTGTCTAATTTATAGATTAATTATATTTCCGATTTTATTCAATTTAAGTAATATTTGACAACTCTTCAATGACTTAGTAAATTACAACCGTTAAATAGTACATAAAATTTTAATAAGTCATCAAACGATATCCAAAATGATTTAAATTTATCAATTTATAAATTAAATAATGCATCTATAAATTTTTCATTTTTAAATTTTATGATAATTTTTTACAAATTTTTGAAAAGTCATGTTGTCATTGGATCATTCCTCATTAGATTTATAGATAAAGATACATACCCTGCGTTTGGTAGCCATAGTAAAATTGATTTAAGCTTTTAAATCAATTTTAAGTCACCAAACGGAAGTGATTTAAGGTGTAGTAAGTTAACGCAGCTATATAGGTGCAGTAAACTAAATTACCAATATTTCACATCTTTTACACATAACATCAACTTTACTTCATCTATTTACTTCACTACCACCAAACACCACTGATTTAAGGTGATTTAACGTTTTACTTCGCTTTAACTTACTACACTTGCCAAACGGAGTATACTTTTTAATATTGAATAACTAAAATTTGAATTTTTAATGCATTGCTTTCAATCATTATTTAATGCACCATTAATCTGGCTTCTATAAGTAAATTTCTAAATATATGTACGTTCCGTCCATAAATGATTCATGTAGCATTCAACTGTCTAAATTCCGAAATTCCAGCAATTAATTAAGTATACATAGACAGTCATACCCTTTGTCACTGCTAAAGATGGGAATTTTGTGTTTGAACCTATCTAAGCCATTGGATCCATCAGTGTGCATATCAAATTCAGTATGCAGCAAAATTTAGGTGTGTACACCAGAAACACCCTTTTATTATTTTAAAGTATGGTTGGCTTGCGGGATTTATGGGGAATTTCTGATTGTCCCAAGTATATGATAGTTCAATATTCAAAAACTTGATGATGTTTATCTTGTCAACCTTGACAATGAGACTTTTCAAAATTTTGTAAATATTCATAAAAATCTTAAAAATAAAAAATTTTATGGATCCATTATGTAACTTATAGATTGAGAGTGTTTCAAATTTTAATCAATTTGAACATCGTTTGATGGTTTATCAAAATTTTATACATTGTATAATATAACATGTCTTTGAAGAGCTATCAAGCGTCACTTAAATTGAATATCTAGTTGTAAATTAACATAATCAATCTATAACTTAAACAGTACTTCCTTAAGCTTATTTACATTCTTACAAACTTGTAATGATTTTTAAATTTTTTTAAATATCTCATTATCAAAATTGTCAAAAGAGGCATTGTCAATAGATCCCTCCTATGTAGTAGGAATTAAGCTAGTGAGAGAATAGAAACAGTTGGTTCAAAATGTAGTTGAAGTTTCCGGATTCATCAAATTTAAGAAACGTGCGGGCTTATTGGTTTGGCACTTCTCAAATAAAATATATAATGAGGAGGATCAAATAATCATATTTTTTATAACTGATCTGTGACCATAAAATTAGATCTTACATAGCGATATTTTAAGCTCTTAAAAAATAAAACTAATTGATAGAATGTGACCATATATCATGTTTTATGTGTACACAAAAAATTATATCGTTTTGATTTTATTTTCATGTGTATCAAACATTACTTGAAAATTAGATACCTCTTGATTACTATCGAAACGATGTTAAAACTTAATAATTTGTTGTGTACATGTTGTTAAGATGATTCAGAATACATTCAACAGTTTAGATTTATCAATTTGTATATAAATAATAAAATGGTCACCATGGATATTAATATATATGGTTATTGGCAAATTTTTTTATTAATCGAAATTGAAAAAAAAAATTTCGGAAAAGAGTAAGATGACACCCGTTTTTACACCACTAGATAGAACTGAAGGGTTCCTTCGGTATGCTCTTTTTTTTTTTTTCGTCCGCCCAAATAACTCATCAACCCCACAGTTTCAAAATGGGGTGGGTGAAAAAAAAATTTTCAAAATGGGTTTGCACCCAAAAATTTTTTCAAAATGGGTTTGCACCCGTTTATTTACTATATTTCAGTACTATATTTCAGTACTTATGTGGTTAATCATAATTATAATATGATATAGAGTTAGACTATTATACTAACGTTAGCATTTGAGATCGAAATGCTAATGCTTAAAACCCATTTTGAAAATTTTTTTTCCACCCACTCCATTTTGAAATGTTTTGGCCACATTTCAAAATGGGGTGGGTGGAAAAAAAATTTTCAAAATGGGTTTGTACCCAAAATGTTTTTCAAAATGGGTTTGCACCCGTTTATTTACTATATTTCAGTACTTATGTGGTTAATCATAGTTATAATGTGATATAGAGTTAGACTATTATACTAACGTTAGTATTTGAGATCGAAATGCTAACGCTTAAAACCCATTTTGAAAAAAATTTTGGGTGCAAACCCATTTTGAAAATTTTTTTTCACTAACCCCATTTTGAAACTGTGGCCGGTTGCAAAACAAAGGAACCTATTTTGGGCGGACGGAAAAAAAAAAAAAAAGCCCATACCGAAGGAACCCTTCGGTTCCTTCAGAAAGGGACAGAAGGAACCCTTCGGTTCTATCTAGTTGTGTAAAAACGGGTGTCATCTTACCTTTTCCGAAATTTTTTTTTTCAATTTCGATTAATAAAAAAATTTGGGTTATTGGACTCCTCATATATAATATATAAATGTCGAGACAAACTACAGTGCTCCTAGGAGCATGGAGACACCCCGTGCTCCCTCCTAACTCAAAAATCATACTTAACCATCTCAAAATTTCAATTTATGGTTCTCATTAAATTGTTTATATCAAAATATCATATGATACAAAAAATTTCTATTTTTTGAGTTTTTTAAGTATTTGTTTTAGATTTCATAGTTTTAAACATTATATTATTATTATTTTTAAGCTATCTTAAAAAATCTAATAATTTTTTCCTATATGCTGGCTGACATGGCAAAGGAGTCACTACTTATATCATATATATTCATTTATATCATGTGCAGTAATCAAATCAAATCAAATCATTTTCCATATTACAACAGGTGGCCGGTGTCAAGGAAAAACTTTTAAGCGACATTTGATTTCCTTAATTTACTAATGACATTCGACTTTCAAGGATGACATTATTAGAAAAAAAATAAGAAGAAAATTCATGAGATGTTAATAATAAATATTTGAATTCAGATGAAATTAATGAGATTAATTAACGATCAATGATTTTATTATTAATACGATACGTACTAATGTCCACTATAAATTAAGGGAGAATTCTTTATATACCCTCCAAGACTCTTCTAATTTCCTATTTACCCCTCAACAGTTCTATTTGTCTAATTTGACACTTAACTCTTATCTTCCATTTTACCCATCACATTATAACATGATGTTAACTGTGGTTAGTTTGTATGAGCATCTCTAGTTATAAAACTATAAGACAGAACTACCCTCTTCGATTTTAGTTTTATTTTTTATTCTCAATTACAAAATTTGTACAGGGCACAAGCATTTCTTACGTATCATTATGTTGTTTTCCTAGACTTTTGCTCCTCCAACGAAAATCATGAGCAAGTCTTCTTGCCATTATTCTCCTAAACGGACCACATCTCACATCTCTAACTCAAACCTCCGTATTAATGTTTTAGTTTTAAATTATGTTGTTAACTTTATGGAATGTTTTGCAAAAGAGCATGGAGATTTGTGGTCTGGGTATGGACCATTTGTTCTTTTGTACGACTTTGTTCTCATACATGGTATTATAGATTATTTATTTTATTGGATGACTCCCTTGTGAATATAAAGCATAGCTTAGAGGTGGCAATTTGTCGGATTGGGTCAGTTTGACTAAATGGAAATGTCAGGTCACGGGTGGGGTATCTGGTTGAGCAATACTGACATTTTTTCGGGTCTCGGGTCGGGTATCAGGTTGACCAGTACCGGCACTTTTTTCAGGTCTCGGTTCATTTCGGGTCGGGTTGGGTCAGATATCGGGTTGACGGTTGCCGGTGTATTTTCAGGTCTTGGGTCATTTCGGGTCAGGCCGGGTATTGAGTTGATGGCTGCTAGTATATTTTTATGTCATATAATTTCGGGTCAGTTCGGGTCACCAGATTTCTGGATCATCTCGGGTATCGGGTCGTTCAGGTTCGTGTCTGGTTGGGTCCTGATCACCAGATTTCTGGATCATCTCGGGTTTAGATCAGAGCGGGTCGGATCAGATTCTGGCTCTAGCATAGCGTAACTTGAAATTTTGCACCAGCACCAACAAATCAAAGTAAAAATCCCACCATATTAATGAAGTTGGCATCTGACTTCAAATAATTGAAGTATATATAACAAATACATTTAATCTCAATGCATTATGCATCGATCGTATAAAGTTCCTAAAAATCTGACCATAAAAACAATTTTGATATTATATTTGCATTCCTCTAACATGTGAATTGGTTAAAGCCTTTCAAAAGAAATAGAATAAATCTCACAAAGGGACATCAATGTAATGGGTTCCAACTCATCACACAAATTTTGTAGAAGTTCTTTCAAATTCGGTGTGAAGTGACTCTGATACGAATTGACTCTTATAAAGCCTCTCGTCAATACTAGAACGAGCACCATGAATTTGCATAGGCGTGCTCTATCTAATGAAGCTTAGTTTAAGTATGTTCAGTTATCAGACCAAGCTCGATTTATAATTAAGTGCATTTGTGTTTCAAAAGATGTCAAAAATGGCTATCAGCACCTGCCTTCTAAACGGAATTAAGAGCAAGAGAGGAGTACAGACATTGTATCAATTAATAAAGAGAGAAAAAAAGATGAAGGGTATAATGGGAAAAGCAAAATTTTGACAACATCAAATGTGGATACTTAACTCCATGGGCAAATAGGAGGTAAAGATAAGCAGAGTTAAGAGGTATATTAAATATAATGAAAAGTACAAAGGTAAATAGGAAACTAGAGAAGTTTAGAAGGGGCAAATAGGAAATTTAGCCTAAATTAAAATTGTGCTATTCCTTTTAAACCTTTTGCACTCTATTTCCTATTTTCTCCGTCTCTGCAACACAATTCTTGTTACGTACGTATTTCAAAATTTTGAGAGCTCTTGTCTATGCTTGACATGTTTTCATCTGGAAAAAAAATGGCCTGACGACAAAATTTGATTTTTTTGGCATCCACTATATATATAAATTGTGCAATATTTTTCGCATTGGATGGCCAGTCGATTAGAAAAATTGTCTGTAGTTAGATAGTGAAAACTTGTCATCCTGTCATGCCAAGAAAACTGTACGTATAAGAAATTAAAATTGCATTTGCTATTAAAATGATGACAAAATGTGATATGGACCCTCCAAAGACATTAACAAGGAGCCAAGGACGCGCTCAGCTTCTCAACTCTCATGGGTGATGGGTCCTCTATTTTGGCCTTGTCTAAAACTAATCCTGGCTGTATGAGCATGACGAATTCGGTGCATGGTAATTATCCAAATAATAAAATCAAAACATTAATTAAAGCGATTATATATCATGTCATATATATATATATATGCATGATGATGGTGATGGCATTGATATAATTAATTAATTTAGTAGCCAAATTGTGTTGTTTTATCTACTAATTAATGTGCGGATAAGTGTGATCCTAATATTATTAAAACTTATTTATTAATTAAAATTTTATAATTATCTTTCCAATGGTATTACGTACTAGTTTTGATCTATATGACAGAAAATTCTAGCTAAGACAAGCGACAGGCGTCTTCTACGTACAAATAGCCAATTCGATTTCACAATGGTTTAGTGAATGAGAAGGGTACATATAATGTGTTATTATCCATATATGTCAATGGTTTCATTGTGATACTTGTTTTGTGTTTTATTTATTGTTTTTTTTTTTTTTTAATTTAGATATCGTTGGTATGAACCCAATTAAGTCGAATGTATGTAACAAAATAGCATACAAATTAAATTGCACGATAAAATCATTATGATGAATAACAACTCAATTATAATGAAAAATAAAAGAACAAATATACAGCATCAAAATATAAAGTATGTTGTATGCTACAATTTACAGTACGTATATATAACATTTCTCTATAATATATATTCATAACCCTAACAGAGAGCGGAAACATCTAGATTGAAGTTATAATCCATATGTTAATTAAAATTTAAAAATTAACAATTATTAATGCTATTTAATTTGTCTCCTTTACAATTCTTAGAAATAGTTATGAATTGCCAGCTACTACTAGTTTAGATGTTGTATACATACATTATACAATAATGGACACGTGTAGGGATAGAATTAAGTGCCGGATATGGATATACTCCTAAGCCCCTCCCTTTTATGTTTTAGACTCTTAGCTAGAGATCGAGTAGAGACACTCAAAAGAAGATGAGAAAAATTCCAATGTAGGCTATATATATATATGAGGTATGGATGTGCAAGTTAGGCTGTGAGTGTGAGATAAAATAGAAAGCATCACGGATCTTATCCTTGTTTTTAACAAAGGTCCAAATCTTTATAATATTCTAGGAATATATATCTTCTAGCTATGCATGCATATAAACATCTTGAATTACTTGACGAATCCTACATAGCTGTTGGCATTTGCATTATTTATTTTGTGTGTGTGTGGGACTGTTTAAATGTGCACAGATCATAAATGAATAAATAATTGTATCTTGAAACATTAACATATAATAGCTTGCACCTGGTGACCTGGACCTCATCAAAAAGACATTCAAAATATGAATTAATTAAATAGTCCAAGTAGTACGCACACATAGTTGACAAAAATTTAGGTCTTCTACTTTTTGTTGCTATCTGAGTAAATCCTCCTTTAAGATTAAGTTATTATTTCGGATCAACATATGAATAAGACTTCCACTTTGGAAAAGAAAAGGAATTAAAAATAAGATGAATTAGCCGCTCTCGAACAAAACTCCAAATTTCATGTGACGTGTATGGACATTAATTATATATGTGACGCCTACAACAATTGAAAATTGTGGCAACTTCTTGTGAATTTCTGCAAGAAAGAAAAAAGAAGAGAGAAGAGCAATGCAATGCAATTAATTAGGCCTTAAGTCAGCAATTAAACGCGCATTCTGGAAGTTAATTGTACGGATTGGACGGCGATTAAGATATAAATATTAATTAATTAGTTGTCATAGAAAAATAGAAAATCTTCAAGTGGGGCCGAGCATCTGGACTTTTGGGTTCATGCAAATGCAAATATGCAATGCAAGTACTGTTCAAGATGATGATGATCGATTGTAGCATTTTTCATCACACATTTTCCTTTCCATCAATAGATCAACTCTCTCTTTAGTCTTTAGTCTTTAGTTTTCTTTCCCCCTTTCTTCTAAAACCATTAATTTGTGCTTAATTTTCCACAAGCCGGATCGAGTTGCATGCAATTCAAGCTACCTTGATTTTTTCAGCTATATATTAATTATATATTGCCTTCTCTAATGGATACATATAGAGGTATTTGTCCTTTTGTTTTCCTTCTTTGATAAAAAGTATCAAGTCTGTACCACTAGTTGTATCAACTATACAAGGTATATTTCCATATCATCCAAAGAAGTATAAACATAATTTATTACTCATACTTCCGTTTTTGGAAAGAGTTATCATGAGTTATCTAGCTATCCTCAATTCATCATCATTTATTGCATGCGCTCATATCTATGATTAATTACACAACTTCTTCATAACAATATTGACACATATATATCAACATAACATGCATGGTAACATTCTTATCATAACCATCTTAAATCCTCATTGGTTACCCTTTAAACTTCTTCTAGTAGTTTGTATCTTCTAACTCTAGTTTTCAATCTTTTATTGCCCTTCATTGCCGATCCTGGCGACATAGTCTCTGGCCCTGCAGTCGGTCGTCGGATCAAAATCCTCAATGGCTTCTTTGAACCATTATCCAACTTTTTCTTAATCGGTTTGTTTAACCGCAGCAGACATGCTCGCCCGATCAACGTTACGCTTGCACCATCTCCATTGCTCTTATATGAGTTCTGTCTTGATAATTCACGATCGGCACTCGTATCTGGAGAAGGCGTCTTCATGCCTTCCTCCCTCAAGCACCAATTACATGCTCGATATCTCTTTGTCCTCGGGTAGAGGTCACTACAGTATCTACAACACAAATTAAATTAAAATCCATAAATTAACAAACTTAAAATAAAAAAACTATCAAAACATTTTAAACCAAGAATCAAGAACATGAAGAAGAAGTTCCTTCTGATCATCGATCATAAATAGATTAATCAATTCTTACTTGTGCTGAGATCTGAAGATGCAGATTTTGCAACGAAAGAGTTGTTCCGCTAGGCCTTGATCACCGCACATGCAACAAACAGTGGAGCTGGATTGTGAAGGGGATGAAGAGGAGGCACTGCCCTTTCCCATGTAGCTAGGAACCAGGTTCTGTGTCCATGGCTTTTGGTGATGAATTAGTAAGGGGGGGAATAATTAAAGTGGGAGAAACAAACCACACACATAACATATATATATATATATAGCTAGCTATATAGGGGCTATATATGTAGTTCTTGTTTCCACGGATGGATCTTTATTTTTTTTTGTCCAAGGACGAAGGTCACTTTCGGAGGGGTCGTGGAAAAGGGTGTGGGATGGTGATAGATTGATAATGATAGCATTAGAATTAGCATTAGCATTAGCATTAGCATTAGCATTAGCATTAGCACCCCATACGCATGGAAATGGAAATAGCTAGCTAGGGGGGAATCCTTCTAATTTATATATGAGCTACATCTATGGACAAGGTTTGAGGTATTCTCTGTGGTGCTTGGTTCTGCAAATTTCTGCGGCGAATTGGTTTATTTGACAACCGAATTTCTTTTTTTTTTTATTTATTTCGATCAAATTGAAAATTCTGATTTTATGTTCAACACTCTGTAGTCTGTACCTTAGAATCTTAGAAGTAATTAAAGACGTGCCATGGGGCCATACTTGTTTATCAAACACAACTTAAATTGAAAGAATAATAAAACCTAAGGAGACGTTATTATGTGCTCTTTTATCCAAAGGATAAATATAACTTGCCACAAACAATGTCCCTAGAACACTCCAATGTGCTTGAAAAAATTTTACAAAAATATCTCTCCTTTCAAAAAATTTTACAGAAATATCCTTTATTTCTAAGGAATTTTACAAAACTACCCGACCATGAAAATTTTTTATAAAAATGACCCTCATGATCTTACAAAAATGTACCTTTGCCCCACAAAATTTTACAAAAATGGCCCTCTCCACCCATATCCCACCTCATCATAGGGTTGTGGGGACAAAGTTGTGGCATGGTATCATTGTCCTTATCCAAATTATACTTGTTTCAAATTTGATATATAAGTGGTCCTAAAATATTAGTATTAGTATTTAAATCAAATATTTCATTAAACAAGTTAATTAATAGGCTACATTAATGTACAAAATGTTTGTTGATAAATTTGGAGTAAAGGATCAATTACAAATTACCAAGCTAATTAAACTAGGAGCTATGACTCCAGTTTTGCCCCAAAATATGATATCAAATAAATAATAAAGCTTATAAATTTAAAATAATTATATTAAAAATTGAACAAAATTTTAATTTTTGATGTGAATAATGATGATGATGATGTAATAATTTATAAATAGTAACACATAAATGTTGGACCATTTAAGAATTAAATTATCTTAGATGTATACATATATCTCATCTTATTAAATTGGGAGATTGAATACATATAAACTATTATATCAAAGTAGATCAATGAAGAGATTTAAACAAAATTACTGATTAATAATATCGATGATGTGACATAGTTGAGGTACTTGGATAGCGAATTCACATCAGCTTTCTATGGCACGATCGTGCGTGCCATAGTTTCTTATGGGTCTATGCACATGGGACCACAATAAGACAACACCCCTATTCTAAAATCTGGGTCATTTAGATTGATCTGACCACCCGTTTTAATTAACTAGATACAATTCAACCATAGTTTTTTAAGGCAGCAGATGGGAATCCTTTGAGAGCTACCTCTAAAAGAGAATAGATTAATACTTCATTTCAATAGATCTTTTTATTTTATTTTTTTATTTTGGTTAGGAAATTGTGAGGAGTGAAGATATTGATTATGTAATTGAAGCAGGAGTCGACAAGTCAGTCAATACAAAAACGATCCCACAATGTTGGCAACAAAAATGCAGAGCCACAAATTAAGAAGTGGGAGAAAGAAGGAATGTGAAAGGGCCCGTGTTGACTGGGAGAAAATAAACAAATAAAAGCTTGGTTCAACCTACATTCAACAACAAGCCAAGGCTTGGCTTGTGATCATTAGCTTTTTCTTTCTTCGAGGCATTTCATTTCATTTTTTTTTTTTTTTTGAATGCATTTCATTTCATCTTTGGTCTTGGATGAGTTCCCCTAACGTACAAGACACTGCATGCGATGCGATGCGACGCGACGAATTAATATATAAGATGATGGATCCCAATATCTAGAGCTGTCAACGGGCACGAAAATTTTCGTTTTTGCGTTTTGTTTTGTGCTCACAGAACGAGTAACGGAACACATTTTCATTTTGTTGGAGCAGACGGAACGGTCAGCGAAAAAAACTACAATTTCGTTCACTAAACGAAACAAAACACGAAAATGGTTTATTTCGTTTCGTCTAGTTTCGCGAAATTCTATCTCCCTGTTATTTGCATGATTGCAGAGAAGAAATCAGAGGGATCACTGCTGTTTCCCCTCTTTTCCCTTCTTTTTTCCATCCCAAACCCCAAAATCATGGCCATGGACGGCGTGCGTCAGTAGAGCATGGTCTTGGCTCCATTGGGTTCGGCGCCAGCGCCCGCACACCACACCTCGAACCCTATGACTGTATCCGCGGCATCGAGATCAGGTTCCGGTCCTAGCTCGCCATGCAATCAACCCATCGCCATCGAGGCGGCCGTTGCGACGGCCACTCGAGCTTCCTGGGCACCGCTATTGGAGGTCTCATGGACACTCAGACTCCGCCCGACGCCATCCCTCCACCCTCTCCTCAGGCTGTTGCGGTGCCCAATTTCTCATGGAAGCAACCTATTGGATGCCTTGAAATTTTGTATATTGGTTTCGAATCCTTCATAAATTATTGATTTTCCCCAATGTTTCTGATTTTCTTTTAATTTTATAGATTCGTCTCAAAATTGATTGTTTTTTTTATTGATTATTGGTACTTTGTTTTTGGTATTGTGCTTTTTTTTTTATTATTATGCTGAGTTTGGTGATTTTTCTAAGAAAATTACTAAGATCGGCCTATACTGGTAAATTACCAGTGAGGCAGTGACTATACTGCTAAGTTTGGTGCTTTGTTTGGTGACTATATTGGTTTTCTCGATTTTCAATAACTTTGAACGTTCTATCGTTCTGTTTCGTTGTTATAAGACGAAACGATCAACGATGGAAAATTTATTTTCGTTCAATACACAGAACGATTAACGATACAAAAAAAAATTTCGTTATATAAACGAGACGATCAACAATAGAGGTCATTTCCGTGGTCGTTACCCACGTTTGACAGCCCTACCAATATCCCATTCCCTTCAATTTATTATTTTGTTTTTGTATGACTTGACTTGGGTTCAAAGACCTACTAGTCAGTCTGCTACTCTTTAACTCTTTCAGACAGAGAGTGACAGCCTTAGCCCGCAAGTAAACACACGAATCTCGATCCCCAGTCAATTAATCAACCCCCGCTAATTACAAATCTACTCGGGGACATACATCAAACTATTATATTGGTTTCTTTATTGACTTCATCTTTTTTCTTGGGATAGTTGTTGACTTGGCAACGATGCTATATATTGAAATATCTATTAATTTTCAAGTAAATTCTTTTGAAATTATGTACTTTCATGTTTGTAATTATTTCGGAGATGAAATTAATTTGTTGCCTACGGATTTGGATGAAAAAAAAAAAAAACAAAGAAAGAAAATATTGAAGTTATGTTATGGGGTGTGCGCAATTATTTACATGATATATGTAACATTTGCATTAGTTATTAGTTTTTTAAAAAAAAATTAAAACTATCGTCAACGATTTTATTAATATATTTTTTAAATAAAACTACCGTATTCTTAAGCTCGCGGGGGCCTCCCGTGAGATTAACATAAAAAACGTATCAAATCTTATCAAAATTTTAAATTATATGACTTAATAAATTCTTTATATCAAAATCTTATAGCATGCAAAAAAATTTCATTTTTGGAGATTTTTAAGTATTTATTTCAGATTTTTGTAATAGTAACTATATAATCTATCTATATCTATACTATATTAAAAAGCACGTAAGTATTGGACGTCTCCATTTTTTTTCTCCTCCTTCAAATTTCTTTAATTCCCATTCTACCCCCTAATCAACGGTACTGATTAAAATATATTGATTTCAAAGGTGTTGATGTTCTCCAATTAAACAACTTCCTCTCCATTTTGGTTTTTACAAAAATAGAAAGATATCATTCTTGGTATGGAAGACATCAATGTTGATTAGAATTTATGTTAATAAGGAATTAAAGTTTTATATTATAACATTCAATTAATTTAGTATAAAGATGAAATTTAAATGGTAAATAATTAGTCAAAAACTAAAAGCACATTATATGTATTACACGGTATGAGATCAGAATTTAAAACGTCCGCACAACGTGCGGATTTCTTACTAGTATTAATAAAATAATCTATGTTTCATATGTAACTTTTAAAAAATCCAAAATAAATACATAAAAATCACTAAAAATGAAAAATTTTTGCACACCACATGTTTTTGATAAAGAATTTATTGAGCTATATAAAATTATAAATCAAAATTTGGATATGGTTTGATACGTTTTTAGTGTTGAGCTCACGGGAGGACCCCATGAGTTTAAGAGCACGGTTGTTTTACTCTATTTTTTTAACATATGTTGGTATGCCCATACAAACCACACTCGAATGTAGAGGTGGCAATCGGGTCGGGTCGGGCGGGTTCGGGTCGGGTCGGGTCGGGTTCGGGTCAGTTTGACCAGGCAAAATTTTGGTTACGGGTCGGGTCGGGTCAGCGCGGGTCGGGTTTCGGGTTAGCAGTAGCCGCCATTTATCGGGTCACGGGTCGAGTCGGGTCAGTGCGGGTCGGGTTTCGGGTCAGCAGTAGCCGCCATTTATCGGGTCACGGGTCGAGTCGGGTCAGCGCGGGTCGGGTTTCGGGTCAGCAGTAGCCGCCATTTATCGGGTCACGGGTCGAGTCGGGTCAGTGCGGGTCGGGTTTCGGGTCAGCAGTAGCCGCCATTTATCGGGTCACGGGTCGAGTCGGGTCAGTGCGGGTCGGTTTTCGGGTCAGCAAGACCATCTTTTGATCGGGTCACGGGTCGGTTTGGGTCCGATCGAGTCGGGTCTCGGGTCGACAAGTGTCGCCTTTTGTCGGGTCAAGAGTTAAGTCGAGTCGGGTAAGTCGGGTTTTGATTTGGGTTAGCTTTCGGGTCATCTGATCTAGTCTTGACCTCTCGAGTCATCTCTGGTTCTAACTACTGTTGTTTGTCCAAGTACACTAGTCACTAGGGGAATGGCCGCATTTTGGGTATTAACTGCTACGCTCTTTTCACTATATAAAATATGATTGATTAGTTTTACTAATTAATTTATTTATTTACAATTAATTATGAAATAAAATTTAGCTTGTCGTAAGCAATAATTAAAATCAAAGATAAAAATAAGAGAATCATTGGAGTCGCATTGATAATATGAATTGATATGAGTTGATACATGTCATTTTCAATTCTATCTCAATTAAATTTGAATGCTCTTAATATCAGATCGGGTCAAGTCGGGTCACATCGGGGCAGACTGTTTGGATTGTGTTACATGGGGTTGACCCTACTATTTCAGGTCGGGTTGGGTTTCGTCGTTTCGGGTCATCCAATTTTGAGTTGTCTAGGGCTCGTGTAATTCGGGTTTAGGTCGGGTCCGGATCGGGTTTCGGGTTTGTAATCTAGAATAATATTGGGTCTCGGGTTGTCTCGGGTCGGGTCAGGTCGGGTTTCGGGTTGCCTTACTGCCGTTCAAGTCGGGTCTCGGGTCGGGTCGGGTCGGGTTTCGGGTTGCCTAACTGCCGTTCAAGTCGGGTCTCGGATCGTCTCGGGTCGGGTCGGGTCGGGTTTCGGGTTGCCTAACTGCCGTTCAAGTCGGGTCTCGGGTCGTCTCGGGTCGGGTCGGGTCGGGTCGGGTTCGGGTAAGTTTGACTATCTGAAAAATCGGGTCGGGTCGGGTCGGGTTCGGGCGGGTTTGTCGGGTCGGGTCGGGTTTTGCCACCTCTACTCGAATGCCCTTCAGGCTTCAGATGGAAGCCTGAATATCCAACACCTGCTGGGTTCAAACCGAGTCTTTATAGGAAAAGACTGAGCAACCAACTGAATTATGCATCGGTGGATGTCAATATTTGTCAAAAGTACACAATTATGTGAGCTAGATTAACATTAAGGGTATAAGTGAGCGGTCAGTCATGCAACTTTGGTACGTATCTCTTTTGTTTTCTCTAAGATTTACAATATCTTCACCTCTTAAGATGCACTCTAAAATATTAGTGTCTCCAAAATAAATGTATATTATAATTTTTCAAACAATACATTGTCAGCATACATCATACATCCCAATGTAATGAAAAAAATCATAGATCTAATAATCCTATGTATCACATTTAATTAGTAACTTTAGTTATGCCAAAAGAAATTAGGTAACAATTGTACCTATCTAATTTGTTGTTGTGTTTTTCTAAGTAACCGAGTTATTACAGTGAGCACATTCTCTTTGTTGAACAAAGATACTTATGGTTTTATTGTTCCTTTATAATGGTGATTTTTAAATTTTTTTTAAAAGAAATATGTAGTCATTTCAAAATTCAAAATTTATATTATAAAATTATAAAGTTTGGTAACATTTTTATATAATTACAATGATATAACACTTGTTAAATTAAGTGTTTCATCACTATTGAATCATTGATTTTCTCCAAAGCCATAAGATCATGTGTCTTGAGAGTCATAAAAGTATTCAACAACATTTTCTATACAAGAAATTATTAACCGTTTGTTTAAACTTAAACCATGCGAATTGCAGGATTCAAGTTTCAACTAACCACATAGAATTAAGGATATATAATTACATCTACGAAATCCTTGACCAGTTGTTTGTGAATCTGTCTCAAGGTGAGCTGATCTGCTGGTACGTTTCCTCAAAAAAAAAAAAAAAAAAAAAAAAAAATCTACGTTTCCTCAAAACATTTTCTATACAAGAAATTATTAACCGTTTGTTTAAAACCATGCGAATTGCAGGATTCAAGTTTCAACTAACCACATAGAATTAAGGATATATAATTACATCTACGAAATCCTTGACCAGTTGTTTGTGAATCTGTCTCAAGGTGAGCTGATCTGCTGGTACGTTTCCTCAAAAAAAAAAAAAAAAAAAAAGATCTGCTGGTACGTTATACGAACGATCTTTCAGATAGGGTCTATGATGATATACTTAATATTGATATCCCTACATGTTTTCACCAAATCTAAAATATATTTTTGTGGTTGCTATTGTTAGACAAATCAAAGTTGTTTCCCATGAGGAGATATGATGCACGAACGGTAGAGAAAAAACAATGGATGAACGCAAGAGTACGAGAGATTTTTGTGAATTCACACAGAATTCGTTTTCTTGATAACTTGATAAACAAACAACAACTTTTTCTGCCCAAAGGGCATGACACTACTTAAATAGGAAAACAAAAACAGAACCCTAAGAGACAACATCAAGCAACAATTACAAAAATAACCCTAAAAAATGCAAAGAACAACTCAAAAACGCACAACAGAACCGTCTGGGGCAGACTGCTAAAATTTCGGACCGAAATAAATAATTTCGGACCGAATTATGGCACTGTTTCAAAACACAAAAATTCGGTCCGAAATTAATAATTTCGGGCCGAAATTATTCCTGCCATAATGACCATGCTGTATTAATTCGCCATTTCGAGTGGGATGCCTTCCGAATATGAGAAAATCCAAAACATGAAAGTTGTAGCTCGTTTCGCTATCTTTCTACAGAATTTTGAATCATCTCGTTTGGACCTGTATTGAGAAAGTTATGGTCGAACTACCACAGCATATCAATATACCAGTGCGGGGCAGACCGCCGGGCTTCGAGGGCGGACCGTCGTCTGTCTGCATCATTCTCCCTCTCTAAGAAAAAAACTCGTCCTCGAGTTTTGTATTTGTAGACTTCTTGTAAGTTGTACAACATGAGCACAAACACCAAAACATTGTGAAGAGATCCAATGTTGCTCATGAAATAAATAATTTTTCCGTTCATCATTCTCCTTAACAGATCAACAAAGAATATTGTTTCCGCCAAGATTGGATCAAACAAACTCTTGAAAATCGTTGATTCCTTTCTCGGTTTTAGGAAACGATCTTTGTAACCATTTTTTGAGAATTTGATCTCAATGGGATTCTCATTGTTTAACTCTTTGCAAATTTTTTTGGTTGACACAAAATATGCCTCCAAGTTTATGATACTTGTAGAAATTGCCATACAATTTTCAGACAGCGGTACATCA
Organism: Cyperus esculentus; assembly: GCA_030179965.1. NCBI lineage: Eukaryota > Viridiplantae > Streptophyta > Magnoliopsida > Poales > Cyperaceae > Cyperus > Cyperus esculentus. The sequence goes on along the minus strand of JASGLE010000035.1, from coordinate 3,688,796 downwards.
TAAACAAGGTCTTTACTAAAAGTTGGACAATTTTCAAAAGGTTTAATTTCTGATTGGGACTCGCCAACAAAGATTTGGACATCCTCATTCTCTTCGGGATAGTCATCAAAAATTGGCGGAGAATCAAAATTTATACCTTCATCAATAAACTCATCAGGATGAGATTTACTGTCAAACTCCGGAAGTTCAATCTTCATTCCAAGGTTTTGAAAGGACTCATCAGGCTCATGATGAAGCCTATGATTTCGCCTCTGATTCGGAATTTCCCACGGGCTAAATTCCTCATCACCATCTTCCATTGTGGAAGAGTCAATGAAATATAACTCCTCCTCTTCTTCTCCATTGGTAGAGCCCATCCTTGCCTCTGCGAGTTGGCGCTCTAACTCTTGGATCCGTCTCGCCATTGATGCAATCTCTAGATCCCGCTGGTCTCGATGACGATTAAGCGGCTCTGTGTCTTCAAGATCGACTCCACGACCCCGACTACGGCCACGACTTTTACCACGACCACGGTTCGCATTCGCCATCAACCTGGTTACTCTGATACCAACTGATGCACGAACGGTAGGGAGAGCAAGTGGATGAACACAAGAACACGAGAGATTTTTGTGAATTCACACAGAATTCGTTTTCTTGATAACTTGATAAACAAAACAACTACCTCCTCTGCCCAAAGGGCATGACACTGCTTAAATAGGAAAATAAAAATAGAACCCTAAGAGACAACATCAAGCAACAATTACAAAAATAACACTAAAAAATACAAAGAACAACTAAAAAACGCACAACAGAACCGTCTGGGGCAGACTGCTAAAATTTCGGACCGAAATAAATAATTTCGGGCCGAATTATGGTACTGTTTCAAAACACAAAAATTCGGCCCGAAATTATTCCTGCCATAATGACCATGCTGTATTAATTCACCATTTCGAGTGGGATGCCTTCCGAATATGAGAAAACCCAAAACATGAAAGTTGTAGCTCTTTTCGCTACCTTTCTACAGAATTTTGAATCATCTCGTTTGGACCTGTACTGAGGAAGTTATGATCAAAATACCACAGCATATCAATATAACCAGTGCGGGGCAGACCGCCAGGCTTCGAGGGCGGACCGTCGTCTGTCTGCATCAAGATAGTGTTGTGACAAACCCCCCCCCCCCCCCCCCCCCCGACCCTTGCCCTTCACCCGTGCGGGGATTCAGACGGGTCGCCCGGGTCCGACGGGTCAAGGGTAAGGGCGGGTAAGGGTCCGGGTTTTGGACCTCACCCCCCGTAACCCGCCTGCCCGTCTAAACCCGTGCTCGCCCTTACCCGTTACCTGCCCTTACCCGCCCTTCTCACCTGTCGGACCCGTGCCGGTGCCCGCCCGTCGGACCCATGCCCGTGCCCGCCCTTCGGACCCGACCCGACCCGACCCGCTCTTCGGACCCGTCTGACACCACCCCGCTCCCACTCTCACCGTCCCGCACGCCTCGGTCCTCGCGACCCGCCCGTGAGACCCGCCCCACCCCCCAAACCCGCTCGCCCGACCCGTCCCACCCGCCCCCCCGTCCCGCCGCACCCGCGCAAACCCCGCCCCCCCCGACCCGTGCGACCCGCCCGAGCCGGCCCGCCGGACCCGTCTGACACGCGATTTTTGAAAAATGTCCGTTGGCTTCCAACGGTTGGAATTTTGAATCCCCCCCTAATTCACACCTATAAATACACCCATACATTCAACACTCATTTCTCACAAACAAACTACCAAATTCTCTCAATCTCTCACTCAATACTCTCTTAATCTCTTGCATAAATCAATTCTAGTTTTATTTTTACATTCTAATTTATATTTATTATTTCCAAAATTCCGAAAAACTAGCATATTTATTTTATTACAATCTCTTGCATTAGTCAATCCGATACTCGCCTCGCCGGCATTTCCGCAAAAATTCGGAGGTACGTTCTATTTGTATTATTTTTTTATAACATTATTAGAATACTATAATTTGATTTATGCAATTACACAATTATTTTAAATCGGATTTGGCAACATATGATAAAATTGTACTCAAAATAATTGTATTATTTATTTCTCTTATATTTTTGTCATTACTTGTAAAATAATTTCAAATTTTCAAAAATTGTAATTTTATCATAAAGTTGTAATCAAAATATTTTATTCTTTTATGATAAATTTTTTCATACACAATTAGTTTAATTCGGTTATTTTTATATTTCGTTTTGCTTTACATAAATTAAATCTGTTTTTTTTCCTTATTGTAGTGAGAAATGACAACTCCACCACATGACTATTCTTACCCGACGGCCCCGTCACCCAATCTCGTAGCCAACACGATCCAACAATTAAGTGATCAATTGTTCGGTGGTCCCACTTATCCGCAAACTACCTATGAGACGGACTTTACACATCATACCGTCGGAAGTGCCGCGGGGAGTTCTAGCACATTTGCTCCTCCGGCCGTTGGCGGACATTCCGATCAATTTATCACCGAAATCCAACCAATAGAGGAAGAGGCGGCGGTAAGCACGCCACCGGGGCCGAGAAAAAGAAAGAACCCCGCCCGAAGTACAACGCACCTTGGTGGCGTTTCTTCGAGAAAACCATCGACCCGGCGACCGGTAAGTGCGTAAGCGCACGGTACAAGGTAAAAGGTTGCACTTCTAAATTTACTTATGCTGATAATAATAGTTCTATGGGTAGACATGCCCAACAGCATATCACCGCCGGTCAAGAACCACAAGAACAACCCGATAATACACTTGTCCAAACCCAAATTAATCCGGATGGTACACGAACTCACCAAAAATATGACGAAAAAAATGTTAAGTGAGTTTGCACGGTATATTGCCCACAAGGAACAACCAATTAGTATGAGCGGTTGTTTGAGTTTTGCTCGTTTAGTTATTAGAGGTTGCGCTCAACCATTTTACAAACCATTTTATTATAGGAAAATGTCAAACGAAATTAAAGAACAATTTACTTACCGCAAAAATGAATTGCTTGCCATATTTGCAACGGCACCATTTAAAGTAGCACTCACGTCCGATATTTGGACCGCCGGTAAACATGGTTTATCTTATATTTGTGTTACCGCACATTACCTTGATGATAATTGGAAATTGCAAAAAAGAGTACTAAGTTTTCGGATTATAGAATACCCGCACACCGGCGAAGTAGTTTTTAATGCAATTTTGGGTGTTATGAATGAATTTAATTTGAAAAATGATCTCCAAAATAAAGTTTTCTCAATTTTTTTGATAATGCTAGTAATAATGGTAAGGCTGTAGAATTTTTTTTGCATTCGTTATCTCCAATTGCGAATGGAGCTTTCTTTCACAAAAAATGTGCATGTCATGTTTTAAACCTCACCGTTAAGGCGGGACTTAAAACGCCCGGTGCTAATGATTTAATAACAAAATATAAGAAGGCGGTAACTCATATTTTTACTAACGGCATTAGAAAACAAAGATTTCATGATATGTGTAGTACAATGCAATTTACTAAATTAAGAGTGCCATGGGACGTAGATACCCGTTGGAACTCAACTTATAGAATGTTGAAACGATGTTTTCCTTATGCACATGCTATTAATGCAATTTTGAATGAGACGCCCTAGGGTATGGAATTAGCTCTCTCGACGGGTGAATGGGATCAATTTAACAAATTAATGAAATTTCTTGAAGTATTCTTCAAAGCGACGTTAGCATTGTCTTGCTCATATAAACCGACCGCGCATGAGTTGCTTCACCACCTCTTACGAATCTCCCAAGTATATCATGAAATGAAAGGTACATTTTTAATTTCATATTTTTTATCAATTTCGGTTTTTTTATTAATTTCGGTTTTATATTAATTTGGTTTTTTAATTTAATTTCGGTTTTTTTTTAATTCGATTTTTTTTCTTAGTTCTCGAAGAAGTCGACGCTTCTCTCGTTCCAATCATAGGAGCCATGAAGGAGAAGTTTCTCAAATATTGGGAAGCCGTACCACTCGTCACGATTGTTGCAAATTGTCTCCATCCGACATACAAGAAGGTTTACACGGTAAGAATGCTACGAAAGTACTATACTAATTTGGACATTACGAACACAAATGTGGATCAAACCGTGAGCCAAGCGATTGAAGGGTTGTTCAACTCATACAAAGCCCAAATGAATGTCCAACAACCGGCTTCTACAAGTCAAACACCGCGGTACATTTTTTTATTTCCGATTTATTTAATTTATTTCGGTTTTTTTTTTAATTCAATTCGGTTTTCTTAATTTAAATTGGATTTTTTAACTTTATTTCGGATTTTAAATTTGAATCCGATTTTAACTTCAATTAAATTCGGATTTTAATTAATTCGGATTTTTTTAATTTCATTCGATTTTCTATTTCTTAAAATTTCATAGGACCCAATCGGGCGACGGATTATTGTCAATATTGGAGGAGATAGTTCGGATACTATGTACAACGCCTCTAACGAGTTACAAATCTTTTTTTCCATACGGAACTTACCGGAGGGAATTGATGTTCTTGATTATTGGAAGCAAAACAAAAATCTTTTTCCAATTTTATCTACTATGGCGCAGGACATATTTGCCGTTCCCGTTTCAACCGTGCCCTCCGAATCTTGTTTTAGTTCGGCAAATCGGATTCTTACCGATAAAAGGTAAATGCCTAAATTTTTTTTTACATCTACACGATTTTTTTATTCATTTTAAATCACATTTTTTCTTTTACTTACTACATTTGTTTTTTAATGATATTAGAAGCGAAGTTGGGTCCAAGGGTTTTTGAGCGACTCGTATGCCTCAAGGATTGGATTGATGCGGAAAATCGTGAGCAATATAAGGAAATAGAAGCATCTTTATCCGGCGCTGAAACTCAAGGGAGCGAGGAGCCGCCCTCGGATGATGAATGCGAACCTGAAGAAGAGACCGGCCAATGGTATATGAGATCGGTCAACTAAAAAGGTAGTTTCGGTTTCGGTACGAACTCTACGCACTCTTCTATTTTCTTTTCGTTTTTCCAATTTATTAAACATTTTCTTACTTTTATAAATATTTACTAACATTTTTAAAAAAGTTAGAACTCCGTCTATGTTATTTTATAATATCATAACATAGCCGGTCCCAAGCCCGAAATAAAGGAGGAGGGTAACTTTTTTTAAACAAATCAAATTAAAAAAATTTTGTTTTTCAAAATTAAAGTTTCGGATTTTTTTTTAAAAAAATTGGTTTTAAGAAAAAATTGGTTTTAAAACATACTTGGTTTAAAAAAACTTTGTTTTGAAAAACTTTGTTTTGAAGAACTTTGTTTTAAACAAAACCTTGTTTTAAAAAGATTTCGGATTTTTAAGTTTCCGATTTTTTGAAAAATGCTTTGTTTTAAAAAAAAAATTTGCTTCGGATTTAAAAAAAAAAAATACTTTGTTTCTAAAAACTTTGTTTAAAAAAACGTTTGTTTTAAAATAACTTTGTTTTTATCGTTTCGGATTTTTAAAGTTTCGGGTTTTTAACGTTCTTCGAAGTTCGGATTCTAAAAAAAAAATTTGTTTTAAAATTTATTTCGTTTTTTTTTGTGTTTTTAAAAATATTATGTTTTAAAAAAATTATTTTAAACATTTTCTAAAAAAATTAAAAAAAAAAAACACGCCGGAATCCGCTCGAAAACGTCGGAAAATGTCGGAAACCGCTGGCGATCCGCTCGAAGCCGACACGACCGCACTCGCCCCCCACCCGCCCCCCGCCCGCCCGTGCCCGACCTCGCCCGAAGGGCGAGGGGCGGGTAAGGGCATGGGTTTTTCCCCAAACCCGTCAGACCCTTCGCCCGTGGGACCCTTCGCCCGTGGGATCCGTCGCCCGCCGGACCCTTCACCCGTCAGACCCTTACCCGCCCTTTTATCACAACACTACATCAAGATATGCCATCTCCTTTCAAGCGCCAAGGCCCCATATATCGTGTCATTTTCCTGATGAAATTTTATGAGTGAAGAATAATAAAATTATTATGCTGTATTGCATTGAGCTTTTATTCTATTCGTAGCAATCGAAGAATTAACTGACCACAAGTCCACAACTCCTATTTGGGATTATCCAATTTAAAACATGCTAAAAAAATGTAGTTGAAAACATACAACCATAACAGAAAGGCCTAAAAGGGCTAAACTATATAGGTAATTTGATTTCCAGTGTTGGGTATTGTATAGAATCTTTTTGCACAAAGCCCATTAGGCTTAAGAGCCTAGAGAAGAGAAGTACGAAGAATATAATTATATAGGTTGTCAAATATCGGATGTAGCAGTGTAGCCTAATAATGAAGCATATGCGGGCTTTCCACGTTTATTTCTATTTTATACGCTAGGGAAGTTTAAGTCAAAATTATGAATTAAGATGGATAATTAAAAAATCTTAAACCAGTCTCAAATATATAAAATACAGGCCGGATTCCTTCAATTAATTACTTGTATGATTACCTATCTTTAATCCAATAGCACTGAATATATCAAATGCTCTGAGATCTTACGTACACATGAAAACTCAAATTAGCCGGACTCTTTCTCGTTTTTATGAAGTAAACACGTTCCACTCCAATGCAAGTTAACAGTAACATTTTTTTTTTTCTTCAAGGAAGTTTGATAGAACAAATACATGACTCCTTAAAAAAAGTTGGACAATCTTTTTTTTGTAATAATTCATTAGAAAATTCTAGTATGATCTGTAGCGAATATAATATAATATTTATAAGAACTTTAAAGAAATCGAAAATGCAGTTTTATTTGGAAGAGTGCTTGACAAATCTCAGTAGTGAGTAGCAAAGTTGATTGGTGGGGATGGCTTACAGCTCAGCTCATGGGACTATATATTGGGGGTCTACTTTTAGAAGTGGATACTGTATGGTAATTTTCAAGTACTGTAGAAGAGTTGAAGAATCAGATTCAGATAGACAAATTACAATGGGCAATATTTACCACTGCATGTGTTCTTGTGAAAATGCTCCAAGTAGAGACCATTTCTAATATATACTTTGGTAATTAACTGTGACTTAATTATCTGAAGGGTTTGGAGGCTAGAGGTATCAATTCAGTAGGAGTTATCACTTAGTTAGGCTTAATTTTTCTCAATGTGAGTGTTATATGGGAGTTGAACATATAAAAATCGAGAGAATTCATTGAAGAAATAAAGAGCATAACAGAAGATAGAATGAGGAGAACAAATTGAGTTCCCGCCCAAAAACTGGATGACGATGGTGGGAGGGAATGAATGGGTTGGGGTCCAGAGTGGGCCTAAAGGGACTCCGGATGATGGTTGAGGCCTATACAAATCCAAGATCCGGAGGACGAGAAATCCGGGCTTGGAGGCCCGCAGTGGCCCTCGCTCTCCAACCCCAACCCCACTCAATCAACGTATTCATTTCTCTTCCTTCAAATCAATTCCCACTCCAATAGCAATAGCAATAGCAATAGCAATAGCAATAGCAATAATTCAACTATGATGGATGATGGATGATGCATGATGCATGATGCATGATCACGGAACCCAAATATTTGTTTTGTTTTCACTGCCCCTGTCTCCCCATTTCCTCTGCAATTCTTTCTCTACAATATTTCACTTTTTTATTCTTTATATATTATGAGGTTTGTAAAATTTGGAGGCTTGACCTCCATCTTTAGAGCGTATTAAAAATATTATGAGGTTATTTTTGCTACTTTTAATTTTTTTTTTATAGTGATATAAGTAAACAAAGCAAAAGCATGAATAAGAATGGAAATTATAATTCATTAAAGAGAGAACTTTTGTTTGGTTTAGTAACAAAAATATTAATATAATATTTTTGTGGAGGAAATTTCGTGTTGAAATTTGACACATTCATGTTTAAATTATGTGGCTTTCTATATATCATTTTATTTTAAAAAAATGAGTAGAGATGTAAAAGAATTTTAAAGCATAAATAATAAATTTATCTGCGAATTATATGCCCCAAAAAAGAAAAAAAAACAGCCACAGAGACAATTTCGGCTATTCTGAATTATGAGCATTTCATTCTAGAGAGCACTTTCAAATGGCCCTTTTAGATCCTTAACGGCATTTAGTGTTTCCTAAATGAACAACACTTAGCCCAAATTGCGTGTTTTTAGATTTGTTTTTTTGTACGAAAGGTTAAAATAATATTACATCAAACAATAATTTTAATTTTTTTACCAAGGCAGAGTTTTCGAACTTTGCATAAATAATATCATGGTCCCAAGGCAAGGCAGGAGGAATTTTGTTGTCTATAGTCGCTGTTATCATGTTAATTATGAGATGTTCTAGCTAGCTAGCTGATCCCCTTCCCTGACGGTTTTGTATCAGATTTGTTTTGTTGCGTTGTTCACGTACTGAGACTCAGACTCAGACTCACGCTCTGAGATAAACCCAGTACCAGTACTCTCTTCTCTACGCCATGCATACTGTTACAATTTGACCAGATCTCATTCTCATCGACTGATACCCACTAAGAGGGTTAATTCTAAAACCAACCCGTCTTGGAATTGGAATATGGTATTGGTAGCAAATGATTCATTTTTGTATGGTCGGTCCGTCATTTTGGCGCAGGTGTCAGTAATTCAGTTTGCAGAGAGAGAGCAGATACTGCACTCACTGCACTGGTATGGAGAAATGAAACAAGTAACTTGTAAGTGTAAATAAAATTGGGAAGAAGACAGCAATACAGAATGAACAAATGAGGCACAGAGGAAAGCAACAGAGGAATATATGCAACAGTGTCATTTAGAATTAGAGTCATATCAAATGAAATGAGGAGATTAACATCACATCAACACTTATCACTTTTCTCGTTGCATGCATACAGACAGTGTACTTCACATACTATATATATAATATATTGTTCATAAATTGGAAGGTTTTAACTTTAATTGTTCTTTAACCCTTTCATTCAAACATCATCAAATTTTCATAACATTAATTTCCTATGATTTTAATTCGGTGATCTTTAATGGGGGTAACAGAATGACACTTTCGGATGAAACTTCAAACACATCAAAGCTTGAGAATATAATTGCAAGTAATTTCTAATTTTAAGATTTCATTTTCAAGATTTATTTTTGTCAATATAATTTGAAACACAGTGAAAGATTTGTTGTTAATTTTAATGTTGTCAATATAGCATAAGTTGTCAACTCTCTCCAATTAATTCTAAATTAAGCTCTATATTGAACATATCCTTGAAAAAAGATTCCAGTGGCGTGTTTGTTTTACTTTTACCATCATTAATAAAGAAATAAATATGAATAATTAATCACACGTGTTTTGAACTTATCTTCCTTTTTTTCTTTTTTTTTTTTTTTGTCAAAATGCATTTGACTAAGGAAAATTTAAGAATTTGAGAAATGCAAAAATCATTCTCTAAATTAATTAATGTGGCGGTAATTGAGACATTTTTTACGTCACAATTTATCATAGACTTGCTCTCATAGGCCAATTAATTAAGAGATTAATCAGTTGTTCACTTTCTTAATTATTTTAGGTGCAAATTTGCATCTGTTTAATAACCACTTTCTTCTGTAATTAATTACTATCTTATGGCCTCCAACAGGCCAATTAACCACTTGCGACCTGCAGAGCCAATTCAAAAACCTGTTGATCCATACATTAGGTGACCAATTATATTCTGATCTGGATTATTAGTATTGTACTTGTTTTGACAGTATTAAATTGCTTTGGCGGTTTCATGACAGACTAGACTGTTAAAATTTTAAAAACACCAACATGCCATGTTCTCCGAGTAAAAATTTGGAGAGGCGTGGGAAGTGAATGAAGCCACTAACAAAGCTAAAGCTAGGCTGGATCAGTGGATCTGTAAACTGGACGGTAATTTCTTATGGGCATAGCAGAGGCAGCTTTTGCGCAAACCCAAAATAAATCTGCGATCAGTGTTGTGTTTGTGCATTCAACCCCTTTGACTGCAGAAATTAGCTGGGTTACAGACCCAAAGAGAACAAATTCATGGTGCCATTGTGAGTCATTGCCCCACAAAAGCAACATTTCTTTACCTTATCTTCCCTCTTTACGCTACACTCTAACTCAAATGTTCATTCCTTCAAACAATTTCCACAACTATACCTAGAAAACATGTATAACTTTTAGTTGTAACAAAATAAATATATTTATTATAAGTTGTTGAAATTTGATAAGCAAAATATATATAAAAACAGAGTGTACTTACAAGGAAATAGGAATCATATATTTTTCACAAATCATTGTTGAATAAGAGAGTTAATTCTATTTTTTTCAATAATGTAGTGAAAGATAGATACACATTATTAGCAAAACTCTTTTTGTGTAAAGAATGACAAATTCTCCCCTCCAGCGTCCTTATACTAATTTAGTGAAAAAAAAAATTACATACAATACTATGTAGTCCCAAATTTTGTAAAAACCAATTTTTAAATCCATATCAGGATGGATGCATAAAAGAAAATATTTGTCATCAGTTGGCTAACAAATAAGTTGTTTGCAAATCAAAATGTCAAATTATGTTTTTGCAAATTTTCTTGATCAGGGCATATAACGAAGTTATAATTTAGAAAAGGATAGTCTGATAAATAGAGTTCTGGCAAATGTAAGCAATGCGGCATGTGATGCCTTTAAAGCTTAGTGCATCTCAGTCACAGTTTGGCCCTTGCTCTTGTCTACTTTAAGGTCATCTTGTATTTTAATACACTGCAAAGTCCAATCCCTACTTAATTTACTCTGTCAGGTAAATGCTTCATACCTACTGCTCTGCTACACCCTAATGAAAGTATATATTGCATTTGCAGAATTAATCTTGGAATCTATACACATATGAAAATTAAAAACAAAAACTTAATTGTACGTAAGTGTACTTGAATTTTCTTAGTAATGTGAAAATTGTGGACTTTTATTTCTTCAGCATCTTAATACGCAGACTGAACTGCATTGCTTTATTCATAGAGAGGCACAAAATAATTTGGAAATCATATGTATTGGAATTAGTGTTGTGCTCCCCGCCCGTGACATCGCCCGCCGTGTCCGCCTGGGCCCACAATCCTCACCCGCCCGTCTAGGGTCCGGGCGGGCGGGTCTCGAAGGGCAAGGGTCTGGATATTTGTTGTCGCCCTCCGAAACCCGCCTGCCCCTCGTTGCCCTTCCCGCCTGTACCTTTTGCCCGCCCCCCGCGCCCGCCCTTGCCCGCCCTTCCCACGCCCGCACCCGCCTACACTTATAAATACATCCATACATTTAAATTTATTTCACATAAACAAACTATCAAATTCTCTCAATCTCTCACTCAATTACAATTTACAAGTTTTTTAGTTTCTAAAATTATATTTTATTTCATTTCTTTCAAAATATCAAAATAAAAAAAAATATAAAACTTGTTCAAACTTACAAAAGTTTGCAAAGAATGTGCAAAGAAGTTTTGAATTTGTAGAAAAGAAAAAAAATTATTCAAACTTATAAAATAAAGTTATTGGAAAATCGTCGGAATCTACCATAACCCGCCGGCATCCGCCTAAGCCGCCGGAATCCGCCCTAAACGGCCGGCAACCCGCCCCACCGCCCGTGCTCCGTGGCCGCCCAACCCAAAACCCTCGCCCGCGCTCCGCGGCCGCCCAACCCAAAACCCTCGCCCGCCCTTGCCCGCCAAGCCCAACGGTCAAAGGAGCGAGCAAGGGCATCCCCTCGGGACAAAACCCGTCATAACTCGCCTGTCCGTGCCTGCCGTCGCCCGTCGCTTGTCGCCCGCCGTAGCCCGTCGCCCGCCGAGCCCGCCTGCCCGTGTTAGCATAACACTAATTGGAATTGCATATCGTATAACATTTTTATTTTTGTTCATGACAATTCTTTTGTCTCAGAATGACTATTTACTTCCAGTTATTTGTCTATATATACATGTATATTCGCAAAAAGCGGTTGTTCGGCAAGGTGGTTGGCTTAAATATTTACGCCTCACTAAGCCACCCTCATTCGGAAAAAGAAAAATGGATTGAGAAAGTTTAAGCCTTAAGTCATGGATATGGCTTCCTTAGGAATCCAGGCAAGGCTTAAGCCCCCGGTCAAAAGGAGGTTTAAGGAGAAACTTTTGATCTGTGCTAAGGAGCTTGCGTTTAGAAGGATTAAGAGGCTAAAGAAGCTAAAAGAAGTCTAGCTTAAAAAAGAGTTGCCGAACGATCCAAAGTATGTACATGTTTTGATTGAACTTGTAACTACTATAAGTACTTGGTCTACTTGCGAATTGAACGAGAAGAAAAATAAAAGAATCTTTAAGGGGGTGAATAACTCACCTGAAAATTGAAAGATAAAATACTTGAAAAATATAAATAAACACCCATTCCCCTACCTTATTTACTCATCAAATAAAACTTGAGAGCAATGCAAGTATAAACATACCCTCCCCTCTTTGATATAACCCTAACCCCGTTGGAGCACAAGGCTAGGGGATGTATATCACCCTCCATATTATAATTATATTATGCGGAATTAATGGCAAGTTTTAGCTATAATAGGTCAGGATGCCATTATGTACTTTGGCTGTTTGCTTTTAAACATATGACAAAACAGGTTCTAACAAAAGCGAAGCCCAATAAAAACAAAGCCAATCAGGAGGGTATAATTCCTCCCTTACTTTTCTTAACCATGGCTCGAATTATAAATATACCCTGTATGTCCTTCTTATTATGAAAGCTAACAGCCTTTCAACCTGGTGAAGTACCGGCTTCTGTCTGTCTGGTATAAAAATAATATATTGTTTTTATGCATATTTACTAAACTTCCTATAGATTCTTTTGTTATTTAAAATCTAAATTCTGTTTCAAGAAAATGCATTTAAATTTAAAGAAGATAATTTATATACTAAAATGTAATATTATATTATAGTGTATTTAATTTGCTCTTTATTTCCATTTATATTTTTCATAGGTACTTATAATTTTTCTCAAAGGAAAAGTCAAAGGTCATAATCATGAATAGTAAACCCCACAAATTCTGAACATAAAATAAATAGGTTTATCATATATATATATAGAGTAAATCTAGCGTGCTCTTAAGTTTACGGGGCCTCCTGTGAGCTTAACACAAAAAACGTATCAAATCACATTCAAATTTTAATTTATATGGCTCAATAAATTCGTTATATATATATTGGGGGTCTTGAGGATACAATAACTAGTTATCAGAGAGTAATCCCCACAAACTCTGTACAGGAAATAATTGTTGGCTTTTAAATGTCCCGTTTCACATAACTAGTTATCAGTCCCATTTGAGGAGTGGATTATAATAAAAAGCAGAGAGGAGAGCAGGGCGTTGAAGTCTAATATCCGCACATGTAATAAATAATGAGATTCTCTAACCTTTACTTTGATGTGTTGTATTATATTATTATGATTATGATGATATAAAAAAGAATTTGGGTTCCCAAGGTTTCTCCTGACATGGGCCCCTCCTTCCTTTACACCAAGAGGCAAGAGTGAGAAAGAGAAAGAGAAGAGGGAAACAAGCTCCACAGTCTAAGCAGACAACTGGTCAAACACTAGCATAGCAGCATGACACCCATTTATATCATCACACTCTTGGCTCTTGGCTCTTGCATATAAAATGTAAAGCCATCAACCTCAACCTATTCCTATTCCTATTCCTATATAATTGACAAATTATTAATTCCACACCTACTTTTTTTTTTGTGAAAAAAGGGAATCCATTTTTTCTGGAATTTCCCCTTTCATCAAGAAAATGACAAAAACCAAATAAATCTTATGATCTACAACTTCTGTTGCATGCTTATCTGCATAAAGATCAATCCTACAATTTTAAAATAACCGTCCCATTTTATAGAAACCGCTTGTATGAAATGAAATCACCTCAAAAAACAGGCACGAAACATATTCAATAATAATGCTATCTAAAGGCTTCACCATGTCATCAAAATCCAGACCTCAATCAACATCTCCTAAATTGCCAATATTTTTGCCAATTTAATTTACAAGGGAGAAAATATCAGCAGAACTTGACTCCATCTGTTTAATAAAGTCAACTCATCTTATGGGAGAAGAAGGAAAATCTATCGATCAAGTTTTTACCAAAACAATTTGGTTGTAATGTCATCAGAACCAATAACGCAAAAATAATTGATCAAAACAATTAATTAGGCACCTTTGGCGAAAACCAATTAAAGTTCATATTTTTTTTTTTCTTTTTTCTTTTGGGTTATTTATTATTTTCTCAAGAGTTTCATCTTCACGAGAAAATAAAAGACAAATGAAATAACAAATGCACTCTCCAACTATCTCTAGTTACTCTTCTATTCATCCAATCCACCATTTCTTCAAGTTTTGCAATTCCATCCTGTCCTCTTCTACATTGCAGCAGGACACCCTTCTTTCTGGTGCATTGCAGCTCCTTCCATTCTTTCCAATACACACACATCCAATTATTCTTTCTTTTTTTTTTGTTTTGTTTTGTTTTATTTCTCCAAAATCGATCTCCCTCCAAAATTGTGACTTGCCTCAAATTTTATCTCCAAAGTTTTCTCCTTTTACTAGAGGGAGATGTATCATGGCCAGCTACATGTGACTCAGCCCTCTTGTAACTGAGACATGCAGCCTCCAGCACTCCAATTGGACTGTGTGGCACAGAGGCAACTGATGTTGTGCTGCTACTACTATCATTACTGTTACTGTTATAATGCATTTTTAATGCCAGATTCCTACTTAAAAACTTAGATTGGATCGCTTCATAGCAACCCAACACGCTTGCCTGTAAAAAAAATACAATTAAACAGATCCATCAGAGATATATAATTGCAATTGTAAAACTGTAAGACCAATGACAATTTTTTTCTAAGATGCCTAAACTGCCTTGTCAATTTTATTTATTTTTATATATTTTTAATTGGTCCAAAGTACAATCTTTGTTCTCAACCTATAAATGACAAACCAGGATACATAATGCCATCATAAATTAGGAACAAAATTGTGTAAATGCAGCAAGTGGATATAAAGAATTAATGTAATCAATCTCTACCTACAATTTAGTTAACATTCATTCAATAAATGACAATCTAAAAACTAAGCAATGAAAAAGTAAAAAAAAAAAAAAAAAAAAACTAAGAAAGGAGATATTCACCTCTGATACATGCTTGCAACAGGACAGAGCACTCTCAATATCTACAACCCGAGTTTCTCCGATCGCTGCAAGTGCTACGGCGGCTGCTAGCTCAGAAGGTCTAAATGCAAGAAAATTAGTTCCTGCAATCAAGTTGTGTGTCAATACAAACCAACTCAAACCAAACCTCTCAAATCTAATAATAAAATGGCACAAGTGATTAATTAAGTACCTTTGAGTATATTCAAAATGAGCTCAACAGCGTGGTGGATAGTATATTTAGACGGCCTGATGTCATTGTTAAATTTATGAAGAAAATAATCTAGAAATGAGAAGGGAGTGAGTGCTTGCATCCGCCATTTCAATGTACTTAGCACCAAAAGCTCCATTCTTTGAATGGTTTTAGACTCAAACACATACTTGGCATCACAAACCTGTTCAATGATAAACCATAACATTTTTTTTAGATATTGCAAAATGTAGCATAATAAAAGGGGGGCTGATGTTGATGTACAATGTAAGTTGCCAAACTTACTTGCAAATCCAAAGAGAGGGGAACATATGTTTCCTCCATTTTAGCAGCGAGAGACAAACAAGCAACGGATAGCAGTTGTGTCATCCATGCCTTGCCTTGCTGTTACACAAATATATATATATAATCATGATTATTAGTAATTAAAGGAAAGGAACTGGCTTAATTCCGGTAAAAATGATTTTGCAGGAAAGATGGAGCTCTTACTGGGAGCTCATATGCAGAGAGAAAGCGATCCAGGAAATTAACAGCCAGGGCAGCACTTAATGGTCCAAAATTGTAGTGTCCATGCACCTGTTCATGTTATTACATTACATACAATCAGACAAATCCCATTAAGTACAACCAAACATGAGGAGACCAAAAATAATATGAAGAAAATGAGAAAGATGAAAGGAGAAAAACAAAACAATGAACCCACCCACCTTCCACATCCAATCAATGGCAGTTGTTCTGATGGAGAGTTCAGAGGAATCATTCACCAGCCTCTCATGATAGCCCCCCTGGGGAAGATGGTCCACTTCTCTCTTCACAAGGAGTGCCAAGCACTCCTCGGACTGGAGAGGAAAGTTGTCGAGGAAGAAATCGCCATGGAAGGAGGCGCCTCCTCTACTTGTGGTAACATTCCCATCCAGGTCCTGGAAAGATGTCACCTCTGCCTCCTCCTCCTCATACTCATCAAAACCCAGTATGCTGTTGTCCTCTGCGCAGAGGAGCACGGACGCAGAGCACTCGAAGCTAGGCGCCATTGATGATAAAGATACAAGCTTTACTGCTTTTGAGTAAGCTTCACACTCCTCCCCTTCTCAAGCCTTTTCTCTCAGACTATGAGTCTCCTTGTTTTACTCAGATAGTGGGTTTTGTCATGAGATGGAGAGGAGGGGAGTGGAGTGGAGGGGGGGGGGAGAGAGGGGAGAAAGGGAAGGGGGGGTGGTTTTGTAGGAAGGAGGGGGTTATTTGGGAAAGAAAGAGAGGGAGAGGGAGAAAAAGAAAGGAAAAGGCGAAAGGGCGCAAAAAATGGCGACAAAGAAAGAAAGAAAGGAAAGAGAGTATAAAAGACAGCGAGTGAGGAGAGCAGCAAATAAAAACGGATGCAAAAAATGCTGCTTTTGTTCCTTTCTATGTGGCTTTTCATGTGTTGGGTTTTCGGCCACTTGGGGGCCATGTTTCACTCCTCACTCATACTCATATTCATTCATCATTATCATATTATTCATAATTTCATATGAAATGAAATCAAATCAAATGATAAAACCTGGTACCATGTTTGGATTCCTTGTGACCGACTTCCCTATATTACTCATGTTTGTTTTGTATGACCGACTACTACTAGTACTGACCAATTAATAATGAAATGCAAGATTGCTAACGGTTGCTTCACTTGTATAATCCGTGTAAATTTTCTTACAATTATTATATCAAATACTTCTGTTTCTCACGCGGACATGTTTAATTTATATTCATTTCCATATATTTGAAGCATTCATATATCATCATATACGCATTTACTTTCAAACCCATCATTTGGGTCCTATAAAAAACAAGATATAAACAATTACATTATCAATCAAACAAAAATAGTTTCACATTTTATCAATCTATACTCATTCCCGAGTGCTTACCCTCTGCCTTAAGGCATGGTGCCATGAAGCACGTGAACAGTTGGATCACCTCAAAATTTGTGAAGGCTTGAGATTCGAGACGATCTAATGGTCCATGTGCTTCATGGTACTGTGCCTTAAGACATATGATGTGAAATCCTCATCCCCCTAGTTGGAAGTGTCGTGGCAAGCATGCTAAGTTAAAGAAAGAAGAGTGAAACATTAAGTGGCGGATTTATGTATAGGTAAACCTCAGGTAAGTGTAAAGTGTATGTAAAAAGAAGCTTATCAATTGGAGAAACTCTAGCCGTCTATTTTCTCTTGAAACCCTAATCTTCTTTGCTAATAAATTCTCTGGTGGGGAGAGGCATATATCGCCTCTCCCCCGCCACCCCTCTTTCATTCACTTCTTCGTTGATAACCTTCAAGTTTAGTTCATCCGTTTCTTCGTCCGTCTTTTCGTCGCCCTTTTTGTTTTAAGAGGGTCTTTCGTTGTTCTTCATTTAAGAGGATCGCTCGAGAATAGATTTTGCTCTCACTTCAACAAACGGAAATAGTGTTTTAAGAAATGAAGACATAATTTTTTGAAACTATCGTATTTATAGTATATTATTTTGGGAAGCCTATTGAAAATATTATGTAAATGTGATGTTATGCATGGATTTCGATTATCAATTATTGGGCATGTATTTTCTTTAAGATCCAAGTGTATTATGGTTTGCTCAAGAGTCTAGCTTCGCCTCTGATATTTTTGTTGTTAGTAAATAAATTAAATAATGCAGTAAATTTAGTTTAAAGATATGAAATGTGAGTGATTTAGTTTAAATTTTCTAGGGATATATTTCAACTTACCAGTTATCACACGTCCACATCTTAAATCACTATTGTTAATAACTTAAAGTGTCTTGAATCACCTTATTTCACTTTTACTACACTTGTATATATATCACCGCCAAGAGGAGAGATAATTAATTCAATTAGACAATTAGTATAATGCCATTATTAAAAAACAATGTTCATGCTAGAGCCGCTACTTTTACATGATTACCATGAACCGATTCGAATCTAAAGTGGACCCAATATTATAGTAGTTAGGGTCTGGATTTGATTTCATTACCCGAGTCGATACCCATATCAATACCTGATATATACGATCATAATATAAATATGAACAATAAATTGATAAAAAAAAATGGAGTAACTAATACTTTTAATAATTATTTGTCAATTATAAGTATATATGTTTACAAAATTATTTAGAAAAGAAATATTCATGAATGGAAAAGCATTTTAACAATTAAAAGATAAACTATTCGACAATACTAACAATTTAGGTAAGGTTTAAATTCACAAATCTCTGAATAGAGCCGCCGAAACCTACCCGGAACCGGAGTATTAAGCACATGGATCAAAATTTTGACCTAAACACTTTTGAGATACGGATTTAAGTACGATAATATCTGGATTAGACCCGACACGAATGTTACTTCGTGCATCGTTTATTTAACAATCCTTACTATAAAAACATATTCGAAAAAATGACATGAAATGGCTATCTTCCCCAAATAAGAAACCTGAGCCGTTGATCATTTTCTTGGATAGATCAGAACCGTTGATTTACGTTAATGCTCTTTGACGTTAATGTCTCAGCCCATTAAAATTTAAGGCCCATATCAATTTCCTCAATATAAGACGCATTACATACTATCTGAAAAATTTATTATAAAAAATAACAATTTCAGTCCAAAGCAATGCGTGGACTCTTTACTAGTTTATACAAAAAGATAAATACTTAATAAACGATTTGAAAATGTACGTAGAGCATTCCGCAGAATCTACATAAGACTTCTATAAATCTTAATTTTTAAAATTTGATCGGATATACGGCCGGCCTGACCTAGTGACCTGTCCGCATCTCCTGCCTTAAGGCAATTTGCCTTAGATAATATCTCCCCCGTTTGATTAAACTAACGCCTCAGATTTGTCTCGACTTTTGTCATCTGAGTTAAGTTTCAACCTGCTTTTTCGATTTTTGTGCAGGAGGCTCACGATCATGCACGTGGCCCACCTTTCTTTTCTGCACACAGCACACCCCCTCCCCTCTCCTTTCCCAATTCATATCCTCTACTGCACAGGAAAATACTGCGCAACACTCTAACCATTGGATATGCTTTGAGATTCGAGCAACTCAATCTCAAAAAGGCCCCCTCTAATCCTCATCGTTGATTCGTTGCGCAGTAAAATACTACTCCTTTCCTCCCCTCCCCTCCTCACCTCGCGCAGGCATCGACACACCTGCCGTTACTCTTCGCGCTCATGGACTATCTTTCCAGCCATGGAAGATTTAAGAATTAACGATCTAGTAGGAGAGTCAAAACTGAAGCATTGCCGAGCGCTGAGCACTTTGTTCCCTCTTCCCGATGTTGCTTCTCCGCATCTTCGACCAACTTCGTCCCCAGCAACCATCTTTGCCGTCCGATTTCCTCTTCCATTTTTACCAACCATACCAATAGAAAGATGATGGAACGGAGGGAGAAGGGAGCATCGTTGAGACTTGAGAGGGAGGAACTGAGCAAAGTGAGGAAGAAAGGAAGTGAGTGAAGAAGAAAGGTGCGTATCTGGGCGCGGGCGTGACTCCAGCACGAAGAAATAGCAAGCCGCCGGGAGTGGAATGGGTTCAGTCAGTTGAAACTAGGGGAAAAAATATCAAAACAGATCTGAGACGTTCATTTTATTGAACGGTTCAGATATCTACTAAGGCAAATTGCCTTAAGGCGGAAGATGCGGACGCCCTAGTGACCTATCTCAAAAAAGTTAAAAAAAAAATGTCTGAGAGAAACTTACCTCAATTCATCCACGTCCTAATAAATATTAAACGATTTTATTTTTCCAGCACTCCTCTCAAAATTGCAAATTAAACCCACCAACAGTTTGCTTGAATGTTTGAATTCACGGCTTATGATGTTTTCTTGTAAGAATTTGAATTTACCAGTCTTGTGTCTGTTTTAAAAAACTTGTGAAAAGAATAATTAACTGTGGCATGCCCTGAATGTATTATGTACTTATTTTCTAATACATTGCAGAGAGCTTGAAAATCAGTATTCCATGTAGTAGCTAAGTATTACAAACTGATTGATCCCTTATAAATATTTAACATATTACAGACAACTTCAAGTGAACTTAAGAAATACTATATATCATCACAAGCTGAAAGAAAAATAACTTAATTCGATTATAGAAAAATAATAATATTATTTGACAAGGAATTGAATTTTGACTAAATTTATTTCCGATCAAGAAAACAATTTTTAATATTTAAAAAAAAACAAGAAATTAATATTCATGTGACAAGGAATTGAATCTTGAATAAATTTGTATTGCCGATCATAATAATGTATGCATCTCCAAACAAAGCCGATCTATCTTTCTGAAAATCCAGCAAAGAGAGCAGGCTGCTGTCTCTGTCTCCATCTAAGATTGTGGCATGACGTTGATAGTAGATAGATCAAATTATAAATCCATAATGCATGAAACATTTGTCTTATGCATAATTGGTGGCCATAACACTAACACAGACACAGTTGTTAATGAACAGAGAAATTGCCATCAAAGGAATTTAAACTGTTTTATGAAGAATGAGCTAGGTTTCATCTTCATGAGACACCCGGTCTGGTCATAAGACAAGCACACAGATTGAAAATGACTTGACCATGTTGTGGCTCCCTTTCCCTTTCAATTTTTCATAGAGAATTCATTCGGTCATTCCCTACCAAAACCAAATGCCAAGATCTCAAAACAGACTTTTTAGTGGCCACCCACCACCGTACGTTTCTACTGTATGTATCCGATCGACGTTGTACATTTCTACTTTCTCTGTATCCTGACATTACAACTGTTTTACCCTAATTATAAAGCATTTTCTTTATTAATTAAATGCAACAGTGTATTTACAGTGGACGGAACCACCAATTGTTTTCTACAAAAATTTTCAAATATCAAAGGGAACATATATACAACAGCTAGTATACTGATTTTACATGTACGTTGCACATATATTTTAAATTTTAATTTACCATACATACTTCCTTCGGTTATATTTTTATGAAAATAATTAATGAACAACAATAATTTCCCTTAATGCAAATGCAGAACAAGAAAGCAAATATACGGCAATTCGGTCCAACCATTTTAATTTATTAATATATTGACATTATGTCTCAAAAATATAAATTTAATCTAGTTTGTGCAGGAGGCTATTGTTTAAATAATAATTGAGTTGTCACAAAGCCAAGCAACGTCAAAACCCAGGCGTGAAACACGTATCCATGGTATACTAGAGATTGCTTTCTTCAAAAACAGAAGAACAAAGGGAAAAAAAAAACAGAGAGTCATAGACTCATAGGTATAGTCTATCTTTATAATTGTTTATTTTTTGTACCCCTCTTATTTCTTAATTATAAATGTCTATATGTTTACTGAAAATATAAAATTGTCAAGTAACAAGTTTTGCGGTTTTTGTATGTACATATTTTCTATACAAGTGTGCATCAAAGTTTCGTCAGTTAACAATTGCATATATATTTTTATTCAGTTAACCAATAGACAATTGCAATTAACATATAAAAAGGTGTACACAAGGTGGACAGTAATAATAATTGGACTCGACATGTTTCTCCAAAAATAAAAATAAAAACTCTCCAATTTGTTAACATAATAAAGTAAAATGACAACTAATAGCTGGTGAGCAGGTAAAAAAATAATTATATTATTTAATCCCCTTATCCAAGCTGTACTCTGATATATAGATAGTATATGATGCAGATGGAGCTAGGGATACAGGATCATATATACATATTCATACTCATACATGGACCACAATATCAATATTCCATACAAACTCTACTCTGGAGTCTGCCATGCCTTGAATGCTTTACAAAGCAAGCAAATTTCCCTTCCCAAAATTATTGCATCTACTTTGGACTTTGTAACAGTGCCCCAATTAATCACTGTGTCACCCCCCACCCCCACTATGTATATATCAATTATATACGTATCCCCCTCCCCAACAAAACAAAATTTTAAAGGTGGAGGTGGAGCGTTCTTTCAATGAACTAGCCAATACAACAAAAGTGTATTTATTTATTTTATGGTGATCTACGCTAGCTGTTATAAAATTCTACTTTGGTATGTAGATCTGCTCTGGTAATTAATTTCATGAAGTGCTCTCTTATCCTGTAAATATATATATCTAGTATGTTTCCCGCCAAGGCGCCAAGGGAAATATATATATGTTTTTCTATATGATATCTGAAATTATAGAAAATACAGGGGAAAATATTCATGGCTTCTTTCAGAATGAAATTAATGTCTTACATTACAACAGAATACATAAATGTTTTTCACAAATTAATTAATTAGCTCCTTACCTCTTCTGCCAATAATCGATCATTCAATATACTGGTAATAACAGAGCTTTACTTATGGCCCAAAGATGCATTCAATTCAACTCACGTATAATATGTTATACATGTACCAAGTACCTTTTTATTCTCTATAATATTATTGTAAGATTATAGGTTTGATATATCATATATGTCGATAATTAATAAACTCTGCATTCTGCGAGCAAAATTAAGTGGGATTTCGCTTAATTATATGGGGCATAGATTAATTATGAGGTATATTCTTTCTTTTTAAAAGATGAGGATCAATGCCAAATTTCACTAGTAATTAAAGTTTATGGAGAGTTATTATAGTTACAAAATCCTAAAATAAGAACAAAATGAAACACAAAAATTTTCTTGCAATATTTCTGGCAGTATGTCATAGTATATCGATCCCGTAAAAAATGGAGCAAACATGTTGCCCCAGCTGGATCATTTTCCAGCAGATGGAATTAGTTTCGAGTTGCAGGATATGCAAGATGTATTAATTGTCTCATCTGTTTTGCGTTATACTGGCCTCCTGATTCCTGATTTGATCTACAATTAAAATTAGAAAGGCAATAATAATTAGGAATCACAATATATGTACTAACTTTTTTTTTTTTTTTTTGAACATCAAAGGCCTTTAGGCGACTAAATTTATTCACTTAGAAGGGTTACATCCACAAGAAAAAAGAAAATTGTTTCCCAATCTAAATCCAAATGACACAAAATATCAACCGAAACTTTTTATGATATATCTAACCAATTTTTTTCTTGATAAACTACATCTAGAGAGACAAGTTCTTGAAGAAGCGCACAATTCGTTTTGAAGTTACCGTTTGGTTGTGATGAATCCATCGTCTTTGGCAATGATTGAAAACCTTGTTAAGCACTCCATAGATCTTCAATTCGTGAAGCACCACTAGAGTTTGTTGAAGTTGGAGCAAAATCAATTTTCAAGTTATTCATGATATAATCTTCTTAAAATGATGAACAATGAAAGACCCTTCTTAGAGCAAAAAGGGCGATGAAAAGACGGACGAAGAGACAAAACGAACAAAGCTTAAAGGCAATCAACGGAGAAGTAAAATAGAAGAGGGTGGCAGGGGAGAGGCACACCGCCTCTCCCCACCGGAGAATTCTCAAAGAGATGGCTAGGGTTTTCTTTTCTCAAAGAGACGGCTAGGGTTTTCTGATGGTAATTTCATATATGTACTAACTTGAAAATATATTGAATTAGTATGAACAGGTTAATTTGGACCCTCAGTTGCAGATCCGGTCAAAAACAAGTAAAGCCATCAAAATTATATTCATAAATTAGTATGTTTAATTGTTTATATTGGAAAATAAGCAGTATGTAATTCTATTAACTCGATCGTAATTCGTAAGAAATAATGTATTTAGATTTCAAAATCCCTCCTGTAACATAAATTTTATATTTTAGGATCGATATTCTAACAATTTTATACTACATAAGCCTATTATGAGTTGGTGATCAATATTGTGAAAAAAGCATATTTATTTTTATAATATAATAATATGGCTACTCAATATAATCTTAATATATATACAAATTTATTTGTAAACTCAATTTAATTTTTTTCAAGAAAAACGTGCATATATTCACAGAAGGTCGATTACCTTAGAACTTAAACTTGCTTTCTAAATTTTAAATAAAAGAAACAAAAATATTTGAGTGTATAGCATTTTTTTTGGTGGCAAAAGTCAGGTGAAATCGAAATCTTTGTTATATATATATATGAGAAAAAAAATTCAGTAACTAAGTTTGAACATCAGATGAGCTATCCAGTATATAGTTAATTAATAAGTTGTAAAATTGATTAACATACGATAAAGGTATTCATTAAATTTAATAAAGGCTTTAATAACATAGAATAACTTTTATCACAAAAAAAAACATAGAATAACGACTTGATCTCTTCCTCCATTGTTCTTCTCATGTGTTGAGAATTAAAGAACAACTAATTCCATTAGAGAGTGCTAGGGTTAGGTGTTCATCTATCGTGAACACCGATCGCGAGTTGTTTGTAGATTCAAGGTGAACTAAGGGTTCTTCCGCACCGCTGCCTCGCCTTGAAGTCGATCGATTCAGGAGGAGAAGAGGAAGAACGAGCAACGAAGAATAGCCAATCGCCTTATCAATTCTGCGCAAATCAAGGTACAATTCTTATGTCGTCTTTGTGAATTAATTAGAGTTTAATTAATTGAGAAGATGATTGGATTGCATGTGTTCTCCCATGCAATCATGATAGAATTGTTTTGTGTAATATGTTAGAATTACATGTGTTCTCCCATGTAATTAGATGTTTGATTGTTGCATTAACGAAGATCTTTTAGTATAGTTATGAACTTGGAGTTAAAAATTTTAAAAATTCGACCCTAGGCTATACATGAAATCCCAACAGGATGGTATAGAGAATCTGGGAAATTGAAAAAAAAAAAAAAGTTGAGTGTACTTGGAGAATTTTTAAATAATATTAAGAAGTTGAGTCTACTAAAATATGAGTTCAATATTATAATTATGTTTTATATAACAAGTACCATATTGGGTGTTTTATATACCGCGCGCTCCCGGTTGTTTTAATTTGTAACATGAGAAGATCAGTGATGACATATAAATTTGGATGTACTATGACTAAAGAATCTGGTAAAGAAGGTTACAACAGGATACGATAAGTTTACTATGTCACATGAATATTCAATCATGCAATTAGAGGCAGCTAGCTTTGTGTGTGATGGTGAATTGATTGAGTGTATATATTGTACTCACAGTCACAGGCTCATCCCATCGATGGGGATATGCTTGTTTATACATGAGATGAAAATGCAACAATACAAAAGTAAAAGAGAAATAATAATCTTGTTTTGTACTGTGTAATGTATAACGACAGATGCATAAGCTAAGCTAAGGTCACGCGAGGTAACAGCAGATTTGTACCTGCAGGTCACCTGGATAAAAGCTTAATTGCCACAATTAATGCATCACGATCGGTGATCAGAATTTGGAGACAACTTAATTTCCATTAAATTTCTACGTTAATGTTCTGGCCAAATCTCTAAACAAGGACAGATCGAAGGGAGATTTAGATATAAAATCATTCAACATTTTTTATTTATTATTGCATAATTCAACTCAAATTTCTGTATAAAACTGTAAATTGACCCCTAAAGTACACAATTTACCAAATTTATTTTGGTGGGATCCCTTGACAACTTTTAAAGTTGACAATCTTCATAACGAATCTTCAATTAAAATTATAAAATCGTCAATAAGAACAATGCTACATAATTTATAAATTGATTGTGTTTCAATTTCATCTTATCGAGTGTCATTTGATATTCTATCAAAACGAAAAAAATTAGATAAAGTTTGTAATGGTCTAAAATTTATTTGGGTCCGTTGAAACATCAAATAAAAATCAAATTGGATATAACATAAACACAATTAATCTATATATATTTAGGAAGATGTTAATAAAGTTTTTGTTTGTATGATTTTTGTTCTATTTATGTGAGATTTAGAGTCAAAATTGACATTTAGAGTCAAAGATGTCAATTTTAATAATTGTCAAGGAAGCCCCATTCATATGAATTATTTATAATATTCCCTTATGATAAATAGTTTTGACGAAGAAACATCACAGAAATTGCACAATTGAACACAGATACTCATACACTCACTCATAACTCATAGCAAGCATCTCCTTTTACAAGGGACCTTTTCAGAAATAAATGGAATACATATCACTCACAGCCACTCACTACTTTGCGAGCATGCATGCGTTCTCTCTCTCTTCAAACAAGTGCAGTGTTAGTGTAGTGTAGACAGTTGAAATCTGTGCTTTATGATATGATATGATATGATATGATATATATATTTTGTGATGGACTTTCCTTGCCGTTTTCTTTTGGTGATCCAAATTCCCATTCTGGTGAATGACTGAATGTGATTGGAATATATATGTATGTTAATGTTATGTAGCTTTAACCGTATGTTATGTATTCCCATACATCGTCATTTGCACATGCGCCACGGATTTCTATAAGACTGACTGAATGCATGTTTTCTTTTCTTTTCTTTTCTTTTGTTGCTCCTCCTCCCTCCTCTTCGATCTTGCTTTTGACATACGCTGTAACTGTAATATATTGTTATGATGCTCCAGAGTTAATTAGGTATTCTTTGTATGTAGCTTATACCTTGGTTACCATTTGGTTTGTTCCTTTTCTTTTCTTTGTTGTGTTACTCCCCTCCCCGAGACACACAGCAGAAGCTAGGTACTCCCTTTCATTGAAATCAAGACTTTGATATGCGAAGCAAGCTACACGCTATGCAAAGCCAGAATCCAATGTCAATTTTCTTTTGCAAACTAATTAACGTACTTTGACAAATTTCATGTTATTCATATATATATAAATTAATTATTACCTTTTTGATTGATAGTCATGATCGACATGTAATTTGGTTTGATATTATCAACATGCTGCTTGTGATAAGGATGCCAATGGATTAATTCTGATCGGAACCGATACTGGATGATTCCAAATGCGAATTCAATAGAAAATTGTCATTCATATGTGAATCCATATCCACCACAAGTTGAGACTCTTATAGCCAAGTTGTTCATAATGAATTTTTGTAAAATTACTGTAACCTTCACGATTTGATAATCATATAACAGCGAAATTACAATTCAATTAACTCGATCAAATTTGGCATTCTCATTCATATTACTAGAGTTGGGCCTACACTTTGCTGCGGGTGTATTATATGGCAACTGTGATTTTTATTTGTATGGTTTTACATAGTTTGTATTAATACTTTAAAATTAAATCTTGAGATATTATCATTATCATATTCGACGTTACACAAAAATAGTTAAAAGTATGTGATAGATAATTATAAAAAATTACAATCCGTGTAACCATGTAAATCCGAACATAAAAAATATATGTTTTGGGTTAGGTTATGGTTGGGTTAAGTAATTTTTATTTTTCAACTGGTATATTTGAGTTGAGTTCAAATTTTGAAAAAAAAAAAAAGATTGATCCGTATGTTATACACCCATATTGCTATGTTTTTGTCTTTCAAACTCATATATAAGTAATAGTTTTTCTCTTTCTATCAAATAAAGCTTTGTCATGCCTCTATTTAGATAGAGCTATTCAAGTTGTATCTTACGTATTTCTGATTGGTTGTCATAATTGTCTAAACCTTGTTTATATTGATAGATGCATTCAATTTGTATTTTATTTCTTTTGGATAAGTAATCGTAATTGTTTGGACCCCATTCACTTTGATAGATGTATTAAATCTTGATCGTAGATTTAGAAAACACGATTTGTAGCGTGTAAAAACAATTCTGATTAAATCTCGACCACCCAGCTTTTCATCCGGTGGTCCTTAGCACCAAATCGCTGAGGATCCAGCATTCTGATTCCTTTTTAGGGTGGATGTATTTGGCTAATCAATTGGATGAAAAAAAATGCAGTACTCTATCTCACTAATTTACAGTTCACTTCCTCATCCTTTTTTCTGAGTTATTATATGAAAATAGAGCAAATCTACGATGTTCTTAGGAGCACGGAGGTCTCCCATGATTCAAACTCAAAAATTGTACTTAATTAACCATCATGAGATTTTTATTTATTGTTTTCATTAAATTATTTATATCAAAGTCTCCTATAATACAAAAATTTTCTATTTTTTGAGTTTATTAAGTATATATTTTGAAATTTTTTAGGATGACTTCAAAATAATAATAAAATAATGTATAAACTATGTCATCTTTAAAAAAACTCAAAAATGGAAAATTTTTGTATCTTAGGAGATTTTATAAAGAATTTAATAAAAACCATAAATCAAAATTTCATGATGGTTTGGTATGATTTTGAGTTAGTAGCACATGAGACATCCGTGCTCTTTCATATGAAACGATCTGTTCTCACATAAAAGAACCTATCCAAATTTCTCATTTTTTTCAGATCAACAGTGTTTGAAATATCATGTGTGTTTAGTTAAAACGCTAATCATCAGTTAAATTTAATGATAATGTTAAAGGTGAGATGTAAACTTGTATGAAAGAAATTGGAGTAGATTCATCCCCATTTTTATATATGTAGCTAAAAATTGTGCAGAATAATTTTCTTGTTTGTTATATTTTTTGCAAAAAGTAATTGATGATTGAGCCCCACATAATTTAC
Source organism: Cyperus esculentus (assembly GCA_030179965.1). NCBI lineage: Eukaryota > Viridiplantae > Streptophyta > Magnoliopsida > Poales > Cyperaceae > Cyperus > Cyperus esculentus. Next base: position 3,659,908 of record JASGLE010000035.1, on the reverse strand, counting down.
GGTATAAACGCTTGCTATTATTGATCCCTATCGAGAAGTTTATTTTAATTTTCGTGCAGGATTTTTTTCACATATCGTAAAATTAATATCGTCATATAACTTAATTCGTCCAGCCTCGGATTTTTTCCTTTTCCTTTTCAATATATAACAATATTTTTTTCGAGGAAGAAAATATAAATTAAAATAACTCTGGCTAGCTAGTTAATTTAAACTAATGTAATACTTTGCAGCTTGCTCTCTGTTTTACTACCACTAGAGCTGTAACTCGGGCTTCGCCTCGAGTGGTATCAAATAAATACCTACAAATTTTATAAAATTTTAAATATTTATATTAAACAAAATTTTTAAATTTTTAAATTTCTAACGCCATTTAATAATAATAATAATAATAATAATAATGCAATGATTTATTAATTTATATATAATAATATATAAATGTTGAACTATTTTAAGGGTTAAAATTTGTTTTAAATATATCAATTCATCTTATTTAATGAGGAGAGAGAAAAAAAAACTCAAGCTATTGGATCAAAGTAGATGAAGAGATTCAAACAAAATCAGTGGCTAATAAGAGTGATGATGTGGCATAGTTGAGGTGCTTGCAAATCTACCTCTCTTTATGGAGAATAGATTAACAATTGTTTTAATTATATATTAATATATGGTCTATAATTTATTTAACCAATTTGAGATCCGAGCTTTAGAATCTTCAAGTTTAGTATACATTTGACCCCTATCGATATTCGATTGGTTCGACGCAATTCATTTGTTTTAGAAAATGATAAACATTTGGAACAAATGATCATAAAATATACTCAATGAATCCTCCCGTCATGCACGTTCAATTCAAACTTTGTAAATTAAATTTTTGTTTATACATGTAAAGCGAAAGATCTCGTGCCTGCCTGTGTCTGTGTGGTTATTCGTGCTGTTTCATTTGTTTGACTGGTCTTGCATGGTTGGTTGTAAGCTGATTATAAGAACCAGAAATTAAAAGTACACTTGTGCAAGATGCATATATATGTATGTGTATATGTATATACGACATGATCATTGATTATGTCGTCTGAGATTAATTAACTGACTAACTGAGCTTGTTAGCTACTGATTGGTTCACAATGTGTATTTGCTCTAAGCGGACGCCTATTGGTAAGCATACTGCAAAATGAAGTTGTTAATTTGTTTGTTATTACTCACTTCATTATTTGTAAGTTGCAGTACTGGTATATACTAATACTGTCGGTAAAAGCAGTAGCACGAACATGTAATTTTATAATATATCCATATGTAATTGAAAATCATTTTCTGACTTCTAAATGTATATCAAATTGTTAATAATTAATTTCACAAGATAATTTATTTTCTTTCCTTTGATCGAGTGGAAAATGGGATCAAATCACCTTCTCACTAGATCAAAGACGTATTAAAATGTTTGATGCACATATATATATTGTTGTCTTTCACACTGGACCAAAGGCATATATATATTTGTTTAAAGCTACTAAATTATGTATACGGCGCTTTGAACAAATTTTATTAGATTCAAACACATTTATGTGTGACTAATTAAATGTCTTCTAGCCTTGAAGTATCGGAAAACAATAAAGAGAACAATGAAATGATATGTTGTCAAATGAAAAACAGGGGAATACATTTGGAGCACCATAGTTTTACTCATAATACTAATACTAATAGTAGTAGTAGAAGAAGTAATACTAGTAATAATAATAATAATTATCATTATTAGTAACTAAATAAATAAATAATAAAATAATAAAAGAGAGAAACAAAAAGGAAACGAAGAAAGAAACCAAGCAAAAACTGTTCTTCAAAAAAATTGAGCAAAGTTACCTATAAAATATAACAGAGTAAATTCAGCTGTTTTTTTTAATTTTTTATTTTACATGTAATTACATGTAGTTCTTATTACTTATTTCATTATTTGTAATATTCTCTCTTCTCTCTCAAACTCCTATAAAATTTAAGTGAATTTTTCTTATTAGTATTAATAAATAAATAATAATAATAATAAAAGAGAGAAACTAAAAGGAAACGAAGAAAGAAACCAAGCAAAACTGTTCTTCGGAAAATTGAGCAAAATTACCTATAAAATAGTACATAGTAAATTCAGCTATTTATAAATGATCATAAAGCTGACAAAACACATTGAGCCCTTTTTCGATAGTACCAGTGTAAGTTATGTGTGTGATTGCATTAGAGAACAACATAAACACCCCCAAAAAGAAGCATAACATGCCAATTGATCATGAGCGGTAACAAAAACAAAAACAAAAAAAACAAAAACGAGAGCTGAAACATATCTGTTTCTCGAGAAAATGAGAGCGGTAACAATAACATTTCTTTTTAGATAAAAGATGAGAGTCAAATCAATCAAATTTAAATGTCTACAAAAGATTTCCAATCAGATTTTGAACACACGACCTCCCGTACGGAGAGCATTACCCTTAGCCACCAGATCAAATGCTGGTTGTTAATAAGTAATAACAATAACAATTCATTCAATGAATACTGTTGAATAATAATTGCATATATAATTCGGTACAATCATTCAAGAGATGAAGCGAGCAAGATTGCAAGAATCTGCATTTACCAAGGTAAATCCTGTTACAAATTACAATGTTTATTCATGAAGAGTTGACAAAACAGAGATAGATAGATAGATATCAATATTAAGCCCGGTCTAATATAGGTTTTAATTGTGTACGTAGTACTTGGCAAATCCCAATACCATTAAATGCTTACTAACAACTAAACAAATCGCATAATTCTCATGGCGACACTATTAATAGCATTATCTTCGAATTATCAATCAGAAGAAAAACTATTATGTTTAAGCTCGCTAGACACAAGCATGAAGCATGCTATCATTATAAAAGTCAACACATAGTATATATGTTCGTACATGCACATGAGCTCCCAGACCGAGAGAGAGAGCAAGAGACTGCCCCTCTAATTAATATATATTCGTATTATTTATGATATCGTTATTGTATAATTGAGTCTTACGACCAACTTAATTGGTTTAGTCTCTGTTAATTATAATATTCATGTGCTTGTCTGGCTGTTTGTCCTTTCCACTTTACGACTTTGTACAACTTCCTAGTCCCTGCTAGCAGCACAAAAGTTTGTACCAACCCCTTATCTTTTTTCAAGGTTCAGCAAAATATATTTTCATAATTCTTATGTATACTCCGAACTTTTTCCCAAAGAAAAAAATGAAAAAAAAATTCTTATGTGTACGTTATACAACTATACACCATTGTTTTAGGCTTGTATCTCTGCTTCTTATAATACATATTGGATGTCCTGATCCGTCAACAGTCAAGATCTAATCTTAAGATGTCAAAAGAAATATGAACCATAAGATCTTAGATGAGATTTTCTGTGACACTGTTTTGGTGTAGAAGTTTTCAATTAGTTATTATTCTAATCACTACACAAAGAGACATAATTAACAAATTATCAACACGCCTCATTCTCATCCTATTTTGTTCAGCCCTTTAATTGCATTTCCCTAAATTTTTGTGATTTTTCTTGCCATTTGTGGTCTTTGTTTTTCCTGTATAGGAAACAAGGAGAATATAACTAATGGGGTAAAACAAAGAAATGGAATATTGCATTTTCCAATTTTCATTGTATGCTCACATTAGTTGACGTTAATTAATTTGTTGGTGATTGAGGTGATGTATGCATATATATTTTACATTACAGGCTCGTAATAGCGAACTTAATTAGTTCAATTTAATTCATATATGTTTTGTTGTTTATTAGCTATCTAATTATTTTATTTTATCAAATAAGAGGATCTTTAATTTTTTTTTGTATTGTTAACTTGTTTCCATTCCAATATAATTACTTTGGAAAAAAAAAATAATAATGACATGAGAATGTAGTTGTATCTTTCAAATGAAATAATCCCGTAACAACGCACAGTCAACTCACTAGTACCCAATAATATATGGCACTGACGTTGCTCCCTATGCCCTACTATTTTTTTTTTTCAATATTCACTCCCTTAGTCCCTTGACTTATAGTCATTACGAATGTGAATATGTGATGCATCATTCAATTTTAATATTATAACTTTTAAGAAAGTTTTTCAAAAAATATGGCGTCCCAATCCTATAGTCATCATTATATTTACTCTTTTAACATAAAATAAGTTCCTAACATAAATTTGATTAATTTATGATAAATATTTTTTTGGTAAATTGGGGAAATTAAATAGAATAATTAATTACGCTTTACATGGAAACTAAAATTTGGATACCATTTAGAAAATAGTAATAAAGGAGAAGATCATGACCTTTTGAAAATTTTTTTGTTTAATCTCAATCGTTTTCTTATGAGTATGATGGGTATATAGAAAGTTTGAAGGTGAAAAAAAATAGAGGTGTACTTTATATTTAATGTAGTACAGATAAATTAAGAGAACACCTTATTTTGTAAACATAAATAAAGTACAACTAGTTGGGTCTTAGCAATAATATTGAATCATTTGTGGTGATGAAAATAGGGATAGAAAATGAACGCAAAATTGACATGCACACTGGCTTGTTTCTAATTGTGTGCATTTACATTTTCCATAATTATACCATTCTTTAATAAATAAGAATATTGTTTAAAAGTAAGTTGTGCTCAATAAATGTCAGATATAATTTATTAAAAGAGGATGGATCTATTGACAATGTACAATCTTGACAATGAGATTTTTGAAAAAAAAAATTCTTAAAGTTTCTTAAAAAATATATAAATAAGCATATGAAATAATGAAAGTCTTATTTAACTTTAGATTGATATGTTTGAGATTTTAATTTAAAGATCCATCAAATTACCATCACTAAAAAATATATAAAATTTTGATAAGTTATAAATCAATGTTCAAATTGATTACAATTTGAGACACAATCAATCTATTAAGTTTTATAAGTTTTTTTGTTATTTTTAAGATTTCATGATTTTTTTTTTTCAAAACTTACAAAAACATTGTTGCCAAGATGGTTAAGATAAGCATGAACAATAATGTTTGCTTTTGTTATTAAATACAAACCTAACAAAAGATATGAATATATTTGCTGAGTTTTGTTCTGAACAGGTTGAGATGGCATGGAGCGCATGACGTCAGGGATTGTAGAATTGAGAAAAGAGTACGTGGCAAACTGGCAGGTGGGACCAGTACTCGGGTCAAATCTGGTTCTGGGCCGCTACTGCTAGTCTGCTACTGGCCCTTCTCTCTTCTCACTTCTCTGTTCTGTTTTTGTTGTTTAGTACGCATACGAAGATTATTTTCAATTTTCTTCATTTGCTTCTTTCTTGTGGCGGGTCAGGTCCAATTGCTTACTTGCTGGTTCATTTTTTACATAATAATTGTATGGTTCCAATTCGCTAATCCAAACATAGCTATTAAAGTAGAACTGAAACATACCCATTGTAGTTCTTTTTTTAAATCTCTAGTTTTGCTTCAAAGAGAGTTCAAAATTCAATTGCAAACTAAACAAAAAGGAACTGATGTACAGACATAAAAAAAAAAAAAAATCAAAATCAGTACGGATTAGATAGTCTAGTAGGTTAGTATTGATATTATATATAGTTAGACATTGAAATCAAATAAAGTCATTAAGTATTAATTCAACTTATTTATATATCATATTTTAGTAGAATATATAAAATAAGTAGCATATATAGTGAAACCATAAATTAATATAAATACTAACATTTTATGGTGTTAATTTTGATATATGTATATAACATTTTGCTAACAAAAAATAAAAGAAGAGAGAATGATAATGAAAGAGTGGGAGCAGTGGGTAAGTGTGACTAAATGACAAATTGACAAGAGTGAGTGAGTGAGTGAGTGAGTGAGTGAGTGAGTGAGTGAGACCTAGTAACTCGTAACTCGCCGCATTGTAAAAGTGTTATAGGAGTGGCAGAATGTATCATGGTCATGGGTTATAGAAGAGAGAGGACTATAGTCTATAGGAGAGGAGAGGAGAGGAGAGGAGTCTGATGAGCTGAGCATGTGGTCCGCCATAATTATAAATGAACGGAGAGGAGAAGCTGTGTGTGTCGCGCCTTAATCTCCGCCGACTCACTCCCATTCTTCACGCTAGCTCCCTTCTCCTCTTTCCTTCCTTTCTTTTCTTTTCTCCGACGTACGTACGTCTTGGCCTTTGAGGACCCAGCCTATATATATAACTTAGCTTAGCTTAGCTTCCATGTTGTTATATATACGTCACGTCACGTATAGACGTATAGTATATATACGTGTAGCAATGTGTTATGTGTGTGTGATTAATTAATTTTGTAAGAGTATCAGTAAGTATGCCAGCCTAGCTATTCTATTCTTCATTTCTTCTCCTCTCTCTCGATTCCCTTTCTTTATTGTTCGATCTGGATGCTTCGAAATTCTCATTTCCTGCATTGCCATATATATATGCCACTCTTAACTCTAGGATTTTTATCCGCTGCCATAGTTGTGATGGCAACTTGCTGCCATAATTTCTATGACAGTGGGACCCACAAAAAACAGTTTGGTACCTAGCTAACTAGCTACTCACTCATACGTACCGCTGCCTACTTTCATTCCATCCTAAACCCTGCGTTTGGTAGCTGACTTAAAATTGATTTAAGCTCTTAAATTAATTTTAAGTCACCAAACGGAAGTGATTTAAGGTGTAGTAAGTTAACGCAGCTATATTGGTGTAGTAAACTAAATCACCGACATTTCACATATTTTACCCATAATATCAACTTTACTTTATCTATTTACTTCACTACCACTAAACACCACTGATTTAAAATGATTTAACGTTTTACTCCGCTTTAACTTACTATACTTGCCAAGGGGGTTTGCGTTTTACTTCTTTTCAGTCATTTTACATAAGAAATAATTCTATTTGCTTAGTTTAATACGTTCTTATTATGACACATCCACAATGGATCTCTCCTCCTCGGTATAATGCAAAACGATGAAGTTTTAATTTTTGGCGATCAATATTGTTTCTATCGTTTTGCGGCTTCAGAAATAAAATACCACCCTTTGATTAAATTTAGAATATTTGTGCAAATGGAAGAAAACCATTTAATACTTGAAAAACTATCTGTGTATTGTAGGCTTGTAGCTAACTAGATAATTACAATAATTTTTATAAAATTTGAATAAGAATCGACCCTACGTCCATAAATCCACACATGTAGGTTTTGCTGCCACAAAAGCCTCTCATTGCTATATAATTTGCTCGCTAGATTGAATTGTGGAGTTAAATAAATGTGGTGCAGATATACCGGTAAAGTTGTAAACACTTTTTATAGTAGCGTGTGCAGTGCAGTGCAATGCAGGGTGCAGAGAGGAGCAGGTTGGTTTTGCAATCATATATAATTATTTATATCGATCGATGAAGAAGAAGCAATTAAACAGTTGAAGTTGATGTGTGAAACAACTGAAACGTACGCCATTGAAGCCACTGCCAATCCCTCGAAAAAAAGAAGCCACTGGTATGTAATGTAATGTAGGTACGGCTCGATCGATCGGGCTCAATCGTACCGTACGTAACCAACTGAGCAAGCAGTATATATTTAACGGCACCAGAATTAAACACCATAGAGATAGAGTTTGGCAATATATGTGTGTTGACTTGACTTGACTGCACGAACAGAGATCAGGATCAGAGAGTAGTTCGACCGATCGGTGAAAATGGACTCTGCTTAGACTCGTTGTCTGTCTAATGTCTGTCCTATCCCTATCCTATCCTATCCTATCAACATGTATATATGTATATATCAATTAATTACTAAGTGTCATATATCGTGTCAACAGTCCTTACAGTTTCAGATAGTGATACTGGTACAGCTGGTACTGGTAACTACTGTGTGGGAACGAGCGAAGTGCATGGCAAGGGCACACTGCACATATGATATACTGGCACACTGCGTTTTACATGATGATTTCATCTTTCTCATCTGCATGCCCCCCTCGATTGATCCTTTGAGTGGTCAAGTACACATCGATCGCTCCTGGCTTCCTGGGATAACAAATTAGTATGCATTATGTTGAAGTGTCCAATCTATTGATCATATAGTCTAATTGCCTCTATTTATTGTGATTCTGAATTTCTGATCCACGAGCATGTGTTGTTGAGATTTTTAACATTTCCACACTGTACGTAGACAGTTACGTAAAAGATTATACTTACGAGTTACGACCTAAACTATTTCAATGAAAATATAAAAAAACGTTTTACTTTTATAGGATAATTAAATGTAGGTTTTATGTTAATTCATACAAGTAACCCGGCCCTCAATCAAGTGTGTTTATATAAGTCATACTATTAGCTAGTGAATCAAAAGTAAGAAACATAAACTTACCAATTACTGGAGAAGACACAAATTCATAAGGCTGGGGGTGCGGATAAAAAAGTTGAAAATTGAAGGAAATCTTGGAGTGTGGATAAGAAGGGATAAAGATAAGACTTAAGAGGTGCACTAATTAATAATGTCTCTATTTATCTGAAAAATGGAGAACTTAATTTTAGTACTAATCATAATCCGTGGATACAAGGAAATAATAACGAAAACATTGGTACGTTAATGCACATATATATTGTTAATTTCCAATAATAACTTCTTTTTTCTTCCAAATCCCAACCCACCTATAATTCCTCCTAGGTTTCAATCAATAGAACAGTACTATAGTTTGTTATAATATTCATGCAAATTTGATTTAAGGCTCATCATATTTTTTATATTAAGAAAAAATATCACAACTATTGGACCAGTGCAAATAAATAATTACTACAAAATAAAACAAAGAATAATTGAAGTGATGTGGCATGCTAGAGAAATTGGAGATTCAGTGATCTTTTTTGGCCACTAGAAAACAAAAAAATTAGTTCGATTAAAGTTTATAACAATAAGTAAATAGAGTAATCTTGCGATGCACCACGAAGCAAAGTAATTTTTGCTTCATTGCATTCAAAGTTTCACGAGCTAAAATTCAAATCTACATATTGATTTAAGAGTAGAGTTATGGTACTATTAATAATACTAATTGTCTTGTACTATTGGTTCATATCTCCAATTTCAAAATATTAATAGTCAATCCAAACCGCTCATATGATCATCATTTGCAATTTTACTTATAAACCAAATTTTATATTTTTTTAGAATTTTTTAACTATTTTTTAAGATATTTTGAAATGACACTTGCTTAAAACATTATGAGCCATCCAAATAAGTGACACTCAAAATATCTTAAAAAATAGTAAAACAATTCTAAGAAATATAAATTTTGGTTTACAATTAAAATTATATATGAAGATCATAATGAGTGGTTTGGATTGACTATTAATGTTTTGAAATTTGAGATATGAGCCAATAGTACGTCACAATTTGTACTATTAATAGTATCATAACCTCACTCTTGATTTAAATATGGTGCAATACCAAATTCATAATTTTTATAATCTCATAACTTTATTTATGAATTTTTGAAAGATGACCCGAAAATCATTGCTTTTGGATATCAAAAGTACTTATTTTAAAAAAATGCAAAAAAAATAGTTAAAATTTTATAAAAAGGATACAAATTTGGTATTCTGCATGATTACAATATGTTGGATTTTGCTAGACAAATTTAACCAAACTATTTAACCTTTGAAAATATGAGACTTGAAACAGAAGCAAAAACAATTTTGCTTCGCGATGCTCTCATAAGTAAACATTTATAAAATTTAATTTAAAAATTGTAATGAGAATAAACGTTAATGTTCAAATTTAATGCTTTTGATAAATGTTAAATCATGATATAAGTTCTTAACATTAGTTATACATATACCTTGTAATAATTGTATGTAAAAATTACAATATCAGTTCGTCGGCAATGATCCACCACCCTCATATATATATTTTTTTAAGAAAATGGCACATAATATTTAGGACCAGCCACCAGGGACAGGGATAAAAAGTAAAGAAAGAAAGGTGAGGGCGGTGGGTCTCATGAATCATGCTCAGTGGGCACAGGGCTTGCTTGCTTTAATCCCAATATATATTTGTGATGGATTGTCCCGAGCAGTGCAAAATCTAGTAGACCGTGTACAGTCTAAAGTCTAAACCCAACTCAATGGAACACAGCTCACTGCTCACATGCAATACAGCATGCATGAGCATCAGCATCAGGATCTCCTTCAAATCAAATCAATTCAATGCCTCAAATCATGTTCATGTAGCTGCTTGCTTGCTTGCTTGCTGCATTCACTGCATGCATATATAATATCATACTCTTCATTTATATATATATATTAGCTAGTCTTTACTTCACATATAGTAATGTATGGTTAGAAAAATATATATACAATCTGAATCTGTGAGGCCAGACAAGTGTTTAGAGTTTTGGACTGTGTCTGTGTGTTAGCTAGAGTTGTTGTTGGTCAAAATATGGAGGTAAATATATATAAATAAAGAAATAATTAAAGAATAAGGCCCCGTGCAGAGCCATCCACGGCGTTCTCAGTCTCACATCTCATGTCATGTGCACCGCATCCATTTCAATTCAATTTAATTCATTCATATATATTCCATCTTTTCTTTTTGTTAAACAATTAAATTAATTAAGTTGGTTTTTTAATAAGTTTATCTTCTATTACGTGGCAGCACACACCGAGGTCAGTTTATATATTATTATGCGTTGTGTTTAAAATTTGCATGTGTACAGTGACTTTTGCAGGGCATTCATCTTAATAAATTTCATTTATATTTTTCTTGTTCTCACAGAGAGAGCATCGTGTAGTTGTATTTGTATACTTGTATATTCTGATTAGGTGTGTATATATATATATATATAGTGTACTCTGAACTCTGAAGTTGGTAAAATGAACAGAATAATCCATCTGCTCCATTAATTGTTAGGTACGTATTAACGTATGTCTCGTTGATTTCGATGTTGCATATAAAATATATATATATATTTTTTTTACTGAACTATAACTAAGACAAACTAAAAAAGTTCAATTAGCCAAAAATTGTTTTAGATATAAAAAAATCTTAAAATTGTATCAGAAAAGGTACATATATAGATCTAAATTGAATAAAATGTGAATAAGCATTAATTTGTTTATTTTTCAAGCATGAAGAATATTAAGATCGTTGGGAATTCACACTATTTTGAATTGAAATTAGGATTTATACGTTCTTAATTAATTAAGTGAAGAAATGCATATACAGATAACGTTTTATATATATTATATGTAGCAACCAACTTTCTTTAATATTCCCAAAAAATAAAACTGACATTTACAATAAAATCATAGTGGCACTGAATTAATTATCTCAAGTAGCGGATTGACTTGAGGACTTTTCAATGCGTCCAAAAGACGATGATAGCAGCAATGTAACATCAAAAGCATATATTAACGTCGTCGAATACTCGAATTGCTGCTTTTTTAACCATATATGTTTTGTTAACAAATTAATTTGTAGGCGTGACTTGTTCAGCCCAGTATACTCCTCGTACAATCTTATATCAACTAAACTAAGCTAGGGCCCAATCTCTCATATCAAAGCAGCTATATATAGGATAAGAGAAACTTGGTATAATATGAATGAAAACTCTCTCTCACAGTCACAGCTAGATGATGCTCATAATATAATTTGAAACTTTTAACAGAGGCCCAATATAACACATGTTTGAGAGATCCTTTATGAAGTACAAAATTATAAATTGAATGGATTATACTGTCATCCTACCTAAAAATTATTGATAAGAATGTGCTATTTAAAATGTATATATATGTTTCATGAATCACAGTAATGAAATATTTACTGAGTGGCAGGTGACTCTAAGATGCAATATGATTGTCAATGAATTGAATTCAAATCAGATTTAGTCATGCATATTGTGGCCTATGTATCAGATTTGTGGATTTAAGGTCAGATTTTGGTAGGACAAAAATTACAGGACTATTGACCTATTTGGAATTCAGATACTTCAGAATATATTTGCTGAAACGTAACTTTGTTAAAGGAGTTATATTACAAGAGAACACATTGCGTGAGAGATCAAATTAAACTGTTTCGTGATTAACTTTTGCCACATGATGGAAAAACTAACTAGTAAGTAGTTTGTACTTAATTTGCGTTATAGAAATATTGAATTTATAATATTTGATAAGAAAGTCTTAAGCTAGCAGTTAACTATGAATTAATGTATCCTCCTTATTATTTGAATACTGAAACTCTTGAAAACAATAACAAAGTTCATTAGAAAGAAATGAATATTAACAATTGAGAATTCATTTAGTTATATACATAATTAATTCCCATATCTTCTGAGGCTCTCAGCCCATTGAGTTTGACGATCGGTCAAGCAAATATCTATCTACCAATTCAATATCAATATATCATAGCCCGGCCGGCCTCTCATCCTCGTTTACTAGGAAAGTTTAAACCAGCATCCGGCCAGTTTAATGATTTTTATTGTCTGGGCGCCTGACTCCTGTTCCTGGTGTGTAAACAATTCACCTGCTTAATTTGGTTTTCTTTGAATTTAGAGGCCCAAAATGCTCAGTTAAAAATGGGTCTTTCTTTCAAATTAAGCCTAGCTAATCAATTGTTCGCAGATTTCACTGCCATTGTCAGTCTCTCACACACCCACACATGACATGACATGACAGAGCAAATTTTTTTATTAATCGAAATTGGAAATTTTTTTTTTCGGAAAAGAGTAAGATGACACCCATTTTTACACCACTAGATAGAACCGAAGGGTTCCTTCGGTCCCTTTCTGAAGGAACCGAAGGGTTCCTTCGGTCCCTTTCTGAAGGAACCGAAGGGTTCCTTCGGTATGGCTTTTTTTTTTTTTTTTTGCAACCGGCCAAATAACTTATTAACTTTCAAAATGGGTTTGCACCTGTTTATTTACTATATTTCGGTACTATATTTCAGTACTTATGTGGTTAATCATAATTATAATATGATATAGAGTTAGACTATTATACTAACGTTAGCATTTGAGATCGAAATGCTAACGCTTATGTTGACCCGCAAAATGGGACAACTTTGATGGCTTTGAGCCAAATAAAATCAAACGATATTTCAGGAAATGAAATGAGAGATTGAGGAAAAGTTCTATTCCTCAAGTCTCTACAAGCCACTACAAATTAAATTAAAATGTGAAATCGTGTTTCGCAAAGCATAACCCGACCAAGAAAACACCAAATCCATAAGAAATCCTCATAATCCCCTCACTTGTCACTCTTTTTTTGATTGAGATTTAAGGAAAAGAATTATTATCTTAAATTAAATTTCAATTAAAAAGAAAAAAAAGATCTGTGACATGATCAGGTTCTCCCCAAAATATCAAGAGTTTTGACATGTCACTCATGATGTTGGGAGTTCTATAGCCCCAAATATCAATTTAATTTGACCAAGCGTGCTAATTGAGCATTAAATATTATTTAATTGCTTAATTATTAAAATCATAAAATCAAGCATGTCTAATCATCCTTAAAAATGGTTATATGATTTTAGGCACAATTCCATGATTTTTACCAAATTAATTTCATGAGATGTCAAATTAAATTTGAAGAACAAAAGATCCGAAACCAAGTTATGCATCAAGACATTCTCGGGTGCAAACTTAAAGTCAGATTGGGTACACAATGGGGGAGCCCTAACCAGCAACCTTACAAGTGGGACCCGCCTGTCATAGGCACACCAGCTGAAACAAAAGAAAAAAATGCAAGGCAAGCTACCTGCACTCGGTGCACCTTGAGCTGAATCGCTGCCAATGCCTTCCCCTCCTTCTGGTCCTTGTGCGCCGCTCCCAGCCAGCAGTGAAGAAAGGAGCACCCCTGCTGCCCCCTTCCTCTTCTTTCTCCTCTCCTCTTCTCCTCTGCGTTTTCTCCTCTGTCAACCAAAAAAAAAACAACACAAAAAAAGGAGGATCAGGGGAGATTAAAGGAGAGAGCAAGCATGGAAAAGAAAAAAGCAAACCAACCAACCTCTGAGCTGCTGACCTCAGGTCGCCTGCGCCCCTGCTGCTGCCCTTGGCGGTCAAGGAAGGGAGGGGGAGATGGACTGAGCAGCAACCTGAGCCACAGCCGCCCACAGCATCTTCCTGTCTCGAGTCAGGCTGAGAGGAGCGGGATTGGTTGTTGCAGCTCCCAGAAGTAAGTTTCTTGCTGCCCTCTGCTTGAGCTCAGTAGTTGGGACGAAAGGGAGGCGAGGTTGGCCACAGGATTTCAAAAAAAGAGGGCTTAGGGCTGCCAGTAAAGACTGAGAATTGATTTGAAGACTGGGGGGAAGGATTCTGGCGTGGGGAGACAACCTGCTGCCCCAATTTAAGTCCCAAGATGTTGCTCTATTTGGCTTGGCAAGGAGAAAAAGCAAGGAAGAAAGGACTTGCCATTTTGATGAAAAGGTCAAGAGAGTCAAACCAGCCAATAGATGCACGCCAGCTCAGCCCTGATTTCAAGCCTCTCCTCTGCATATAAAAAGACCCCCAAGCTTCAATTCAAGGTGCCACTTTCCCATTCTCTTAAGTCTAGAAACTGAAATCTGTTAGTCTGTGTAAGTTCTTAGTATTGTTAGGATTAGAAGAAAGGATTGAAAGCACTTCTGAAAGAGAAGGAAATTTGTTCAAAAGGTAAGATTGAAAGGTGAAGAGGGTGTATTGCTTTGACCCTTGCTAAGGCCACCAGCCCTGCCTCGATTGGAAGGCAGGCTTGGGAGAGCACAATCCGTGCTCTCAGGCCGGCAAGGGGTGAATCAATGCCCCCAATGAATGTGTTTCAATGCTTGATTATGAAATTTGTAAAATCTTGATTGTTTTTTTTTCTTTCTCTGGTTAAGCTTGCTTTGCATTTTCCTTTTTCTGTTGGCTGACTTGTCACACAGTAGATAGTTGGTTCAAGAGGGGAGAAGCTCAAGGGAAGGGGCAATCCGCACCTTATTAAACCCAAGAGCTCTCATCCTCTTAAAAAAAAAATAAATAAATAAATAAATAAAAAGTCCATATGATAAAAGGGATCTAAAAGTCATCACTAAAAACTTGACATAGCCTCTGGACAACGCTTCGTGCGATCCGCACGATGTGTCTAACCCCTTTTGCGCAATCCGTGCAAGAGGTTCCGTTGCAAGAGCAAGTGCAATACGTACGAGCTCTCCACCACTCCCTTGCACAATACGTGCAAGGGTAGAAAAGCATCAATAATCCCCTTTAGAGGGGTTATGCTGCTGAAATTCCAAGAAAACTGCAATGGAACCCCTCGCAACCTTGTGCGAACGCTTTCAGCAGCAACGTTTTGACCACAACTCACTCAAAAAATGAAAAATAGAGTTCTGTTGGTCCAAATGCTTTGCAAATTTCAGGAAATGCACACAACAACCAAATGAACAACTGGTCCAAGTTTCACATTTTTCTAAATTTTCTGTGATTTACTGTGATTTTCTAAAGTTGGGGCAGAAAATGAAACTGTATCAGAGAACAGTGAAGACGCTGGTACATCAAGAACGAATAAACTGCTATATTCTATAAATTGGACCATTTTATTTTATTTTATATCCTTGTAAAACACATTGTGTTGAACTTGCACACAAATTTTGGTTAGAAAATTTCAAGTCTAAGGCCTTCAAATAAATTTGCGAAGAAAATGACAGCATCCATTCCAGTTTTTGCCGGTTTTGCCCTTCCTCTGAAGAACAGTCTGAAAACATATCAGAAAGTGCTCAAAATTAAAGATGTTCGAAACATGAAATGTTCTATAGATGTCCCTCCAGGTGTTTGTAAAATAAAAATGATACATCCTTAACAAAAGTTTCAAATTGAGGACTGATCTACCCCTAAAAACTGCTGTCCTAGTTTTTTTTGCGCACTGGCAGCAGCTGAAACTCTTGATTTCTCTTAAATTTTGAACATGACACAGTGATATGTGATTGCTAACATGAAATATGTGGTCTGAAGTGTCTCTTGACAAAATTTTACATTTTTCTGAAATTATGGTGAATTTTCATGAATTTTTTTAATGCCCAGCCTCCATTGAACTGATTTTGAGAACAGCAGCTATGGTTCCACTTTCATCCTTCAATTTCTCCTTTGTTTTGAAAATGAATCACATGTTAAATCTCATACATGTGAAATAGGTATGCTGCACAATATGTTCAAGAAATTTGACCATGTATTGAGTCCATTTGATGCCTAAAATCTAAATTACAAAATCAATCCCGGGTGGGGGAGGAGATGCAATTTGGCAGCACAATTTCGTGATCCAGGCTCCATTTTCATCTTTGAATTTCTCGTTTGTTTTGAACATGAACCATATATTAAATCTTGCACATATGAAATAGGTATGCTTTAAAACATATTCAGATAGTTTGACCAGATATTGAGTTCATTTGATGCTTGAAATCCAAATTACAAAATCAACTCCCGAGCTGTTTGCTTGGTACCAGACCACCAACCGGTGGTGGTGCCGCCTCTTTTTCCGGCCATCTCTAGCCGAATCGGGCCCCACCACCGGACTCCCCTCACCGAGACGATGCCGGAGGTGGTGGCCGATCTCCGATCGGGTGTCAGATGGTCGGAGCTCTTCCTCGAACGTCTCAGATCTGGCCACGTCACTCCCTCACAAAGCAAGGAAAATGTCAAAGTTGATATAATCTTCAGATCAAGATCTAGCGGCCTAGGATCGTCCTCCGTGGTACAACCCATAGCAGCGGATCCGAAACCTTCCCCTGCAGCCCAAACGCAAAGAAAAAAGAAAGGAAAAAGAAGAAAAAAAAAAGGCCCTCTGCGGCCCAGGCAGAAAAGAAAGGAAGAAAAGGAAAAGGAGGGGCCCAACTCAGCCCAAGACAGAGAATAGAAAGAAAAGAAGTCCAAAAGAGACCCAATTCGTTTTGTTAATGGTTTCATGATTTCAAAACTAAAATGAACATTTGACAAATCATTTCAAGTCCAAATTTCATGAAGTTTGTTTCTAAAATTTCTAAATTTAAAATAAAATTTTACGAAACACAAAAATCAAATTTTCAAAATTTAAAAGTTTGGATTTAAATTTAAAACCAAAACAAACATCTTTTGACTCCAATTTTATAAATTGTTTTATTGCATGAAAAATCTTTCAAAACACCACTTCATGCAATGGAATAAATTTTAAATTAATTTGGGTCCAAATTATACCCAAAAGTCTTTTGTACTTGATTCATGTCTTTAGAAGGCCCGGTCAAGACCTGACGTCAAATACCGAAGTTCAAGTACCAATGGAACCCAAATGCAAGCTCCGAGACCCAAGCACCAAAAACTCAAATTCCAAAGTCCAAGTATCTAAGCTCAGATCCAAAATTCAAATACCAAAGTCCAAATACCCAAGCTTAAATCCAAAGGTCAAATACAAATACCCAAAACTCAAATACCAAATTCCAAATACCCAAAGCTCAAATCCAAAACTCATATACCAAAGTCCAAATACTAAAACTCAAATGCAAACTCCAAGACCCAAGTCCAAACTCAAATACCAAAAGCCAAAATCCAAAACACAAATACCAAGATCCAAATATCCAAGACAAAACCTAAATTCAAAGATGAAATGCCTAAAACTCAAGTCAAAGCCCAAATCCTGAAACTCGAGTCAGAGATCCAATCAACCTGGCCACTTAGACCGGATCAAGTATAAAAACCCTAAATGTGACACCGAAGTCAACCAAGCCGAAAACGTGACACCGAAGTCAACTTGGTCCGAACGTGACACCGAAGTCAACTAAGTTTAAACGTGATACGGAAGTCAACTAAATTTAAATATGACACTGAAGTCAAGCCTAATTTAAACGTGACATTTAAATCAAATCCAAGTCATTGATTATTTGTGTTTTACATCATAAATGCTTGCCCGGCATCTAACCTCTTTGCTTAGTCTTAATCAAAGGTTCCCGGGATTCGCATCCCGGGGTAATTAACAGCGAGGGCTTGCGCTCGCTGGAATCTTAAAGTCCCCACAATCACTTAAAAAAAAAAAACCACTCAGATGCACAATTTCGAGGGGTGACCGTGTCCTCTTTCGCCATCAGTTCCCATCAAAGGCGCGAAAAAGGGTCGCACAGCTTAAAACCCATTTTGAAAAAAATTTCGGGTGCAAACCCATTTTGAAAATTTGTTTTCCACCCACCCCATTTTGAAACGGTTTTGGCCACATTTCAAAATAGGGTGGGTGGAAAACAAATTTTCAAAATAGATTTGCACCCGTTTATTTATTATATTTAGTACTATATTTCAGTACTTATGTGGTTAATCATAGTTATAATATGATATAGAGTTAGACTATTATACTAATGTTAGCATTTGAGATCGAAATGCTAACGCCTAAAACCCATTTTGAAAATTTGTTTTCCACCCACCCCATTTTGAAAGTTGATGAGTTTATTTGGCCGGTTGCAAAAAAAAAAAAAAAGCCATACCGAAGGAACCCTTCGGTTCCTTCAGAAAGAACAGCACAAAATAAAACATAGAATTTCCATGGAGATATGAAGCATAACTCGAAAGAACAGCATAAAACACGATCAGTTGAAAATATAACATTTGTTTTACATTTGGCTATTGGATGGGTCTTGGGCTGTAAACGAATCGAATCTAAATCGAACTTGAACTAAACCGAGCTCGAGCTAAACCAAACTCGAGCTGAAATAGAACTGAGCCAAACCGAATCGAACTCGAATCGAGCTCCATATGAGCTCAATTATTATAATTTTATATTTATTTTTCATATTACTATAGATAATTAGAGCTTAAATAAGTATATTATTTTGTACTTATTTGATAATATAAACAAATTATCTCTATTTTTACTAATTATATATAAATTATGATTAAAAAATTTATATTTTATTAATCTAACAATAAAATAAGTATATTTTGTTAATTAAATAATAAAGAGGAAGGATCTAATAACCATGAATGTTGGTGACCGTGGTAACTATTTTATTATTTATATATAAATTAACAAATCTAAACCGTTATATGTATTCTAAATTATCTAAATAACATATACACAAAAATGATAAAATTTTAACATTATTTCAATAGTCATCAAGAGAAGAGAAAAAATCATAAAATTTGAACTGTTGATTTTTGTTCATGCTTGATGCATATGTAAATAAAATCAAAATGATATAATTTTTTGTGTACACATAAAATATGATATATACAACACATCTATCAATTAGTTTTGTCATTTAACAATTTAAATTGTAGTTATTTCAGATTTAATTTTATGGTCACCGATCGGTCACCAAAAACACGGTTATTTGATCCCTACTCAATAATAAAATAGGTATATTATTACAAATAATTTTGACAAAATAGTTCAAAAAATGTGCAAATTATAATATATCAAGCTATCACAAATCGAATCAAGAAAAAATTGAGTTGAGTTAAATCGAACTCGAACTAACAAAAAATCAAATCAAGCTCAGACTGAACTCGAGCAAATCAAGAGCTAAGAAACTTTTTTGCCGGTCCTAGATGGGTCCTGACATTAAACAAACTTACAAGCTGCCATCAAACTTGTTTATTTATTTATTTCTTACATTTGAGGTGGTAAGGCTTGCATGCACTGGGTGTAGCGGCGTGGTTCACGTGCGAGAATAGTAGAATACCATTCTGAATTGATACCGGCACGGCACGCACGCACGCACGCATTCCACGCCTTTGTAATTGAACTTGTTAGTCTGTCTCCGACAGTCCGACTCCGACAACAAATCTCTCCTCTCCTCTCCTCTCCTCTCCGCAATGGAGCTCTCAACCCTCGAGCGCTCCTCCTCGCTCTTCTCCTCCCGCCCCCAATCCCAGTCCCACCGCCGATCTCCCACTACCTCCCCGCATTCCCTCATCTCCTTCTTTCCCAATCCCAATCGAGGTCTCTCTCTCTCTCTATATATATATATACTTGCTCATTTCTCATTCCATAGTTTCTGACTTTCTGTCTGTGTTTGTGTGTGTGGACTAATTAACAACTCACTCACTCACTCACTGACATAATGACATTGTGTTTTCCGTGATTTGTTAAGGGTTGCCAGGTTGTGGTAGGGCATGGCACAGAGGTGGATCCGTTGATCTCAACAGATTCCGGCGGGTTCTCAGCCGTGGGGTCAAGTCCAAGGAGGATTTGAAGGAGCAGTGGGACCTCGATCAAGGGGACGAAGAGGATAAGGAGGAGGGTGTTTTCTGGCAGGCTCTCGATCGCCTCAAGGACCTCAGAGTCAAGGTCTATTCTTGTAATGCTTACTGTTAGAAATACCAGTATGCTTGGTTGAATGCTGATTTTGTTAAGGACTTAAGGGGCTGCCTCCATTTACTTACTCTTGCTTTCATGCATATAAATAAATATAATACTGTAACAAGTGGTATCGACATCATAACAAGTTCCATGATTTTTCATCATTTTGCCTCCTTTCATTATTAAGTTCTGGTTTATAACTCAGTATAAACATCATAGCCTCTATTGAGCGGGTCAAGTTCTGAATCTGGATCTATTCCGTATTATCATCAAAATAGCATTCTAATTGCCACAATTTTCCAATATTGTCTGTGGGACAAAATCAGAACCTTATGTTCAGTCCTTGCTCTGTATCACCATCATGGGTTGTGAACTGCTTGTCTGGTATGTAATAATCTTTGAAGTGGTTATCAGTGTTTTGTTTTAGACTTATATCAGACTACATTTCTATGGCACAATATATCTTGGTCCACTAACTAGATTTGATTCTCTTTTATGCAGATGGATTCTGACATAACCTATAAAGTTCTTGTTTATGGGTCTGGTGCTTTGGCAACATTGTTGGTAACTTCAGCCATTACTTCAGCAATTGATTCTATTCCTTTGGTATGCAAATGTCTTCTTATTGTTTTTTATTTATTTGAACTAGTCATTATAGAATCATTTCACTGAGTATCTGTTGAACTTCCAACCTTTATACTGGTATGTAGCTTCCGAAGTTGCTGGAAGTAGTCGGGCTTGGCTACACTGTCTGGTTCAGTGTTCGCTATCTAATCTTCAAGGTGATTGTTATACTAAGATAATTTTAGCTTCATGTTTGATAATATCAGGAGACTGAATTCGATAAGGCTTGTCTTTTGTATAATTTTTTGAGGTATATTTGTATAAATATTTTGGTTGTTTTCAGCCCGGTTTAGGCTCAAAATGGAAATACAACAGAATAGTAGAAGGAAATACCAAATTTGGATACTTCCATATAACCGTAACGAGGCAGCAATTTCCTTATCAAGTATCCAGCATATGACTGTGTCATTGGGTTTAATATTAAACAATGTTTCGAATGTTTAGGTCCTCTTTGCTTTTCTAGAACACAAAATTTAGAAGTGTACAACTAGGGACTTCATTGTTCTTCCATCTTTCTGAAAATATATATATAAAAATTAATATGGGAAATGCAGACACAGTAGGACTGGTAGTTTTTATGGTATGGCTAGAGGCTCTATGACATAATAAACCCAACAATACATGTGAACAAGTGTGGAGTTCGAACATACTTTTGTGAAGTAAAAACCAAATTCGGCAAATGTGGGGTGTTGATTGAAGTGAAAACCCATCAGAAGTTTGCATCATGAAAGGAAATAATTGAGTACCATTCTTTGTTGCAATGCTGTCAATGGTCCAGCATACCAGCTGAACGGGCTTCATGTTTTTTTCTATTAGCGCTTCAATGATCAATGGTGTGGTCCGGTACAATCAATATCAGCTGAATGAGCTGAACATTGTGCTGTCAATGATCAACAGTGTTATCCAGTGTTATTTAATACCAGTCTAATGGTGTTTGCATCAAATAGCTAGCTATAAGATGGAGCTTGTTATAAGTGCAACACTTGGATTGATGATATAATCATTCAACATCACTGTGCTTATAATGTCTTTCCTCGTGTATTTCTTTGTACAGGAAAATAGGGATGAGCTGTTTGGAAAAGTTGAAGACCTCAAGAGCCAAATATTTGGTGATGAGGATGATTGATTGATTTTTGGCTGATTACTTTTGGTATAATTAGTGTGCTTTGTTTAATGGTTCATGTTGTGTGATGCTGGAAACTTGTATTGTAAGTTAGCCTTTAAGTCAAATAAGCATAGAATTTAAGCGTTAGAATGTCTATGTTTTCGTTTGAGTAACAGCAATACCGGTATTTTGTCTGTTTCCCCAACCGTTCTTGCGATATGTCTGTTTATTCTACTTTGCACTAGAATAATATGAAGCATTTCAATAAATTAAGAAACTTGGATTAACATTTTCTCTAAGGTGGAAATTACGAATTCAACAGTTCTTTGTTTGAAGTCTGATAGCATTTGACTGACGCAAATTCTTCATAATGTCATATAATGTGTTTTTGTCAGTGCTACTAGAAATCATTTTCAAGTGATCTAGATAGAGCTTGGGAAGTGTGTTACTCAGAATAATGCAAATATTATCGAAATTTAATATCAGATCATGATATATTAATAATGGTGTTTTTGATATCTCGTCACGGTGGAATGGAACTGAATCAAAAATTGAAATTGGATGATTAAAATGTTTTTTGGCTGTTTGTGGGACACTACTAACCATAGAATACAGTGTTCAATGTCACCCTCACAAATGAAACTCTGATGAACTTGATTCTCAATTCATAACAGAATCAACATATTTTCTATGGTAAGTACTGAATTTGGTAACACCTTGTGTCCGTGTTATATAACAGATTCAACATGTTTCTATTTAACCCATTCAATACTGCATGAGCCTAACATGTAGAGGTGGCAAAACCCGACCTGACCCGAAAAACCCGTCCGACCCGACCCGACCCGATCCATATCCAACCCGACCCGACATTTTTAGAAAGTCAAACTGACCCGACCCTACCCGACCCGAGATCAAATAGCATGCAATCTTACTCAAATCAACATACGATCCAAAAAAAAGTGATATTAAAATTGACTCAACCCGACCCGAGATCTTCTAGAAAGTCAAACCACCGACCCGAACCCGAACCAGAACCCGACCCGCCCGCCCGATTTGCCACCTCTACTAACATGTCATTGGCATCTTTTGGCAAACACAAATTAATGACCTTGATGCACCAGTATTTCCCGCAACTCACCCAGAAAAGAGGGGAAACTGATATACGTGCAGGTATCCAAATAATGCGAGGAAAAGAAATTCAATGTTCCACACATATATTAAAATTCCACACAGTGTATCCATTTAAAACATACACTAAACAACATAAGAATCCTAAAAGAATGTAATATTTACAATTTAACATCACAGATTACAGGCTTGGTGGCTATGTTACAAGGGATTTGGAAGTAAACAGAGAGAGAAGTACAAATACAAATCTTGTGAATAGGAAATAACTTATGGGGAGTATAATGTCATGGTTTAAGATGTGTGAACAATACAAGCATAGAATGATTATCATCAACGACCCCAGCTCCATCAAACCTAACTACGAAGCTAGCGCTGCTTACACCTGCTGCTGTGCATCTAGTGGGCTGCTTTTGTAAGTTTGATTCTCACACAAGATGAGATCACAGAAGCTTGGATAGCACTTGCCACGATGTGAAGACAGCTGTTCTTGCAGCTTGAACTAATGCAGGATTTTGATAGATGCTAAAAAGAAGCAAAAATAAAAATCAATAAAACTGTCACATGATTTCTGACGATCACTTGCAGATACATGGTTCCCAGGAATAATCAAATGAGTCAAATGCATTACCCAATGGCTGTAGCACTCCATGATGCCACATTGTAGACAACATTCGCACCATCCCAAGCCTTGCGTAGTCTACTCTTCTTCTTTTTTACCTCAAATGTCTTACTAAGAACTGGTGAATTTTGAGTCATATTGTTAGTATGGTTATGTTCAGAAAAGGTATTGGAGAACTATTATAAAAGTTAAGATTTGAAAGAATCACCTTTCTGTAGTTCATTAGGAGTTAGATCCTGCAAAAATGAGAAACATAACTTTTAGAAAGAAGAAAATCATATGGTCAGCTCTGAAACCTCAAAAGTATGAAATAAAATTGCATATGGTCCCAAAGAACATAGAAACATTATTGATGTCGGAACCCAACAAGATCAACAACAGTATACAGAGAAGCAATGAGGGCATTTTATACATGTACTTTTAAGAAAATGTCATCAGGGTGCTAATAAATATTAATTAAGTTCTTGAAGGGGAGCAATGTTTCTTTTTCTTCGTTATTATTAAGTGATTATCGGTAACATGTCATTGTGATAGTTATCATCATGGCAATCTCTTCACAATCTCATTTTAGCTTATTGTCGTAAACTGAGACAAGTATCGACTGAATACTAACCTAGCTGGTACAGCATCTGGTAACTATTCCATGTGCCAACCAGCATGTCACGTATATTACTTTCTTGCTGTCTTCCAAGGTATAATTGAAATTTGCCCTTTCACTTCTAATAACTTATTACATAAGAAACCACAACAGTACATAAATCCAAAGATTAAGGCTTATTATCAAACTCAAAAATATAACTGTGCACTCTAAGATGGTTCAAAAATCAAAAACTCTTGGGAGTGGATGGTGATATTATAAAAGATAAAGGCACTGGTCTGTGTGGTTGGATGTTGTACAGTAGCAACACTATTGTGTTATATATAAGAGCTTTGACACTACACACACCATTATACAGCATAAGCTTGAAAGTGAAAGGTATAGGTGCAATCAAACTGTACCTTAGTTTCCTTTAGAGATAGTAGATACGCTGCCATGAAACATGCAAGTCCTTCCACTATATCCTCTTGTTTTACTACGACAAATTCATCTTGGTCAGACTCACCATCCCCACAGAAATTTTTCGCTTCCCATGCCTCTGCTTTATTAATAATGGACCATGATGCAGCCTCGTCTGAAAACAAGTAATATTTATTATATTATCTAAACATCGCAGATGCAAGAACATAGAGTAAAAACATGTTTGAGCTCAAAAACTCACCAGGATGAGCCTGATATAAGCTGCCGATTTTTTCTAGGAATTCTGGTGATTCAACTCTGGATTTAAGGAGATCCCTTATCTGGATTTAACAAAGTAAATTTATTAATCCTTCCCTGACATCCTTGTGAAATACAAGCTGAAACCATATACAAAGAAATCTGCAGTTGTAGATTTTCATGAACTATCTAGTCTTATCCCACAATTAAGCAACTATCTTAGTCCTATCCCACAATAAAGCATTGAAGGATTGATAATTCTCATGAACTATCAAGTCAAAGTCACAAACCAATAATCCATCTTGTTCCTAATTAGCAGCAGATATTTTGTAGATCCGTAATTATTACTGGAAGAAAGCTTCTAACAGTATCTGCTACCACAACTTTAGTTAGATCTAAGCCTCTAAATACCATATTATCCAGTCAATTCAACTATGTTTTTTAATAATCCATTACTCGAATTCTACTCACAATTGTACTAACAGTTGACTGAATTGTTTGAATTGGCAAAAACTGGGTCCCCAAATACACAAACCGCTAAAATCAATCTTCAATTGAGCAACTCTCACCTCATCCGTGTCATACCCATTATCCGTGGACGATCGGATGAACAATTCCTCCATTTCCTCTTCCTCCGTCACACCCGAGCCCTCCCCGGCGCTCAAATCCGACCCCAGATCCGTTTCTTCCCCTCCACCGTCGACTGCTCTCAAGCACTGTAGAAGCACCATCCGCATCGCCTTCCGGCGACTGTCGTGCAGGTCCGTGACCACCGCCGTCGCCGCTGCCGCGTCCGTGGGCGCGGGGTTGGGCCGTGGGCGAGAGGAGGAAGACGCGGCGGTGGAAGGCATGTTGGAACCCTAACCCTAACCGAGAAGGGAAAGGCTGCAGAAGTCGGAGATCAATAATTAGAGAAGAACATTTTATACGAAAGAGGGAAGTAGAAAATAGAATTTACATGAGACTTAATTTAGAATAGGTCGTGTTTGTTTATTTGTTGTTATTGTTATGTTTTTAGGAGAAAGAAAGGAAAGGTTAATTCTATTCTGGATGGACGTGTCGTGTGAGATAGTCAAAGAGGTGTGATTTCTGATTTGATTTGGGTTCGGAGTGTCTGCAATTTTAACTACTAACTATTAATTAAGATGATAATGAAGGGAAACTAATTAAAATAGGGAATATCTATGTTTATTTTATTACTAGTAAAGAGTCTTACGACCTTGCTATGGGATTAAATTGTTATTTCTTATAAATTATAATAAATTTTTAAAATAATATGTAAATGAGTTTTAAATTGAGAAAATTGATATGAGCCTTAAGTTTTAATGGGTTGAGATATTAATATACGTCAATGGTAGTGATCAATCTAATTAAACAATCAACGGCTAAGATTTATTTCTTGAGAAAGATAGAACTTTCGTATCAAAAAATTTAATATGCCTTTATTAGGAGTAAGGATTAAGTGATCGGTGATTGGTGTTGTGTAATCAATCGTCTCCGTTTTGTATTTGATGCTTTCTTTGCTTCAATGTCCTTATTTAAAGTCCCAAACTCTAAGCAACAGCAAACTGTTGACTCTGTTTATCTCAATGCCATCCAACTCCAAGTTGGGAACCGGAGAAGATGCAGATGAACAAAGGCTACGTGCACAGTCAATATTCTTGCCAATGAATTATGTTCAACATTTAAAATATCAATTATTATAATTAATGTCCTTATTTA
Organism: Cyperus esculentus; assembly: GCA_030179965.1. NCBI lineage: Eukaryota > Viridiplantae > Streptophyta > Magnoliopsida > Poales > Cyperaceae > Cyperus > Cyperus esculentus. Next base: position 3,633,176 of record JASGLE010000035.1, on the reverse strand, counting down.
AGTGGTGTTACTCAATGGAATCATCGCGTTTTACCAGAAGAATTCAGATTTAATGGTTTTGAATATATTAGTTTAGCAGCTTCGATTTTTTATTTTTAGTGGAATATTTAGTGAACTCAATTAATATATATTAGGGCTAAAAACAGAGCCGGAAGCATTTGTTCGAATTCATTTCGTATATGAGAAATTATTTGAAAATATGTCATCCGAATAAAAATTATCTGTATTCATATCTGAAAAAACTAATGCGGATACGAATACGGATATTTTTGTGATTCGTAAAATATGATTTTAGCATTATCAGCTTAGTTTTCATATATGCATCCAAAATATGGTCATTCATAAAATATGATTTTAGTATTATCAGCTTAGTTTTCATATATGCATCCAAAATATGGTTGTAATATATAATACGGTACAATTTACATGACACGGGAAATTGCAAATCTCTGTCTCTACTCCTTATTAAGCGTCTAAGTTGTCTTATCTGCCGACGGTCTTGATTTGTTGATCAAACGTTGATCAAATATTAGCCATTAGATTGCAATGAAGATTTTTTGTGGCATGGTAAATACAATATTTAATATTGAAGTCTATATTTACTTCATAGTATACATGTTATACTAAAACTTATATGACTATCTGATTTCTCTTTCTTCTTTTAATTTGCTACTCTCTTGATATGTGCATTAATGACTAAAAATTATGTTTCCTTTATTACACTAATTATGTTTTGTTTTGGATTGCAATATAAAGAGATGAAAAATAAATTAGAGGAGCAAAGATTATTTCCTGCCTTCAACAATATATTTTGGACTAATTAAAAGAAGCAATTTTTGTATATTGTATTTGTGGTAAATATCAGTTATATCAATCCCCGTAGCAAAGCACGGGCCAAATACTAGTTAACAATTAATGGTTCCATATATTTGTTTTAACTCTTTTTCAAAAAAAAAAAATATTTGTTTTAACTCATTAAAAGCTACTTTTATTAACAGCTCTGACCAATCAGGAAATAAATACATTTTATTCCCAAAAAAAGAAAAAAAATTAAAAAAAAATGTATATTGCCATTTGCCAGTTACCCATAAGGCCATAACGGAGAGGAGGGTTAATCATTGGTCAAAGCAAAGTCAGAGAAAGGGCCAGCTACTATACGTGCTTATTTCTCTCTTTCTTATATGAGTGCAAGTCACAACTCACAAGATCAAAAAACACAAAGTCACAACTCACAAGTCCAAAAGTAGACAAAGAACATGAGAACGTGGCTTCAATGACAAATTCTTTATATATTATAGTTTCTCGGTCCTTATATATCTTATTACGTTTCTGTAAGTTTAAGCCAAAGGAATTAAATAGAGAAGCATTGTTTTTTTTTTTATTAATAATGTTGGAGTATAATGGATTAAAATAGACCCGCTACATTTGGGCTTTTAGTATGCTTTCTTCCAGAGCCCAAATTGCGTATTTAATTGCCAGAAATATTGCTGCAATTAACATATAAAAGGCATGAGGGATGCTAACTGTCCCCCACAAAAAATCCCCCTTAAATGTCCCCCGCGCGCATACTCTCGTCCACGTCAACTATGAACACCGAAGACCATTGGATATGAACACCCGCCAATAAGCAGTATGAACATCCGAGCGCACTCCGATTTTCATCACGTGCTAAAATTGAATTAAGCACGTGCTTAATTTATTTTTACACGTGGAAAATATGCTAACTCCCGTCCACGTCAACTATGAACACCAAAGACCATTTGATATGTACACCAGCGAATAAGCAGTATGAACACCCGCGCGCACTCCGATTTTCATCACGTGCTGAAATTGAATTAAGCACGTGCTTAATTTATTTTTGCACATGGAAAATATGCCAAAAAAATTTTTCTCCCAATTTGCATTGTTCATAGAGCTCTCAAAGGGTGTTCATACTGAATGTATCGTGGTGTTCATACCACTTGCCAACTGGTATTCATACCGGTTCCAGCAGAAACGGATGGGGGACGTTTAAGGGGGACAAATGATGGGGGACAAAGAGATTATCTCAAAAGGCATCAAAAACAGATTTAAGGATATTAATTAGAATTTAAAAGACAAAGTGGGGGTTCTAGATTGGCTCTGAATCTTTTGATTATTTTCTATCGAGTGTAAGCATTTCAAATCATCCGGCCACATTGAAAATTAGATTAGGATTAGGGTATGTTTGGATCACTGATAAGACGCTATTCTGAGAATAGCAATGCTATTCTAAATCTTGAGCAATCCAAACAAGATTTTAAAATTTGGATTAGTATCAGATTAGTTCTATTCTGCTATTCTGTAGAAAAGTCGGAACAGTGAGGATAGCGAATTGAGAAGCTAAAATAAATAAAAAAAAACAATTGACATTCTACTTTATTGCTTTTCCTCCTTCCTCCTGCCATGGCACAGTAAAAGAGAGAGTTAATAGATGAACCCCTTCCTATCCTATATCCAGTAATAGACTCGCTGATTATCACCGTCGACCCATCCATTAAACTCTCCACGTCATGGCGAGTTAATAGAGACCCATATCGCTGTTATTTTCTTTCCTCTTCCGAGCCCTACTCTCTGTTGCTTCATTGACCTTTGCCTACGTCGCGCGCTTTCAAACCTTGGCTGTTGAGACCTTGAGCTTGAGGGTTGCTTCCAGGGAGGCACCCGAGCAGCAAGGTAGGAGATTCGAAATCAGAGAATGGGGTGGTGCTCTCCTGTTATCAAGGGGAGGGATGGCATGGCCGCATGGCACCGAGTATAATTTTCAGTAATTGGGGAGTATCAGTTCATACCAGTACCATGAGCTCTTTGAACTAAATGTGAGTGAGATTGATTGCAATTGGGAGGAAAAAAAAAAGATAACAAACAAACAAATCGTGCTAGCCTGAGGAGTATTAGTTCAAACTTCATACACTACCTTAAGCTCTTTGAACTAAATTATCATCTCTGGAATTTACCTTTGTTATATTGTGATTTTCTTTTAAATCGTTATAATGAATTTTTCAATCATGTCCAGAAATATTATTTATAATATTTTACGAAGATATTCAATTATATGAATTTGGACTGGTTAAAATACGAGGTAATTGTATAATAAATTATGACAACTTTGTTGTAAAGAGAAACATATAAAATTGATTATTTTATTCATTTCTTTTATTACTATTCTAAACATACAATCCAAACAACTTTTTCACTATTCTAAATAGCACTACATTTCTACTATTCTTATACTATCCAAAAATCACTATTTTTTTACTAATCTCACTTACTATTTTCTATTTCTCTATTTTTTTACTAATCCTTGCACGATCCAAACACACCCCAAGTCTCTGGGCATTAATTCAAAATAAAAAAAAAATAAAGCGCAGACTGTTGTGTTGCATACGGTGTGATGAAAGTGATCAGTGATCACACATTGCGTATGCTTTGAGGAAGCCAACTATATATCATGCATACCGAATGCGCTGCTTCATTTCTTATGGTATGGTATTTGTACGTAGCACCAGATTAACTCGTCAAATACTCGGTTGTCATTTCCGCAGATATAAATATGTAGAATATGCAATTTCATTTCACAATTTTTTTTAAGTTTTAAATAATTATTGTCTTTATATTTAATTTAGTTTGAAAATTGAAATATTGGACGAAACCAACAACTTTATTTTGATATCTCTGCTCCTTACTATATGCATGTTGGGTGTTTTGATCCGTCAACAGTCGTAATTTATTTATCAATTTTCAGAGTTAATATCATTTATTGGATTCTTCACAAGTTCTTCTGCGCCATCATTTCCGTGTTGAAGTCTCCAATTAGTTTATTTTGTATTCGTTACGCACGATATTACAAAAGAATTGGTACGGAATCTTCTATTTTTCAGTTTCTTCCTACCAATTTAAGACGCCGCATAATTAATAGCCAAAATGCGCAATTTAAGGGACATTATAGATTTCTTGTTAACTTGGTGGTCCAAAATTAGGAAAGAAATAAATTTCCTCAGCCAAAAAATTCTATATGTACTAAGGGCCAATCAATAAGAGATATCACTTCATAAATTTTTATTATATATGGTAATTGACGTTAGTGTTGATTATTTTCTCTTTCTTTATTTCATGATCTCTCAAAAAAGTAACTGTATCAATTTATTTCTTAAATGCATCTCTCATTAAGTGCACATTTTTCTATGTGATTCTTATATTCGTGCGCAACATGAATACATAATAATGTTTGACTTTAAGCATACCTTAAATTATTGATTCATAACAAACTATAATTTTCTAATTTTTTTAAAAATTTTATTAACTATTTTATTTATATATATGACTTCTGAGACTATACGCATAATTTTTCAAGCTGATAAAAGTTGAAGTCCATCCCTCAATGAGAGATGCACATAAGAAATACTTGAGGTACTTAATAAATTGATAAAAGATATGCAAATGAATTGTAAGGTTACACATAACCTTTATGTCATATAAAAAATCTTCAAACTAATTGTTATACATTGTATGCATAAAATATAACAATCAAAAGAAAAGATGCGCACTTACGGAGAGAAGCATAGTAATATTTTACAATTGCATATAATTGATATCTATTTGCGGCAATGAGCCAATGTCAAATTTAGACTATATCAATGTGAAGATGAATTCTCTTTATGAAGTTTTAAGGAACTTAATCATGCCAATGTACGTCAAAACTTTTTCTTTATGTGACCCGTAGCAATGCACGGGCTATATACTAGTGTTATTTTGTGGTCCATATCATTACAAATAATCTTTGGTTTGCTATTAAGCCAAAATTAATAATAAATATTGTAATATAAACATTTAAATATAAATATATGTTAATTAGACCTTCAAAATTATACTAAATCGTACAAAAGTTTTATTTAAAATAGATAGTTATTTTTTTTTTGAAGGAGGTGAAAACTTCTTTATGTTAATTTTTTTTTTTTAAAAACACTTTTAAACTTGAGCTCGGTTTTGTAAGTTAAAATTGAGAAACAGGGCCTTTTGGGCTTTAGTAGGATCAACCAAATATCTTGAACTGCTTGTACCAATTAAAATGAGCCTTCTAAGCCTTTTAATTACCAACCTAAGCCCAATTTTTTAATTTGACGGATAGTCCTTTTCCAGGAAAAAAAAAATATTTTTCACTTATATTTGTTCTTCTTAAAGAAAAAAAATAAAAGGGAACTTTTTTTTTTTAAAAAATGTTATAGCAATGATAGTATCCTTCAGAGCATGAAACTAAGGAATAAGGACAATTTTTAACCAAATAGGCTGGATGGTTCCATACATTGCTTCAATTTTTTCTATAAGTTTCATATGGTTTGGATTGTCGTGCTGTTCTACGGAAGATGAGAGGCAGAAATATTGCACATGGTTGTAAATCGAAATATCAGGTTTAATATACAAATAAAAAAGCGTAACAAAGCTTCGGGAACAACTACATAAATTTTGCCGTTTTTTTGCTTTCTGAAACATAAATATAACAAAGTGTATAGGATGATTTGACAAAAGACAACAATCATAGTGGTTTTGCTCTTACTGCTATTAGTCAAATGAGAGTCGCCAACAGATTCATGAAAAATAAAGGATAGGAAGAAATGAGACCGTGTGGTTTCAGCAAGACAAAAAAAAATAAAATTGTTACTCCAGTGGCACTAGCACTGGGCCAGTGGGCCTTGTTGGTATAAAACGTACAAAGTGGTACGTGACTACTCATGCATTTTAATTACAAAAAAAGGCATTAAATAAGTCGTTTACAAAGAACTGCGACGGAAGTTGCACAGTTTGCAACATATATAGTTGCCACAATATTAATTTATGCGTCCATGTGAAATATTATGATTTTCTCAGCTCCAACTTGATAAGGATTGGGTACGTTGTACATGTTATTTTAGACGGAATGGATCGATGTTAAGTTGATTAGATAACATATGCAACGTCAAAATGATCATGTTGATTTGATCATTTAGCATCACTTACTGCTTGCTAATTGCTATTATATTATCGGATCGATGGTGATTGGTGGGTTCTGACGTTACTAAATTACAAAGATTATAATAGTTTATTGTTTCCTGGATCTGCTGTTCTGCACACAAGACAAGTTCATGCAGGAACACATTCAATGAATCATTTCATGTTTTTTTAAAAAAAGAAGCTATATTATACAATTCATTCGTTTGGACTTTCGATCATTTTTGAAACAGATGGATTCCTTTCATATTCCGCAGTGGATATATTATATATTAATTTAGTGTGAATGTGTGATTCCTTTCATACTTGTGTTCCTCTGAAACTGCAACTGCAACTGCAACTGCAACTGCAATTGTTAAAGATAATTTTAATATGAAAAAGACAAACATACATGTATGATGTATTAGCCTATAGGTAAGGTTGCTGTAAATGTAATGCCGACCGTCACCTTCAGAAAGCACATTGCATTGCTCCTGAAGATAAGAAACTCCAGGCGAGGCGATGACACTCATGACAGTATCCAATACTGGTAATTATTAAATCCTACGTACAGTCAATCTATTGGCCCAACTAATTAAATCAATCCACCTTAAAATCCAAACAATATTAATTAATGACCCATAACACATCAATTATCACCACCACAAGCTCGAATTTCAGCTCTAAAACTAAAATTCAACACCGGCGAACACCTTCTTCACCTGCTCCAGCGTCACGAACAATACCACCGTGAACGGCCCCTGCCGTGTCACCGTCGGAATGAACCCCTTGTATAGTGCCATCACCCCCTCTTTACTCACTGTCTTCACTAAGCAGTCAACGGCACCCGTATACGGCGGCGGTTTCCCGTGCTCCACCTTCATGTTCATGATTCTCGTCTTCACAACATCAACCGGGTTTGATGCGCCTGCTGCCACCAGCCCGGCGGTAAAACTTGCCACTACGTGAGTCCCGAGTCCGTCGGCTTCCTTTCCCCTCCATCCCAGTATCGCCTCCTTTGCCTGGTCATATGTGGCGAGCTGTGACGCGGTCACGATCATGGCACGGTTGATTGTCAGCGATGATCCCCTCCAGAGGCTTTCGATTCCTTCCTGGCGTACCATGCGGTTTATGGCATCTGCAACGCTCTTGTAGTTGCGGCGCTCGGTGATAGGGAGGCGACCATCAGCCTGCATTCTGACCATGGCAACATCAGCAGGGTTACCAACGGCAGCGCCAATGCCACCCGAGACAAACCCGGCAGCAATCTTGAGATGTACAGGAAGAGATGCGCCGTCGCCATGGGGAGACCATTTCTTCTTGAAGAAATCGTACAATCCCATGCGCGTGGTGGAGTAGATCGCCTGACGGAGGATGGTGGCGGAGACGCCAGAGAAGAGGCCGAGAGGTCCCTCTGAGCGAAGAATCTGAGCCCCAACTGATATCGGGCCGGGCTTGGGAACTGAAGGAGGCAATGCCATGAGGGTTGTTTCTCCTTGAAGTTGCATTCTGACCTTGATCAAATCAAGAGGATGAGTGGAGGAACCGGCAACCACCGCGGCAATGCCTCCTTCGACAAATCCTTTGATACCCATCTCCGTTTTCTACTTTTCTGAATCAAAATTAACTAGTGTTTTCTGAAACAGACATATTCAGGATAGAAGAAAGATAATGATTTATAGTAAATTAAGAAGCAAATTAAGGGCTTAGGGAAATTAAGTACAGGCAGAGGAAATGAATAATCGAAATTTAGCAACTTGGTTAAACTTTTTGTGAAACATTTTACACGGACAAAAGAAAGTTGATGAATTCTACCTTTTATTATTAGAAAATCAAAGCATCTTTCTTTTTTTTTCTTTTTTCTTTTCTTTTTTTTTGGTCCTCTCCGTTGGGACAAAATAAAATCCGAAACGCAGAGGGGATTGGATTGGATTGGATTGGATGCATTGTATTGGGTTTCAATTCATGTTCATCCGAGGAGAGGGAGGCGGATCATCGATGCTTGATTAGTTGCATCTCTCTCTTTAGCTTTACTAGGGTTTTGAAATGAATTCACTAATTGCAGATCAGTCATCTTGGCGGTTGGATTTGAATCGGACGGTAAAGAGGGGGATTGGAATATTCTGGGAAGCGCAGCTGAAATTCTGTTGTGGGAAGGGAATCTAGGTGGGCCCCTGGGAGATGGGATTTCAACTCTTCATTAGTTCGTAAAAAAGGGTAAAATAATGCCGTTTGAAGCGGTACGGAGAGCTCCCAGGAGGCGATTTCGAAAACCTCTCCTTCCTTCCTCCCTTCCGCCATTACTGCCCACACCTACCACCCACCGACCAACCACCCCTCACTCTGCACACTCCACCACTCATCCAGCCAAACCCCCACCATTAACACTCAAATCTCACCATAGAGCTCCCCATCAAATCAACAAGCCGCCGAAATTTATTAAGCCCAAAAATCCAACCTTTCAATGGTCTGTAGCCATCCCCAAGAACAGAAGGAATACTCGTCATGATAGGAGATCTTCTCAACCAGGTAACTGTACCAGGTGCTTTGGAAAGGGGCACAATGCATTTACTTGCAGACTTCCCATCAGATGTCTTCAATGTAAGAATTGGGGGCACCGTTTTAAGAACTGCAATCACGACCAAGAATCTCCTCCCCCTCAAATTCAACCACCCACCAAGCCCCTCCCCAAATCAGAAAACATGGAGCCTTACCTAGATGTTCGCCCGGACATGATTGACGTTTACTTCCCGCCTGACCAGAGGGTGGGCAGGCAAGCGCGTTGCCTAGAAAGAACGGCTCTCCTCATCATGATTAGGGGGCCGCCGCTCCCGACACTCATTCCGACCATCTCCAGCACGGTAGCCAGGGTCAACAGGTGGCCGCCCCAGTCATTCCAGGTGCACGAGGCTACCATCGCCCCTTTCCTAGTGGTGTGTCCAGACGAGCAAGGGGTTGCAACCATCTGTGCGAACAACACCAGAGGCTCACCAAGGGGTCGCTACGTCATCAACGAGCACACAGAGGTTCAGGCTGTTCCATGGGCTCCGGATTTTGGCATGGCGTTCTCTCCGCTAGAATTTCAAGTCTGGATCTCAATACAGGGTGTACCACTACAAGGCTGGAATAGGGACTCCATCCGTACCACATGCGCAGGCTTTGGGTATGTCCAAACTATCCGTCCTTATTTTCTCCCCTCTGGTCAATTTCGTGACATCAGGTGTTTATTGGTTTGTGGAGATCCCACCAAAATACCCATTAGCGCTGCTTACAGAGAAGGCCCATGGTGTACAGTTGTTAGAATTGTCATTTTGAGGTACCATAGGAGGGACCACAATGTTAATGGTCTTGATCAAGGAGGTGCAAATGCACAAAGGGGGTACAGGGCCAGGCGCAACCAGGTGCAACCTCCACAGCCTGCTCGCCCCAACTCTGCCGGCTCTGGTATCTCTGAGAACCCACGTCATAGGAGGAACCAAGACCGTCCAGCTGATCGGAGTGACTCTTCAGTTAATGAGTCCGACTCTAATCACACTGCGTCGCCACCGAACTCGCCCCGTACCCATCTGGGCACCGCCTCGGGCCTTGTCTGGAAGAGAAAGCAACCCAACATGGTTTGGAGAAAGAAGGAAACAGCAACGGCGGCTGCTGTAGCGCTGCCCCCCCAGCTGCTGCCACAGAAGATCAGCAATGACCCGAGCAACCCGTATCACCACTTCTCTCCTATGCTATGCACCATTGGATCCATAACGGTCACCTTCACATCCCACCCTTCAAGGCCGTTATTCAACCTGGCTCCATTTCAATTGCTGTCAAATGCCGTCATTTCTGGGCCTTTTAATGGGCTAAACGATCTGCTCCAGTCTATGGGCTGCTTTAATAACAGCCGAACAGGTAATTCCACCCTCATTCCACACTTCAAACTGTGCACACCCCTACCTGTACTGGACAATCTGCAAGTCAACACCACAGAGGCCCCCATGACCCCGCCATTGCCGCTCCCGCCTGCTGAGCCTGTCCTTCGTCGCAGCCAAAGAATCCAGAACAGGAGGAGCCAAACTGAGGCCACTACTGCACCGCGCAGTGCAAAGCCACCAGCTAGACAACCATCACTGCCTTTCATTCCGTTTGATCAGACAGAGGTTGTCTCGGCTTCGCAGGCAATGTCAGCTCTGCAGGGTTCAGGCCTGCTTCTTACTGACAAGATTGTAGATATGATAGACTCTGTTCTGCAAACAGATGAACAAGACACCTCCCAGGACACGGCTGCAACCCCCCTTCATGACTCTGTTCCGCCTCGCTCCCTCCATGATGAGGCTGCCTTTGTTTAGATAGTTTTTTATGATGATGATGACTATGTTAGGTAATTTTAATTCCAGGGTTGCAATATTGCCCCTGATGCTTTTGTTCCAAGGGATTTGTAATCTTAGTATCCCCCTATCTAGCTTTAGTTCCGGGTTGGATTTCCTCTGCCTGATGTTTTTGTGCCATAAGTCTCTTATAGACATGGCTGCCAGTATTTTACTTCCTTTTACTCACAAGACAATCACCTTTCTTCAGCGAAATTTAGCACTTCTCGTTGCACTTATTGTTGTTGTTATGTGTTATTCTTATGTTCTGATTGTCTTGATCTTTCTTAGAGTTCAAACAGTGTTTTATTATGGATACAAACAACAAAAGGAAAATTATTGTTCTATCTTGGAATGTTAGGGGTCTCAATGATCCGGATAAACGAGCAATTGTCAAAAGGGCCTTATTGTTAAATAATCCCGACATAGTTTGTTTACAAGAGACCAAGTTATCTCAGATGGATGCTACAATGTTTAGACAAATATTGGGTCCGCAATTTTCAGAATTCATTACTGTCAGTGCTCAAGGGACGGCTGGAGGGATGCTACTCACATGGAGGGCTAGATGGTTCGTACTCCAAACGCAGCAACAAGGCCTCCATTGCCTGACAGCTCAACTTAAACTCAACTTCGATGATTCTGTAATCGTGGTTACAGGAGTTTATGGGCCTTCTACTGGAACAAACAGAACGCCGTTCTTTGATGAACTCATTCATGCTAAACCACAAAACCAAATTCCTTGGCTAGTTTGTGGTGATTTCAACCTCACGTTGTCATCACAAGACAGATCAAATCGGGTGGCTCAATCCCAAATGGCACAACAATTCGAACAGACGGTTCAAGATCTTGACCTCATTGATTTGGAATTACACGGTAGAAGCTACACATGGAGTAATGGACGGGACGACCCAACATTTGTCAGGTTAGATAGATTCCTCATTACCCCTGCGTGGTCGGATATTTTTCCCAACAGCATTCAAAAGGCCATTGCCAATCCGATTTCGGATCATTGCCCCATAGTTTGCGAATGCACAACTGCATTTCCAACCCCCAATACTTTTAAGTTTGAAAACTATTGGCTTCGAATGGATAGTTTCTTGCAATTAGTTACTCAATACTGGGAGAGAGTGCCAATGGCAGCAGAACCTGTGCAATTGTCCAGCAAATTAACAGAATTGAGGAAGCACATTAGACAGTGGAGGGATGCTATGGTAGGAGACTTCAATTCACAGATACTTGTTTGCACACACAACCTTGCATGGCTTGATAAAACCTCTGAAATTCGAAGACTCACACCTCTAGAGCAGTTGCTTACAGAATTGCTTACGGACAGATACCAGCAAATCCTTTTATGTCAGGAAGAAATGTGGAGGCAACGTGCCAAGCGACATTGGATTGAGTTGGGAGACAAGAACACTGCTTATTTTCACAGAATAGCTTCCAGTCAGAAAAGATCCAACACTGTAGCTTCGGTGCAGCATGATGGACATGAGCACTCCGATCAGGCCTCCAAAGCCCAAATTTTCTTCTCACACTTTTGCTCCCTGATGGGGGCCCAACCCGCCAATGCTGATGTTCAGTTCAATTGCACGGGCCTCTTTTCCCAATTTCAAAATTCACAATCTCTCACTCAGCCCATTACGCAGCAAGAAATACAGCAAGTCATTGCTGCATTACCTGCTAACAAAGCGCCGGGCCCGGACGGTTTCACTTCAGAATTCTACAAAAAATTTGCTCACCTCCTCTTGCCAGACCTGCATTCTGTCTTCAACTTTGTCATCCGCAATCCACAGACAACACTCAAGCCACTAAACAACTCCTACATTGCTCTCATTCCTAAGAAAACCCCAGCTACATCGGTATCGGATTACAGACCAATAAGTCTTGTCAACTCGATACAGAAAATTTTCTCTAAGATATTGGCATTGAGGCTGCAGCCATACATGACGGAAATCATCCAGCCAACACAAACAGGATTCATAAAGGGTAGGAACATACTGGAGGGCTTTCATTATGCACAACAAGTCATTTCGGATGCTCGAAAAAATGATAAGCAGATAATGCTTTTCAAGGTTGATATTCATAAGGCGTTTGACACAATGGCATGGCAGTTTCTTCTCAAAATCTTGCAAGCTAAAGGATTTTCACAACTGTGGTGCTCTTGGATACAACATCTCATACTCCCGGGTACATCCAAGGTGATTTTGAACTCAGTAGCAGGGCGAGATATCAAATTGAAGAGAGGAGTTCGACAAGGGGACCCCATATCACCCTACTTGTTCAACATTGCCATGGATTTCTTGGGAGTGTGGATTCTCAGGCTTCAATTGGCCAATTTTTTGGTCCCCCCTTTTCCAAACTGCAGAAATTGCCTCCAGTACGCTGACGACACGCTACTGTTGTTACAACCCACAGCGCAGCAGCTCCTGCATGCAAAACTGGTGCTTCGACTCTTTGGTGAAATGTTGGGCATGTTCATAAATATGGACAAATCTGAAATCCTCATTGTCAATGGCACCCCGCGTCAGATGAGACACCTTTCTAACTTAGCGGGATGCAAATCTTCCACTTTCCCTGTTACATATCTCGGCTTGCCGTTATCAGATAAACCCTTAACGATCTCGCAATATCAACCGTTGATCAACAAGTTTACATCTCGTCTACCATCATGGCACGCGGAAAAACTGTCTCCGGCAGGGCGACTTGTCATGGTAAATGCTGTCTTTTCTGCCCTACCTGTCTACTACATGTCGGTATTTCTCCTACCGAAAGGTGTCATTCGGAAATTAGATCAAATAAGGAGACGCTTCTTATGGCATGGACATAAGGAACACGATTCCTCTAAAAAACCGATTTATCTCATCAAATGGGATATTGTTGTTATGCCAAAATCAGCGGGTGGGCTCGGTGTCAGAGACATAGTTGAGGCCAATAAATCTCTAATGGCCAAGTGGATGTGGCAATGGTATACCTATCCTGATGCATGGTGGAAAGAGGCTTCACCAACAATATCTGACACACCACCATGGCAGCTACCGCACCCTACATCGTTCTGGAGAATGATGGCGCCAGTCATATCGCCATTTCAGGCGTCTATCATGGTGGTCAGAGATCAGGGCAACGTTGTTGTAACATGGACTAGAACCAATAGTCAAATTTTCACGGTCTCATCACTGTACAATTTCTTGTTGCACAGACCCCTCCACACTTCCCAGTTCGTGCAAATATGGAAGCTTAAGGGTCCCCCAAGAGTTCTTGTTTTTGCTTGGCTTGCGGCGCACCGCAAAATTCTCACAACTGACAATTTAATGAGACGTGTATGGCAGATGGCAAATATCTGCGTCATGTGCAGAACAGATGAGGAGACGGTACCGCATTTGCTTCACTCTTGCACAACCACAGTGCATGTAAGAACCTTAATACAGGGGGCATTCATGTATTTGCCACAGTGCCCTACTTTTCTCAGGATGGAAGCCATCCCCTTTATATGTGACACATCCCTTCCTTTCATCTGGAGATGCATAATGCTTACCACAACATTCGTACTATGGAGGGAGAGATGCTCTAGAATATTCAGGGGACAGGACAAATCACACATCAACTTGGCGAGAGAAATTGTAACTGAATACAGAGCATGGTTTACGAATTAAAATTACCATTTCATACTCAAATTCTCTGTAATTCTCTGTAACTTCCTCTCAGTTCCTGAATTTTGCTGGGTTGTGCATCTTGTTCACAACCTTGACTATTGTACTTTATACTATTATAATAAATACCAAAATTTGGAGGCTTGACCTCCATCTTTTCATCAAAAAAAAAAAACTCTTCATTAGTTCGTTGTTTCTTCAATTCAATCAATTGTATTTGTGGCGGGTTCTAGGCTGTCAAGGAACCAAATTTTGCGTTATTTCGTTTCGTTTCGTCTAAACGAAATAATTAACTCAACGATTTACAGTTTCGTTAAATGAAACGAAACAAATATTTCATTTCGTTTTTTATTTTCATATAATAATACCACTACGAAACAATTATTTTTGTTATTTCGTTACATTTTGTCCAAACGAAACGATTTACGGTATCGTTAAACGAAACGAAACGAAAATAAAAAAAAATCCATTTTCTGATCTTTCTTTGCGTTGGTATCCCTAGCGGGTTCTAACTTCTAAAGCAGTAGTGAGGTGTTCTGACCCCGTACAAAAAAATTTTAGAGAAAATATTACATTTTCGGAACAATATTGCCCTGCCACCAATAAACACGGCTGTATTATTCATAAGGTCAATTAATTTTTGTCTAAAGATTATAAATTATATTATATAAAAGAAAAAAATAATATAATAATTAATTACAAAATTAGCAAATATTCAAGAGAAATAATTACAACTTAGAATTAAATTGACATGAATCAAAACAATAGTACATCATAAAAGAGTAATGTTATATTTACATGTAGCCATGTAGAAAGGGATCGATCACCTTTTATAATTAATTTTAGCAATGAAAATGCTACTTGTATCCTATTAAATATACAAAGAAGGAACGATATTTTTCTATTTGATGATTATTGATTTTTGTGTGGGAGAAGAACTAAATAACGCAATTCAAATAACTTCATCATCATGCCACTGAAATGCAATACTTTCCGGCCTATAATCGCCATTTCGGCGCAGGATGAGCTTTATTTTTTCTTACCTGTCCTTATTCTCAATTTTTTTCTTAGAATTGTCCCGCTTTTCAATCTTTTTTTAAAACTATCCCTACTTTTCAAGTGCATGCATTTAGAAGCTTTCTCTGAATGTATGCATTTACAAACATATGCGTTTAGAAGAGAAATCTCCCGTATACCTACGATCGAAACGCATTTAGACAATGTTTCTAAAAGAGTAAAGAATCTAAACACATGCGTTTACAAAGTAGGGATAATTTTATTAAAAGATTGAAAATAAGGATAATTCTTAGAAAATAATTATGAATAGAGATAGACAAAAAAGTTTCTCAAAATTAGTGTCTATACGTCCATATTGTTACAAAATTTGAGTTGAGTGTTACACAATGTGAGATAAGAGTTACAAATTTTGTGTATGTGTGAATGTATGGATAGTTAAAATGAGAACGCTTAAATTTTTTTTTTTTTTATACAACACATAACCGGTACTCGTTTTCTGTAAAAAAATTGCTCATACAGTGCCACTCATTTTGTCCTCTAACATCCTCCGCTTTCTCTGACATGGATCCCATACGGTGGATCCTCATACATTCCAAGTCATTGAGATGTTAGCGGACAAAACGCATGGCATTTTATACTTGTCCCTATAAAAATTAATTATTGTCAAAAACTTAAAAAGTTATATCGCATGGACTGAACCAATTGCATGTTTTTCTGATTTTTTATATTCTTTTTGTTTAATTAAAGTACTATTGGTACAATGGTAAATATATATATATATATTTTTAAAAAAATAATAATAATACGATGGTAAAAGTAACCATTGTCAAGTAACTCTTTACTTTTTGATGTTTTTCATTAAATGAACTAAGAAATTGGTTTGGACTTTGGATATTGCAAATAAGTGACATTACAAATTGGAAATCAACAAAAAGTAATAAGATTATTCTTCACTATAATAATTTCATTTAAACAGGCATTGCAAATTTGGAAATCAACAAATAAGTGAAAACAATCTTTATGTAATTTTTTATAATGGTAACAACGTGCAACAACTAGTAGAATAAAAGTTTCAATGATTGATAGAGATTGTTAAGATATTCAGGAATTTTTTTTAATTCATGCACTTACCATAATTCAAATTATCCTCGCCCAAGGAGAATACGTACTTTGGTTAATTGGATGCCCTTCTGCTTTTGATGTTGAACCTTATTTAAGACTTTCTTTGAAATCTCCACAAAAAGGAATCGTTGAAGGTAAGATATTAGAGAAAATCAAATATAAAAGAAAAATTTATATTTGATGTCCTCTAATTCTCACTTTCATATCCCTTGTAATGTTTGCAAATTAAGTATCACAGATTTCATGAAAGAGGAATTGGAAGGTAAGATATTGGAGAAAATCAAATAGTCGCAACAAGAATTTAGCATTATGCATATATTTGATCTCCTCCAATTCTAACTTTCCAGTCCCCTAACTATTTTGATTTTTATGATGTTGGAAATTGGAACTCTGTTCTTGCTGTTTCCCGTGAAAAATATATATAGTTTTTCTCCTTTCTTCATAAAAATCATGTAATGGGTAAGAAGAACATTTTGCATTTTTATAGAAGAAAAAAATGCACAAGGTGTGAAATTCTTATTCCATATCACGGGAGATGCATGCATGAATATAATATCACACATTTTCGACTCCCATGATAAAGTCGTTCCATTTCATTTCATTGTTGACTGTTGACTGATATTTAAAGGTCACTTTCAGTTTTGAACTCTGAAAGTTTTAGTGTTATACCTCGATTTTGAAAAATTAATAGGGTAATTCAGGTATAACCCTTGTGATCTCCTTCCTTTAATTAGTTGATGATGTAAGAACTACGAAAAAAATAAACAAAAAATTTATTAAAAATCTATCTATACTCCAGAAAGAGTCTAAGCCTACTATCTTCTCAGCTTCTCAGCAATACCACGTCAGCACTCAATCTAAACCGTCCATTTATACCCTGATCGGAATGATTTCCCGGAGGGTTAAACAAGAAATGGAAATGGAATTGAAATCTAGATCGTGATCGGAATGGAAGCGGAGAGGTGATTCGATTTCATTTGATGCGATTTGGAGGGATCGAAATCGTGTCGCGAACTCGCGTCAAAATTGATGGTATTTGGTTGGATTTCGTACGGACGTCTGTGAGTGTACACTCAAGTCCTCCTCTCCCTCTCCTCCAGCACATGTGCTAAGCTGAGCTTTGAAGTAGAAGTCAGCTGCTTCTTCACAACAACTTCTGACAAATACATGCATCTCTCCACTGCTGCTTCCATATTCACACTATATTAATGATTTTTTCTCTTTTAGCCTTATGGCATACAGTAATCTGAAACCCTCATCTAGTGGCACAGTTGTAAATAGATTGAAAACTAAGGATTATTAAAAGTTTGTCAATACTGAATTCTTTTCCCACAATTGTTTATTCCGATCACAAGATTTCATTTCCAAATCATATCAATTGAAATCAACTCCATTGAATTCTATTCTTATTTTGATAGAGACCATTCCGATATTCTGTAAATCTCACCTTTAGATTATAAATTTGCCTGCTCAAATACCGCATTTAAGGATAAAAACTATTAATTACCAAAGCAATTGTTCACGTTCCAAAGAATGCAATTAAGGAGTGCATTCATTGTTGGCTGCGGATTAATTGAAAACACATATACCCTTCATCATATCTGTTGAGATTCGTGCTAGTGTTTAAGGTGTATTTGTGTGTGTGTATCTAGAGGAAGAGAGGAAGAAGAGAAGAGAAAGAGGGCAGCGTTTTTGTGGGAGGATGAAGCTCTTCCCAATTTTCCATTTTCTAATATTTATTTGGTCTTTTACAAATTTACGAATTAGACCCTACAAATACAAATAATTACAAACAATAATGAAAACATAAAAACAAAAGAGGAATGAGTAGGGACTCTAACAATTCTCCTCCTCCCGACTCATGGAGCGTGTTCGCCTACCAAACCTGCCTTCTTACAACAAGCTTCAAGCTTCAACGGCGGTACCGGCTTCGTCAACATATCCGAACAATTTTCACTCGTGTGGATTTTCTCCAACGCCAACTCCTTATTCTCAAGCACATCTCGAATCCAATGATACCTCAAATCGATATGCTTGGAACGAGAGTGAAACATCGGATTTTTACTCAAGTGAATTGCACTTTGGCTATCACAAAACAAAACATACCCATCTTGCCGAATACCCAACTCGTGCAAGAATTTCTTCATCCAAATTACTTCTTTGCACGCTTCCGTAACGGCTATGTACTCGGCTTCGGTAGTTGAGAGTGCAACACACTTTTGCAATTTAGATTGCCATGACATGGCCCCGTTTCCAAAACAAACCAAATAGCTGGATGTAGACTTCCTTGAGTCTACGTCACCGGCCCAATCGGCATCTGTATATGCCTCCAACACCGGTTCGGTTGTGCCACCAAAACAAATGCAATGCTTACTTGTACCACGCAAGTATCTTAGAATCCACTTAGTGGCATTCCAATGTGCCTTACCCGGATTCGAAAGAAAGCGACTAACCACGCCAACGGCATGAGCTATGTCCGGTCTCGTGCACACCATTGCATACATTAACGAGCCTACAACCGAGGCATATGGCACGTTCTTCATCTCCTCCTTCTCCTTGTCATCCTTCGGACAACTATCATGAGACAATTTAAAATGGCTCGCAAGGGGAGTAGTTACCGGTTTACAATTTGCCATGTTTAATCTTTCAAGTACCTTCTCAATGTACTTTTCTTGTGACAACCAAATTTTCCGATCTTTCCGGTTTCTAGTGATTCTCATTCCAAGAATTTGCTTAGCCGCACCCAAATCTTTCATAGCAAATTCGCTACCAAGTCTCTCTTTCAATGCTCTAATTTTTCGCAAATCACTACCGATGACCAACATGTCATCAACATAGAGCAAGAGAATAATAAAATCACCGCCAGAATACCGTTTTACAAAAACACAATTATCGGAATTAGTTTTCAGGAAATTGTTGTCACTCATAGAAGATTCAAACCTTTTGTACCAATTTCGTGGCGCTTGTTTCAAGTCATAGAGGCTCCTCCTCAATTTGCACACCAAGTGCTCTTGTCCTTCCGCCACGAATCCTTCGGGTTGCTCCATATAGAGCTCCTCCTCCAAATCACCATGGAGGAATGCGGTTTTGACGTCTAGTTGTTCAATTTTCAAATCCAAACTAGCGGCCAAACCGAGCATAACCCAGATAGAGGACATCTTCACAACGGGAGAGAATATTTCCTCAAAATCAACTCCCTTCTTTTGATCGAATCCCTTCACTACCAACCGAGCCTTGTATCTCGGCTTTCCTTCTTGACCCTCCGATTTCACCCGATATACCCATTTATTTTTGAGCACATTTTTTCCTTTCGGCAATTCCACCAAATCAAAAGTGTTGTTCTCATGCAAAGATTTCATCTCATCTTGCATGGCTTCCATCCACTTATTTTTGTGCTCCGATTCAATTGCTTGATCAAAGCATTCGGGCTCACCATCATCTACTAACAAAATAAAATCATTGGTAGAGTACCTTGTGTTGGCCCGCCTTTCTCGGGTCGACCTCCTCACTCCTTGTGGTTGAGGATCCACACTCGAAGAGGTTTCGGCTTGAGCTTCATTCACCTCTTGAGAGTCATTGGTTTCGGTTGGTTGATTCGGATTTGGTTGAGTTGTTTGGGAATTTGGGTTAGAGTTTGAGAGAGGAGTTAGATCAACAAGGTTCCTCGAAGAGGTTTCGGCTTTGTCGAGGCTTTGCATATCACCAACGTGCTCTTGTTCAAAGAACACTACATCTCGACCTCTAACTACCTTCTTCTCAACCGGATCCCACAATCGATACCCGAATTCACCATTCCCATACCCCAAGAAAACACATTCTTTGGTCTTGCTATCGAGCTTTGACCTTTCATCTCTAGGAATGTGCACAAAAGCTTTACAACCAAACACTCTAAGATGATCATAAGAAACATCTTTACCTTTCCAAATCGTTTCCGGTATATCACCGTCCAACGCATGTGAAGGGGAGCGGTTGATCAAGTGGACCGCCGTGTTCAAGGCTTCATCCCAAAAGCCCTTCGAGAGTTTAGAATGAGAGAGCATACAACGAATTCTCTCACAAATGGTGCGGTTCATTCTCTCGGCTACACCGTTTTGTTGTGGGGTCTTTGGAACGGTTTTCTCAAGCTTGATACCGATGGTCTTGCAAAATGATTCGAATGGACCACGGTATTCTCCTCCGTTATCGGACCGGATGCACATCACCTTCTTTCCGGTTTCTCGTTCCACTTCCACAACCCACTTCTTGAACACGTCGAAAACTTGATTTTTTGGCTTCAACGGGTATGCCCACAATTTCCTTGAGTGGTCATCCACAAAAGTCACAAAATAAAGTACACCATCGATGCTTCTATCTCCCATAGAACAAAGATCGGTGTGTACCAAATCCAACAAACTCGGTTTCTTACCATGTGGCGTTCTCTTGAAGGCGACACGGTGTTGCTTGCCCGCCAAACAATGGGTGCAAGAGGTGAGAGAGCTACCGTCACAAGGCACGAAATTCCTTTTAGCGAGAATTTCAATGCCTTTTTGGCTCATGTGACCCAACCGCAAATGCCACAAATCGGCCGAGCCATTTTCCGAAACATGCACCTCCCCACATACTTTAACTTGGGTTGCATAAAGCGAACCCGATTTCGTACCGCGAGCAATCACCAATTGTCCTCTCGACAATTTCCATTTGCCTCCAAAGAAGCTAGTCTTGTACCCTTCGTCATCAAGGATACCAACCGAGATCAAGTGAAGTCGCATATCTGGCACATGCCGAACATTCTTCAAAACGACCTTGCTTCCCAAATTGGTCTCGACACAGATGTCTCAAATACCAACAATTTTGCAAACTCCGTTATCTCCCAACCTTACTACACCACGTTCACCTTCCGTATAGGAAGTGAACAAGTTACGTTTGGATGTGACGTGGAAGGAAGTGGCGGAGTCTACGATCCAATTTGAGTCTTGACCAATATAATTCACAAAGCCTTCATTGTAGGCTATGAACACCTCTCCATCGGAAGCAAGGGCGGTGGTGTTTTCATTCTCACCATCACTGCCTCTCTCCTTAGATTGACTTCTATTAAAGCCATCATTCTTGGCTTTCAACTTCCGGCATTCAAATTTCATATGGCCGGGCTTCTTGCAATAATGACAAATGACCCCCTTCCTCGACTTCAATCTTTCCTTCGATTTATTTCGTTTGTCATCATTGTGGGAGTTTCTATGAGAACTCCTCCCCCGATTCTTGGTGACTAGAGCCGAAGACTCACCGGTGACACCCAACTCCCTACGTCTCAACTCCTCGTTGAGCATACTATCCTTCACCATGGATAGTGTTACGTCACCTTTTGGTGCCGAATTACTCAAAGTCACCACCAAAGTTTCCCAACTATCGGGTAAAGAACTCAACAAAATCAATGCTTGCAACTCCTCATCCAAAACCATTTTCATGGTTGACAAACGATTTACACAATCTTGGAAACGACTCAAATGATCCGAGACCGATGTACCTTCTTGGTATTTCATGTTTACCAATTTTCGAATGAGAAACACCTTGTTTTGAGCGGTCTTGCGCTCGTACATGCTCTCAAGTTTCTCCCACAAAACTTTGGCATCGGTTTCGGTTGAGATATGGTGGAACACGGAATCATCCACCCATTGTCTAATCAAGGCTATCGTCTTCCGATTAGACACTTTCCAAGCATCCTCCGAGGTTTCGACAGGTTTGGTACCAATAAGGGGTCCGAAGGCATTTTACAATACAATAGATCCTCCATCCGAGACTTCCAAATACCATAGTTGGATGAGGTCAATTTAATCATGGTACCACTGCTACTGCTTTCTTCCATCTCAATTTAACAAATACCCAATTAGCAAATCTCCAAATTTATCAAATCAAATCCCAAATCGGATAGCAAACAGTCAGACAGAATCAGTGCAGGTTGGGTTATGACGCACCTCTACTTCCGTTATAACGGAACACAGACAAAGAACAAATGTTGAAATTCGCCCAGCTTGCGTTATAACGCAATAGGGACTTCCGTTATAACGGAACAACTACCAACGGTTCCAGAGAGCTTCCGTTATCACGCAACACAAACGTCCGTTGTAACAGAACAATTTCATAACGCCCAGCTTCCGTTGTAACGGAACAAACCGATGCGTTATAACGGAACAGATTCTGACTAGGTTTTACCTCAAATCGCAGATGCCTTTGATCGTCGGAGCAGGAACCAGCAGTAACAGACAACGCCCACCAAATCAACACTCTACTACCCTCAGATCTGCTCAGCAACAAACAAATTTCGCAACTAACACCAAATCCCCAATCCGCATGATACGCGTGGAGTGTATAGGCTTTTACCCTAAATAATACAATCAATCGCAAGCGTACGATATTATGCAATATAGTCGGGATCGTATCCACAGGGACGGTACTAAATTTAGACAGATCTTTGTTCACAATTCTAATCCTAAAAGTAACCGATTCGTAACCAATTTGGGGGGGTTTGTTTGAAGTTGGTTGGTTCCTAAATTATTAAAAAGCAGTAAAAGACTCTAAAACAATTATGAGACAAACGTTCCTAGGGTTTTCAGAATCAGTTTGATGTTTGGACTAACTGCCTGCGTTCCGCACCCGAGAGGGTGCGAACCGCAAGATGTACAAATTTGTGGTTCTCTGTCTGTTCCTTGCTTGGTATGGTTCGCACCTGTCACCAATGCGATCCGCAGGGAACAGATCAGAGTCAGTTCAAGCTCAGTTTCTATTGTTGATCAAAGTTACCGATCCCCAACTAATCCAAAGCAATTACAAGTCCCTCAACTCTCGTTTGTTGGCACTTTTAAATACTTTTAGATCAATTCGAAATCTTTAGATTATCTCTAACCTAAACTCAATTTGCTTTCGATCACAGGTACGGTTTAACTCACGTTATAACCACAACTTCTCCTCTCGGATACAATTGGACAACAAGTTATCTACCCAAATAGTGCAAGTATTGAATCTCTATCAATTGACGTTAAGTTTTCCAACTAGACTATGCCCAATCCACAGGTCTATCAAAATAGGGTGAACTACTACAAGTGCACTCTCATGCAATTAGCAATTCTGGCCTAAGAAGATATAAATCTACCAACTAGATACGAACATACATCCACAGGATCATATCAAAGAACAAGAAAACAATTCAAGCACAATTATGAATAAGCTCAAAGCAAATATGAAAATAACTTCAATGCATAAACGTTAAAAGCAAGTATTCAATTAATCCATACATACAAACATCATCCTAAACCCCAAGAACAAAGGCGACTACTCACGCCTTGACATGACTAAACAGCAAAATAAAATAAGGGAAAAGAAAGAACCGATCGAGCTTAGGAATAGGCGAGTAACCAACTCCTTCACCTTGGCGGCGATGAACTCCTCCCTTCACAAAACTAGACTCTCAACTAAACAATGACTATTGACTAAACTAATCTCAACACATGAGACCTACACAAGACTTGACAAGATCAAGATACTATGAGATGATATGAGATGTGAGATGATATTGTAAGAGCACCCCAAGGGGTCTCTTTTATAGTAGAAGTTGTCTCAAATTTAGGTGTCTGACTTCTGGTTTCTTGGGGCGCAATTAAGGGAAAATTCCCAAAGGAGATCGCCAGAAATAGCACACACCAGAAAATAGGTGTTCTGTTGTGTTTTGAACTGTCTGCGTTCCGCAAATAGGAAAGTACGGTCCACAAATAGAAGTCCAAAGAGAGCTCGGCCTTGAAATAGCATTTCTGTCGCTTAAATTGGCTCTCTGCGTGTTTCCTTGATTTAGATATGGCGGTTGTGAGCTGGCATGACATGAAAACAGAAGTTCTATTCTTGATTACGGTCCGCAAATAGGGGGTTGCGGTCCGTAAATAGATGTTCCTTTGTGCTCCTTCGCCTATTTTTGCTCCTTGCTCCAATTTTAGTCCGTAATAGCTCTAAAAGCTCCGTTTACCTGAAAATAGGACCAAAACACAGAAGTAACTTGATTCTAGGCAATCTTCTAATAAATGCTAATGAACTTAGGATTTTAGGTGCAAATATAGGTGCAAGTCTGGTTAATATGCAGATATGAAATAGGTGCATCAAATCTCCCCAAGCTCAAACCCTTGCTTGTCCTCAAGCAATTACTTAAACCTAAGAACAGACTGTACCTAGACTCATTCCCAAATTCCCAAGTAATGCAAATGAAAGACTTTGTGTTTATGTTTAACTCAAGATTTATGAACAAGTTTAAACTAAGCTTTATCAACAATTGGGTAAAATTACTTCATAAGACATGTGTTATAATAAGTAACCTAGACGAGCGACTCTTGTTCCATGAAACAAATAAGACAATTGTACTTTTTCGGACCTAGATCTTTCAATCAAACTACAAAGTGGTTATTTAAGCTTTGCTCATCCCACGTGAACAACTTTCTCGTTCTATTCAACTCCATAGACTTTGAAATGCCTTATTTTATTTGTGTTTGGGAAATGAAGCTCGAATCAGTTCGGATGAAAAATTAAAGGGTACACCACTCCGAACTGAACGCAACTCCAACCTTTTGCGAATTTGAGACATTTTAGAATCCAATCGATCCGGATGGAAAAATAAAGGGTACACTCGTCCGAATCAACCGCGATCCTAAAAGCCTCTTATTTGATTTGATTTTCCGCTGCCCAAGACTTATCTCGTCATTTATGAACATTTACGGATTTAATTATTTTTATTTGACATTCAAGCTATGACATTCCACTTTGCCAGACCCATGTTCACGTGAAATCAACAAAACCAAAAGAATTTCCTTTTTCATTCTCAATCAGATTTTCGGTTTACTACTTTTTCCAATTAAAACTTACTTAATTCATGTAACTAGCCACTTCAGAACAAGAATTACCGACTATAACAAATATCTCATGAAGTTATCCTACTCAATTTTTAATAAAACAAAATTCAAAAACACCCAAAAATCTTGAATTTAACACCTACTCAAAATTTTTCATAAATGCAATGCATGAAAATTCGAAAAATTGGACTAAAAAAATGCATGGACTCTACAATCAAGTTTACTCTATTCTCCCTCCCCAAGCTAATCCTTGCGCTGCCCTCAGTGCTTAGAACTTAGATATGGAAATAAATGAGAGAAAGAAAGAATACGACCTGATGGACTAGCTATGCTCCGTAGACGTCATGGAGACTCCCCAAGCTCAATCGAACTATGCCTTTCTTCTGTCTGAAACAGGGATCTGTCAGAGCTTACTGCGGAACGCAATCTGCAGCTTGCGGAACGCAGGTAGATGCCAGCGCCTCGTTTCTTCGTGATTTCGAGCTCTGATTCTTCATGATTCCTTGGGTTGACTCCTGGGACTACAAAAACAAAACTAAACATACCTTATGCAATATTATGATGAACTTGTTTGTATGGACTAATTAATACTATCTAAACTAACCTAAACTAACTTAAACTACTTTATTTTGTGCTTGGGTTGCCTCCCGAGAAGCGCTACGTTTTAGGTCCCGAGCTCGACCCCTAAACTACCTAAATTATTAAAGAAAATACCTGACCTGACGCCAAGCTATGCGCGGTGGGGACCTGTCTGTCTCGTACCTGGTTACACCTTTCTGCGGACCGTGCCTGGTTGAGTACGAACCGTAGTCAGTTGCTGTGACTGAGTGCGGAACAGATGGTTCTGCTTGCATTTGAAAAATCGACTGTCTGTCTGGTGGGTCTTCCTCCTGCGGAACGCACCGAAAATCCTGTAGTCCGCAGTATGTGTTATCTGTTGCTGTCTCGGGCTGATCTGTCATTTGTGGCTCAGCCCTTCCTCCTTCCCTCTGCGGAACGCATGTAGTGAGCTGCGAACCGTGTGATGCATGTACCAACTGATCCTGCAGAGGAGACTCGTCATCTTCTCGCACCTCATGGACTCCATCCTCGATAACGTCCAATCGGCAGCAGTCTTCGAAATAGTCGGGGTATTGCATTGCTTCTTCAACTTGGAATTGAACCTTGTCATTTCCAACGTACATCGTCAACGTGCCATCTCGTGTGTTGATAACGGTACCGGCGGTCCTTAGAAAAGGTCGCCCTAAAATGATCGGCACATGCTTGTCTTCCTTCATGTCTATCACAACAAAATCTCCAGGAATAAAAAATTGCCCAACTCGAACGGGTATGTCTTCAACAATGCCCAACGGCTTGCGCGTGGTGGTATCGGCAAGTTGGATCGTCATGCGAGTCGGTTTAAGATCTCCAACTCCGATTCTTTGAAACACCGTGTAAGGCATGAGACTCACGCTTGCACCCAAATCGCATAGTGCTTTCTTAATGTCGGCTTTCCCGATGGTACATGGAATAGTGAACTTGCCCGGATCCCCAAGTTTAGGAGGTAACTCACGACTTATGACTGCGCTTACTTCATGATTGAGTTGTATCCTCTTGCAATCTTTGAGACTCCTCTTGTTGGACAAGATGTCTTTCAAGAACTTGGCGTATGAAGGCATTTGCATGAGAGCGTCGGTGAATGGAATTGAGATTGTGAGTTGTTTTAGTACCTCCATAAACTTGGAAAATTGCTCATCCAATCGATGTTTGGCGAGTCTTTGTGGAAAAGGAACAGGCGGCTGATAAGGCAGTGGTGTCTCTGTTGCTTTGCCTTTGTCCTTTGCTGAGGTGGCACGTGAAACAGGATTGGTATTCTGGTCAGTTTTGTCTTCTGTTTCATCATCCTGCGGACTGTACTCTCGTGAGTGCGGACCGCAAGCTGTGTCGGTTGGGCCTGACTGCTTCGGTCGCGAAGTCGGTTGGGTCGTGCTCTTCTCTGTTTCTGCTAACCGAGGGATGTGCGGACCGTGTACAAAAGGGTGCGGTTCGCACTCTGCTCTGTCTGAAGCGGTTTTCGTAGTTTTCTGAGCGGTTTCGGCATCAGCTGGTCCCTTGATACTCAGGTCAGGTTCCTCTGGCATTGGAGGGTCTGTGTATTGCGTGCCGCTCCTCAAGATATGTATAGCCTTTACTTCGCCGTTTGGATTAATCGGTTGACTCGGAAGCTTACCCGTGCCCGTCGAGCTTATGCTCGCATTAGTGTCTCCTCCCGCTAGTCTAGCCAACTTCTCATTCATGGCTTGCATTTGTTCAAAGATCATTTGATTCATCTTGATTTGCTCTTGCATGAAGGTGTTGACCTCGGGTGGTACGTGTGGTTCTTGTTGGGGATGCGTGTTTGGGTGTCGGTATAAGTTGTTCGGCGGGGTATTGCGATTCTGGTTTTGGTTTTGGAAGTGGTTGTTGCTGTAGAAGTTACGGTTTCCACTTCCTTGACCTGGTTGATACTGGGTCCCTTGGTTCTGATACCTCTGAGGAGGGTTGTACGACTGTGCGAACGGAGGCTTTGGGTAGAAGGGTGGCTCATTGTTGATCGAGTTGACTTGTCCTCCAACCTCGGGTTGACGCAAGGGGCAGTTTTCGTAGTCATGAGATTCTCCACAAAGAGTACAAGATTGGACTTGCACGGCATTAGTGGTGGCCTTTTGCTTGTCAACTTGTAATTGAAGGGCGTCTAGTTTAGCTTGCATCAAAGCGAGTTGATCGACTTCATAACGTCCCTTCTGACCTCTGATTTGCTCACAGTTGGACCATTGTTGTTGCTTTGCCAACTTGTCAAATAACTCCAAGATTTCATGTGGCTCATTGTCAATGATAGACCCACCTGCACCATAATCAACCAAAACACGACTTTGTGAAGTTAAACCATCATAAAATGCATCAACCAACATCCAATCAGTAAAGTTATGGTGAGGACAAGATTGTCTCAATTGGTTAAATCTATCCCAAGCATCGCTCAATGATTCATCATACCCTTGTTTGAAAGATGAAATTTGTGCCCTAACTTTAGCAGTTCTCCTAACAGGGTAGTATTTTTCAATGAATTGTTTAGATAATTCGGCCCAGGTACCAATTGAGCCTGTGGGAAGAGAATTAAACCATGTTCGTGCTCTGTCTCGTAGGGAGAACGGAAATAGAGCCAGTCGGACGTAATCTGGACTTGCCATAATGTTCTTTACGGTTCTGCAACATTGGAGAAAGTTGTTGATGTGATCGTGTGGGTTCTCCGACTCCAAGCCGTGAAAACAACTTTGTTGGATGAGATTGACTACCCCTGAGCCAAAGTTAGGAGGATCCCCAACTATGTCAGGAAGTACTATAGGTCCTTGTGCATCGTCAACTTTGGGGATGTGGAAATCCCTTAGAGTACGTGGCATGTGACGCTGTGCTTCTTCTTCTTCCTCTCTCCTTTGTCTTGCTTCCCGCTGTAGTCGTTCGACCTCTGTCTGAAGCCTTTGCCTTTCGGTAGCAGCTTCTTGCAATGCAAGCCTTGTTGCTTCGTCTGCCATGTCTTGCGGACCGTGAGCAGTGGAGTGCGGACCGCAGGAAGAGTCTCTGATCGACAGCTGCTGGAAAGTTGTGGTCAGGTCGGTCGGAACTGAGGTTGGGGTGTCTTCTGGTTGTAGTCTCGGATATTGAACACCACTTCTCAGCTTGTAGTCACCAACCGGCGGTAGTCGGTCCAGCTTCTGTCACCTGTAACAAAAGAAAAAGAAAACTAGAAAAAGGGGGGTTAGAAATAGAAAAGAAAATAAAGAAAAAGTCTAGAAATAGTGTTGCCGTCCCCGGCAACGGCGCCAAAAAGCTTGATACGCGTGGAGTGTATAGGCTTTTACCCTAAATAATACAATCAATCGCAAGCGTACGATATTATGCAATATAGTCGGGATCGTATCCACAGGGACGGTACTAAATTTAGACAGATCTTTGTTCACAATTCTAATCCTAAAAGTAACCGATTCGTAACCAATTTGGGGGGGTTTGTTTGAAGTTGGTTGGTTCCTAAATTATTAAAAAGCAGTAAAAGACTCTAAAACAATTATGAGACAAACGTTCCTAGGGTTTTCAGAATCAGTTTGATGTTTGGACTAACTGCCTGCGTTCCGCACCCGAGAGGGTGCGAACCGCAAGATGTACAAATTTGTGGTTCTCTGTCTGTTCCTTGCTTGGTATGGTTCGCACCTGTCACCAATGCGATCCGCAGGGAACAGATCAGAGTCAGTTCAAGCTCAGTTTCTATTGTTGATCAAAGTTACCGATCCCCAACTAATCCAAAGCAATTACAAGTCCCTCAACTCTCGTTTGTTGGCACTTTTAAATACTTTTAGATCAATTCGAAATCTTTAGATTATCTCTAACCTAAACCCAATTTGCTTTCGATCACAGGTACGGTTTAACTCACGTTATAACCACAACTTCTCCTCTCGGATACAATTGGACAACAAGTTATCTACCCAAATAGTGCAAGTATTGAATCTCTATCAATTGACGTTAAGTTTTCCAACTAGACTATGCCCAATCCACAGGTCTATCAAAATAGGGTGAACTACTACAAGTGCACTCTCATGCAATTAGCAATTCTGGCCTAAGAAGATATAAATCTACCAACTAGATACGAACATACATCCACAGGATCATATCAAAGAACAAGAAAACAATTCAAGCACAATTATGAATAAGCTCAAAGCAAATATGAAAATAACTTCAATGCATAAACGTTAAAAGCAAGTATTCAATTAATCCATACATACAAACATCATCCTAAACCCCAAGAACAAAGGCGACTACTCACGCCTTGACATGACTAAACAACAAAATAAAATAAGGGAAAAGAAAGAACCGATCGAGCTTAGGAATAGGCGAGTAACCAACTCCTTCACCTTGGCGGCGATGAACTCCTCCCTTCACAAAACTAGACTCTCAACTAAACAATGACTATTGACTAAACTAATCTCAACACATGAGACCTACACAAGACTTGACAAGATCAAGATACTATGAGATGATATGAGATGTGAGATGATATTGTAAGAGCACCCCAAGGGGTCTCTTTTATAGTAGAAGTTGTCTCAAATTTAGGTGTCTGACTTCTGGTTTCTTGGGGCGCAATTAAGGGAAAATTCCCAAAGGAGATCGCCAGAAATAGCACACACCAGAAAATAGGTGTTCTGTTGTGTTTTGAACTGTCTGCGTTCCGCAAATAGGAAAGTACGGTCCACAAATAGAAGTCCAAAGAGAGCTCGGCCTTGAAATAGCATTTCTGTCGCTTAAATTGGCTCTCTGCGTGTTTCCTTGATTTAGATATGGCGGTTGTGAGCTGGCATGACATGAAAACAGAAGTTCTATTCTTGATTACGGTCCGCAAATAGGGGGTTGCGGTCCGTAAATAGATGTTCCTTTGTGCTCCTTCGCCTATTTTTGCTCCTTGCTCCAATTTTAGTCCGTAATAGCTCTAAAAGCTCCGTTTACCTGAAAATAGGACCAAAACACAGAAGTAACTTGATTCTAGGCAATCTTCTAATAAATGCTAATGAACTTAGGATTTTAGGTGCAAATATAGGTGCAAGTCTGGTTAATATGCAGATATGAAATAGGTGCATCATCGCACACGACTTGGCGAGACGCGGCGGAACAAACTCGAGCGCCGGCGAAGCGACGGCAACGACAGTGGGGCAGCGACGGCGGCAGCCAGCGGAATGAGCAGGACAGCGGCAGCAACGAGCAACAGTGACGGCGGCGAAGCTCCGGCGACGGTGGCGAACGGTGGCTCTGATACCAGTTGTTGAGATTCGTGCTAGTGTTTAAGGTGTATTTGTGTGTGTGTGTATCTAGAGGAAGAGAGGAAGAAGAGAAGAGAAAGAGGGTAGCGTTTTTGTGGGAGGATGAAGCTCTTCCCAATTTTTTATTTTCTAATATTTATTTGGTCTTTTACAAATTTACGAATTAGTCCCTACAAATACAAATAATTACAAACAACAATGAAAACATAAAAACAAAAGAGGAATGAGTAGGGACTCCAACAATATCTTTAAAACGGTATGCTAGCTGATATAAAAAATGTCACTGACATATTTTATCGAATATAAAATTGTAGCTAAGTTTCCCATAACTTAAATATAAATTATAAAATAACAGATGACTAGTAAAAGTGGAGAACACATATATGCATTATTTGAAGAGTTAGACTATTATACTAACGTTAGCATTTCGGACCACCTCTGCATCGGAGTTTGGCTCCGCCCCTGATCGGATGACTAAGATATGTCTTTTAGATACAATTAAAGAGAGGTGTCCAATAAGAACCACTCGATTCAAAATAAAAGGTTGCTTAACCAATCCATAGAAGAACCACTTACCACAATCTCTAATCAAACAATTCACCGGAATCTCCGAACCGTTCGTTGGTTCCTTGAGCATCCGCATTGCTATTTCTAATTGTATTTCTAAACGGTCCAGATATACAGATACCAAAAAAGATACTAAAACAGATACTAGTTATGACGTAAAATATATCCAAATTGAAACATTAATAAATTATCTTGAAACAATTAACGTATTAACTTGAAACATTGTAGTATTAAGTTGAATAATACAAATCATAAATTAAATCATCTACTTGACTCACTACTAAATCACATAAATATTACCTTAAAGTTGTTGAGAGAACGTATAGGAGTAAGATGACTTTATATCATTTGTGTTTCATTTTAATCTCATTAAGTTTCAGATTAACTTTATAGATGTTTCATTTTTATCGCACATGTTGCAGATTAACGTTAAATTAACTTTGTATGGTGGTATCCCTGACGGTATCTTTTGTGGTATCCCCATAGCATTTTCCATTTCTAAATCCTATGTGTCACCTTTTGAAAGCCTTTCAAGGATGTAGAGACTTTCTACAGACTTTCTAAATTAAAAATAAATGGAAAAACTTTCTAATTAAGAAAGTCTTTCGAGAAGTGATTTCTGATTAGAAATGAGTAGATTTCAAAGATGTGTTAAATGAATTTCTAAAGAAACTTTCAAATCTCAATTATAATTACAATATTATCCTTAAGAAAGCCCCATAAAATTTCAAGGATGCAGATAAGATATAACTTTGACGAATTTTGTTAGAAGGAAAGCAATGAGGCCTTTTAAGGCCTTAGAACGCAAATATTTACACATCTTGCATCAGTTATTCAGGTTTACCGGGTCAAGGAACTGTCCTGGTGAACTTGATCTGTTCAGAATCAGTTGGCCTGCTCGTATATACTGTTATAACAAATTGGTGAAAACGTGGCCGGGAGGCTGCCGAACGGTCTGCCCGGCGATCTAGGGTTTTGTGGGGAGGGAGAGAGCAAGAGAAAGAATACCAAATTCTCAATAAAACTCAAATTCTATTATCTCTCTTGTATCAAAGTTTGTTACATAGTAGAAAAATATAAAAGAAACAATGATACAAGCCCAACGGGCCACAAATAAATTAGGGCTATAGTCTAACATATACGGTACAAGATGACTCTGTTTTCTTTAATTTTCGTAAACCTTTTTTGGTGCCGAGGAGTGAGCAATATCAGGCAAAGCATTTACTAGGCTCTCCATAAATCATAATCATAATTTAACCCATTGTTATGACTTATGAAAAGCAGCTGTCCTACAAGATATATTCTGCTTCCTAGGCACTGCTCTCTAGAGATATTTAAAGTCATTATATAACCAAACTGTGGTTAGTTCTGTACATATATTTCAGTACAAAACAAAAAACAAACTTCTTGCCAACCTTTTCATAGTGATAATTAACTTGTACACATAAAATGAGCACTACAGTGTGCACCAAGGGGCTCTTGCTATTAGTCATCCTTACTGCAAGTCTTGGTGCAATATTTCCTCATACCAAAGCGCAGGATGTTGTGCCAAACGCTCGAACAACTACTTCACAGCTTACTGAATTAGCCAAGAAGGCAATGACCGGTAAGAAATTACAATTTCTTATGTCTGATTTCAGTTCTTCTGTGTAAATTATGTTATGATTTTCTAAATTAATATCAGGGACTGTAGAAGCTGACACCAACAGATATAAGGAAGGGAAGCTCTTCTTTGCTCGGCCACAGCCAAAAGTGATCCCGCGTGACCTACCGCCTATTCCATTGCCACTTGATGTCAAAGATTCTTTAAAAGTGTAGTACAAGTACACAAATTAATGGATGAGGACAACAAAACACACCTTGTGAATTTTTTCTTTATTATGTCCTCTTGTTTATGAATGTTATAATTACTAATTGAGAAGTGTTTCTGGCAATAAACTATTCGTGGTGCAAAAGCTAGCTTGTCACTTCTGCTGCAGGACACATGATTTGAAGCACTTTTTTTTTTTTTTTTTTTTATCAAACTCTCTTCTATTTGATTGTCCCCCAATTAAATATAGGGTTTAGATCGGTTGAAAATGCATATTTTGACAATGATGAATTGATAACAATAGAAATTTAAATAAGTTGGAATAAAATCTTAAAAGTAATAAAAAAGTTTATGGTTGCCTTCTTGAACTTTATAGATTGATAATGTTTCAAATTTCATTCACTTTAATAGTTGGTTACTAACTCATCAAAAGTTCGTACAAATTTTAACGGTTCTAATATAAACAATCTTTGATGAAATATAAAATATTCCTAAAATTGCTTGAAATTTAAAACATACTCAATCTATATATTTTACAACATTTGTATAATAGTTTTTTCTATTCTTACGGTTTTTAAATATTTTTTTTCAATTTTTTGGAAAAAAAAATTGTCAACATTGTAAAGATAAACATTGTCAATTAATCCCTTTCCCTTATATATAAGGTAGTCTTGAAAGAGAACAGAGCATCCTTATATTTATTCCTAATGATTAATATATGAAGCTCATGCATAAGCAGGGGCGGAGCCAACGTTGTCCAGGGGTGGGCATTGAAAAATTTCCAAAACTAGCCCTTAAAAATTTACAAAATTATCCTTTTTTGAGAGAAAATTTACAAAATATACTTAATTTCCAATAAAATTAATAAAATTGACCTTACCCTGGAAAATATTTACACAAATATACCTTCAAAATTTTACAAAATATATCTAACTTCTTTAATAACTACAAAACTATGTTACATTAAAAAAGTTGGCCTACCCCTTCATTGCAGTCTGGCTCCACCCCTGTGCATAAGGCCTGATTTTTCAAAAAGATCATTACTATAAAATCCAAATGAATGCATTGGCAGTCGCGGTCAACCCTTCGAAAATAAAAAAAAAAAATCCAAATGAAGGGCACTGCTTATCCTGCTCCAGCTTTTTGCTATTTTTATTTGCACAATGATCTGTCTTGTAAAAATAGTAGTCAGTTGTGTCTTAATTAGAGAGAGAGATTAAGAACCAATGAACGTTCACCATAGTTGTACACCAATTGTTTTGTTTCTTCTCATAACATGCTTCCAGGTTTCAAGTAACAAGTTACTTACATAATTCTGAGTTCTTTTTTTTGAAAAGTTACATAATTCTGAGTTTGAGAGAGATGTTCCTGATTTTGCTGTTAGCGTTTACGGTTCTTACCAATTGGTGAAACCTTTGATTCTCTTGGTGAAATGATGTTCAGCACAATTTTCAAATAATAGGTTATTTTATAAGACCTCAACATTTCCTTATTCATCAGTTCATATGTTCAACGATTGGCATTTTTTTTATTTTTTTTTTCAGTGTATAACAGTTATCCTCATCTCAACAACATACTGAGGTTGCATTTCTTTTCTTATATATGTTTTTCAGTGTAGTAAGATGGCTAGAGCAGGAGCACATGTTATTGACATCAATAGATTAATCATCTCTATGACAAGAGAACATGATTCTGCCTGGTTAGGAGATAAATTCAGTGAAGAAGAGAGGAGGGATTTCCTTATTCATAGAGTAAATCTACATGACCAAGATAAGCATAGGAGTGCCTACTCGCCGTACATTCTCTCTATCGGACCTTATAACTACGGTATTCCAGCAACACGTGCTATGCAAAAGATGAAGTATAAGTTCCTTAATCATATTGTCAATCTGAGGCATGAAATTGGTTTGCCGAAGTTCTTAGAAGCAATGAAGGGAATAGAGGAGAAGGTGAGAAATTGTTATGCTAGTGAGATTTATATGGACAGGAATGAATTTCTAAAAATGCTGTTGCTTGATGGGTGTTTCATTCTCATCTCTTTTAACGGAATTGAACAGTCCATTCCAGATCTACATGAGCCTACTGACATGACCACAAGTACTGGAGAAGTAACTGATGTTGAAGCAACATCGCAAAGTACCCCATGTTATGCTAAGCCGGAATTTGATGAAGAGTGTTCTTGTTCTTGTCCTACTGACCCACTCTATAGTCAAGCATTTTGGCATGATATGCTACTTCTAGAGAACCAAATTCCTTTCTTTGTCATAACCAAGATGCACGAGCTCATCACTGGGGGAAGCGACAAAACTCCGGATCTTGTTGAAACTTTTGTCGATTTAATAGAAGCTGTGCTTGGCAACTATCCAAATGCAATTTCCAAATCTAACAGGCCAAAAACCTTTTTCCATTTGCTACATTTATGCCACATGTACTTTAGACCACATTTCACTCAAGTCGAGCATTTGGAAAATTATTTGCGGCCCCCCTTATTTCACAACCTCCTTCAGTTAGGAAGCAGATTCTTTAGTAAATTCAAAGAAGCAGAACAGCAGCAAGCAACACCATGGCATTCGGCAACGCAATACCATCGAGTGGGGATCAATATTAAGAAGAGAATATTTTGCCCTGAAAATCCACATTCCCTTCTCGACATTCTATTTTATAACGGCATAATCGAGATACCTTGTCTGACTATTGACACGGATACTTATAGCTTGCTATGCAACTTGACTGCTTTCGAGCGGTCCTGCACTCAGTTTGGATGTCATGTGACTGCATATGTTACATTCATGTCCTGCTTGCTTAGCAAGTCGGATGACGTTTCCTTCCTCACCAAAAAAGGTATCGTCATGCACCAACTAAACAGCGATGCTGAGGTA
The DNA here is from genome assembly GCA_030179965.1 of Cyperus esculentus. NCBI lineage: Eukaryota > Viridiplantae > Streptophyta > Magnoliopsida > Poales > Cyperaceae > Cyperus > Cyperus esculentus. The sequence continues at coordinate 3,597,123 of JASGLE010000035.1, read as the reverse complement.
GCGGACCTCTTTAGAACAATTGCTGAATCTCTTGCCTTTGATTTCAACAGTGACCATTACCTCAAGCCTCTTTGTCACAGGATAGAAGCTTATTATCAGAGCAAGAGGCCAGTGTTAAGGGAATTGCTTGGCTCGGTCGCTTCAAATGTCTATCGTTGGACAAAGAAAAATGATTCCTCAGATTCACTGACGACAACTTCGGAAGAAATCCTGGTATGATGAATTGTTCTTACTGTAAAAGAAGTGCTATATATATACTAAGCATATTGCTGCACTAGAAATTCTAATTGCTCAATTGTACCAGAATTAGGAGGTTGTGGTGCTTGGCTTAATTTTCTCTGGCCGGGCTGCTCTCTTCATCTCTGAAAGTACTTTTGCTGGTGGTACTTGTTGTATCTAAAGACTCGATTGCAACAACTATTAAGCAGAGCAGAGATGTGGTTATGTTGCTCGCATATATATTGTAATAACTTGTTTGAATGAAATTCGTATGTGGCCTACTCGATCGCTTTGATGTTTAAAGAAAAAGAACAAAAATTGACTTGCTCCGGTCTTTTCTCCCTTCATTTCTGAGCTATAGCCTATAGCCTATAGCCTATAGTTCTTCAGCCCAAAATCTGCAATTTGACTAGTCAAAGAAAACAAGCGTGTATCAGTGTTATGTTGCATATTCATATTCATGAGTCTACAACATTCTATTAGGTGTTATATTTAGAACCTAATGAGCTTTTTTTTTTTTTTTAATTTGTGTTATCCACTTTCTATTTAAGCTAAGTTACACAAATCACTAGAGATATTAAAATTGAAGAAACAATTATTTCGTACACTATCTTTCATACTATTTACGTGATAGATTAAAAGTGATAGATTAATCAACATCATAATATTAGTGTAATTCAAATAATATATAGTACAATTTTATATTGCTACTTCAAAAATAATAAAATAAATTATTAGATAACTAAATAAAGAATTGCATAGTATTTGAAAAAAAAAGAAATAAAAAGAAAAAAGATAATAATGAGTTTAACTTTTAAAGATGATAACACTTGAAATCATTTTTTTTTTATTTAGAACATTGTTATTAGACTTATGTTCTATGAAATGAAAATTCATTTATTTTTTAAAAAATGAGTAAATAGTTTATTATAGTAATTATTTTAACATTATATTTTAGAGAAATTTCCAAATAAATTAGAAATATATGAAAATTTATAAACATATTATTTGACACGTCAACAAACGAAAATTTAAATTTAATATAAGTTAGAAAGAGGACAGACAAGTTGAAAATATTTTTAAAATTTTAATTAACAATAAATACAAGATAATAAAATTGAAAAAAAAAGGAAAGGAAGTTACAATAATTTACATTCCATTAACGTTATGCAAATTATCTCAATAGACATTGCCGAAGCAACGTGAGGCACTCCTCTAGTGGTTATTGAAAATTTGAAGAACTGTACCACTTAATGCTAGACTAGATTAAAATCAGGCTCACTCGCTCGTAATCTACTCATGTTCGGTTCGGTTTGATCGAGTTGATTTAGCTCGGCTCGATTTTTTTTTTTAATTCGATTCGGACTCGATTCATAATAGCTCCATATATATTAGTACATATTTTTTAATTATTATGCCAAAATGGTTCATAATAATATACCATTTTGATCTAGCATTTTGTCAAAACTGTTTGATTTTATTTGATTGACTGAACATATGTACTTATTTTGTTGTTCAATTAATAAATTACCAAAATTATTTAACTATAACATATTATTAAATATATAATATACAGATAATTAATTTATACTAGAGCTGTGAATCGGAACGAATACAATATTACATAAATTAATAGATAATGAAAATAAATATACAATTTTCATATATATATATATAGAGTCTAGCTACGGTGAGTTGCAACTCACGGGCTGCTCCGTGAGTCGGGATCCAAAAACATATCAAATCACCTCCAAATTTCGATTTATATGGCTCAATAAATTTTTCATATCAAAATCTTATAGCACGAACAAATTTTTCATTTTGGGAGATTTTTAAGTATTTGTTTGAGATTTTTTAAAATGACTATACAATATTAATAAAATAATCAATGTTTTATGTATCATTTTAAAAAATCTCAAACAAATACTTAAAAATCTCCAAAAATGAAAATTTTTTGCGTGCTACAAGATTTTGATATGAAGAATTTATTGAGCTATATAAATCGAAATTTGGAGGTGATTTGATATATTTTTGGATCCCGACTCACGGAGCAGCCCGTGAGTTGCAACTCAACGTAGCAAAATTCTATATATATATATATAGAGCTAGACTATTATGCTAACGTTAGTATTTCGGACCGAAATGCTAACGCCTCAAAATTGTTGTTATCGTATCCAAAATCACGATTTATGGTGCTCAATAAATTCTTTATATGAAAATATTGGGGAATACAAAAATTTTTTATTTTTAAAATTTTCTAAGTATTTGTTTTGCATTTTTGAAAATAGCATGTACAAACATCAATATTTTATTAATATTTATGAGCTATTTTCTAAAATTCAAAACAAATACTTAGAAAATTTTAAAAATGGAAAATTTTTGTATTCCCCAATATTTTCATATAAAGAATTTATTGAGCACCATAAATCGTGATTTCAGACACGATAACAACAATTTTGGGCCGTTAGCATTTTGGTCTGAAATGCTAACGTTAGTACAATAGTCAAACTCTATGTATATATGTATATATGTGTGTGTGTGCATATATATATATATATATATATATAGAGTTAGATTATTGTGCTAACGTTAGCATTTCAATCCGAAATGCTAACAGCTCAAAAATTATATTATCATATCCGAAATCGTGATTTATGGTGCTCAATAAATTCTTCATATAAAAATATAGGGGTAAACAAAAATTTTCTATTTTTAGAGTTTTCTTAGTATTTATTTTGTATTTTTGAAAGAATGATGAACAAACATCAATATTTTATTATTATTTATGAGCTATTTTCAAAAATTCAAAACAAATAGTTAAAAAACTCCAAAAATGGAAAATTTTTGTATTTCTTAGTATTTTCATATAAGAATTTATTGAACACCATAAATCACGATTTCGAATACGATAACACGATTTTTGAGGCGTTAGCATTTCGGTTCGAAATGCTAACGTTAGCGCAATAGTCTAGCTCTATATACATATACACATATATATACATATACACATATATATATATATATACACATATATATACATATATACATATATATACATATATACATATATATACATATATATACATATATATACATATATATATATCTTAATAAATCACCTTCAAATTTTGATTTATATGGCTCAATAAATTCTTCATATCAAATCACCTTCATATTTCGATTTATATGGCTCAATAAATTCTTCATATCAAAATCTTATAGCACGCAAAAATTTTTCATTTTTGGAGATTTTTAAGTATTTATTTGAGATTTTTTAAAATGATACATAAAATATTGATTATTTTATTAATATTGTATAGTCATTTTATAAAATCTCAAACAAATACTTAAAAATCTCCAAAAATAAAAATTTTTTGTGTGCTATAAGATTTTGATATGAAGAATTTATTGAGCCATATAAATCAAAATTTGGAGGTGATTTGATATGTTTTTGGACCCTGACTCACGTAGCAGCCCGTGAGTTGCAACTCACCGTAGCAAAATTCTATATATATAGAGAGAGAGAGAGAGAGAGTAAATCTAGCGTGCTCCTAAGAGCACGGAGGCCTCCCATGCTCCTAACTCAAAAATCATACTAAACCATCATGAAATTTTGATTTATCATTCTCATTAAATTCTTTATATCAAAATCTCTTAGGATACAAAAATTTTCCATTTTTTGAGTTTCTTAAGTATATGTTTTGGAATTTTTTAGAATGAACTCGAAATAATAATAAAATAATATATAAAACTACATCATTTTTAAAAAAATATAAAACAAATACTTAAAAATCTCAAAAAATGGAAAATTTTTGTATCCTATGATATTTTGATATAAATAATTTAATGAGACCCATAAATCGAAATTTCAAGATGGTTTAGTATGATTTTTGAGTTAGGAGCACGGGAGGCCTCCGTGCTCCTAGGAGCACCATAGTTTTACTATATATATATATATATATATATATAAAACCAAACTAGGGTGCTATCGGCAGCATTTCAAGCAAATGCTGCCAACAGTCTGGACCGTTTGATTGACATAACGATTTGTGCTGGATCTGATTAAAAGGGCGGAACGGAGAGGGGTAACGGACCCGTTAACGAACTTGAGCGAAGGGAAAAAAAAAGATCTCCGTCTCCCAATTTGGTCTCATTCTTTCCTTCTTCCTTGTTTCTTTATGAATCAATGAATGTACATTTATACCCCTATGTTGTTTGCATCTTGCTGGCCTATTCTTCTCTCCTTGCTCTTCTCACGGAGCATCAAATACTTACAAATTAATAATAGATGGTCCATTTACAGAAGAGGAGGGATCTATTGACAATGGATCGTTTTCGTTTCATTTCGTTTAACAAAACCTTAAATAGTTTCCTTTATCGTTTCGTTTGGACGAAACGCAACGGAAGAACGAAAATAATCGTTTTATAGTGGTATTATTATATGAAAATAGAAAACAAAATAAATATATTGTTTCGTTTTTCGTTTTGTTTCATTTAACGAAACTGCAAATCGTTGCGTTAATCGTTTCATTTGTACATACATAAACAAACGTGATTCATCAAAACATAAACGGATAACGCTCACTTTATGAAGAACTCATTAAATGGGAAGCTACGACCCTTCAAATTAATTGCATACATATATGCATCCGGAACAAATTCATTGTGTAAATGTTTAGTCCCACACAGGTAATAAGAAAATGATCTTAATTTTCAGGACCTATAAAAGATTCCAAGGCCAACAGTTCAGACTTCAGAGTGCACCAGAAAAACAAATCAGATTAGGTCTTCAGCCTCTTGTAAAGGCCAATATATTTACTATGGTCATCTCTTCTTCACGATTATAGCCATGGCGCGTTTCTGCTTCCTTTTGCTTTTGTTGGTGAGTAAATTGTATTCAATATATTCTTTCTGCTTTTTTATATTATTATCACAATTAATTTGTTTCCAGTATTAGATATATGACTATACCTTAAGTATTATTTTTTTTCTTCTTATTCTTTTCTCATTAAAGTTGGCTCTAGTTTTGTTTTGTGTTGTTTTTGTTTTTTTTTTCCTGCTTCTTAGTTGGCTCTAGTTATTAACCTTTGCTGTGCTGCTCCGAGCTGTGGGGTACATGATAGATATATCGATTTGCATCGAGATTCATGCATGCACAAATTAATACATAATGGCCGGACAGATCATGTAATATGAATGTCTGATACACTGTGCATGACATAGCACAGGAAAAAAATAATATGATCTCAGTCGGCTCAGGTGGCTGGTACCAATTGATCCCATTTGAGGATCTTACAAATAAAAAGTGCATCCCTTAAATTAACTCTGTTTATTGTATGCAATATTTCTTTTTTTTTTTTTTGTTTCGAGGAAAAAAACACTCTAGTATATATATCTATATCTATATAAACATCTTTTACTTGAACTAAAATGCTGAAAATTCATTTTGATTCTATGTACTTAATTTGCAGTTGTGTTTCCTCAAGAATGCCACAGCAAATGTGAATGATGATCTTTCCCCATTGGAGGTTTACTGGCACTCCAAGCTACCCAACACCTCCATGCCAAATATCATCTGCAATCTTATCCATCCGGGTTTAGTCTCTCTCAATCATTTTCTTCCCTTTACCTCAAATTAAATTAATATGAGTTCTTTTTTCTTCCAATTAGAAGTTCACTCTATAACAGTGATATATGTATGAAAGCAATCTATCGGATGTCAAGCTGTTGGCTATATATATGTAGATACAAGAATTAGTTCTGAATGAATTTCATTTGGGCCTATTGGATTTATCAACCTTTTGTTTTACTAAACAGGGGAAGAAAGGACATTTTATTCAAGAAAATATCCTTATTGGTGCTCCAAGAATGTGTTCACTGATGTTGTTCTGAGTTTCTACTTCCACCCAAAGAATGTAAATCCAGGGCAAAGGTTGAAGGAATTGCTTTCAGGAGAAGCATAATCGGCAATGCATTTGTCCCTCGTGTGGGAGCAAAAATATATGATACCATTTTCTTCGATGAAATGTGGGACTCTATCTTGCAAAGGCGTGAAAACATTCTGCGCCACATCTCTCGAGTCTTTGATCGACAATGTGATCTCTGAATTTGGGACCCAAGAATACAAGTTATGACCACAGTGCTGATTAAAAATAGAGCAGCACAAGCTGAAGAAAAACTCTACAAAGTGGCTTCTAAAATGCAAAAATTACCTCACAGGAAAATAGTGTTGTGCCACTCACAACCGTGATGGCAAGCTGTGTTTTACTGTCACATGTCAGCCACATTTGAAAGGTACATTATTCCCCTAGAAGGCATTGATGGGACCAAGATCAATGCTCTTGCAGATTGTCACTACGATACTGAAAACTTTAACCCCATCTTCTTTGAAGTGCTTAAGGTAAAGCCCGGCACAAAACCGATGTGCCACTTTCTCCCAGAAGATCTTATTTGGGCTTCACATCTGTGATCATATATGTGTTCTTCTAGCTTCTGTAGATGGGTGTCCTTTAATTTCAGGATGTTCTTGTTTAGATTAACTTCTTGTGTTTTAATGAATAATTTAATGTTCAATTTTGTTTTCATTTGTCTGGCATGATAACAAAAACATCCTTGCAAGTGAGGGTTATTATCTAGAGGAAGTTGATTCATCACATATTTGATACCAGATCAATTTAGTAAGTTGTGTATCCATGTTATCCATCTATCCGGGAATCCTCTTACAAGCGTGATTCGAGGCAGAAAATCCCAAGATAATGTGTCGAAAGCCTTTTTGAAGTCAATTTTGATTAGAACCGAGGGTGTATTGTGTTGTTGAAGGAAACACAGTGATTGTCTAGCGGACTGGAAGGTTTCAGTTATTCTTCAACCATTGATAAATGCAGTTTGGTTATTGGAGACCAGTGCAGGAAGGAACATCCTCAACAGTTCTGTACTATTCAAAACTAGCACTACACGTACAATTCTCTTTCATCCGTCAATAATTTCACGTTTCAGTTTTAATCACAAATACAATATATAATATATGTTGAACCCATCAACTACCATTTGTTCTAATCACAAGTTACATTTAGAAATAAGAAGCCTTCAAGAAAAATGTACGTATAAGAGATATTCTTACAGTTCCAAAACCCATACGGAGGCATTTTCCTTCAAATTAAAGTAATAAAAATTGAGGAGGGATCCATTTACATTCCTTATCTTGACATTTTTGACAATAGAACTTGTAAACAATTTTAAAAAGTTCATGAAAAATCTTGGAAATGAATAATTGCATTACTTAACTAATTGTAGATTGATAGTGTTTCGAACTTCAATCAATTTGAATTAACATTATTCGACGGACAAAAGTTGATTAATTAGGCTCAGCTGCACTGGTACGGTGGCTTCCCTTCTCTGGTAGTGCTGTCTCAAGCTTTTCAAGCAGACCTTTCTCAAAAGCATATAAGAGTTTACGAAAACACATCAAATTACCCTGTAGATTATTCATCTGATGCCGCAGTTTGCGCAAAGATGCAGAATCTTTCTTTCTCTCTTCAGCTGGCTTTAACCCTGGCCTCCAGGCCGACTTTATAATATTCATTCTACCTATATATACAATATGCATGCCAATATAACTTGTCTCAATATTAATTTTGCTCACAATATATATGCATAGCCCCAAGTTAAAATGCCTTTTTTTTTTTCTATTTACTAGTTCAATAATAACTAAATGAACAAGAAAAGATAAAACTCACCGCCGGCGCCAAACAACGGATGACCCTTGATCACGCTTTCCTGCTGCTCATATGCAAGTGCATGGATGAAAAAGGCAACTGCCGATGCAACGCCCTGCCAAATCTTGTTCAGGAGCTGTATCTCCTCCTCGTCTGGTACGGTATCAGAATCTCCAATGACATTAAGATCTTCAATGATGCCCATTAATCTCTTGACATTTTCCTCCTGCTCCAATCTCCCACTAATTGCATGCTCCCTTTCCCTTTCCGGGCGACCTGCATTTAGGCCATGAGTTCGGTAAACAAAGGGAAATCACAAGTAAAACAATTTAAAGACATATATAAATATATATATATCAGCCAAAAATTTACTCATGCAAACGATGCCAATATATATATATAGTTCTTCCTGGAGCTGCATCATGGTGTTTAGTTTATCGTTAAAAGTTCTTAAAACAATTTGCACAACACAATTTACATATTGAAATCATATCAAATACCAAATTTTATAATTTTTGGAAATTGTTTACTACTTTTTTTTTATTTTTTAAAGATAGGTACTTTTTGACATCCAAATTGTATTATTTGATTATTATTTTTTCGGTCATCTTTCAAAAATCCAAAGAAGATAGCAAACATATCTTTGTTGATCATATATATAAAAGTCACCTTGTATCATTGGATTGTTCAAAACGGAAAGCTCACCTAAGCTGTCATCTCTGCTTCCTGGAATAGCAAGCATCTTTTGTTAGTCTGAGATATGATCATGAGGTTGTAGAGTTTATTTCTTACTGACATTAAATTTGGTTTCCAGTACTAATATATATTAACCCAATGAAATAAGAAATGAATAATCGATCGATCATATATATATATATATATAGCGTAATAATAATATTAACCGAACGCGAGTACCCACCATAGTTTAATATAGTGAGAGCATGAAGGAGAGCCCAGCCTTGGCTTAAGGTGGCCTCACAAATTCCGATTATTTCTGATGGGTCCTCCAAGTCGAAACAGTTTGAGTTGTTAAAAAAATATATCATGCGTTCGTTATCATGAAACCGGCCTGAGAGGAAGTAGTATGCCTGACAAGCAAGTCGAATTCCTCGTTGGACATGTGTGATATAAGCTGGGATATCCTCTATCGAAACATGATCATATTTCTCATGATGAATTAGTTCCCTCGACAGTACTGCCGCTGCTGCTTCACTGTTTCCAGACCAGTACCACCGTTGGAACAAAGCATCCCAGGGCTCACTCAGAGTCAGAGATAGTTTTGTCATTATAGCATCAATAATGCCCAATCAATGCTTCTCAAGATCATTTATGTTCGAAAAAAAAAAAAAGTACTTTTCACTACTGAAAAATAGTTCCAGCTTTAATTCAACGCCAGAATTAAACTCAAGTGAACTGAAGAAACCAATTTCCTGCGACCACAGTTTTGTTTATAGATATCATCATATAATAATAGCTTAACAGGTCACTGAGAAGTGCCATGAGAGTAGCAATCAAAGTTTGCTGGGGAGAACGATGTGGAGAGCTAAGCAAAAGGCGATTCCAAAGGCGAACTTGCAGGCGATTCCTGAATCAGCATTGAAGACGGCAACACCAACCTTGAAGACCATTCAAGCAGGCCAGACGAACACTGATGACAACCAGAAGACTCACCAGAAAAGCATTCATGCCGCCATTAATGGTGAAGATATGGGTAATACTAACAAAAAAGGTATCTGGGGAAAGATCTCGTATAATTACTCTACACAAAAAGCAGATATTACAGGTCAGAGGGGCTTTAATGAAGGAAGAGCAACCATAGCAGCTAGACCCAAGTTTCTAAAACCACCTATGCCGACTCGGGAGTGGCAAACCGTTGTCAGAAAACATAGGAGACCAAATCTTCAACCATCAAAAGGCTGTTTCAAGTGTTTTCAACTTGGGCATCAAAAATCTACTTGCAGAAACAGCATTAAATGCTTCTCTTGCAAAAGGGCTGGTCACACTTACTATAAATGCCCAAACAAAACAGTGAAACAGTCCACAGCAGTACCAAACCACAGGGAAAAGTTGAAAGAGCCAACAAACCACCCAAAAATGGCAAACAACTTTTATGATGTCAGGCCAGATGTGACCAAAGTTCATTTTGAACCAAGGGACCACCTCAACCAGCATACAGACTATCTCAACAGAGCTGGTCTGATCATGCTCAGGTCTGGAATTGCAACACCTTTCCTGGAACAGCATATTGCTGCAGCCATCTCTGAAGAGGTGGGGTGGGGCATTGACAGTTACGTAGTGCATGAAAATGGTATCTCCCATTACATAGTCGTTTGTCTCAACACTGACAACAGAGACGACGTGGTGCAGAAGGGACCATACCTGATTCCAGAGTTTCAGCTTGAGTTCGATGTACTGCCATGGGAGCCGCACTTCCAAATGATGTTCAACCCGCCACGCTTTCGCACGTGGGTGGCATTAAGGGGTGTTCCAATGCAAGCATGGTCTCGAACAGACATCTCTCGCCTGGTGCAGCGTTGGGGATATCCATCTGGTATCTACCCATATGCTCTACCATCTGGGAAATTCAAAGAATTACGGCTGATCATAAATGGTGAACACCCAAGTGAGATACACAAGCACATCCTTTTTAAAGAAGGCCACTACTCCACTGTTATAGAAGTGCACGTTCACCGTTGGGAGATCATCGCCGGGGGCCCTCCGCAACCACCACCGCATGATGGTGGTAATCACAACCGGGGTGATCATGGGCATCATGGAAACAATGGCGGACGAGGAAGCCCACGCTCGGATCAGTTTTCATCGGAGGCAAGCAATGACATGTCACGTCCTTACATTCCACATGGTGAAGGAACATCCAGGAGGCCATATGCCGGGAACGGCACTAGAAGAGTTGCTCGATTCAGAAAGGGGCCGGCCGGAGATGCTCACTCCGGCAAACCGGTTCAGATGAGAGGTGTTTGGGTTCCTAAAGCACAACTGGTCCCACAACAAATAGCACCATACAAATTTCAGAAGATTACAACACCGAACCACACTCAGATGGAGGCACAAAAGATCAACCTGGTGGCAAAAGGAACAATACTTGGAGACAAACCGTTGCAACTAGAAAAACTCAAAAAGCCTGCAGTTCCAATGAAGGTCAAACAAGTAACTGTTTCTGACACTTACCTTGAACTTCACATGGCAAACAAATTTCAAACCCAGTCCATCATCATATTGGCTCCTCCACCAAAGCCAATTAGAGAAAAGATGCACCTTTTACTAGGAGCTTTAGTCATGATGGGTCAAGAAGAACCAGTAAACTTAGCAGAGTTATTTGTCCAAGGTGGAGGTGGCCTTCCATTGGAGCAGCATGGTGGCCTGGAGATAGAGGGACAGAGCCTTGTTTCACATGATGGAATTGGGTTTGTCACTGATGGGCCTCAAATACCTGCCCCAGTCGATCTGGGCTTTGGTGAAGCTCTATTCCTCACAGGAAGCCCACAAATAGAATATCTTTCCAAGGAAAATGTGATGCCCACAAATTTGCTATCCAGCAATAAGAGGCTGAAAAAAACAGCACTCCCAAGTGCAGAAACATTAAGGAGGAGCCCAAGATTGAAGGCAATGAAGATGATCCCAAAGCCTGCTAGGAACAAGAACAAACCATCAGAAATGAAGCTTCCTTTCAATGAGAATGAGAAGGAGGATCCACTAGAGACAAGCCAAGCTCTGACTCTATTTCAAACAACCGGTGTGCAGATGTCTCAGAATTTGGAGGAACTGGTGGCAGATGCTCTCAACCCGCCAGAACCTAGTACACCGGTGCATGAAACGGTACCGCCGGTACTATTGATGGATGAGATGCTTTGAAGTTGCTAGATGATGCAAGACAGCAAAGGGAGTATTTTTATGCTGTTAGTTATGATTAGTATTATCTATCTAGTAGTCAAGATAGTGATTAAGTTAGTAATTATGCTATCTGTGTTATGGTTCGGTATGAGGTATTTTGTGTTAGAAATTATGTATGTTAGGATATGGATGGTTATCAAGGAAGGGTGCTATGTTTTAGTGAGGTTGAATGTAATGACTAGCAAGCAGAATGGTGCATTATTGAGAAAGGGTTGTAGTGGTACTTTTTGTGTTGGTCAACAACCCTTGAGATATGCTTGTAATCCTTAATTAATGAATTCCAATCAAATTAATAGAAAATTTCAGGTGTTATCTTGGAACGTGAGAGGTCTAAATGATAAAAATAAAAGAACTACTGTTAGAACATTTGTCAATAATAAAAAACCGGATGTGGTGTGCTTTCAAGAAACTAAATTAGCTTCCCTAAATGTCATTGTTCTGAGACAGTTATTGGGTAGAAGATACAAAGGTTTTACAACATTGAATGCTATAGGAACAGCAGGGGGCATGTTGATAGCATGGAAAGAAAATATTTTCACTCAACATAGTGCTCATAGAGGACCGAATGTTCTAACAGTAGACTTAAAATTCAAAATGGACAATTCATTATTAAGGATTACAAATGTATATGGGCCCTCAAGTGGATATAATAGACAACATTTTTTGGAACAGATCAAAGAGGAACAACCCACTGATGACATACCATGGATGATATGTGGGGACTTTAACATGGTGTTGCGAAGCAGTGAGCGATCATCTCAGGTATTATGGCCAAGAGACAGGCAATTCAGAGGTATGGTGGACCAACTAGCGCTTATGGATTTACCGATTCAAGGAAGGCAATACACATGGTCAAGTGATCGTGAAGAAGGAGCTAGGGCCTGCTTAGACAGGTTCTTGATATCACAAAGATGGAACATGGATTTCCCGGCTAGCACGTCCACGGCGCTTCCTAATACTACCTCTGACCATTGCCCGTTGATATGCAACTGTACCACCAAATTTCCTAAGCCTAACACTTTCAGATTTGAGAATTATTGGTTGCTCATTCCTGATTTTTGTGATATGATAAAAGAGGAGTGGATGATCATGCAGATAGCAACCACACCGGTGCAATTGCACTACAAGCTAACAAATTTGCGGCAAGCTATAAATGCATGGAAGAATGATCGAGTGGGCAACCTAGACACACAAGAGCAGATTTGTACTAGAGCAATTGCGTGGCTAGACAGGCAAAGTGACAGAAGGCAGATCACACCCCTAGAATCGCTGGTTAGAAAGGTGCTGAGGGAGCGGTACCAAGAAATTGCAGTGGCTAAAGAGGTAATATGGAGGCAGAGAGCTAAAAGACAGTGGCTAAGAGAAGGTGATAAAAACACATCTTATTTTCACAAAGTGGCCACAGTGCAAAAAAGGCAAAATATGATTCATTCATTGCAAGAGGAGAACACAACTCACACAGAGCACATGGCAAAGGCAAGAATATTACACAATCATTTCTCACAGTTAATAGGTTTTGAAGAACCTCAAACAATCTCCATGAATTTGAACCAGTTATATGGAGATAACAGTGGATTCCTAAATGTAGATTATGACATTACGGAGGAGGAAATTAAAAGGGTAATTAAAGAATGGCCAAATCACAAATCTCCGGGACCCGATGGTTTCACGGGGGAATTTTACAAGAAGTTTCAACAATTAATATTGCCAGACCTATTAGCAGTATTCAATAAGGTGATTAATCAACCAACACTCACCCTTCATCCACTGAATGGATCGTATATAGCTATGGTGCCGAAGAAAAATGAAGCTAAAACACCGGCAGATTTCAGACCCATAAGTCTCATACACGCCGTACAAAGAATCTTTTCAAAGATTTTGGCGCATAGATTGCAGAACCATATGGATATGTTATTACAACCGACTCAAACAGGTTTTTTAAAAGGTAGACATATCTTGGAGGGATTTCATTATGCCCAGGAAGTGGTATCGGCAGCCACAAGGCAGTCAAAAAAGGTTGCATTATTCAAGGCTGACATATATAAGGCGTTTGATTCGATAAATTGGAAATTCATTCTACAATGTATGCGGGCCAGAGGATTAAGTGATAAATGGATAAGTTGGATGGAGCATTTAGTCCTGCAAGGTACATCACAGGTTTTACTTAATTCGGTGGTTGGCCGGAAAATTCAGCTTAAGCGGGGGGTACGACAGGGTGACCCGCTATCCCCGTATCTGTTTAATCTTGCAATGGATGTATTGGTAGTATGGGTGAAACGCCTCAATGAGATGCAAGTGCTTAAACCCATATTCCAAGGCTGTCGAAGTTGCTTACTATACGCGGATGATACACTGTTCTTTCTTAAACCAGAAATTCAGCAATTGCGAGTGCTAAGGCTGACCATGACGGTGTTTGCAAAAGTTTCAGGATTGAAAGTAAATTTACAAAAATCAGATCTTCTGGTAACTTGCACACCAATCTTTCAAGTCAGACAGATGGCAAGTGTTATCCGGTGCAAGGCCACGGAGTTTCCGGTCAGATATTTGGGATTACCATTGTCAAACAAAGCCCTAACTGCTGCAAATTACAAACAACTAATTGAAAACATACAAAACAGATTGCCGGGTTGGCAGGCAGAAAGCTTATCAATGGCGGGACGAGAAGTCTTGCTCAGTTCTGTTTTGACGGCAATGCCCATATATTTCATGTCGGCTTTTCTACTGCCTAAGAGGGTCATTAAGCAAATTGATAGATTAAGAAGAAGTTTCCTATGGCATGGGCACAAGTCGCAACAGCCGGAAAAGAGATACATAAGCCTCACAAATTGGACGGTGGTCACTATGAATAAGAAGTTTGGGGGACTGGGCGTTAAAAATCTTGAGAGATTGAATCAAGCTTTACTATCCAAATGGATGTGGCATTGGCTCAGTCAAAACAAATGGTGGCAGGAAGCAACGCCGGTACACCACATCTCGGATAGGCCATGGGAAGGCAGAGCAAGATCTCCATTCTGGAGGTCTATAGCAAAACTAACAAACTCTTTTTCTTGTTCAGCACAATTTCAGGTTGCCAATGGAGTCAAAACGAGATTCTGGGAGGATGCATGGTTGGGCGAACCGCTGAGTCAGTCGTATCCGGAGCTGTACGCAATGACAACACAAAGATGCTTGACGGTTGAAGAAGTGTATGATGAAGGGAATTGGCAGCTACATTTCTCTTCCGATTTTGCCCCTCATACGTCCGAGCAATTGTTGAGAGCCAGATTGCAAACCGTGACCATTGATCCTACTCGAGAGGACACTGTTACATGGGTGAGAGGTGGTGGAAGGTTCACTGTTAAATCACATTACAATTTCCTACAAGATGCACCACATCCATATTCGCAGCTAGCCAATATATGGAAGATCAAGGCACCTAGACGGGTATTATTTTTCACTTGGCTTATGATGCGCAATGCGATCTTAACAGTAGACAATTTAAGAAAAAGAGGCTGGCAGTTACCTAATAGATGTATCATGTGTCAAGAGAATGAAGAATCTGTAATTCATTTGTTCACTCATTGTGCATGGGTGAAGGAGGTACGGTCATACATTCATGATGTATATCAGCAAACTCAGGGAGCATCGAGTCAGTTCAAGAGGGGTGATATTGAGTTGCTCTCGCAACAGAGCAGCATATGCCATTGGGTAAACATGGACATGACGTTACGATTTGTAGTATGGAGAGAAAGATGCACTCGCATTTTCAGGGATGAATCAAAAACGCAAATGCAAATCACCACAGAAATAATTTCAGAGTTCAAGCAATGGTTTCCTGAATAGCAGCATTTGTGCAGATTTCATTTTTCTAGTTTTTTTTTTTTCATGTATATTGCTTCGATGTTCATTTCTTTATTTTCTATTTTTTTAACTTTATCTCTGTCTGTAACAAAACGATCACCCACCAGTGATCCATTATTACAGATAAATGAAAATTTGGGGGCTAAGACCTCCATCTTTTGAATCAAAAAAAAAAAAAGATCATTTATGTCATCAATCATTCTCTCAATCACGAGGCACCGTGAGTAGTCCGAGTACACATCGACCTTAGTTGAAAATTGCACCATGTATGTTCCTTAATTTATACACCAAAATTAAACAAATAAATAAGAAAAAGATGAAAGAAAGATGGTCAGTGCAAACGATCGATACGTATATATATAAACAAGTGTACGTACCAGGCGTAGGAGGCGGCGTACAATCCAATACTTGCAAGTAGGAGATCTTCTCTTCCATGGAAGGAGGACAGTAGAACAAAAGAGAATGCGATCGGAGATCAAAGAAAGCAAGAAGGAACTTATGGAAGTAAAATGCACTGCTCCTCTCCCTGCCCCTGCTACCTAGATTGACTGCTGCTGCTGCTGGTGGTTGGGGCCCCTGCTGCAGTCTGTACTCGATGCCCATCAGTGGTGTATAACCTGCGACAAATTAATAATTAAACGTACAAATATATTTCTCATTTCAAATTAAGTAGCTAGATTGTAATTAATTGCTAATTTTCTCATTTCTTTATTTATTGTTTGAATTAATGAATTTAACATACATGTGTAGATCGAAACCCCAATGATAATATCGCATATATATGAGATTCTACTTTGCATTTTTCTATCAGCGATCGATCATGTATTACAATTTATATATGACACACTTAATTAATTATATAACTGGTTTTAATTAACACTTACTGTTTTTTATGTCCATCTCTGAAACAGATGCTGAGAAACTGGCCAAATGCCTGCGCACTTCTGCAAGCTCCTCTAGATGATGCAAACCAGTAATCGTTGAGAAGCAGCACGAACCTTCGTGGAAAACTGAACTTAATTTTACCAAGCAATTAATTAAGCCCGCAAATTATAAATTTAATTTCCACTGAGCAGATGAATTAGGGTTAATTAAAAAAAGAAAAAGTGCATAAACTTGATAAATTACCTGGCTGAACTTCTGATCAAAGAATGTGAGAAGAGACCTTATATACTTTCTAATAACAAGATAGTATCCGATTTCGGAATCTCCTGGAGGGTCATATACTCGTCTGTGCTCCATTGCCTGAAGTACCCTTAGTACTTCCTTCAAACACTCTTTTCGACTACGCTTCATCACACCCACACCACAACCGGATCGGTATGGTTGGACATTGCTCTCATTTGAAATGACACGAGCCAAATGATCAAGTGATTCTTTGTAGGAGCGCTCCTGAGCAGCAGTTGGCAAGAACACTTCGTTCGTTTGAAGTCTCGTAATAATATCTCTTAGGTAGTCTAGTCTGGTTTTCGTATCAGTAGTTTCCATTGCGCTAGCTAGTTACTTCTCCAACTTGCGCATGTACGTACTGTCTTTAACGGAATCAAAGTTTGCTAAATTCTGCTTGTTCAAAAAAAAAAAAAAAAAAATATATATATATATATATATATATATGATATGATATAACCTCTAGTAAAAACGATGTACTATAATATATAGTAGTATTAGTTTGAGGTGTATATGATTAATTAGTAAATCAATCATATATATATGGTGGTGACATTTGTTGGTGATTGGTTTGGGTCTTTTCTTATATATCTTTTTAATTTTATTATTTTCATTTTCTTTTAAGGTATAGCACTATATATATAGTACCTACGATAATCATTTAAAAAAAAAAACAGAAAAATTAACTTTCTTAGGAGTTGAACTCCTGTCTTTAAGTAAAAGCAGTACTGAACCATTCTTAATCTCTTATATATCTTAAACGGTGCAAATTTAACATCAAATAATTATGTAATAGATGTCATAAAATTCAATACAAGCACACATTAATCAAGTAATCAACTACTGAATGGAACTGCATTAATTAGTGCATCATTAATTCCCCCAAATTCATAAGTGTTGATTTATTTATCTTGGGAAGACACACCACTCCACTCGCTCTGTGTATTTGTACGTCTTGACGACGATCAGAAGACGAACATTTCAATTGCCTTGAAGCCGTATCATATTTTTAACAAAGTTTCACTATAGGATCTATATATTATATCTCCATGACGTTTACTAAGTTTTTTCAGAAGCTGGTCGACTGAGGTTCTATGTCAAAAGAAGAACATCCTACTATCCTAGACAAGAACCAAAGCAGGAAAAGTCAAATTTAGTAAAATTGAGCCCATGCTCCTCGATCCGCCTCGCCATCGATCTTTTGCAACCTCAAAGTTCTTCCTTTTACTTATATTTTTCCATCTTTATTATATACGATCAATGCCTGTATATCAATTTTACTTTTTCTATGCTTCTATCTTTACTTATTTTATTAGGAAATAAAGGGCGAAAAAAAATTAACCCAACTTTTCAGAAAGAATATCTTGTGGAGTATTTTTGTTTTTAATTTGGTCGTTGGCAAAAAAAAAAATTAAAAAGAAAAAGATGGAAGAAGAGGATTTTGAGAAGAGGAATGAAAAACGTGCATGAGAGAAGTTTTAAGTACGTACCACAATAAAAAGGTGATAATAAGCATGTCTAGTGGCATCTTCAATTAATGAAATTTTCTGAATGGCACAAATATATATTGGGCACGGAGAGAGACGAAGAGACAACCCGATTTAATTAGTTACATTAATTAGATTATCATTATGTATAAGAATATAAAAAGAATGGAGTAGACCCGATTATTTTTATATATAAAGCTAGCTAAATTTAGAAACTCACAAATACATTGAATTGAAGGGATAATTGAGAAACCAAACTATATATATAAATTAAGATTTTTACGTACGTGCTAAACAGGATGTGCTATCTATTTTCTTAGGTTAACTATGGTCGTATTAATTATCTTCTTTTTCTTTAAAAAATGGAGAATTTCACGTATGCTCTTCTAAACTACAAAATTATATAAATAATTCCGGCCGGCCCCATTCAAAATCTGTAATAATAACATAAACATATTTATGCGTCTAATTTACACTAACTCGATCGGCCCATAACATAACAAAGACTGCTGGTGGTGGGCTTCCTCAACACCAACCATCCATCCTTTTCCCCAGTTTGGATAAGTGGAGCAGCGTTTAATCTATTTACTAAACTTTTTATACATGAATGAATATTTCGGATGTGAAAATTGAAAAGTTGGTAATGACTGCTGGAGATATGTGTGCTATATGACAGGAGATGTATCCACTAATCCTTCTTCTGTAAGCATCCTCATATTGATATGCAATGAAATGAAAACAGGTCCATCCTTTTTGTGTAATTGATTGGCAGCATATGTTGATATGAGATGAAAACAAGAGGTAAATTTTTTGGAATGTCACTAAACTTTGCTCCAAATCTATAATTGGTTATTGAACTTTTATTTATTCATTTTTGGTCACTCAACTTTGATGTTTATCTAAATTTGGTCACTCCGTTAATTTTTTCATCTAACTTAACGGAAAAGTTAACATGACATCAATTTTAGAGTTTACACACATATTTTTTCAATGTAAAACTTAAAAGGTGAGAATATAAAGATACAAATTATTATTTTTTTATTTTTTTATGTTGCAATAAAATATTTCATATTTTTAGATGTGTTAAAATTGAATTTACATGAGAATATTAATTAAAATTATTTTGAAATAAAATAGTTTTTTTTGAAATAAAATAAACAAAATTTTAATTTGTTTCTTACATTCTCACATATTGTATATATTCTATATGAAAAAATATATGTGTAAACTCTAAAATTGATGTCATGTTAACTTTTCCGTTAAGTTGGATGGAAAAACTAACAAAATGACCAAATTTGGATAAACATCAAAATTGAGTAACAAAAAATGGATAAATACAAGTTCAGTGACCAATTATGGATTGAGAGTAAAGTTCAGTGACCATCCTGAAAATTTACCCGAAAACAAGCTTTATTTGATTTTAAGGGTAAAAATGTCATGTTATATATAAAATAGAATCTCTTCTCTTTGTATTTGAATCATTTTGATAAAAAAAAAAGAAAAGAATTCAATTCAATTCTAATTTTGTGTTTAACACGAAAATTCAATTCACAATCATTTCTTTTCATTTCATCTCTATTGAAATCAATTCAACTCCATGAGAAATTCATATGGAGCACTAACCGGAAAAAACTAAAAGAAAAAAAGCAAAAGCAAAAGCAAAAGCGAATTGGCTAAAACAAAAAAGAACGAACGAGTGACGAGTGAAAAGAGAAAGCAACTCCACTCACTACTCAAAAGAGAAGAGAAGATGATCGCAACTTGTAACAACTCTAACAAGTGTTTCAAGCAAGTATCGAATTAGAATCCCTTCCAACCCTAACCCTACTCTTCATCTCCCACCCTCTCACTTCATCCACCAAGGTTCTTGCCGAGGGCGGGCAAAGGATCGATCTACTCTACAGCAATAACCATGGCTGAGCCCGCGCAACCCCCTCTCTCCGGCGCCGCCTCCCCGTTCGCGCCCCACAATACGCCCGAGAAGTCCGACAACCCGCCCCCGCCGTCCCACCCGCTCCCGCCACCGGCATCGATTGCGGCGCACGCGGCACGGCGTGATACCGTCCCTGAGGGCTGGTATACCTGGGACGGCGAGGATCTGCCTCGTGGGAGTGGCGGCCGCGGCGGGGGGCGTGGCGGCGGCGCTGCGAGAAGCGCGAGGGAAGTGGTAGATGAGAGAGGGATTGGAGATCAGAGGGAACCTCGGAGAAGGGACGGCACTGGTCAGGTATATATGATTGTTTCTCTAATTTGAGGAATTCAAGGGAGTGAGATGTTGTTCTGATTGGGGATTATCTATTTCAGTACTGATTACTGGGCTAACACTTTATTCTTCTTCGGTGCCCTTTCCTTCACATGTTGATAGGGCTTCTGGAGGTGGTTCAACAATTCCAAAGGTTCCAATTTTACCCAGCCAACATCTCCAGCCAGGGTACCTCAACCTCATAAAAATAACTTGCAGGATGGGTTAGATGGTGTTGTATACCGGCCTGAAGCAGCCCACCACGACTCGGTATGTATTAGTCGACGCAATAGTATGTAGTAGTAATTATAAGTGGTTTTATGCGATCATTTTTGAATTTATTATTGACTATATATGTCTGTATTTGATAAAAGTTTATGAAATGTACTGTTGTAATAATTTATAAGATTAAACTCATGAAAAATAAAATCGAATAAAGGAAAGAGGTATGAACACTAGATAAATGTCTTTTTAGAATGCTGACAGAATAAAAAAAGTACTAAAAATCTTGTGAGCTGTGATCTATAACCTTAGCCCTGAGCATTTTTACATTTGATGTTGCATTTTGATAACTACATGACCATTTGGTATGAATTGCTGATTTCTACAACCTGTGACAACTTTTGTTCTCAGTTTCTAATGGAATGCCCTAAACCAGCCAAAACACTTCTGTTCTCATCTTTTAACAGGATTCTTCAAGCCCGATGACAAGAATTATGAGGCGCGAACAGAATGCTGCTACAGTGAGAAGGACTGCAGTGGGTGCACGAGTGGCAGCAATGGTATTCAGCCTCGTTGCATTCTCTGTTCTGGCAGCTGATAGAAACAAGGGTTGGGCCCTTGATTCTTACAGCAATTATAGTCAGTTTAGGTACTGCCATCTCTCTCTCCCAAGGGCCCTTGCTGACATTTGTTGTTGTGGCTGAGTGGCTCTAGGTGCCAAAAGTTCATGACTCCTTAATTGCAAATTATCGTTGGTGCACTTAAGCCTACATAGAGCTTCAACTGTGCAAACAGACCTGCTATTGATCAGTTATGTCATTTTCCAAAGCTAGCTAATGTTTTTTTTTTTTTTCTGATTTTTTTTCTCAATGCATGTAACAGGTACTGTGAGACAGTGAATGTGATTGGATTTGTATACTCTGGATTTCAATTGTATGCTCTTATGCACCATAAGAAAACGCAAAAGCACATTATTCAGCGCCCCCTTGGTGATTACTTTGACTTTGTCATGGATCAGGTACTTTAGACAATGATTGTTGTCTTATTTTATTATTTTTTTTTTTCAAAGTGTGCTCAGGTTAGTGTTCTTTAAAATACCATTGGGATTTACATATCAGTTCGCTGTTCATTTTACAACTGGTATTCAGGGTGAAATTGGAAATAGGAACTCCTCCACTTTATTCCAATCTTGTTCTACATACATGAGTGTTATACAATCAATTCCATGGTAAGTGGAGGACCCACTATCATGCCCTCTAGTTCTATGGAATAGACCAGTTCGGATCCCCAAAATGCAGTAGCTTTATATATTCTGAGCAGTTGATATATAGAGGGGCTTATTTAATTATTTGCATGTAATATATTCATTATTGTTACTACAGAGGGGTTCATTATTATTTGTTTAATTGTATGTGAATATATGTATATTATTTCTATTTTTTTTTAGTGTAGTGACATCTTTTTAATCTGTTTAGGTACTTGCATACCTTCTGATATCTGCCTCATCATCAGCAACGGCCCGAGTCAGCGACTGGATTGTGAACTGGGGAACCGATCCCTTTCCAAATATGGCAAATGGCTCCATTGCTGTCACCTTCCTTGCATTCTTGGCTTTTGCTGTCAGCTCGCTCCTCTCAGCTTACAATCTCTTCAGCAAAACATTCTGACCTGTTTCTTGTATGTATTGCCATAAGACTTAGAGTGTGTATATTTCTAGCAGATCTTTGTTTGCCTTGTATATTAGAGGTTATCTTGCGCATGATATTAACAATAGTAATTATATGGATGTAAATCATTTGTGTCAGTATATGTGGCGTTAGAAGGATTTCAAGGGTCATCTTGTCGACAAAAACACAATGGTGATAAATGGTAGTGCAATGAGCCATGATGTCTATATTATTTCTCCCCAAAATTACTGTATGCTTATGTTTCGGATGCCAAATATCTACACAATTACCTGCAGAGACATGAGAAAATGCAATGTTAGAGAATGTTGCATGAGATTACAAGGTTTTGAATATTGTCTACACACTGTTTATGAAGAAATATGTTTAATTTTGTTCTCCATTGGTAAAGCTAACCAATGTAATATAAAATGATCCATTCATTGTACTTGTTGGGAGTTGTAATATGCGAAATTCTGATGCTACACCGTGAAATCGTGAAAAGAAATTAAAAGCATCATATGTATCACTTTGAGATACGGCCTAAAAAATCTTCCTCGTATATATCGAGAAACTTTCATTATTTATTCATTTCGGTGAGCACGTATTGGCTGAGCCTTGGCCATCTGATACTAGAGTTCTAAAAATGGACACGGCGTGGCCAGTTTCGACACGACACGGGTACGGACTGATACAGCACGGGTTCGGCACGGGAACAGGTACAACACGGGTCATTAACCGTGCCATGTCTGAGTTTTGACAATTTTGGAACGGTACGGAGCGATTGTCAAACATGACATGGTATGCATGCAACACGACATGGATACGGCAGAAATAATGGCACGGATAGGAACAGATAGGACACGGGTAAATAAAGATAGGTTGTGGATAGGACACAAGTAATAACTCCGCATATGTTTCAAACATAGTCGGTTCCAAAGCCCGGAAAAAGGAGGGGTAATTTATAAAACATTATATAATAATTTATTAAGACAATGTTCATACTATAATGTACTTTTTAATATTGTTTTATGTTTCTAAATTTTTTATCCTAAATTAAAAAAAAATTTAATAACTTTTTTGGGTTAAATTTTAATTTATTTAAACTTTTTATTTTTTTGGAATTTTTTATTTTTTATGTTAAGAATGAGCGGGCACGTTTAGCACGGTTAAGACACGCGGATATGACACGGTAAGAGCATCTCCAAGAGATACCTAAAACCATTCCTAAAACCAATTATTGGGAATTAGACACAAAATTCAGACTCCAATAGAAGCCCAAAACATTTCCCAATTTTGGGCTATCCCCAAATCTTCTCCAATATTAGCTATATTTGGGGAATTCGTCCGCACTCCCAATCCAACCCCAACCGCGCCATCCCCTTATTGATGATACCAGTATAACCAATTAATTCATAATAAGCATTTTATTTTCTTAGCAATACCATACAATTGGGATCCATGTGTTAGGGAAACTGTTGGAGTTTGAGATATAATTTGGGAATAAATTATTGGGCTTCTCTTGGAGATGCTCTAAGTCACGTATCCGATTGGGCACAACACAAATAGAGTACGGCACGAATAAGTCACGGCACAATAGACACGGTGTATCTTACCCGTGCCGTGCCTCCTCCTTTCAATTTTTAGCACGGCACGGTATGGCACAAAAAAATATTAATAAAAGAAAGACACGGCACAACACGGCAAAAAAAAATACGGCGTGTCTAGACACAGAACGGAACCGCATGATTTTAAATACATTAGAACCGCACATCTAAACCAGACCCTTTATTTAATGAGGAGGGATCCATTAACAATTCATATTTTGACAATCTTGACAATATAATATTTCAAAAATCTGTAAAAATTCATAAAAAATCTTAAAAATGAAAAAAAATTTATGGATGCATTACTTAACTTGTAGATTGATAGTGTTTCAAATTTCAATCAATTTGAATATCGTTTGATGACTTATCAAAATTTTGTGTACATTTTAACGGTTGTAATTTAACGGATCTTTAAAAAACTATCAAATATCACTTAAATTGAATATAATCGGAAACATAATCAATCTCTAAGTTAAGAAATACTTCCGTAAACTTTTTTTTTATTTTTGAGAATTTATATGAATTTTTACAAATTTTTAAAATGTTACATTGTCAAGATTGTCAAAATATGAATTGTCAATGGATCCCTTCTCTTATTTAATATATAATGAGAGTTGAAATGATTTCATTTTTTTTTATTCTTTTTGGTCCTGGGTATGCCTCTAAATCAGAACCGCACATCTAAAGCATCCCAAAGTTGGTTCCTGCCCAAAGTACTGACTGACGGTTTCTTCATTCTTCTTCCCCTCCGCTTCACACAACAAAATTTGATGAAATCGGACAATCTCCCTTCTTCCTTTTCTCCATTCCAATATTCCATCGTCTTCTTTAATTTGTTTCAATTTCTCCAGAGACACGAGACAATAATCTCACCGCTTGTTGAATCCAAAACTGAGATCGTCGGCGGCCATTTTACTAGGGTTCCTCCTCTCCTCTCAGATCGATGATCTGAGCGAAAGATGGGAAGCTTGCCTTGGAAGCGACTGGAGCTAGCTTTTATACTGCTATACGCTCTCTTCTTCTACGCCACTTTCATTCACAGCTCCCTTCACCTTTCTCACGGTAGCTAACTCATTCCTCCTTTCTTTTCTGCTCAATTTCAGATCAATTCTCCCAACTCCAGTTTAGTTTTCATATTTTATCTGGCCAAACCTGATCAACTAACAGAAATAGAAGATGTATTGAAGCATTTCCTAGTTTCCTGGCTTAAATTGAAGTTGGATTTACTCTAGTATTTTCTAAAACTCCCTAATTACCTTGTACTGGTCACAATGTCTCCTTGTTATGATACTAATGGTACAAATTCAAAATGTATTTATACATACAGATTATGTTGGAAAGCTGTATGGTCTTCGTAAAGGGTGGTTGGCTGGCCGCTTCAATGTATGACCTCAACTTTGTTATTCCTAAATACGTTTTGTGAAATTATTAGTGACCCCTTCAATGTGGTCCTGTACATTACATGTTATTCTATATCGATATTTCTAATCACTTCTATTTTTCTTTTCTGCAGGACGTATCCGATCCCCAATGGAGAAGCTTTCGTGAAAACCTGCCTATCCTAACCATCGTCATGGCTATTTTTGTAGCTATCGCAAACTTTTTGAGATACCAGTATAGCCTGAAAGGAAGAGGGATGTCTTTAGTATGGACAATCTTATCTCTGTGCTATTTGATATATCTACATGGGGCTTGGTAAGTTTCTGTGGAATAAATAAGAATATCCAAAATTATATTTTATTTTTAATTTTAAGAAATGTGGAGAGATTGTTATTCTGAACAGCTTACCTGCGAGGTTGGAAATTTTGTGCACAAATCGTAAGTTAATAGAGCAATATGCTCCGAACAATTATCTTCTCAGATAAAAGTATCATCATATTCAATGTTATATCTCTGTACAATTCAAATCATGCTGTCAAGTGACCTTTTAGGACTAATTTTCTAGTTTGTTTGGTTCGTTTTAATATATTATAGTTAGGATTTCTGGAAGACTTGGCTTAGGTTATTTGAACAGTAGGTCATGTGGCATGCTGTCCAGTCTTGACACCTGACATCTTTAGCTGGTGTGGTTAGCTTATCTGAGAGTCAACAATGCTCAAGCCACATTACACTATATTTCTTATGTTGAAATGAAGGCATATCTCTTCCTGGGCTGATACCCAATCATATAGTCATTGAGAATTTTTACTTGGTTTTAGTTATAATTAATATAAACTTTCTATTTGGCAGTGTTGCTTTCATCTTTGCAATTGGTTCAGCTAACTATTTCATTTCAAAGGTTTGGTTTCTCTTCCCAGCCCAACAACTCCTCTATTGTGGTGTCAATTCTTCACTTTCAGAGTTAAAAATGAACTTCTTCAGTATTTCACTTGACATTTTCTTCATATTTGGAGAATATTGCTATCTGACCATAAATTATGATTACAGTAGTTGATTGATTCTATTTTGTATTCATAGTGGTTCATATTTGTCATATATTTTTTTTTAGATTACCAGTAGAAATATAAGGGTTAAGTTCAGTAATAAAAGTTCATGTTTATTTTATTTCATTTTTCTTTTGTAGACATTTGTTGAGTCGAGATATTACTTGGGAATTCTGTGGAGCTTCAATGTAACCTTTCTGGTGCTAAATCGGGTATATGAAGGCTACCCCTTCTCTTTATTTGGGTTAGATATGCTTGCTAGCCCCCTATCTTGTATATCTTAAAAAAGGTCCTTCTAAATAGTTGCTAATACTTGTTAAATGTCTAAATGCTCTTTAACTGCAGGGAAAGGTTGGCCCATTTAGATAACTATCGTGGCACTTTTAGATGGCACATATGCTTTAACTTTGGTACTATCTATCTATCAGTGATTTATTTTGTAAATTTTATTTCAAAAGAAGCTCATACCACTAACCTGGTATGCTCGGCTAGCACACGAACTAACCTGGCTCAAACTAGATAACTTGTTAGTCAAACGAACCGGCCAATATGGTTTAGATGGAGGCAGCTTGATTGTGTAAAATCTTGCAGTTGTATTAAAATTGGTGTTATTGTTGTTTTGATATGCTAAACGAAATGTACAAATAGGAACAATTTTACTTAATGCTTAAAAAGAATAAAAGGGGAGTCCTGATTGGTTTTTAATCTCTTGCAATTTTTTTTTTTTTTTTTTTTTTTTTTTTTTTTATAAACAGTGGTACTACGCATGATCAGTTATGGATGGGATTACTATGCGGCATTCCACCGACGCCCCTTTGATCTCAAGGTATATTTATGGATCCGTGTTCTGATGATATTTTTCTACTCAATACATTCATATTAGTAGCAAAACAACCAAGCCTGTTCAGTACTTGGGGGAATGGGGATCCTAGTGGTTCATTATGCCATCTTTTGGTAACAATTGCCATTTTTAAAAAGAAGCTATTTTATTTTTCTATCTGAGATTTGCTTTGACTGGATGGAAAACCACATACTGCAGAGGCACATGCAGCGCTGTGAAGTTTGTTCTTCGGGGAAGACATGCTATCATGCTTTGCAGGTATTTAGTTCTTCTTGGGTTCTATTGCATATGAGTGGCGACCATATTATGATTAATTTTGCTGCAACATAAGCTAATTTGAAATCGGGATGAGATTCTTGATAAGACATAAAAGTTGGTGTCACTCGTGGAATCTCAATTTCTCATTGTACTTTCAAAACTATGAAAATTTGTATGTAGTTCCTTGACATCACAATCCATCGCAACAATGATTCTATCGTCGTTTTGAAAGGAATCCATGGAATCTTTGTTTAATTTATATAGAGTGAAACATTTTGGCTGTATATATATCTTTTTATAAAAATATGACTTGTGAGGATGTGGCTGATGTTTCAGGGCAGTTTGTATAGTTTTCACTATTTTTTATAATATAAATGTGAACATAAATTTTCTAGTGTCATATACTGTATAAAAAGGCTCTTTCCGCTTAAATTTGCTATCTTGACATTAAATTTGTGCCAAATGGTTTGTTAAAAGAAATTTCATATATTTGTTCTGGCTGTAAAAAAGAATATAAATTAATTAATTGTAATATGGGGAGTCTAAAATTATGTCAAATATCACTTTTCAGGAGAAAGGGCTCCACATTGAAAA
Organism: Cyperus esculentus; assembly: GCA_030179965.1. Taxonomy (NCBI): domain Eukaryota; kingdom Viridiplantae; phylum Streptophyta; class Magnoliopsida; order Poales; family Cyperaceae; genus Cyperus; species Cyperus esculentus. The sequence continues at coordinate 3,568,932 of JASGLE010000035.1, read as the reverse complement.
GTATTCATTTTGGATGTATATGTGCTACTTGATATATGCACCCCTTTACATATCAGGACCTATTGTCAGCTTCAATGCATTTGCTGCACAGGTTTGTGGCTATCTTGATAGACACTATAGTTGTTATACTTGGAGTGTACTAAGCTGATTTACGACACTTTTTTTTAAGGTTTCAGTGAAGATAAACTTGATTGTGCACAATAAGTGAAAGATCTAATTCAAAATGAGCCAAAATCTAAAAAGACCCAAAGCTGTTGGCCCAGAGTTACTCTTGACTTGATCCCACATACAGTTTCCGGTGACTTTGCATTTTTATTCATGAATTTATTTATGCTCTTGGTATCTCAGCTAGAGATCCCACAAAAGAACTATTCCATTGTGCGCATCTGTCTCTACGGCTTCAGGTGGTGTCTTGCTTTATTTCTAATGGAACTGATAACACACTTTTTCTACTACAATGCCTTCGCCAAAAGGTAAAGCATTATTTCTCAAGTGCATGCTGCTTTTATGAAATTTTATATGATTGTATAACATACCAAATTAGCAGTTAAACCTATGCATAGTATTGTTTTCTTTTAAATTTAGATATCACTTTTTTGTCCCCTTTAGTTGCAGCTCCTTAAAGAAATAACAACGCTAATTTTCTTGTTAGCTAAAGAAGAAGAAAAATTTGTGAAGAAAAAAAAAGAAGAAAGAAGAAAGTAAAAAGGGTAAAAAAAAAAACACTCAAAAAAAAAAAAAAAGTAAAAAGGCAGTAGTTGTTGCATTCTTTTGAGTGAAGTGCATGAGGTACCTGTGGTTCTATATTGGGTAATACATATGACCTTTCTATTTTTCTCCAAGGTAAATCTTTCAATAAATTCATGATACAATTTTGTTAAAGCTGTGTTCAATTTAGCTTGTGCATTTGATAGATTGGACAGTTTTTCTATAATCCAATTGCATTTTTTTCAGTGGTTTGTGGTGGCAACTATCACCTTTCCAGATCTTTATTGTGGCATATGGGGTAAGAAAACTTTGTCTGGCTATATGTGATTAAAGTGTACCAATTGTGGACTATGTTTCTAAGAATGGTAGCATCTTCCAACAAAATGAAAAACACTAAAGCAAAGGGGAAAATGTTTGTTGAGGTCCCTAACTGATACAAGTTCTTCCACACTACCTTTAGTATAACCTCTTAAAATTGCATGGCTTGGAAAGTTTGAAGTTTGAACTATTTCAATTTGAACAGGTTGTAAATTTCATGTGGTTGAAATTCTTTCTAATCTGGCGGTACTTCAGATTTTGGTCCCTGGTAAGTTAATGAGTGTGTGTTTGTGTGTGTGTGTTTGCTTAACAATAACATTGTAATTTAAGAACAATTTACCTGGTTGAAGTAAATAGCTTGACCATTGGGTTGAAGAGAATGAAATTTCTGAGATTCAACAGACATGCTTCGGTGACAGAGTCTGAGAGCCCTAAGTTTAATTGCTTTGTTTTTCAGGTAAGTGGGGTTGAGACACCAGAGAATATGCCAAGGTGCATAAGTAATTGTCATGATTTGGAAACATTTTGGAAAAGCTGGCATGCATCCTACAATAGATGGCTTGTTAGGTAATCTCTTTTATAGAATGATGGGACATGAGACTTGTCCCTTTATAAGGACAGTTGTAGTGAGGTACATATGATACCTATTATTCATTGTGCGCAAGTCCCTGAAATGTGCATTCTGACTATAATCAAATTAATGAAGTGTACAGCTAAACTCTTGGTGAAACTGAATCTTACATGCGGTGAGTTAATCCTTCACCTTGATGCATCACTTTGACTTCCTCAATGTAACTGAACTCACAATAAGCTTATATTTAATCTGGCTATATTTCCAAAGATTGAATTTTTGCTTCTTTCTTTGGTTTGTTTATTGTTGTAGGTACATGTACATTCCTCTTGGTGGCTCCAACAGAAAATTATTGAATATATGGGTCATATTCACATTTGTAGCAGTATGGCATGACTTGGAATGGTACCTCTTGAACCATTATTATAACAGAAACAATTTAACAATAGAGAATATTATTTTAAGATTCAAATGTATAATTTCTCTGTGTCTTTTATTTTTGGTTAAAATACTGAGCAGGAAGTTAGTTGCATGGGCATGGTTAACTTGCATATTTTTAATACCTGAGATAGTTGTGAAGTCAATTGCCAAAACCTTCAAGGTAATAATTATCTTTTCTACTTTATCCTGTCATATTATGTTGCTACATGGCAACCTTGGATCTACCAAGACTCAGATGTAGGTACTGAAACAACTGGCCATGCTAAATTGCTTACCAGACCTACCTAAAATGCTAGAGAGTTTTTGATCAGTTTTTTTTTTTTTTAAGAAAAAAAATACAAAGACATCCTTTTATCATGGTTAACATATAATTTTACCTCAACATGTCCTAAGTATGTGAGATAATGCCTTTACCAAGCCACTATAACCAAATTCTAAATTCAAAGTTGCATTCACATTGCAATTGAATCTCCATCTCCCCATTCTGGGTAAAATAGGTAGAGGAGTTTAAATTTAAAAAAGGGGCACAAAGAAAAGGCTATATGGTAGTGAATTGCATTGAATGCCATTTGGTGTTAATTGTATGTCTTGTTTATGTCAGGCAAAGAGTGCCCTAGGAGAATTCCTAAATTATGAGCTTGTTGCCATGTCTGGTGCTGTGACAATCAGTTGCCTTATGGTACGCCCATATATATGCACCCATGTGTATAACTTTGAACATGATGTTTTTTTCATTCCTAATGAGTACTTGTGACTACCACTCATTAGAAATCTCAAATGGATCAATTCTTCATTTAAATGATCTAGAATATATATTTTTTTTAACAAAGTTTACAATTCTTAGAATCTCCTTTTATTTTTTTTGGGCTAAAATTGAACTTAAATCTCGCCAGTGGATTGAGATATTTGGTTTTTGTATCCAGATGGATCATTACCTTGTTCCGGTGTTTGTCTTTACAACCAAAATATGTAGTGTTTTTTAATTACAAATATGAGGAATGTTGGTGACATGGAAACATGGTAATATGTTGGATATAACACTTACTCTATATAGCAGTGTCTATAACAAGTCGGATTACAACACTGTATAGTATGGGGTAAAATTGACAGTATCAAGTTTTGTATTTTAGGCTTCCTGTGCTGCTAAATGAATTATATATTTGTTGTTGGCTACACTTTATATTTAGGTTGCAAATCTTGTTGGATATGTGGCGGGGCCGGTCGGTATTAAGTTGCTGATCTCTAGAATGACAGAGAAAGGAGGTGCTTCTTATAATATATATTTATTTATTCTATTTTATTGTATTTATTATATTTATTTAATATAACATGGATTGTGACAACAATGGGTAGAATTACTAAAAGTTTGACAGTTTACAGGAAGACTTCACATATGGTCCTTTTGTACTGTGTACTTTATGCCCCAATTTTACTGCATCAAATTTGATAAATACCACTTATGTTAACTCATATGGAGTATCCTTATTATCCTCAGTCTTGCTATAATAAAGATGCAGAAAATAGTATACCTAGTACTGCTAAAAGATGTGACCTTTTACTTTGCTATCTTGTTACAGCTCGGCTTACTCTGGCTGCAATATTCTTCTCATTCTATGTGGGAGTCAAGGTGAATAACTCTATTATCTCTCTATGCAAATCTCAATATGGCCTAATGATGAGACTATTTTTTTATTTATAACTATATCATCTCTCTATGCAAAATCTAGTTATGGCCTATGATGACTATTTTTATTTTTCTATTGATATTTCTGTTATTTTGTACTTGCAGCTTATGTTCCACATACGTGATATTAGGCAGAAAGTTAAATAGCAGAGGCTCTGCTTGATAGTTTCTTTTTTCTTTTCTTCTTGATATAATTTAGTAGTTGTTCAGCCTCTAACACTTGGCGAATTGCATTTTGCATGTTGTTGTATGCACTATGCACATTGTATGTACTGAGCTTCTTATTGAGAACAGGAAAAATGTAGGAAACAGAGTTTTGATATGAAAAATCACAAACAAGGTCAGGGAAACTAATGATTTTTATTGATTTGAGTTACTATTGTTATATATATTGTCTTTTTATGTTTAGTTGGTCCAACTCAATGCCACCTTTGTGATTTAAATTTTTTATGTAAAAAGTAATTGAGATATATTATATTTGTATCAGAAGAATCCAAATACATGTTATTATTAACCCATTTTCCATTTTTCCTGACCGCGTCAAGATGGATGAAAGCAGAGAGGCAATTGAATGCTGGTTCAAGAAAAATGATATCTCGACCAAAATACTATATGGAATGACCATGTTTTGATAACTTTTTATTATGTACATGCAAAACATGTCATAATAAAATGTAGTTCTTCTTTGTGCTGATTTGACTATGTACACAATAAATTGTATTTGTACAATTAGCGAAGTAATTAATGCATGGAAGGATGTTCAAATTATTTCTAGCAACTAATATGTAGCTTGAAACTTGGAATTTTTCTTTGGATGTGTCGACGCCATTTATTTGGGATTAATTTCTAGCCTTCCCAACTTAGTTTAGGACTGAAGGCTTTGTTGTTGTTAATTGTGATGTTTATATGTTTCCCCATGTATTTGTTTGTCATGTACAAAAGTATTCAAGTGTTTTAATGGATGGTGTACGAAATTCAATTTGTAAGGTGCCGTCATGAAAATAGTTAATTGATAAATAATAAAGAGGCATAGAGCTTAATTACACTTGTAAATATATCCTAACCATTGAAGCAAACGTATAAATATCTTCATTGATTTACCTCATCAAGCAGCCGGCAAATTAATGTACATATTGTAATTGATTTACCTCTCAATTTTGTTTTGTTAAAAAACATTATAATCCAATAAACCCACTGACTGACAAACAAAGAATTTCCGGATGACCCAGTTAATGAATATGAATATAATTCATTTATCACAGTACCTCAAAAAAAAAAAAAAATTCTATTGTTGCTATTCTTTAATCTCAATTCTCATGTATGGAGAAGGGGACCGAGCTTTCCATGAGAGCTAACTCAAGGAATGGATCCTACCAAGTACACCATCCACCGCGACGTCGAATGCATCACGGATGTTGTCGGCTCTGGTTGTAGGATTCTTGTACACGAGCGTCGATACCATTGCGATGACCTGCTCTCTCATGTCACGTATCTGCTCCTCGCTGTACCCGAGCAGCACGTCCTCTATCCTCACTGTCCCTTCTCTTATAGCCTTTTCCGGTATGTACACTGAGAACTTGTTGAAGTTACTCGGTAGGTACCATCGGTACTGCGAATATGCCGATGAAGGGTGCAGGAACACCGGTATGCAGCCTGCCACCATTGAGTCGAATGCCGACTTCCTTGTGTAACTGTCTCCAGGAGGCTGCAGACAAAAGTTCGAGCTCATGAACACACCCATAATGTTGCTCGGTGAAAAGCAGCTCTTGGTTCCGCCCCCGCACTCCTGAAGCTTGCACCGTGTCGCATTGGCACACTGATCGATTATCAAATCACGCGTCGTCGGGATCGCATTGGGGCGTCTCGCTCCAGCAAACGAAAACAGCCATTGTCGCTTTATGGACCGGATATGCTCCTGCCACGCAACTACTTCGCTCTCTTTCGAAGGGTGGAAGTAGGTCGGGTAGGGGATTCCGAACTCATTCTCTCGCCAATTACTCGTCTCGATCAACAGCAGCGTCATGTTCTTGGCCTCGGGAAGAGTCAAGAACTTGCCGCCCCAATCTTTGCCTTCGTTGGAGGAGCGTTGAAAATCCCAGGCTATCCGACCGATGACCATAAAGTGGTCCCTGCCACCCCGGGCAGCCCACTCGGGCCGAGCCGTCAGCCAGGGCACAAACTCATTTGTCAGAGTGTCACGTGTCGATGCATTGTATCCCCACAGGTACCGCATCACGTCAAGTCCGACGTAATACGGGACGTAGACCGCGTTCGATTGGGAGTAGTTGGCAGTGAGGCATTCGTACTGCTTCATGCGGCTGTGGAAGATGTATTCGAGCATGAACTGATTGGTGACGTGCCAGCCCGTTTCCGGCAAAACCGAACTGTTGTCAGAAATCCGAGGGCCGAGCCCACAATTGACAACGTATTTGCACATGTCGGACCAGCTAGAGAGATGCCCACAATCCTGGATGATTTCAGAGTTGAAGCGGTCAGGGAGTTCGTACACGTAGACGTAACGACCGGCGCAGGGGTCGTCGACGGATTGATCATCATGTACTGCAGCTGATGATCCTGATTGTGATTGGTCATAGGACTGTGGAGTGTAGAACTTGAGGATGAGGTAATGCTGAAGAAAGGGCTGGTGTGAGAGGTGATAGGTGAGAAGAAGGAAGCAGAAGAAGGCAACGACTGGAAAGACAAAAGAGAGGAGAGAGTTCTTGGCAGCCATCTTCTTGAAAGTAGAGTAGTTCACCATTGCCAATGCCAATGCCAATGCCCCCAACAAGTACTTTGTCTTGTATAGTTGTATGCGTAAAAACAAACTTAATTCTGCCCTCTTTATTTTTCTGTCTTATATATTTTTGCACACAATGAATTTGTAATATTGTATGTATCTTTGACTCTTTGTCGACTTGTTTTATAATTTATATGTATATGGTGGAAGAAGATACTCAGATACATTAATTGCATGCATTGTCTTCAGATTAAATCGAGTTCACATGCATTGACTTAATTAATTAATTAATATGGATCTGTCTATTTGTTTTTGCTTAAATTTATATGTGTATGCTTTTGTCAAATAACTCGTTGAAAAATGAGCACTAGAAATTAAGCTCAATTTGATGGTGTGTAATTTAATTTGGACCCATATATATATCCTCTAATTATACGCACGTAGTAATTGATATATGGGAGCTATTGATCATATCATAATGCATGTGTAACATTAATTAATTTGATGAGGCCAACCAAATAATGCATCTTGCTGTTCTTTTTATGAAAATTGAGTTCGCATCTGATTTTTGATAAAAAAAAAAATGTAAATGAATTTATATTCATGTATTAAGTACACATCAACTTTTTTTTTGATAAAATAGAAAGTTGTGATCAAATTAAGCTGCAATTTACTAAGTTAATATAATAGCATACCTCTATTATATATATATTAATATTCATGTATTAAGTTAATGAATAATTTGATCCATATATAATTTGATCAAATTAAGCTGCAAGTTGCACTAAATTTGATCCATAATTTGATCACACTTAATATGTAATAGCATACCTCTATTATATATTATCAAGCCTCGTAGTTACTAGCTCTGTGGCTCCTCAGCCTCACAGTTTCTATCTGCCCGCCTTCCTCAGTTCCTCCCTCTCTCCGTAAATTTTAATTGATTTGTAATATTTAATTTGCATATATATATATGTACTCTTAGGTACGTATTTTCAAAAAGATAATTGTGGTATCTCTAGCTAGTGTAATAGTTGACTTCTATTAAATATATATCCACCTCATGTCAAGTTATGGTTTTCGAGTGCTAGCGCCAAAAATATATATTCCGTTTCATGCATTAATTTCAAGAATTAACTCAGTATTGCCTGTTCCACCTGAGTCCGAATCTGCTGTTATTCTCAGGGATAACAGGGTCCTGTTATCCCTTTTGGATTCGTCGGATCACACCGAACAGCTCAGATTGAGTCGAAGTTCGGTTTTCAAAGCTAAGAGAGTTTTGCCGAACATATCCCATCCATCCATTTTAATCCGACGGTGCCGAATGGGAAAGCAGGGCCCTGTTATCCGAAGTTCGGATAACAGGTGATATGAATTCTGTTCGACCTTACCTTGGCTTGAGCAAACTGCAGGTGCTTAATTAATTACTATATGTAGTGCGATACACAAGCACCACTTAATATATACCATTATATATTAAATAGCTTTGGCATTGGGGCCTATATACAATAATCGTAATAATTATTAGTTTGGGCCTTGGGGGACTTAATTTCATTTAATTAATATTGTTTACAAACTTTAATGCATTTATAAATTAAAAAACTTAATTAATTTGATACATAACAATTAGCCAAGTAGCTAGGGAGATAATTAAATACACTAGCAATTTAATTAGTGGATAAATTATTGTAGGACTAATTTGATCGATGCATATACCATCATAACAAGTTTTCAATATGTAATCGCTTCTTCTTTTATGTTTATGGCTTTAAAATTTCCTTTTGAAAATTATCATTTGATTGACTAATTACCAATTTCTGATGTAAACTGTAAGCTGAAAATTAATTTAATGTAAATCTTTACGGTGACAATTAATTCATCACCGGTTCTCAAGAAAGAATTGATATGATTAGCTAATTAATTTAGCTTGTACTAACCTATGATGAAAAACTAGCAAGCAAGCTAGCTAGCTAGACCATACGTTTACACTTACAGTGAAACAATTAAATAACAGTAATTAATTATCAGTGGCATATATACACGTGTTGTGAGTTGTTACAATTTAATTTAATTATATGTGTATACAGTATATATGACAGTTGTTTAATTACATTAATTTGGTTTAAAATTGGTTAATCTGCGAAATATAATTACAAGTAATTTAGTTCAGATATATATATTCTAGCTAGTATTCTGATTTTGACCCGTAGATTATGGATCTCGTATAGTCGTATGTGTACTTGTGTAGAAGTACTGTAAGTCTGTAACAAATGCTTAATTACGGATCTCATCATATATAACAGTTAAACTGTTAATTAACTAATCGCTGAGACGCTGCTCAGCCGATGGATCGACGGAGAACCAGGTACACATCTCGGTACGTCAGTCGACAGAGTGGCCGGTGATCGATGCAGCAAGTTAAGTATATATTGTGTTGTGTTGTGTGTCAACAGAATCATTGTGTAACCATTAATTAATTATATTATAATATGTTATTATGTGGAACTTAGTTAAATAAGTTCAGGAGTGTACCAGATTTCAATATTTTGTCAATTAATTTGTCTGCTTAAACTGGAATTACTTTCAATTCTAGTGGTCTACTAGTCTACTACTAATTGCTGACTTGAAGCTTGGATCAGATCTCGTGCACGTAGGTAAAAATATATATATAGAATTATAGATTAAGAGAGAGCAAAGATAGCGGGCCATTCCATGAGCGCACCTCCAAAAACAGATCAAATCACCTCCAAATTTTGATTTATATACCTCAACCTTAATAAATTATTTATATCAAAATTATATAGGATACAAAACTGTTCTATCTTTGAACATTTTTAAGTATTTGTTTGAAATTTTTTAAAATGATCTATCAAACATTGATTATTTTATTAATATTGTATAGTCATTTTAAAAAATATCAAACAAATACTTAACAAATATTCCAATTGAAGCGCCAAGCTTACCAGTATAGTATCATGGATTGTGAACGGGGTATTAATTAATTAGTAATTCATGCTTTACAGTTGAGAACCTCAAGATTAACTGCCTTCATTCTACAAGGAAAAGTGTGCTCAGATTAGCCAGAGAACGGAGAACATTGAAGATATATTGCACTTTACAACAAGATAATGTACTATATATATATATATATATATATATATATATATATATATATATTCTGCATGATTTTAACTAAGGTATATGATTGATATTTTCAATCGTCATTTTAATTTCCTTGTCGAATTAAAACTACTAGCATTCATCACTGTATCACCAATTTCAAGAAAGAGAAGTACGCTTGTCAAGGCTTAACTTATGTAAATAAAATTTATTGTAGCTAAATCATTTTTTGGCATTCAATTTGATATATAAGAATTGGGCTTCCTGTGCTGTGTGTCACCTATTACAAATGAGCTATCTGATCCACACATTCACCCAGTGGCGGAACCAGGATTGTTTCGAAGGAGGTGCCGAGATTTAAAAGGCTATGAAAGTTATAATACATATACGTAGATGGTACATAGTCATTTAATTAAACTATCAAAATTCAAAACATTTATCGTAAAGATCAATATTAGAGTCATCCATCTCATTTGTAGCATGAAAAATTTATTTGGTACTTTATTTAATCGGTCTCCTGACTTATTACTTGCTTCGTGTTGTGTCGTTTTGTCAAAAAAATATTGACAGAAGAAGAAAAGTACGAAAATTGTAACAACTATACAAGTCTAGTGTATGAGCTAGACCTTAGCTATAAATTTAATTATAACTGTTAGAGAAGTTTGATTTTTCTATTATTGTGTCAGTCGATATAGTTTTAAATAAAATATATAGTAAGTTGATACGTCGACACAACAAGAGAATGGGCCTTTAGCAAAAGAAGCTCTGCAAAAGTTTTGGTTTGGTGTGGCTGTATGACCATTTTGCAAGAGTAGTAATCAAGACTACAAGAAGTGTTGGGTAAATGATATACTTTTTCGTTATTTATTTTTTTAAAATGTTATAACTCATCTACTCAACACAACCAGCAAGAGGAATCAATGTAGCAAAGGTACATATAAGAAATAGTGAAGAATTTCGGTTCATTCCCTCCAATTTGTTTCCTTTGACGCACAATCTTCCCTCCAGAAAATTCTGTCTCATTTTCGATTCCCTCCAAATTTTGTTTTTTTTTTTCTTATTATGTAAATTACTATTAAGCCCATAAATTATAAATAGACTTAGTATTATCTTGAGGACTTTTAAGTAAATTTCTTCACCATAGTCCATATAGCATTCCATTTAATTATTTTCCATTTTCATTTACCTGCCACCTGCCTTAACCCTTTTCCTCATTTCCACCGCCTATCATTTCTCCATTCCATTTCCGATCCTTCGAAAGCGATCGCAGCTCTCGGCTCTCTCACCTTCGACAACAGCTTGCAGCCGGACCACTCAGCACGCCCTCACCTCCGACAGTAGCTCGCAGCCGGACCGCTCAGCACGCCTTAGGTCTCTCTTCCTCTCTCCGCACTCTCTCTATCTCTATCTCTCTAAAAGCTAGAAAATCAAAATTGCTCTAAAGGGAATCGATTTTTATTCGATTATTAATAGTCAGAACATAAAGGTGTAAAAGAAATGTTGTGTTGCTTTAGAAATGTATCTTCAGAAATGTATTCTGAACAAGAACTTTTACTCAAACCAGTATCATCTCCTGGGATTTTATTGTTACTTGAACCATTATCTGAAAATTTTTAGTTGATTTCTGTACGTACCGTGAGCTGGACCGGTAACTCTATGCTGAGTTGAGATGCTTTGTTGAAATCTGAATGTAACAATTTCTATCCATGTGGTGAACTTTTCTGCACAGTGTTTCTTTAAGGTTAATAGTGCTTTTATGATAAGATACCCACCTTGAATTGCACAGATAATTTCAATTTATGATATTGTTGGATGCACATATGTTGTTTAGAGCTTTGTACCAAGTTGTAGTTACTCTATATACTTATCAGCACCACTCTAAGTTGAGGAACTTGATAATTTTTTGACACTTTATAGTAATTATTAGGATCAATGCCAAGGAAAAAGAGATTGAGGACTGTTAATAGCAGTAACAATTACTTGCCTCAAGAGAACACAAATGGCGTACGTGCTGAATTGTCCATGGAATCTAAACTGCCTTCTGATGGAGTTGAAGTTGTTATTGAAGGTACCTTATTTCTATTAAATCAATTGGTCCTTTTTCTTTGAAGTTTGCTGAATATCTTAATGGATTTACTTTCTGTCTTATAACAAGATAATGAGGGGAATAAAACCACTAGGGGGAAAACCCTTCTTTCCCATCTGTATAATTTACCGGCTGGAAATAGGATTGTCGTGAAAGAAAATTCTAGGTTTCAGCCGGTTGGTCCAGAAGCGGGTGTCTTGGGTCAATATCTGGGAACTATAGCAAGAAAAGGCTCCATATGTAGTCTGATTCATAAAGATTGGAAATCACTTAAAAAGGTTGCTCTGGAAAATATTCTTCGCATAATTAAGGTATAACATATTGTTTTAATTTTAGTTAATAATCAGGTGTATTGAACCTGTTGGTTAGCATATTCCTATAGATGTATGCTCCTGAAATTAGTAATTTGACATGAATATGTTGTTTTGTAAGTGAATCCAACGTTCGGTTTTGTTAGTGTTAAACCCTAAAATAAATGATATCTAGATGGAAATATGTTACTTGAAAACAAAACCTGTGTGTGAACTTCTCCGCCAGAATTCTTAACCTAGTATTGACATGAGATTTGGCCCGCACTTGATTTGCAACAAAGTCTGTACAGTAATGAGCATAGTATCTGTTACTGAGATGTACATGGGACCTATATGTAGAGCTTCTGAAACCATAATTTTCAGTATTTTTATCTTGATGTTAATTGAATAGTTTTTAACTTGTCATTCATCATTGTAGTCAAAGTTCATTTACAAGTCTCAGTGTGAAAAGTTCATTCTTACATCACTGAATCATAAATGGACCCAATATAAGTCTACTCTGAAGAGTACGCATTTTGATGAGCATGCCCCTATAGATGAGATGTATAAAAATGTACCTAAAGATGTGGTTCCAGACCAATGGATCTACCTTGTCTCATACTAGTCATCTGCTGAGGGAAAGGTAGATAATATATTCGACTATTATCATGTTAGATGGTATCTATTGTGAATTAACTTCAACTTTGTTTGTAAAATGTAGGCAGTGAGTGAACGAAACAAAAGAGCTCGATCCATGCAAAAAACCACTCATACTGCCGGAACAAAGAGTTTTGCACGTCATGCACATGAGATGGTAACCTTAAATTTGTCACTCTATTCGATTCTTTGACATTCTTTTTTCTTCAATAACTATGTAATTTGCTATTTCATTTCAAATCAGAATAGCATTTGCCTAATTTTCTTATGGCTTACGTTCATAGCAAATGAATGATCCCGACAAAAGAGAACCAAACCGAGCGGCAGTATATCTAGTGACTCACTGATATCAGGATGGCACTTTTGTTAATGAAGAAATTGCGGTAAGCATCACCCTTGTTGTGAAGAATTTAATTAGTGACAATTGTTGAGATGCTGGTGTTGGAACACTAGGTTAGATAGTAATTGCAAGTGTTTTCACTATTTTCAAATTGATAGTAGCTGCAATTGTTTCACTATTTTCAAATTGATGTTAATAATTGGAAATATTTGTATGTGTTAGTCGGCAATACAAAAACAAATGGAGGAACATCCCGAGTCAGATGGGTTTAGTAAGGATCACAGTTTTTCAATTGAACCTCGTAACATTAGATTGGGTTTAGCATCTGATGGGTTCAATCCATTTGGTAAGATGAATTCTGAAAATTCTTGTTGGCCTGTTGTGTTAATTCCTTACAACATACCCCCATGGTTGTGCATGAAAGAGTCATTTTTATTTCTTTCATTGATCATTCCCGGACCAAGTGGTCCAGGACAAAAAATTGATGTTTTCTTACAACCATTGATTGAGGAATTGAAGGAGTTGTGGGAGGTAGGTATGGAAACATATGATGCATCGCTTAAATGAAACGTTTATCCTACGTGTTGCTCTTTTGTGGACCATTAGTGATTTTATTGGGTATGGATATCTGTCCGGGTATAGTGTGCAAGGTGAATTTGGATGTCCATATTGCAATAGTGAAACATGGTCGTTTTGGTTACCAAATGGTCATAAGTTTTGTTTTATGGGTCATCGTCGTTTCCTAGATTCTGACCATAAATATCGTTATGATAAGGAGTCCTTTGATGGTACTGAAGAGCTTAGGCCTTCCCCTGTCCCCCCTAGTTGTTCCATGGTATTGTCACAGATGATAAATATTGAAGATTTCAATAAATCACAAACTTGGAAGAAGAAGAGTATTTTTTTTACATTACCATACTGGGAAACAAATTTAATTAGGCACAATTTAGATGCCATGCATACACCAAAGAATGTTTGTGAAAATATTTATGGGACAACCATCAATCAGAAAGATAAAACAAAAGATAACTTAAATGCCCGACATGACCTTAAAATTTTGGGTATTAGGCAGGATTTGCACCCTGAGCCACGACCAGGCAGTAAGTTTTACTTGCCTCCTGCTTGTTACATAATGACCCAAGAAGAGAAGAAAAAGTTTTGCAAGGTACTTCGAGGAATTAAGGTTCCAGCTGGTTATGCGGGTAATATCTCGAGGTGTGTAAAAGAAGCACAATGCAAATTGATTGGACTGAAAACCCATGATTGTCACGTTCTAATACAACAACACTTTCCCATTGCCATAAGGGGGTTGCTGCCTAAGAATGTAACTGATGTTTTGATGGAATTATGTAGTTGCATTAGAGAGTTGTGTGCAAAGAATCTCTATCCTGACAAGCTTTTACAACTTGATAAAAGGGTCAAGCTAACATTGTGCCATTTAGAGATGATTTATCCACCAGGCTTTTTCACTATTATGGTGCATTTGTTAATTCATTTAGTTGAAGAGGCAATACTTAGTGGGCCAACACAATTTCGTTGGATGTATCCTATAGAAAGGTATATCAGACTTGTATTAAACTTTTTTATGTTATCTTTTGCAATTATATCAAGTCAAATTAATTAAAAATTATAATTTTAGGTTCCTTGCTATATTGAAATCTTATGTGCGAAATAGAGCACAACCAGAGGGCTCCATGGCTGAAGCTTATTGGGCAGATGAGTGTGTGAAAATTTGCTCTAGGTATGCTCATTGTAATTAATTTAAACAATTCAAGTAAGTTTGTTGATTATGACACAGTATCATTTTTCTTCTCTATTAGGTTTATTGACGGATTCAATGCAAAGCTTAATCAACCTTAAACAATAAAAGAAAACGAACTGTCAATCCTACATCTTCAAAATCAAGATCTTCATTGTTTGTGCAGAAGGGAGAACCTTCAGGAAAGTGTGGTACATATACTTTATCATCATTGGAATTAGTGCAAGCACATCGCTATGTGCTTTTTAACTGTCCAAATGTCATTCCATATCTTGAGTAAGTATCAAAACTCTTGATTTCAGATTAAGAAAACCAAGTATATTCTGAAAGAAACTAACACAGTGAATGTTTTCAAGCTTAAATGTAGTACCTAACTAATAAAAGTTATGCAACAATACTAATTACACTGTTACATGTAAATTCAACAGAAGTTCCTTGTCAACATCGCATAAACCCAAGCCCTATAGGAAGCAAAAATCTTTAGTTCAGCAAATTCAGAATACTAGACTAGATAATAACACTTAAATTTTCCCCTCAAATATTTACTATAGAAAAATTATAAATGCTTTTGTAGAGAGCATGCAAAGGCAGTTAAGAGAAAACATCGCACTCGCCGACTAACTGTGAAGGAAATTAAGTGCATCCAGAATAGAGAATTTCATGATTGGTTTCGAAATAAGGTAAAGTATTACGATGTACTTTTTTTACGCAATTAGTGCAATATGGTATCTTGTATGTAATGTATTCATGACTCTTAAGTCAGAAACTTGATTATCTAGTAGTTAGCTTCCAAATCTTTATGACTAACAAAAAAGGTGAAATTGGTACTAATAGATAATAATAATAAAGAACTTAGTCATGTCTTTCATTTAACTTGCATGTGTACCTTTAAAATTGATCTTTCAGTCTAAAGGTTACTACTTAGATATTTATCCTTATCTCATGTATACCTTCTGATAATAGGTTCTAAAGATGGAATTAGATGGTACCCTTGGGGATATGAGTAAGGATCTTGTCTGCCTTGCAAAAGGACCGAACGAAGTTGCAAGGAAGTATAGAGTGTTCAATATAAATGGTTATAAATTTCGACCTGCTCGTTATGACAAGTCAACACAGAACAGTGGTATAGTTGTAGTGGCAAAGACTTCGAGTTACAGTCATGCAAATGATCGTAATCCAATTCTGGGTGATGTGACCTATTATGGGAGACTGAAAGAAATTATTGAATTAGATTATATGGGCAGCTTTGGTGTTGTATTATTGAAGTGTGATTGGGTTGATGTCACACTCAGAAGAGGTATTAAAAAAGATGAATATGGTTTCACGTTAGTTAATTTCTCACATCTGATACACACCGGGGAGAAACTAGAGCATGAACCGTTTATGTTTGCTTCACAAGCTGAGCAAGTATTTTATGTCAGAGATGAAGCAAGTCCTGGTTGGTATACTGCCATAGGAGTGAAGCCTCGTGATGCTTATGGTACAGGTGATGAGGAAGTGCTGGAAGATATAGAATATCAATTGTACCATGCGGCTGCTTTATTAGAAGAGTTGGCAGAAAGTTCAAGGCAACTCTTCTAATAAATATACTGAAGGTGCTCTTGTGGATGATGCTCTTATAGATGATGTTCAGCCTACTCTTCATAGGAGTAATAGTTGGGGATGAAAATATAAGAGTTGTGTAAGAGTTGTGAGATATGTTTACTGCTTTCATTATAGTTGTGTTTTGGAATATTTTGTTGTAAAACAGATTATTAGCTTTAATCTAATTTGAAATTTGCAGCTTTCATTTAATATAATTGTATGCAACGTGTCAATGTGAATTATATTTGTTTGTGGGGACTACATGAATTTAAGTGTTGCTGTATTGGTCTTTTGGTCTTGCAAAAAGATGACATAAATAATGTGAAATGACTATTTTGCCATCAGATATACAATCTGGAAAGTAAACCTAGCAAGACCACTTGTTTTTGCTGTTGGTCAAGATATATAGTGTGGCTACCTTGCAAGACCACCTTTTCTACTTTCACCCACACCACATTTTACTTTTGCTATACACCCTTGCTAGAGTGCATTCACCCAGACCAGGGTTCATGTTGCTGGATTTCACAGCAACATATATATGAGCTTTGTACAAAACTTGAAGGTTTTGCTAAAGGCCCATTCTCTTGTAGCGATACCAAAAGAATGTCAAAATCTATACCGTATGGGTTAGTATTTATATTAAATGAATTAATACTTGCATTAAGTCATTTAATCTGCAATGTATTTTGTATAGTATATAAATACACCGCACAAAATAATTAGCATAATAAAACTATTAGTGTGAAATAACAACTCATTTAATATGAATACTTGTGCAAATAGTATCAATTTATAATATTTTTTAAATGCATACAGGTCAAACTACCAAATCACTACCACCCGATCAACATAAAATAGTTTTATAAGTTTGAGGGGTTGTCAATTTTTTTTCGGTACTACCCTTGGTTCCGCCACTGCATGCACCCAGTTTGATGTTTGATGTCCATAACTAATATTGGGGGGTAGTTGGAATGAAGACCAATTAATTAACTGAAGGGAGAATTAAGTTGGGCCAGATGGAGCAGAGTTGGTATAGGATCTATCTTATTATTCTGCTGGGCTCTGTGGATCGTTTACTCCTAACAGTTCTCTTCTCTGGCTGCTGTTGCACCGGCGAAACTTAATTTACTACTTTTATTTGGAACGAATTTGTAGTTGCAACTAGGGCTTGTAAACGAATCGAATCGAACTTAATCTAAATCGAACTTGAATCGAATCGAGATGGGGCAAAACAGAACTTCAGCTAAATTGAATCGAACTAGCTCGAACATAAATTGAGCTTCAAGCCTATAGTGTCATAGTTGTGTCAGTTTACCGAACTGCCGATATTTAATTTGTTTCTTTTTTTTTTTAAATCTTCACAGAAAATGTGATGCTTAGTGGATCTGAACTTTTTTTACCTTTTTAATTCTTAGTTATGAGTAGTCTTAATGAGCTTTTGTTTTAACCAAGTACACTATCACCTACCATTCGTCCTCTCTAAATTTGGATGCAAACTGAGTGACCGTAAAGTAAACCTTGATAAATTTTTCTAAATAAATCTCCTCCACAATCCATAATCGAGAGCTGCCCGCCAAACTCACGGTCCGACCATTATCCTCCTCGGCTCCTCGCCCGGCCCGCCCTCGCGCGTTCAGTCCGCAGCCGAACAGAGGTAAAAACACTGCGTAAAAACCGTACAGATAAAACAAGGTAAAATGGTAAAAGACACTTCTTACTCTGCGCACCGGACCGGACGCGTGGCCACCTGGGCAACCGTTAAACCCAGCCTCACAAATCAGAATTCACCGCAAATTCAGAATTACTGCTATTCCCTCACAACCGCAATAAATACCCCCTTCTACGGTAACTCCTCCATTCCCATTCATTCCAGCCAGCGCCATTCCTCTCTTATTCCTGCTAACTATTCAGTTCTTCCCACTGCGCCTGCGGTGGAGACATCGCTGATCTGACATGATCACAACTCATCTCAGCCGTTGATCTGATCCCCTCCGTCGCCATGGAAATCCAACGCATCCGCCAGCTGACCATGATCCTGTGGCGCCGCTCCTGCAGCTCCCGTGTGGCCCTCGTGGGTGGAAACCACACCGCCGCCCGTTTCTGCACCCGCTAACCTCCCCTCCTCCCCCCCCCGCTGGTTTTTCCTACCTCTCTTCTCTCAACCCACTGTTGATTCTATTACAGCTGAATTGAGCTTCTGATCAAGATCAGATCTGACAATTGAACTGAAAGAAAGAAAGAATGAAGGGATCTGGTTCTCCCACCCGCCACACGGATGGCCACACGGTGGTCATCCACCTGCCCGATCCCCGCCTCCTGCTCCTCATAGCGCGGCTCTCCATCGTGGCCGCAGTGCTCTGCTCCTTTCCCTGGCTCCGTAGGATCCCGCCGCGTGCCGCCGGCATGGTCCGGCCGTATAACTGGTCCGACGACCCCTTCTATCTGCCACTGCTGATCAGAGATTTGAAAAGAGAGGGGATTTTTTCGTCGGATTTAAACAAGAGAGCTATCTTTCTGGGAAATTCAGTCTCCAGGCTTCCCTTTCTGAAGAAGAACGGAATCGATCATGTGCCGTATGATCGGGAAGCGACTGTCGGAGATCGGTCTGTGGATTTCGCGCTTGCGAGTGAGGGTTTTGAAGATGCCTGTGTCAGGCTTGTGGATCGGGTGCTGAAAGTCGGCGGGGTTGCCGTGACCTGGTTGAACTCAGAAAGCGCTGGTCTTTTTCGCTTGCCTGGTAATTACAAGTTGGTCTATGTGCGCCGGTTCGGGGCGACGATCGTGGCGATGAAGAAGGTCGCACACGCGGATTATCAAGATGGATTTAGTGGAAGGGGAAATGTTGGAAGTGCAATGCCGCTAGAGAAAAAGGATGTACTGCATCTAGTAGAAGATGTTTTGTTGGAGCCTCCGAGGGAAATCGGTGAAACCCGCAAAATTAGGTTCCTTCCTGAATTGACCGGAGACCCGTTAATGCAATACCCACGAAGAGTGTTCGTCAATGCTGGATTGCGTTCGACGGCAAACAGTGAAAATTGGTTTGAAGAGAACTACCCGAAGAAGGGGTTGAATTTTGAAATGGTGAAGCTAAATGCCGTGGGCAATAGGAAGACGGGCACAAAGGCATACCGGGTGTCAGATTGGTTGCAGAAGAATGTCAAGGAGGAGGAATTTGTGGTGATGAAAGCCGAGGCCGGGATCATTGCAGAAATGGTGAACACAAAGGAGAAAGCAATGCACTTGATCGATGAATTGTTCCTGGAATGCGACGCAGACAGAGAGTATTGGGAATGTCTGGCGCTTTATGGGAAGATCAAGGATGACGGCATTGTGGTTCACCAATGGTGGGGTTAATTAAGTCGTGTGTCGTTGTTATGTTATGGTTTAGTTTGTGTACTTTAAGATTTGGTGTCAGTTGGTTAGTAGAATAAGATAATAATTAAGGTTTGAAGTTGTATTTTTAAATTGTCAGTTGTTTGCAATGTATTGTTAGTTTGTTAGACCTTTCCTCTCGTGTGGTCCATGGATTGTTTGATAGTTCTTCCAATCTCATATGCATTATTGATAGTGATAAGTGTTGCATTTGTCATGCATCCTAGATTGTAATTCATGAAGTTTTGGTGGTCATCGGTTCATATCATATTGGTGGGGTATACATGAAATTATGTC
Organism: Cyperus esculentus; assembly: GCA_030179965.1. Classification (NCBI taxonomy): domain Eukaryota; kingdom Viridiplantae; phylum Streptophyta; class Magnoliopsida; order Poales; family Cyperaceae; genus Cyperus; species Cyperus esculentus. The sequence goes on along the minus strand of JASGLE010000035.1, from coordinate 3,548,968 downwards.
TTCGGAAAATCAGTGGGTAATGTTAGCTTCTGCTTTCCTTTTTCTGGATGGAAATTCACGTCTGAAGACTCTGAACAACTGTAAGTTTGTCAAAATTGCTCATGAAATGTTTTTTTTTTTTTTTCCTATTTTACATTGAATAACGAATGGTAAGATGGACTGTTAACTGTTTAAAGTAGTTGAAAGAATTAAACAAACAACCAAGACTAGCCGAGATTATCCATAACAACAGCCCAGTTACTCGGTTAGGCATTATTAACCAGCAGTACTAGATAAAAGAAAGACCACCGGAAACATTTGTCCGAATTTTTAAATTTCAGTCAATTTAAGAGACTTTCATCTGCTTTTATCATCTTCAGCTTCAGCACTTGATGGTGTAAATGATATCTGACATGGATCAAAAACAAAACAAAAAAGTTTCATGATATATTGATATCCGAGTCACAAATCACAATACCATGAATCACTTCACTTATTTGGACGACATGATGTAATTAGCGAGTGTTGTTTACAAACAGAAGCTCCTGGGTTCAATGTCAGAAATTGGGCTGAAACGCCCTTGGGCTCAGTTGATTTGTTTGAGCTGGGTCAGCATTGGACTCCAATGAGATGAGCCAGAATTTGATCAGGATTATAAAGAAACAGGGTGGAACTAAATTTTTTCTTGAGGTGGTAGGCAGCAACCCTCCAGGGCTTGGACTATTGCTTCGGTCCTTTGGGACTCTGAACAGGGCCTTGAGTTGATTACCGTTCATTAGCAAACCAATCTGACATGTACCGGTAGAGATCCGACCTCAAATTGACTTGACATGTACTGTTCCTTTTTATAGATATCTAATAGGTTTTTTTTTTTTAAAAGAGACCAACACCATTTGATATCCGATCTTCCAATGATCCAATTCGCACACAACTAAATAACGGTATTCTGATATCATTTTTATAGATATACAACTTTGGATGAGGTGTAGTATTGTTCCTTACATTGTAGCTACCGTGTAAGGAACAATGCTACGAATAATTTTTTTTTTAAAAAAAGAAAAAAAAAAAGACCAACACCATTTGATATCCGATCTTCCAGCGATCCAGTTCGTACACAACTAAATGACAGTATTCATATACATGAATTCGGTGTTATTAGTATCAAGCAAAAATAACAATAAAAATCATTGTTATATGAGTTATGCTGAAATGTGTGAATGACATGAAGCTTCTATAATTGATAATTATTTATGATATGTAATCACATATTTCATAATTTATTTTAATCCGATGTGAGGCTTAAACAAGAAAAAAATTAAGATAACATCACTAATAAATTCAATTGTATGCAATGAATTTTAAATGTTTCTATTTATTTTTTTATAAGTTTGGTTAACCTTTCCATCATAACTTCTTGAATGCAAGTTATTGAAAATTAAATTCATGTTACCTATTTCTCACTAAATATCATTTGAAAAGATAAATTTAGTAATATTAACTGAAAATTTAATAAAATTAATTTAATTTGAATATTTGAAAAGATAAATTTAGTCATTAACTAATAATTTAATAAAATTAATTTAATTTGAATATATTATACGTGGTTTGGGTCACTGTAATATAAATTTTTTATGACTTTTCATAGTGTATTTATTATAACAGTGTATTTTAATTAACATCCAAATAAAGTCAAATACATAATAAGGTAATATTAAAGCTATATAATTGAAGTGTATAGATAATCTAAAATATACTGATCCAATTTTCGAATACGGATGGAAAACTTTACAAATTTTATAAATTTAACAATAATTCCAAAAAAAATATATAATTGAATAAAAAAATATAATGTAAAGTCATCAAAAATAAAATATCATCAAAATTTTATCTAACTTATCCCCAATCAACAAAGCAGAAGCAACGCGAAGCATTACTCTAGTCTACTACAATCCTATACGGTATGATAGTCTTGGAGGGTAAGATTTTTTACACTCACTCTCCATTAATACGTTATGATTACTTTGTGCTTTTAGAGCTTCAAAACATATCTAAAACGAAGCTCTACACCATAGTCTGATAGTCTTGTAGGATAAGATTGTATACACTCGGCCTTAATTAATAATCACAAAATATTATACCATCAAGTAACTCATAATGCCCAAATTCAACGTGGCCATTTTTTTTGCCACCAATAGAAGTTAGCTCAAAAGGATATTTGTAATGCCCAAAATTCAAAGTGCATAGACATTGCAAAGTAATTAACATCGCTTATCAGCTCTTAAGAACATTATGTAAAGAAACTAAACAAAATGACAAAATTAAGGAACCTTCATGATATGATGATCACAATTAAGATTTCAGAATCCAATCACGAATCATCGAAGAGCTCCGGCCCAACCATCCTTTCCACCTTCTCAAGCGGTTGTCATAAAGTTCTCCTAAAACCTGGCAAGCAGTTTTCAGGTAAAAGCTGCTTGCAAAATCAAATTCAATGCCGGTACTCAACTCTGTTAATATGTCAACTACCTCTTCATGGCTTTGAAAGTGGTGCTCTATAATTCCTTTACCAACAAGAAGGTCGACATCTTCTGCACCACGAATGAGCTCGGACATGAAAATGATGTACGCAGTGATGTCATTCCCAAGTTGAGGATTCAATTTTTCAAATACGACGAGGTTTCTGAAAATGGTTATAATGGTCTCATCAATTATAAAATAAGGAATCTCTAACACATCACTAATAAAACTCACATCTAAGAGAGAATGAGGATTGTTTTCGTCGAATACTCTCTTTTCAAATGTTACTCCTGCTACATTGTATTCAGAAGCTCTATGCCATTGGTACAATGATGGACAACCATGATTCAGCTGACTGGCTATGTAATCGTAATTTTGACTTGGTTTTAGATATATATGACAAAGGTGTAGAAAATGATCGAAGTTTTTTGGCCAATTAGGTTTACCAATGGCTTTCAGGTAGCTGCACAAGATTCGTTCGACAAAGTCGCTGACGTCATCTAAAAGGGATGGTCCGGTGTTCTCATCGCCTGTCAACAGTTCATATATTTTCTTAACAACCACAAATGGAATTTGATTTTCTACAAGGAGAAGATCGTTTGCAAAAAAATAATATTGCCATGGGATCTGGTTGCCATCGTCGTTCTCTACTATTGGGAAACTGGGGCTGTCTGGAATGTAATCCATCACGCTTGAAGCCATAATAAAGAAGCATCCATCAAGCAACAGCATCTGTACAAACATAGTGCTCTCCATTTCGATTTTAGAAGTGTAATAGCTCCTTGCAAGTGGATATAATTCCCAGACTACCTTGAGATAATCGTTGAGACATCTTCTTGTATTTGTTGCCAGTATATACTCCAACAAAATCCATTTTCTCTTCTCCATGAATTGTAGAGATTGTTTTCCATAATGATATGGTCCGACCGATACCACGATCGGTTCATGATAACTGCTTTTGTTGGACTTGCATAATTGTTCTGGAACCTTGCCGATGAAGCTTAGGTTTTCTCTAATACCGACGGTGTCATTTGGGGTACGGTAAGTTGGATTATTTGTCAGGAAATTGTGTATATCTTCTATATCAATTACAACGTTGGAGCCATAATTTTCCTCCATTGCAGCTGAGAGTAACCTTCCTGCAGTAATTGGTAGCAGTGGCGGAGCCAGAAATTTTTCGTATGGGGTTCACTAACCTTAAAAATGTATACTATTGTATTAAGGTACAGGGTGATATGCTATCACAAATTTACCGTGCTATGCGACTCGTATCTTCATTTCCGGTATCTAAATAGTCGATCCGAATCGCTCAACATAGTCTTTATATCAAAATATACTAGCAAACCGAATTTTATAAATTTTAGAATTTGTTTGCTATTTTTAATGACGGGGAGAATATTGTTGTTTTCTATGAACTAGATTCATTGGATCTAGATATTTTCTCCCCGTCATAAAAATAGCAAAAAAATTTTAAAAATTCTAAAATTGATTTTTCTAACATACTTTTATGTAAAGATTACGTCGAGCGGTTTGGATCGACTATTTGGACACTGGAAATGGAGATTCGGATCGCATAACACGGCCAAAGTGTGATATGCATATCACCGTAACAGCGTAGCCTACTTCATTATATTAAATTAAAAAATACTTAGCATTTTTAATGGAAATTTGGTTTAGCCATTTGGGCATTGTATTTAGCATAAATTAAAACTTAGATAAAATTGGAAATTTAGATAAACTGGAATAGAGTAAATAAAATGTTCATTTTTAGGACCACCATCCACCAACAATTGAAAAAAAAATTGTACTAACCTATGAGGGAAGAGGAATGAATCAAGAATTTTTACTTATTTTTCACCGTAGTTTTGCTATGCATTTGGGAAGAAATGACAGTAAAAACCAAAAGGTGCTTTGGGAAGAGATACATTGTAAAATTATCTGCCGGAAGTGAATACATGAAGAGGAATGCATGGTTCATCCTTTTTGCTGGATTAAAAAAAGAATGCATGATTGATAGTTCTCACTTTGTATTGGAAAGTAAATACTAATAAGTGTACTCAAGTGTTATTTTTCAAGGGATGGGGTTCACTAGTGTATACTTGATCAAAATTTATGGGGTTCATTAGTGTGTACATAGAACAAAACTTACAATTTATAATAGAAAGTTAGATAAAAACTAGTGATACTTCAAAAAATTATGGGGGCTAATGTCCCCCATAGTTTGTTACTAGATCCGCCACTGATTGGTAGCATCGTCTGTTGAAAAAAAAAAAAAAAAAGATTAGGGACAAAGTACTTACTTTTGAATGTTAATTAAATAAGAAGAAATATCGTTAGATGAGGTGAACACTCTGTAGCTAGAGGCAACAGACACTTGATGCGCATTTTTTTTTCTTATATATATATTGCGAAGAACGAAAGGCTCACTTAGAAATAGAGGGATTTTTTTTTCTTGGGTTAGAGAAAAAAAGAATGTTTAAGTTCATAAAATCAAAGGAGGCAAGGGAATAGAAAAAACCTTGGAATTTAATTTTGAGTTAGATCGACCCTCATCTTTTATCTCAAAGAAAAAGAAATTGAGTTAGATCCTCTGAACGTTAGTTAAAGACCTCCATATTTGTTTTCCTTTTTTTCTAACTAGGAGGAAGGAGGAAGGAGGACAAAAGGAACAAAAAAATTAGTTAAGAAAACTAGGAGGAAAAAATTACTAAGTATTTAATTGACCATAAAAGGCTTCTCCCGTCATGGGCGGACAACCAATAGTCCTGTAAAAGAGTCGTTTGCTATAAAGAGGAGTGTCCACTCCACGATTTTTTTTTCCTAAATAATCTTAACAGCTTTCCGATAATAAATTTCAATCTCAGATTCAATGATATAAACAAGGATAAATTTTCTAAGAGATCACTGAACTTTACCCTAAATCCATAATTGGTCACTGAACTTTCATATATCCGTTTCACTAAACTTTGATGTTTATCCAAATTTGGTCACTCCATTAGTTTTTCCATCCAACTTAACAGAATAGTTGACATGACATCAATTTTATGATTTGGACATATATTTTTTCATGTCAAAAGTATAAGGGCATGTTCGGTTGTAATGGGATTGTACGGGATGAGATTTAATGGGTTTGGGAACCCACTTTTTTATTTGTGGGAACCCACACTCATGGATATGATTTCGGGTATACAAATATGAATGTTCGGTTGTACCTTAGGAAATATCATGGGAAACTTTATTTTTTTAAGAAAAAAAATTCATACGTATACTGTGCTCTTATTGAATTCAAATTAGGGAAATGGATGTAAGACATTTTTTATTTTTATTTTTGAAAAAATAGATATATCTAGTCAAATTATATATTTTTTTAAATTAAAAGTCTATTTAAACCTCTAAACTACATTTAAAAAATAAAAAAATTCTTTCGTACTTATTTCTTCAGTTTGATAACCGTTTGATTAGCATGTTGTTGTTATTATTATTGTTGTTGTTATTTTGTATGTTGTCCCTTGAATTTTAAGCAACAAGAAATCAAAGTGAATATTTTTGTAATTACATACATGTGAAAGAAATCTAAAATACAAACACAAAACTATTACATATTAATAAAAAATTGAGAGGTATGGAGAGAGAGCCAACCAATGTTGGGAAAAAAAAATTAAGTTGGACTTGATTATTTTGTACCCACCATTTTACACATGAATGGGAAAAAATGTGGGAAATGTAACTCATTCCAATTCCCACAAATTGGCAACCGAACATGTAAAAGGAATTATTTCACAATCGGTCCAAATTCCCTCCCATTCCCACCAAAAAAAGGGTGGTCCGAACGGGGCCTAAGAATATAAAGAAAAAATTATTTATTTATTTATTTTTATGACCACAAAATATTTTCACATTTTTAGACATGTTACAAATTATATACCTTATATGAAAAAATAAATAAAAAATAATAATCATGGGAAAAAATAATTTTATGAAAGAAAACTAAATAAAAGGTTTTAATTGGTCTTACATTATCACATGTTGTTTAATTTTATATAAAAAGAATGATTTCCAAAGTTTAAAATTAGCGTCATATTAATTATTCTATTAAGTTGGATAGCAAAACTAACATAGTAACCAAATTTGAATAAATATCAAAGTTTAGTAACCATAGGTAAGTTACCATTTCTTGTGACCAATTGGCATGGCAAGTTTAGTAACCAATTTAAATAAACGTCAAAGTTTAGTAACAGAGTGACCAATTGGCATGGCAAGTTGCCATTTCTTGTGGTTCCAAGGCAGCTAGGCCATCATGGTGCTGCCTAGCCTACAAGAGGTCAGTAGAGGAATGATTTTGATTTGATGCAAGGGTCAAACGTTGGGACGTACTTCACATGGAGCAAGCCACAACCAGCAGGCCTCTCCTCAGTCCCGCTGCCTATAAAAGGAGCTCAAGACCAACAATTCAGCAACCCTCCAACCCCCCATAAGCTTCCTGCACACCAAGAAAACCCCCCCAAGCTTCCAATACCAGTATTGTTTTCTCCCCTTCTCTTTCCTTGGTGTTCACTGCTCACTGTAAAAAAAAACAGAGAGAACAAAAGAGAAAACTTAGAATAGCAGCAGCAGTGAGGTTAGAGCAGTAGTTGAGGTTGGTTACAAGGTAATTATAGAAAGAAAACCAGTTACTTAGGTGGGAAACTTGGGAAAGGCTTTGACGTCATCTCTGACCCAAAGCTCACTCGTCATGGTTAGTGCGAATAGTACTTGTTGATGAGGGCGTTGGTGCGAATAGCATCCGCCAGAGTAGTGGTCAGGGGTGTTGTCAAGGTTCCGACCAAGTTTGTAATGGAAACATGATCAAATACAAGACTTGATACTTTGTGTCATTTCCTCGACTAATCCTTTTTTTTTAATTTTTCTCTTAAATTTTCTTTGAATCAAACATATGAAGAACTCATGCGAATAGTATGGTTCTAAGTAAATAGCACGCGTGCGAATAGTACCGTGTTCCACATTTCTTTGCACGAATTGTGTGAGAAATTTCGTAAAGAACTCATGCGAATAGTATGGTTCTAAGTAAATAGCACGTGTGCGAATAGTACCGTGTTCCACATTTCTTTGCACGAATTGTGTGAGAAATTTCGTAAAGAACTCATACAAATAGTATGGTTCTAAGTAAATAGCATGCGTGCGAATGGTACTGTGCTCCACATTTCTTTGCACAAATTGTGCGAGAAATTCTGTTGCAATAGATTGGTGTGCGAATAGTGCCAATCTTCCACCACGTCCTATGTGCGAATAGTGCAAGGACTCAATTTTCAAGGCATGACTAACACCCTTCTAGGGGGTTATAATGCCGAAACTTCCAAAGAAAATTGCAACGAGGTTTCTTGCCAATAATGTGTGTAAGTAATGAGAGCACGACTCTTGGACAAATTCACACAAAAACTGATCTTACTCGTCGCAACACTAATCCAAAACAGGATATAACAAGGATCAGATCAGAACCAGCAGTACCATTCTTGAGTATAATTCACACGAAAATAAAAAAAGGTAGCTCTAGTTGTCCAAATGCCACTAAAATTTGATCACATGTAAATAACACATAAATAAAAGTTCTATCAAAGTTTTACCATTTTTGGGACTTTCTATGAATTGATATGATTTTTCAAAGTCCAACCAGAAAACTGAACTGAGTTGAACTGCCAAAATGCTGATACGCCAGAAAGAATAAAAAAACTGCTCTATTCTGTGAATTGGACTAACCCATTTTATTTTATATTCTTGAAGTGCACATTAAGTTGTGCTTGTACAAAAAATTTTATCTAAAAATTTCAAGCCTAAAGCCCCCAAATAAATATTTTAAGAAAATGGCAGAACAGTTCCAGAATTGCCCCTCTGATGAAATTAACTCAAAAGTGCATTAAAACATCACCAAATTGAAAGGTGTTCAACAAGACAAATGTTTCCAAAACATTCCTCTAAACGTCCATGAAAAGAAAATGGTACACTGTTAACTAACTTTTCAAGCAAGGGACTGACTTACCCCTGACAATGCTGCTGTCCCAGTTTTCTGATACTGGCAGCAGTAAAGAATTCCCTTTTTCTCCACATTTCTGAATACAATGAATACCAGAAAGTTTAAAAACATGAAATACATGATGTAAATCAACCCCTGGAAAAGTTTCACATTTTTCTGGAATTTTGGTGAATTGTCATGAATTTTTCAAATGCTCAGCTTCAAATGCAAGGGAGTGCAGTTTCGTGATCATCATACCACTTTCCTCTTACGATTTCTCCTTCGTTTTGAACATGAACCATATATTAAATCTTGCACATGTAAATAGGTATGTCAAATAACATATTCAGAAAGTTTGATCATGTTTCGATTTCATTTGACGCCTGAAATGCGAATGACGAAACCAACTCCAGAGCAGCTTAGCGGTACCAAACCACCAAACCGTGGTCATGGTGTCACTTTTACCTTGTGATTTCTCCTTTGTTTTGAACATAAACCACATATCAAAACTTGTACATGTAAGATAGGCATGTCGTACAATATATTTGGGAAGTTTGACTAGGTATCAAGTTCATTTGACGTTCGAAATTCGGAGTACGAAATCAACTCCAGAGCAATTTACCGGTGCCAAACCACCAAATCAGGGGTGGTACTGCCCCCCTGCTCCGGCCATCTTCGGCCCCATCCGACCCCACCACTGCACTCCTCTGGCCGGGGCGATACCAACGGTGCTGACTGATCTCTGATCAGACAGCGAATCGTCGAAAGATTAGCCGTCAACGTCTCGGATGAATGCCACGTCGCCCCTAGCGAAGCAGGGGTATAATTGTGAGGGAAAGGACGAAACATGACCCTCTGATCGCCATCACGCGACTTAAAACATCCTCTCCCTACGCAGCCTGCTGCACCGGATCCAATCCCAACCCCATTCTGTGTGCGCAGCCCAAATAAAAGGAGGAAGAAGAAGAAATTGGTGAGAAGAAGGAAAGCAGACGCTGGCCCAATTCGAATTAACATGTTTCATGATTTCTTAAAATGAAATTACCATTCAGAATTGATTTTAAATCCAAATTCCATGAAATTTGTCTCAAAAGTTTCTAAGTTTCAAATGGGACTTTATGAAACGACAAGATCAAAATTTGAAAGTTTAAAAGTTTGAATTTAAATTTAAAACCAAAATGAACATCATTTGAACAAATTTGTTATTCGAAATTATTTCATGAAATAAAAAATTCCACAAATTCATCAACATCCCCAAAACTCATGAAATGATTTTAAATGACAGTTTGTCATCAAATTATGTCCAAATCGGTATTTTAAATTTGAATTCAAACCTTTAAATCAAAATTTGATCAAATGTTTCACTTTCGGTCAAACAATCAAACAAACATGATTTCGACATAACAAAACTTTCAAAAGCTCACAAAACTTGTCAAATGTGACCTGATCCATGTCTTAATTAGGCCAAATCAAGACCCACAAATCCAACTCCAAACTCAAATACCGAACTGTCAAACCCAAAACCCAAAACCCAAACACCAAATTCAAATCCCAAAACTCAAGCACAAAACCCAAATCCTAAGTACCAAAGACTCAAATCCAAATTCCAAACCCCAAAATCCAAAGACTCAAACCCGAATTCCAAATCCAAAACTCAATCTCAAACCCCAAACTCCCAACACCAAAACTCATACTCAAAACCCAAGTACCAGAACCCCAATTCCAAATCCCAAAACTCAAGTCAAAACCCGATTGACTTGGCCTAATTAGACTGGATCAAGCAAACTCAGGTTTCAAAAGCGTGACACAGAAGTCGACCAAAATCAAGCGCGACCCAGAAGTCAATCAAATCAAGCGTGACATCGAAGTTAACCAAATCAAGCGTGACACGGAAGTCAAACCTAAAACAAACGTGACATTGAAGTCAAATCCATATAAATCGTGACATAGAAGTCAACCAAATCCAAACCCGGGTCATAGGCTGGCATAGCGCTTCATGTCTATGACTTGGAAGATCGAGAAAGCATACCAAGAGGGCCAAATCCTCTCTGCTCCTGATATCTGTTCTCGGACTGTGGATTGGCATAGCGCATCATATTCACAGTTTGGAACCAAATCGTGATATAGAAGTCAAACCCAAATCAAACGTGACATTGAAGTCAACCCAAATCAAAAGTGACATTGAAGTCAACCCAAACCAAACTGTGACGTGGAAGTCAACCAAACCGTGACGTGGAAGTCAACCCCAAAACAAACCGTGACATAGAAGTCAACCAAACCGTGACATAGAAGTCAATCAAACCGTGACATGGAAGTCAACCCCAAAACAAACCGTGACATGGAAGTCAATCAAACCGTGACATAGAAGTCAACCCCAAAACAAACCGTGACATGGAAGTCAACCAAACGTGACATTGAAGTCAACCCAAATCAAACATGACATTGAAGTCAACCCAAATCAAACGTGACATTGAAGTCAAATCCAACGCAAACGTGACATTGAAGTCAAACCCAACTTAAACGTGACATTGAAGTCAAACCCAAATCGAACGTGACATTGAAGTCAAACCCAAACGTGACATTGAAGTCAAACCCAAATTGAACCAAATAAAATGTGGCACTGTCAATTAGTTATCAAGTTGCATCTACTTGTTTGCCCGTATCTGATCACTCTACTTAGTCTTAATCAAAGGTTCTCAAGGTTCGGAGCCTGAGGTAATTAACAGCGAGGGCTTGCGCTCACTGTAATCATGGTCCCACACAATCGTTTGATAAAACAAAAATCCAAAACACTGTGTCCTCTTTCATGCCCCTCCCTCTCCGGAGGCGGCGCGAAAAAGGGTCGCACAACAACGTACATACACGTAATGTGAGGATATTACGTTTTGCAAAGTCCGGTTATACGGTACTGGATGATCAAAATGGTTCATCCAAGTTGTTCAACATTATCTATATACTGATATTTTATAAAGTACCAAATTTGTTGTTCTGAAAATTTCTAACTACATATTTTGAACTTTTGAGAAATGATATTTTCTATAGACAGATTTTGGTGTGATATATTTCTTTTCAGCTCTTACACAGTAGATGCTAAATATATAATAACCTAATTAATAATTCTGTAGTAAAACCAAGATAAGTTTATTTGATATATATTGATGTATACTTGATCGATAACAGCCATTGATATATATGCGAGTTTTTCGTCCTTACAGTTTAAAGATGCCTACGAACGGGCCGAGATCCAGTTCTCTTGAGAACCGAGAGCAGGACCCTACTCTTAAGATCTCACGGTGGTTGATACTAACCGTTTGATCTTAAGAGCAGGATCCTACTCTCGATTCTCAAGAGCAGCCGATTCTCACTCGGGTCCCTAGGAACTCCCGGGTCTCTTCGGCCGACTTAATCTCGGGAAGAATACCACGGGGCCCATAATGATCAACTTTTCTTCTTTTTCACTTGTAGCTTGATGCCTCTCTCGATCTCCTGTTGAAGGCATAGCGCTAGGTTCTGCAAATTTAACAAAGAAAAAAATTATACTGCTTCTTTTAAAACCGATCGAGAACAAATTCATACCACTGTTGATATTGATTTTGTCAAATAAATCTTTTTTTCAATTTTTCTTCTCCTTAAAAATAGCAATACGCATAAAAGATATGCAAATTATATGAAGCCAATTGTTAATGTGTAGTAACCCTTTTCCCAGCAATTTGATATGTATAACTAACCTGATGGACTGATACGTTTGACTTGGGGCATTTGGAATGCACAGGGAGGCTGAGAAGCCAAGCTCCAAAAGAGGAGGGACATGGTGAGCAGAAACTGCAGGAGCCTTTTCAACATTGTTTTCTCTTTACTAAAGTTATTAATTTGGTCGATTGATCACGTTGATTCGTATTTAATATTTAATTTCTCAAGATGTCAAGTGCGTTTTAGAACAGAAAATCACTGCTATGAATGCCTATGTTGCATTCTATGTGTGATGATATATATAATATATCTGCTGGCTAAGCTAGCAAAAAGATTTCTTTCATGCATGTGTGACGATGAATACACATTATATCTTTCATATATCTAAATATCTAATAGACAGGCCAGCAAGCTTGTGAAAAGTTCGGTACTGTTAACCGGTTCAACACTTTATTAGGTTCATGGTCTCTTCGTACGGTTTAGTGTATTCTCTCTCTCTTTCTCTCTTTTCATTAGTGTCGTACACTTATTTATACATGCTAAATGCATTATTATGCACACTAATGACTTTATTATGTAAATCTAGTTTTATCCTAATGAAGTACCTATTATTTGTCCTTCATTTTTATATCATTCAATTCCAAAACACTCACAACTCACAAGATATATTGGCACCATTGCACCCAATAAGTACAAACCATAGCAGTTTTTTTTTTTTTTTTTTGAAAATAAAACCATAGCAGTTAGGATTAATTGACAGAAATATGGTTGCACTCAGTCAGGTACGATCCATGTAGACTCGTACCAAGCTGAAGTGGAGTGCAAACGCTCAGTTCAATAATCATAACACGTGCCAAAACCAGGCATTAAACACGACAGTGACTTACTGCTGGTAACAGCCACCAATTCAAACAGAATTGCAACAAGCTAGTTAATTACTAATTACCATCAACTGCACGTGATAAGTGAGATGCAAAAGACTTCAGAAGAACACAATTAGGGCACATCCTAAACCATTTACAGTAGGATCAGAGTTTAGGAGAATACTTCATCCACCACCACCATGGCAGCAAAAAGGGGGGCATTGCTTTCATATAACAAGCTAAATCAACAAAACAGCATTTTCTGATGCTTGCTACTGAATCTTCCCAAGAGAACATATTAGGCTGATTCCAGTCATGAACGAGAGTCACTTGTTACGATTAAAAAATGCATACGGCACAGATGCTGGGTCTAGCTCCCAGAATCCCATAAGCCTCCCACCCTTCTCCTCTGTCAGACGAATGGCAGGTATTCTGTGTGAGAACATAAATGCAGGTAATTTCCATGTATTCGGACCACTACCATCTACCTGCACTGGCATAAACACCGACTTATACTGAGGTACCTTTTTCATAGGCAAAACTTCAATTGACTCCTTCCTCTGTTTTCTAATCTGCACTATGTCAAACTCACATGCCACCAAGTCATCAAGCGTCCATCTAGCTGACCAGTCTTTGTAGACGGCCCATATTTCACCCACATTGGGCAATATTTCATAGTATTTACCTCTCACACATACGGTAACCATATGAGAGAAATACTCGGTTTTGTCATAAATCATTCTCTCATTTGTCAACTTGAAATTGCCACAGCTTAATGGGAGGTCAGCATCTAACCAACCGCTTTCCGTTAAATATGGACAAGCCTCAAGCCAATTTACATGCACTTTGAATGGCTCATACTCGACTTTTCGTATCCACCCGTAATACTTTGGATAAGTGTCCAACTCAGAGTACAAGGCCCATATCTGGCCCCTTTGGAAATTGGTGTTAGTGCGGCACCTGTCGAAGTTGTGAAATTCTGCATCAGGATATTCATACAAGTTTTCTGCAGTAACACTTCGCTGGGAGAACTTGCGTTTTAAGGCCAAGGGAGTACCTTTACTGGTATTTGGAGAGGAATCAGGACAGGTGCCAATATTAGCAGTTCCTGAAACCAAATTCTTGTCTTTAATTGACTCATCTGACCCTACTTGCTCATTCCCTTTCTCTCTATTTTGTTTTTTCACTTCCTTTTGAACAGTGGTACTAGCCTTAGTACAGGTATTGGATGCATCTATGTGACTCTTACCATCTTGCACTCCCTTCATATTAATTCTTGCCTTCAAGGCAGGGCTCAAAACATCTGTACCAGTACAATTGTTTTTCACGTCAGGCTTGTTATGTAGAGATCTCCTAAGAGGCATACTGGTACAAACTGCATGACCTCCATTAGTCTGATTTTTATCTGAGACACTTGGTTCTACATGCTCTCTCCCTTTCTCTTTGTTCTGTTCTTTCACTTTCATCGCAACAGGATTCACATCCATCTCAACTGTAGTACCGGCCTTCCTACTGGTATTGGATGCACCCATGCCATCATTACCGTCTTGCTTTCCATTCACCTCAAGTCTTGCCTTCTTAGCAGGGCTCGACCCATCTGCAGCAATACCTTTGCTTTTCACATTGGGCTTTTTAAGAGGCATACTATTGCAAAATGCATGACCTTCACCATGAGTCTGATCGTTGTCACCTCGGTTTGGGTTAACTTCTGAGTTAAACTTGGGTTGAGAACGACGACTAGAATATTGGTTGAGGAATGGATCAGCGGTCGGCTTGTTTGTATCAGCAGTAACTGTTTTTCTCTGGCCAGTAACAGTGTTCAAGCCACTTGAATTGGACACGGTTGGTTTAGGATTATGGTTGTTTTCAGGCTTCATAGGAGGTCTATAGAAACCTGACATTTGCGGTTGTTGACCTTGAAACTGCTGAGGCCGTTTCAGAACTCCAGACATGAGCCCTGGATTTAAATGGGGCACTGCATTTGCTTGAAACTTTGTCTGGCAGCAGATGCAGCACACTGTCTTAGACAAGACCGGCTGGTAGAACTGATGATTGGTACTGCAGTACGGGCATGAGGTCCAGAAAGTTCCCTGTGTCTGTGGCTGGGGTTGCAGTCGCGATTTCTGCCACTGAGCCCTATTGAAGTTGCTAGAACATGAGTTCTTTGCACCATTCGTTTGTTCATTTTCTTTGGAATCGGACGACCAAATAAGATGTCTTCTTTTGACATCATACATCGTTCGTTTAGCCTTATTTGACAGAGTATTATTTGCCTCCCCAACCAGCTTAAATGCTGCCTCTGCACCAGGTAATTGGTTCTTGTCAGGGTGCAGAAAGAGGGCCAACTTACGATACTGCTTTTTAATGACGATGTCATCAGACTGAGGGTCCACTTGAATTATCTTGTACCAATCGTGGAGACCATTGGTCATCAATTGGGCTGAAGAATGAACCTCGCAAACAGCCAGAAGTTGAGAGATATTGTCAAGTTGGGGAAATAATTTTTCTGCCTTTAGTGCTATTTGCTTTGCACCGGCATAGTCTCGGTCATACAGTCTTCTCACAGCAATTTCCATGGCATGTATTGCCTCTTCCTTGTTGCACTCCATAGGAAGTAGACCAAAGCACCAGATTGCAAAAAGGCCTGAGAAAGCAACACAACAAAAATTTTGAGACTACAATGACATGCAACAAAAATTTTAATGTAACAATGCAGTATCAATGTGCCATTCAAGAACAGGCGTGGAACAGCTCAGGAGATATTGAAGCCTATTGGTTTTCTTATTCTTAACTTGACCGGTCCAAATTCAAGTCAAGCCAGGAATTGGAGACAAACTATTATTGCATATTTTTGTTAACAGAAAGCTCAAGAAACCATGGATCAGGATCTTTTCTTAGACCCAATCTCCTAATCAAATATGAACAGAATTGCATGAGGACAGCAATAGACTGCATGCAGGACTATCTAGCTGAAACGTTTTGCTCACGATGAGGAAGGTAGAAACCCTTATTGAGTTGGCAATCTTGTCACGACAAATATAGGAAATTGCATGCATCTTCGGTTAAATATAGTACATGAACCTGATAATAAAATATGTTCCATGCATACATAACCTCCATAAAATATATTGCTTCTACAAAATATTGAAATATCATCTTGTTCAACCCTAAGAAGCTCACTGGCATCTTTTCAATTTAATCTCCCATTGTTCAGGTCTCACCAAAAGGGTCGAAAAAGGGCCTTTTCATTATTGAGAGGACATTGAATGAGCTCAGCCTTTCATTGGAAACACACAAAGTGTCTTTCATTTTCTAAGGCACAACTTTAGAACTTTTAGTTTGGTAGACATAATTGCACCTGATCAATTTATGGAGAGGACACTCCTGTAGGATGACGTCTTTGTATACAATTCATAACTTCAATTTATATATCAAAAAAGAAACCAAAGCATTTAGTAGGTACAAAATTCATAAACTGCAAAATTATATATTGATCAATTTTGCTTGGTTTTGCGTCTCATTAAATACACCAACATTACATTTCAAACCTAAAATGGGCGTTCTCCTTGACCAAGTAACTTTACAACAAAAATAAAAGAAGTATGGAGGTATACAATTAAGAGCGTTTACTGACTAAAAATTTGATGAAAAAGTAACTAGCGACAGAGATAGGTTCAAGATAAGTATCTACTGATTTCATATTAAAATTTGACTTTAAAATAAATATGATGAAAAACTAACTAGGACCCATGTGAGGTAAATAACAACTCCAAATAAAATATGACTTTATTAACTCATCATTAATGCAAGCTTTGATAAATACTAAACAATGAAGGATCCTACAATTTGAAGCCAAATCAGCATACCTTAATATAGTATATCTCGAGTCAAACTAAAGATAAATAATAGGGCTAATATCTCCACACACACAAAAATCTTTTCACTTGTGACAAGTTGCCCCGACTTGCTTTTTTTTGTGACAAACCACCACCACCCAGCACCCACCCAACCCCAAAAAAACGAACAAACTATCTAATTTGTGATAATCACACTCTCAGCAGCTAATTAACCTTTTAATACTCCATTTCAAAGTGTGAAAAGACCAAAATCTCTTCTATACATATGCAACAACATGTAAAATATTTTTGTTCTATGAATTTTATATATGAATATCCATATGGACATATAAAATCTACGAAAACATGCAAACATAGCACAAAGAAATATAGTCAGGAACACATTTTACTAAACATAGAAGATATGTCAGATGCGTTAAGATGTTTTCAAGTACCAAATATTCACTCTAAATTAAAAACAAAAAAACAAAAACAGCAAATAAAACAAGCCTAGAGATGTAAATATTCGAAAGTGTATTTCAAAAACATGCAAGCCGTCAGCAAGATGCCATCCGTATGGATTGAGAACATTCTTAAAAAAATAAATAATGATAAGTTAATAACAAATAAAGTGAGATGTCTTGTGTTGTTTTTCTGTTTGGCCGGTTCCACAATAACACTTAATAGGCATTAACCAAGTATGGAACAAATAAAAAGCAGTTGTGCCATAAAGGTCTAGTTGAACTGTGCTCAATAACAGTTAAAAAACAAATGACTGATTCTATAAGACCATGTCACTGAAGAGGCCACTGTTAATTAACTAACACGTATATTACACCCTTTGGCTGGCAAATATCAAACTCAGCACTTAACTCACAAAGCAATATCTGGCACAATTTCATCAAAGTTAACATTTACCTATAAGGATTACCCAAATTTTACCTTAATTTAAGGTAACAACTAAACATAGAAACTATTTTTTAGCCACTTCCAACCCACACACACTTTAATGTCAACTGTACAACTGTCTCTTGTGTAATCACTCGAGTAATCCAATCATGCCAATATTAGCACAAGAACATACATATAAGCACACTGTCTCTTGTGTAATCACAGTGAATAACCGGACAATAACAAAGTAGGTAAAAAGAGGCACAATCTGTATCAAAGGACCAAAATCCCAGCTTTATGAACAGAAACTGACACTCACCTTACAGAAAGAAGGAGATGAGCTAAACAACCACCGGGGTGACCTTCTGAGCTCCAAAACCTGAAACATTTGCAGCATCAGCCATTAGTTTAACAGAAGATCCATCAGTCTACACAAGCGAGTGACATTGACATTGCAAACACTCAAAAGCATACCGGAAGGTGGAAACCCTTACTAACTAACTAATTAACAGTAGAGTAGCCCCGCATTGTTCATTCTCAATCAAATCCTGTGTCACCAGTTGTTACTAAACGGACAGTTACTATCGATTTGACATCAGATGAGATTTCACGATTGAATCCAACGGAAACGGAGGAGTTGAGAGTGAGGAAAAGAAGAAGAAAACGGGGTGGGATCATACTTGAGAAGAAGGCGGAGGTGGGATGGCGCAATCGGCGGCGGAGGCGACGAGGGTTTTTATAGATCGCTCATGGAGGAGGAGAGGAGAGGAGAGGAAGAAGAGAAAACCCCCGAAGAGGCGAAGAGAGGGTTTATTTGTAATAAGAATTAAAAAATTAGATAGTCTGCGAATAACAGATAGAAACCTCTCCCTCGCAGATTGCGGTGCCCGACTATCTAAACGGCAAAACCGTGATTTTGGACGGAAATTTTCCTCACGACACCAAGTTTGGAGGTGCGCACGGCTCTAACCATTTTTATTACTCGCAGTGGTGCACTCCAATATGGTTATTAAAAAAAAAAAAATTCGATTATTGATTGATTATCTTCATGTGTCCCATTTATATTTGCATGTGTATTTTTTTTTTTTTCTTACTTTGATGAAAGCCTATAGGCATGCATTGATTAAAAACCAATTTACTGAATTTGTACCCCAACTTCCTGTCTGCTACCATGCTGGCAATACAACAGGGACCCTCCCTTTCTCCATAACAAATTTTTTTTCCCTAATATATTTAGTCCTGCATTACATCTACTAATTAAAGAAAACAAATGCATAATCAAGAAAACAGGAAAAAAAAAAAATAGCATGTGAAATGAACTACTCTACTAGTACCGGCATTTACTCTGTGTGCTCTATTCCGGTTCAATTTCTGCTCTTATCTCCTTCCTATCTGGACGCCCTTTCGAATCTCTGCTCTTCTAGTCTGATAGGAATAATACAGTTGCTCTAATCCGGTTCAATTTACCTATCATGTACACAACGATACCTCAAATTAATTTACAAGTACAAACATCTAATTAAATTAAATATAAAATTACATTGTTCTCTTTTCCATATACCTAAAAAGACAACTATAACAGTAAAATAAACTTGCAAAATCTATCACCATCGACCTCACTAACATCAGTGCCTAGGGATAGAATCACAGCACTATAGTCTGACTGAGACGGTGTCAACTTCTGGTCAATTCAAAAAATTGTTAGTATATTGGACCTAAGCTATCAATCAGACAATTAACCACAGACTGATGTGGCAGCTGTGGCTCAATCTGTTCCAACAAAAAAAGATAGTAAAAGGATGAGGTCCTTCACCTGAATCTGTTCCGAGCCATAAGACTGAGCTGAAAATTTCGCTTGGAGTGCCTCTGCTATTCTACAATGGAGTTTTCAGTAGCCTCCCCAACACCAAGAGGTCAGCAGCCACAAAGCACTGCTTCCGTTCCTCGTATCATTTTCCTCCCAATATCAAGGATCGTCCACACACTTAGCTGCTGGCTTTGGCGTCCTGACTGGTACAGTTGGCTTGCATGATCAGATAATTTGAATAAAAACCTGCAACATAGGGTAGAAGAGGGTGCCAGTATTGCTGTGGCCATCCCGGAAGCAAAGAATTGTATCTACCACTTGCAACTCTTAGTTGACCGGTCAAACATTCGGACAAGCATAGTTGATATCCGGATATGGTGATACCATAGTTGATACCAAATTTGATACCAAGATAGTTGACCGGTCAAACATTCAACAAGAAACATGATTTCAACAAAAACTTCAATTAATAACTAACAAGTCATACAAGCATTCAACACAACAAAAACAAACAATTTGAATTCAACTAAAACTAAAAATTGAACTAGATTTGATCTAAACTTCATATCTTGATCTCAGCAAACTTGCTGTACAAGAAAAAACAAAGAAAGTTTACAAATTAGTAACAAAAATATTGAATACTTCATGGTGTAACTTGAATATTTTCAAGTAAAACTTAAATACTTAAAATAATAATTTGAATACTGACAAAAAACTAATTATGAATAATGCAATAACTTATTATCAGTAACACCACAATACACATAACTTGAATACTCATTAGTATAACTTGAATATTTGCTACTAAAACTTGAATATTAACATAATTTTCAGCTTGAACACCGACTGCTATAACTTGAATTCTCATTGGTATAACTTGAATATTTGGTACTAAAACTTGAATACTAACATAACTTGAATTCTCATTGGTATAACTGAATACTAATTGTATAACTTGAACATTTACTAATAAAACTTGAATACTAACATAATTTTCAGCTTGAACATTGATTGCTATAACTTGAATACTGACATAACTTGAATTCTCAATTGTATAACTTGAACATTTACTAATAAAACTTGAATACTGACATATTTTTCAGCTTGAACACTTATTGCTATAACTTGCGTACTGACATAACTTGAATTCTCATTGGTATAACTTGAATACTTATTAATATAACTTGAACATTTACTAATAAAACTTGAATACCGAAAAAAAACACTAAATCTGACTATGGAAATCTTTACAAACAAGTGAACTTACATACTTTTAGAATATTTACTACTGAAACTTGAATACTAATGAGTAAAACTTGAATACCAATGAGTAAAACTTGAATATTTTCAAGTAAAACTTGAAATCTAACACATACTGTATCAAAAACCTTGATTTTCTGACATAACAAAAAATTACTTGAACATTTCTTTATCTAATTTGAATCCTAATACAGAACATACAATTATTTATAAAAGAAGAAAACTTACAGATAGCTAGTTTTTTTTATTGCTCTTGCTGACAGTTGTATGTCAAATATATCCTTTATTTTTCAGTGTCAACTTGTAAATATCAGAACAATAAGAAATTTAGCAATAAAATATTGTTTTGATAGGAATTGAAAAGAAATTCGAACATATATATAAATCTATTGTTTGACAGTATTCAAATTAGGGCTCTGAGTTTTCAATATAATTGCAAGTGTTTTCATATTAGTGCATTTAATATTCAACCTGCTATGAGTTTTCAATATAACTTAACACTAGAGGAAGAATAGTTGAAATCAAGTGAATATTAAATTGAATACTGTGAATAATTGTTTGAATACATAGAGCAATAACTTGAATAGAATAATGATTAGTCAGATTTGACATTTGAACATTACAAATACAAGTAATTTCATACAATTGAACAATATCATTCAAATTACTTGTACATTTCAAAAAGATCACTAAGATTTGATCATTTGAAAACCTATAGTTTCGATTTAAAGACAAAATTGCAAAATTATATAAAATCAAGCCGAATATCTTCCGATTACTTAGAAATGAGGAGAAATCAACTCTAAAACACAAGAAATATTCAAATTATACCATTTTTTGCTCCTGATCATTCTCTTAGATTTGCTTCTGAGTATTGTGTGTTAGTCTTCTTCTTCGGGCCATCGTCACTGGTAAAATCTTTTTTGAGTCAATATTCAGTGAATAAAAATGATATCAGCGAAGAAAATATGAAATAACTTGAATACAGTGAAGAACAGTTTGAATACAAAGCGTAATAACTTGAATGCAGCGACTCAGATCTGACAATTCAATAGTACAAACACAAGTAATTTCATTCAATTGAACAATTCATTGCAATTCCTTGAACATTTCAAGAAGATTACTCAGATCTGATCATTTGAAAACCTAAGGTTTCAGTTTCAAAGAGTAAAATTGCAAAAATTACCCAAAATGAAACAAAAAAAAAAACTTATAATTGATAAGAAATAAGGAGAAATCAACTTAAAAACACAAATTATACCTTTTTTCAACCCCGA
Source organism: Cyperus esculentus (assembly GCA_030179965.1). Classification (NCBI taxonomy): domain Eukaryota; kingdom Viridiplantae; phylum Streptophyta; class Magnoliopsida; order Poales; family Cyperaceae; genus Cyperus; species Cyperus esculentus. Next base: position 3,526,841 of record JASGLE010000035.1, on the reverse strand, counting down.
TCCTCCTCCTTGATTTGCTTCTGACGATTTCCCTTGATTCTTCTTCTTAGGAGGCATCTTCACCGTCGATTGTACTTGGATCGGAGTAGAGAAGTGCGAGAGGAGTGAGAGAAGGAGAAGTGAGAGATCGGAATTGAGAGATGCAGGAGTAGAAAGAATCAAAGATGGATCTAGAATCGGATGGCAGAGGGAATGTGTGTGTGTGTGTGAGAGAGAGAGAAGGGAGGAATTAATGAATGTCGAATTAAAGGGGAGGAGTGAAGTGGAATGGAACAGATTTGAAGAGGAGCACAATTGAAGAGGGTGAGTATTTAATGAGCGAAATAAAAAAAATAAAAAAAAAACGGATAAAAAAGACCGGACGGTTCAATGGTATCAATTCTAGTATCAATTATGGTATCAACATAGACTTTTCCAAAGGTAAAACACGGGAGTGACTATGACTGTGAGTGGAAAAGGAAATAGAACAAGGACAATTTTTGCGATCATCAATGATCACTTGATCAATGATCAGTTGTCCGTCCGTGCAAAATGGACATAACGGCCGTGCCAAATGGTTGGAAGACCATAATAAAAAGGTAGGAAAAACAAAAGAAACGGGGCTGTGTTTTTATATTTTGGAACGCTGTGGAATTTCTTTTTTGAGGAAGTAGCAACAGGCATACTTGATTTCATTAATAAAAAAGTTTTACCAAAAAGGAAAAGAAAATAAAACACGGCAAAATCTCATCCTATTTATTTACATTTGACTACCATTGCTTTATTCTTAGTATCTAGCCCCTAATAGTGGGATTTTCAAGCCCTGACTTCTTCTACAGTGTTATCTTTTAATATCCGCGGTGGCCTTGATTTATTATGGAAGATTCTTCTGTTGCGCTCCTTCCATAGATTCCACATGCATGGTGGAGGCACACATTCTATCCCATATTGGCTTCAGGTCCCTATGTGTAGCCGTTTTAACTTATGCCAAAAAGTCAATTAGCTCTTGATCGAAGTCCCAGGTTGATGCAGACGCTAAAAAGAGCTGTAGCCATATTTGTCTTGAATAGCTACATTGCAGCATTATGTATTTAGCCGACTCTATCTGTTGTTGCCAACAAAGCACGCATCCCGTCTGGTGCGGCCATCCCTGTTTCTGCAAATTTTCCCCCACCTGCAATCGGTTGTTTACAAGGAGCCATAAAAATATCTTGATATCTTTTAAGTTCTTACAAACATTTGCATTTGTATTTGTAAATTGTGCTGCCAATTATATATAGATTACATAGGCCCAACAAGTATTTTTCAGACGATTTGTCCTGCGGGCTTAGTCTTAACTCTTCTTAACTAACTAAGGTTTGGCTGATATAACAATCCATTATTACTAGCTACTTCAGTACAAGCTCACGGTTTCTGCAAATAATGGGGCCCTTTACCTTTAACTGCCCTAATTTAATTCTCTCCCAGTTCATGTACCTTAAAGCTATCTGCAATTTCCATGTGCATATTATTGAAGATCATACTTTATATATTTATAAAGATTGAAGCATGCATGTACAGTGAAATGAACAGTTGATCAAATCCATCTGAGACGTCCATTTCAGTTTCTATATCATATATATATATATATATATAGTTGGAGAAGATAAAAATCCATAGTAGATAGAAAGATGGGAAATATCAGCGGGAAGTTAAGACTTATAAATCATTCAACAATAATTTTACTTCTATGAAATTATGAGATTGCTTGTCAAAAGTTGTCAATGCCTCAAGGATATTCCCAATAGTGAGCACTGATATTACCTCCAGATTATATTGATAAAACTATGTAAGTACTTTCATTTGGATTATTTGGTAATAAATTCTGATAATCAAGTTGAGTTCTATTCACAAAATATTCTGCCAATTGACATAACATGTAACAGTAAGGCAAGAGATTCTTGACATTTCTCTCAGTATACAAATACTTAACATGGACTTGCAACATAAATTTTTTTTTTTGAAGAAAGTGGAATACTCCACCAATTTTATTGAAACTTTTTATTTTTGTGCCTATGGAGGATTGAACCAATGACCTATATATTGGAAGTCATCCTAGTTAGCTACCACTTGAACTACTAGGCCATTTGCACTTGCAACATAAATTAATTATATAAAAATAACATTAAAGATAAATTAGTAGATTAGGTAATCTAGTTAGAAGAAGAAACCAACCAACTGAATGTTCCAATATAAAAGTAAAATAACGGTGAGATTAATAAATTCAAAGAAATCCATAACAACATCAATTGTTAAATTGGAAGTTTCTTCTATCAATTGCCATTATGCTAACAGTCAGACTGAAAAAAAAAAGTTAGTATATATATATAACCATCGAATCTCTTTCAGATTAAGAAGAAATTAATGTCAAGAATATCCTTTTTTTCAATTTTTTTTTTATTTGAAGCTTGGATCAAACAACCGATCGAACCATGGTAATTATATAGGCCTTCAAATTATGATTGAATGATTCATAAAGATTTTTTGAAGGCATGCCGTATAATTATATGCATATATTCGATGCCTATAAATTTTGGTATATATGAATTGATCAATTAAAACATTCAGACTAGATATATATAAGACCAAAGCTGCAAGACGACAAGGTATCTAAACAAGTTCATTTAATTTGAAAATTAGATGTCAAATTTATACACAATCGAACACAGAAAATGGGATGTCACTAACATTAATTAAAGAGAAATTAAACAAAAAGAAATGTGTGAACCTTTGCCACTCACCGTCTAGTCTCATTCGTTAATTCTTTTAGTAAAATAGTTTAATTAAGCTGGTAAGAATTTACTATTTCAAAGAAGAAGATGACCAGTTCATGTCAGCTGGTCGGCATTTGGACCGTTTGGACAAGGACATAAAGGTATTATAAATTTTATAAGGTCAGTTCTTCTAGATTGAAAGAATTAGTAGGTCAAGGCTTGTGTGGGAAACTAACATATTGACAATTAATTAGGAAACACAGTTTAGTTATTAAAAACGAAAATTTTACGTCCTATTTTTTTTTTTTTTTTTTTGATGCGGCATACGATAGCATGCCGGAATTTTCATTAATACCAGAGAATAAAAATACATTCTGGACGTACATGGGAAAAATGCAGAAAAAAGCGATGAAAAAGATTCCTATGTACGAGTTTTTCTTCTTCGCCTCTAAAAGATTCATTTGCAAGGTCATCAGCAATATATATATGTCGTCACGTACGTACGTCAGTTTGAATATTCATCAGCAGGCATGGCATATTGGCATGCCGCGTCCTAGAAATTTACCCCAAAAAGTTCCTGGACTCCTTCCTGGATGTTTACTTCCTGCTACTGTATATAACTATATATAAAGTCCAAAAGTTCCTGGAGGAACACACATGAGAAACACATTGGCATGTACGTACAGAAGAATGAATATTGAACTACAAAGGCTGCTTGTTGATGAAGTATCGCGCAACAGGGGCATTGAGGAACTCATGCCTCTCCTGACTCAAGAACTGCTGGACAAATTCGATGATCATGATGTGCCGGAGGAAGCGACGGACAACCCTCTTCATATAGCAGCACTGCACGGCCACGTCGATCTCACCAGCAGGGTCCTTGAGTTGAAGCCGCAGCTAGCCGAGAAGGCCAACAGCAAAGGCCAGTTGCCGCTGCATTTGGCAGCTTCAAGAGGACACCTCCAAGTCGTCAAGAAGCTTGTTCATCAGGTCCTATCGGTTTGTTTATTTATTTATATACACTAATTTGTCACAATGCGAACCCCTGTCAATTGTCAAACAAATAAGTGTTACAATTAAGCATTTGATTTGGGCCTCAATATCCCTAATTAAGCTACACGCCGTTCCATTGCTGAGTTATAAATTGTTCATTTTTTTTATGGGTGGGGATTGGGTAACAACCAAATTTGGTGACAACTGCTATGATCCTTAAATATATATGAATAAAATCTCTAAAATAGAAAATTTTGTACAAAATCTTTTGTGATTGCATTTTAAATTTCAACCAATTCTACTTTAGAGATGTTATTTATATTTATTTGAAAACATGTTGTTGCCGTTGTCACTAAATTTAGTTGTCACCCGATCCCTACCCATAAATGTAACCGTTTATAACTCAGCAACGGAACGACGTCTAGCTTATGGGATATCTTTTGACCGGGTCAAATAAATTATGAAGCAATAAGAAGTTTAAACCTTCAATTTTGTCGTTAATTTACCAGCACACCTAATTATATTCAAATGAGAGATGACAGATCCAGCCTAAACATTTTTCAAATTACCCAATATGTATTGCAATGCTAAACTAGTAAAATATTTTTCAGGCAAGCAAAAAAAGTTTTCTGCACTCTGAGGGAAAATATGGGTACACGCCTGCTCACATTGCTGCTATCAATGGGGAAAAAGACATCGTGCAAATTCTTGTTGCAAGGTGCAAAGAGGTGCTGGATAAGACAACGCAGAGAAAGGAAAACCTACTTCATCTGGCAGTAAGAGCAAACCGCTTAGACCTTGTCAAATACTGCATTAATAAGGGTGTCAACTTTAACGAGAAAGATGTTGATGGAAACACTTGTTTGCATTTGGCTTGCCGAAAGAGATATCAGGAGGTATGTATTTAATTAAGGAAAATATATCAATCCCCCGGTCCCCCACCCCCCAACCCACTTTGCGCTGGCACAGTAGAGAGAGGGAGAGAGAGTGCTTGTTCTCTGACCCGGAATACGGTGACCCGGGTCACGTGATCCGTTGGATCTCTTCGGTATTCGGACAATCCCTAATCCCGAGGAGATCTAACGGATCACGTGACCCGGATCACCGTACCCCGGGTCAGACGATATGAATTAAGGGAGAGAGAGAAGGAGATACAGAGAAAGAGCGGGAGAGAGAGGGAAAGGGACATTTTGCGGAGAGTTTTTTTTAGTATGCATGTGAAAGCGAGAGAGAGAGAGGGAGAGGGAGAATTGGGAGGGGAACGTTTTGTGGAGAGTTTTTTTGAGTACTAATGTGAAGGGGGAAGAGAGAGGGAGAGAGGGGGACCATGACCCACCAAATCCACCACAACAAGATCCGAGGGGGTGCAAAACCTGGGTCTTTATACCAACACTCTTTAATTTAATTAAGTACCGGCAGGATTTGAAATACAAACACATAGATAACCATCAATCAGTTATATATGATCTCTGATCATCGAAAAGTAAAACAATAAGCACCAACACTTACATATGTTGAAATGATATTAGGTGATCACGTGTTTGCTGGAGCAAGAGGGTATTGAAGTTAACTCCAAAAATGCGAAGGGCTTGACGCCACTTGACATATTATTGGTAAGCTCATGGGATCTCCGTAATGATGTTTCCCTTGTGAATATACTAAGAAAAGCTGGAGGGGAGGAAGCCAATGAACAAGCTGCAGCTGGAAATCTTGAATCTTGTCCTCGTAGATCAAATCGGACAACATCAAGTAAAAGTAAAACCAAGGTTGAAAAGCCGAATGATGCCAAGACATTGTTGCTTGTGGCAACATTGGTGGCCACCATGACCTTTCCAGCCATCACCAATCCTCCAGGAGGTTTTATTCAGCTCCCCTTTGAAAAGAGTGATGCCACTGACACAACCTTCAATTCAAATTGGATGAAGACTGACGCGTTTCCTGCAGGTCGCCCAGCTCTTCTTTGGCAATTGAAAGCTTTCTTTCTGCTCGACTCTGTTGCACTATTCTCATCAATAGGTGTCATTCTCATTCTGTTGTGTGGGATACCAAAAACGACGATTGTGATGAAACTTTTGACTGCTGCGCTCTGGCTTGCAGCTTTCTGCGCCGCACTTGCCTTCGCTTCCGCTTACATAGTGATTTATGTCCCCGGAGGTTTTGTTAAGCGCTTGTCTCCCCAGCCTGATCCTCACTTGAAGCGCGAGTAGAGTTCTAAAATCGTGCCGTTCCGTGCCGTACCGTGTCCAGAAACGTCGTGCCTTCGTGCCGTGCCGTGCCGTGTCTTTTTTTTATTAATATTTTTTTCGTACCGTGCCGTGCCGTGCCAAAAATTGGAAGGACGAGGCACGGCACGGATAACATACACCGTGTCTATCGTGCCGTGACTTATTCGTGCCGTGACTTATTCGTGTCGTGTCCAATCGGATACGTGACTTACCGTGTCGTATCTACGTGTCTTAACCGTGCTAAACGTGCCCACTCGTTTCGAACATAAAAATTTTAAATATTCCAAAAAATATTAAAAAAATTAAAAATTAAAATTTACCCCAAAAAATCATTAAATTATTTTTTTCAAAATTTAAAATACATAAAAAATATTAAAAAGTATCAATATACTATGAAAATTGTCTTAATTAATAAACATAATGTTTTATAAATTACCCTTCCTCTTTTTTTAGGCTTTGGGACCGGTTATGTTTGAAATATAGGCGGAATTATTGCATGTGTCCTACCCGTAACCTATCCGTGTCTACCCGTGTCCTATCATTTCCTACCCGTGCCACATATGTTATTTATACCGTGTCTGTCGTGTCCCGTTCCGTTACCGTGCCGTGTCTGACAACCGTTCCGTGTCGTGCCGTTTTTTCGTGTCGTTCCGTGCCGTTTCTGGAACACTATGCGTGCCGTTCCGTGCCGTTCCAAAATTTTCAAAACTCAGACACGGCACGGTTAAGACACGGCACGGTTAATGACCCGTGCCGTATCCGTGCCCGTGCCTTACCCGTGCCGTTACCACCCGTACCCGTGCCGTTCCGTGCCGGAATTGGCCACGCCGTGCCATTTTTTAGAACCCTAAGCGCGAGTATGAGGGTAGAAATAGATGGGTAGAGTTTCTGCTCCGTGCATGGTCTGTTGTCTATGTACTTGCAGCCTTGTGGGCCTCGGTTCGGGTGGTGGTATTTTTACTCCGGAAAGGAGGATTCATAGGAAGAAGAAAGCTGCCCAATTTGGTTGCCAATTTTGTTCGGCCCAAAAATGGATGGTTTAGGAAGACTACCAGCATCATTTTTATTGCATGTTTTTTAGCTCTTCTTGGTCTCGCTACATGGGGGTTGTGGGCTGGATTTACAATACATACACACTAATCGTATCTGTAACGAGCCTTATAATATTAATATTATCAATAATAATAATAATGTCTTTTTTTTTAGAGTATAATAATAATGTCTGAAATATAGTGTTGATGCTCGCTTTCTATCTGAGATAGTGTGCTGGTACTTTATCAGCCTTTTAGTGTGCAATTATGTCATATATATATTCTCTCAAATTAAAATTACTATTTTGGTTGTTATGTTGGTTTCATGTTATGTTTCACGTTTGTATGTGTGTATATATATTCTACTACCCATCTTATAAATATACTGTGAGCTAAACTCATGGAAGCTTTTTATGAACTTAAACTCAAAATCATATAAATTACTTCTAAATTTGAGTTTATATAGCTCATTATATTCTTTAGAGTGGGAGACAAAACGACTAGGGGAGAAAAAGAAAATTCTCAAAAAATAGAAAATTCTTACATCTTATAAGATTTTAATATTAAAAATTTATTGAGCCATATAAATTAAAACTTATAGGTGATTTAATATGTTTTTGGAGATGCGCTTACGGAAGGTTAAGCTCACAGTAAATTCTACTCTATGGATTACATACTCGGGAGGGATCCATTGGCAATGCTTATCTTTACAATTTTGATAATGAGATATTTCAAAAATTTGTAAAAATTCTTAAAAATTCTTAAAAATAAAAAAAGTTCATAGAAGTATTTATTAACATATAGATTGATTATGTTTCGAATTATATTTAATTTTAGTAACATTTGATATCTATTTAAAGATCCGTTAAATCACAATGGTTAAAAGGTATACAAAATTTTGATAAGTCATCAAACAATATTCAAATTGATTGAAATTTAAAACATTATTCATCTACAAGTTAAGTAATGCATCCATAAAATTTTTTTAAAATTTCAAGATTTTTTATGAATTTTTACAATTTTCTTTAAATATCTCATTGTCAAAATTGTCAAAATAAGTATTGTCAACCAATCGCTCCCCTTGACCCCTTACGTATATTCATAAGCCCAAGAAAGTATTTTCAGACGATTTGTCTTACGGGCTTAATCTTAACTAAAGTTGGGCCTGATATAGTAATCCATAACTACTTCTGTAGACGCTAATGGTTTCTGGAAATAATGGGGCCCTTTAACTGCCCTAATTTAATTCTCTACCAGTTTATGTACCTTAAAGCCATCTGCAATTCCCATGTGCATATTACTGAAGATCATACTTTTCTATATCATATGGAGTTGGAGAAGATAAATCAATCCGAAGTAGATAGAAAGATGAGAAATATCAGAGGGAAGTTAAGACTTACAAATCATTCAACAATAATGTTACTTCAATTATGTGGAAGCGGAATTCCTACACTGTAAAGAGATGATTATCTAAAGAAATATAAAATTGGATTTTTTTTGTCACTTCTCTTATTTATCAATTTTAAACACCTTTTGGTGGTCACGTCAGTAGTTTTTTTTTTATTATTTCTGGATGTATAATGCATTTTGCTGTCAAGTTGCTGCTTTTCAGAATATTAAACCATTTTTGAAGTTGAATAATTGGCTGAAGTTTAACCCTTTTTGAAGTATATGTCTAAACCGCCAATCTATTGGTGTTCATAAATTATACTATCTCATCAGAAGGTTCATAATATAAACAAATTGTTTGTATAAGACAATTATTAAGTAAAAATAAGTGCCACTTGTTTGTTGTTAGTATCTAAGGATATATATTTTTTTAAGGTGCCAATGGATGAAGAAAAATATTTTTATTTTCTCTTTTTCTTCGGTAGCATCTTATAACATCTTATAAAGTTTGAATTCATCTACAAATCAGAGTCAGCATCATTGAGGAAAGAAACAATTACAGCTTTTATTGAGCAAGCAGATTTTCCATTCACAATAAATATGATAATAACATGAAGGAAAACAGTGGACGGTGAATAGTCAAAATAGAAATGTATTATTGATATTAGACAATCAAGAAATCAGAATTAACAGAATTAATAGCACGAAAAAAAAGATGATCAAAATCAGATTTGTATTAGTAATTAACCAGTAATTAAGCACTTCATGTGAAATGGGTTGAAGAACTAATTAAGTTCTGAAAGTACAGAAGTGCTGATTTTCTTAATGCTAGAGCTTAATTACACTAATTAATTAAGTTAATACGACAACCTATCAGTAAAGTGTGACCACATGAAACATGCATTTTTATTATAAGCATCTTTCAAGCTCCTGAACTTCAACTAAAACATTTTAAATTATTCATTTTACCAGTAACAACGAACATAAAGACAAAATTGGGCAATTAAATAACCTATTGTTGTTTGTTAATAAACTTAAATATTCTCTACTCCCATTAAGTAATGGGTGGTCCAATATTCTCACCATTCTATTAAAATGGTTTTAAACTAACTAAATAGTATGCTAAAAAATACTATATATATGGATCATCTAAGATCTAACCACCTGATCAACACAAACATATATAGTTGGTTGCAACTTAATATAAAAAATCTCAATTATTTCCAAGGATCAAATTGTAAACACTTCTTTAATTTCAAGTGCAACTTGAAGTTTTTATACTTCAATATATACTCTGCTTTATAATTATGTAAACATATAATACATGGTGTCATTGTTAGAGAAAACCGGAGATGGCGTCAGTTGCTTGAAAATACTATGTTACCAGCGGTATCAAGTTTAAAAAATAATCAAGGCATCAACACAAGTCAATAAACGACAGATGCAGGCTTGACTAACTGGAAACTATTGAGATAAAATATAGAAAAAAGTTAGCAAAGTTATCTTTTTTTGTCTTTTGCCTCAACTTGAAAAGTACAAAAATTGTTTGCAATAAATAGAGTTTGAAGAATCGAAAGGACAGATGCAAATTTTTCCAATCGGTTATAAATATAGTATTGGTTTTATTATGTATTCTGTAAAGACATGCTACTGTGCAACTTTACTACTTCTGTTCACCAATATTTCAGAAAGGGAAGGATCTTGACACTTAATTTTTATTTTGACTAGTTGGCAAGTAAATTTTGATAAATTTATAAACAAAATATCCTTACTATATATGAAAGCATATTAGAAAAAATGACATAAAAGGCATATCTTCCCCAAATAAGAAACCTAAGTCATTAATAATTTTTTTTTTTGATAGATCAGAACCGTTGATTTACGTTAATGTCTCAGCCCATTAAAATTTAAGGCTCATATCAATTTCCTCAATATAAGGCCCATTATATATTATCTTAAAAGTTCATTATAAAAAAAGAACAATTTCAACACAAAGTAACGCATTGACTCTTTACCAGTAAAATACAAAATCTTTTACACGCATGGTCTTAAGATTGCATATGTATCAAATTTTATTCAGTTGAATATTCTGCCAATTGACATAACATGTAACAGTGTAAGGCAAGAGATTCTTGACGTTTCTCTCAGAATAGAAATACTTAACATGGACTTAATTGCAACATAAGTTAATTATATATTAAAAACAACAACATTAGAGAGAAAGTAGATTCGGTAATCTAGTTAGAAGACGAAACCAACCAACTGAATGTTCCAATATAGAAAAGTAAATAAAAGTGAGCTTAATAAAATAAATTCAATGGAACATAACAACATCAATTGTTAAAAAATTGGAAATTTCTTCTACCAATCGCCATTATGCTAACAGTCAGACTGAAAACTCAAAAACAACAGTTAGTATATAACCATCTAATCTCTTTCAAATTAAAAATAATAAATTAATGTCAAAAATATTCCTTTTTTTTTGCATTTTTTTTTTAATTTGAAGCTTGGATCAAACAACCGAACCGTACATGGTAATACATATATATATAGGCCTTCAATTAATCATAATAATTCAATGATTCACAGAGATTTTTTGAAGACATGAAGTATATATAGTTAGATTAAACATGCACCACAATGTATAAAAATGGTCACCATCAATGTCTGACGTATGATCTGGATTAGAATAAATATAGTTCAATTCAGAATTAATACTTTAATTAATAACAAGTTAACAACGAAGACATGAAAAGCACCTGAAAATGACGCAATTTAATCCGTCCAATATTGTTTAGTTGCGTCTTGAACTGTGAAACTAGAACAAGACACTCAATTGGAATTGGGGTACACCAGATTCTATAAATTTGACTATATTATTTGGCCGCCTCCTCCAAATAGGGATGGATGTATATATATGACATCCAAAATAAAATCAAAGTCAAATACGTATGTACATTATGTTTTTGTCGTATGTATTGCGAATGTGGTATTGTATGCACATACTGGATCCATTGACAATGGTTAACTTAACAATCTTGACAATACCACTTTTCAAAAATTTATAAAAAATCATAAAAAATCTTAAAAATGAAAAATGATTTATGGATGTATTCCTTAACTTATAGATTGATAGTGTTTCAAATTTCAATCAATTTGAATATTGTTTACTGACTAATCAAAATTTTGTACACTTTTCAACGGTTATAATTTAGCGGATCTTTAAAGAGCTATTAAGCGTCGCTTAAATTGAATATAATCGGAAACATAATCAATCTATAAGTTAAGCAATACTTCCGTAAAATTTTTTCTATTTTTAAGATTTTTTATGATTTTTTATAAATTTTTAAAATATGTCATTGTCAAAATTGTCAAGTTAACCATTGTCAATGGATCCCTCCTCATATATATATATATATAGAGCAAAACTACAGTGCTCCTAGGAGCACGGAGGCCTCCCGTGCTCCTAACTCAAAAACAATACTTAACCATCTCAAAATTTCGATTTATGGGTCTCATTAAATTCTTTATATCAAAATATCATAGGATACAAAAATTTTCCATTTTTTGAGTTTTTTAAGTATTTGTTTTGGATTTTGTAAAGATGACATAATTTTATACATAATTTTATTATTATTTTTAAGCTATCTTAAAAAATTCTAAAACAAATACTTAAAAAACTTAAAAAATGGAAAATTTTTGTATCCTATGATATTTTGATATAAAGAATTTAATGAGACTCATAAATCAAAATTTCGAGATGGTTAAGTATGATTTTTGAGTTAGGAGTACGGGAGGCTTCCGTGCTCCTAAGAGCACCGTAGTTTTACTCTATATATATATATATATATTCGATGCCTTTAAAATTTTGTCATGTTATGGATTGATCAGTTAATTAGAAAATTCAGACTATGACCAAATTAAGCTGCAAGACGACAAATTAAAGGTATCTTTGATTTAAAAGTTCATTATGAAAAATATTTATTATAGATGTCAAAATTTATGCAGAACCACTGCCACACACAGAGAATGGGATATCACTAACAATAAATAAAGAGAGAACAAAAAGAAAAGGATAACTACTAATTCCAGTCTCATTCGTTAATTAATTAACTTTCAACAAAATGGTTTATAATTCAGCTGGTCCAAATTAATTTACTATTTGAAAAAAAAGGATAACTAATTCATATCTATATATATATATATATATATATATATATATATATATATACATATACATATATATATATATATATCAGCTGGTCGGCATTGGACTGCTTGAACAAGGACTAATATGGCATTATAAACTATAAATTATAAATTATAGATAAAGCTGTGTTGAGATTCGATTGTTGATGAATATAATAAAAACAAAAACACAAAGTGTTTAAATGTGTACAAATTGGTGCGAAAGCTCTCCCTCTCCCTCTCGTGCAATCAGTCAACATTCAAAGCCTAATTACGCGCGTATGCTTAGTGTTAATTAGTGCCAAACCTTAATCTGCAGAGTGGAATGCACGCGCGCTGAATTAAACTTTTCCTTTCCTTTTCCTTTTACCACTTCTACACGCACCTTCAATTTTCTTTTCTTTTTTTTAAACGTCAGAAACCGTAGGCGACTAATTTTATTCACTTCAAAAAGTTACATTCAAATGAAAAGAGAAAAAATGTTTCAATAAAAAAAGTTCAAGATCTAAATCAAATTAACCTTATATGACAATTATGAATTATCGAACTATTTTTGTTCCAAACAAATTTTGAGGAAGCGCACAATTTATTCATGAAGTGACCGATTTGGTTGTGGTGGATTTATCTATCGCCTTTAGCAATGATTGGAAAAATTAATACGTACTACTACATAAAGGTTTAGTTCTTGAAACGCCATTTTTGAGTTTGTTTAAGTCGAGCAAAATTCACTCTTAAGTGATTCATAACATAACCTCCCTCAAATTAACAACAATAAAACGATCTTTTTAAAGCAAAAAATGACGACATAAAGAAGAATAAAAGGGATCATAGAAAATAAGAAATGTTTTAAGTTCCCTCAATAAATTTTTCAATATGAATTGATGTGCCCCTTGAAAAAAAAATGTCTCAGTTTTGTCTCTACCTCTAGCTTGGTAGAATTGGCAGAGTTGTTTAACTGTATATATATGTTAGACACACAGCTTGGTAGAAATGCGTCTCCAACATCCCAATATATTAAGCTCTATTTAACTCAATCTTTAAGCTTGAAATAGTGTATGGTACACATCGTCAACATACAATTGAAAATGTTTTTTTTTTCTTTTTATTTTATATAAAAACGAAAAGAATCAGGATCGATAGTTCATATTCATATTAATTTATAGGTTTATTTTGAAATAATGGCATGCATGTTGGCAGCTTTAATATTTCAACATCATTTACCATCACTAATATACCTTTTATTGTTAACCGATAACCATGATATAGTTAAACTAGGGTATTCTTAAACATCTTACGAAATCTTGCTACATACAAAAGTTCTTCATCTTTATTGACTTTAATATTTACTTTGATTTTCTATAAATTGTATATAAAATATTGATTATTTTATTAATATTGTAAAGTAACCTTTTAAAAAATCTGAAATAAGTACTTCAAGTATATAAAAATGAAATTTGTTTGTATGGCATGAGATTTTGATATAAGAATTTATTAAACCATATAAATCAAAGTTTTAAATATTATGTTTTTGAATTTAAGTTCACGAAAGGCCTTTGTGAGGTTATGATCACAGTAGTTTTACTCGCAGTGATATATTGAAATATAAAATTATGTACCGATGATGAAAAATAATTATACAATTCAAGACTAAACTTATATATAGTTCAATATATATTGCAACAGAACGCATCACATTCTATTATGTTAATACTAGTAAATAGCCCACGTCTTGCTTTGAGCTGAAATTATTATTTCTTATAATAAAGGGTCGAGAGCTCATCCCTTGTGAGTAAACTGACATAGGTCTTAAATTTTAATTGGCCGAGACATTAAAGTATGTTAACGGTGGTGATCAATTTAAAGTAAACAATCAATGGCTGAGATTATTTCTTTGAGGAAGATAGAACTTTTGTGTCAAAAAAATTCAATCTCCTTTTATTAGTAGTAAGGATTCAGGGAATGAATGGAATTCTTTTAAATTAATGTATCAGGTATTATTTGTTTCGACCAGAGAATCAGATTGATGAATAAATAAGGTTCGAATTTTATATTATTCAGTCGACATGAGGCCATAAATAATCTTCTCTGTAGTTCACAAATTTCAGACGAAAATGCGTCGTAATTCATTACCGATAAGCATCAAAAGACCTCCATATCATTCAACCAGTAAAGATAAAAAAAAAAACACAAGATCCCAGAAATTACTGTTTCTTTCATTATTCTTTACTAATTAACAGTCCCTGAATTAAAAAGAGTAACAAACTAAAGAAAAAAAATCAAAGGACAGTTCCAAATTCTACTCTAACCTATTAATGGGTCACTTTTATGGCAGATTGATAGGATGGAACACAGAAACGGAGTAAACTAACTTGGTTCCTTCATGTCTTTGTCTCCTACGAATTGGAAAACACAAAATTAGCTGCACCAAAAAAGCCCTCGAGGTCAAAAGCAATTTTGATTTTTTTGAAGAAGAGAGCACACACGGATGAGTCGCCATCGCTTGGACTAAAAACATAAACTTCGGAATGCGATGTTTTGTGAAAGAAAAAGAAAAATGGCCGAGATGATAATAATAATTGGTACTTTCCTTTTCTCGTACCGGACGGGACCGTTGGCAGCCTTTGGACTTCAAGACCATGGCCCATGGGGCACGGCATGGCCTCTTAATTTCTATCGCCTATGATATTTTACCTCTTTGCAATTTTTATATGTTATTATTATGAAGGTAATGTCAATTTATTTATATAATTGATGAACCTAGTAGGGATTTTTTTATTGATTTTTGGATAACTATAGAATAGTAAAAATTCGATGCTATTCTGAATAGTAAAAATATTATTTGGATTATATATTTAGAATAGTTATAAATAGTTGAAAAGTATATTAATTAGCCAATTCATATTTTACAAGGAATTGGCTAATATACTTTTGCATTAATATTTTTTTTTTCTTTGTTAAAAAAAATATATTTTACTAGGAATAGCAGAATAATATTTTACAAGCTATTCTCACTAGTCACCATTAGTATTTGTGCATTTGGATACATCATTGACAATTCTAGTTTGAGAACAACAACTATTCTACTATTTATTGATGCATCCAAACAAATCCTGAATGGTCAATTCGAATTATATATCTTAGAAGACTTTTTGTGAGTCAGTTATTTTTATTTATGTACGTGTTCTGATATTTTGCCTTACCTTTTATGTTAGGTTCAATTTATGCAAAGAGCTAGCAAAGGGTTTAGATGACACGTATATGCATCAACAATATATGACTCATGAAGTAGATCAAAAATCAATACATCGAGTTTTTTTTTTTTATTATTGAATTAAAGATTTAAAGTGCGGATAATATATTGTGCATGGTATTATTATTTTGTACTATGGATCTATATATTCTAATTCAAAATTTTAATAGTTAATATGAACCACTCAATATGATATTCGTATACAATTTTAATTATAAACCAAAGTTTAAAATTTATTGTTGAATATTTCACTAAGTATTGAACTGTCATTATCTTTTGAATTTTACTTATAATCCAAATTAAAGTTATTTTTTTTACTTATAAATCAAAGATTATATTTATAAAAATTATTTTATACCTAAAACTTTCTTTGATTTTTTTTTAAATATCATCAAAGTTATCGATGTAGTTGTTAAAGATCCTCACACCCTTGTATATATTTTGTATACTAGAGCTGTAACTCGGGCTTCGCCCCGAAATATGATAAAAAAAAATTAATAAAGCTTATAAAATAAAAATATTTATTTTAAAAAATTAAACATAATTTTTAAAATTTTTGATGTGAATAATGATGATGATGATGATGATGATTTATAATTTATAAATAATAGCACATAAATATTGGACCACTTTAAGGATTAAATTTTGTCTTAGACATATCATATCATCTTATTAAATGGGGAGAGAGAATAAATATAAACCATTGGATCAAAGTAGATAAAGAGATTTAAACAAAATCAATGGTTAATAATATTGATGATGTGACATAGTTGAGGTGCTTGGAGAGTTACTCCTCTTTCTAAATTATAGATATGTAGCACCAAAATGGGGAAAAACTGATGAATTGTAGAGATAAAATTACAAAAATATTTCGGAGTCTAAATTATTTCTCAATTCGTGAAAGGTTTTTATTTAATTGTTTTACTGCTTCACGTCTTACCAGAACAAGACAAATTAAAGTTTTTCCATTTCTGTTTTGTATCAGTTTGGGCTAAGTTCATAAATCCTTGACCAAACTTCTTTTACCAAAATAAATCAAAAGGTAGTATGGATGTGGAATGTGGATGAGAAATGATGAATGCGGGCTTAAATAATTATCTAAATTGGTATCATGTTTTGTCATGGCACATGAGATCCATTGCTAGTGGAAATTAAAGCTATTTGACTTTAAATCATGCATGCTAATTTTTTTCATTTATTGTCAAATTTTATTCATGTGATGCAAACAAAGCAGATCAGGAGGAAAGAAGGAAATAAATGAAAAAGAAAAGTTAAAAAGATATATGGAAGCAAATTTGGAAAAAATGAACGCCCAGACGCAGCAAATACTTTCTTTTTAGAAATTTGGAGCACCTAATACTCAAACTCAAAAGTGATGTTTTAGGTTGGATATTTTTCAAACTAATATTACACGTTATTTAACCTTTCAAAAAAGAAGTCAAAACCTTTCAAACAAAAATATTACACGTTATTTGAAAATAAAACTGATAAAATTTAATATGAAAATTAAAGTTAGTAGGCTAAATAATTATTCAAATTAACAAAGCAAGCAAGCCAAATCAGATATTATTAAGGAAGATGCTAGCTTTTGAAGGACCTTGTACCAAATTGTCTGTGAAATCTAAATTTTCTTTTTAATCGATTTAATCGATTTTTTTTTTCGAATGCATACATTTCAATTATTCTAAATAAATAAAATTAAATATTAATTCTTTTGAATTGTATTGATTTAAATATTTCATATAATGAATTACATAATGTTAATAATATAATTAATGTACATAATTACGTAGTGGGATAGTAGAATTAATCTATATCAATAAACGTATCAATAACGTTATCAATAATCGATCCCATGCGTTATGTTAACCTGCGTTTGATATATAGCAGCTCACGGACTTGACAAATAAATTAACTCTGGTTTTTTTGAAGCTTGAGATATGAACAAAACCGACAACTACAAGCATTGATAAGATTAAAATGCAATGATAAATCCAGTTGACCCCTTCTCATAATAATCTGAAGGTTTTGCAATTTGCAGGGCATTTACCATTTTACACATAAGGGTTTTTGTCCCGGGGCGATAGAGGCCTGTATGGATGATGCACAAGTTTGGAAGGATGTGTTTGTTGTGTAGCATGTGTTGGGATTATATATTTTTTTTATTTTGGGAATTTCAAAGATGTTTATGATTTATAAGCCCATGAATTTTAGTTACTGCATATATGCATGCGTTTGATTTTGTAATTGTAGGGACCAATAGCAATAGCAGCTCATGAGTGAGATCATGGAATTAAGTTAATTAACCCCACTTTTGAGATGTTCTTCTATGGACCACCGTTCATTTTCAATCGAGCGGTTCAAAATTTTATAAATCTATCATCACTTTTTTTACTTGTGCCAAAAGAATACATCGCAACCATCTGATTCAGAAAAATGAATGGTTCATGTTTCATTCGATCAATAGTAGAATTCGTCTTTTTTTTTTAAATATATATATATATATATATATATATATATATATATATATTTCTATTTCACAAGCTATTTCACTTTCATATATAGTTGTAGTCTTATATATACCATACAACTGTTAGTTTAGAAAAAAAAATCTATGGATGTCAGGTATTGTGTCCATGTCTTTTTCTTTCTGTGATCTTAGATAAATCTTGACGATCTAATATGATATATATGAGGAATATTTAAAAATTCTTATATTCTTAATTAAAAGGCTTATATACCAACTCATAAAGAAAATTAAAGTTCTGGATCTGTGCTTGGTCTAATTAATTCTTTGTATTTAATTCGACATGCTAATTGCGTTGGGTGTCCCTTATTAACAATACCCAATTTTTTATTTTTTATTTTTTATTTTAATCACAAAGAGAAAGTTATATAAGCGTAAAAAAAATTGATGTAACTAAATAAGCTAACGGAAATTATGCTTACTTAAGAAGAGGGCACATAATCGAGCTGAACATTTAAAATTTGAAACGAGAAATATGATATTAAATAATACGTTAACGAAATTAAATGTACCTTAAATTAGAAAAAGTACAGAAAATTATTTTAGAAAAAAGGCTATGCGCCTATGCTTTGTGTTAGTCGTATTGGATTTTTAAAATAAATTGTTAATATATTTTGGAAGAACAGAATTTCAGATATTTTATCGTCCTTGAAAGTTTTAAATAAAATTCGCTTTGTTAGGTCAAATATATCGCCTTTAAGAATTTTTTTTATTTGATAATGTTGAAGATCTTTATTAGTTTTTTTGAGGAAGATCTTTATTATTTGTTTCTTGCTGGATAAATGTTTTGGTGATTGTGTGTAATAGTATCATTTAAATTTTTATAATAATCTGTCTAAAGTATTCACAATTTTCTCAAAACAAAGAACAATTAACATGTAAACCTATTATTTGTCGTCTAATAGTGAATGTGCTCAAATATTAGACCATATAAAAAAAAAATTCGTCTAGCTAGGCATTCCATTAAGAAACTAAAAATTGTATTAAATTGTTGAAAAGCAGATAAGGATCAGATTTAAAAATGGCACACCCACGATTATGTTATGTTTCTGTTTTTAAAAAAAAATCTGTATGAAAGTCAATACATAATCAAAAAGATTGTATAAGTGTGCACCCTTAATCAAAAATCTCGTCCCAATTTGACAATTGACCTTGAGACTTGAACAGTCCAAAACAGTCTGAAAAGCCAGCCACAGAAGATCGAAGAAGAACAGGCCCGAAAACATCCGTACAGAAACGCATGTGACCTGATTTGCACCGCTAATCCCCCAATTAACCCTTAATTAATACTCCCTAATCGATAAAGCTCTACTAACTGTCGGTTAAGCAGCTGCCCTCTCACATCCCCAACGCCTAACCTCGCGTAATCCCTTTGAGATTCGTGCTGATGGCCCCCATCAACATCGACAACACGTTGGAGATTTTTATATTCAGAAACCGACGTGGTAACACGCAGCTTGGTCATCCGACGGCTCGTATCAGCCGATCTCGATCGGAGGTCGTTGATCGGACGGGAAAGAAAGGGTGCACGTGTCTGGCCGCATGACTTGGTCTGGACGTCATTCCCTGGTCTCGCCACCTGTCCTCCACTCCTTCCAGTACAACTCCTCAACGGCTCAGATCATTCCTCCTTCAGCACAGCCTCACATTCAACGGCCCGATCTCAGTCCCCCGCACAGGTATAATTTACGTGCACACATTCCCACGGCAGAAAGATTCCGTCGTAACTCACAAGGCACAAACTCCCTACCAACCGTCGGATCTGAGTCCCCCTCTGATCGGACGGCTGGAAAAGAGGGGAATAAGGATGTCTGATATTCCTTGCCCCCCCGCGGACCTCACAGAAACAGGTGTGCGGTGGACTGCAGGAATAACTTGGCTATCCGGTCTCGATATTCCTTGCCCAGTTCCGCCAACATCTTATTCCTTGTCCTCTTCTGCTGGCCGCCGGATAAGGAAACAAACATCTCGCATCCGTCCGTTTGTTTTGATCTTCGTTCGTACCAATCTCCTCTTTATTATTTTTATCAAGTTTTTCCCCTTCTTTCTTTCTGCTCTTCTCTCGCCCCCTTTCCTTATTCTCCCCCTTCCTTCAAAACCGTGTGCGATTGCAGAGACTCTCAGTGTCAAATTGGACTGATCGGAGGTGCGGAACTGGAATTGGAGGCGGGAATTGCGTGCCGATCCGGCTGGGGAACCGATCTGTGCTTGCGGGATTGAGGATTGGTTGAGCGTGGAAGGAGATCTGTTGTTGTTGTTTCTGTTGCTGTTGCTGTTGTTATCTATGAGACGAGGTAAGGGGAGAGGCGCCGGTTGAGAATGGGGGATCCGGGGGGGCACCTGGGACTGGCCCTCGTGCTCCTCGTGCTCGGCGTGGCGCTGTTCCTGTTTATCAGAAGGAGATGGCGCAACGCCGCGGCACGGGCGGAGGAGGTCAAGCGCTTGGCGTACCTGGCTGCGGCCGAGGCCGAGCAGGCTGAGATGGAGGCCTATAGGGAGTACTCTGAATCCATCATGCGCGAGAGTGGCTGGGTGCCGCAGCCGCAGCCGCCGCAGCCGCCGCTGCAGCAGCCTGTGGTGTACGATGATGAGCCCAGTTCAGCTGCGCCGCAGCCAGCGGTTTATCAGACTGTTTCGCCTTCGCGGCCGGCGACTGAGAAGAAGGCGGTTTGTGCCGTTTGCTATAGGGAGACTACGACTCGCTGTGCAAAGTGCAAGGCTGTGAGATACTGGTACTGATTCAGCTTTAATTGATTAGTTTTGTGTCTTTTTTAATAGATTGTAATGTTAATTTCTTGTGTGGCTGAAGGTATCTAGTTCTGATCAGTGGGAAATTTTGTTGGATTTTACCATTAGGGTTTCTGTGTTGGTTTATGGACAAAAGTTTGCAATTTGGGGCTCTCTGGGTGTAGTTTTGGCCAAGGATTTTGAAATTGTTGGTTTTACCCTAATTTTTGCTCTCTTATTGATGGATTGTGTGGTTTTTCTTTCCCAATCGGGGCAATTTTTACTCTTTTCGTTTTGAGACAAGAAAAATAAAGAAATTCTGATCCAAACAAGGTTAAATCAAGATTCAGAAATTAGAAAGGCTTGAGGTATTCTTTTTAGCTCTTTTGATTTTGGGTTATTAATTTTCTAAGATTGGTGCTATTTTTCAGCTCTGGAAAGTGTCAAATTATTCACTGGAGACAAGGTCACAAGGATGAGTGCCGTGAGCCACAAATTCGAACTGATAACAAGCCCAATGGTCAGGCGAGCGCACCAACCCCACCTTCAAATACACAGAGTGCACGTGTCGACAAGCAAAGTACGGCTGACAGCAGCCCTAAATTTGAAGCACCCACTTCCTCTAAACCGTCCGAGGAGAAAGTTACTAAAGAAACACCATTGGTTGAACCCAACACTTTGTCGAGCGCAATTAATGCAGATTCCAAGGCTGAAAGCACGCCAACTGAAACTTCTCATGGTAATAAATCTGGACTGGACGTATCTGGTAACAAAGTGACAACTGACCGTGCTGAAGAGCCGCATATGGCCACTAAGACCCCAGCCGTCAGTGTCGTGTCTCCTAGTAGGCTACCAGAAGAGAAGATTGCAGCAAATAATGAAGAGAAAACCTACAGCCCTGTTAAATCTGGCAGTGCAGAACCACCTATGATTCCACCAATTCCCAACAGTGGATCAAGTAATGGAAAGCGTGCTTTGAAAAGCTCAAAAAGTTTAGTAAAGGAGGTTACAGCCAATAAGATGGTGACACAAAGAAGAGTTCCTTCTATCCTGACGGATTCCGCCAAAAAGGTTGGTGAAGCTTTGCGTTCTACTAAATCGCTGAATAATAACGTGGGTGTGGCAAATGGAACAGGAACATCTGTCAAGAACTTGGTCAAGCAGCACACCATTTCTAAAATAACGAGAAATTACCCATCTGATTTGGTATGTATTGAAGTTTTAATATTCTTTAATATCTCAATAGTATTTATTTCTATTTCTATATTGTATGTGGAGTCCATTATACACTTGTTCATTTTAAAGACCAAATTTAATTCAAACAGCAATTGAATGGATTTTCTTGAAATGCATATTGTTTTAGATTAGGAGTTTAGGATGAAATGTTTTTTAGCGATAAAAAGTGAAGAGGGAAGCATAAAATGAGTATTAACATTATGAAGTTACGGATTTGGTTTAGCAACATGTCAATTTAATTAAGGGGCCTAATAGCGAACATTGTTGATTGCAAAATATTTTTATTGTTGCTTTGCATATTATCATTATTTTCTACTTTTGTTTTATCTCTAGATGGCTCAAGACAATTGCAATAAAGTTGCAATGTTATTAAAATATATTTTTACCCTCCTTTCCACTAATGTTATAGAAATAAAACGATTTTTTACTTTGGAAACTTTAATAGCCTTGTCATGAGACTAACCCCTGCTGTTGTTAATCTGTGGAAATTATGAAACCTCTAAAGTAATTATTTTTCTTGTAATTTTTTTAAATTTCATGCTCATTTTGTTATGTAATAATCACTCTTATGTGTACTAAGCAGCTTATTAATTTTTAATGGCAACAGATGCTTTTTCCGTATGATCTCTTTCTCAAGCTGTATAATAGTGATGGAGCGGACATGAGGCCATTTGGGCTAGACAATTGCGGCAACAGGTAATTGTCTAGTTGATGTCACTTTTATATCTCTTTATCATGATTGCAAGTGCAATTAATGTTTTTTTTCTTTTAATTTCATTTCCAGCTGTTATGCAAATACGGTTTTTCAATGCTTGATGTTTACTCGCCCGCTGACAGCCTATCTTGTTGAGGGACTTCATACTAAGAATTGTACGTACTTTGTTTATATGACCAGCAAATTACCCATTTAGTACTTAATACATCAAAATTTAATTTTTTTAACCTCTTTTTCTTGTTTAGGTGGTTTGAAAACAGAGTGGTGCTTCACATGTGAATTCGAGAAGCTTGTTTTAAAGGGAAAACAAGGCAAATTGAGCTTGTCACCAGCCAGTATTCTGTCTGGTCTAAGCAATTCAGGGAGCCCCTTTGGCCTTGGCCGTGAAGAAGATGCACATGAATTTATGAAGTATGTAAATACTATATACTCATTGCATGCACAGTATATGAATTATGAAAACCAAATTAATAACAGTGGAAACTTCATAATAATCATACCGTCCTTTGTCACGAGAAAGCTACCTTTTTATTTTAGTTGTAGGAAAATTTTGGAGGGAATCAAGTAATAAAACTTTCTTTTTTTTTTATTATAGGTATGTAATTGAAAAGATGCAGTCAGTGTGCATCAAGGAAGCTGGTATATCTGCGAAAAACCGACTGGCCGAAGAAACAACCCTTGTGCAACTAATTTTTGGGGGTTATTTGCGTTCCAAGGTATCTTACCTGCACTTTAGACCCGCCAGGTTTTATACCTTGATTTTGATCCAGTTATGGTTGCTATTCAAATGGAAATTTTAGGTGGTTTGTTTTTGCTGATCGTACAGATAAGGTGTATGAAATGTCAAGAGACTTCAGAGCAGTGTGAAAGGATGATGGATCTGACAGTACCAATAGAAGGAAACATTAACACCCTAGAAGATGCGCTTGCTAAGTTCACATCTTATGAGGTCTTGGATGGAGAGAACAAGTACCAATGTGACAGGTAGATCATATTCTTCTATTGTCTTTTCCTTGTTTTCGTTTATTGTTAACCTGCATCTGGTTTAAAATCTGATTTCCCTAAAATTTTTGAGTGTTCTGTGTGGTTCGGAAGTTCCCTTTATCAGAAATATATTGCCAGTAGAGACCAGTTGTCTTAAACTACTAATCTTTGCTATAACTCTTTTGTAACATATTATTTGGAACCCCTCATTTTGGGTGCAGATGCAAATCATATCAGCGTGCAAAGAAGAAGATGACCATACTTGAGGCTCCGAATGTGCTTACCATTGCGCTGAAACGATATCAGGTGCATTTCCCAACGGTTCATTTATTTTTCTCTCTAAAAATAATGAATATCAGTATCATTTTCGTTGTTATTAGTTTTGCTCTTGAGTTTTGATAGCCATGTAGAAAGACTAAAGTGCTGTTGAAGTTGATTGATATACAAAGCAAAAAACTCTAGTTGCAGGAACCTTCAGCAAAATCTGATAGTTATTTCTTTTGTTTTTTCCTGTTGTGATTTCTGGCAGTCCGGTAAATTTGGGAAGATAAATAAGCCGGTAAGATTTCGAGAGTATCTAAGTCTTGCTGATTACATGAGTGGCTATGAAGATCGGTTGGCAGTTTACAGTCTATATGCTGTTGTGGTTCACCGGGATGTTAACAATGCCGCCTTTTCTGGTCACTATGTATGCTATGTCAAGGATGCTCATGGGAATTGGTACGAGGTTAATGACAACATGGTATGTCCCTCTCCTTAACAGATTAGACAATATCTATATTGCTATTTGTAATTTTTCTGGACCTTGCAAAAGCTGTTCTGTGTTTTTGGTTGTCATTTCAAATGTTTGTAGATACTTAGATGATCTTTATGCATATTTTATGTAGAAAGGGTCTTTAAGGTTCCTTTGTCAGTATTCATTTATGTAGATTCTCACAAGATGATTTTTCATTGATTACTTTCAGGTGCAGCCGGTTCCCCTTGAGGCTGTGTTATCCAAGTGTGCATACATGCTTTTCTATGCCAGGTAATTGAATTGCAAATATTGCAGTGACCTATAGGTGCCAAATTACATGGCTAGCTGTAGCTGACCATTATCTGCTGACTGTTCCATTTGGAGTTTTGAAATAACCATTTTGTTGTAAACTTCTGTCTTTAATCCAGCCTAATCTGAAAGATCACTTTCTAATTTGCAACCCTTATCTCAGGTGCTCACCAAGGGCTCCAAGCTCTGTACGCAAAGCCATGGCTATCGACCCAGTGCGAAGAAAACCAAAATCATCCGATTCAGGAAATCCAGGGAGTTCTTCTGGCCCAAACTTGACCAATCAGCCCCCTTTCTACATGTTCGGAGACGGCCACCATTTTCCAACGGAATATTCCAGTGACAGCTCCTCTCTTTTCAGCAACTCTGATGAGGCCTCGTCCAGCATGAGTACTGAGAGCATGGCAAGTGTCGACAGCAGCAGAAATTCAACTAGCAATGAAGATTACGGTGATTATCTGTTTGGTGACTCAGATCGAGCATGTTCAGGCCTTTCAGCTGGCCCGAACTCGCAGTTTGAGGATTTGGGTCTGAACTCGGGATCTAACCTGGCTCCTCCGTTTTTGTACACTGACAGTAGTGCTGATAGTGGGGTTGGGAGTACTGTGTTTGCGGGATATAGTAATAGTAGGAGAGAAACTGACCGGGGTGTTGGTCCGACCTTCAGTAAAGGGACCGTAATGTCGCGGCGTCCCCCAAGAGAGGTCGGACCAGACTTTTTATTCCTAGGATTTGTAGAGAAAAAGAACAAATAAGTAATTTAGCAGCCTCTGTATGAGTATATTATTAAATGAAAAGAAAATTTTCCAAAAACAAAAAAGCAAGAGAAACTTGTTACTTACCAGTTACCATCCCTTAAGCTTTGGTGTTCTGAGTCTTCTGACAAACAATTCCTCCAAGACAAAAAAAAAAAACCAGCTACTTGTGGGGTTTTGTCATGTGACGGATGGACAGGCATACTCTACCAATCTGAATATTCGCTGTGCTTATAGTTTATTGCTGACAAGTTCTCTAATTATCTTTACAAAATAAAAAGGAAAAATAGGAGAGGAAATAATAACTAACAATAATAAAAAGAGCATTATTAATTTATTATGTCAACTTCAAAAAATGGTAAAAGTTGATTTTTATAACAGTTAAATATCAATAATGAAATAATAAAAAATCATCGAGCAATGTAAATACGAGGCTTCAAGGTGAACTAAATAGAGCACACAAGGTACATATGTTACCTCTAATATGGGCCTTTAAGAGATCGCTGTGCTAAAGGCCCAAACGGCCGTGGTATTTGAGGTCTTTAAATTAGTCAAGCTTACTTACATCTGATATAACAGGCTTTAATGCTCGTATAAAGTCCACTTGAATTCATGTACCTGGCCCGGCTAGGCTTCATTTGCGTAATGATGCAACAGAAAGTGAGAAACTAATAAACATGATCTGCCTGCATCTGAATGGTGGATTGAAGTTCAGATTATTGCAGTTTGCAGAGGGGCAGAACTGCAAGACTCACGAGGTTAAGGCTGGTGACTGGTGAGTGTAGCATTTATGCTTAGAAGATGAGACTATTAACTAGTGACTTGTTTTATTGAATTTTTGGGAGGTAACTAATGTGCATGTACTGTTGTTTTCTTACTGGTGTCGATATATATTATAAAATAAATTATTAATATATTATGTAGATTAACTTATTTAATGTGTATTATAAAACTCGTATCAATGACATTATCAGCTTTGATATATAATTCCATAACTTTTTTTTTGTTTCATTTCTTCATTTAATTATAAATTGGTGAGAAATAAGCTCGTGGTATCAATGGAGAACAAAAACTCAGATAGACAGGATCACTGACTGAATGATCAGTAGTTATTGAGTTCACCAAATTCAGAATGATTATATATGTGCAAATGAATTAACTAGTGCTAGGGCTAGTGCTGCCTTGTTTCAAAGAATCAAAATATATACAAACTGAAACAGTGTCGTTATTAATAAGAACAGTAACAAACAGTATGCGAGCGGACCGCGTGTGAGATGGAAAAGGAAAAGAAAAGAAAGAAATGGAGATTCGCCATCGCCATCGCAGCTGTCAATTTCGGCGGCTACGTTCAATGTACAATGCATTATGCATTGCATGTATGTCTATTTATTACTGTCATAAATTACGAATAACTACCAGCCTACCACCGATCTCTAGACTCTACTCTATTCTCTTCTCTACTACTACCTCTGTCCCAAAATAGATAGATTTTTTGTAGTTCATTTGAACTACAAAAAATCCATCTAAAATGGGACAGAGGTAGTACAATTTGGGATTTCTGGACCCACTCCCCTCCCCGAGATATTGCTTGCACAAGTAAATTCACTCGATATAACATTGCAAATGGGGAGTGGGGAGTGGCAGGCCCGTTTTACTAATGATTTTCAAAATTGGAGTAGAGAAACTTCTTAAATATTTGATGTTTATGACATTTGACTTTCTTTCTAGCCAAAATCTTTTTTATGGATGGAGATGGTACACAAAATAACCATTCAAAGTCAGTCAGAGCTTTAGAATTATTTTATTATTCTTTTTTTTTTGGCTTATATATGCACCCAGATTAAATAATTAAATTTGTTGAGGTAAAATATCGTGCCTGCTTGCTTTACGACGTCGTATGTGATCACTCTGTTGTGTAAAGCCATGAACTCAGCCAATTGCATATGATATATAATTTGTGTTTATAATTATTAGCTGCTTATGTGTCTAATTCAGCTAATATATCCCTTTCATAAAATTAATTAGCTCAAGTCTAGCTAATATCTACTTTTTAATTAAGTTTGACATGCAAACTATATTTGCAAATTAATCTCGGAGCAATTGGTTTCTGAATTTCCTATATCCGATGAAATAACTATTCTCTGGGATCTGCATCCTTCAACTAAAAAAAAGAAAAAAGAAAAAAAAAAGTTCCATTCAAAGTTTGAAACAGTAACGCGGGTTGACTGAGCAGAGGAGCAGCACCCACATTATTGGCATAGAAATGGGAAGATCGAGGTCCCCTGCTAAAAAGCCTAATATGAGAATATGAGATGAGATGTTGTAGAAGAGAAGACGCCATTATTTCTACACAAAAGGGACCCATCTTGGCATCTTGTCTAGTAGCGCTTTCGACTTTCAAAGGGCCAAGAGATGAAGAGAAGAGACTACCCTCAAAAAAAAAAAAAAAAGAGAAGAGACCCACTCACTTGGGCAACTCTTCAAGAAAGATTTTGGCAACTTGCTCAAAAGCAAAAAACAAATCTAAATTGGGGTAGGGAATTACTGTTGATGGCCTTGATGCTGATGCTGCCACAGTTTGTTTCAAAATCCATGAATTTATCATATTTTTCTTTGGCCAACTTAGGATTTGAAAAATGTCACACACATATTAAAATTATCAAAATTGATATTGATTGTGTTAAAGTATCCGCATCGCAGAATGTCCAGAAAACAATATAAATAGCATCTCACAAATGATCTGCGTGACATGAGTAGAACTATTGTGTAAACGTTAGCATTTCAGAGTGAAATGCTAACGGTTCAAATTATATTTTGTCATGTCCGAAATTTTGATTTATGACTCCCATTAAATTCATCAAATAAAAATACTTGGGGAAACAATATTTTTTCATTTTTGGAGCTTTTTAACTTATTGTTTCGGATTTTTTAAAATTCATGTACAAACAAGTATTATTTTATTAATATTTTAGAGTTATTTTGAAAAATCCAAAACAATTACTTAAAAAGCTCCAAAAATGAAAAATTTTTGTATACCCAAGTATTTTTATATAATAAATTTAATGAGAACCATAGATCAGAATTTTAGAATGACAAAATATAATTTGAGTCGTTAGCATTTCACTTCGAAATGCTAACGTTTGTATAACAGTTTACTTCATATATACAATGCATATTTTAACAAGACAATACAGACTTTTAACAGTTTTAAAAAATTATAAAAATTCAAAAAAAGATTATCGAGATTAATAATGTTTCAAATTTTAATCAGTTTGATAGCTTATCAAACTTCTACGCACTTTATAATAATTGTAATTTAATGTGTCTTTGATGAACTATGAAACAACACTTAAATTGACTATAATTAAAAACATGAACAATCTACAAGTTTAAAAGTATATCAATATACTATTTTTTTTCTCTATTTTTACTATTTTTAAAATTATTAATCTATTGTCAAGATTATGAAGATAAACATTGTCAATTCATCCATTCTCATACGTCTAGAGGCTCGAGGGATCACTTCACATTTTCACAATCCTTACTTTAACAATCTTAAACTTTTAATAAATTTATAAAATCGAAAATAGAAAAAAATATTATGCTTTCTATATGTTTCCGGATTCATATTTTTTTCCATCAAAATTTATAGCAGTGTCCGGACAAAGAATTAATCTTTGCCATAGATTTTTATGGCGGCAGATAGGAACCCGGCCGGTATTTTGCCCTTTTTCCACCTGTGTTTTGGGTACTTCCGTACTTGGACATTTTTTCTACACGGAAGATGTAGAAAGTCAACTTCCCTTCTATCAAGTATATATATATATATATATATATATAATCATTTGACTGGCATTAGAAAGTAACGCGAGGGAGAGTGTGAGACACAACACATACACACGAGTCAACCCTCGCAGCCAAGAGTCCAACCAACTTTTAGGATGATCATCCTTTGATAGGCTACAACTGAGTCCGGCAGAGGAAAAGAGAGAGTGACTCTCTCTTTCGGTAGGTCCCACATCGGTTAATCTTTTTTTTTCTATGCCGGGCTCGGTTGCAGCCGGTCAGAGGATATGAATTCAACTTTTAGATATATATTTTTTTAGATGAAGATGAGAGTTAAGCCACTCAAATTTAAATGTCTATAAAAGACTCTCCAACTGAGTTTCGAATTTGCGACCTCCCACGCGTTGCTCTAATTAGCCACTAGATTAAAAGCTGGTTCTTCAATTTTTAGATATATCATATATATAATAAATGAGAAGGACCACATGTCTTTTTCAAATATTCATACATTAACTAAAAATCAAAATAACCAATTGATTACAACAATTGATAAATAAGAAACAATTCTGATAGTATGGTGTTTTTCTGTGCCTGGTCAATTTGTGCCAAAAGGTTTAAGTTCGAATATTCACATTAGTGCTTTTTTCTTTTTTTTCCTTTAAAAATTACATTTTAGAATTAAATCTTTTCCTAAGACAAATATATCTAATTTTAATTTTACATTGCGAAGAAATATTGATATCCATACGTATGGTACGTATAATTAATTAAGCAATATGTTTTCTGGACAGAATGCTACTATATATAAAACACAATTTGGTTGATTTATTCCCAGTTTTAATGCAATCGAGACATTATTTGTGATCATAATGCAATTAATTAAGACTAACAAGAGTTTTAATGCAATTGAGACATTATTTGTGAAATATCATAATGCAATATATTAAAACTAACAAGCATATATACTTCCATGTCTTTTACATACTGACAAGTTCATTTGAAGATAATATATTTATGATACATTTTGTGCCCAAAATGCACACAATATGTACCATTCTAAAGTACCTAAAACTAGCAAATGTCCTTATGTATAAAATCACTTAGAACGCAATGTGATTGTGGTGATAATGCATTAAAAAACTCGCTAACAATATATTTCAAATTATGTCTTCTGCATATTTATAAACTTTAAGTTGGCAACGTCAAAAAATATATATATATATTTTATAAACTCATATGAGAGTGACTATAAAGCTTTTCTATAAGTATAATTGTGCATCTATAAAGCTTTTCTATATTTAGGATTTTCAAAGATTTTTTTTTTCAAATTTTATTCAAAAGTTTTATTGTGAATGTTTTTTTTCTAAATTAAATAAAGGTCATATCAAATCACTCCGACGATGTTTTGAATAAGTTTATGCATCATTTCTTCATATCATATCGTCCAATAAACTTGCTAAAACTCTTCAAACAACACCTTGTATAAAAATACAAATATAGCTAGACTCACAAACAGGGGTCCCCTTTTTTTCGACGAAACAAAATTTTATAATTATTTTAGATGGTAGGTACGTATATCTTTGTAAAAAATTTCTAGGGTACCAATTTTCACAATGTTTTGTTAGAAACCAAACATATTTTGTATTTTTTTTCCCCAAAAAGCATATTATTTCTAAAGGTAATTAAGTATGATTAGATACTTCTTTCAGCCTAGTAATATGTTAACACACTAATAGCATGCGCTTAAAGATATATTTAAATGAATTTAAACTGCTTTTGAATCACTTATATATTATAATTGACTATATTAATTCTAGGGAATTTGATAAAAGAAAAAAAAAAGGAAAAAAATAGGCATGAGCAGTCTACCGTTTGATGGAGATAGATATGTATAGGATTATTGTATAGTTACTGGACCACCGTTGGTCATATATGGAATGTGAATCTCAGGTGTACTTTAGCACATCCTACCAGCTACACCTACACGTCCGTTTATTTTAAATTCCCCGGATTTAAACCCCACCAGATTGTTTGATGCAATTGCAAACACACATTTTTATACCGTGTAGTGATTTGATGTCTGTAGTTTTGTGAAAAGTTGGAAAACCATTAATCAGGCGCATAATTAGGTTCCTAATAATGAAAATTAAGTAAGACTACATGTGTAAGTTTAGAACTATTATGTAAATATTAGCATTTCGAACTGCTAGCGAACGCCTTACAATATGTTATTCAAATTTCGAAATAATGATTTATGGTGCTCAATAAATTATGTATATAAAAACATGTACGAGGGAATACAAAAAATTTCTATTTAGATTTTCTAAGTATTTATTTTGTATTTTTGAAAGTAGCATTGTTCTCGTCTGCAGACATCACTATCTTATCATTATTATTGATAAGCTATTTGAGATTTTTCAAAAACTCAGAACAAGTACTTAAAAATCTTTAAAAATGAAAAAGAAAAGAATTTGTATACCCAACATTTTTATATGAAAAATCTATTGGGCTCCATAAATCAAGACCCCAACATGCTCGATTCGGGGTATGGTAATAGTAATAAATCTGAAATGCTAATATTTACATAATAATTTAACTAACCAATATATATAATTAAACAAGCCACATATAATCTGGAGTACTAGAAGTAGCATCAACATCCGGCCCCTAATTTGGTACTTTGATGCAATCCCAATGCCCAAACAAGTAAAAAAATGTTGTTATGCATGCTAGTTTGTTACCAACTCAACTTACCATGCATATATGCTAAAAAGAAACATGTCCTTATTATGTAATGTTACGTCCTTATTAGATGATGATGATGTTCCAAAAATACATTGACTAGTATGTATATATATTATATAAGCTAAGCTAGGCCCGACGTGAAACATATATTGGACCACGCCATCTCATACGCCGTCGCCATCCAGTAGAGCCATGCACCCCCACCACCATGCTACCATCCCTCATCCAGCCATCCTTGTGCAGCGTTGTTTCCTCCCGTGGACTCGGCGCTGCTAGCAGCTTCAATTACTTAGTTGGGAAGTACAAACCATCAATTATTTTAGAAAATAAAAATTGCAGCATCCTGATTTGTGTGATTTATGATGACGAGAATATTTATTAGTATTAAATTAGTACTAAATTGTAGTTACAGAAGCTCACTTTTTATTTATTTCCATTGACTAGATTGATCAGAAAATTCTAACCTTTTTGTTAAACAAAAGTTAGTGTAATGTAGCAATAATCTTATTTATAACCATTTTAACATGATCAACAAATTACTTCGCACTTATGTAAAGCCCCATTAATTTAAAGTCATTCTAGATATATAGGACCCAAAAACAAAAAGAGTGTCATTATGGTCTCGAATAGCCTTTCAGTGGCCTTCGAAGAAAATAGGGAAAAAACAATTAAATAACAATATTGATTCCTGAAAACAAATAATGCATCCAAAATATTAAACCCCACCCTAATTGGTAGCCACTGTCAATTTCTCAAAAGCAAGAATATATATATAACCCCACCATATATAGGAGCGCCGCAACAAGCATCAAATAATTATATATACTCAATTAAAAACCTGTTTAACTTACATGAGGAACTCTGTAAAAAACCAATAATAATGAAAGTAAAACAAATTAAGATCCAGTGGAACAGAAAAGGTCCCAGGTCTATATCATTTTCCTGTACCACACTGCACCATACCAGTAACATCACTGTTCACATACAACACTGTATCTGCACATGCCACCAAATCTCACAGTCCAAAGTCCAAACAAACATTTATCACTAATCCGGCTGGCTCTACTTAATTAATTCCTCCATGCCGACTGACTGACTGACTGATCATCGATCCCTTTCCGGCTGGCAAGGGGCAATCTTATCACAACCTGACACCCACATCCGGCCGTTGGTTTAGCATCAAACGGCTGAAGATTGTCCTGATTTAGAGCCGTGGCCCCGGATGCCTTGGCCCAGAACAGCGTGGAGAAATCAGGAGGTCACTTCCTCGCAGCATGTGACATGTATGCATTTAAATTTAATTCACCCGTAATCGGATTTTTTATTCAAAGGAAAATGCATGATATGACACGCTATGAAACGTCCACAAATTAACTAATTGCAACATAGCTAGGTTTCCTAAAATGGGTTGTTGAGGGAAAAGAAAAAAAATATAAAAAAAAAAGATGTGCTGATAGAACAATAGAAATTACTAAAAGAAAATTTGCCAAAAATTGATGTTATCATGCTTATAGTTATGAAATGAAGAAATTGATGATACCAAACATATATATAATATATTTGACAAATGACAGCAAACATCAAATATTTTTAAACAAATTTTCTTCTTATATGTATGATCAGTTATAATAAACAACCAGTTGATACAAAATGAGCATGCATTAATTGTACGTGGCTTCCTATTGAATTTCAGTAACAACCAACTTTTACTTCCAATGGTTGATCAACTGATTTCCACAATTCCGCAAATTTGAAGTCAA
This sequence comes from Cyperus esculentus, assembly GCA_030179965.1. Classification (NCBI taxonomy): domain Eukaryota; kingdom Viridiplantae; phylum Streptophyta; class Magnoliopsida; order Poales; family Cyperaceae; genus Cyperus; species Cyperus esculentus. The sequence continues at coordinate 3,492,753 of JASGLE010000035.1, read as the reverse complement.
CAGTACGAACCGTCAGAGGATTTCGTACGTACATATATAAGACTTGGAAATTTGAATTTCAATGGTTCAATGTTATTATATATATAAAGTTGTCTTTTGGGCTATCCCTATATCAAAATAACATATACCTATTAATTCATTTTGTAAATTGTCATTAATTGTTTGTTTAATTTTTTTAAACTTTCATTGAGAAGAAAGTCGTTATCAAAATTTATACACATCCAACATCCTTTTTATTATGGCGGTGTTAATGATTGGTATTTGGTAACATGTACTCATGAATATCCTTTATATATGACCAAACTGTATGCTAATGTGCATCGTTAATATAGCTCTAGTTATTATTATTAATTATTAAATTATTTGACCATGAATATTGTGGTAATGGTCAATGATGGAATACTAAGAATTATCTGAAATGAAAATAATAAAAAACCTTCTGACTTGGTTATTTGTGTTGTATATGCTGACAACGACCAACCGTTTGAAAGTATAACTTTGCGGAGTGTAATATTAATCCAGCATGCATATATAAGAAAGAAAATGAGAAGAAGAAACAAATGCATTAAATTTGGTGATTTGAAATTCCCGTGCCGTCGAAGACGACTCAGTCACTCAGACTCTGCATGTATCATGTATGCGCATCTTACACTGCTTAATTAATTGCTAATGCTGCCTCATGACATGACATTTTAACCGGGTCTTAACACTCCTACGTGCTCTAGCAAAGAAACCGACATCCTAGTGGATCCTCATCTCTGTTATTTTCCCCCAATTGTAGGTTATACAACCAAATATATGTTCCCAAGTTTAAAGGGTTTGAAATTAAAGCACGTATATTAATTTTGAAGTTCATCTTAATTATACAACCAAATATGTAAGCAAATTATCCCCAATCTTAGTATATATACCTCCCGTTTGGCAAGTGTAGTAAGTTAAAGCGGAGTAAAATATTAAATCACCTTAAATCAGTGGTGTCTGGTGGTAGCAAAATAAATAGATAAAGTAAAGTTGATGTTATGTGTAAAAGATGTGAAATGTTGGTGATTTAGTTTAAATGTTGGTGATTTAGTTTAATACACCTATATAGCACCGTTAACTTACTACACCTTAAATCACTTCCGTTTGATGACTTAAAATTGATTTAAGAGCTTAAATCAATTTTACTATAGCTACCAAAGGCAGGGATAGATTATAAAATAATCATGAATTCATAACATCATTAATTCTGGTGGGGAACACTTGAATCAACTAAATTATATGTAACATGCTTAAAATTACTCAATTCCAGTATCCATAAGATCTCATAATTAACTTGTCTAGTGCATGTTCGGTAACCCCTCCTTAGGCTTCCTTTAACTTCCTTAACCTCTTAATCCTTCCGAACACAAGTTCCTTAGCACGGATTAAAAATTTCTCCTTAAGCCTTATTTTGACCGGGGCTTAAGCGATGCTCGGATTCTTAAGGAAGCCATACCTATGACTTAAAGCTTAAGTTTTATTAAGTTATTTTTCTTTTTCCGAACGAACAGTACTTAAATATTTAAGCCAATGACACTGCCGAACGAGCCCCTATTGTCTTAAAACATTTTCTAATTGGAGTCTTATATACAATCATAAGAAATTCATTACACACACATATATGATTCCATACATACATTGTGGGTAGGTTAAATCTTTAAATCAAAAAAAAAAAAAAAAAGTAGGTTAAATCTCAGAGGAGAAGCCAAGGTCTTGATTTGAAGCAAGCAACCCGTTATGAGTTGAGTTGTGAGCATGCAGCCATGCAGGTGAAGTGGAGTTACCAGAACAGGCATTTGCCCACTGGCTAAAAGAAAGATACAAGAGATGGGGGGTATCCGTATCCTATCCGTATGAAAAGACAAAAGGCAAAAGAAGATTGATAAGGCAAGTCGCCATCCATCCATCTATCCATCTATCCATCTATGCTATGCACCAGTACCCGGCTGATTTTTCAGTCTGCCAATTTATCAGTACATCCTTTCTCATTTCAAACTGCTCTTAATTTAAGAGTAATACCTAGCGTCCATTAAAAAGTTGTCCATATCGTTCATAAGGTATATTATAAATTATATTTTGAGATATATCTGTTACATTTTGAAATATAATTTAAGAGTAATACCTAGTGTCCATTAAAAAGTTGTCTATATCGTTCATAAATTACATTATAAATTATATTTTGAGATATATCTGTTACATTTTGAAATATACCGGTTACATTTTTATTACGTCGGTAGAGCTCATGAGGTGAGGTGAGAAGTGAGAACGAGACGACCAGAAAAGAAAAGAAAAGCACCCCTCCACCAACCCATCTATCAGACCATCTCCTTCCTTCCTTATCTAGCCTCTTCTATCTCTTCCTTCCCCTAATTCCCCTTTTCTACCTTAGCTATAGCTAGCTAGCCTATCTTCAAATCCAGCCCATCTCAACTCATCATCATCATCATCATCATCATTCAATCTCTCTCTCTCTCTCTGATCCAGTGTGTGTAGCTAGCTAGCATCTGCTGCTGCTCCATCCTTTCTTGCAATTAGTTCCCATTACACCAACTGCATGCTTCATTAGGTTAATCAATTAGGTCAGGTCCCACCTCCCTCTTCTCCCTGTTCCCTCCCTGCTGCTGCTACCTCCCCCTTCCTTTCCTTTCCTTTGCTTGCTTTCAAAGCCCCTCCATCCATGTACCAAAACAACCAACCTTTCTTACCTACAACAATGCACTTTCTATAACACATTCTTCCATTCTTCTCATACACAGGAGCCACCATCGATCTATCTAGCTATCTAGCTAGCTTGCTCAGGTGTTATACCATTTGATGCTATTTAGCAGCAACCTCGCTTCTACGATGAAGGACAAGTACATTGAGAGATCCAAAGACACCTTCCTCCACCCCTTTCACACCAATCCTACAAACCCTACCCACCACCACCCTAGCCCCGGTTCCGCTCCCGCATTCCAGCCCCAGAAGAGAGAATGTCTCTCCGACGTCGAAGCCGAGGTCGACAGCGTCAAGAAGACGAAGAGTTTGGGTGAAGAAAGCAGACGGCTTGGAGATGGGGCTACGATTGAAGTCGTTAAGAGGCCCCGTGGTCGACCGCCGGGCTCCAAGAACAAACCGAAGCCGCCTGTTGTGGTTACACGTGAGGCTGAGCCGGCGGCTGCGATGCGGCCTCATGTGTTAGAGATTCCGAACGGTCACGATATCGTTGATTCGCTTGTGAGGTTCTCTAGGCGACGGAATCTAGGTGTTTGCGTTCTCGCCGGTACCGGGGCTGTTTCAAACGTGACGCTTCATCAACCGGGTGCTGTACCGGGTGCCGGTGGAGGCAGTTCGATTGTCTTTCATGGGCGGTTTGAGATACTCTCTATCTCGGCTACTTTTCTACCGCCGGCTATCGCAGCAGTGTCCCCGCCAGCAGCTAACGGAAGTATGTCGATATCGCTGGCCGGTCCACACGGGCAGATAGTTGGAGGGACTGTTGCTGGACCCGTTGTGACAGCCGGGACAGTAATCATGGTCGTGGCAGCATTCAATAACCCGACATTCCACAGGCTGCCAGCTGAGGACGATGTTTCGGTATCGGTTTCAGTATCTGGCGGAGGGGAGGAGGTCGAGAGGGATGCCAACCATGAAAGAGTTGACCGAGACCACCACCACGTGCAACACCGGGGAGCGTATCCGATGGAACAAGAACCGCAACGCGAGCAGGAACATTCCATGCCGGGTCAGAATCAGACTGAGTCGTCATGCGGCATGTCGATGTACAGCTGCCATCTGCCTTCGGATGTCATCTGGGCTCCGGCACCGCGGCCGCCGCATCCACCTCCTTATTAGAATTGTTGATTTGATCAGTTAGGTCATAGGTGCTTTCACTCAATTATATGCTTATTGCATTTGTCTCTTTTATTTTATTTTTTTGCCTTGGTGTAGGGAGTTGAAATTAATTACGATGGTTTGTTAATTGTTTATGGTCTGTCTTTGCTAATTTAATTATCGTTGTTAGTTATCTAATTATATTAGCAGATATTTGAAATCCCCAACAGAATTAAGTAGTTTTGGAAATACATCTTCCCTCTAACAATTGTTCTATCTGAAATTCTAAATGTCCAACAATCAATGAGTATGGGGTTTAAATTAACAGCTATATATTTTTATAGAAATTTACTCACCATATTGAATTTTTTTTCTCAATCTGATGACTATAAATGAATATTACTCCATGTTTATAAATGAATATTAGTACTCAATGTTAAGTACATTTGTGACCGGTAAAATTATTTGGATATGGTCAGAGCAACAGCACCCTATTTTGAATTAACAGTCATTTATTGAAAAGTTGAACGGTTTGATGGAAAAATTGTTGGAGCCGAGCGTATGTCATATATGTCATAAGGCTAATTAGTTTATGAATTTATAATTTATTAATCGTCTTTAACATAATGCATTGTCATAATATAACTCTGAACATGTTAATTCCCAAAAAATAAAAATGAAAATGAAAATGAAAATTGGGAACAGGAAATTTGGTACTTTTTTGTTGGAGGGGGGAGCGGGAGGGGGAGGGGGGACAAGAAGAGATCAAGAGAAGAGAAGAGAAGAGAAAGAGTGGATGGGGTTTAAAGGTCAGAGATTGGAGCAGGGCAGAGCAGACCAAGTACAGCAGCAAGATACCCACGCGACTAAATTCCCAGCCCCAAGCAACGTTCTTCAGAAAGAAAGGCAAACAAAGATTTCATTTCATTTCATCTCAGCTCAGCTCAGCTCAGCTGTGCAATGTAATTGTTGCATTTCGTACGAATCAAGCAGGCATGGCATGGGTGCTCTACTTTCTTTATCATGGAAAGACAAAGGCAAAAGCATAAATTCATAATACATGATAACAATTCTTTAACAAATATCGATTCAATTGATTTGGGCACACAAAACACCACAGGCAGGCACAGAGAGAGAGAGAGTGTGTGAATCAGAACTGTGGAAGAGGCTTTATGCCTTTTGGACTCGAGAGAGAATCAGAGAGAGAGAAGGAAAAAGGGTGGTGGGCTGGGATTGCATGGTCTGAAAAGAGCAAAAGGTGTTGTGTTGTGTGGGCATAGTGGAGGAGGGTTTTATGACTTGTGAGGAAAGACGATGCAGAGATTTTGTACTTGGGCCTTCTTAAACCTCTTTCTTTCTCTCTCTCTTACACTATGCAAAAAAGTTGAAGCCTACATACATAGGCCGTTAGCCGTAGCATGGGTCCTATATATATATATTTATTTATCAATATAAGTTTGATAACAATATAGATTTCATATTTTTTTACAAATATATATTCTCAATAAGGCCATGTTCGGACCACCCTTTTTTTGGTGGGGATGGGAGGAAATTTTGACCAATTGTGAAATAATTCTCTTGACATGTTCGGTTGCCAATTTGTGAGAATTGGAATGAGTTACATTTTCCACATTTTTTTCTTATTCATGTATAAATTGGTGGGTACAAAATAATCAAGTCCAACTTAATTTTTTTTTTCCCAACATTGGTTGGCTCTCTCTCCATACATCTCAATTTTTTATTAATATGTAATAGTTTTGTGTTTGTATGTAATGACAAAAATATTCACCTTAATTTCTTGTTGCTTAAATTCAAGGGACAACATACAAAATAACAACAACAACAATAACAATAATAATAACAACAACACAACATGCTAATCAATAACGGTTATCAAACTGAATAAATAAGAATAAATAAGTATGAAATAATTTTTTTAATTTTTAAATGTAGTTTAGAGGTTCAAATAGACTTTTAATTTAAAAAATATATAATTTGACTAGATATATCTATTTTTTCAAAAAAAAAAAAAAATCAAAATGTCTTACATCCATTTTCCTAATTTGAATTCAATAAGAGCACACGTATACATATGAATTAGTTTTTTCTTAAAAATAAGGATTTCCCATGATATTTCCCAAGGTACAACTGAATATTCATATTTGTATACCCGATATCATACCCATGAGAGCGGGTTCCCGCAAATAAAAAAGTGGGTTTCCGAATCCATTAAATCCCATCCCGCATAATTCCATGACAACCGAACACGCTCTACTATTGTTAGTCCTGTTGGATATTTGAAATGTCCTTCTTATTAGAGTATTAGACTGAAATATGAATGTATTTTACTTTTGTAATATCTATTATAGATTTTGTTGGAGAGGACTGAGGAGGGATCCATTAACGATGTTTATATTGATAATCTTAAAAATGAGATTTTTTAAAAATATTTATAAAATTTCTTAAAAATGAAAAGTTTATGGATGTATTCATTCACTTATAAATTGATAGTATTTCAAATTTTAACAAATTTGAATATCACTTGATGACTTAAAATTTTATACATTTTTAGCAGTTGTAATTTAACGAGTTATTGAAGAGCCATCATATGTATGTTATATATATTGAATATAGTAAAAAAACACGTAATATCAATCTATAAATTAAACAATACACCTTCAAACTTTTTTTAATTTTTGAGGACATTTAACTATTTTTTATTTTTAAATAATTCTATTTCATGATTGTTAAGATAAGCATTGTCAATGATCCCTTCTCTTTACTGAATGAATTGCATGGACCATATGTTTTTGTATTATTTTGCAACACTTGCACTTGTTTTGAATATTCATTTAAAATGCAAAAATTGTCAAAATACTCTTTTTACATATGCATGTTAAGTACAAAAAATATGCTTTATAACTTTTTATTTTTAATTGTCCTTTAAAAATACAATATACACATACTTAGGTATTTATGTACTTACACGAATGATATCATCCACTATGTTATTTCATTTGATTTTACCTTGAAGTTATACATTTTGTCTGTCCTTTAAAATTTTACAGGCGTTTGGTATCAACCATCACATTCACTATCAATCTTTTTTAAAAGCATTCCATCTCTTCACTACTCATTAACAATGTTTTTTAGATTGAAAAAATTATCATGCAACTTATGAAAGAGTAAAAATTGGGTGGAATGGTTCTTGTTGATGTGATCCTTTTGAAATAATAATATCCGATAAACTAAGTAAAAATATGTATATTTTCTTTTTTTCTTGATTTTATCATATTCTACTTCTTTTAGTGGACTTCATAAACAAAAAATAGTAAAAATTGAATCTAATACCAAATGCTAATCATATTATTTGTCAAACCACTGTTTTCAAAGAATTAAAAAATTCAAAGCATATCTAACTTAACAAAAAAGGTTTTCTCTAATATCTGAAAATTTTATATTTTTAATAACTTATTAGAAATCAATCTTGACTTACTATAAGTTAAAAAGGAGATAACTTTCTATTAAAGTTGCCTTTATTTTATTGGGCAATATAGGCAAAGAAGCACACATATTTCAACCGGCTAAATACGAAAAGCATGATCTGCTAGGTTTATTGCTTGCATATCAAACAGGTCAAAGCAAAAAAAAAAATAGCTCAAGCCACTGCCAAAACCAAGTAATCGACTAAGGGCCTGTTCGATACGATGGTTTCCACTCGACCACGTTTTTTTGAGCCATGGCATGCGGCATTCAGAGTGGAGCAAGCCACGACTCCAAAAATTAAGTTCGACTGCTGTGTTTGATGATGCAGTTTTCAAATGAGAAGTCCTGGTAATCGCATATTTTAATTACATCGTGTTCGATTCCTTGTAGCAAGCCACGACCTTAAAACACTAAGCACAAATTTCAATAGAAGTATAGAGACAAAAGTAACTCCAAAACTTGATTTTAAAAAAATTAAGTCCGAGTAGATTTTTTGGTGGCCTGCTACGTTTGTAACAGCGCATGCCATAGACAAAATTTTATCAAAGCCAACCGAAATTACAAAAACGAACGGGCCCTAAGAAAACCTGGTTTTGGGGATAATTTCGCTTTAGATTCTTCTCGAGTTTCATGCTGGCATTTTCAAAACCCGGTTTTAATTTTCACGTAATCAAAAAATGCATTGACTGTGGCTTGCTAAGCAAAAACCACACAACCGAGCACGGCTCGACAGTGTATCGAAACAAAAACACACGTAGTCGTAGTTGGCCTATAATTTAATTTTTGGTATGGATATCAATCATATCATATGACTAATACTCCAGAGCTGCTTGAAACATCAATGTTATCGTGATCTTCAGTTTCCTATTCCTGTTACCCCTTGATAATTCACAAAACGGATGCCTCAAGCCCAAGCTTGCCCAGAACTATCCTCCTTTGTGAGCCCATAAATCTAAATAATAATATTCTTCACAAGTCACAATACCATAACCACCAAAAATCAGGAGAAAGCCCAAACGACCTTTTAAGATCCACAGAACAACTAGCTGAACTCCAATAACAACAACAAACAACACCTCTCTTTTTCTTAATTCAACAATAAAAAAAATATATTTTGTTAATTAAATAATAAAATATATATATTATCAGTTCATCATAAACAATTTTGACAAAATAATTTAAAATACGCGCAAACTATTATATATCGAGCCATTACGAATCGAATCAAGAAAAAAATCGAGCCGAACTGAATAAACTCGTTTTTTTTTTTTGCTGGTAAGTAATTCTGTTATAGGTCAGATGAAATATGGACCGTTCATTTTTAATAATCGGATGGTCACAATATATCGTTTAGATATAATCAAAGAGACATTTAATAAAAACCGTTCGATTCAAAATGAATGGCTGCTCAGCCATCACTCAAACACCTTCCTTTCATTGTTTTTTTGTGGTTCTCTACTTGTCTATTTGATGGCGGATCGAGCAGCCCCAAATGGCGCCACTCCGAATCCCCTCTTCTCTTCACCTCCTCCTCCTACTCCGACGATCCGCCTCCAGATCGCCCTCGCCTAGCTATACCTACGGCTCACGCTCTCGAACCAGTGCGCGCGCGATGTCATCCTCGTCCTCTTCGTCCTCCGCGCCCGCGCCGGAACCCTACACCACTCTGGCCGAGCGGGTTTCCTGCGAGCGCGAGATCAAGAAGAGCAAGTTCATCGCCCTCGCTGCCTCCGTGCCCGACGAGCGCTCCGCCATGTCCTTCCTCTCTCAGGTTAAGGATCCGCGCGCCACTCATAATTGCTGGGCGTACAAGGTACATCCAATCTAATTAATCTGCAATTCTTCTCAACCATCTACTCATGTTTTGAACAATTCGTAATTGAAATAATTGTGAGAATCGGATTCTGTTTTGGTAGCTGGGGGAGCAGTACCGGAGCAGCGACGACGGCGAGCCCTCTGGCACGGCTGGAAAGCCCATCTACTCGGCCATTGTTTCTTCCGGGCTCGATATGGTGATGGTGGTTGTCACAAGGTCGTTACATCGTGTGACCTGTGGTTCATTCTTCTTACTCTTCTTTTAAATCATCATGTACCGTGATGATTTATTTGAGGTTTTGTTGTATGTGTTATAGGTACTTCGGTGGTATAAAACTCGGAACCGGAGGTCTCGTCAGAGCCTATGGAGGTGTTGCTTTGGAGTGCCTGAAAGGCGCTCCGACTTCTCATGTCAAGCCCAAGGTATCTGTCACTCTTCTCCCTTGAAAATATTAATATGTATAGAATCTTTTGTCGTTTAAGGTATGTATGTAATTATGTAATTCTTCAGGTTCGAGTGGGTGTGGAGGTTCCTTTTGAGTTGGTGGGAACAATTTATCATCAGGTGATTTTTTTTTTGTTTTGTTTAAAAAAGCAACAAAATGTCACCACTTTCAATTCTTTCTAAAAGCGGTACGATGAACATCCTGATGGGCATAACAAATCAAAATAAAGAAGTCAATCTGCTATATGTATAATCATGCAGCATATATACCATCCTTGCCAAAATAAATTAAACAACTAACATAAGTTTTTTGAGGGTTACTGTTTCTTGGTACCTGGTATTCTTCATGCAATAGTCACTTAAAATTCATTGCAATTGGTCTTTTTGGTAACAGCTCCAACATTTTCACGCTGAAGATATAAAACAGGACTATGATACTGGCAATGATGGTACGACAATGGTTACCTTCAAGGTGGATTATGAGAAAGTGAATATTTTGGAGGATGCAATCAACTCTAGTTGTAGTCGGAAAATAGAGTTCTTTAAAGGATAATTATGGGGCATGAATCCACACCAGCTTTTCGAGTTTTTGGGTTAGTCTCATTAATTTTAATTATTCTTGTTAGTGCTATAAATATATATTGCCGGTACAGCCATTGACAGAAGTAACTTTGTGAAACTGTACAGACACTTTTGATGGCAGTTAAAGAGCATAATCGTGTTTATGAGCATTCGTTACATTCAAATCTTCTGTTTACGATATGCTTGTTTCAAAATAAATTGTTGCATTAATGTGTGGATATTTGTGCTGATTATATAGACTTCATGTTGTAGAACCAAATATAAATGTTTGATTCTAATGTTAAGCTGCACATAAGGCATATCTTAGTGGGAAAAGAAGATTAATGTACGAGATAGTGAAAAACATAAACATAAAAATTTAAATATTATATATAGTGTAAAACATGTTGATACAATAAATTGCTAAATTCGCGCACACATGAGGTGCACAATTACAAGTATTCATGGGATGAGAGAGCATATTATCATCTCTCTCTAACCTAAAAGAATGTAGTAATTATGGCTTTCCATTCTCTTTTGGTCTCTGAGCGGCTGTTCCAGATGCCTCCATTTCAGATTGATCGTTTGGAATATCATTAGGAACAGTACCATCAGTTATTGGGTATGTGTTGGCAGGTGCTGCAGCTGTTGGAGGACGATCTGTAGTTGTGTGAACGGAATCCCCCACCTTTGTGACAGTGCGTACCGCTTCATTCCCACTGATGCATAAGAGGGCTATTAAAAGAATCAGCGCAAACTTGGCATGAGTATTCATTGGTAAAATTCAATGGCTTGCGAGTTGTTAGCTCTAGTTTGAAGATAATTGTGTATGTTTTGGATGAGATGGTGAAAGTATTAGTTTCATTCAATTTATAGGATAACTTAGATGCTCCTGTGTGGTCTTTAGGTTGGTTGTTGATCCTGTGCCAATTAAGGAAAACTGTTGGTTGGATATCTTTCCTTCCATTTATTGATTTGCGTTTATTTTTTTCTCTCTTTTTTCTTTTCAGTTGTCTCAATTTAGTTTATCGTTTAGATGGTTGGAATTGAAGTGGTTGGTGTTGAGAACAGAAATTGTATTCGTTTACTTTTAAGGTTTACAATTCAAATCTGTATATACGTTTCGTCTCACTACCAAAATGGTACGGTAATAGCGAGGACAAGTAATTTTATCGGCACTGCTCTTACAAAATAATATCGAATCAGTTAACGTTTCCATCTTATCGAGTCATGACGATAAAATTATACCAATCGAAATTACCCGTTTAGAAATTTCTTGCTTGCCTGTCACAAATATACACTTTTTTTCCCCTGATTATAGCGGTTTTGGTTTCTCTGGGCTTTTGTGACCGATTTTTCTAATTATGATTAAATAATAAATCTAAATTAAATATTTAAAAAAAAATAATGAAATCACGGATTTAGTATAGCTTCCTTTCAAATCCGCGTCCTATATCACGGTATCTGATAATAAACTATCAAAAAAGGTAAAACAATGTCAGATATTCAAAAATATATATATTTTAATATGGGATACGTTTTAGATCCACAACCAACATTTAAATCTGCATATTTTTAATAAGGGACTTATTTTAGATCCACAATCAAAGTTTGGGCTGCATATTGCAAACACATCCTATAAAATAGGTTGTGGATTGAAAACGTGACAATTAAAAATGATTAAGAAAACTAGTCACTCGGGAATCTTGGTCTTTGGCAGCGGATTCAAAACGAATTCATACTAAATCTGTAATTTCATTTATTTTTATCTTAAATATCTAATTCAGATTTATTATTTAATTATAATTAAAAAAAATCGGTTTTGTGAATTAGTGGGAGCTAGGAAGCAAAAAGTCAATAAAATCTTTTAGGAGCAGTTCTTCAAGCAATCAACAAAGTGATAACATTTCTCAATAAAAAAAACAAGTTGACAATTTTCAATAAAAGACTACTCTACAGATGATGAAAAAATATTTGCTAAGTTTTATATCGGAACAATGTAAATAACCTACTTAGCCAAACAATTCAATTTGTAACATTAAAGGTGCATCTAATCTAACAACACTAAATACTATTTTGTGCAGGAATTACGGTTCTTGATGTAGGCTAGATATTTAAACAAAGCAAAGTATTTGTTATACATAAATATGTTGATCACTGTAATTTGAAGCATTTGTATTTTGCAACCTTTCCTAACTGAAATAAGCTCTGCTCTTTATTACCATACCCAATTTCAAGTGAAACAGTAAATAATCTTAGAAGCAACAATCCACACAATCTAATAATTATACGTTTAGAAATCATAAAAAAGAAAGACAAATAAAAAAATAAGACTGAGCAAGAGCGCCGGCCATAGTATCGAAAGACTGTTAAACAATGTCATATACCTAGCCTAGCTGGCTATAAGGTCCTTCATGGATTGGTGGTGGCCGGTTGCGAAGGAGTAGGTAAGTCTTTGAACCCTGGTATTGTCGGTATTACTGCGGGAATAGTTGGAATCCCCGGCATAGATGACACGGGAGGTAACGTAGATGAAACAATGGGGAAATTTGGAATGAAGGCAAAGGGAGGAATGCCCGGAATAGTTGGAAGTTGAGGAATGCCCGGAATGAAGTTGGAAATAGGCGGCAATGTGATAGTTGGAATAGGTATAGCGATACTCGGTGTAGAAGATTTCGGTGGTGAAGTTGCTGGAATGGCAGGAATTGCCGGCTTTGGTGCTGAAACTGTCAGAATAGGTGTAGTATTCGGCTTTGATGTGACATCCGCAGCCTCCGGTGTTGGTGCTTTTGTCGTGTCTAAGAGATGACGGGCTGCAGAACTTCCATGAATCATTGAAAAAGCCAGAGTTAAAACCAGGAGCGCCGGCCAAGCTTGTGAACGAGAAGCCATTACCGACATTGAAGAGAGATTAATCACTCGATTCGAGCAGGATATATGGATGTTTTAAAAAAAAAATGATAAGAAAGCCCTACCTAGCATGCACCCAATTTTATAACAACAATAAATATCAAGAAGAACTAAAAAAGAAGACTCAAAAGTGAAAAACCAAATCTGGGTGTTCTTATTTTTTTTTACAAACTACCAATGAAATATTTGAGAAGATTGGTTGTTCGATTTTGAAGAGGTCATACAATTAGGTGGTCCTCTACTGACCTTCTATAGTTGGATTTTATTATTTACCACAGAGTTCAATGTAATTTAATGCTGCATCTAACTTGTTGTAATTGATATTTAAGTTCTGTACTTGGCTGCAAGGGCAAAAACTTGATGATAAGGTATATAACCAGTAAAATATCTTCTTACTGCACTCAATCCATTTATGTACTGGTAACTTATTACCAGTTTGTAAATGTAACTTTTGCCATGAAATAGACTTACCTTGTAGAGTTTCACAAATTGATAAAAAGTTAAAAACGGATGGATAGTTGCGGCTCTACCTTGTTTGATCTCAGTAAATATGTATATAATTTAGAAGTATACATTATTACACTAAAATAAATCAAGTGAGGTTCATCTTATCACTGTATCAGTATTCTGGCTAGTCGGGTGATTCTGACGGACTCCTCTTCGCAACAAATTCAGTGACCAATTGGAATCACAGTGTATTGTTCAGTGAAAAAAAAAAATACCAGAAGGTTAGAAGAGAGGAGCAGAGAACTAGATAAAAAAGAACCTGACCATAATTAATAGGGCTGATCCACAGAACCATGGTAACTTAATTCTGTTATATCTCTTTCTGTAACAGTACAGCATCCAGTCTTATTTATTTATTTAATTTTTCTTTTGAAGTAAATATGCATATTGTCTACTCAAGGGATTTTATCAGAAAGAAGAAAAGAGCTAAATGAGAATGTACATGGCACATTGGCATTACACAAATCCTTCATATCACTCAAAATCACAGATTTCCTCTTAATATTTTTCGAAGTCTTCGAGCAAAAGAGTACTTTGTTACGGAAACTCAGATTTTATATATGGATGTGCGTTAGTTAGTTTTTTTCCAGTTAAATTAATGTAATTTTGTTTGCTGACTGTTGTGCTGGTAACAGGAGCACAATTGCCGGTACGTACACAAGCTTAATCACAGATGAAATCAGCATGAGACCCAGTAACTGGGGCTCGATTTGTTCATAAATGAAATGCGAATTCGGTCCTTTTTCTCATAAACAAATAAAATAAAAAAACCAAATATTTCAGACAACTCACTAATAAATTCTGATCTGGATTAGATACTGATTAGACATGATTATGTTAGTCTGATACAAGCTGTAATCATTGAAAATCTGCTTTTTCCGAACGCATGTGCATAATAACTCTTTTTTTAGTTTCTTCGGAAGAATACCACTGCTGAGTACTCTTTCAAATTCGAAATCTGTCGAAAGGCGTCAAACCCTTTTTATTGAGAAAAAAATGAAATTATCGATCTGATTTAATTTGCATGTTATTGGTGTTGGGTTGTCTGTACATGTTTGATGTTTGTATAATTTAAGAATCTAAACACAATGCTTGCTGAATATTTGCCAGAGAAGATACATTACCAGTAAGTCAGTAACCAAAAAAAAAAGGAAAAGTAAAATAAAAAAATTGAAGATTCAACATTTAACTAATGACATATATAAAACCAAAATTAGTAGTACAGAGCAACAATATACCAAAGAACAATCACATTATGTGCAAAGGAATATAAAAACAAGGTGCAACATACATATAGTACAAAAGGCACTCAGTAAATCACAACTACATATATATGTATCTCAATTCTCACATGATGAAGAAGAATGAACCAGGAGGTCCAGAACCTCATTCGTGTCGATCATAATGATGATATCTTTCATGGACTGGTGGTGGCTGGTGGAGACGGAATGGGCGGCACTTGCAATCCCGGTATTTGTATTTTAGGCATTGTAGTTGGAACAGCAGGAATGCTTGGAATAGCAGGTATGGGAGGCAGCGCATTCAGAATAGTTGGAACTTTGGGAATGCTTGGGATTACAATTGCAGGCATAGGAGGCAATGCTGTGGGAATAGTTGGAACCGTGGTCGGAATAGTCACCTTCGGGATTGAAGGCATTGGGGGCAAAGTTGTTGGAATAGCAGGAATATTTGGTGTTGGCAGTGTCGGTGCCGCCTCTGGTGCTGCTGCTGCTGCAGTTGTTTCTGTCGTGTCCAAGAGATGACGGGCGGCGAAACATCCGTTCATGGTTGTCGAAACTAACACCAATGCAAGGATGGACCAAGCTTGATAAGCCATTAGTAAAATTAAATTAAACACAGATTAATTAAATTACTAATTGAAAACTGGAATTAAGCAAGTATCAGGATGTGTTCTTGTTCTTACTGCAACTGTGTGATATGGCTTAGCATGCATGCATACCGTTATATTTATACTTGAGGGATTTGAATGAGAAGTACAAAATAGTCTTGGTTTGTTGAGCTACTAAATAGTACTTAATTAACTATGTTTTAATTTCATCAAATTAATCTTTTCTGATGCGCAGGCAAGAGTTCGGACCGAACTCTTTTAGTTCGGACCGAAAATAAATTTTTCGGGACAGAACAGAATTTCGGTCCGAAATTAACTGTTTCGGTCCGAAATTCTGTCAGTCGGTTCAGATAGCGTATTTTGGAATTTTGTTGCGTTCTTAGACAGTTTTAATTGTTTCTTTCTTTGTTTTTCTTTAGGAGGGTTATTTCTATTTTTCTTATATAAGCAAACTCAAGCCCTTTGGGCAGGACTAGTTGTTATTTTATCAAAGTTTATCAAAACCTTAGAATTCTGTGTGAATTCTTTCAAAATCTTTCGAGTTCTTTCTTGTTCGTCGCTTGTCGTCTCCTACCGTTCGTGCATCAGTTGGTATCAGAGCAACCAGGTTGATGGCGGATGCAAACCGTGGTCGTGGTCGGGGTCGTGGCCGAGGTCGGGGTCGTGGAGTCGATCCTGAGGAAGAAGCGCCGGCGAACCGCCATCGAGACCAGCGAGATCTGGAGATCGCAACGATGGGGAGACGGATCCGAGAGTTGGAACGCCAACTCGCCGAGGCAAGGATGGGTTCCACCAACGGGGAGGAAGAAGAGGAGTCAGTCTCCTTTGACTCTTCGACAGCGGGCGACGATGATGAGGAGTTCAACCCGTGGGGGACTCCGAATCACGGGCGAAATCAGCGGCAGCGGCTGGAGCCCGAACAGCCCTATCAAACTCTAGGGATGAAGATCGACCTACCGGAATTCGATGGTAAATCTCACCCCGATGAGTTTATTGATTGGTTGCACACCGTCGAACGGGTTTTCGATGTGAAGACTCTGACCGACGAGCAGAAAGTGAAGTTAGTAGCCATTAAATTGAGGAAGCACGCCTCGATTTGGTGGGAGCACGTGAAAACTAGGCGTGCCCGGGAAGGGAAGCCTAAGATTCGGAGTTGGAGTAAGATGAAGAAGAAACTGATGGCCAAGTTCTTACCTACCCAATACCGTCAGGAGGCTTTCATCGAGTATCACAATCTCAAGCAAAGAGGTATGTTGGTGGAGCAGTATACCAATGAGTTCGACATGTTGCGGATGCGATGCGATATTGTCGAGGAGGATGAACAGATCGTTGCTCGGTATTTGGCCGGGTTGAAACCAGAAATCTCCGATGTGGTGTATCTACAACAGTATTACTCGTATGATGATGTGTGTAGATTGGCCTTGAAGGTCGAGTCGCAACAGAGGAGAAAGGGTGTCAGTCAACCGAGGTACCAAAACCGTTTCTCGGGCGCCGAGACTAGCAAGCGAGCACCTCCCTCCAACCTTAAACCCGCAACTTCAACAACCCAAACTCCAAGCCCCAAACTCCAAGCCGAGAAAGGACAAACCAGTCGGGGAGGCTCTATGGCCAACCGGCGGTGCTTTAAGTGTCAAGGGCTCGGACACTTGGCGGCCGATTGTCCGAACCGGCAGATCGTTATGCTAGTTGAGAAGGATGTGGACCCGGTATATGACGAGTATGACGAGGGTCTTGAGGATCATCAGGCAGCCGATGAGGAGGTCATCTATGCCGATTCGGGTGAATCCTTGGTGGTCAGACGCGCGTTAAGCGCGACAGTCCATGAAGACGAGTCGTGGTTGAGGCACAACATCTTTCATACCAAATGCACCAGCAGCGGCAAGGTATGCAACGTGATCATTGATGGGGGCAGTTGCGAGAATGTGGTGTCTAACACGATGGTGGAGAAACTTGGACTCAAAACCGAGGACCACCCACAACCCTACAAGTTGACGTGGTTCAAGAAGGGTAACGAGGTAAAAGTGTCAAAGCGGTGCCTCGTGAAATTTTCAATTGGGAGGAAATACACCGATGAGGTTTGGTGCGATGTGGTACCTATGGACGCATGTCACATCCTGTTGGGTAGGCCGTGGCAGTTTGATCGAAGGACGAAGCATGACGGCCATAGGAACACCTATACGTTTCAGAAGGACGGTGTTACCATTACCCTCGGTCCTTCGGACTTGAGGAAGGAGCCCAAGAGCCAATTACTGTCGCGCTCGGAGTTTCAGAGCGAGGTGGGGCAGACGGATGAGGTGTTTGCCTTGGTGGTGACTGAGGCTAATGATGACGGTCCCAAACTTCCACCGCGGGTCCGATCGTTGATCGAAGAATTCGCTGATGTTGCACCGACAGAATTGCCATCCGGATTGCCACCCATGCGCGACATCCAGCATTGCATTGACTTCGTGCCAGGGGCGGTCATTCCTCATAGAGCCGCTTATCGCATGAGCCCCAAAGAGCACGAGGAATTGCAGAGGCAAGTGCACGAGTTGTTGAGCAAGGGGTACGTGGAGGAGAGTATGAGCCCGTGCGCGGTGCCCGCGTTGTTGGTACCGAAGAAAGATGGCTCGTGGAGAATGTGCATCGACAGCCGCGCCGTTAACAAGATCACCATCAAGTACCGTTTTCCTATACCGCGATTTGATGATCTAATTGACCAATTGCATGGGGCGACAATCTTTTCCAAGATTGATTTGCGGAGCGGGTATCACCAAATCCGGATTCGGCCCGGAGATGAATGGAAGACGGCATTCAAGACTCGAGACGGTCTCTACGAGTGGAGGGTGATGCCGTTCGGGTTGTCCAATGCACCAAGCACCTTCATGCGCTTGATGAATCAGGTCTTTCGTGCTTTTATTGGTCACTTCGTGGTGGTTTATTTTGATGATATTTTGGTGTACAGCTCTTCGGAGGAGCAGCACTTACAACACTTGCGCCAAGTCTTTGAGGTTTTGCGGGAGCAGAAGTTGTATGCCAACACAAAGAAGTGTCACTTCCTCACCGACGAGGTAACGTTTCTCGGATACATAGTGTCCAAGGAAGGCATTCGGATGGACCCGACGAAGGTGGAGGCAATTACCGGATGGCCAACACCGACGAGCATCCATGATGTCCGGAGCTTTCACGGCTTAGCCTCATTCTACCGACGGTTCATTCGCAACTTTAGCACCATCATCGCACCCATCACCGACTGCACCAAAGGCGGCAAATACACTTGGACCAGGGAGGCCGAAGATGCGTTTCAGTTGCTAAAGAAAAAGGTAACTGAGGCACCCGTTCTAATTTTGCCGGATTTTGAGGAAGTCTTTGAGGTTCATTGTGACGCGTCGGGTGTGGGTATTGGTGGCGTGTTGAGTCAAAAGAATAGACCCGTGGCGTTTTTTAGCGAGAAGTTGAACGATGTCAAGGTCAAGTACTCGACTTATGACAAGGAGTTCTATGCCATTGTCAGAAGCCTCGAGTATTGGCGCCACTACCTCATTTCCAAGGAGTTTGTTCTATACTCTGATCATGAGGCATTGAAATACATCAATGGGCAGCACAAGTTGAAGCCGAGGCATGCCAAGTGGGTCGAATTCTTACAAGCGTTCAGTTTTTCCATCAAGCACAAGGCGGGGGTGCTGAATAACGTGGCGGACGCGCTAAGTCGGAGGTATGCTCTCATCTCGACCATGCACGTGCAAGTGGTTGGGTTCGATGCGTTCAAGGAGATGTACGCGGACGATCCCGACTTTGGAGATATTTGGCGGAAATGTGAGTCTCGTCCCTTTCAGCAGTTTGTTCAACAAGGAGGCTTTCTTTTCAAAGGTAACCGGCTGTGTATTCCTAAATGTTCTTTGAGGGAGTCGGTTATGACTGAGGGACATGCGGGAGGCCTTGCGGGTCATTTTGGGGTTGATAAAACCTTGGCATGGCTTCAAGATCAGTTCTATTGGCCGAGAATGGAGCGAGATGTGGCTCGATTTGTGGGGAAGTGCAGGATATGCCGAGTGGCTAAGACTCGGGGATCTAATGCGGGTTTGTATCAACCTCTACCCGTTCCAATGGCCCCATGGGAAGATGTCAGTCTCGATTTTGTTCTCGGGTTACCCCGGACACAAAGGAACAAGGATTCGATCATGGTGGTGGTGGATCGGTTCTCCAAGATGGCGCATTTCATCGCTTGCAATAAAACTTTTGATGCATCGCAGGTAGCCCGTTTATTTTTGCAGGAAATTGTCCGGTTGCATGGCGTGCCCAAAACCATAACCTCGGATCGAGATGTGAAGTTCGTGAGTCATTTTTGGCGCACTCTTTGGCGGAAGATGGGCACTAAATTGCAGTTCAGCTCTTCTCACCATCCCCAAACCGATGGCCAAACCGAGGTGGTCAACCGAAGTCTAGGAAATCTGTTGAGAAGCCTAGTTGGAGACAGTCCACGCCAATGGGATCTCGCCTTGTCACAAGCAGAGTTTGCATACAATAGATCGCGAAGTCGGACCACTGGCAAGAGTCCCTTTGAGGTTGTCTATGGATCCAATCCAATCACACCCCTAGAGCTCACGCCGTTGCCTGTCGACAAGCAATTCAGTGGCGATGCCGAGGAGCGTGCCGAGCACATTAAACAGGTACATTCCCAAGTCCGTACTCAGATTGAGAAGTCAAACAAGAAGTATAAAGAGCGTGTGGACAGGCGCCGCAAGAGGGTGGTATTTAAGGCCGGCGATTTGGTATGGGTTCATCTCAGGAAAGCACGATTCCCTACAGGCCGGCATGGCAAGCTCCAACCTCGGGCCGATGGACCATTTCGGGTGTTGGAGAGGATCAATGACAATGCTTACAAGATTGATCTCCCGGGGGAGTATAATGTGTCGGCCACCTTCAACGTGGCGGATCTATCGCCATACATTACCGACACTGAGGGTGAGTCGTCAGTGGATGATGAGGCGAATGATGACGTGACAGATTCGAGGGCGAATCTTTTTCCTAGCGGGGGAGAATGATGCGCAGGCAAGAGTTCGGACCGAACTCTTTTAGTTCGGACCGAAAATAAATTTTTCGGGACAGAACAGAATTTCGGTCCGAAATTAACTGTTTCGGTCCGAAATTCTGTCAGTCGGTTCAGATAGCGTATTTTGGAATTTTGTTGCGTTCTTAGACAGTTTTAATTGTTTCTTTCTTTGTTTTTCTTTAGGAGGGTTATTTCTATTTTTCTTATATAAGCAAACTCAAGCCCTTTGGGCAGGACTAGTTGTTATTTTATCAAAGTTTATCAAAACCTTAGAATTCTGTGTGAATTCTTTCAAAATCTTTCGAGTTCTTTCTTGTTCGTCGCTTGTCGTCTCCTACCGTTCGTGCATCATTTTCTATATATTAATTATAATTAGAAGAAAACAAATGTCAGAACGCCATGGGCCAGGTGGCACCCAATTTCAACCAATATCGATCCGTGGAGAAATTTAGAAATAACAAACAAATCAATATATAATTCATACCCACATATATAACAGGTCGACAACTCTTTTCTACAACTAGAAAGTACCAACTATATTTTGAAATCAGCACTTGTTCAATTTGAATATAAAGAGGGTTCCAAAATGAAGATAGTCAAAATATTAGGTGGTCATCTCCTAACTTCTTATTTCTGTTTTATCAACATAACATTGGCCACAGAGATTGAGCCAAAGGCACAGAAACTTTGTAAGTCATGGCATTGGCCCCAGAGATTTATTGATTTAATGAACGACTTTTCCCTTGAATAGTAAACTAATTACTTTAATGAATTAATTGGACTAAACCTGTGAATAGTAAATAATCACTTAATTAGTTTTTTTTTTTTTTTTTTTTTTTTTGATAACCTTAATTGGCAGTGGCTGCCAAGTTGTAATTAATTACTAATTAGTTTGATAAAATGTCCACGAACATCCTTTACAATGCATGTCCTAGCACCTATCATCCTAGTTCGAAAAGTAAAAAACTTACATCAATTTTTAGCTCATATTTTAACAATATTGCAAGCTAAGTTTTAGCTGTTTCACGGATGTTATTCAATGATTTAAATGTGTGTGTGACGAATTGCTTTCGTATTGTCCGTTTAATTTTCAATATTTACAATGTGTACTTATATATTTCGAATGCCTCGTTTATCAAATCCTTCCACATAACAAATACTAAGTTTCTATAAACAAAAATAAATTATTTTAGTAATTAAAGCAATTCATATACAATGATATATGCTGAACTTAATTTAGGCTATCAAATTAAACAAGACTCAAGAAGAAAATGTTTCCTTAATTTTGCATTTGACTAGTTAATTTCCAAATTTGCCTAAGAATGTTTTAGTATCGAATAATGAAATAAAGCGATTAAACTTGAAGCTCACGTAGCCCTTTTATAAACACATTTTTAAAAACATATCAAGTCACCTTTAAATTTCAATTTCTATTGTTTTAAGAATTTATAGGTATATGTTTGACACTTTTTTTTTAAAGTGACTATATATATGAGCAAAACTATCATGAGCTTTTCTTCCGCAAGCGCATCTCAAAAAATATATCAAATCACTTCCAAATCTTGATATATGGCTCAATAAATTCATTATACTAAAATCTTATGGGATACAAAAAATTTTTATTTTTAAAAATTGTTAAGTATTTCTTTGATATTTTTTAGAAGTGACTAAAAAATATTAATAAAATAATCGAAATCTATGTATCGCTCTTGAAATATCTAAAACAAATACATACAAACTTTCAACAATGGTAATTTTTTTTATCACACAAGATTTTGATATAAAGAATTTACTGAGTTATATAATTGAAACTTAGATAGATGTGATTTGATATGTTTTTGGAGGTGCACTCATGAAGGGCTCGTGAGCTTATGTTCACAACAGTCGTATAATATTAATAAAACAATCAATGTTTTTAAAAAGTTTCAAAATGACAAATTCTGGTATTCCATAAATTTTGATATAAATAAAATTTATAAATAATTTATTGTATGATAAAACTATAAATCAGATTCAATGGTATGTTATATATTATGATATCGCTAGGCATCTCTTCTAATCGACAGTTTATTCTCATCTAATTTTTATACTCCAACAAATTTAATTATATTATTCGAATAAGTTTACAAACGATATGCCAACGAAAGAAGCCATAACATTCCATTGAACAATATGAGAAGTACTATAGAATATAAACAGACAACATGCATAATTCTCTCAAAGCAACAATTAAAACATACAACACAAACAGTAAACACTACACCAAAATGCATGATTTAGTACAAAAGTACAAAACGAAGAACAAATTAATCGACATGAACAATTGATACATGCATGAAGATCGACTATCTCCATCACAAATGCATTATACATATACATATGATTAGAAGCTTATATAAATCGTTCATGGAGTACTAGTGGTGGTGTCAGCAGTTTGTATCGGAACACTCGGCAGCTGCACTTCCGGCAGCTTCGGAATCGATCCAGAGAGGTCAGGCATGGCAGGCAACTTAAAAGGAACAGTTGTGGGCATAGTAGGCAGTTTTGGCATGCTGGGCAGAGGTGGCAATTTGGTTGGAAGTGTGACAGCCGGAACCGCCGGGAGAGTCGTGTCTAAGAGGCGGCGGGCGGCAGAACATCCATTGACGATGGATGCGAAAACTAGAGCCAGTGCAAGCAATGACCAGGCTTTGGAAGCCATATTGGATAATATGGAAAGGTTGCTTTTTAATTAGTTGTTACTGTTGTGTGGTTTGCATATGAAGCATTTGGTGGTATTTATAGTACAGTGTTGGGTCTCCAATTTGACACTGCTTAATTAATATATAGTTAGTTAATTAATATGCTCTTTAATTCATTAATTTGGGGGGGTTAGTTAAGAATAACATAAGTTCTGTAATTAGGTTTCTCTGTGCCTATCTGATGTAAACCATGCTAATTAATTGTGGGGCTCCATCTTTGCAATTAACATGTCCTGTTAATTTGGATTTGGATGATTGCAGTATGTGCTTCTGTTGGAGCACCTTTCAATTCATTTCCTGTAGTTAGTTATTTATCTTCTTGCCACAAAGAATCAATTTTTATTTTATTTTATTTCTGAGCAATATTTTCTGAAATGAAGTTGATGAGCTCAACAACTGGGTGAATTTAAATTAAGCTTGTCATACCCTCTGATATATATTAGCAGAAATTCAACTGGATAACTTGTTTAATTAATTTGCTCCTTCATTTCCAGTTCAATTCTCAACAGAAAAACAAAAAAAAAATAGATGAAATGGGTGAATTTAAATTACATAATTTCTTAATTTTTTTGACAAAATAAATTAAAATAATTTCATAAAATGGGATTATATATAGTTGATTAAAAATTGCATAACATATATAAGAAGAGTGAATAAGACTGAAAATACAGCGTAACCTCCCTTTTGTCAGTTGAACAGTCCATCCAAGAAGAAAAATTAAAGCAGAAACCCATCAGGCAAGAAACAAAACGGAAATGTCCTTTTAGTAGGTCCGAATGGGTTCAAATGTTTAATTTGGTTCTGTTTCATTGTTCGAAAATGACACAGTTCCTGAACCTCTCATTTCATTTCTAAGAAATCACAAAATCATATGATTCAAATTTAGAAATTGCATCTGCCATAGTTTTATTTGTTATCACAAAGATATATATGGTACGCATGCATTTCCACCGTTAATTCATGATCCATCCATCACGAATTATTATTATATACGAATTTCTTAAAATTAAGGATACTTATAAATTAAAAAAAATGGTTATATGTGCTCCATCATATCCTCACAAATTAAATCTTAGCTACAAATTATATGAGGGAACACAACATAAAATTTACTTTATATTTGTTACTTAAGTTGGGGTGTGATTTGTGAATGTGATGGCTCGGCTTACAAATCGTCTTATCTATTTGTTTGCAACTCCAATATTAGTTTAGTTTATGCCATATATATACTGTATCTTAATTTAATCAGTGGTTGGGTTTTGTTTCTAGCCTAACCGACTTATTTGGTACCAAAGCTTATAATTTGTTGTTGTCGTCTAATTTGCGGGGTATCCATTTGCATATATATAAAATGGTGAGCGAGCTACCTAATGTTCATAAAAAATGGAGGATTCATAGGTTATAAGTTTGATATAAAATTTATAAAATTCACGTAATTGTTAAAAAAATTTATATATTTTCAAGATATCTAGTATTTTTATATTTTTTTTTCTTCTACCAATTTCAGGAATGTTACCGTTTATCAAACAATTGGTTCGATTAGATTACTTAGTTAATTACGTATATAATGCTCTTATAACTGTGTAAAGCACGTCAGAGGAGGTACATTGCAAAAAATAATTAAACGTTAATAGTATCTCTATGAATCTTAGCGCGTAATGATCAATAATATGCGTTTGAAATTGTGGTGTCGATCTCTATCTGTGACTACGTACTATGAATCATGATAAGTATTACAATTCTTATATGATAGCCTGTAAACTATGAGAGCCTAGTTTTATGATCTTTACCGTTTTTCTAAGAGAAGTTATAAAATTAAATTATATGACTCTTTTGATTAATATATTTGGTTGTTATGATGGATGAATTCATGAAGTCATATATATTCAGGGCAAGAAAACAGGAAGATACAGAAATCTAAATTGTAGATTTACAAGTTACAACATATACACAAACAATATCTGCAAGCCTGAAGACAAATATTTCCACTCACAACATATGTAATAGTATACAATGAATGATATGATTCTGGTAAATACATACAGAACATAAAAGTACCAATCAACAGAATAAATCATACATGATCTATTCACTAATACAGAACAACTATATTACATAAAAAGGTCTCACATAAAAGCATGATCATATGATTAATCATTCATGGACTGGTACTGGTACCGGCAGGGGGTGACGGGACAGGCGGTATCTGCAAAGCTGGGATCTTTGGTACTGTCGGAATGGAAGGAATGGTTGGCATGGCCGGCATAGGAGGCAACGAAGTAGGAACTTTCGGAATGGTTGGAACAGTGGAGGGGATAGCAGGAATGTTCGGAATGGTTGGCATGCCGGGCATAGGTGGAAGTGCTGTAGGAATGGTACTTGGAATAGTGATTTTGGGTACCGAGGGAATTGGAGGCAGAGTTGTGGGTATAGCCGGGATAGTCGGTTTCGGGGTAGTCGGAGCAGCCTCAGGCGTCGCTGCTTCGGTCGTGTCTAAGAGATGGCGAGCAGCGAAACTGTTATTAATGGTTGCAAAAACTAGAGCTAAAGCAAGAAGTGATTTCCAAGACTGAGAAGCCATCAGATGAATTAATTCAGCAAAATGGAACAGATACTGCTAATTGTAATTAGTTAGTTAACAGATGAGTTCAAGTGCTTGTAATCAATTGCTGTGTTGTGGTTTGCCAGTGTTAAACATTGGTGATATTTATAGTACTGATGACACACTCATGTTGTAATTAATCTAATATAGTCTTAAGTTTGTTGAACTAAGATACATACAACAGTCAACAAACAGATAGCAGGTTCCAAAATTGGGTTCCTCTGTGGCATGTTAATTTTATATTATGCGTTTGTTGAAATTGATTAATTAACTCCCTATATTCATTATATCAAATTGCTTGTCATAGATAACCAAATGTTGTAGATTTTGAGTGGATTTGACTTGACCATGTTTGTAAACTGAAGTTGGTTAACTCCTTGATAACCTCAGGGACTCAGGGTGCAAGCTGACAACAGGGTGCTTAGTTTGATTACAATTAAACTCATTTAAATTAAGAGCTTGATCTCATTTTTTTTAATATTTTTAATTATTAAATTTATTTTATTATACTAGCAAGAAACCCACCCGTTGTGCGGGAATTTTAAATTCTGATCTCATACCGTGTAATATATATAACGCGCTTTTGGTTTTTGGCGAATTATTTACCATTTAAATTTCGTCGATACACTAAATTAGCTCATTGAATGTTAGAATATAAAGCATTAATTCCTCATTAATATAAATTCTAATCAACATTGATGTTTTACATACCAAGATTGATATATTTTCATTTTTGTAAAAAACAAGATGGAGATGAAGTTGTTTAATTGGAGAATATCAACACCTTTGAAATCAATGTATTTTGATCTGTACCGTTGATTAAGGGGTAGAATGGGAATTAAAGAAATTTGAAGAAGGAGAAAAAAAATAGAGACATCCATTGCTTACGTCTTTTATAATATAGTATAGATAGTATAGATTAGCACAAATGGTTTGGACTCAACTAATTACAAAATTTAATTTACTAATCATTGGACAGAAAATAATATAAAAGGGATCGTAATTAAATTAAGTTGCATATAGAGTTAGAACTTAGATTAGTAAAATAAAACTGAAAATATAGTCAAACTTAATTTTCTTTTATGCAGTTTAGTTCCTTCGTAGTCCATTCTATGACCCAAACACGTTTAAATTTTTTTTTTTTTTTTTTTTTAATTTGGCTTTGTTTCCTAGTATGGAAATTAATGGCATAATTATTATGATCAAAAGTGTGTTTTTTTAATATCACAAAGCACAACAAAGCATTGAACCTTATGAATCGTATCAGCTATATATAAATATGGCACACACATCCGTCATGAATTAATAATGCATGTCCGATCCCAATTTCACGGTTCAGATTGAACGCCGTAAAAGACTTTCAATCATAAAAAATATTTTGATTTGGTTTTAAAAAAAAGAGTTGATAACTGCACCCCTTAAAAATCTCTCCTTTAACCACATTCCAATACATTTTTAGTTGAAAATTATTTTTTAAATACAACAAATCACTTTTACCGGTTCTAATTCCCACCTTGAACTGTGCAAAATATCAATACATGTACAATAGAAAGATAAAGAATAAAAAAAAATTTACTCAAATTTTATGAGAGCATGAGAAAGAAAGAGAGAATATTACAAATATAGTATGGAGGTGGATAAAGGGGAAAGTTATGGGGACATAGATAATTTCTCAAAAAAAAAAAAAAACAAAAAAAATTCGTCGACAGCAGGGTTCGAACCTGCGCGGGCGAAGCCCAACAGATTTCAAGTCTGTCTCCTTAACCACTCGGACATATCGACCTTTCGATGCAATTGCTGGTATAAAACATACTCATATTTTTACATACATAATGCCCTTTATTAGTAATTTGAATATCTGTTGAATTCTTATTTATTAGGCTGTCAGCAAGCTTTAATCATTTGTATAATTTTACGATATTGTCGCGCGTTAATCATTTTTTCTTTTACAAAATTATCAAAGTTAATGTGGCCATATATAATTTCGGTTACTTAATTATTAGGATGTTATATATCATGGATACTCTATATATGTGATCATATCCAGACAAAAAAAGAAAAATTATGCCACTCCACTGAAAATTATAACGTCCACAATTCCACACAAAATATGAAATTACATACAAACGAATGGCCAAAAGAACAGTTCATATAAATATATATTTATCATCATAGCAAATCAATATTAAGAAAAAAAACCCAACATATATGACAGAACAATTATATAAAGTATGTGATTTATATAGGTGATCTCAGTCTCCTCTACATGCACAAATATGCATAATCATCATGTAATCATATATAATTCAAGGGCTGGTGGTATCAGCAGGTGGTGCCGGAACAGGCGGGGTCTGCAACCCGGGCAGCACTTTCGGCATTGCTGGAATAATAGAAGGAATGTTTGGAATGGCAGCCATAGGCGGCATAGCAGCCGGAATAGTTGTGGGCATAGTAGGAAGTTTGGGAATGCTCGGGATGCCTGCGATAGGTGGAATAGAGGTAGGAATAGCCGTTGGAATAGTCGTCGGAATAGTGACTTTGGGAATTGAAGGAATTGGTGGCAGAGTTGCCGGAATAGTCGGTATAGTCGGTACAGTCGGGATAGTTGGCTTTGGGGCGGCCTCGGGTGCTGCTGCTTCGGTCGTCTCTAGGAGATGGCGAGCCGCGAAACTTCCGTTGATGGTTGTAAAAACCAGAGCCAAAGCTAAGAACCAAGCTTGAGAAGCCATTAGAATTAAGTGCAACAGATATTGTTAATTAGGAAAGTTAATTGAGTATTAGTTGCTGATGCTTTGTGGATTGGTAGTGATCAAGCTTGTTCGTGATATATATATACTTGTATTATATATAGTGTGGAGGATTCACAGTTTCACACAAACACAATTATATATATAATGCAATTAATATAGTCTTTAGTTTGGTGAGCTAAGATGCAAGTTTTTGTAACGGATGTTCCACTTAATTAATTTCCTGCTTTGAATTGAGAACGGTTTTATTTTATCAGTGGCTTCCACAAATTTTGATATTGTTGGTTAGTGGCTCTGACCATTGTATTGTAGTACATGTATGAAAGATCGAAGTTGGTTAACTCCTTTACTTGTGTATGACGAAGGTGCCTAGTTTGATGTCAAACTCACCAAATATTGTACACGTTCATGCTTATTGTCAAGCGGGACATCACATACTTTTGGTAGCTTATACAAATTGGTCAGCTTTGCATATATAGATTAGACTTTTGTTGAAGGTGGTTTTTTTTTTTATTTATTTTAAATATATAGAAAGATGAGAATCTAGATCTTCAAATTTTATTTAATAATTAGAGATAGTAGAAGTTGAACATAGCCGCGCACTGTAGATCTACAGGACCAAAAGAATAGTGTTTTTTTTTTTTTTTTTTTTTTGAGGCATAGCTACTTTCTTTTTTTTATTATTTTTTTGATCTTTGCTCTATATATCAAGAATTTATTGTTAATCATGTTATTAGTGTTTTTAGCAAGTATAATTCATTGATTGCGCGAAGCGCAGCCTGTCTTTCTAGTGCTCATAGAGATTCGAACTGTTTTTTTTTTTTTTTTTTTTGCAATAAACGATCCCCTTTATAATTTCTGAAACGAATATGAAAAGATCTTTGTTTATTTTTCAAAAATCAGATATGTTTTCAACCCAAAAAAAAAGATCTAAACATGTAGAATAAAATGATAATTCATAATTAATAAAATTTTAATTTTGAATTTATCTCTGTCATTTGCTTTGCCTCCTCTAATGAGTTTGATAGGTGAGAAAATAATTAAGCGGATGCATATACGTATACAAACCCTTTAATTTGTTTTCCCAGATATATGTAATTGGCATCCTCGATAACTTAGACTTGTTATTTAAGATGTATTATTTTAGTGTGTTATGTCATGATAATTGATATGTAAATATAGTGATTTTTTTTACTCTTTGAATCTTGCCATGCATTTTTAGAAACTTGAACCTATAATATTGGTATACCGCTCATATTTAATTAACATATTTTACTTTTGTCGTACATTAAATATTTATTTGCTTTTAATGATTTTTATTTATTTATTTAGTCAATAAAATCTGAGGAATTTCATAAATGTTTTACATATAAATTTCAACTATCTATTAATACTTTCGATCGATATGTAACTGCATTTACATTCGAGGCACACTTATAGAAATGATAATTAATTGATAATCCCAAATATTCAAATACAAACAAAATTAAGATAAATACATAAACAATCCAGAATATCATATATAACATCAAATACAAATGAATCTCAAACTAGAAAAGCACACGAAGAGTAAACATATATAACTGGAGTAATAAGACCCAACATACAACACAATATGTAAAACAAGATCAGATGATTATTCATGGACTGGTGGTGTCAGAAGGTGGTGCCGGAACAGCCGGTGTCTGCAAGCCGGGCACTTTCGGCATTCCAGGGATGTTGGGAATTGCTGGGATGGCACTCATGGGAGGCAGAGCAGCCGGAATGTTCATGGTGATACCGGGGATTTTGGGGATGCCGGGGATGCTGGAAAGAGGTGGAAGAGTGGTAGGAATAGTAAAAGGAATATAAGTTGGAATGTTAGTTGGAATAGTAGTAGGAATAGTTGGAATAGTGACTTTGGGGATGGAAGGAATTGGTGGCATAGTTGCCGGCATTGTAGGAATAGCCGGAATAGCCGGTTTCGGCGTTGTAGGAGCGGCCTCTGGGGTCGCTGCTGGTGTCGTCTCTAAGAGATGACGAGCCGCGAAACATCCATTAATGGTTGTAAGAACAAGAGCCAGAGCAAGGAGTGACCAAGCTTGAGAAGCCATTAATTAGTGAAAAGGAAATTAATTAAGAAGCAAATTAATCACTAATTAATTAGAAATGAATTTGAGTAGTAGCTAGAAAACTTTCCTTGTTTTTGTTTTGTGGTTTGTTTGTGAAGAACTGGTGATATTTATAGTATTGGGGCTACAGATTTTCAAAAGGCATAGTGCCAGTATAGTCTTTAGTTTGGTGAGCTAATTAAAATACAATCAAAAGAGGTAATTAATATTCCTACTTCCTGGTTCTGTTTTGTTGGTCTGAAGTTCTTTAACTAATTTGCATCCTTATCGATATTTCATTGCATTAAGCCGTTTGTCAGAAACAACCTGTTTTTAGAATTTGGGGTGGATTTGACGAATATTTGAATTAAGTTGGTTAACTCCTCATCTGCTTCAGCCTTCAGGTATGACTATTGGAGGTTCAAGTACAACTGGGGTGCCACGTTTATTTATTTTGGTAGATTATATGATGTTGGGTCATACATTTTGTTGTGTTTTAGTAGGATAGTAGAGAGCCAAGTGCATAGAAAAAAAGTTCATTGATAAATAGGAAATGCCATGTAAATATGAAAATGACTATAATTGATCTTTTCCTAATTAAGAACAAGTGATTAATTAGATTTGCAACATATGAAAATGGTTCCAAATAACAAACTGATCATACCATATAACCAAAGAATTGAAATGAACACCTAATTAAAGAGTAAAGAGCCAAAGAAAATGATAGACATGCAATTGAAACACTTTAAGCTTGCAAGTACTGAGAATACCAAATCAGATGTTACTGAAGCTAAGAAGGTTTATGCTTCTCCTAAATTACCACAACAGCTCATGTGAGAAAATACCAAATCCCCCTCTTGCACAACAATAAAACCATACAAAATTTATACTGCCTATGTAACATCTATAATTATCATCAAATGAGATATTATTACTGTCAACAGTAACGCAGTTATCGTCAGATGAAACTGAAAAATTATTATCTTCGCCCACCATGAAAACCGCGGGGTATCTGTCACAAAATTGACAAAAGAAAAAAAAATTAGCATTCTTTGTAAAATTGATAGATACTATCAGATACAGAATTAAATGGGATCACCATTACAAAAAGGCTTGCTACTTATGGTAATACCCGAATACAGGAAAATTGAACATTGGAAAGAACATTACAGGCAATAGGGAAAAATAAGTTGCATTCAAAAGAATAAGGTAATTCCAAACTTCCTATGCTACCGGAACAATCTATGCCTAAACCAGACATCCTTTTCCTCAGTCATCTAATGGCAGCAAGTATATTTTACTAAGGTACATAATTGCAAAGGTTGCTACAAATTACAGCAAAGTGAGTTTCTAAATAATATTTTAACAAGAAGGTCCGATCGAAAGTTGTGAAGAAAACTTCATTGAAAATATTGACAACAACAAAAGAAACAAGTAATGTATCATCATATGAGTGATAAAATGAATTAGAGCTTGTCACTATCTAGCTATTACATGCACTTGCTATGCAAACAATTAAAATGCATATGCAGCTTCTCAGAAGGCCACCAAGATAAATTTTCTGTGATAACCAGTTCTGTTTTTATGCTTGTTTGATTTTCTTTTCTTTTTTTCTTTTTTCTTTTTTTTTTGAGTAGAAACTAACCACATGGAGATTGAACCTTGACAATTGATCTGGGAGATAGAAGACAGCAGGATTATCATTCTGCATTGACAGGTAAAGCATAATTTTGTCAGAAAAACTTGCTACTGACAACAACTTACACGGCATAAGCCTAGTACCACCAAATACATGATATTCACCCATATCAGATAATACAGTTCTGATAATGCAAATAACTTCAAAAAAAATTCCCTTTACAATTAACATCATAGTTAGTAAGATAGATGTAAGCAATAGCTAACCATTAGAATCAGTATCCAGTGATAAAGTTAACCGATGTATATATTTAGTCAATATTAGGTGAAGCTATTTCCAAATTGTGATGCAAATATTGCTTCCAATACACTAGAAACTAAGTTATTTCAGGTAATGCAAATGCTACATATAAAATTCTGAATTTTAGTGTAATTTGTGAGGACAATACATATCCGGGTACAAATCTTGACCAAGCTTTGATTCCATTAATAAACTGGAACCCAAATTCCAAATGAAAGATATATTAACTTGGGTCCAGCATTACATTCTCAAACAAAATCCTAATATTTAAAACCCATTTTAGAAAAGATTAAAAAGCTGAAAATATGAATGTGTCTATGTATGGTTTTAATGTATTTATTGCTTGAAAAATAACACAGTCATCTTGTTTCTCTTTACAGAACAAATACACATACCTTATTATTAGCTACAAATAGATTAGAAAGTGGCTTGTAAACCAAAGTCTGGTTTGTCGGAATAAAAAGGTGATTATGTTGCGGCAGGTGGACTAGGTACAGCTTCTTGCACTCCTGTATTGACACATAAAAATAAGTAGAATTCAAGAAAAACAACAATTAGCATTAAAAAAAAATAAGCTGTTAAAGAAAATTACATGTACCTTAGGTGGCTCGGTACTAATATTTGGATAGCAGTGTGGGTACAGCAAAGTGTCAAAGTTTGGTCTCCACCAAACACCAACACGCTCTCCAATCTGCAAAAAGAAATTAGTAAATAAAAACATACACATGAGAGTGTTATGTTTTCTATATCAAAGAAGGATAGTTCACCGCTATTGCTATAAGTAAACTTGCCTGCCAGTCTTGATTCGAAGAAGAAGAGTCGGAACCTAGTTTGCTACGGAGTTTCCTTATCAAGCCGTCTATTTCTGCCCAGTACAATGAACTTCTCTTAATTAGAACTATACATTTGTGATTTAAAAGGAAATTTGCAATGATATTTTAGCATTTTACCATTCTCGCCAGGTCTCAGCCTTCCCCCAGGAAGTTCGTAGCTAGTTGGATTTCCATCAATCTTAAGCACACACACATTAGGATGATTGTGCACATGCACCTAATTACAAAGATTAAAACCAGATTAAAAAAACACAGCTTATTAGGATGAGATATTGTCATGTGACTTGAGGTACCATTTCAGAACCTCAGTAATGTTGATAACTTGTCAATATTGCAATGGTACTTATAAGTACTGCAAATCAATCAAATTTTTGAATTTTGAGAAAGCCTTTCACAGTAATAGACCTGTAATTACATATACTGGTTCAAACTCCATCTATCTTGGTAAAATAAAAGTAAAGTTGAAGGATAAGAACATACCAAAAAGATACCATAAACACTGGTTTGCATTCCATCACTCTCGTACCTAGCATAAAAGGAAAATCAAACTTTATCAGCTAAGAATTGCGCAAACAAAATGAGGGTTACAGAAACATCGAAACAACAAATAGGTATGTAAGCCAGAATTGCATCCTAAACTGCCAAAGAACAAGTCTTTTAATCTCTAAAACACTCAGTTTAAGGGACTAGCATCAAGAACAATGGTATTGAATTGGGATTAAACAAACAAAAGAAAATGTGCAAGAGGAGAGACTATTAAGCATTAAAAGAGACATACTTGTGTTGCAAACGATCAAGATAAGCGGCAACAGAGACATCCTTCTCTGGTCTCTTGGGCTGCTTGGACCTAATGGGGTAGTTTGAGTGGGGGTACAGGTTCACCACTGGTAGTTGTCCTGCCATTGTAGCTTCTCTGATGATTCACCAGTTTGAACAGAACAGCACCACAATTGATCACTTGGGAGGGAGGGAGGTATCAGGTCGGAATTCAAAAGGAGAACTTTGTAAATAGTGGGCTGGGATTTCTTGCTTGCTTCTGGAGCAGTTGAGTACTTGAGTGTTTGATATATAAATACTGATGGGCCGGTCCAATGTTTACTGTGGACCGAGAGTATTTTGGAGGATTTATACTGGGGACTTTCTTGAATCATTCTTTATATAGTTCTTGAATCATTCTTTATCAGTTTGGTGATGATTTTGTTATCTGAGAACATTCTAGAATGACAAATAATGGCCAAGAAATTATATGATGTTACTGGTAATTTATAGTTCTGTATGCCTGGGTACAGTCTCGATTTACTCATGGGTTATCTTGTTTAGTTGTTCTTTAAAATGATTGGAACTTCATAGTTATCTTTTTCTTTTATATTGAATGAAGTTTCACAGTATTAGTTGTATCCCTGAAGCCTCAAGTACTTCTTCACACAAACTAGTATACTATTTGTTTTTTTCTTTCTTCTTTCTGTATTTTGTTAGTATTTATATATCTTCCTCTGAGAAAAAGTAAGGTTCTCTAATTTTACTGAAATGAAATAATGCAATGTCACATCTGAGGTTCTTAGCAATGAAATAGAAAAGTAGAAAAGGAAAGAAGGAAAAACAATGTAGCCTCATAAGAGTGTGAGTCAGTGTAAAAAAGAAAAGACAGGGAGACACTATCAGTAAATAATCAGATCTGTATGGTCTGTTAACAATGACATTGAAGAAGCAAAAGACTGGAAACTGGACAACAATATAATGTGCTAATTACAATAAGTAAAAACATTTGATAAAAGTGGAGTATTAGAAATATGATAGAGGATTTCAGAAAGGACACCAGGACCTGAATCATGTCGTACTGGTACATAAACAAACGAAGTGTGAAGAATATACTCATTGATCATTTAGTTAGGCTTAGCACCAGACAGCATGGTTTTTGAAGGCATATTTGCTGTCTCCGTCCAGTTCTTGCTGGTAGTCAAGTGTCCAGTACTCAAAGGAGTCATCTATAAGAGTGTTCATCCCCTAACTTACTGTATTGTGCAGTTCATAACGTCAACCGTTGGATCATCTCGAGATCCAGGGGTATGTCAGTAGAGGTGGCTTTCTATAGTAGCCTCCATGAATGTTTTTTTGAAGTGTAGCCTCCATGAATGTTAAGTTTTCCTTCAGTGACTTTCTTATGTATCCAGGGGTATGTCAGTAGAGGTGACAAATTTTGACCCGACCCGAAAAACCCGCTCGACCCGAAACCCGACCCGACTCGAGTTTCAGGGAAAGTCAAACTGACCTGAACCCAACCTGACCCAACCCGTGTTCTAGGGAAAGTGAGACTAACCCGAACCCGACCCGACCCGTGTTTCAGGGAAAGTCAGACTGACCTGAATCCGAACCGGGAATAGAGGTGCAAAATTTGACTAGACCCGAAAAACCTGCCTGACCCCGCCCCGACTCAAACCCGATCCGACATGAACCCGACCCGACCCAAAAAAATGCCGGTAGCCGTCAACTCGATACCTGACCCGACCCGACATTTTCCATGTGGTCAAACTGACCCGATCCAACCCGAACCCAAACCCGAACCTGAACCCGAACCCGACCCAACCCGACAATCTGCCACCTCTATATGTCAGTGAGTCTAAGAGTGAACTATTAACCGACTCCTGCAAAACAAATGGAAATAGACATATAAATCAAATCTTGAGGACGTTAAATAGTGAGAGTGAAATTCATCTTGTGAAGCATTACCTCTTACTATCTTCCGTAATAATATCAGAATGTTTATTAGTTTTTGTTAATATTTTTGTCATTGCATAATTGTCTATATTGCAAAATGGTACAAGAGAAATTATCTATGCATAATGCTTTGACTACTATGAGTGAGGAGAACAAAA
Organism: Cyperus esculentus; assembly: GCA_030179965.1. NCBI lineage: Eukaryota > Viridiplantae > Streptophyta > Magnoliopsida > Poales > Cyperaceae > Cyperus > Cyperus esculentus. The sequence goes on along the minus strand of JASGLE010000035.1, from coordinate 3,456,489 downwards.
AAAGAAGTGATTTAAATGTACCATTTCGCAATGTTGGCATTGTTTTTCAAAGTTCAAGAATCCATGTGCAGCTTTCATTGTTAGTCTCGCATTCTTGCCGACTGAAAGCCATCCATCAACATTGTTAGTCTCGCATAATGATATATTCACAGAAAGTTTTCTTATTTCAACTGTATAGGCCAGGAAGTATTACCAATGGGAAGTTAGCAGCAAATTCAAGAGCAGAAGTTGTCTCCGATCGAGGAACCATGCTACAATTTGAGAACAAAAAAAATAGAAAACATAGAAGATACTGAGCAACTGAAATTCAGGCAATTATTTGTAAGAAGGAAAGAGCTAAAATTCTTTGGATTTAAATACCTCATAAGGAGGATGAGATTTGCAATATTGCGTACGGTGAGAGCTTCACCAGGTTGAAGCCCTAAAATCTTGGTAGAACAGACTCTAGAGTCAATTAACGCATGCAACAATACAGTACTGCATTTGCCAGAAAAATTTGAACTGTAAGAACAACTTTTGCATCTATAATACTGCATTTACAAGCTAATCGGAAAATCAAATTGTCTTTCATAACTACAATCACCCAATCGCCATAGCACAAGTACTACACAACAGCACAAATTAAGCATCATGTATGGGGGATGGTATTATATATACCAACATGTCTGCCACAAGCCCATATTGATTCCTTTCAAGCCTTTTTTAGAAAAGAAAGAAATTAATCAGAATGAATTACATGTCAAATTCCTGATAATAATAAAGAGAAAAGGGGGGTTTCTCTTTCACATGTCATTGACAAAGCTCACAGATTTCCTGAAACCCCCATCAACAGCTGCTTCCCCCATTGGAAGCTCGAATTGAACGGAGTGAAGAAGAGTTGGAGAAAACCAGGGAATAAAGGAACAGGGCACCGTCAACTCACCCGCCTTCCTCTGTTGCTGCTCAGCCCAATTTGCTCCACATTGTGACGGTGACTGTCATTTGGAAATTGACAGAGAAACTGAACGGTGAAAAGAGAGGAAGACTGCAACAGAAACCAGAAACAATAAAATAGAAGAAACAGAAATGACCACTTGAGATCAAACTATATGTAATCTCATGAATTGAAACCTAATTCGACCTGAGCTCGCACACATCCGATACCCTACTCGAGCTGAAATGACTCGAAACCCAAAAAAAGATCGATGCTGGTCAAACCAACCTGACCCAAAATGACCTACAACCCAAAAATCGTCGGCATTGGTCTACCCAAAACCTCACTCCACCCAACCTGACTTAATCCATGAACCAACATTTCCTTTTGGTCAAACCAATCGAACCTGACCCAACCAAACCCGTCCCATTTGACTTGTCCAACCCATACAATCTGTGTATTTGTACAATCCCTGATCCAGGCAACCCACCCGCCCGTTTGCAAAACGCTAGACAGGGGTCTGGAGACAAGCTGAGAGAGAGGGGCTACACATGGTTACATTACAAGGGCAGGGAAATAACAATTTCCGAAATGCTAAAAAGATGGACGATTTTGAAGCTCAAACTGGACAAGCATATTTAACAGGAGATGCAATTAAATCTGATGTTTCTTGGTCTCAGATTGTAATAAAGAGTTTTCTTTTTTGCCAAATCGCCCGTACATAGGCTTTCCATTCAACTGAAAATTTGCTGAACATGTAACAGCATTACACACAGTCCTAATTACATGACATAATAGTTAGTTATTAACAAAAGATTGGAGAGTATCACAAGACAACAAGCTTCAACCAAACAAATGGCTGAAATTGCAGCACATGAAAATGGTTCAAAATAACAAGCTACCAATACCGTGCATATAACCAAATTAAGGACTAATATATCAACACCTAAATATCGAATAAAAGAAATGATAGACATTCAATTGAAGCACTTTATAAGCTTGCAAGTGAGAATACTGAGTACCAAATCAAATTAATTCTACTGAAGCCAAGAAGGTTTATGCTTCTCCTAAATGACCACAACAGCTCATGTGACAATACCAAATCCCCCTCTCGCACAACGATAAAGCTATAAAAAAAATTTGTACTGCCTATGTAACATCTATAATTATCATCAAATGAGACATTATTACTGTCAACAGTAATGCGGTTATCATCAGATGAAAGTGAAACTTTATTCTCTTAGCCCAGGATAAAAAAAGCGTGGAACCTGTCACAAAATTAAAATAAAAAAAGATTAGCGTTCATTGTAAAATTGATAAATATTATCAGATACAGAATTAAATGGGATCACCATTACAAAAGGGCTTGCTACTTATGGTCATACCCAAATACAGGAAAACTGTACACTGGAAAAACATTACAGGCAATAGGGGAAAATAAGTTACATTCAAAATAATAAGGTGATTCCAAAGTCCAAACACCAATTTTCTTTGCTACTGAAACAATCTATGCCTAAATCCTTTACCTCAGTCATCTAATAGCAGCAAGTATATCTTACTAAGGTACATAATTGCAAAGGTTGCTACAAATTACAACAAAGTGAGTTCCTAAAGAATATTTTAACAAGAAGGTCTGAAGAAACTAACCTTATTGAGCTTGAACCTTGACAATTGATCCGGGAGATAGAAGACAGCAGGATTATCATTCTGCATTGACAGGTAAAGGATAATTTTGTCAGAAAAACTTGCTACTGAAAACAACTTACACGGCATAATCCTATTACCACCAAATACATGATATTCATCCATATCAGATATTACACTTCTGTTAATGCAAATAACTTCAAAAGAAAAAAATTCCCTTTACAATTAACATCATAGTTAGCAAGATAGATGTAAGCAATAGCTAACCTTTAGAATCAGTATCCAGTGATAAATTTAACCGATGTATATATTGAGTCAATATTAGGACAAGCTTTGAATCCATTAATAAGCAGGAACCCAAATTCCAAATGAAAGATATATTAACTTGGGTCTAGCATTTAAAGTCCCAAACAAAATCATAATATTTAAAACCCATTTTGGAAAAGATTTTTTTTTTTTTAGAAAATATTAAAAAGCTGAAAATATGAATGTGTCTATGTATGGTTTTGTTGTATTTATTGCTTGACAAATAACAGAGTCATCTTGTTCCTCTTCACAGAACAAATACACATACCTTATTATTAGCTTCAAATAGACGAAAAAGTGGCCTGCAAACCAAAGACTGGTTTGCCGGAATAAAAAAGTGACTATGTTGCGGCAGGTGGACTAGATACAGCTTCTTGCACTCCTGTATTGACCCATAAAAATAAGTAGAATTCAAGAAAACAACAATTATCAATAAAAAAAAATAGCTGTTAAAGAAAATTACACGTACCTTAGGCTCGGTACTAATATTTGGAAAGCAGTGTGGGTACAGCAAAGTGTCAAAGTTTAGTCTCCACCAGACACCAACACACTCTCCAATCTGCAAAAAGAAAATAGTAAATAAAAAATATACACATGAGAGTGTTATGTTTTCTATATCAAAGAAGGATAGTTCACCGCTATTGCTACAAGTAAACTTGCCTGCCATTCTTGATTCAATAAAGGAGAGTTGGAACCAAGTTTGCTACGGAGTTTCCTTATCAAGCCGTCTATTTCTGCCATGCCCAGTAGAATGAACTTCTCTTAATTAGAAATTTACAACTGTGATTTAAAAGGGAATTTGGAATGATAATTTAGCATTTTACCATTCTCGCCAGGTCTCAGCCTTCCCCCAGGCAGTTCGTAGCGAGTTGGATTTCCATCAGTCTTAAGCAGACACACATGAAGACGATTGTTCCTATGCACCTAATTACAAAGTTTTAAACCAGATTAAGAAAATTACAGCTTATTAGGATGAGAAATTGTCATGTAACTTGAGGTACCATTTCAGAACCTTGGTAATGCTGATAACTTGTCAATATTGCAATGGTACTTATAAGTACTGCATACCGATCAAATTTTTGAATTTTGAGAAAGCCTTTCACAGTAATAGACCTGTAATTATACTGGTTCAAACTCCATCTATCTTGGTAAAATAAAAGCAAAATTGAAGGATAAGAACATACCAACAAGATACCATAAACACTGGTTTGCATTCCTTCTCTCTCGTACCTAGCATAAAAGGAAAACCAAACTTTATCAGCTAAGAATTGCGCAAAAAAACGAGGGTTACAGAAACATCGAAACAACAAATAGGTATGTAAGCCAGAATTGCATCCTAAACTGCCAAAGAACAAGTCTTTTACGCTCTAAAACACTCAGTTTTGTCAAGAACAATGGTATTGAATTGAGGTTATCAAACAAAAGAAAAAAGTGCAAGAGGAGAGACATACTTGTGTTGCAAACGATCGAGATAAGCGGCAACAGAGTTGTCCTTCTCTGGGTTATTGGGCTCAATGGACGTGACAACGCAGTTTAAGTTAGGGTACAGGTTCACCACTGGTAGTTGTCCCACCATTGTAGCTTCTCTGATGATGCACCAGGTTGAACAGCACAGCAGCACAGTTGATCACTTGGGAGGGAGGGAGGGAGGTCTCAGGTCAGAATTCAAAAGGACAACTTTGTAAATAGTGGGCTTGGGTTCCTTGCTTGCTTCTGGACTCAGTTGTTAAGCGTTTTATATATACTGATGGGCTGGTCCAATGTCACATCTTAGGTTCTTAGCAATGAAATAGGAAAACAGAAAAAGAAAAAGAAAAGGGAAACAATGTAGCCTCATAAGAGTGGTAGTCAGTGTAAAAAAGAAAAGACAGAGAGGCACTATCAGTAAATAATCAGATCTGTATGGAGTCTGTTAACAATGACATTGAAGAAGCAAAAGATTGGAAACTGGACAACAATAAAATGTTCTAATTACAATAAGTAAACATTTGATAGAAGTGGAGTATAAGCAGTGTGATAGAGGATTTCAGAAAGGACACCAGGCCCTGAATCATGTCGTACTGGTACATAAACAAATGAAGTGTCAAGAATATACTCACTGATCATTTAGTTAGGCACAGCGCCAAACAGCATGGTTCACTGAAATATGTTTAAAGAAAATTAGAAAAGTATATATACAATAAAAATAATAAATTTTTAAAACCATGACCATACACGATACTAACATCATTTTGCGTAAGTGCATTAATTCCCCTTATAAATCATGGATGTATTTGGGACTTACATCAAAGTTGTGTTCTTTTTTTTTTTAATACATAAATCAAACATCAAACCCAAAAATGCTGCCGCGTACCTTTGGATCTTGGCCCTGACCCCTGAGCAAGCTTTTTATAATAATCAGTATTTGCCCTGCAGGAGAAATAAAGACCTATCAGTAAAGTGAAGTTGTAGAATTCCTGATTTTCCAAATATGAACCGTCGTTACTTGTAAGTTCACTTACAGGTAATCACTCACCTTAAATTTGCGGAACCTGCATTTCAGCACCTCAACACCATCGGTGCCTCGACCTCGACCAACCATGCATTTTGTTATCAGCCACCACTGATTCAATATCCGTCGACTCATGAGAAGCTTTCGGTTCATGGCGATGTTTGGACCTAGAGAAAGGAATTAAACAGAACATGTTCACTTTACCTAGTGTATTTTTCTTGACAAACCAATAATGGAATTTGATCTAGACCAGAATAAAAGACGAGAGAAATTGAACTATATGTAGCACATACATAATGAATAACTTGGTTAAAATAAGATTATTAGTTTTGGCATTGAATGATAATCAATTAAACAGGGAATCAATTGGAGATTGTTAGTTTTAGCTCGAACTGAAGGGAGGGAGTGAAGAAGAGTTGAAGAAAGCGGGGGAATAAAGGACTGAGCAATACCGCCTTCCTCTATCTGCATGCTGCTCTCCCCAATTTTCTGATCAACACGGTGGCGGCTAGCCGGCTACTGTCATTTGGAAATTGACAGTGATTATATTGAACGGAGGATATATTGAAGAGAAAAACCGCAATAAAAAAAGAAGAAGAAGAAACGGAATGGAGGCAGCTATAGTGCTATACTAATTTAAACCTTATATTTTTTCAGTTTGATATTATGATGAGAAATTATATTTTATTTTATTACCAAGCCGCACTTTCAAAGTGCAGCTTAGCTACTAGGGTGAGCCGCTTTATTATTATATTATATTTTTTTTTTCATTTTTATCAATTTATTATATATATCTTGTTGTTAGCTTTTCGTGGCCGCGTAGAACACACTGATCGGAGTTTCCAATTAAAAGTTATGGTCGTTTGAAGATTCGATGCGAGTCAGGATTTTCTTGATTTAAAAAACTAAAATATATATTTTTTATATTGTATGTGATAATTGAAATTCCATTGATATGATTTATCATTGATAATTAATTAGTTATTAAATTTAATTTTTAAAATTCATAAAAAATAATTAATTAAAAATTATTTGATAAAATCCTTTAAAATTCACAAAAGTTGATTTTAAAAAATCTCGCATCGAATCTTCAAACGGCCATAACTTTCGATTGGAAAGTCCGATTAGATCGTTCTACGCGACCACGAAAAGCTAACGATGAGATCTATATTTTTACCATTGCTAAGCCGCACTTTGAAAGTGCAGCTTACCACAGCACTAAGCCGCAGCTCACCCTAGTAGCTAAGCTACACTTTGAAAGTGTGGCTTAGTAAGGGGGGTAACCGCACTTTCAAAGTACGCTTTTTCTATATTTGTAATTTCGAAAGAACATTTTCTACAATGGTAATTATTATTTTTTATTATTAAAAAAACCCTCTCACTTTCTCTCATACTCTCTCAATTTTTGAGTAAATTTTTTTCACTATTTCTCTTTTCATCATGCATGTATGAGTTTTTTGTATGGTCAAGAATATGCATTTTGACCGTCAAAAGTATATGTTTCATGTTAAAAAAAATTTCAACTTAAAATGCATTGGGGATAGATAATAGAGATTTTTAAGGGGACAATTATCACCTCCCATTTTCCTAGTATTTTCATTAATTTCAATTATAGTGTTTATTCAGTGAATTTAACTTCAACCTAACGAATTGAAACCTGGTTCAACCTGAAATCAAAATTTCAAAAAGAAAAACAACCTGAGATCACTTGTTTTCCAAATCGCCCGTACGTAGGCTTTCCATGCATTAAAATGAAAATTTGCTGAACATGTAACAGCATTACACAGAGTCCTGATTACATGACATAATAACTATTATTAACAAAAGATTGGAGAGTGTCACAAGGCAGCAAGCTTCAACCAAACAAATGGCTGCAATTTGATCTTTCTAAAGAACAAGTGATCGAATCTGCAACACATATATGAAAATGGGTTCGAAATAACAACTGCTACCAATACCATGCATATAACCAAAGGATTAATATGATCGATGCACCTAAAGATCGAATAAAAGAAACGATAGACATTCAATTGAAGCACTTTATAAGCTTGCAAGTGAGAATACGTACTGAGTACCAAATCAAATTAATTAATGCTACTGAAGCTAACAATTAAGGTCTATGCTTCTCCTAACAGCTCCTGTGACTGTGAGAATACCAAATCCCCCTCTCACACAACAATACATAAACTATACAAAATTAATTATCGTCGACGGTAACATTGTTATCATCAGATGAAACTTCATTATCATTGCCAGCATTATTACCGTCGGGTGGATTTTGAGGAACCTGTCAATAGATAAAAAAAAAATTAATTAGCATTTTTTGTAAAATTTGTAAATATTATCATATACAGAATTAAACGATCACCACCATGACAAAATGGATTGTTTAGCAATCCATACAAACGGACATTGTCATACCCGAATACAGAAAAATTGTAATAAAGTTGGTGGCGATTGGCATGAATGGAGATGCTATTTTTATAATAAAGTTGCAGTTTTGTTGCTTTCCTGATCACCACTAATCATCATTCTTAAAATGTACATATATGTTACTTTGACTTCAAATTAACTAATAATCATTGTTAACCATAGTATACGTCGGAAGGAAATTTTGTATAAGAACTAAATATTGAGTTAGCTAGATTGAAGTGATCAATTTTATAAGCTAATTAATTAATTAATTCCTGCTGTCACCAATCAAGCTCTACAAGAAAGTGCAACATTAGCATAGGTAAAAATTGTGTCTGCAGCATCGGAATACTGATGTATATCATATCTTCTTAAGAAGATATGATATACATCAGTACATAAAAACTATTTGTTCTCGTTTGTGTAGTTATTTATCATAGTAAAACTTGTACGTACTTATATCGTATTTATTTAAATAATTGATGATATATAGGCTACGGTAGTATACATATCACGGTTTTACCGTGCTATGCCGTCCATACCTCTATTTCCGGTGTCAAAATAGTCGATCCGAACCGTTCAATGTGATCTCTATATCAAAATATATTAGGAAACCAAATTTTTAGAATTTGTTTGCTATTTTTAGTGATGGGGAGAAAATCGTTATTTTGTATGAACCAGAATCCTTGGATTTAACCATTTTCTCTCCATCATTAAAAATAGCAATAAAATTCTAAAATCTAAAATTTTGGTTTGCAAGTATATTTTGATATAAAGATTAAGTTGAGAGGTTCGGATCGACTATTTGGACACCGTAAACTGAGATATGGACCGCATAGCACGGTAAAACCGTGATATGTATATTATTGTAGCCGGACTCTATATATATATACTAGTAAAGAGCCCACGCCTTGCTTTAGGCCAAAATTGTTATTTCTTGTAATAATTTTTTAAGATAATATGTAATGGGCCTTATATTGAGAAAATTAGTATGGGCCTTAAATATTAATGGGCTGAGACATTAACGTCAACGGGCATTAAAGTAAATCAATGGTTCTGATCTATCCAAGAAAATGATCAACGGCTCATGTGGGTGGATGGCCCTTTCATGTCATTTTTTCCAATATGCTTTTTATAGTAAGGATATATATAGAATTTTGCTACGGTTAGTCATGAATCACGGGCCACTTCGTGAGTCAGGGTCCAAAAACATATCAAATCACCTTCAAATTTCGATTTATATGGCTCAAAATTCTTCATATCAAAATCTTATAGCATACAAAATTTTTCATTTTGGAGATTTTCAAGTACTTGTTCTAGATTTTTTTAAATGATACATAAAACATTGATTATTAAATGCCGCTCTATATGGGTTGGGTCCTGGCGTGGGTCATACATTTTCTTAGACGGAAAACCCGCCCATTAGCAGGCCTAGGTACGAAGATGGGCTGAGAGAGGGGCAACAGATGGTTACATGGGCCAAGTATATGGGCTTTAAATATTCTCTAATATTGCAAGTAGTAATTAAGCATATTTTACACATTCAAATTTGATACTTTGTAGCTATTCCCAATTTGTTATAGTGAGACTCGATCGAGAATGAATAGCACAAGACAGCAAATTTTAACCTCCAAATGGCTTGGCTGAATTTGATCTTTTTCCAACAAAATAGTGACCGAATTTACAACATGATATGAAAACAATTCGGATGAACTGACACTGATAGCCAATACCATAAAATTGAAGAATTGATATATGATACGCCTACAGATCAAAGAAAATGAGAAACATTCAATTGTATTTCTTTAAGCTTGCAGTAAGAATACCCAATTAAATGCTACTGAAGCTAACAAGGCCTATACATGCTCATCCTAAAGAACCAAACACAGCTATGCGAGTGTACCAAACCTCCGACACAACATCAAAACTATACAAATCTATACCACCTATCTATTTAACAATTTTATCGTGAAATGATCATGTCAAACTATTATCATCACATGAAACTTTATAATCTTCGCATGTTATTATTACAGTTGTGTAACAGACTTGATCAATTATCAGGCTGTACACAGGAAATTGAATCGAGAAATCAACGCTCTTCAAAGAAAAAAAAAAAAAAAAAAAGAGAATCGAGAAATCAACAGGAATCTGGAAGATGATAATAGAATTTCGAGGTCTGCTAGCCGGAAGCAAAACCAAGAAGAGAAGGGAATATATAGAACAAAGTTGTATTTTATTTCACATGAAAACCAATTGTTACAGTATCTTAGCCTTAAACAGGCGATTTGAATCTTGACTAATCGTTGTAATTAATTTGCTAATCCTAATCTAATTCAACGACATTGTGACATGTTAGCGATCCGCAGCATTTACTGAATCGACGGTCACTAACTGAAAGTCCTCCATTTAATTCTTTATCCTTGCTTCTTCAAAAAAAAAATTCTTTTATCCTTCCCGTGGGTCCCTTCTGTCAGACTCTTCTGAAGTTCTTTTATTCTTATTTGATCCTTATCTTTTGCTATCTTCGCATCTTTTATGTATCTCTTCTTTGCCAGACGATTCTTCTCGCGACAGGTTGAGTGGATTTTGAGGAACCTGTCACAAAAACAAAAAAATAGCATTCTTTGTAAAGATTAGCAATTACTTCCTGACACTATTTCCTTGTTCCACAGGAATAATCTGTGCCTAAACAAGAAATCCTTTACCTTGGTCATCATGCAATATATATAAATATATTTTAACAAAAGTACATATATAATTGCAAAGGTTGAGCCAGTCAGTATATATTTGGCTACTACATGCACTTGCTATGCAAACAATAAAAAAAGCCTCTAAGATCAGGGCACACCCAAGATAAAATGTTGAAACTAACCATATTGAAATGGAACCTTGACAATTGTTCAGGGATATGGTAGATAACAGGATCAATTTTAATCTGCATTGACAGGCAAAAGATAAATCTGGTAAGAAAAAACTTGTTACACACGACAACTTACACAAAATAAGCCTTCACAGTTTTTGTATTTGCAATAACGTCAAGAAGTTTCCTTCACAGTTCATATCATAGTAAGCAAGATGGATGTAAGCAATAGCTAAACATTAGAACCACAATTCAGGTCAAGGTACTTCCAAACCGTTGTTATGCAAATATTGCTCCAACAGATTACAAACTGAGTTGTTTCAGGTAATGCAAACGCTAAATATATAAATTCTGAAATTGGTATAATCTGTCAAGACAATGCTACTTTACGCACTTTGTGTCCATTAATAAGCTGGATATATCCCTGATTGTTCAATGAAAAAATAATATATAACTTGGATCCAGCATTTACATTTACAACAAAATCATAATATTTAAAGCCCATTTTGGAAAAGATATGAAAGCAGAAAATACGAATATGTCTATGTCTATGTATGATTTTGATGTATAGTATTGCTTGAAAATAGAACAACAACAATTGAACATTTTGTATCGTAAATTGACTTTGACAAAGATGGGTAAAAATCACTAATAATACAGTCATCATATTGTTGTTCATGCATGAAACTAACACACAGACCTTTGCCACAGATCTGTAGAGTTCAAAAAGTGGCACGGCATTCAGCTTCACGTTTTTTGGAAAATGAATGCGTCTACGTTCTGGCAGGTGGACTAGGTACAGCTTCTTGCACTCCTATATATATTGACTCATAAAACAAGTAGGATTTGAGAAAAACAACAATTAGAAAAACATAAACATTAGCTACTCAAGAAAATTAGATGTACCTTAGGCTTCGTGATATGCGCAGGGCAATACGGGTACATATAAGTCTCAAAGTTTGGTCTCCACCAGACACCAATGCACTCTCCAATCTGCAAACAAAAAAGAAAAAAAAAAAGAAAGAGAAAAAAATTGTAATAAATATATAAAGATATAGAAATATACAGATGATCGATCAACTTTTTTCTAAATCAAAGAAAGGAATGGTAACAGATATTATTATTACGTAAAATTACCTGCCAGTCTTCTTGATGAAGAGAAGGAGAGTTGGAATCCAGTTTGCAACAGAGTTTTCTTTTCAAGCCATCAATTTCTGCCCAGTGGAACGGACTTCTCTTAATTAGAAACAATACACTTGTGAATTAAAAAGGGCTTTTAAAAGATGTTTCAGTAATTTACCATTCTCTCCAGGTTTCAGCTTTCCCCCAAGAAGTTTGAATCTTTCATTAATCTGAAGCAGCAACACATGAGGATGATTGTGTGTATGCACCTAATTATGCAAAGAATAAAGTAAAATCAAAGTTAAAAATTGCAGCTGTAACACATCTTAAAAAAGAAATATTTAAGTAGCAAATTCGTATCATGTGATTTCAGATACTATGTCAGAACCTCAATAATGATAATATCTGTAAACTTGTTAACATTACAAGGGTACTTATAAGTACTGCATATTTGAAAATTCAGGATCCTGTCAAATTTGTAAATTCTGAGGATGAAAGTAAAATTGAAGGATAAGCACATACCAGTAAGATACCATATACACTGGTACGCATTCCTTCTTTCTCGTACCTAGCATACAAGGAAAACTAAACCTATCAGCCAAGCATTGTGCGAGTAAAACGAAATAACAATCAATTAATTATTCACAGAAACATTGAATTAAACCAGAGGTAAGAAAGACAGACATTGCTCCTATCCTACAATGCTAAAGATCAAATCTTTAAGCGCTAAAACACTCAATTAAGGTACTAGCACTCGAACACTTGATCAAGAACTATGGTTGAGAGAGAGACATACTTGGTTCACAGACGAGCAAGCTGGGCGGCATCGGAATCATCCTTCTCTGCTGTGATCTTGGGCTGCCCGTAAGGGAAGGTGTAGTTCGAGAGAGCGTACAAGTTCACCACCGGTTTCTGTCCCGCCATTCTTGCTTCTTTGATCATTCACCAGCTCAAGCAGCTGCACAGTTGTTGATCACTTGGCGCGTGATGATAGGAGGCAAGTTACAATTCAAAAAGAGAGAAATTTGCTTGCTTGCACTGAAAAGAGAGGAATTGAAAAATACTGGGCACTGGGCTGGGATTTCTTGCTTGCTTCCGGACTCGGTTGAGTGTTTGATTTGTGTTGATGGGTATTGATGGGCTGGTGCAGTGTTTACTGTGGATTGTTCTTTATTATTTTGATGATGATTTTGTTATCTGAGAACATGCTAGAATGACAAATAATGGCCAAGAGATAATTTGATGTTTCTGGAATCATGGTATGATAATTTCTTTTAGGTTTTTATATTATTTATATTTTCTTTTTTTTGTTATTATTTATATTTCTTTCAGAGAAAAAGGAAGGCGCTTGCTGTCGTTTACTGAAATGAAAAATTTCAATATCAAATCTTAGCAATGAAATAGAAAAAGAAAGGAAGGGGAAAATTAACAATGTAGCCTCATATATAAGAGTGAGAACCAGTGTTAAAAGGGAAAATGATAAACACTATCAGTACATAATCAATTGATCAGATATGTATGAAGTCTGTTAACATTGAAGAAAACAGAAAACTGGAAACTGAACAGCAATAAAATGTGCTAATTACGATAAGTAAACATTTAACAGAACTGAAGTAGTAAGATAGAGGATATCGCGCCATGAACCATATCCTAGATACAACAAACTCAGAGCATTTCAGAAAGGATACCAAGCCCCAAATCATGTCGGTACATGAAAAAGGTGAAATGAGGAATATACTCATTAATCATTTAGTTAGGCTCAGCAGTCAGCACCAAACATCATGGTTTTTGAAGGCATGTTTGCTGTCTCCCTCCAGTTCTTGCTGGTAGTCAAGTGTCCAGTACTCAAAGCAGGAGTCTAGCTATAAATTTGTAGTAGCCTCCATGAATGTTAAGCTTTCCTTCAGTGACTTTCTTATGTATCCAGGGGTATGTAATAAAGAGTTTTCTTCTTTGCCAAATGGCTCGTACGTAGGCTTTCATTTTTCAAATGAAAATTTGCTGAACATGTAACAGCATTACACACAGTAATCCTGATTACATGACATATAATAATTAACAAACAGGAGGAAAAAGAGGAAATTGGCTAGTTCGCAGGCATGCTGGTTTTCCTTTCCAGCTGCTAATAAAAAGATTGGAGAGTATCACAAGACAGCAAGCTAGCTTCAACCAAACAAATGGCTGCAATTTGATCTTTAATTTCTTAGAAAAAAGTGACTGAATTTGCAACATATATACGACAATGGTTCGAAATAACAACTGCTACCATGCATATAACCGAAGGACTAATAATAATATGATACACCTAAAGAATAGAAGAAACGATAGACATTCAATTAAAGCACTTTATATGCTTGCAAGTGAGAATACGTACTGAGTACCAAATAAAATTAATGCTAATGCTACTGAAGCTAAGAAGATCTATGCTTCTCCTAAATGACCACAACAGCTCCTGTGACAATACCAAATCCCCCTCTCGCTCTCGCACAACAATACATAAAACTATACAAAATTAATTATCATCGACGGCAACATTGTTATCATCAGACGAAACTTCATTATCAGTGCTAGCATTATCACCGTCGGGTGGATTTTGAGGAACCTGTCACAAGATAAAAAAAAAAAAGAAGAAAAAAATAGCATCTTTTGTAAAATTTGTAGATATTATCAGAAACAGAATTAAATGGTCATCACCATGACAAAAATGGATTGCTATATACAAACGGACATTGTCATACCAGAATACAGGAAAATTGTACATTGGAAAGAATCAAAGCCCTTTCCTTTTCCACTGGAATAATCTATGGCTAAAACAGACATCCTTTTGCTAGGGTACATATATAATTGCAAAGGTTGCTACAAATTACAACAAAGTGGGTTTCTAAAAAATATTTAACAAGAAGGTCCGAAGAAAGTTCTACAGAACTTAATTGAAAAATATTCACTAAAACAAAAGAAACAAGTAAGTGTTTGTTTGGCTATTACATATGAGTGACAAAATGAATTAGAGCTAGTAAGTGTTTGGCTATTACATGCACTTGCTATGCAAACAAAATGCAATCACAGCCTCAGAATGCCACCAAGATGAAATTTTTGAGGAAACAAGATTAACTTTTTTTTTTTTTTGAAGTAGAAACTAACCATATTGAGTTGGAACCTTGACAATTGATCAGGGATATAGTAGATAACATGATTCTTATGCTGCATTGACAGGTAAAAGATAAATTTGGTCAGAAAATTTTGCTACACACGATAATACAGTTCTGTTAATGCATATAACTTCAAAAAAAATTCCCTTTACAATTAACATATAGTTAGATAGACATTTGTAAGCAATAGCTAACAATTAGAATCACTATCCATTGATAAACTTAGCCAATCTATATTGAGTTAATACTAGCTGGGTCAAGCTACTTCCAAAATTGTGATGCAAATTAGTATTATTGCTTCCAATAAATTATAAACTAAGTTATTTCAGGTAATGCAAATGCTAAATAAAATTCTGAATTTTGGTGTAATTTGCAAGGACGATACTAATCCGGGTACAAATTTTGACCAAGCTTTGATTCCTTTAATAAGCTGGATCCAAATTCCTTATGGAAGCAGATATATAACTTGGCCGGATACAGCATTTTGGAACAGATTCAAAAGCTGAAAATATGAATCTGTCTATATATAATTTTGATATGGCTTGCAAAATAGAACAACAAAAAGCTGAACATTTCGTATCTTAAATTGACTATGACAAAGATTGTTAAACACCGTCATCATATTGCTCTTCATGGAACAAACACACTGACCTTATTAGTATTTACAAATAGGTCCAAAAGTGGTGTGCAAACCAACATCCGGTTTGTTGGAATATAAATGTGTCTATGTTGCGGCAGGTGGACTAGGTACAGCTTCTTGCACTCCTGTATTGACCCATAAAATAAGTAGAATTTGAGAAAAAACAACAATTAGCATTAAAAACATATTAGCTGTTAAGTAAAATTACATGTACCTTAGGATCCGCGATAATATGTGGAGGGCAGTGTGGGTACAGGAAAATGTCAAAGTTTGGTCTCCACCAGACGCCAAGGCACTCTCCAATCTGCAAAAAGAAATTAGTAAATAAGAATATACACATTAAAGAAGGATAGTACACAGCTAATGCTGATAAGTAAACTTACCTGCCAGTCTTGATTCGAAGAAGGAGAGTCGGGACCTAGTTTGCTACAAAGGTTCCTTTTCAAGCCATCAATTTCTGCCGAGTAGAATGGACCTCTCTTAATTAGAACTATACATTTGTTATTTAAAAGGAAATTTGCAATGATAGTTTAGCATTTTACCATTCTCACCAGGTTTCAGCCTTCCCCCAGGAAGTTCTTTGCGAATTGGATCTCCCTCAATCACAAGCAGCCACACATGAGGACGATTGTTCATATGCACCTAATTACAAAGATTTAAACCAGTGTAAGAAAAACACAGCTTATTTCAGAACCTCAGTAATGCTGGTAACTAGTAAATATTGCAAGGGTACTTATAAGTACTGCATATATATCAAATTTCTAAAATTAGAGAAAGTCTTTTGCAGTAATACTTCTGTAATTATACTGGTGCACACTCCATCTAACTTAGTAAAATAGATGTAAAATTGAAGGATATGAGCATACCAAAATGACACCATAAACACTGGTTTGCGTTCCTTCTTGCTCGTACCTAGCATAAAAGGGAAAATCAAACCTATCAGCTAAGAATTGCACAAACAATTAAATTGAGGGGAAATCAACTATTTACAGAAACATTGAAACAACATATAGGTTATAAGTAAGCCAGAATTGCATCCTAAACTGCCAAAGAACAAATCTTTAAGCTCTAAAACACTCAGATTAATGGACAAGCATCAAGAACGATGGTATTGAATTGGGGTTATCAAACAAAAGAAAAAAAGTGCAAGAGGAGAGACTGGTAAGCATTAAGAGAGACATATATACCTGTGCTCCAAACGATCATAATAAGCGGCAACGGAGTCATCCTTCTCTGGGTTCTTGGGCTGCTTGGACGTGACAACGTAGTTTGATTGAGGGTACAGGTTCACCACTGGTAGTTGTCCCGCCATTGTGACTTAATTGTCTGATCAATCACCATGCAGGTTGAACAGCACAGCGCAGCACCACAGTTGATCACTTGGGGCGTGTTGGTGACTTCTGGGGAGGGAGAATGAGAGGTCAGAATTCAAAAGGAGAACTTTGTAAATACTGGACTCACTTGAGTGTTTGATAATTGATATATATATATACTGTTGGCTGATCCAATGTTTACGGTAGACCGAGAGTATTTTGGAGGATGTATACTGGGGACTTGCTTGAATCGTTCTTGATTTAGTTCTTGAATCTTTCTTGAATCATTCTAGAAAGACAAATTGTTAATAATATATATGTAATTTGCATTTTGTATTAGTCAATTTGGATTTTGATTTTGTAATATGTATACAGTATAGGATAGAGAATAGGAAAATATCATGGGTCACGTGGTGTGCATGTGAGCTGTAAACATATAAAACTTTGTATGCTACTGAAATTAATTAACGAATCATCTAGTTCTTTTCATGGTATCAGAGCAATGAACCTTCTAGGTTCCCACCGCCTCCCTCTCTTCTACTTCTGAAATCGATTTCTCCTCCTCCAAATCGATTTCTCCACCTTCAAATCGATTTCTCCAATAATCTCCCAAATTCTCAAATTCTCAAATTCCCATAGCCTTTTCTGCTCTTCACTCATTCACTGGAGGTGCGATCCCTTCTCCAAAAGAAAACCCTTGCTCACTGGGAGGAAAGTTCACCGTGTCTCTCTTCTGATTCCTGCTCTTGGCCGAAGCAAAGATGACAGGCACAACTCCGGCCGTCGATTCTTCTTCAGCACCTTCAATAACCTCTGATTTTTCTCCATCTTGCAACTCAATTCTTGGGAGCATGCTACCTGTTGTCAACATAAAGGGGCTGGTTCCAATCGAACTAAATGAGAGCAATTATTTGGTATGGAAGCAGGTAATTTTAACAGTACTTCGTAGCTATAATGTACAAGGGCATGTAGACGGGTCAGAAGATGTACCTCCTCCCATTATACTGGACAAGGATGAAAAGGAAGCTGGAAACCCCGAGTTTAATAGATGGATACAAAGAGATTTGGTAGTACAATCATGGATAAATGCAACCCTTTCCTCAGAAATACTCCAACTGGTTATCTCTCCAGAGACCACAACAGCACGTGCCATATGGTTAACCTTGGAGAAGCACTTTCAAGAAAATACTGCTTCACGAGTTTATGCCTTAAAATCAGAACTTAGAGCTATAAAGAAAGGAACTATGCGTATGGCAGATTTCCTTCAGAAAATTAAAGGAATATCTGATGCATTGAGATCAATTGGAGAGACCGAAAGTGACCGGGATCTAGTTTTGACAACATTGCATGGGCTTCCTGAACAATATAAAGGGTTTGTCACTGCTATTCGGGCTCAACGCACTCTTCCTACGTTTCAGGAACTTCGACCATTACTTCTCCAACAGGAAGTTGAGATAGAACATTATGAGGGTGACTCGAACCCGGATACGGGTAATTCAAGTGTTTTTTATGCCGATCGAGGTAGAGGTGGATATAGAGGTGGTCGTAGTGGTGGAAGAGGTAGAAGTGGAAGAGGTCGAGGAGGAAGAAATTTTGGTTTTAGTCATGGACCGATGTTTGGTTACTCCCAACAGCCTTACCAATATAACCAAAACCAAAATCCCTATAAACCTCAATACTTAAACACTCTCCAAAACACACACCAACAGCTAAAGCCAAATCCCACAAACCAACTTTCACGTTCTGGAATTCAATGCCAGATTTGTGGAAAGTACAACCATTCGGCTCTTGAATGTCGACAACGCTTTAACCACTCATATGTACCTGATGAGCTTCCACATTCTTTTGCTGCCGTGAACCTCAATGTCCCTGAAGAAGAAGTTTGGTATCCTGACACTGGAGCTTCAAATCACATGACTTCTACATCAGGTAACATGATTTCTACTCAACCTTATCTAGGCAAAGAAAAAATTATGGTTGGAAATGGTGCCATGATTCCTATCACTGAAATTGGAAATAAATCTTTGAATATTGATAATCACTCCTTTGACTTAAAAGATGTGTTTGTTGTTCCTTCTATTAAAAAGAATTTGATTTCTGTTCGTCAATTCTGTCGTGATAATAATTGTTCTCTTGAGTTTGATTCAAATGGTTTTTCCTTGAAGGACAAGAGAACAAAGAGAGAGCTTCTTCGGTGCAGTAGTCCAAGATCATCCTTATATCCAATTGGTTCTAACACTTCAAGTAGGGTTGTTTGCAACAAAAAGATTGTGTTTTCAGCAAGTACTACTACTACTACTACTGATTTTGAACTGTGGCATAGATGTTTAGGGCACCCTAATTCACTTGTTTTGTCTAAGATTTTTGAGAAAGTTGGTCTAGACACCAAAGGTATAAGTATAGAAGACTCATATGTATGTAATGCTTGTAAACTTGGAAAGCATGTGAAATTATCTTTTGGAACCTCTCTTTCAAAATCTAAACAATGTTTTGAAATTATTCATTCAGATGTGTGACAGTCACCAGTTATTTCAGTTTCTGGATTTCGATACTATGTTATTTTTATAGATGATTTTTCTAGATATGTTTGGGTATATCCACTAAAATTTAAACATGAAGTTTATGACAAATTTGTGGAGTTTAAATCTGTTGTTGAAAATATTTTTCTTTCAAAAATAAAGTATTTTCAATCAGATGGAGGAAAAGAATTTGTTAACTCAAAATTTTGAAACTTATTTACTTCTAGTGGAATTATTCATCGCATTTCTTGTCCTTATACACCAGAACAAAATGACATTGCAGAGAGAAAACATAGACATATAGTTAATATAATAAGGACTCTTTTGTTTCAAGCTTGCATGCCAACAAAATTTTGGGTAGAAGCACTACATGTTGCAGTATTCTTAATTAATAGAACCCCTTCTCTAAATGTCCTTAATGGGAAGTCACCTTATGAAATACTTAATAGAAAACAACCTAGTGACTTGAGGTATATAAGAACCTTTGGATGCTTGTGTTATCCAAATTTACAAGACATTGCACCACATAAGCTCTCTCAAAGGTCTCTACCTTGTGTTCTCCTAGGCATATCTCAACAACATAAAGGATATAGATGTTTTCACCCACCTTCGAATAAAGTTTTTATATCAAGACATGTCATCTTTTATGAGACTGTGTTTCCATATATCTACTTGTCTAAATCTTCAAGCAACAAAGATTCTTTTGATATTAACAAGTTTCAACAGTTCTTGTCCAATCCTCCCATCCTAGGAGAGAGTCCACAATCAATTGAATCAATAAATCAATTTGCAGAAGAATTTCAAAATCCCAACACAGAAAACAATCATACTTCTTCAACTACTCATGGCACAATTTCCAATCAAGAAACTTTACCTGATAAGTCATTACCTGATGAGAAGATCATAGTTTATACTAGACGGCGTAGGAAGGATACGATACCTAAGTCTCAACCCATTTCCACACAAAACTCACCTCCAGAAAGTCAATCACCAGAAAATATACCACATGATGAACATGTAGTCGAAGAACTTGAAACTTGTCCACAAACCTTAAGAACCCACTCTATGCAAACAAGGTCCATGTCTAAAGCTAAGAGTGATTCTACCTTACCTCTTGCACATGTTGCTGAACCTCTATATGAACCAACTAATTTTCATGAAGCAATGAAGCATCCTGGATGGCAAACAGCCATGGAAGAGGAATTCAAAGCTCTTATTGATAATGATACTTGGGAACTTGTACCGGCACCTCCAAATGCTAATGTAATAGGATGTAAATGGGTGTATAAGATAAAACAAAATTCTGATGGATCTGTTGAGAGATTGAAAGCCCGGTTAGTTGCACAAGGTTACAAGCAACATTATGGTATTGATTATACCGAAACTTTTTCACCAGTTGTGAAACCAACTACCATTCGCACTGTCATTGCTGTCGCACTCAATAATAATTGGTCTTTGAAGCAATTAGATGTGAAGAATGCTTTCTTACATGGTGCATTAACTGAAGAGGTTTACATGCAACAACCCCCTGGTTTTCAAAATGCAAAGTATCCACACTACTTGTGCCGTCTGAAGAAAGCAATTTATGGGCTCAAACAAGCTCCACGGGCTTGGTTTCAAAGGTTTACCTCTTTCTTGATAGAACTCGGTTTTACAGAAAGTTCAAGTGATCCATCAATGTTTGTAAGAAGGTCAGATCAAGGTACTCTTAATACTTTTGCTTTATGTGGATGATATAATTATAACAGGAAGCTCAAATTCCTTATTAGATTCCCTTGTTGGTACATTACAATCTGAGTTTGCAATGAAAGATTTAGGGAATCTTCATTACTTTTTGGGAGTAGAAGTTCAAAGCACATCTTCAGGGTTGCATTTATCACAAGGGAAATATGCCTTACAATTGCTTCAAAGGCATGATATGCAAAACTCAAAGCCGGTGCAAACACCGTTAGCCCCAAATGTTCACCTTTCTGCTTTTGAAGGGAAGTTACTGGATGAGCCATTTAATTATAGGCAGATGGTTGGTGCACTTCAATACCTCACATTCACGAGGCCCGATTTATCTTATGCTGTAAATTTGGTCTCCCAATTTATGCATGCTCCTCGTGAACCTCATTTACAAGCCGTAAAACGAATTTTCAGGTATGTGAAAGGAACAATTAATTATGGCTTGTTATTTTGTAAAAGCACCAATCCTACACTAATAGCATACTCAGATGCTGATTGGGCCGGTTGTCTTGATACAAGACGGTCAACGTCTGGATATTGTATATACCTCGGACCAAATTTAATTTCTTGGTCAGCCAAGAAACAACCAACAATTGCTAGATCAAGCACTGAGGCTGAATTTCGTTCCTTGGCTCAAGCTCTAGCTGAGACAATATGGATTAGGCGCCTTTTACGTGATTTGGAATTTCCACTTTACAAGCCGGTACACTTATTTTGTGATAATCTTAGTGCGACATACATGGCTGCCAATCCAGTATTCCATTCACGAACTAAACATATTGATATGGATACAAAATTTATAAGGGAAAAACTAAACAGCGGCTATCTGCAAATTATGCACATTCCTATGGAAAAACAAATTGCAGATATCTTTACAAAACCGCTATCGACTTCGCAGTTCCGCCTTTTGAGAAGCAATCTTCACATGTGTTGGAGATGTTCAGATTGAGGGGGGATGTTAATAATATATATGTAATTTGTATTTTGTATTAGTCAATTTGGATTTTGATTTTGTAATATGTATACAGTATAGGATAGAGAATAGGAAAATATCATGGGTCACGTGGTGTGCATGTGAGCTGTAAATATATAAAACTTTGTATGCTACTGAAATTAATTAACGAATCATCTAGTTCTTTTCACAAATAATGGCGAGGACATAACAGTGATGTTGCTGGTATCAAGGCGTGACAGTTCTATTTTGTATGCCCACTACCCAGTGGAAGTGGAACCTGGAATTCTGGCACAGCTGATCTTTAAAATGACTGAAACTTTATACTGAATAAAGTTCCTCAGTAATAGATGCATCCCTGAAGCCTGAAGTAATTTTTCAAGTAAATTAGTATGCTATTTTTTTTTTCTTCTTTCTGTGTTTTGTTGGTATTTATATATTTTTTTTCTGAGAAAAAAGGTTCTTTTGTTTTGCTGAAATGAAAATTTCAATATCACACCTTAGCAATGAAATAGAATAACGAAGAAAGGGGAAAACAACGTAGCTTGAAAAGGGAAAACAACTTGAATTTGCGAAACCTGCTTTTCAGAACTCAACTCCATCAGTGGCTTGACTCATATATGAGAAGCCTTCGGCACATGCCGATGTTTCATCCTATGGTGCAAAAACCTAGCATATTTTTCTTGACAAGACAATAACAAAAAAAAAAAGAAAAAAAGAAAAAAAAAGAGAGCAAAATAAAACAGGATAAATTGATACAAAACTGACATGTATTATTTTGGCATCGAATAAATGTGGAATCTATTAGAACATTGACAATTTCAATTTAGATACATAATTGGATTGGTCTGAATAGCGCATCGATCCCTCTACTTTCAGTATGACAAAAGTGGGCATCTAATGGAAAAATTAAATTGAAACATTTTAATGATTACCATCCCCTTCCGATACATGCAACAGTCAATCAGTATTCACTTGCTGGTCTGATGCATTCTGTTTCATCCACAGAAGAAAAATTGATCATTCATCAGAATGAAAGACTGCAACACATTTGGTTTAGCTCCTTAAGAATTCACTAGTATACCATTTGAATTCTCAAAGTTTATATCCTTACTCCTGATGAAAGCATATTGGATTTTTTCATATGAAAGTTCTATATTCTCCAAGGAATAAATCTTAATCATTGATTGTTTAATTAGATTAATCACCACCATCGACGTACTTTAATGTCTCAACCCATTAAAACTTAATAGTCCAAATCAATTTTCTCAATTTAAGGCCCGTTATATATTATCTTAAAAATTTATTATAAGAAATAATAATTTCAGCTCAAAGCAAGACCGTGGCTCTTTATTAGTTTGTATCAAATCAGCATCCCTCAATACTAGATTTGCGTATAATAAATATTCCATATCATGAACAAATATTTTCATATGTACATTATTTATATTCTTGCTAATTTCTCATCACTGTCATATATACTATAATTAGTTGATTGATTGCATGACAATAAAATTGAAGAATTTTGTCACTTCAGGATTATAACAAAATCTTGCACAGACCAAGACATTGCGCGGCCCAATAGACCTAGGATTGTATTATATGGACTTAATTTGTTTGATCCACCACTTACCTCAATGAAAAAGGGGGATAAGGAAGGACTTGAGTTGAAGCCCAACATTATGTGGGCTTCATTGGGTTTGGTTGCTCCAGCTGTGGTGTGGTTTTATTTGTGCCAATCAACATGGCTAATTCTGTTATAGATCGAATGAAATATGTGTCATTCATTTTTCATAATCGGATGATCACGATATGCTTTTAGATACAATTAAAGAGATATTTTTAATCTTTTCCTTTTAATTTGTGTTGTTTTGTAAGAGGGGTAGAAAAAAGGAGAGGTAGTGATGATGTTTTCTTTCTTTTCTGTGGTTTTGTGAACTTTGTAACCTGGTTTCATCTTTGCAATGGAATCGGTAGCTCAAAAGCTACTACTTTTCCACAAAAAAAAAAAAAAGAGATACTTTTAATAATAACCGCTCGATTAATTTAAAATGAAAGGTTGATTAGCCGATCCATAAAAGAACCACTCTCTAAACAATCTGGAACTAGAATGCAAGTTATTTTGTTTGTTATTCAACTACATAACTAGAACGTTTTTTTTAGATAAAATAGATTACTAGAATATTATAAGTTTCAAATGGTACCAAACGTATGAAATGAACACATTATTTTTCGTAAACTCAATTTTCAGCCCATGCATGGTTTGGAATTTAAAATCCATCCAACTTGAAACTAAAAACGAGATGAAATATTATTTGAAACAATTTATTTTCTTTTATTTAAATTGAACCGATACATTATCATCATGCAAAACCAATCTGCTTATCTTTGTTATTGATATTACTAGATCGATATTTTCTGGATTGAATCAAGATTTAATTCAAACTTCAAAGTAAAAATAGCACATTGACATTGCAACGGTACGTATCCTTTGGATGGAATTCCGGCCTGCATAGTGGATGGACTTGTGCGGTATAAAGTAGTGGTGGTGGGCTAGTGGGTTCTACTACGTCATGCCATAGGTAAAAAAAAGAGAGATCATGTATACCTTTCTGAAACTTCCAAATGACGTATTTTGCATTCAAAAGTTAGTATTATCATATGAGAGGAGATCGGATAACCACAATTTTCGGTGACACTACTATTACCACAAAGCATATAAATTTACAAAAAATCATAAAAATAGAAAATCTTTTACAACTGTATTCATTTACTTATAGATTGAGTGTGTTCAAAATTTCATACAATTTGAGTCTTATTTGGTACTTCATCGGGAATCATCATGTTCGTATGATAATTATAACGGTCTAAATTTAATGGTTCCTGATGAAGCATCAAATGACACTCAAATTGAATGAAACTCGAAATGCATTTAATCTATAAATAAATGAATATATTTGTAAAAGATTTTCTATTTTTAAGATTTTTTGTGAATTTATATGCTTCGTGGTAATAGTAGTGTCACCAAATTTTGTGGTTATCCAATCCCTACTCTTTATCATATTTACCATTTCCAAAACTTTAAAATTATATATTTCCTGTCAAAAGATAATAATATCATATTTACCCTTACGAAAACTTAATTCATAATTACATATATGACCCCTCAAGATCTTATAATACCATATTTACCTTTTTAATTATTAAAACTCTCGTATTTAACATTTTTGCATCATGAATAATGAGGAAATTCTTTCGAGTCTCAGGTCTTTTTTTTTTTTTTTTTGTTTCTGGTCAGTCGGGTGAAGTTGTCCAAGGTTCAGGCCATTCAGGTTCAATCTGTGTCGAGTAGGGATTCAGGTCCGTTTTACTTTTATAAAAAAAAAAGTTGGAGCTAGTCAGGTTAATGGAAATGAAAACGATGAATCGATGATATTATAAATTTTATAGGAGAAATATGTATTTTTTTTTAAGTTTTAGAAGGTAAATGTGATATTATTAGCATTTGAGGGGAACACATGTAAGTTTAAAGTTTGGGAATAGTAAATATGATATTACTAATTTTTGAAAGGGAATACGTAATTTTGAAGTTTTAATTTTTTTTTTTTTTTTGAAATTCGGATTAAAAAAAAAAAAAGAATACATGAAATTCTGCCATATTTACTCAAAAAAAAAATTCTGCCATTAAAAAAAAGTCAATCTTGGAAGCTTGCACGGAGAACCCGCCAAGTGCAAACCATGTGCTCTCCTCTCCTCTCCAACAATCTTGCGGTTCTGCAATTAAATATAAGCACCAATGTAATGTCATTTTCTTTTCAAACTTTGCAAGCTTGATATTGAATGATATCATCGTCTCTTCACTTTCGTTGTTTCCGTGTAGCGACTGGTCGGTCAATAACGGGTCTCTTACCAAATTACCATTCTACACTGCACATAGTTTAAGACTTAAGAACTTAAAATAAAAAAATATATATATAAAATAAAAATAAAATAAACTTGGAAGCGATATTGACCTTGACGAACGTATTACTAATTATATTATGAGAAAATCTTATAATACCCGCACTCTTGTACCCCGTACACGTACCCCGGGCTTTTGCGGATGTATCGAGCGGCTTCTTAACTCAGCCTTTAACCCAAACTCATTTCGACCCAAAATACTGATTTTTGTTTAGAAATAGATGACAATGTAGTATGCTGGAGTCATAATCGTAGTTGATGTACAAATACCGATTTTTGTTATCGTTCTGGATTTTTGATTGAGATATTATGTTGATTGTAAAATATAACCACTCGGGCGAGAAATATAAACACTCGAACGAGAAATATAAACATTTGGACGAGAAATATAAACATTCGGAAGAGAAATATAAACACGCGCATCGCGAGTAGTCGGACGAGAAATATAAGCACGCGCATCATGAGTAGTCGGACGAGATGTATAAACGCACATCGCGAGTAGTCGAACGAGAAATATAAGCACGCGCATCGTGAGTAGTCGGACGAGATATATAAACGCGCATTGCGAGTAGTTGGACGAGAAATATAAACACTCGGCGCGAGAAATATAAACACGCGCATCGCAAGTAGTTGGACGAGAAATATAAACACGCGCATTGCGAGTAGTCGGATGAGAATTATAAACACGCGCATCGCGAGTAGTCGGACGAGATATATAAATACTCGGATGAGAAATATAAACACGCGCATCACGAGTAGTCGGACGAGATATATAAACACTCGGGCGAGAAATATAAACACTCGTGCAAGAAATATAAACACGCGCATCGCGAGTAGTCGGACGAGATATGTAAACACTCGGGCGAGAAACATAAACACTCGGACTAGAAATATAAACACTCGGGCGAGAAATATAAACACTCGGACGATAAATATAAACACTCGGATGGGAAATATAAAACACGCGCATCGCAAGTAGTCGGACGAGATATATAAATATTTGGGCGAGAAATATAAACATGCCCATCGCAAGTAGTCAGACGAGATATACATATATAAACACTCGAGCGAGAAATATAAACGCTCGGACAAAAAATATAAGCACTCGGGCGAGAAATATAAACACTCGGACGAGAAATATAAACACGCGCATCATGAGTAGTCAGACAAGATATATAAACACTCGAACGAGAAATACAAACACTCAGACGAGAAATATAAACCTTCGTGAATCTATTTAGTGGTAGCAACGTGAAGAGATGGATTGATAAAATGTAAAAGAAGCTGTGCCTTGGTTACTTTGGAGATTGGATTTTGTTGGTCGACATATTTAGCAAAGAGATGGTTCTCTTGGACCTCACCGCAGTGCCATTAATTGCGGGGTACTATCTCGGAGTACTAATGCCCGGATATTGTTAGCCCAACTCTTATATTATACTATTGGGAAAAAATTGAATGCAACATATCTTTATGTGTTTCTCTCAATTTATTTATATGCAATATAACTGTATAATCGATAGTAAATATGGATCTCCATTTCAAAATTAAGGATTGTGCCCCTTATGGTCTGTAGAGATTAAAAAATTTTGCAGTCAGATTTATGCATACAAGCTTATATTATATACAATTCTAATATTTTATTTTGCGGTTAGACTAAATATTTTTAAAATTTTTTTGTGATTATAATTTGAATATAATTAGGAATAAAATTTCTAAATTGTAAAACAAATATTATTAATAAGAAAATCATATACTTGTATATATATTATTGTATCCGAGTCCAACCATAGTAACAAATCATCGTTTCAGGATTCGTTCGGCGAGGTCAAAAGTTCGTGATTCGGGTATTATTCGGGTATAATTCGGGAACAATTCGGCTTATTTAATATACTACCTCTGTCCCATTTTAGATGGATTTTTTGTAGTTCAAATGAACTACAAAAAATCCATCTATTTTGGGATAGAGGTAGTAATAAAAAATATATTAAAGTGCCAATATTTTTAAAAACCAAATAAAAAAGCACAAATTTTCCTTTAAAACGATATATAATGTGTTTTATTTGCGAATAATTCGCGAATAAAACGTATTATATATCATTGGATAGTATTATGCGGGATTCGTTCGGCTCTTGTGAAAAACGAATTATTCGCAAATAAATCGCGAATCATGTTACTATGAGTCCAACCAAGCTACAGTGAATAAATAAGAACGACATAGACAACTAACTCGTCGCATATAATCCGGGAATCTTTCATAGAGAGTAGAGAGACAGACAAGGCCATGTGCTTCTCCAGCAATCTAGGCGTTGCCTGCCTGCCCCCATTAACACCTCTTGTCTACTTGTGCTGCTGTGCATACCATTTACTAATACCAATAATTAACAACCAATTAAGCTTGTCGTTTTGTGATTTACATTGAGTAAGCTTACAATTAGAGATATGGGGAAAGCAAAGTAACCCACGTGGTGGTACTCTGCTGGAATATCTGGCTGTTGGATGTTCTGGAGAGAAGTACAGGATCGGGTAGTTTATAGTTAGCACTTGTCAGATGGACCGCACCGCTGGCTGGACCGTTTATAGTTGTTATCACTTATCACTGATATGTAGCAGCATGAGCTAATAAAATAAACTAATTGGAATCGTACTTATTAGAACAAAATATATAGAAAACTTATTAGTTATTACATGGTCTATAAATTTATTTGAATTTGGACTTGTTTTCACATATTCACATAGAGTTGTTTCCCCATTTCATACTAGAAAAATAATCGATATTCAGCTCACGATCAGCGTGCCAGTAAAGTAATCAGATCCGGAAAGGCATGTTATTCATTTTTTTGTTTTTTTTGAACTGTAAAAAGCATGATATCCCCTTAATAGGTGGGTTCCATAAGATCATCTGCAGTACGCAGTTGTACACCCCGTACTTCCAATTACTCCCAGCCGTAGATCCGTACTTCAGTCCCTGGATCTCTCAACACGTGTTAGATCATTGTCCGCACACGTCCTCCCTACTCCCAAGCACCAATTCATATCCTCTACTGCGCAAGTAAACTACTTTGCAGTCTTCCAACCATTGGATCTACTTTAAGATTCGTGCAACTCAATCTCAAAAAGCCGCATATAATCTTCATCGTCGATTCTATGCGCAGTACACTACTGCGTAGCAGAGGATAAGCACGCCCCAAGCACTTCAAAGGTCACATCGACAGACACGCGTCCATGTCCTTGAAACATAATAATTTGACTAACTACTAACTATACCAATACGCGATTTTAATAAACTTACAAGTGTTAAAAAATGCGGGTGTGACCAAATCCAAGCCACAAACACAAAGTAAGTATCATTATCATATCAAAATCATATATTTTTCTTCACATATCATATTCATACACATCCTCGGTTTCTCCGTCAGTTTCTCTTCTTCTTCCCTCGTCTTTTTAATTCTCTTCCCCTTCTCTTCCTCAGATGATCCAGCTTCCCCCCAATCCTCCCACCCTCAGATCTGCGCCAATCGCTAACCCTAGCCCCCCCGGCTTCAGCTTCCTTCCATGGCTGCTGCGCTCCTCCGACCTCCCATTTCCTCCTCCGCCGTCCAATTTGGGGACGCAGCATCCGCTGATCCTGCTGCTGCTTTCGGCAAATCTGTGAGCTTTGTCAGTGAGCAATTTAATTTATCATCTTCCCCCCTTTATGATGAAATATTTGACATATGTCTGATTATTTTGTTCTTTTTTTTTTTTTTATGGAATCAGATCAATGGGAGCTGGATGAAACAGAATGGATCAGTCAATCCGAGCCTGGCTCTGCGAGGATCGGAACAGTAAGTGATTATTATTATTGATCGATTAATGTTTTTTTTGGGAAGGATGGTAAATAGGTAATCATGTATTCAATTTGTTATTTTTAGATGCTCATTTGTGTGTAATACTAAAATACTAAAATTACAATCCAATTATCTAAATTGAAATTGCCAATTTTTGTATCTGTTATATTCTAAAATGGATAATGGATTCCATGTTTATTCAATGCCAAAAATAATACATCTTATTATAACAAGTTATTTATTAATAATTATCCATGGGCTAAATATAGTTCGATTGGTATCCGTTTTTATCCTAGTCTGTCTCTCTGTTTTTTATATATATATGTTGGATTAGATCAAATTTTCATTGTTGGTTTGTCAAGCAAAATACACTAGGTAAAGTGAAGATGTTGTGTTTATTTCCTTTCTCCAGGTCCAAACATCGCCATGTGCCGAAAGCTTCTCACGAGTCGACGGATGTTGAATCAGTGGTGGCTGATAACAAAAGGGTTGGTCGAGGTCGAGGCACCGATGGTGTTGAGGTGCTGAAAAGCAGGTTTCGTAAATTCAAGGAGAACGATTACCTGTAAGTGAACTTACCAAGTAACGGTTCTTTTTTGGAAAATTAGGAATTTTACAACTTCACTTTACTGATAGATCATTATTTTTCCTGCAGGAAAAATACTGATCATTATAGAAAGCTTGCTCAGGGCCAAGATCCAAAGGTACGCGGCAGCATTTTTGGGTTTTATGTTTAATTTAAGTATTAAAAAAAAGAAGAAAAATTATCTTTGATGCAAGTCCCAAATACATCCATGATTTATAAGGGTTTTTTAAAAAAGTTGAAAAGAATCAGTATGGGCTTGTGGAAGACCATAAATCATCTTGTACATATACAGACATGTGGGTACCATACACGATGCCTTGTGCAGTACTGATGTCTACTGTGGTTATTGTAGTAAAGAAAGGCAATTTGATTTTTCCAATTTATCTTGTAAATGCATGATTTTAGATGGAAACGTTGTCTTACAATTCATTTTTTTCCTGGCAAATGCAGTTCTGTATTATTGCATGCATTGACTCTAGGGTTTGTCCAACCAAGATTTTAGGGCTTCAACCAGGTGAAGCTTTCATCGTACGCAATATTGCAAACCTCGTACCTCCTTATGAGGTACTCAATGTTAATGAATTTTAATTTTTTTTTTGCCTACTTTTCACAAATAATAGACTGTAAGTCAGTTGCTCAATTTCTTCCTTTTTTAAATTGTAGCATGGTCCCTCGGAGACAACTTCTGCTCTTGAATTTGCTGCTAACTTCCCATTGGTACTTCCTGCTAGCCTACATAATTGATTGAAATACGGAATAATTTGGCAAATTATATCATTGTGCTAACACTGGTTTTACTTAATTTGTTTAGATTAAGGACATATTAGTGATTGGTCACAGCAACTGTGGGGGAATTAATGCGCTTATGCAAAACACGAGTTTCGGGTATGGTGATGGTTTCTCATAATTTAATTATTTTTTTTGTTTATATATTTTTCTAATTTTCTTTAAACATACTTCAGTGAACGCATAGATGGATGGCTTTCAGTCGGTAAGAGTGCACGACTAACCACAAAAGCTGCATATGGATTCTTGAACTTTGAAAAGCAATGCCAGCATTGTGAAATGGTGAGATACACATACCTTCGCAGATAGTATTGTCCTTGAGAGATTTTAACATCCTCAATATTTGATGTATATTTCCATTTGTTTACAGGAGTCGGTTAATAGTTCACTCCTAAACTTACTGACATACCCCTGGATAGAGAAGAAGGTCAATGAAGGAGAGCTTAACCTTCATGGAGGCTACTATAACTTCTTAGATTGCTCCTTTGAATACTGGACACTTGATTACAGGCAAGAGCTGGAGGGTGGCAGCAAATATGGCTTCAAGAACCATGCTGTTTGGCGCTGAGCCTAACTAAATGATCAATCAGTATATATATTCTTCACCCTTCGTTTGTTTGTGTTCGACATGATTCAGTGCCTGGTGTCCTTTCTGAAATCCTCTATCATATTTGCTCATACTCCACTTTTTATAAAATGTTTACTTATTGTAATTAGCACATTTTATTGCTGTCCAGTTTCGAGTGTTTTGTTTTCTTCAATGTCATTGTTAACAGACTCCATACAGATCTGATTATTTACTGATAGTGTCTTTTCTTATGAGGCTACATTGTTTTCCCTTTTCTTTATTTTTCTATTTTTCTATTTCATTGATAAGAACCTAAGATGTGATATTGAATTTTTTCATTTCAGTAAAATTTAAGAACCTTACTTTTTCTCAGAGAAAGAAATATAAATACTAACAAAATACAGAAAGAAGAAAGAAAAAAACAAATAGTATACTAGTTTGTGTGAAGAATTACTTCAGGCTTTAGGGATACAACCAATACTGTGAAACTTCATTCAATATAAAAGAACAAGATAACTATGAAGTTCCATTCCACTGGGTAATGAATGACCCATGAGTAAATTCCCAGACTGTACCCCAGGCGTACAGAACTAAAATTTACCAGCAACATCATATAATTTCTTGGCCATTATTTGTCATTCTAGAATGTTCTCAGATAACAAAATCATCACCAAACTAATAAAGAATGATTCAAGAACTAAATAAAGAATGATTCAAGAAAGTCCCCAGTATACATCCTCCAAAATACTCTTGGTCCACAGTAAACACTGGACCAGCCCATCAGTATATATCAACTGAGTCCAGAAGCAAGCAAGAAATCCAAGCCCACTATTTACAAAGTTGTCCTTTTGAATTCTGACCTGAGACCTCCCTCCCTCCCTCCCAAGTGATCAACTGTGGTGCTGTGCTGTGCTGTGCTGTTCAACCTGGTGAATCATCAGACAATTAAGCCACAATGGCGGGACAACTACCAGTGGTGAACCTGTACCCTAACTTAAACTGCGTTGTCACGTCCATTGAGCCCAAGAACCCAGAGAAGGACAACTCTGTTGCCGCTTATCTCGATCGTTTGAAAAACAGGTTAATGCTTACCAGTCTCTCCTATTGCACTTTTTTCTTTTGTTTGATAACCCCAATTCAATACCATTGTTCTTGATGCTAGTCCCTTAAACTGAGTGTTTTAGAGCTTAAAAGACTTGTTCTTTGGCAGTTTAGGATGCAATTCTGGCTTACATACCTATTTGTTGTTTCAATATTTCTGTAACCCTCATTTTGTTTGCGCAATTCTTAGCTGATAGGTTTGATTTCCCTTTTATGCTAGGTACGAGAGAGAAGGAATGCAAACCAGTGTTTATGGTATCTTGTTGGTATGTTCTTATCCTTCAATTTTGCTTTTATTTTACCAAGATAGATGGAGTTTGAACCAGTATAATTACAAGTCTATTACTGTGAAAGGCTTTCTCAAAATTCAATAATTTGATCGGTATGCAGTACTTATAAGTACCATTGCAATACCGACAAGTTGTTAGCATTACTGAGGTTCTGAAATGGTACCTCAAGTCATATGACAATTTCTCATCCTAATAAGCTGTGTTTTTTTTAACTGGTTTAAATCTTTGTAATTAGGTGCATAGGAACAATCGTCCTAATGTGTGTTTTCTAAAGATTGATGGACATCCAACTCGCAGAGAACTTCCTGGGGGAAGGCTGAGACCTGGCGAGAATGGTAAAATGCTAAACTATCATTCCAAATTCCCTTTTAAATAACAAATGTATAGTTCTAATTAAGAGAAGTTCATTGGACTGGGCAGAAATAGACGGCTTGAAAAGGAAACTCCGTAGCAAACTAGGTCCCAACTCTTGTTTATTGAATCAAGAATGGCAGGCAAGTTTACTAATCAGCAATAGCTGTGAACTATCCTTCTTTCATATAGAAAACATAAATCTCTCATGTGTATATTTGTATTTACTATTTTCTTTTTGCAGATTGGAGAGTGTGTTGGTGTCTGGTGGAGATTAAACTTTGACAATTTGCTGTACCCACACTGCTTTCCAAATATTGGTACCGAGCCTAAGGTACATGTAATTTTCTTTAACAGCTAATTTTTTTTATGCTAATTGTTGTTTTTCCTGAATTCTACTTATTTTTATGGGTCAATACAGGAGTGCAAGAAGCTGTACCTAGTCCACCTGCCGAAACATAGTCACTTTTTTGTTCCGACAAACCAGGCTTTGGTTTGCAGGTCACTTTTTCGTCTATTTGAAGCTAATAATAAGGTATGTGTATATGTTCTGTGAAGAGGAACAAGATGACTTTGTTATTTGTCAAGCAATAAATACATCAAAACCATACATAGACACATTCATATTTTCAGCTTTTTAATCTTTTCTAAAAAAAAAAAAATCTTTTCCAAAATGGGTTTTAAATATTATGATTTTGTTTGAGACTTTAAATGCTAGACCCAAGTTAATATATCTTTCATTTGGAATTTGGGTTCCAGCTTATTAATAAATTCAAAGCTTGACCTAATATTGACTCAATATATACATCGGTTAAATTTATCACTGGATACTGATTCTAATGGTTAGCTATTGCTTACATCTATCATGCTAACTATGATGTTAAATTTAAAGGGAATTTTTTTTTCTTTTGAAGTTATTTGCATTAACAGAACTGTATTATCTGATTTGTATGAATATCATGTATTTGGTGGTACTAGGATTATGCCGTGTAAGTTGTTGTCAGTAGAAGTTTTTCTGACGAAATTATCCTTTACCTGTCAATACAGAATAATAATCCTGCTGTCTTCTATCTCCCAGATCAATTGTCAAGGTTCAAGCTCAATTTGGTTAGTTCCTACTCAACAGAGAAAAATAATGATAAAAAAATTAAAAAAAAAGAGCAAACAAGCAGAAAAATGGAATTTGTTTCCTCAGAAAATTCATCTTGCTGGCCTTCTGAGAAGCTGCATTCGTATTTAATTGTTAAGAATGCATAGCAATTGCAAGTAATAGCCAGATAGTGACTAGTTCTAATTCATTTTATCACTCATATGATGATATATTACTTGTTGTTTCTTTTGTAGTCAATATATTCAATGAAGTTCTTCAGAACTTTCTATCGGACCTTCTTGTTAAAATATTATTTAGAAACTCACTTTGCTGTAATTTGTAGCAACCTTTGCAATTATGTACCTTAGTAAAATATACTTGCTGCTATTAGATGACTGAGGTACGTAAAGGATGTCTGGTTTAGGCATATATTGTTCCGGTAGCAAAGGAAATGGTGTTTGGACTTTGGAATCACCTTATTCTTTTGAATGCAACTTATTTTCCCCTATTGCCTGTACTGTTTTTTCCAGTGTACAATTTTCCTGTATTCGGGTATGACCATAAGTAGCAAGTCTTTTTGTATCTGATAATATTTATCAATTTTACAGGGAATGCTAATTTTTTTGTTGTTAATTTTGTGACAGGTTCCCCGCTTTTCTTATGGTGGGCGAAGAGAATAAAGTTTCACTTTCATCTGATGATAACCGCATTACTGTTGACAGTATAATGATGTCTCATTTGATGATAATTATAGATGTTACATATATAGGCAGTATAAATTATGTATAGTTTTATGTATTGTTGTGCAAGAGGGGGATTTGGTAGTCTCTCACATGAGCTGTTGTGGTCATTTAGGAGAAGCATAAACCTTCTTGGCTTCAGTAGCATCTGATTTGGTATGCTCAGTATTTGCAAGCTTAAAGTGCTTCAATTGAATGATGTGTATCATTTTCTTTTGCTCTTTAGGTGTTCATAACAATCCTTTGGTTATATGGTATCACTTTGTTATTTCGAACCATTTTCATGTGTTGCAGATTTAATTAATCACTTGGTTCTTTGGAAAAGATCAATTTGAGTCAGTTGTTGGTTGGAGTTTGCTATCTCGTGATTTACTTTTACAAATTGAGACTAAAAATATAAGATTTGTTTGTGTTAATTTAGCTTGGAAATATTGACAGCTGAAATTAAATCGTCCGTGTTTTTTGCATTCCTGAAAGTACTATATATTTCCAGTATTGGACTAGAAAGCCCATATAACACGAGTCGACCAATGGCGCTAGTTGGGTGATGATTCAAACCTTTCATTTTGACCCATTGGGATGGGATATTAGAGGTGGCAGATTGTCGGGTCGGGACAGGTTCGGATCGGGTCAGTCTGACTTTCCTTGAAACACGGTTCGGATCAGTTTAACTTTCCCTGAAATACATGTTGCGGTCGGGTCGGATTAGGTCAAGTCAGGCTAGTATATATCATAATCCACTGCAAAAAGTAAGTTACAATCAGCCTGTTTGGCAGAGGCTCCTTAAGGGTATTTAAGAGCTTGGTCCACCTTAAGCCATCCGAACAGTAGTTTTATCAATTTGGTCCCTAAATTTAGTGATGTAATCAAAATTAGTAGTCTTATTTGTAGGATTATAAATAGTGATGATAAGTTAGTAAAAATACAAATAATGTACATATAAAAATATGTGTTCAATTTCTGTGTCCATTTCCAAAGTGGAGCCCCGTTTTCTCCAACCTTCATTTTCATCTCCTCTGCTGCTCAGCTCAGCCAGCAACTTACTTGACATGTCATTCATTCTGATGAATGAATGATGAATTTCTTTCTTCTCTGGAATTACATCAATGGCATGCAGCTGGATGAAACAGAATTAATGCATCAGACCAGTAAGTGAATACTGAAAGTAGAGGGATGCGCTATTCACAACAATCCAATTATCTAAATTTAAATTGTCAGTTTTGTATCAATTTATCCTGTTTTATTTTGCTCTCTCTTTTTGTTTATATATATGTTAGATCAAATTTATTTTTATTATTATTGGCTTGTCAAAAAAAATGTGCTACATTTTTGCACCAAAAGAACAAAAAAAAAACAATGAAAATATTTGATATTGAAGCTTTTCATTTTGCTCTCTTTTCTTTGTTATTCTATTTCATTGCTAAGATTTTATATTGAAGCTTTTCATTTTAGTAAAACGAAAAAACCTTTTTTCTCATAAAAAAATATAAATACCAACAAAACACAGAAAGAAGGAAAAAAAAAAAAAATAGCATACTAGTTGGCCTGAGCAATTACTAGAGCCTTCAGGGATGCAACTATTACTGAGGACCTTCATTCAGTATAAAGTTTCAGTCATTTTAAAGAACAACTGAGTTTAACTTCCAGATTTCGTCCCGGGCATACAAATAAGAACTGTCACGCCTTGATTCCAGCAACATCACTGTCATGTCTTCACCATTATAAAGAATGATTCAAGAACTAAATAAAGAATAATTCAAGAAAGATTCAAGAACTAAACAAGAAAGTCCTCAGCATACATCCTCCTCCGAAATACTCTCTGTCCACAGCAAACACTGGACCAGCCTATCAGTATTTATATATGATCAATTATCAAACACTCACTGAGTCATCTATTTACAAAGTTGTCCTTTTGAATTCTGACCTGAGACCTCCCTCCCTCCCTCCCAAGTGATCAACTGTGCTGCTGTGCTGTTCAACCTGGTGCATCATCAGAGAAGCTACAATGGCGGGACAACTACCAGTGGTGAACCTGTACCCTCGCGCAAACTATGTCTTAACGTACGGGCAGCCCAAGATACCAGAGAAGGATGCCTCCGTTGCCACTTATCTTGATCGCTTGCGAAACAGGTATGTGTCTCTTAATTAATGCTTAATAGTCTCTCCTCTTGCACTTTTTTTTCTTTTGTTTGATAACACCAATTCAATACCATTGTTCTTGATGCTAGTCACTTAAACTGAGTGTTTAGTGCTTAAAGATTTGTTCTTTGACAGTTTAGGATGCAATGTCTGGCTTACATACCTATTTGTTGTTTCAGTGCTTCTGTAAATAGTTGATTTCCCCTCATTTTAATTGTTTGTGCAATTCTTAGCTGATAGGTTTGTTTGATTTCCCTTTTATGATAGGTACGAGGAAGAAGGAATGCAAACCAGTGTTTATGGTATATTACTGGTATGTGCTTATCCTTCGATTTTACATTTATTTTACTAACTTAGATGGAGTGTGAACCAGTATAATTACAGGTTTATTACTATGGAAGACTTTCACAACACTTACCAATTTGACAGTAATGCAGTGCTTATAAGTACCTCTGCAATATTAACTAGTTACCAGTATGACAAATCTGCTTCCTAATTAATAAGCTGTGTTTTTCTTAATTAATCTGGTTTAAATCTTTGTAATTAGGTGCATATAAACAATAATCCTTTTATTTGGCAACTTGAGATTGGGGGAGATCCAATTCACAGAGTACTTCCTGGGGGACGGCTGAGACCTGGCGAGAATGGTAAAATACTAAAATATTAAGGGATATCATTCCAAACCCCCTTATTAAGTCACAAGCGTATAGTTCTAATTAAGAGAATTTCATTCTACTCGGCAGAAATTGATGGCTTGAAAAGGAAGCTCTGTAGCAAACTAGGTTCCGACTATCCTTCTTTGGATCAAGACTACTGGCAGGCAAGTTTACTTAATTATCAGCTTCTTTGATATAGGAAAAATAAGTCTCTCATGTATATGTTTTTATTAACTATTTTCTTTTTTGCAGATTGGAGAGTGTGTTGGTGTCTGGTGGAGACCAAACTTTGGCACTCGTGGCACTTTACTGTTCCCACACTGCCCTCCAGAGCCTAAGGTACATGTAATTTTCTTTAACAGCTAATATTGTTTTATGCTAATTGCTGTTTTTCTTTAACAGCTAATTTTACTTATTTTATGGGTCGATACAGGAGTGCAAGAAGCTGTACCTAGTCCACCTGCCAGAACAAAGACGCTTTTGTATTCCAAGAAATTGGAACTTGGTTTGCTCACCACTTTTTGAACTATTTCAAGATATGTATAAGGTCAGTGTATTAGTTTCGTGAAGATCAATATGATGAGTCATGTGTTTAACAATCTTTGTCATAGTCAATTTAAGATCCGAAATGTTCAGCTTTCAAATCTGTTCCAAAATGGGTTTTTAATATTATAATTTTGTTTGACAATCATGTAAATGCTGTATCCGGCCAAGTTATATATATCTTTCATATGGAATTTGGATCCAGCTTATTGATGGAATCAAAGTTTGGTCAAGATTTGTACCCGGATTAGTATCGTCCTTACAAATTAACCAAAAATTCAGAATTTTTATTTAGCATTTGCATTACCTGAAATAACTTAGTTTATAATTTATTGGAAGCAATAATACTAATTTGCATCACAATTTGGAAGTAGCTTGACCCAGCTGGTATTAACTCATTATAGATTGGGTAAAATTATCAATGGATAGTGATTCTAATTGTTAGCTATTGCTTACAAATGTCTATCTAACTATATATGTTAATCGTAAAGGGAATTTTTTTTGAAGTTATACTTATATGCATTAACAGAACTGTATTATCTGGTTTGAATGACTATTATGTATTTGGGCGGTACTAGGCTTATGCCATGTAAGTTCTCGTGTGTAACAATTTTTTCTGACCAATTTTATCTTTTACCTGTCAATGCAGAATGAAGATCCTGTTATCTGCTATATCCCTGATCAATTGTCAAGGTTCCAACTCAACATGGTTAGTTTCTACTTCAGAAAAAACAAAGAAAAATTAATCTTGTTTCCTCAAAAATTTCATCTTGGTGGCGTTCTGAGGCTGCAATTGCATTTTTTTTGCGTACCAAGTGCATGTAATAGCCAAACTCTTACTAGCTCTAGTTCATTTTGTCACTCATATGATGCTGATTTAGTACTTGTTTCTTTTGTTTTAGTGCATATTTATCAATTAAGTTCTGTAGAACTTTCTTCGGACCTTCTTGTTAAAATATTTGTTAGAAACCCACTTTGCTGTAATTTGTAGCAACCTTTGCAATTATGTACCTTTGTAAATGTACTTGCTGCTATTAGATGACCGAGGTACAGGATGTCTGGTTTAGTCATAGATTACTCCAATGGAAAAGGAAAGGGCTTTGATTCTTTCCAATGTACAATTTTGCTGCATTCGGGTATGACAATGTCCGTTTGTATATAGCAATCCATTTTTGTCGTGGTGGTGACCATTTAATTCTGTTTCTGATAATATCTACAAATTTTACAAAAGATGCTATTTTTTTCTTACTTTTTTTTTATCTTGTGACAGGTTCCTCAAAATCCACCCGACGGTGATAATGCTGGCACTGATAATGAAGTCTCGTCTGATGATAACAATGTTGCTGTTGACAATAACTAATTTTGTATAGTATTATGTATTGTTGTGAGAGAGCGAGAGGGGCATTTGGTATTCTCATAGGAGCATTAGCATTAATTTGATTTGGTACTCAGTACGTATTCTCACTGGCAAGCTTATAAAGTGCTTCAATTGAATGTCTATCGTTTCTTTTATTCTTTAGGTGCATCGATCGTATTAATCCTTTGGTTATATGCATGGTATTGGTAGCAGTTGTTATTTCGAACCATTGTCATATATATGTTGCAAATTCAGTCACTTTTTTTAAGAAATTAAAGATCAAATTGCAGCCATTTGTTTGGTTGAAGCTTGCTGTCTTGTGATACTCTTCAATCTTTTTATTAGCAGCTGGAAATTAAGGAAAACCAGCATGCCTGCGAACTAGCCAATTTCCTCTTTTTCCTCCTGTTTGTTAATTAATATTATACATGTCATGTAATCAGGACTCCTCTTTTACTGATAGTGTTTCTCATTTTCCTTTTTAACACTGGCCCTCTCTCTTATGAGACTACATTGTTTTCCCCTTTCTTTCTTTTGCTATTTAATTGCTAAGATGTGATACTGAAACTTTTCATTTCAGTAAAACAAAAGCAAGGGCCTTCCTTTTTCTCAGAAAGAAAATATAAATAATAACAAAACAAAAAAAGAAAATATAAATAATAAAAAAAAAACATGAACGAAATTGGGTACTAGTTTGCGTGAAGAACTACTTCAGGCTTCAGGGATACAACTATTACTGAGAAACAAGAGAACTATCATACCATGATTCTAGGAGATCTCGGGTCGGGCTTACTAACAGAAACAAAAACAATATAGCTGGAAACATAATTTTTTCATTTGGAATCAGGGATCCAGCTTACTAATGGAAACAAAAAGCAAGGATAAGTTTTGTACTCAAAGTAGTTTTGTCTTTACAAATTATACCAAATTCAGAATTTTATTTTGCATTACCTGAATTAACTCAGTTTGTAATCTATTGGAGCAATATTTTTTGCATCACAATATTCAAATTAATACCTTGACCTGACATTAACACAATATAGCTTGGGTGAATTTATTGCAGGATAGTGATGTGTAACAAGTTTTTTCTTACCAGATTTATGTTTTACATGTCAATGCAGATTAATGATCCTGTTATCTACCATATCCCTGAACAATTGTCAAGGTTCCAGTTCTATATGGTTAGTTTCAAAACTTTTATCTTCGGTGCCCTGATCTTAGAGGCTGTATTTTGTTTGCAT
Organism: Cyperus esculentus; assembly: GCA_030179965.1. Lineage (NCBI taxonomy): Eukaryota > Viridiplantae > Streptophyta > Magnoliopsida > Poales > Cyperaceae > Cyperus > Cyperus esculentus. The sequence goes on along the minus strand of JASGLE010000035.1, from coordinate 3,415,202 downwards.
ACACATAGCAAGTGTATGTAGTAGCCAATTATGTACCTTTGTAAAATATATTTATGAGTAAATTACGTGGATGGTCCCTAAAGTATCAGCACTTTACCAAATTGGTCCTTAAAGTTTAAAAGTTACCATTTTGGTCCTTAAAGTATTGATTTGTTACCAATTTGGTCCCTAAAGTTTGAGATGTACCATTTTGATTCTTAAAGTTTTACTAACATATCGTTTTGGTCCTTAAAATGCTTTATCTATACCAAATTGGTCATATCATTATCCATTAATGCTAAAATTTACTTAATAAGTATTTGATGGCATGAACAAATATATTTATTTGTACATTATTTAAATTTTTATCGTTATTTGTAATGCTAAAAATTAATTTAAAATACATGAAAATAATAATTTTGAATGAAATACTTAATTTTGGGACCAATTTGATAAATATTTAAAACTTTAGATACCAAAACGATATGTTAGTGAAACTTTAAGGACCAAAATGGTACATCCCAAACTTTAGGGACCAAATTGGTAGCAAATCAATACTTTAAGGACCGTATTGGTAACTCTGAAACTTTAAGGACCAATTTGGTAAAAGAGTGATACTTTAGGGACCATCCGCGTAATTTACTCTATATTTATATATATTGCATGATGACCAAGGTAAAGGATATCTGGTTTAGGCATAGATTATTCCTGTGGAACAAGGAAATAGTGTCAGGAAGTAATTACTAATTTTACAAAGAATGCTGATTTTTGTTTTTGTGACAGGTTCCTCATCAAAATGCACCCAACCTGTCACGAGAAGAATCGTCTGGCAAAGAAGAGATGTATAAAAGAGGCGAAGATAGCAAAAGATAAGGATCAAATTGAATAAAAGAACTTGAGAAGAGTCTGACAGAAGGGACCCACATGCAGGAAGGACAATAAAAGAATTGAATGGAGGACTTTCGGTTAGTGACCGTTGATTAATTAAATGCTGCGGATCGCTAACGTGTCACAATGTCGTTGGATTAGATTAGGATTAGCAAATTAATTACAATGATTAGTATTGGGTGTCAGTTCATCCGAATTGTTTTCATATGTTGTAAATTCGGTCACTATTTTTTGGAAGGAAAAGATCAAATTCAGCCGTTTGTAGGGTAAAATTTGCTGTCTTGTTTGCGATATTCTCGATCGAGTCTCTCACTATAACAAATTGGGAATAGCTACATTGCTACAAAGTATGAGATTTGTATGTGTTTAGTATGCTTCAGCTTCGAAATTAATATTGACAGCTGAAATTAAATCGTCTTGTTTTTTTTTTACTACTTCCAAAATTCGACTAGATTTAAAGCCCATATACTCGGCCCATGTAACCATCTGTTGCCCCTCTCTCAGCCCATCTTCATACTCCCTTCCCTTCTTGAAATATAATAATGGAATAAGAGCTAGACTATTATACTAACGGCTAACGACTCAAAATTGTTGTTATCGTATCCGAAATCACAATTTATGGTGCTCAATAAATTATTTATATGAAAATATTGGGGAATACAAAAAAATTCTATTTTTAAAATTTTCTAAGTATTTGATTTGCATTTTTGAAAATAGCATGTACAAACATCAATATTTTATTAATATTTATGAGCTATTTTCTAAAATTCAAAACAAATACTTAGAAAACTATAAAAATGAAAATTTTTTGTATTCCCCAATATTTCCATATAAAGAATTTATTAAGCACCATAAATCATGATTTCGGACACGATAACAACAATTTTGAGCCGTTAGCATTTCAGTCCGAAATGCTAACGTTAGTGTATTAGTCAAACTCATAGAATAATGTCATAGCAAGAAATGAAGCAAAGACAAATAAAGTGCTCTATTATAGTAGAGTTAGACTATTATACTAACATCCTTACCATATATAAGAACTTTCACTTAACGTTTATGATGTGCCTAACCATGAAATACATTTATTCAAGCATGGAAGGAACAAAATCAGAGAAGGATAGTATGCATAGATGTTATATATAAAAGGAAGACGTGGGAATAAACTCAACTTTTGGTTGCTCGGTTTCTTTTATCATATTTTATGTTTGTAATAATAAGGTCTTGGATTGAGAATACTTAAGTTTCTAAAAACAAATTTACATATATTCTCATGTACAGAATTTAACTATATCATTGGATCGGGTTAATTACGAATGGAAAATGCTAGGGGATACCGCAAAAGATACCGTCGGGATACCACCATACAAAATTAACTTGACGTTAATCTGCAACATGTTGCGATCAAAATGAAACATCTATAAAGTTAATCTGAAACTTAATGAGATTAAAATGAAACACAAATGATATAATTTTCTCATTTCTTGCTCTTTCACTTCATCTTGCTCCTATACGTTCTTTCAACAACTTTAAGGTAATATTTATATGATTTAGTAGTGATTCAAGTAAATGATTTAATTTATGATTTGTGTTATTCAACTTAATACTATAATGTTTCAAGTTAATGCGTTAATTGTTTCAAGATAATTTGTTAATGTTTCAATTTGGATATATTTTACATTATAACCGGTATCTATTTTGGTATCTGTATATCTGGACCGATTACGAATTGTTCTGGATATATCGGATTTTATTTTATTAATATATTGACACGAGGAAAGTTTAAATGGCCTTAACTTGTGTAAATGTGTTCACCATGCATGAAAAATGAATTCCTGATAAATGGGCCTTTGTGCATAATTTTTGAATCCAGGAACATGGCCCATTTTCAAGTGAATTCATTTGGTTCTCAATATTAATTTCATTTGTTTTTAATTGTCGATTATATGTGATTATGTTCCCTTTTATTCTAAGATTAAGATCAGATCCATTAATTTACATCGATTTGTAAAATACCCGTGTAAAATGAAATCCAACAATAATGCATCCAGCTTTTGATTGAGAAACTTTATCCTACCATCAATTTTGCCAAGGAAATATAATGACTTGAGAAATTAAATGATGAATCATTAGACTTGGAATAATTGTACATTCTTACTCACATTCAAATCTGTCAAATTAAATCAATCCAGACATTGTTTAATTTCTAATTTTCTACAATCCAAATGAATATATAAACCTTTCTAGTTTATACTTGCAAAATCCAATATTTGTTAAACCAGCACTAAATATAATCCAATTTTACCATCTTCAAAAAAAAAAAAAAAATGTTGACATATTATTTTAAAAAAAAATAATTTAAAGTATAAAAAAGCCTCAGAAAACCCTGATACTCAACAGACCTCAAAGTTGAAAAATAGGCAGCAGTGTAATTGTTTATAATAATTTTCTAGTTTTCTTATATTATACTTGTCTCGTATCGTACGTTTCATTAAATAAAATAACATCGTCAGAAAATGGCAAGGAAAGACAGCTTTAAAAACCAAAGGGGTGACGTATGTAAATGATCTGAGCCCTGAGACACAGCAGACTTATATTATGTATATTATTCAATTTATTGTTATTAAACTGACATAATTCCAAATGTTTTAATATGTCATTTTCTGTATCGAGGTTACACTTACACCTATAAATATAATAAGCTATTAGAATTAACTCTAACAGTACTGAGCAAGCAGAGAGATCCAGACATATATGTCATAGTCCAATAAATAAATAAATCAGAGGAATTCAAAAAAAAAATAATAAATAAATCAGATACCAACCAGGCTATTCTTAATTTTAATCATATATAATGCTACTTTCATTCGCTTTGCCAAAGAATTTGGAAGCAACAATAATCATTCAATATAAGGCTGCCTTAATCATTCTTCTAACCCCCCCCCCCCCCCCCCCCCAAAAAAAAAAAAAAAAAAAAAAAATCTGCTTTAATCACAATGCCAGTGCCATAGTGCTGCTATTTTTCTTTTCTTTTTCAATTTGGAAGTTGCTGCATGTTCTATATAAATGATATATGTTGATATATGTATCTGGTCATTGTTCTAAATATTAAGCTGTATAAAAAACAATCAAGAGGACACTCTTACTAATGAAAAAAATACATAAAACTTCTCAAAGACACATCTTAAATTAATTACCCCATTTAATTAATTTGTATAGGAAATGTCATTGAAAATTAATTAAAACTTATTGGGACCGATTTTATGAGTGGTCTTTAGAAAAAAGCAGGGTCAAATATTGGCATGTCGATAAACAGGTACAGCTCCTGTGCTCAATTGGGGCATGTAAGCTCCAAGAGAAACAAAAGGGACTCCAAGGCCCCACAGTTTGTCCCCAATTGCACCATGTTCTTAATTGGAAGTTGCTTTCTTGGATTTGGCGTCGTATCCAGGTTCCCCTACTAGTCTGAGTCTCCAATAATATATATGCTAAATATAAAAAAATTGAATAAATAAAGCTAGAAAGAATAATTTCGCTTAATATTTTTCTTGTTCACGTGAGGAACAAAAAAAAAATTATTTAAGATGCATAGCTTAACTTTGTCCTTCAAATTTAAAGGAATACATATTCTGCGTATTAATTTGTAAAATGTAATATTTTTATGAATACCAAAAGGTTTAGTTAAGATGTGTATATGGCACTTTGTAGATTAATTGAATTTTAGAAGGTAAATTTCTTTTTTTTATTATTAATAAGTATTTTCCACAACAGCTGCAAGCTGCAATTTTGTGAAGCTTCTAAGTTGTTCTCAACATCAATAAACAACGGACAAAATAGAATATCATAGCGTAGTAGATAGAGACTACTCTACAATTAATGATGGTATATTGATATAAAGTAATTAATATCAACAAAATATTAGGTTTCAAAAATATATCAGTACAATTTATCAAACTTTTATCGTGCGAAAAAGCGAGCAAATATATATATGAATAGAGTAAATCTACGGTGCTCCTAGGAGCACGAAGACCTATCATACGTACTTGATATCTTCAAAATATATATACAATTTATCTAGTTTTGAACCTCCAAAATGACCACAAATCATGTGCATGCATTACATTTTGTTTAGGTTTTTGTTTGTTTTCCTTTTACTTTTGTTTTGTGGATGTCTCAGGTGCTCAGGAGTAAAAGGAGTCATTTGGAGCTGGATTTGGAGCTCAAGAGTACCTTCACTCGAATCAGCAGACGGTTGGCTCGGTCCGAGTGCCCAGTTGAAAACATGAAGCACCATACTTGGACCGATTACACTACACTCGGTCCGAGTATCACTAAAGATTCTCAAGTTTGAGTTGCACTCGGTCCAATTACAACATACGTACTCGGTCCAAGTGCAGTTTATTTTGGCAAATTCTGAGAAAGAGATTTCGGTTGCACCAAGTTGGAAAGAGATGAGCACGCTGCTCTGGTTGCTCTATATAAGCAGAGGTGAGCCGATCGTGAAAGGAAGGTTGGAAAGTGCTAGGTTTAGGGTTTGGCGGCCGACTGCCCTCTACCTGGTGGTGCGCTTCAAGGGAGACGATTCAACGGCACAGTAGGGAGAGGAGACGAGGCAAAGACGATAGCTACATTGCAACTCCACCTTTTTATCCCTTTTATCTTTTGAGTTGTGAATGTTTTTAACTGTCGATACTATGTTCTTGATATTCTTCTGTTTATTTATTGCTTGCGTCCTAGCCATGTCTGGCTAGGCTTTTTAAGTTCTTGGGGATGAAGACATTCTAAAACTTGGTAGTTAGTGCTATATGACTTTTATCTGTTGTTTGGGTTTCTGTGTGTTGTGTAGTATATATTGCACTTGACTTGACTTGCTTAGTACTATTGGCACACGCTAAAGCCGATATGCCTAAATTTAGTTTGAGTCATGTATATTAGGAATTAGGACGTTAATATTGCCCGAGAGGGAGTGTTGAAAACCCAAGTTACTTGAGAGAGAGCTTTGTACTGCCCGAGAGGGAGTATCGTACCTCTAGAGAACCAACACCGGAACTTAGGAAGTTAGGAAGTAGCGCGAGAGCAGAGTCCTAATGACCTATGAATAGTACGGTACACTGTTAGATCGGTCAGTGACAGTAACCCTTCCTTTTAAGCAGGTACTTTGTTAAATCATAAGTCCATAGTACTAGCAATTTCATGCTGTGCACAGGCCGTGCACGAGAGTGACGGCTACTTTATTGATTCTGTTGATAGAGACCTGTAGCTGCGAGAGCACAAAGATTGTGCAGAGTGAACCAAGTTGAGGAGTAGATTCTAAACCCTAAGACGCCTTCCCCTTTATCAAACTTATCTTACTTTCTGTTATTTATTGTTATTTGTTAGAATTATTAAACTCCTAAAACAAACAAAGCAAACTTAGTCTAGTTGGTAAGATAGGTGAAGCCCTGTTTACCAGTATGTCCTTGTGGTTTGACCCTAGCTATACTACGATTTAGTCGTGCGCTTGCGGCTTGACAGTGGTTGATCTAGGAATATAAATTTAAAAGCGACCCCTCTTTGGGACAACAGTACTCCTAACTAAAAAATCATACTTAACTATCTCAAAATTTTGATTTAAAGTTTTCATTAAATTCTTTGTATCAAAATCTCCTAGGATACAAAAATTTATCATTTTTTGAGTTTTTTAATTATATGTTTTGGAATTTTTTTAGGATGACCTCAAAATAATAATAAAAAATGTATGAAACTATGCCAGCCATCTTTAAAAAATCCAAAACAAATACTTATAAAACTCAAAGAATGGAAAATTTTTGTTTCCTAGAAGATTTTGATTTAAATTCATGAGACATAAATCAAAATTTTGAGATGGTTAAGTATAGTTTTCGAATTAGTAGCACGGAGCTTCCATGCTTGAAAATTAGTTCTACCTATATATATAGTTTGGTAAATTCATATACTGAAATTTACCTTTTTATATTTTCAAAATAAACATGCTTAATAATTAATCATTATAAAAATCTAGCTTAGAAATGTGTTTATGAAGATTATATTAATTAAATTTATTAATTTAATTATTTGTATATTAGTTGTCAAGATTGTTAAACTTATTATATATTCATGCGTCCTTATTAATTAGTTACCAAACAATCAGCAGTTTTATATATGTTAGTGATACTATTTAATTATCATGACGTGTCCATGCATGTCCATCCATCACTATTCATCTGAGATCACCTGCGGTAAAACACAGGGGGTACGTTTGGATCGTGCAAGGATTAGTGTAAGAATTGAGAAATAGAGAATAGTAGATGAGATTAGTAAAAAATAGTGAGTTTTGGATTAGTTAAAGAATAGTAGAAATTTAGTATTTTTCGGAATAGTAGAAATGTTGTTTGGATTGTATGTTTGAAATAGTGATTAATGAAATGAATAAACAACTGTTTATTTGTTTTCCCTATGAAATCTTTTCTATCTGTTTTGAGCGGACTCTTATTTTAGTTATTCATTTTCATGATGTATTAATAATATTCAATATCAAAATAAAAGCTTAACTCACATGAATTATTATTCTATTCTTTTTGGGCAAAATAACTATGTATGTTGTGCTTTTTTTTTATTTCTTCGAAATTAAATACATCAAATTTTCAATGAAATGGGATTATTTACCGGTTGGGACATGCTGAGCCTGAAACCATGATCTTTTGTGTTTTCAAAATCCATTTGTTAATTAATTACTTCACTCAGATAAAAAAAAAAAAATCAATGAAGAAATCGGTGCAAAAATCTTGCACCAATTCGATGCGAGTGTACAATCTGCATGTTCCAGTGTTTTACTGGATTGAAATCTTGATTAATTCGTTTTCATGAAAGAGCTATTTGCAGGAGAACCGAGAAAGCACAGCCATGGTCCCATGGATGGCCTAATTTCGTTCATACTTTCTCAATCAGGTAATGGTGACGGGGAGGTAATACCAGCGAAAACTGACAGTATATATAGTCAATCGGGATCTCTAAAGATAGCTCACCGTCTAGAGAGGACAAATAAAGCACCGGCCTTGCTAATCTCAAGCTCTAGCAGTGATGGTTTGCGATTGAAGAACTAAATCACCAAAACCCACCCAGTTTCTCTTTCATGGAAAAAGCAGAAGTTGGAGAAGGAGAAAAATAATATTATAAGAAGGAAAATAATATTCTATTGGTCAATAGATTCTCTTTAACAGTTCTGTGGTAGCTGTTCTTGCTATTCCATCTTTTTGCTAGAATAGTAGATTAGTCATGTTCTTGACTAATCCGAGAATCAGTTTTGTTGTTTGGATTGCCTTAAAATTGGAACAGCACTCTATTCTTCAGAACAGGCTATTCCCGAGCCATCCAAACATACCCAGGGTGGTTTTTAACTTTTTATCCAATTTCACCATACAACTTGCAATCTGATATACCATATAAATCTAACACCAGCCGTATGATTGAAATCAGAGGGTAGAAAACTTCCGAGTAAATAAGGTGCTTATAATTGGATCTCTAAAGTTACGGCTCTGTGCTGTGTTTCTTTTGTCTGGTGAGGTTGTAACTTGTAACCTAAAGTGGGACTAAACCCTCTGCCATGTCTATCACTTGTTGTTTCCATGCAACGGCATTTCAAAGACAACTACTTAAATAAATAAAGCTTCTTTTAGACTTTATAGAGAGAGTACAATTGCTAATAGTAGTAGTAGATGTAGATGTAGATCTACTTTCATCATCAATTTTCATGCACTAGTACTCACATTACGAGGCAAAAAGGCTTTAAACAATAAAGTAAATTTTTTATGTATATAGAATTACATTCTACATTTTAGAGTAATACCTAACGTTCATATAATTAATACCAGTAAAAAGTCTACACCTTACTTTAACATGAAATTGTTATTTCTTGTAATAAACTTTTAAGATAATATGTAATGGACCTTAAATTGAGATAATTTATATGAGTCTTTAATTTTAATGGGCTGAGAATATCAACGGGCATTAACGTACATCAACGGTGGTGATCAATCTAAGTAAACAATCAACGGCTGAGATTAATTCTTTGGGGAAGATAGCCCTTTGATGTCAAAAAATCCAATATGCTTTTATTATTAGTAAGGATACGTTCATTGTGTCTATATGTTACAAATCTGATGTATCTATTATACAAAATCGGATGTATATGTTACATTTTTTATATATCTATAAATGTAGGAAAAGTTTTTCAATAGACACAAGATGTTTTTACATTTTACATTTTACATTTACGTACATAGGAGATTAGATTTGCGTTTCTTTAATATTATGAGAATCAACATAAAAAAAAGTATATTAATACAGTGGTGAGTAATTCTAGATTTAAGTGGTTAATTACAAGTGGAGGCATGAATGAAGAAATGATCAACCGAATTTACTGCTCCACCAAACAAAAAAAAAAAAGGAATCACCAAAAGAGTTTAAGGTACTGATCACAATTAATGGCTTTGATTATTACATATAATCGCGGGCCGCACATGTATCAATTCAGTAATTGTTTTTTTTTTTTTTTTTGAATATTCAAGGCTCGTAGGCAACTAATTTCATTCACTTAAAAGGTTACATCAACGAGAAAATAAAATAAAATTGTTTCTCAATCTAAATCCAAAAGACACTAAATACCAACCAAAACATTCTACAATAATTAATTTTGTCCCGATTAACTAACATAGAGAGACAAATTTTGAAGAAGCGCACGATTCATTGTGAAGTTACCGTCTTGATTGTGATGAATTCATCATCTTTGGAAGGATTGAAAAACTTACTAAGCACTCCACAAATCTTCATTTCTTGAAACACCATTATCTGTTTGTTGAAGCAGGAGCAAAATCTATTCTCGAGTGATTCATGACATAACTCTCCTAAATGAAGAACAACAAAAGATCCTTCTTAAAATAAAAAGGGCGACGAAAAGATGGACGAAGAAACGAATAAAGCATTGACGAACCAACAAAGCTTAAAGGAAATCAATAAAAAAGAAGCAAAATAAAAGAGATGTGGCGGGCGAGAGGCGGTGTGCCTCTCCCCACCGGAGGATTTACTATTGAAACGGCTAGGGCTTCAAAAAAGAAGAGACGGCTAGGGTCTATGTTCTTTGATTTGATCGGCATGTAATTCAGTAATTGTTGAATTTCAATTTAATTGCATGCCAATGTTTCCAAATGTAATAAACTAATTATAACAAATTGATGCATCATATATAGAAGTTGAACTTAAGTTGTGCTTTTAATATGTATATATATGGTAATTGTAAAGGGCATGCATGATAAAGAAACTATGCCTTCTGAAAGTTAAAGAGTCAAAAGGTAGTATTAATTCTACTGTTTAACGAAAGGAAGGAAAAAATGTTCCTATTAAAGGATCTTTAATTTGCGTTGTTATCTAGGAGTTTTTGGATAAGTTACTTTTATCATATATATACTGAGTAAAACTACCGTGCTCTTAAGCTCACGGGGGCCTCCCGTGAGCTTAACACCAAAAACGTATCAAACCATATCCAAATTTTGATTTATATTGCTCAATAAATTCTTTCTATCAAATTTAGGTGTCATGCAAAAATTTTCTATTTTTTAGAGATTTTTAAGTATTTATTTCGGATTTTTTAAAAGTTACATATGAAACATTGATTATTTTATTAATATTGTGTAGTTGCTATTAAAAAATCCAAAATAAATACTTAAAAATCTCCAAAAAAATAAAAAAAATTTGCATGCTATAAGATTTTGATATAAAGAATTTATTGAGCCATATAAATCAAAATTTGGATACGATTTGATATGTTTTTGGTGTTAAGCTCATAGGAGGCCTTCGTGAACTTAAGAACACAGTAGTTTTACTCTATATATACTTACGTACTGATGAACAAATTTTAGGGGATGTGTGTGTGTGTGTGTGTGGAAGTTTGGGTTAAAGCTAACTGGGGGTTTAAGGCTTTTTTAAGCTTTAAAGTTTAAACTGTAAGATAATGTATAGACCCTTTTGAGTAAATTAAATTGGAAGGTTATATGCAGATGAGTTTTTATTTTTGCATGTCATTCCGCTAGCAATGTGGCATGCATGCATGCATGCATTAACACACCAAACTGAAAAAGTGGTTATGATCGACGACTCTCTCTGTATATATACTTTAATTAAGTTCCATGCATATATATGTGTACTTATTCTAAATTCTACTTTAAATATCTCATGAGCACCGTTTTGACGACAAACTTTTTGAACTTTCAGACAACAATTTACGTTTATACTATATATATATATATATATATATATATATATATATATATATATATATATATATATATATATATATATATATATATATATATATATATATAGAGTTAGACTATTATACTAACGTTAGCATTTCAGACCGAAATGCTAACGACTAAAAAATTATATTCCCGTGTCCGAAATTACGATTTATGGTACTCAATTATTTATGAGCTCTTTTCTAAAATTCAAAACAAATACTTAGAAAAACTCTAACAATTAAAAGTTAGTATATTCCCCAATATTTTCATATAAAGAATTTATTAAGCACCATAAATTGTGATTTCAGATACAATAACATAAAATTTGAAGCATTAGCATTTTGGGCTGAAATGCTAACGTTAGGATAATAGTCTAACTCATATATGTATATATATGTTGTAACTTGGATGTACATATATGTTACTATTAATTACTCAAGAGGTTACTTCATAAAGTATATAAACAAATTAACGATGAATAACTTAATTTAATTCTGCATGGTGTTTCTAATTAATTAGCAAAAAAAATATTGGTCATCATATATTGTGTAATATAATTTAGTCATATATACAACATATATAACAAATTATCTTGGAAAGGGAAGAATACAGCATATCCCAAATTATATATTGACAATCATACGAATTAAGAGCAAAATATATAAGGCTTGTGAATGTACGTATGACCTCATCCAATTAGAAAATTGATGCTACAACCTAGCTAGGTACATGATATATATAAATATATATATATAGGCATACAGGTATACATAAAAGCACAGATGCAGCTAGCATTCAGTACCTAAATATATATATACTGGGACTATATATAGCTAGGTTACCTTTTTCATGATACCAGGCTAGCAAATTGCACAAAATTGGTACTCAAAGTATCACATGACAATTTCTTCTAGTAGCTAGCTTCAGATTGAGCAAAAAAGTATGAAAAAATATACATACAAAATCCAAATTTTCAATTTGGAGAGCTCTCTGTCTGCACAAATACTGCCAAACTTCAAATTTTATTTATTTTTTCTTTTTTTGGGAGAGAGATTAATGGTTTAATACTGCCAAACCTTTTTTTTTTTTTTTGAATAATAATACTGCCAAACTTACAAGCCTCTGACAAGAGGGGAAGCTTGGTCAGATTGCTCTTGTAGTCTTGCTTTCTTTTTTTGAGAAATGTAGTCTTGCTTCTCGGGCAGGCAATTTGCTTGTCTCTGCTGCGTATCAGCGCATAGAATCATGAATGAATTAATTAATTAAACTGATTTTCTTTCCTTAAAAAAAAAAAAAGATTTTCTTTCTGATTTTTTTGAGTGCAGTTCTTTTTTTCTTTTTCTTTTTTTTTTTTTTAAAAAACCCGTAGGTATTGAGTGCAATTTTATCGTACATATTATGCACTGATCAGAGCGCATTAATTAATGATGTTGCTTTGACTTCTAATTAACTAATCATCATTAATTGGTATAGTCGAAGAAAATTTTGTATAAAAATTAAATATTGAGCTAGCTAAATTAATGTGATCATTAATATTTTTAAGCTAATTCCTGCTATGGCCAATAATCAAGAAGACATGCTTGGTACAGAAAGAAAAAAAAAAAAAAAAAAACTATTTCTTGTCGTTTCCATAGTTGTAATATTATTTTTTATATGTATTTATAATTTTATATCGTAGTATTATAATTGATGATATATATATGGTCGCTATCTAATATGCATTGAGTGGAGCTCTAATTAAGCTCCATGCTGTGTGATCTTCGAATGCTAAATTCGATGTAATTAACCAACCGCAAATCCGCAATGCATAATAGTGTAATACATGTCATATAATAAGAAGAAGGGTTAATTAATTGCTGGTATGCCCATCAAAATTTCGAACTTTCCAATTTCCTCATTTAAAATTGGAAATATCCATTAATCCATAAGAAAATTAAGCAACATATAATTCGTAATATGTTTGTAGTTCTTTAAAATATTTTGAATTATTATAAAACACGTCGTCAAATTTTATTTTAATTTTTTTTTAATAAAAGCACATGATTAAACCTAGAGGTGGCAAATTGGGTGGGCGGGTCGGGCAGGTCAGGTCAGTTTGACCTTCTAGGAGATCTCAGGTCGGGTCGGGTCAGATGATGGGCAACTCGGGTCGGGTCAGTTTTGATATCGATTTTTTTGGATCGTATGTTGATTTGAGGTGGATTGCATGTTGTTAGATCTTAGGTCGGGTCGGGTTCAAGTCGATTCAGATTGGATCGGATCCGTTTGACTCTCATAAAATATCAGGTGTTTTGCCCCCTCTAATTAAACCTACAAATAAAGATTTAGTGGTCAACACATATATACGTCCCGACATTAATTATTAATAAGAATAACTTGGAGGCTATCATATCAGTAGGTTCCAGAGAGTATCATTCATAGAGTATGATGATGTATCCTATAATACTATACACTACTATTAGTTAGTCTTTAGTTGTTTTTTTTTCTTTGAGAAGAAGTTAGTCTGAGTCCACAAATCATTCATTCCAAACGAACATATAGCCGAGCCAGAAGGCTGCTGGGGCGGATCCGGCACGACACAAAGAAATGAATAAAGAAAGAAAGGCAATGTTGTCGGCTACGGCTAGTTTTATTTGTTGCCAATTGCCATGCGTCCCGATGCCCTCTGTCCCCTTTTATACATTCATTCATTCATTCATCCATCTCCTCCTCGTTCCCCTCAAAATTAAATTAATTTTACAAATCCATGACTCCCATGTACATCAAAATTCAAACCCCTTTTGTTTCCTCATCTTCTTTTTTATTTTATTTTACTTTCAGAAAATGATCAATGAGATCGAGGAGGCAAATTAAACATTAAACAAAGCACATAAAGACAACTTATGTCATGTAATCTCCTTTTCCTTTGTACTTTCTAGTTTCTACAACTAGCTACCAAGTACTAAGTTACTAATTAACGACGTACCACACAAATTGTTACACCTCTAGCTAGCTAGCTAGTAGTACTCTCTGATCATATAGGGCTCGTTCGGCAATCCAACGAGGATCAAAATTTAATCCGTACTAAGAAGTTTATGTTCGGATGTCTTGATCCATACAAAAGTGCTGAGGAGGCTTGAGCCATGGGTTCCCCTTCCTTAAGAATTTGGGCAGGGGATCAAGCCAGGCAGTAGAGGAGGCATAAGGAGGGGTTCTTGATCCGCACTAAGGAACACGTGTTCGGACGGATCAAGGAGGATCAGAGCGTTGAGGAGGCTTGAGGAGCCTTGAGGAGGCACTGCCGAACAACCCCATATTGATCATGTCTTTATTTATGAATGAGACCTACCGTCCATCTATGGACGGTCCATCACACTCACAAGAGTGTGACACGTACAGTGGGCCCACCACGTGACTCTTTGTGAGTGTGATGGATGTTCATCGATGGATGAACATCCATCATAGACACAAAGTGTCACATGGTAGGTCCTACTTGTTAATTACCCTCTGTGTCTATGATGGACATCCATCCGATGGACGGTAGGTGTTACTCATTGTATATAAAGGGCGGCTCTGGCGGCCATGCAAATCCATCGTCTAGCTCGTTTATCCTTAATTCAATGCCATTAATATAATATGATTGAGATATATATCCTCTCTCTTTACTGCCTTCTTTAATTTCTTCTTTTGTGACGATCAGGAAACTCTTTATTGTACAATTAATATATATTGTTTCTGTTGCCATATATATATATATCCAATATATAATATCATATCATTGGATATATATATTGGATTCTTCTTCTTCTTCTTCTTCACTTGTGTGTGTGCAATATATAACAAGTAAGATAAGATAAGAAAAAGAAAGAAAGAGAACAAATTATATAATTAATATGGTGTCTGTTGGAAAGGCAGTCGACATTCATGAGGTGATGAACACCATGGAAGCTCATGAGGGTTCTGGCAGTGCTGCTGGTGCTGGAGGTGCTGGTGGTGATAAGGCAGTCATGGCGGCTCCTTCGAAGGCCAGTAGAAGTCACAGCGAGGCCGAGAGGAAGCGGCGTCAACGCATCAATGGCCACCTCGCTACTCTCCGCACCCTCCTGCCTTCTGCCTCCAGAGTACTGATCACTCTACCTCCTCCTCTCTAACAATTCTGGTGTAAATGTAATTCAATAATATAATTTGATTGATCGATCGATTGATTGATGTACAGATGGACAAAGCGGCGTTGCTGGGAGAGGTGGTGAGGCATGTCAGGGAGCTCCGGTGCAAAGCGGACGACATGACGGTTGGAGTGTTGGTTCCAAGCGAATGCGACGAGGTCGGGGTGGAAGACGGAAGAGAGAATTGTGAAGGCGAGGAATCTGCAGCAGCGGCGGCGGCGAGCCGGGTGAAGGCGTGGGTGTGCTGTGCAGACCGGCCCGGGGTAATGGGCGACTTAGGCCGGGCAGTTCAGTCGGCTAGAGCAAGGGCGGTGCGGGCGGAGATGGCGACGGTTGGTGGCAGGATGAGGAGCGTTGTGGAGGTGGAGATGGTGGAGGTGGCAGGCGACGAAGGGAAGGTGCAGGCGAGCCGGTTGGGCCGGCTGGAATTGCAGTCGGCTCTGAGGACGGTGCTGTTTAACCGCGACGGCGTCCTCTTGGCCGAGAATTACAAGCGGCCGCGGCTGTCGACACGGCAGTAGGATAATGAATTGTAGCTAGGCAATTAATTTGCAGCTAGGGTTGGAGGGGATCATGGTCATCAGCTGAAGATGGTAATTATGTTCATAAACATGTTTGTTTCTTAATTGATAGTAATTAGGGAGTTAATTTGTGGTAATTGTGATGGTAAATTAGTGATTAGTGGCCTGTCAATTTTCTTTTCTTTTTTTTTGTTTTTTTGTTTTTAATTTTAGATTTGCAATGCATTTGGCATATATAAGGTGTAATATTTTTATTTGTTACAACTTGATGACAAGTGCAAGATGCTAGATTAGTTGATACTAGAAACATTGCCTCGCTTTGCTTCGGCAATAAATATTGAGCTATATTATTTATTTTTTTCTAAGCAATTTGAGTTTTTAGTGAAATTTAAAAGAGCAATTTGTGTTTCTGTTAAAGACTATTAAATTTCAATGAAATTTGAAATATAAATAGTGTACAAATAAAAAAAAATATATATGTCTGCAAGATTGTTAAAATAAAAGTTCTCAAGAAAATATGATACTTTTTAAGTGTAAAAATAAAATAATATTTATATAATTTAGTTTGTTGTGATGTGTTAATATTAAATTAAACAGTTTCTATATAAAATTTGAATGAACTAGGTAAATTTTGTTTATGTATATTCTTTTAAGGTAAGATGAAGTCAAATTATCTAACTTTTGGATTATTGCTGGAAATGGCTAATCCGTGTTTGTAATTGAAACATGAGAGAAATGAAAAAAAAAAAAGAATTTAATTAATGTATTCATAACCTTAATAATAATTGTATGTATACTTATTCTTAATTATTCATCAATCAGAGAATAATTAATTAGTATGAAAAAAAAACTAGTACGTCTATAGATTTTTATGAGAATTAATATGAAAATTAGTACCAAATCAGTCTCATTTGATGATAAAATTCTGTGTGTAGAGCACTTAATTTATTTGTCTTTGCTTCATTTGTTGCTATGACATTATTCCATTATTATATTTCAAGAAGGGAAGGGAGTATGGAGATGGGCTGAGAGAGGGGCAAGGCAACAGATGGTTCCATGGGCCGAGTATATATATGGGCTTTATATCTTTTTCAATATGACTCCACTCCATCAAACTTTCCATTTTCAAATTTCATTTCCAAATTTCCCAGTGAGCACTTCTTCCTCTTCCTTGCGCATCTTCCTACTTGATCAGCCGATCTGATTTCGCACCTTGGTAGTGTTTAGTGTTTAGTGTTTAGTGTCTAGTGTCTAGGCCCAATCCGCCATGGCTAACTCGTATTTCTTCTCTATCTATCTAGCGCATCCGGTCCAAGGCGTATCGTTGACACTATGCCTCTCCTTTTTCGTCTAAATTCGCAACGACAATACCAAATCGAAGGGTTTTTGGGAGCCGATGTGCCAAAAGCCATTGAATGGTGCACGCACACCTCAGTCATGGTTTGTGAGCCTTTAGATTTGCGAGCATGACCTGTGTCTGATGGATCTTTTTCTTTGATATATTTATTTTCCCTTTTGTCCAAAGCAGGAGTTGAATTGTGTGCTACAAAATTTTTGCATTATGATTTCATTAAATTACAAAATGTATTTAGACTTTGTTATTTCCTTACAATATGTATTTAGACTTTGTTTATCAGTTGTTTCAATTAGTATTATTACTTTGTGATTAAGATGTTGTGACAAGCAAAAAAATTTGTTTTTGTAATATTATTAGTTTAAGAATTTGTCTTCCAAAAATTTATTCATAAATTGTATTACTGTTTTTGTATTGTAGATATTTAGACTTTGTTCAATGTGTAATAACCGTTTGCTAGTGTTGTAATTAAATTGCAATTAAACAGCCTTCATGTGTTTTCCATGAAGTCAAATGGGGATTTGATTTGGAAATTTGACCTTTATTACAATATGGAAGTTCGTTTCATGCAAATAATTTATCTATTCTAAGTATTAGGACTTCCCGTTGGAAGTATTTAGGCTTTGTTGTATATTTAATTAGCATTGACAGTGGAAATACTCATCAGCATGTTATTATGTGGAACGTATTATTATTTGCTTTCTAGATGGTAATGGGCCCTGATCAAAGTGGGGATTTGACTGAAGAACTTGTGGTGGGATACTAATATCTTCTCCCTTCTAAGTTCTAATAGCTTAGCAAGGTGTAATTGTAACCTCCTTGCGGAAAAATGACATATTAAAACATTTGGAATTATGCCAGTTTAATCACAACAAATTGAATAATATTGAATAATACAACATCCGTCCATAATTAAATGAATTTATACCATTTACAACTTGTCCCCAATTAAATGAACTTTACCAATTCGATATTATTTTTCTATTCGTCTCTTGTTTCTCCGATGTTATGATTACCCTTTTATCTATATTATTTAATTGGAACATTTATTATGTAATGATTACAAATTGAGGGCATAAAAGTAATTTTATTTTTTCACTAATTTCTTTGACTTTTCCTAAAAATTTATTTATTCATGGACATATGTAATATAAGTCTGCTCTGTCTCAGGCTCAGACCATTTAATTGAATAACATATATACGTCACCCTTCTGTTTTTAAAGCTGTCTTTCCTTGCCATTTTTCTGACGATGTTATTTAATTTAATGAAACGTACGACAAGAGACAAGTAAAATATAAAAGCATATTAGACTAAAATATAAAAAAACTAGAAAATTATTATAAGAAATTACACTGCTACCTAGCTATTTTTTAACTTTGAAGTCTGTTGAGTATCAGGGTTTTCTGAGACTTTTATACTTTGAAAAAAATAATATGGCAACATTTTTTTTTTTTGGGAGATGGTATAATTGGGTTATACTTAGTGCTGGTTTAACAAATACTGGATTTGGCAAATAAATACTAAAAAAGGTAAATTTATTCTTTTATATTGTAGACTCAATTTTTTTTTTTTTTTGAGGTAAAACATTATGAAGAGGTCCAATGTTGCTCATGAAATAAATAACATTTTCGTTCATCGTTCTCCTTAACAGATCAACAAAGAATATTGCTTCCGCTAAGGTTGGATCAAACAAACTCTTCAAACTTATGGTTGTTGGTTCTTTTTTCGGTTTTAGGAAATGATCTTTGTAACTATATTTTGAAAATTTGATCTCAATTGTAGACTCAATTTTTGACAGACCAGAAAAAAAAAAAAAATCGGGCTGAATTGAAATTAAAAAACCAAATTAATTGAGAATTTGAATGCGAGTAAAAATGTACAATTATTCCAAGTCTAATGATTCATCATTTAATTTCTCAACCATTTTAATTTCTTGGCAAAATTGATCACAGGACAAAGTTTCTCATGTAAACTCTAAATAAAGAGAAACATCTTGTGTCCATTGAAAAACTGCTCATATATCCGTAAAAGTGTACGGAATGTAACAAATATATCCTAAATGTAACAGATACTTTTTGAAGTGTAACCTATGGACGCTATGGATAGTTTTTCAATGAACACTATGTATTACTCATAAATAAAGTTGAGGAAATATATTACCAGGCAAGGTAGGTTTAGACTTTAGAGACAATTTGACAACAGAAGATCCGTGAGAAAGTGGAGTCAATTAAAAGAAGCTCATTTAAATAATGAATCTGGATACATCATTGTGAAATTGATGCTAATAAATATCTGTCATGCGGATGTAAATGGATCTGATCTTAATCTTAGAATAAGAGGGAACATAAAATCGACAATTAAAAACAAATCAAGTATTGACAATCAAATTAATTGAATTCACTTGAAATTGGGCCATGTTCCTGGATTCGAAAATGCACAAATTAAGGCCCATTTATCAGAAATTCATTCATTTTATGCCTGGTGAACACATTTACACAAGTTAGAGGAATGTCATTTCATAATTAACCCGAGCTGGTGATATAATTAGTATCTGTACATGAGAGTATGTAAATTTCTACTAAACGAACTGCAGTGGAAATGTATTTAAGGTGGATATGAACATTATAAACGTAAAGTGATAGTTCTTATGGTAAGGTTAATCCATTAAAACAAAATATACATTAGGTTAATTAATACAAAAAATAGGTCCAAGTAGCAAACTTGTCCTAGATGCAGCTAGCAATTTACATATATATAAAGAAAAAAAAAAAAAAAAAAAAAAGAAGATCACCAAACTAGTGATTTGGTCCCAAAAACTGAAGGAACTTTTCTGTTTCTTAAATGAGTTAAATATCAACTTAGATGCCCAGTTATGTCTCATAACTTCTCAACAGAACTAAGAGAGCATAACAAAACCAACATGCTAGCAATAAGCCAACACCTTGCACTTGGCAAGTCTGCAAGAATCTGCAGTTTACAAGAATAACGGCTACTTGTTAATAGGCTAAGAAGAAACACACGTATATGCTGTAACTAGTAATTACCTTTCCATTTGCAAATGGACAGTTTAATATCTATATTTTCTTTTTGTCAAACTATTTGTCAAAATATGCAAAATCAGAAACTTAAGACTATATCCACATAGCAGGCTGGAATTCAGTATCACAAAACAGAAATAGGAAGTTCAATTATCATATTATTCTGCCAAATGGTGATCCTGCTGGAGCAATGAGAGCAAGGTTTTGCATCACTCTAACTTGCCTTTCACTAAGCGGACCTCTTTCTTCTGCCATCTGTGGTGCTGTGTCCTTCACCTGCTGAAATGTTGGTTGCCAGCAAATTAGTGCTTACGAAGTCGATACTAAAAAAAATAAATAAATAAAATAGCACCATATCAGAAACAAGAATAAACAGTGATGTCTTTCATTTACGAGAATTTGCATACCAACATAGAGCATAGTCATGTGCATCCATCAAAAATGGTTCATTAATCTAAAACTAATACTAAGTCTATTAGTGAAAACTACTTTATCTACTGTGATTTTTTAATGGATTAATTGACTCAGATCTGAATACTGTACCCATTCTCCATTCTAATGAGTTGTCTTTTTACTAAAACTTGTAAAGTGCCACGGATATCTCCTCGCCCAGACGACCTTTAAAGCTTTTCTTGACAAATTTTTGGATTCAATATGATCAGAAGCATTTCACCTAGGGCAAAAATAGATATGTAAGATAAGAAGAATATTATGCTCACTTTTGCTGGGGTTTTTGCTTCCAAGTCGGGGCCCTTCGCTTTTTGGCATCCCTTGACAACTTTCTTCTCCACAAGCTTTGAATAAGAAATGTTCCTCTTCTGAGCTTCGTTGTTACTTGTTTTATCATTTCTATTGCTCTTCCCTTTTGAACCTGTACTGGGAAGTTTTGCAGCCATTTCTTCAGCATTTGATTCCATAGATCCAGAAGAACCACCTTTTTTGAAATCAGAGGTCTCTGATATCTTGCGTACAGTGCTTTTTGCAATTTCTCCACCACCTCGCAGTGTATCTTTGCTGATTTTTGGAGATTGAGTTCTTGGAGGATTATTTAATCCTCCAAAGATGATATCTCTGACAATTTTTCTAATCTCTAAATCCTTCGCTTTCAATTCTTCTTGATTTTTAAATGATGCTTCCATTTTTGCTTGATTTTCAGATAGTGATGCAACACGTGGGGACTGCCTCAAAATTGAACTATCATGGTTTCTAAATTCTAATTGTCTAGCAACTTTTTGCTTTTTACTATCAGGGGTTTTTGTGTTGGAAGCCATAGGTAAGGATTTTTTCTCTTCTTTGCTAAAATCCCACTTTTGTTTTCTCTTACTCAAAGCTTCTGTTTTCTCCTTATTGGTGCAAACCTTCCTAGCCTAAGAAACAAATTAAAAAATAAATAAATAAAGGAGCCAAGTATTTTATAATGTTCATGGATTAAATATATGAGATTATGTTGGTGTACATGGTACTCTCAAGTGTCCAATATAGTAAATATACTCTTTTAAAGCCTAGCATTTTTTAGTCTATTGCAGGAATAGCCATGTTTTATTGCTTTTAATTTCTTTATCGACTCACCATAGCAATGGAATCAGCTTCATTTCCATTCACTTCTTTGGTTAACTCACATTGTTGCTTCCTGTCCTTGGATACATCTGCATAATCAACAACTAAAAGTTGGATTGACCGTATATATGCTCTATGCAAAAGCAATTTATAGAGGTAGCTTAAAAATAAAAGATTCAACATTTCAAGAAAATGTTATTTTTATAGTATGACTGTTATTATATTTAGTTGTGAAAGTGTTCTCATCTTTTTACCAAATCAGGACTTTCTAAGCATCAATGTGGTAATGTACACTAATCAGAGTACTTAGTCACTAATTGTGAAACTCAAACTAAACTAATCAGTTTGTCTCAATTGAACCCCATCAGACCTTCTGCATCACATTATTGCAACCAAGAACACAGATCCATACTATTAGGCCATAAAAAATCAGCTCAGACCAGAACCCCACTCAATCTATTATGCATTTACATTATGGACAGAACTACGATCAAATCAACAGTAATGTATTACGTGAAACAGCTTTTTGTGGCTACCAAAATCATCTAGAGAGGATTTGAGGAGGACAAAAACCTTTGGTACTAACCTTCTGATTTTAATGAAAGCTGAGAATGTTCTTTTGATAACATCAGAGACATATCCTGCCAAATGCAATATTTTGATTCCATTAGAGACATGGAACAGAAGTCAAAATATGTGGAACACCCACTATTGCATTTTTCTAGCATTTCATTTTGAGAATGAAAACCGACAATACCTGTTCCAGAGATTCCAGGAACTTCTCCTTCATGGTCTTGTTTTCTCTCTTCAATATCTGCAAATTCATGAACAAATATTTGCATTTACAAAAGCCTTTACCAGATGATAATTAAATTTAATGGGGATTTTAACTTACATCTTCAAATTCAGAATTGGATTTAGAGCCATCCACATACACACTACAAAATGGCAAAGATGGATGTCAAATAAGTAAAGCAAAGTAAATTATACATGAAAAATAAGTATGAAAATATTGATACTCACTATTCATAACTGCCATATAGGCGAACTAGAAGTTTTCCTTTGAATTTCTTTCTTCGTTTAGCACTTACATATCCTTCATCTACAACCTTTAAAAAAATAAAAGAAAAAGAAAATTTCAATCGAAAAGTATAGTTGCTATTAACTCTTACCTAAATGATTATATTACTAGTAGCATTGTGATACTGCATCCTGTTACAGACCTGACCAATACCGGTCAGCCTTTAATATGTATAACGCCCACAATTTCCATCATAAAATTTATTCTGACAAAGTTATTGACACTATTGCCCCTGTACTAAGTATCTTGTTTCAGTCCAATAGCTTTCTAACCAGGAGAAAGAATTAACACATGACATATAAATCTTTTTCTGCTTTTAGCTTAAACCAAATATTAGGGCATATACAAACTAGATGAAAAATTAGCCATCATTCAACAAAAATAACTTCCATTACAATAGTTCGTAGTTGATTTGTAATCGCAAATTAGTGGAAATTACCTCCTGCTTCAGCATGAAAAATCACAGGAACATGAAAATTAAGTATGACCAGAACATTAAAACCATATATGTGTGTGGGAAGGCTTTTTTTTCCTTTTTTTTTTTTTTACCTGAGCAGGCCACCAAGAAGACTCATGAATTTCAACCCACATTAAATCCCCTTGTTTGAATTGCTGATTAAGAATCTCAGTTTTCATTCCTTTTTCTTCAGCAGATCCATCAACTGCATTTCCGTCTAATTTTCTTTTGCTCATTTATATTTCTAAATCGTCAATCCACCTTCATTATTGCAAAACAAAGTCATACAAAGAGCTCATCTGGTACGAATACAAATACAAATCTAAAAGATTTCTCTTCCTATCTTACTAACTTGAGCTAAAAGAACCTCTCTTCCATTTAGTACTATTTAGTTATAATTGACCATACATGAAACCTTCATTTAAAAAATAAAGTCAATTGAAGCTTATGGTCTTCAATTGGACGGGTGAATTTTAATCCAAATAAAGAAATTCCATGGATTATTTTCTCTTCTCAGTAAGAGACAATAGAAAGAAACCTGTCATACAAGGTAACAAGTAAGAAATTACACAAAGTCAGAAGTAAAAATACTTGTGTCCATTTTTACCCTTGAAATCGAGTCACCATTGGATAAAAACTATAACTCTTTCAGATAACAACACTTCAATTTAACCTATCAATCTTAGCAAAAGCTCTCTCCTAATCCTTTGATCTACAAGAGGTAATCGCAGAGTGGGAATGGGAGGGGAAGAATAACCGGAGCTGTCAAAACCATTTTACTTCAACCACAACTTCAAAATTTGAAGATGCTAGAAGGGGAAGAGTAAAAAAATCCTTTTTATGTTTGATTATGGAAAAAGTTGTAATTATATGAGGAATAACTATCACTTGTAAGAAATGGGGATAACTTTGTCCATTTCTTAAACCTAGCTTTTTTAAACCTATCAAATTCTTATTCCAATTTTACCCCTCAAATTAGGGTTTTGGAATCCTAGAAAAGGGGATGTATTGGCAATGTATGGGCGGATATTGAAGTCACGGCATTTGAATTACAACATAAATAAATAGTATTTTTTTTTCTAGCCATCTGAACTACCACCCGTTCCCACAAATCAGCTAAATAAGATGAATTTTACTCAAATGATCCCACTAAAAAGAATATCACCCAATATTAGATTCATCTATAACCGGTAAAATTGTTTGGGTACAATCATGATATCAACACTAAAGTTTGAAAAAAAAAATAAAAAAGCCCATGCCAAAAATGGGCAGAAGCAGAAGAAGTTTCAAAAAGGGGGGGAGGCGCAATAGGTTTCCTTTAGCAGCATTTCTTGTCATTTGAAACTCACCCCAAGATAGCAAATGGTGGTGGTAGTCACTACTCAGACAATTTGGACAACGTGAGCGGCGAAGGAAGAGAAAGGAGAGTAGAAGTAGTAGTAGAAGTAGTACCTGGTTGGTGTGAAGTAGAGGAGGAGCTAGGGAACTGAGAATTCTCCGGAGAAGGAACGAGAATTGCCTTCGCCGACGCGCCTCACTCACGCACTCGCCACTCTCACCACCTCGCCCTACACAGCTACACTACACTGGCTTCATATCCTCTGTAGCGCTGCATTGCGTAGCGCAGGATGTGAACCGTTAGATCATCTCGGGATCTGTGCTGGCTAGAATCTTGAGATGATCTAACGGTTCACATCCTGCGCTGCACAATGCAGCGCTACACTACACTACAGGGGTAAAACAGTTTTATGGACTCCAAAACTTTTCTCACTGCGCTCATGAAATCAATCAGGAATCATGATGATGATCAAGCGAATTTCATAAAGTTTTTTTTCTTTTTCACTTTTCAGTCTATCCTTATTTAATACGTTGTACTTCTTCCGTCCCATAATAAATAGATTTATACCCCTTCAACTTTGTCTTTTAATAAATAAATTTTGAATCCACTTTCTTTCTCAAAAAAAATATATATATATTACGAAATTCCCAAAATGCCCCTCGTCTCCTTCTAAGAATATTCACTTTTCTACCAATTGAGGGCATAAAAGTAATTTCACTCTTCCACTATTTTCTTTTACTTTTGCTACAAATTCATTTTTTTTGGGACAGAGGAAGTAGATAATAATTTTTTTTTTTGAAATAAGTGAACAAAATTGCCTACCGTTTCCTATTTCATTTAAAGCAACATCAGTTCTTACAGTCTACTTAACCTAATATCAATCCATTAAGACAGAAACCAAATATGGAATCTGTATAATACCAAATATTTAATAATAAACTAATAAAGAACTTACGCCTTGCTTTGAGCTGAAATTGTTATTTCTTATAATAAATTTTTAAGATAATATGTAATAAGTCTTAAATTGAGAAAATTTATATGGGCCTTAAGTTTTAATAAGTTGAGACATTAAAGTACGTCAATGGTGGTGATCAATATAAGTAAACAATCAACGACTGAGATAGACCTTTCCTGTCAAAAAATCTAATATGCTTTTATTAGGAGTAAGGATTAATAATTATAAGAGTGTTACCTGGTGTTCACTAGGAGTGGCAAAAAAACTCGTAGCTCGTAGCTCGCTCGCTATTGGCTCGGGATCGACTCGCTATTGGCTCGTCGTTAAGCTCGTTAAGCTAATGAGCCGAGCTTGAGCTTAGCATTGCTCGGTTCGTTAAACTCGTTTGGCTCGATAAATTATTACTAATTCCAATTCGTACTACTCTTATCGTAAAATTATTAATATATTATACAACATATAGTCTAATTTATATATATAATTGTTATGTATAATGTGTATGAACATATTTTTGTTAGTCCTTTTGTTGATTTTTATATAATTTTTGATATAATATACTTAAAAGTTTATTATTAAAAAATAAACGAGTTTAACGAGCCAGCTCGGTCAGCTCATTAATTAAACGAGCCGAGCTCAAGCTTGTGTTTTTGGCTCGTTAATTAAACGAGCCGAGTTTGAGCTTAGCCTAGCTCGGCTCGGCTCGTCTCATTTACACCCCTGGCATCCACAGAATGAATATCCCTAGAGTTAATAACAAATTTGAGGTAAAAATTTAATAATAAGAGTGTTATCTGGTGCCCATAGAATGAATATCCACAGAGTTAATAACATAGTAATTCTATAGACGCAAGATATTTCTCTAATAAAAATATGCATAATTTTTAAATATTTTATACCTAGTGTTTATTTGTAAATAACGACATTCACGTTATAGAATCATTATCGTTATTCCATCAAAAAAAATTAATCATTATCGTTAAACTCAGAATTGGAATACTGGAGAATATTCTCGGCAGCCTCGATGGGCCTATCTTTCGAAGGAGCACGAAAATTAGTTTCAAACACCAAATATTTGGAAGTCTCAAAACGAACAAAACATAAATTAGTTCCAAGCACCAAATATCTAAAAGTTTGTAAATGAACAAAACCGCACTCTAAGCTAAGTTTCAAGGGCAATTGAAACTGTGATATTGCAGGTTACACTAGTTGAATTGACAAAAGTGTTCGACACATGAGTACGCACGCTTTAATATGCAAGTATGTAAGTGTTTGTGTCTAGATGTGTCTGCACGTGGCGTGTTCGTGTGTTTCTCGTGGCGTGTTTCAAGCTTGACGTGTTTTACCTCTATATAATTTCAACACATTCAAACGTGCACGTTTAAACATGCACAAACATGTGCGCGCAACACATGAACACGCATGTACAACATATATAGAAACACGTACACAAATATATTTCTGATACATAATAATACATCTATTTATTTATTGTATTATCCTATTTAATGTTTTGTTTTTCGGACTTTTTAAAAAAAAATGTTTTAAGCATTTTTCAGATTTTATGATATTTTTAGACTATTTTCTTATTTTTTTCTGAATTTTATCATTCTTACAAGTCTTTTTAAGTAAGTTCCAAATGCGTGTTAATAAGTGTTGACACGTGATTACATGAACATGCATAAACACACACGTATAAGCACGTCAATACGTGTTGCACGAACACGTAAAGTGTCCAACACAAGACGTGTTTGCATGTAACACACAAAAAGCACACATTTATCAATTCACAAGCTTACACCACATTACAAATTTTGCTCGTCTCAAAAAACTAGAATTGGTAGATAATTTGACATTTTAGGTCACATTGTAAAAGTGAGGTTTATTTTATTTATTTATTTATTTATTTATTTATTTTGCCTATATACGACACTTTAATCAAGATGAGGTTTAGTGTGGAGGTAATACAGCTTTACTGTTTGAGTGTTTGAAGGTTAGAAGTTATATCCTTTATTAATTATTAATTTAGTACTAGTAAAGAGAGCTCACACGTTGCTTTGGACTGAAATTGTTATTTCTTATAATAAATTTGTAAGATAATATGTAATGGGCCTTATATTGAGAAAAATGATATGGGCCTTAAATTTTAATGAGCTGAGACATTAACGTCAACAGGCATTAACGTGAATCAACGGTTTTGATCTATCCAAAAAAATAATCAACGGCTCAGGTTTCTTATTTGGGGAAGATAGCCCTTTCATATCATTTTTTTCAATATGCTTTTATATATAGTAAGGATTAGTACCAGTTGAAAAATAATGTTAAATAATAACTACAAATTAATATAGATGTGTAGGCAAAGTCAAATGGTATCAATCACTATGTATGTTGACAACATAATTTTTTTTTACGATCCACAATAAAATAAAGATTTTTATTCTGATTTATGTTGAAATAATTTTTTTTCCAATATGCTTTGTTTTGTGAACTTGGGCGTCTAGAATTTTGCAATTTCAAACTTTGTTCTTTGTGATTTTACGCTGTGAATGGTGGTGTTTTTAAAAATAAGCATAGGATTTGTTGAATATATGATTCATTAAATATATTTGATTATTCATATATCAATTGGCATGGACTAATAAAAAATGGGTCATGAACTCATGATATTAGCCGCTAAAAATCTCCCCAAAAATCTTTTAAAAGATTTCCTCATATTCTACCACGTGCACTGCACCTCAAAAGTGATCATACTAAATATTATTTATGAATATACCAGATGCAAAAGTACTAGTAGAAAATTTTAGCTCTTCAAAAAGTGATTATACTAAATATTATTAGTGAGTATATCAAATGTAAAATTATTTATACAAAATTTTTTATAGTAGTTATATCAAGATATTTTGTTTGCACAAGTTTGAAAAGTGATTAGACAAGTGAAAGAAACTTTAGATATTAAGTTGTATATCACAAAATATAAACACTTGGATTGAGAGAATATTATTGAGATCGTTAAGGAGAATTTTTTAGGGAATAGAATAATTTCTCATAAAGAATTACATTTGCTTAAGTGAACATTTTTACCTTTTTTATAGTAAAGAACGGCAATGATATCATTCTCTATTTAATAGCCGCGGTCCACCAAAATAATAGTCGATATTTTGTGAGAAAGGTTCTGAAGAAAAAAAAATATATTTTATCAACAATTTTTATAGTTTATTTCAAAGTATTATCTGAAGAAAGGTTCTGATACGGTACAATCTGAAGAAAAAAAAAATATAGTTTATTTCAAAGTATATTTTATCAACAATTTTTGCACATATAAATTCAATTTACTTCATTTCTATAATTATAAATCATCACAAAAGTATAAAATTCAGATTCCCATTAGACTTTTATCCTTATTTATTTAAAATCTAATTGCCAGTTATGCCTCAATCTCCATTTTCTCATTAAGGATGTAGAACCTTTCAATTAGTTATTTTTATTCCTAGCTCACAGTATGACATATCGATATATCCAGAATCATACATCCTTGCCTCTCTCTTATAAATTGTAATACGGTAGAGCATCAACATGGCAAATAAGCAGACACCAAAATCAGTATCATGCAGCTAAAATTCCGATGTTAGATTGGCACCAGAGTGATACATGCTATGGTCAGATCCTTGGCACAAGGCAATCTAATTCTAGTTACAAGTAACTACACAACATGAACAGCACCAACGATACACAACAGGGACAGCATGCGGGATGATGTGAACTGAGAAATGGAAAACTACTAACAAGCAACCTAACAACAACATAGAAGAAAAGAAAAGAAAAGAAAAGAAAAAAAAAAAAAAAAACTACATCTTGACAACTACACTACAATTCAACCATAACATGAACCCTAAATTCCGAGTGTCTTAATTTTTTCAACAGCTTTTAAACTGGCTCCCAGCCAAATGCTAGATTACATCATAACACACAGTGAAGCACTTTACCGACCTTCCAGCTGTACAAGCGCAATTCTTGCTCCACCCCTAAAAAAACTTTGAGATTTCTCCTCTTTCGGCTCATCGTTGGACAAAATACTCGATTAATTTCATTATTTCAACCAACCGTCAATTCATATCTACCACCACTGTTTCCATAGTTGCATTTACTCTCTTTTTAGCCACCATTTTTTTAGTGTAACTCGCTGAGTCGGCCTCATTCTTTCGTGGACGACCACGACCTCTCTTTACTGGTTGACTACTCGGTGAATCAACAGCACCTTCAGTGGTACCAGGAGCTGTACCTTCAGTAGGACCAGGAACAGTACCTTCTGCAGGACCATGGACAGAACCTTCGGCAGGATCAGGAACAGTACCTTCGGTAGTACCGGGAACATTACCTTCGGCTGTACCAGGAACGGTACCTTCAGTACTTCCCCAACTTATACTTGACATAACCGCAGCTGATTCGCTCGCAACGATGGGTACATCTACTAAGCCAGATTCAGGTGTACGAAATGTTGCTGGACTTGGATAATTTTTACGCGGGCGACCTGGTCCGCGCTTTGCAGGAAAAGTATTTGGCGTGCCATTGCCAGTTCCAGTACCATTAACACTATCTCCTCCTTTCTTCAACAGAATCACACTGGTCTGTGTGTTTATTATAGGCATTGCATGCATGCCTGAACTCGGCGGATTCTTGCGAGGCCGACCAGGAGGCCGACCCCGACCCCGGCCCCGACCCCGCTTTCCAGGAAAAGTATTTGGAGTGCGAGTGACATTAACATTCCTTTGTCCTAATTTTGGTGAAACCAAACTTGGCTGTGTACTTGGTACCTTTACTAGACTAGATCCAGGTGTTGCAGGTGTACCAGTAACTGGTGGATTCTTACGTGGCCGACCCCGCCCCCGCTTTCCAGGAGTAAATGATGCACCACTTCCAGTACCAATACCAGAACCATTAACCCTCTCTCCTCCTATCTTCGCCGGAACCACAGCAGGTTGAGCAGCCGGTAAAGAAGCAGTCCCAAGCTGTGAGCCCAGACCATACATTCCGCCATACCCAGGCCCACCAGGAAACCCTAGAGGGAAAAACCCCCAGGTGCAGTAATACATATCGGTATCCGGCACAATTGGCGGCGGCTCATTCATCGCCGCAGCGAAGAACGGGCGGCGGCAGCTATGGCAAAGCAAATACTGCCCCTCGCACAGCCGCCCGTACTGATGCACATGACAACAAGTGGTGCACATGGTCCAGAAATAAGTCGGCTTGGCCACAGATTTACTGGACTTAACCGACGAGGATTCCCCTCTAACAGGGGCCGATTTGGGAGTCTTACCAACCCTAGGCAATTTCGCAGGCTTTACTTTTACCGGGGTTTTACGCGGAGAGGAGGAAACAGGCGGCGGCAGCGGCGGGGGAGGTGGAGACGGCGACCTAGGTTTCAATTTGGGCCTCGCGAGCTCCAATTCTTTATCAAAGAGCGCCTTGGAAGCGGGATCTGCGAGCACATTCCAGGCATCGGAAACTAGCTTGGCGGCGTCGGTGAAGGCGGGCGTGGGAGGGTCGCGAACGAGGAGCAACGAGAGGCGCTGGTAGTGGAGGGCGACAGCGGCGGGGTCGAGCGAGGAGGGGAGAGAGGAGTCGAGACCTAGCACGGCGTAGTAGTCGGGGTGGCCGTTGATGAGACGGAGCTGCACGGACTGGAGGACCTCGGCAGCGGCGACGAGCTCCTCGGCGCCGGGGACGTGGGGGTCGGCGGAGACGGACTGGTCGACGAACTGCTTGCAGCCCTCGAAGTCGCGGGCCTCTAGGAGCTTGCCGGCGACGCCGAGCCAGCGCTCGGCCTCCTGGCGACGAGGTCCGCCGCCGCCGCCACCGCTGCCGCCGCCGTGGGAGGTCATGGCCAGCGAGCGAGGGTTTCGGGAGATCGGATTCGGATTCGGAGGCGGAGCTGCGAAGCAAAGAAAAAGAAAAGCAAAGGGTTAGTTAGTTAATCTTCTTTCTTTTGTTTTTTTTATTTACGGATTGGTCCTGCGGGGGATCTGAAATGAGAAAACTTTTCCCAGATGAAATCCCATATCTCCGTCGATAATACGGGAGGGATCATCCCCTGACTGCATTGTGCAGTTCACGGCCTCAGCTGTTGGATCATCTCGAGATGCGCGCTTGCACGAATGTCGAGTCTATCCAACGGCACCGGATATGAATTCGATAATACGGACATACATGCATACGGTTTCTAGGGAGGGAGTCGCGGAGTCAGTGAAGAAGTGGAGAGTGGAGAGTGAAGACTGAAGACTGAGTAGAGTAGTACTGAGGCTGACATATGGGACCCACGTCATGGATTTTATTTATTTTTGTTTATTTATTTTGGTAGCGAAGAGGAAGAGGAATAGAGGATGGTTGCTGCTGCTTTATCTTTGGCATTTTATCCTTTATTTGTTGAGTTGTTGTGTAATCTCTTATCTGTAATCTGCTGGTTGTTAATAACAAAGAATAATGAGCTAGTAGTTCCCTGATCGAAAAGTATGATAAAATAACACAAGTGGCGTCTAGAATATTATTATATTATTATATTTGACACATTGCACGTATCTCAATATCACTGATACTGTGACACTGTGCCCCTGTATTGTTAGTGAGTCTAGTGACCCATCATCCATGACCATAAGGCGCAAAATTCCACATAGATAATTAAGCACATCAGCCCCTAGTTTTTAGTTGGCCCAAGAATGCCTGCTGCTGCTGCTGCTGCTGCTCTTAGATAAATGAAATCTCATTTTATACCTGATCGAATCTACCATTTTTTTTTTTTTTTTTTTTTTTACGAATCAACATTTTACCAAGCATTCAAAAAAAAAAAAAAAAACATTTTACCATAAAGGGATTTTAAAAAAAATAATATTACCAGAAAGAATGTAACTTTTGTGAAAATTTATCCTGAAGTCTTTTACATTATCATTTTGCAATTATTATTCTATGTATTTATAAGATCCCATAAATACATGTTATGCTATTTTTTTTTTTTTTTTTTTGAGATAAAGATGAGGGTCAAACCACTCAAATTTAAATGTCTATAAAAGACCCCCCCATCCAGGTTTCGAACCCACGACCTCCCACACGGAAAGCGTTGCCTTTAGCCACTAGACTAAAGGCTGGTTCTTTAATTGCACAAGAAAGATTGAATGATTAGAAACTTAATTAACAGGCCTAAAATTTCTCTGCATCAAAATTCAATTTAAAGAATTGACTATCTTATCGAATACAACAAACAATCCTATGGTTTTCTATGGACTGCAGAAACAAAATCCTAATCCTACAATTGCCTCTAGCATTTAATAAAGCTCACTATCAATAATCGGCATTTCCCTCTTACCTACATATATACTGTGACTAGAAACAATGGAAAACAATGCATGCATAAAAAGAAAATAGTTAGTCAGGGCTTAAATTTTATATTTTCTCGTCTTCCAACTGAATACACTGCATGTGTAGAACACTGTGCCGGCTATAACAAGTACACCAACATACACTGAAACTGTAGATGCACAAAGGTAGAGATACCTGCAAGCAATTAAATTTGAAACTGTTAAGTATTCAAATTCAGATTCTAAACACAATGAATAAGAAATACTGGTCCAACTCAATTTTACATTGGTAATGAATCAGTCTTTGCACTAATACTAGGAACAAATATCCTGTATACTGGTTGCAATGAAGACCTGACCGTTAGGGTGGAATGACATAATTCTAGTATTATCAGGTACCTTTATCTACAATTTAGAAACAATATGACAACTTACTTGGGTGAAAAAACACTCCAAACAAAGAGATGATTTCTCATGAGAAGCAAAACCACTGTAAACGAAGTCATCGCAACTGAATTAGCTACCAGAGGAACCAAACATGGGAATGTAATCATTCTTTCCAGCAATGCTCTCCATTCAAACTTCTCTTTGGATGAGACAACTCCACCGTCTACCATAGCAGATATGCACATCACGGTACCAAGATGAAATAGTATAGGCGATGCGTATGTAATGCAGAACATAAGGATCCCAGAAAAAAATGTGGAATAACTTGAGATACCCTTTTGACATGGAAAGGCAGACAACAATTAATAATCAGAACAAAGTAGCAATAAGGTCATCACAATAAATGTTGATAAATTTGCGGTTTAGGATGTTTACAATGAAAGCACCAGCAACATCAATAGTTGCAAGGCTGTTGGTGTTTCCAAGCCCAAAATGTCCAGCAAGGCCTAAGAAATGAATAGCAGCAACCTAGAAATTTTAAGAAAGGCACAGAAGTTAAAACGGTTATTTACAAAATTTCAATGTACAATGACTGCTTTAGGATTTGAAAATAAAAGAAAAAGAATATAAAAACTTACTGAAAGCTTTTCAGATCTATTTAATTTGGATAAAAAAAATACCTTGACCCAATCCTTGTGTAGGGATCCGGCTGTCGCAAAAGAACTTAAACATGCCTGAAGTTGCATATAAATTAACAAAAGTGGTATTGCATTCACCGGTTGTTGGAGAAGCAGTTGCAAGAGACACCAGAATGCAACATAGGTTGACCCAATTGCATAGATACAGTCTCTAATACCCAAGAAAGAATCCCTCTTAGTTATATTAGAAGCTGACCAAGCCCAAGGCAAGACAATCAAAGATGAGACTACTGAAATGCCCCCAATAACGTAGACAGCTTGCGGTATCCATGTGGTCCCAGGGTCCACGGGCATTGTATTAGACATGCTATTTTTTATGGATTGGAATAGAACCAGACATGCTCCTATGAGAAGGTTTAACCATAAAACTAACATAAAACGAGGTCTTAGAATAGAGACTGAACTTGAGTAGAGAGCAAAAAGGGATAGAGCGGAGGCTATGTGTAGAAATGTTATGGTGGATGGACTGGACTGCAAAAGTAGCTTTGAAATATCAGGAAGGTGGGTCCAGTTGATGCCACCCTGATACCAGCCTCTTAAAATTCTTCCAAAAATGAGAACCAAAATGACAGGAGATGTTACTTTTAACAAGTTTGCATTTGCTCCTTTTAGTTGATTTCGGACTCGCAAGAAAAGAAATATTAAATAAAGGGTTGATGTGAGGAAATGCCATGTGTATTGCTCTTCTTCAACAAAAGAGCTTGAGCCAAAACTTATGGCATGGAGGAGGATCACTATAAAAACAAAGATATCTTCTAGACACCACATATTATTGTATCTTTTGCGAAACAACCGAATTGTGAGTCCTATGAATAGAAAGCAAGACATAAGCATCAGAACAACTGCACACAGGAGGATGTGGACAGGTTTCTGCAATCAACATAAAAAAAGATGGTAAGATATCTGAAGTTTTGAAGACGAGAAGAAAAGGTGAGTAAATTTAACTTCAGAAATAAAAGTAAATTACTACTTGCCCAATATGGTAACTGTCTGGTTACATTTTGGTGGAACAATCAGGTTCAATTTTTACTTTCCTCTGTATGGTTTTGTCCCAACATTTAGAGGACTGTTACTGATTACTAGTGTTACTATCTTAGTAATTGACACCAATATTAAAGATAATGAACTGTGAACCAGAAAAACATACATCTGTGGCTCTATGAGACAACCACTCACTAGCAGTTCTCAGGAATAACTCATACGAGTCAGAAGCAATTTCAAGGTAATCAGCTCTGCAAAATAGTAAATAAAATTAGAACAAAATGGTTCTTATTTCCTTCAACAAGTTCTTGTCAAAATGGTTAGAACAATTCAACAAATAACTAATTCTAAATTTCTGTATGAAATTATTGATAATTTCACACAACAACAACAAAGCCTTTAATCCCAAGAAAGTTGGTGTAGGCTAGAAATGGAACCCAAGTAGTAAATTATCAATAATTTTATGTAATAATATATTTTATTATCTATTTGTTAGTTATTTTCTTATTAGCCTATTAGGTTGGAGGCAATGTAAGAACCAAGAAACAAATGAACACTTGGATATCACAATCTCAAAACAAATAACAGTAAAAACAAATTCCGAAATCTTGGTTGAAAACTTACCTCAGACTAGTATTATGCTCAAGACTCCACGAATTGTGTGCAGCAACAGCTTTTGATAATAGATTACAAAATCTGGCATCTATGGACTTGGGAAGAAAATCACTTCCTGAATCCAGACTAGATGTAGAAGAACTTGTATAATCACAACATAAGCGAGGTAGATTGGCTCTTAATAACCTCAGTAATTGCAACGAGTTTAGCTCCAATGCCCTTAACTTATGTTGCTCTGGTTAAGGAAAGGCCCAAAATGAATATACTTTGTTTCACGGGAATCCATAAATTCAAGAGAAATTTCAAAAAGAAATAGTGATCATTTGAGAAAGAACTCAACTAGTGGACTTTCATACATTAAGGGCCACACAGTTTTGCACAGTCACACAGTGATTTGGTAACAGAGACCTCATTTAAAAATTGACAAAAAAGTATACTCTTTTTAAATAATAGACAAAGACCACTCCAACTAAAGGGAATTTGTGTTTCATTGCTTTATTATTTCTACAAAGGACGTTAACTTTCTTTTTCAACATTATCAAGATTGATCTTCTTTCCTTCTATTTTGAAATAAAATAATGGCAAGTTGTGCTATTTCTTTATACAGTTTTAAATTTTGGCCTTTCCTCCAGGGTTTGGACATGTTACTTGACATTAAGAATTGTCAAATGAAGCTCACCTGGCAAAGACTGAAAGACATCTGTTATCATGACTCCTATGTTATTTTTTGGGATAGGTACACCGAGCAAAAGAGCAAGGGTCGGAGTTATATCTACCTGGAAAAGAAATTATGTTATGTAGAAGTATCATTATATGTTTGACGCTACAAGGAAGCAAAAATTTAGTTCTGTTGTTCGGAGCTGAAATGGTTAGCTAGCTGTCAGTCTAGTTTTATTACAGAATTTATAAGGATTAATGTGCCAACAAGAGCCTGATTTAAACTTGTCGATGTAGATAATCAGTTCATATTTTGACAACTTGCAATACAATATTACTTGAATTTGATGATATATTTTGTGCGAGTCTATAGATATACCTGAGAAACTTCATTATTGACATTTTTACCAAGGGAATTCCCAATACCATGACCAACAAAAAGAGCCAGCGAATCAGTCTCTTCATATGATGACCCGCCATGGTTACCTGCCTCAGTCATGCCATGGTCGCTAACTACAACCTAAGAGGAGAATTATAATGATATCAGTCTAGCTTACTTTGGGTTATGCATAAACTAGGCGGTTGAACATTGGCAAAATGCGAAATGATGGTTTTGCATATACCAAGTATTTCTCTTTATTTACAGAATGTACCCAAAATTGGATAATTGAAGGACATTCTGATGTTAACATTTTCAGAAATCCTACCCAGACCCAATCTAATAAAAAATTGTATTGGCCTGTCCAGATTAATGTCAGTGTCATAGTCCTGAAGTGCCTGTTCATACCATTTTATACAAATCAGTCCACGGCTTCTTTACAAAGAAAAAAAAAAAAACCCTCAGCAATAATATATGATAATTCAAAAAGTATGAAAAAAGTTATAATCGCAAACCAAAAGGGTTTGGCTGTGATCGTTCTTGTGAGGAATAATGCTTTGCATATGGATTTTTTTAATGATGTCATCCATCTCCTTCAGCTTAGGTGCCATCAAGATGCTGTCATTAGACAAACACAGTTTCAGTTAATTCAGACACTAATATAAATATGGATATAATATTAGTTATAGTCTGAGTAAGTTAGTTTACCTCTGACGCCCTCCAATATGCCCGACATGATCTAAGCCTAGGTAGTGAAGAATCTACAAGGAAAATATCATGAGAACCACATACCACTTCTATACCAATGGCAAACTAATACACTGTGCTTGTAGTATAAAGGGTGAATTATCATGGCAGGCTATCTCCTGTTCTGTTTCAAATAATAGGATATGATGCAAGTTGCTTTATAGTATGAAATAATTGCATGATTGTGCCAGTCTCTGGTTCTTCTGTTAATTAGTAGTGGCAACAACGTACTTAATGAATGTCAATGAGAACCTTTACTGAAAAGAGTGACAAGTGAATGTACCAATTCTAGATTTGATAGTAAATTAATTTGGCAGTGATAATTAGAACTTGTTATTTGCAAATAAATTAATACCAAGAGGTTCCAGTCTTCTGCAGCAAGCTCAACATCTAGATGACGAGTAACATTTGAATCAACCTCAATCGTGTCCTTAACCTGATGAAGATAACTAGTCACTTTTAAATCACAACAAAGCCTCTAGTCCCAAACAAGCCGGGGTAGGCTAAAATAGTCACTTTTCAAAAAGAAATATATAAGTAAATGATAAAAAAGCAAAGAAAGCATTCTTCACTACTAATGAACTGTGAGGTGTGAATCATTAAGAAAAGCATAGACATATAGGAACGTTAGTTTAAAAACACACACGCGCGTGTACACACACACACATGCACAGAGCGATGAAATAAATGCGAAATTAAGTGGAAATGAAGTTGTGGGTTCCTTTTTTTTTTTCTAAACCTATTTGGATGTATCTTGAGCTTACAGTGTATACTTAAAAGTTTTTAAATAATAATTTGTTAGGGACTTACAAAAAAGCTGCTAACTCCATCTTGTCTGGAGAATATATTTGGAAATAATTTAATCCATGTCTCATCCCCAAGCATAACCAATCTCCAGCCAATGCGATACAACTGATCTGCATTTAAGACCAGTAAATAACTGCTCCTTTATTTAAATCCATATGCTATTGAGCTATAAAGGATAGAAACTGACCAAGGAGATTGTCATCTAAGAAGGCTTGAGTGTTGAAGTTGAATGCTACATCTAAGAAACCCCCAATTGCACCAGATACCATAGCCTAAGGAGGGAGAAGATAATACATACAGTAAGCATATTCCAAAAATACAAACAACAATCGATAAGTGCAAACAGGAACAATTGAAATGTGAGGTACAGTATACACAGTTCCGGCTATCAATATATTGTGAAATTATGCACCATATGGCCTCCCAATACCACCAATCAATATAATATACAACAAATAACTGTTAACATCAAACTGCTTTAAACCATGATAAATGCAGTGAAAGCTGATGAATTCAAATACTCCCCTAAAAACAACAAAATTTTAGCTCATTTCAATTCCCCTTTTACTTGACAAAAGAAATTTAACATGATCCTTCTTCATCTTTTTAGAGAGAAATGTTAGAATAAGCGTTTATGACGTTTCTCAAAATGAAATTAAAATGGTACATTTGATCTCCAATTCACCAGATACCCGATTAGCTGGCCATTCATAGTAATTTTTTACTTTTGTAAGTGGTCATCATTTCTTATTTGGGAATATTCAAGGCACTTCACTTAATTGCTGCTCTTACTTTCAATCGGGGCATTGTAACAGTAGGAGGTGCAGCTTTTGCATGAAAACCAGCAGCCAAGTTATTTGACAGTAAATACTGCGTATACGGCATTGCATCCATCATATCTTTAGCTGGTGCCTTTTTACCTTTTCCAAGTAAAAATTCAGCCGGTAACCCATCAATAACCTAAACTGACAACAAAACCATTTACAAAAGCATGAACGGAAGGTAATTTGAGTGGAGGAGAAATAATTCTTAGCGATGCTATTTCATTATTCTAATAGCTTACAACAACATACCATAAGTATCAGCCGGTCATAGACAGGGGGTATATTAGAGAGTTCCTGGTAAAGAAAACATAGTTATATAAACCTTGACAGATTAGTTGTAACAGAAAGATATAAAAGCATAATCACATTACTCAGGTCACATCTTAGTAGCTCAAGTAGCTTCAAATTCACTAATATAGTATCAACCCAGTACATTTAATTGATTAAACTAGTCCATCTGAATGTGTTTAATTAACAGTACAAGTTTTTCAATTTGCTTCAGCAATGTATCCAAGCCTTTAATTTTGGTTAATCAAAGTTGTAATCTGGTACAGTAGACAGCAGTTGAGGATCCAAAACAACAAATCTTATGATGCTTTGATACATACAGAGCAATGCGTACTGTACTCATTACTCACTAGTAGTACATTCACTAAACAATACGGAATGAAACACATTGCATGAAGAACTACCTCATACAAAGACTTGAGCTGGTCGGAAGAAAGATCCGTGCCTTCAGCATTGGCATCACCAACTGGATCGCAACTCGGCATCCGGTAACTCTCCGAACCACTGCACCATTTCAAACAGCACAAGATCAGAGATGAGAGCACAAGCAACAAATTCCATTACCATTGCACAATCGACAGATCATACTAATAGAGGCGGAGCAAGCACCTGAAGCCAGGGAGAGTGGGCTTGACGGGAAAGAACCCGTATAAGAAGAGCGAGATCCCAGCGATCTGAAGCAGCGCCGCCGCCACAGCGCCAGCGCCCATCGCCATCGCCGAGCATCTCGGAGAAGAACGCATTGATCTGAGATGGCGCAAAAGGAGAAGGAATGAATTGATCTGAGCTGAGGAGTGACTGAGCGAGTGGTCATCCCCTGAATTACTGCATTGTGCGGTACACAACGTCAGCCGTTGGATCATCTCGATATCCGCGTTAGCACGAATATCGAGACAATCCAACGGCTGACATTGTGAACTGCACAATGTAGTATGTCTGGGGATATGAATTCGTGACGGAGCCCTTCCAGTTCAGATCCTCTGCAGCAGTGTAATGCGCAGTGAAGCACGTATATTGATGGATCGCCTCGATATCCGGGTATGCACGAATCTTGGGATAATTTAACGACCCATGTTCTTTACTGCATTCTGCAATCTGCACTGCAAAGAGTTTTGGTTTACAGCTGTTTCAGCGAACTTCCTTTACTGCGGATTCTGTGGACTCCTTTTGTTCAGTTTGGTGAGGCGAGTTATAGGACACATTTGTTCAGTTTTACGACTCGCCTCACCAAACTGTTCCGTCTCCGTCTCCAGCTTCTATTATTCTTTTTCTTATCCACCGTACTGTGCGGTCAAGCGTATAAGTCCATAGGATTATATCACGATCCGTGCAGACTTGGATCGCGAGACGATCCAACGGTTCAATTGCAGAATGCCTTGGTGATATAAAATGGGGGTCTGGGATAGGGCATAGTGACAAACTCTTTGGTTCGGGAAAATGTTCGGCTAGGTCAAAAATTTGGGATTCGGGAATTATTCAGGTATAATTTAAGAAAAGTTCGTATTGTATATATACTGGGGGACGCACAAGTAATGCAACAAAAGTGTTGTTGACCTAGTGGTACAGTACTTGGTTACTATTGATGAGACTTGAGTTTGAATCCCACCCATGAAAAATTTTGCAAAAATATAATAGCAGCTTTCTCAAATGTTGTGTGATTATAACTTGTTACACAGTGTATATTCTCCTAAGATATGACATATAATACAGGAAAACTCACGAATAATACATAGAATTCGGTTTTTTTGCGTATAATTCTAGAATCAAGCAAATGATTCGGGATTTAACATATTATTATACGGCGATTTATTCGTTGAGGTGTTAAAAACGAATTATTCGCAAATTGAATGTGAATCTTGTTACTATCCGATAGGGGTGTAACCAATCGAATTTGATCAAAACCGAACTTGAATCGAATCAAGCTGGAGCTAAATCAAATTCGAGCTAAACGGAATCGAACTAGCTCAAACTCAAATCGAGCTCCAAGCTCCATAAAAGCTCAATCATTATAATTTTATATTTATTTTCATATTACCATAAATAATTAGAGCTACAATAAACATATTTTTTATCATTCTTTGATAATATAAATTTATTATCTATATTTCGAGCTAATTCTAATAATTTTATAATAAGATAAGCATATTTTGGTAATTAAGTAATAAAATAGATATATTATTACAAAGAATTTTAACAATTAGGCCTATTTTAAAATATGTATAAATTAGAGAAGAGAAACATCTTACGTCCATTGTAAAATCATTCATACATCCATAAATGTGTACGCATCCATAAATGTGTACGAAATGTAACATATACATTCCGAATTGTAACAGATACATCCCGAA
Source organism: Cyperus esculentus (assembly GCA_030179965.1). Classification (NCBI taxonomy): domain Eukaryota; kingdom Viridiplantae; phylum Streptophyta; class Magnoliopsida; order Poales; family Cyperaceae; genus Cyperus; species Cyperus esculentus. The sequence goes on along the minus strand of JASGLE010000035.1, from coordinate 3,373,527 downwards.
ATATGACCTATGGACACTATAAATAATTTTTTTGTATGGACACTAGGTATTACTCTATAAATAACTAATATAATTAAGAAAAACGCGAACCTAGCTTAGAGGTGGCAGAATCCGACTCGGGAAACCCGTCCAACCCGATCCGACCCAAACCCGACCCGACCTGTATTTTTCAGAAAGTCAAACTGACCCGACCCAAATCCGACCTGAGATCAAACATCATGCAATCAAACTAAAATCAATATACGATCCAAAAAAATCGATATCAAAATTGATCCGACCCGGCCCGCCCATCACCCGACTTGACCCAACTTGAGATCTTTTAAAGAATCAAACTGATTCGACCCGTCCGATCCGAACCTGAACCCAAATCCGACCCGTCCGTCCGATTTGCCACCTCTAATCCGAGCTGAATCGAAACAAAAAATTCGAATCGAGCTTGAATCCAACTCACTCGACCTCGACGGCTCGACCTCGAGCGAGTTACGATCGAGCTGCAACTTGGTTTTGCCAGCCCTACTTTGGGAGGAGAAGAAACAGAAACTGGAGACGATGAGATGATCAGATGAGATGAGCGTGTACGGAGGAGACAGCTGGGGGAGGGAAGCGCAGCACCGGAAGAGGAAGCTCGACGATCTCCTGCTCTCCTCCGCTTCCCCTTCCCCTTCCCCTTCGTTCAGGAAGCTCTCCAGTGGCAAGTTCGTGTGCCTCGTCTGCCCTCACGGCCCCGTCCTCGACTCCCCTGCCATGCTCTCTGTCAGTCCTCTTCTTGTTCTTCTTCTGCCCTGTAGTACTCTACTGGTTGTAGTTAGATTGATGCCGTGACCTACTAGATACGGATCTGGAACTGGTAGCAGTTATACCCTTAGGTTTCTGGTACGTAATGTGAATGTGTAATTTCATGGAGTTTGTGATTGATAAAAGGGGGCAATGTTGCAAGTTTATTGTTTGGAGATTTACCAATTTGAATTTTAATCCAATACTCCCACCAAAAAAGTTTTTTTTTTTTTTTTCAATCTGATGATTATGAATAAATATTATCCATTATGAGATTCATCTGTAACCGATAAAATTAAAATTATCAATGTGTGAGCATGGAAGTAACGTCCATACATATAAACCAAAACTCTCATATGCTGAGAGGCCTTAAAATTCTTGGAAATAGACTGTCGGAAACATGTGTTGTGACTTGTTAATAGTTTTGTGCCAAACTTCTAATTTCTCAGGATCCTTCTCTCATGATCCTCCTCCTGGCTTAAATGTATGAAGTGCTTGATAAGAGGGTTGCTAAATCAAGCCTGGGATGATTTAATTTTGCTAAAATTATTGAATTTAAAATATTGCTAAACAGGTGCATAACAAGGGCTCACGACATGTTGCCGCAGAAGCAAAACTGAAGGAGAAGGAACGATGGAGGCAACAGGAGTTGAACAAGAGGGCTGCTTTATCTTCCGAATCTGAAATTCCATCTAAAAACAATAGCTCGAGCAACCAAGATAAACCATTGGTTGAGCAATCTCGGACTGCTATTCTGGAATTACAATCCAGCAAGTTCTCATCAAATGCGAAGGTTGCAGGCTTAAATGATTCAAATTCTGGTGTTTCTATTCATGAGAGGAGAAAGAGGGAACTCAAATTTATTGAAGCTGGCTGGAAACGTGATTGTCATGGGAAGTGGTACAGAGATGAAAATGTGAGGTTTCTGATCATTGTCTATAACTTAGAAGAAATGATATTGTGCTACAATGTATAAACTGGGCCTGTTTCAACTTTGGGCTGGAAGTCTGGAACATTATTTTTTCACTAGCCTGGAGCAGCTTGTTTTTGGTATCCATTCAAATTACAGGCCCAATAATAAGATTCATTTTTCTCTTTTTAATAATGAATATTACAAAAATCTGAAATAAATTTATGTATGACCTCTTAAGCATCAATAAGAAAATGAGACTGTTAAGGCACCCTAATGCAAAGATAAAAGACCAGTAGAAGACCATCTCTGTGTATTAATTATTGTGTCCATTTGATGGTTTTTAAATCTGTAATTCTTTTCTGGTCTTTTGATTTGCTAAGCATTGGCTTATTTAACAGGTAGAATTTGACTCAGATGAAGACGACCCGAACATTTGTCTTCCCTAGAGGACATCAGTTTGATTTCACAAATAGCCACTAGGTAAAAAAATATGTTGACTGATGCTCCATTAAACATTGATTAGTCTGGTGTGAATTGACTTTTATAGTTTTATATGTCTGTACAGACGTACAGTTAGTTTGATTGTTTTCACCTATTGTCTTTGAGGGATACCAAAAAAAAAAAAAAAAAAAAAAAAAAAGGGCAAGACAAATTGCATTTGGAGGTGGAAACTAAAATTTGTTAGCAGCTGGCAGGAATCAAGATGGGAACTGGGAAAGGGCAAAGAGGTGAAGTTGTGAGTGGTAAGTTGTAATATTGTATTCTTGTCAATTTATGATGATGATCTACAACTGTCCGGGAACACTGTACTAGGTATATAATTGGACCTATTTAAGAGTTGAACTGGAAGTCTGGACCATCAATTTCATTTATGATGACCATCTACAACTGTCAGGGCATTTATGTTGGTTGCATAAATAGGGGAACCGACAGAATGAATTATGTTTTACACGATAAACATAATTTTAAAGGATGAATTGACCTTAATTATGGCTAAAGCCCCGATGGGTGAATGAAATGAGAAACCAACAGTACGAACAAAAAAAAAGCTTAAATAGAGGGAACTATTAAAATAAAACTGTTTATATGTCAGGTGAGTTATTCCACTACACAAGTCACATGCAGAGATTAATTCAAGTGTGTGCACCTGAAAGCCCAATTATTAGGTTGATTGTCCGGTGATTTTTTTTAATTTTTTTTTTAAATTTGGGGCGGTGTTATTTCTTGCTGATTTTGTAGTTAATTAATATGTTAATATCTGTTTAATGCCATGCAAAATAATATTTCTGGTCTATACATGTCATGATCGGTGTTTCATATGTTGATTGACTATAACAACTCAATGAAAGGGTACGGAGATTATATTTATACACTAATGACCTGTAATTATTGTATAATAAATTGCAGAACTGTTGTTTAGGTGGGAGATATGGTTTTTAGTTGGTTATTAGAGATCGAGGCAAGTAGTCAGAAGCTACTTGTTTTGCTGGTTATGGGAAACTTCTTACAGTCAACTAGAGACGTTCTTTTGCTTGTGAAAATAAAAATATGTTGGCTAAGATGAGTTGCTTTGTCAATTTAGATATAATCAAACTATCAAAGTGTTGTTTTCTTGTACTATTGGTGTTTATTAATTAAATTGACATGTACTTTGATGACTTTTGTTTGCCTTATTATTTTATGTTTAATCACTATTATATTTTTGATGTAATGAGCTTCAGAAGGAAACATGTCATGTCCATATCTATTCTTTGATTTGTCAGGAAGGATACTTCCCTATTAATATTATCTTACGTCTGGATTGTTAATTAAGACAGCATTGATTGGTACCGTAATCATGTGACGATAAGTACCAGTTTTAGTTTTTTACTTTGCAAAATTTAATGAAGTAAAAGCCTGTTATTAAAAGATTTAGCATAAAATTTTGATTCTAAAAGATTCTTTGGAGTGTTCAAATTAAAAAAAAAATGCATATGCAAAATGTAATTAGATAAAAAGATCCTTTAACTTCCTATGATTTTCGATTTCATAATTCATAATACACAAAAGGCTTAGCTATCATTGCTGTCTAGCACTTAAGTATATATATATTGCCTAATAATTATTATTACCCACATCGAACCACTTTATAACAAATGTGTTCAAATTTTACACAATGTATCATATTTTGATTAAAAATTGTTTCTAGTTCGATATTTCTAATCATATATTCAGTATCTTTTTTTTAAGAGAACATGGGACCAATTCATTGGCACTGTTCTTAGATAAGATCAATTGACTTGTTAAAATAAAGGCAGGAATGAACTGGAGGGATAACATTGTTTTTAATTAATATAATTAAAGATAATGTTGTGACATTTAATTAAAGCCTTGTAGTACTGATATGTTCTGACAGCAGCTATTTATATTAGATATATAAGGCAGGTAGTCAACTATTATCATTTGCGTTTAATTAGTGGATCCATATAAAGAGATCTGAGATTTGTGAGGCTTGGAAGGAAAATTGTTTAATGAACACGCGGTACTTGCTTTATACATAGTCAAGTTGTAATTAATTAATTATAATCAATTTAATTTTGGTTAGCTTAAAGGAAATACGGGTTATTAGTGACATGAAATCATTAATTAAGATAAATCTTTATTGAATATAGACTAATTAATATGTGTTCTCCGAGTTGGGTACGTAGAGGAGGTAAATGCATGGGGTACGTGGAGCCGTAGAGATGGAATGAAAAAAAAATTTAAGGCTACTTCTGCTACAAATCAGATGAAATATGGGCTATTTATTTTTTATAATCGGATGGTCACAATATATCTTTTAGATATATTTAAAGATATTTGTCTGATAAGAACCGCTCGATTCAAAATAAAAAGTTGTTTAACCGATCCATAGCAGAACCACTCAAATTTTAATATCGATACGTTCTGAGTTTTAAATTGAAGGAGGTTATAATTAAGAGGCGCATGCAGGTTAGAGGAGGTAAAATCTCTATACATTTTTTTGAGCTTTTTTTACCTTCAATATTGGTCTCCTCCCCCAAGCGGACTCGGGAGCATCAATCAAATAAAGATAAAAGTCAAATCACTTAAATTTAAATGTCTAAAAAGACTTCTCATCTGATTTTAAGCCTATGACATCTAATATATAGGGCAATGTCTTTTGGTATTGGACCAAAGTTGATTCCGATTTTGATTCATCTTAATTTCTTATAATGAGTCAACATGATTTGGCATTTCTTGTTGATATTAACTAATTTTAAATAGACTATTTTTTTTTTCAATAATTGTAAGGTACTAGCTAGCTAGCTGCTTCAATTATGCATTACTTAGCAAGTTTTATATATAATTTAGGATGATAAGTTAAAAAAAAAAAGAACACCATCAAGATCATGTAGACCTCATCCAACATGTAAGAAAAGAAGAATTCGTTGCCAACATCATATCATCATTTACTTAAATTTAAATAACGATTAAAGAAACTAAGACAGTCGGCTAATTAATTAGTTTAGCTCCAATGATTAATTACAAACCTTTCTTACGTTTTCTATTAGAAAATAATTAAGTGATAAATTATATAACTATTAAAAGAAAGTATTCTTTGCATGGTAATTAACTAGAATACGTCGACTTTGCATATATGTATTCTTTTGTGTAAATTATCGATTTATGTATTTTGGTATTTTGGAATGTATATTCTTCGAGAATACGTCTACTTAAGTAATAAATTGTTTTTAATTATCTTTAATGAATGAAACTCACGTAGTATGCTTTTCGCCTGTTACTTATAAAAAATATTACAGAGTAATTACCTAGTGTCCATAGGTTATATTTTGGATGTATCCGTTATATTTTTTGTACGTCTATCAATGTATGGACGGTTTTTCGATGGACACAATAATATAAGATGTTTCTCAAAATTATATATATATAGCACACTGTGTACTTGTTGATCCTTTTACTGTTTGCTTCTATATAATAAAGTTAAAAAAAAAAAGATGAAATAAATATTGTCAAATGTCTATTACTTGAATTGACATGTTTGTTAACATATGTATGTCAATGCTGCCCATCCTAAATCTTACTGTTGCTACTTACCCACAATTTCTTGTTGTAGGCCCGGTGCATGTGCAGCTTAACTATTGTATAGAGAACAAGGGTGTCTTATATATATATGATTGAATTCCTTTTGCTAATTTTGACTAATTCTTGTTTAACCTTTAAAAAAAGAAAGAAGAAATGCATATATGGGCCTTCTGAGATGACCATTAATATATATAAAGAAGAAGGTTTATAAATGCTCAATATATAATCAATAATCTCTGACACATATATTTGAAATACATACTGCCATGGCAAGAGCTTAATAATAAAAAAAAAAACTACAGGTATCCATATATAATTATATATGCACTATTAATCCTCATCTTCTATTCATTAAACTACAACTGCCCAATATCAGCTCTCTGCCTCTTTAACACATTATAAGTGTTTGACAGTTTTAAGGTATAAAAAGCACAAGTGCCCCTTAATTGTTCAAGACAAATAGCAAAGCAAAATGGCTTTACCTGCTAATCGAAAGCTCATTACCGTGCTAAGCATCGATGGCGGTGGTATCAGGGGAATCATTCCTGCAACCATTCTCGCCTTCCTCGAATCGAAGCTTCAAGTAAGCAAATCAAACATATTATTCCTCTACTCAGAACTCTCGATTATTCCGTATATATACATGCATGCCTGTGTACTGTAGAATTTGATCAGTGTAGTATTGAAATGTTTCGCAGGCGCTTGATGGGGAGGGAGCGAGGATTGCTGATTATTTCGACGTCATTGCCGGGACGAGCACTGGCGGTCTCTTGGCTCTGATGATGGCTGCTCCTAATGAAAACAAGCGCCCGCTCTTTGCTGCAAAGGATCTGGCTAAATTCTACATCGATAATTCACCAAAGATCTTTCCACAAAAGTGAGTGCAGCAAATTGCTATATATAATAAGGAATTTAAGAGCATGTAAAGCAATGAATATCAAATGAAATTTCCACAAAAGTTTATATAGATTCAAAATTTTAGATTTGATTTTCACGAACTTTTCCTCCAGTTTCCGCTCTTCGATCATAACATCATATGTTCGTTTCTTATGTCCTTTCTTAAGTACCTTCAAAGAAGATCAGTTACCAGGCTGAGATCGATCGATCGCCATCTCTAATTCCTCCACTCGTCGACCTAATAATTCCGCATTCTATAATCATTAAGACATCTATATATAAACTGTTAACTGATGATTGAATTGCAGATTGCCTGTGATAGCTCAGATGGAAATGGTTGCTGGCCCCAAATATGACGGCAAATACCTTCACTCTGTAGTTAAGAAGTACTTCGGGCAATCGAGGCTGCGCGACGCTCTCACCAACGTTATCATCCCTACTTATGATATCAAGATGCTCTACCCTGCCATTTTTTCCAGCTTTACGGTACGAGTCGAATTTATCTTGTTCTTCGGTAACTTCTTGTTTTTTTGAGTCATCTCGGTTTTGAATATTGTGCGAAAGTATGATTGTTACTATCCATTTGATTTTGACTTGAAATTGTGTCTTAATTATCTTGAAGCTTCAGAATTTGGAATAATTACGACGGTAAAGAATGAATGAAAACGTTAACTTGTTTCTTTTTACAAGATATGAATTAGCTTTATTTGTTTGTGACTTTTTCTGCCATCAGATGAAATATAAGACGCAGAAGGATGCGCTGCTCTACGACATTGCTATAGGCACTTCTGCAGCGCCGACGTTCTTTCCGGCACATTACTTTGTGAACAACGATTATGACGGTAATCCCTTTGAATACAATCTTGTCGATGGCGGAGTCGCTGCAAATAATCCGGTACGAATTAGTTGCAAACTAATACATGTTTCCACTATTATGCCTTATATATAAGATAATAAGAACAATAAAATATGTTCATAAATTTGAAACTATTTTCTACTTCCTCCGTCCACAATTAAATGAATTTATACTCTTACCACTTGTCTACAATTAAATGAATTTATACCCATTGTTTGAATCCACTTTCTCCTCAAAAAAAAAATATATATATTACGAAATTCCCAAAATGTCCCTCGTTTCCTTCCAAGAATATTCACTTTTCTACTAATTGAGGGCATAAAAATAATTTCACTCTTCCACTATTTTCTTTGACTTTTGCTACAAATTCATTCTTTTGTGGACAGAGGAAGTAATTGTTTAGTATATGATCAACATCAATTTTATAAAAAAAATAGTCCCTATCCATCCAGCCAACATATCATCATGTTCTGGTACTTGGCATTAAAGTTTCCATGTTGGTTTGTCAGAGGTATATAGCAATTAATCAGTTTTGCAGACCTGTACTAACTATTTGAATTTTTAAATCAAATAGACGTTGACCGCGATGAACCAAGTTACACGGCAGATCGTGAACGAAAACGATCAGTTCTTCCCGATCCAGCCGACCGACTACGACAAGTTCCTGGTGGTCTCACTCGGGTGCGGATCGAGCAAGATGGAGCAGAAGTATTCTGCGAAGGACGCTGCCAAGTGGGGCATATTCGGTTGGGTTCTCCAGAATGGAAACACACCGATTGTCGACATCTTTAATCAAGGAAGCGCTGCTATGGTCGACATTCACTTGTCTGTTGTTTTTCAGGCACTGCGGTCCGAGGAAAACTATCTCCGCATACAGGTAAAGTTGAACATATATATAGTTCCAGATTTGTTACAACAATTTTTCAATTCTTGCCGATAAAAATAATATACACAAACATATATATTTGTCTGAATCATTGAAACATATGTTTTTCCTCAAATTGGTGACCAGTACGAAGCACTAACGGGCAGCGCAGCGTCAATCGATGATTCGTCGAAGGAGAACATGCAAAAGCTGGTTCAAATCGGCAATGACCTCTTGAGCAGGCCGGTTTCGAGGGTAAACATAGAGACTGGCTTGTTTGAGGAGGTACAAGGAGCCGGTACCAATGCTGATATGCTCACCAGCATTGCAAAGAAGCTCTCTGATGAAAGAAAAGCAAGGGCTGGAGCAAATGTTACAAACTAAAATATATGATATCAACACTCATTTAAACACCAATTTAATTGTTGTAATACAAGTTAAATTAAACATTTAAACATCTATTCATGAATGCTGCTCTAGACTTCTTATTTTCTTATTTTGCTCTCAGAATATTTTTCTGTAGATTCTGTGTATGTATTTTGCAGATTTGCTATGGTTGAGACATTTTTTCTAAGATCATTATTTTAAAGACTAATTCAAAGAAAATTGTTGGGTTACAATGTAATTAAAGAGTAATTTTTTTTAAGATCATTATTGGGCCAAACAAATATATATTAGGACTGAAAATAAATCAAAATTTTCACTCACCTTGGATTATTTTCACGCCGGATTAATTAATTGGTAGCATGTAATTATATTCTCAGAAAAATATATATGTACATATATTCTAAAGGCGTTTCCCCTGCTGGCATTAATTTGTCCTTCCATCTCTTGTCACTTGTATATACCTTGGGAAAACATATATGAAAATTAAAATGCAAAAATAGGAATTTCAAAAAAAAAAAAAAAAAAAAGAAAGAAAGAAAGAAAAACTTTGAACAGATCAGAGAGAGTGCTGCGCATCTATATATTGCATATTTAATAGTAGGTGGATTCAGGTCAAGATAAATATGAATAGTTGATTTTTCTGAATCGAATGGTCATGATATATATTCGTGAAATACAAGTAATTCTGCTTGATATGTGATATGGAACTGCTCGATTAAAAATGAACGGTTGCTTAGCCGATCCACAGCAGAACACCTATGATCCTCAGGAGAATGGTATGTTTGGTACGGATTTAATTTACCCATTGATTTGTCACCCAGAATCAATTACGTACGTACGGAAAGAAGACTATACGTACAAAAGAGAGATTGCTTCATGAGAACAAAAGATAATGACTGTACGTTCGTACTTTTTTTTTTTTTTAGTATCCCATATATTAATTATTAGAATGAGTTATGTTCTGTTGCACTAAACCGATTTGCCCAACACAATCTACCTATTAAGGTTATGCAAACTTGCAAAGTACCAAATTTTTTTATAGCTTTTGGTACATTTTAAATATTTTTTTCAGAATTTTCAAAGATAGGTAATTTTTGATATTCCAAATGGCATTATTTTATTATTATTTTTTGTCTATCTTTCGAAAATCCAAAAAAATAGTTAAAAAATTCTAAAAATTGTAAAATTTGGTATTCCATCATATTTTAATACGTAGAATGTATTGGTTCAATTAGATTTGACATTTGAAATTCGGTTTGTGAGATTTTAAAAACGGTGATGCAAAAGTGCATTTTACACCACGGTGCACCATAACATAACTCTTATCACAATAGATTTAAGACCAAGCCATAATCTGAGTCTTAAGAGATTAGAGATATCATCTGCATCACTAAAGCATCCATTCATGCTTGATTTGAATGTTTGTAGATAATTAATTAATTGTTGGCAAATTATGTGATTATATTTTGTTAGTAAAATGCTTGTAACTTATATAGTTACATTTTCTAAATGAAAAGGTGGTCCATGAGATCACTTGATTAATAAAAATGTATATTATCCAAATGCATATTTTATTATCAAATTAATGATCAGACAACCCATTAATTCATTCATTATTCTTATTTCTCAACTCTTAATATGGTTTATCATGGCTGACATTCTAGTTGATTATTGAGTATGCGTACAGATAATATCTAGCTACTTAATTTTATAGTTGACACCTGACATGTGCTAACTAATTTATGCATTAACGAATTTTATAATTCAGGATGATATGTTAATTAAAACACCAACATGCAGACCTCATTGCACAATTAATATATATTCTGTAAAAGAAAAACAGGTGGCCAATATCATGTCATCATTTATTTTGCATACTAAAATTTTTATTAACGATTGGATAAACAATTACTTTTTTTAGGTTTAGTTTATTTCCCATGCTTCTGATAAGCATTTCATAGTTTTTTATGTTACAAATTATATATTTTGACTGTGTAAAAGGAAGTCGCGTAACCAAACTGTCTAGATCTCCAGAATAAATGTACACCGCATGCATGATATGTACTATTTCATTCCTTTTGTATTATTTGATTATAGCTATTAATCTAATTGTTTTTGGAAATTTATACTTAATTAATTAATTTTCGAATGTATTATTATGCCTTCATTGATATGCACATTGTTATCATATGTAAAAAAAAAAAAAAAAAAAGAAGTTGTCGCCTTTCCACTCATCCTATATTTTTTCCTCACATTTGTCCCATCTTAATTAATTAAATTAATGTGTATCCAAACTTTTATATAGGTAACAAAAGGGGTTGACGTTGATATATGATCACTATGTACTTAAATTTGAAAAGTTCTTGTAAATTTCCAAAATAACTAATATTATTTGCCTCAAAAAAGAAAATACCTAATATTAAGATATTCTTATGACTCATGAGAGATGTTTGCTTCTAGACGGAAGAAAGTAATTAATTAATAAAGTTAATTAATAAGGTTAATTAATATTAATTTGTTTAAAAAAAGGTTAATTAATTAATAATCAATCAATTACGAACATGAATTTGGAATGTGCAACCAGTAATTAAGACCCCCAAAAAAAAGTGAAAACTGGTATATATATATCCACATTAATTAATCATTCAACCTTTTATGATCATTTGATTACATCAACCATTAATCCTAAAAAGTTTGTGTGTATATATATAATATCAATATTGCACATATATGAGTGCCCTTGATATATAATACATACATACCATATAAATGGCAACAACAACCGAGGGCATGAGTGGAGGATATACACCGGCCAAAGGCAAAATAGTCACCGTGCTGAGCATCGACGGCGGTGGCATCAGGGGAATCATTCCTGCAACCATTCTCGCCTTCCTTGAATCCAAGCTTCAAGTAAACTAGTAAAACTGATCGATCGAGTAGACGATTGCTCTATCTCGAATTTTAATGCATGTTTGTAAGTTAAGTTGATCAGTGTAGTGTATATATATTGATGTGTTTGACAGGAGCTCGATGGGGAGGGAGCGAGGATCGCAGACTATTTTGATGTCATTGCAGGGACGAGCACCGGCGGTCTCTTGGCTCTCATGATGGCTGCTCCAGATGAACACAAGCGGCCTCTCTTCGCCGCGAAGGACCTGACAAGGTTCTACATGGATCATGGACCAAACATATTCCCACAAAAGTGAGTTCAACTTCGACAACTTTTCTATACCAAAAATTCGCACATTAAATCCCCATTTTTGATCAAGCAATTTCATTTGGATGATTGAATTGAGTTGCAGGAAATGTCTGATACCTCAGATCAAAATGGTCACTGGTCCCAAATATGATGGCAAGTATCTGCACTCCGTAATTCGACAGTATCTCGCGCAATCGAGGCTGCATGATACTCTCACCAATGTGATCATCCCTACTTTTGATATCAAGATGCTCCAACCTTCTGTATTTTCAAACTTTACGGTACTGACTAGCAATTTATGTTTTTTTCCTTATTAAAGAAAACCTTTATTTTTTTTATTTTTTGTGTTTAATCTCTGTGTTCAATGTTTTTCAAGCTATAACACCTTGGCCACATTTTTTTTCTCACTGGAAAAAGAGAGAAAAATACAAAAAAAAAAAAAAAAAATTAAAGAACCCTTCATCTGTCTTTTTTTTTTTTTTTTTTTTGTATGACTCTAGATGTGTATTACTAGTTCCAGTGAAACTTCAATTTATAAGACAGTAACATATAAAGGCATGGAGTTATTTTGAAAGATATAGTCAGTGCTACCATTTTCTAACATGTCTAATTAAAGGTACGATGTTAATAAATATGCTCTGTTTAATTAACAGTTTAAGTGTTTATATATGACTTTGTTGCCATCAGATGAAGTTTCAAAGGCAGAAGGATGCACTGCTGTCTGACATTGCCATAGGTACTTCTGCAGCACCAACCTTCCTTCCAGCACACTATTTTGTGAACAATGACAATGAAGGTCATCCCTGGGAATTCAATCTCGTAGATGGTGGTGTCGCTGCAAATAACCCGGTACAGATTAATTAGCAATTGCAAATTACTTGCTGCATGTTTCGTCGATTTACTTTAAAAGACAACAGATGTTAATAATTTGAAATATATACTTAATTCATATTAACATCTATTTATATGAAAACAGTAAATTTCAAATGAAGTTATAATATGTGTTTATGCTGTATATATCACTGTATAAACAATTTGAACTTTGAATTGAACATAATAGACGCTGACTGCGATGAACCAAGTTACGCGCGAGATCTTGAACGGGAACGACGAGTTCTTCCCGATCAAGTCCACAGACTACAACAAGTTCTTGGTGATCTCACTCGGGACCGGGTCGAACAACATGGAGAAGTTTTCTGCAAGGAAGGCCTCCAAGTGGGGCATCTTCGGATGGCTCGTACAGAATGGGACGTCACCGATTGTCGACATTTTCAACCAGGGAAGCGCTGATATGGTCGACATTCACTTGTCGGTTCTTTTTAAGGCGCTTCGGTCCGAGGAAAACTATCTCCGCATTCAGGTGAATGATTTAGGCGCTTCGGTTCATTTTGTCACAAAGGTTTTTGATTTTTTTTTCTTAATTTTGTAGCAATATTTTTTTTTTGATAAATTTGAGTGTCGACAAGTCATATAAATCTAAAAGTCCATAATGTATAACCCCACCTAGTTTTCAAACTTATGATTTTCCACAAAAATAGTATTTTCTTTGCCAATACACCAAAGACTGGTTTTCAGGGTTCTTTAGAAATATTAAATTGTACAAAAGATGCCAAATTCTCAATTGACATAGACAATACAGGCATCCATTTTTGTGTAACTCCTTCAAACTCATATAATTTCCGTGCTTACCGAGCTTTCTATGGTTGATTAGGGGTTAAGTGTTTCAAAAGGCAACAATATCATACTTTTTTTCTGTTCAAAGGATGAATTAAACAAATCCGGTAAATGATTTGGTATAGAGACTATTATAGAGAGATAGAGACTTTACAATATTAATTTGAATGAGTAATACCTAGCGTCCATATATATAGAAAAACTGTCTATAGTGTCCATAGATTATATTTCAGGATGCATCTGTTACATTCCTGAATGTATCCGTTACATTCCTGAATGTATCCGTTACATTCCGTACATCTCTATGGATGCATGTATGGACAGTTTTTCAATGGACGCAAGATGTTTCTCAATTTGAACTTCGACCTGCCTGATTAGTTGTTTCAATCATTGAAACTGATATTAATTCCTCCTGAAAATTTGGCGATTGATCAGGATCAAGCGCTCACTGGCAGCACGACATCGATCGATGATTCTTCAATGCAAAACATGCAAAAGCTGGTTCAAATTGGCAACGAGCTCTTGAACAAGCCGGTGTCGAGGGTAAACATAGAGACTGGCTTGTTTGAGGAGATAGAGGGGGCTGGTACCAATGCTGATATGCTCACAAGGATGGCAAAGAAGCTTTCTGATGAAAGAAGACTTAGGGGTGGAGCAGTGCCCATCTGAATTATATTCATCTCTTTGTTATTTATTTTTTTTCATTTACAATTATAAAAAGAAACTGCTGCATTTAATAAAACAGTGTGTTGTTAGAATTAAAATTATTTGTGTATGTATGAATGTTGCTATTATAGTTTGCTTTTTATCTATTAATTATTTTGTATAGATTGTACATGTATTTTTGTTTTAGTAGGGTAATTGTGGTTGTGATTATAGACATGTTTATGTTTTTACCTGATCATTATTTTAAAGAGCAAAGTTTTAGGTATTGTTTGATCAAAAGATGTGTTTTGGGCCAATACCACTATTGGGCTGAAAGTGAAGTTTCTACTTAATTTCATTGTCTTTAGAACACACAGTAGTGTTATCTAATTTTTTTTTTTTTTAATTTCGCTGTTATTTTAAAGGAATAATATGACTCTATTTTTCCAATTAAAAGGTATATAAAACGGTTAGATTAAATGAGACGGCTCAGATTGGTATGATTTAGATTTTAGTGAGATGGGAACAGATACATGCATATCAAAATTGATATTGTTAGTGAATATATTAACTTATTTAGTACTCAGTATTCAAGTTATTCGTATTATATATATAATCCACTATATAAAATAAGTAACATATTGTGCATATCAATTTTGGTATCAACTATGATATCTCTATAACATTTTACTTGGTGTGAGATTTTTTCTTAGACAAATCTGATCCGTTAATTTTAATCCAGCAATCGAAATTGAATATATAGTTGTTATCCAAAATTTGGATTATAGGAAATTTAAACTCTAATTTTTTCTCCGGCAGAAGCGAGAAGTGGTCTTATGTGGTTCCGTACAGAAAACAGGTTGATTTTAAAAATATTTTGGAAGAAACTTCGATTCAGACAGATAACTTTATATAAAACTTGTGAAATAACAACTTTATTAATTTTTAAATTTGGTTATACGGTTTTGCATGAATTTTTACAATATTATTCTTTTGATGTTATATTCCTTAAAATTTTAGGATTTTTAAAAATTAAATATAGTAAAATGATTCAAGAGAGATACATAAATCTAGTTTAATTTTAAAATTAAATAGTTAAGATTGAATTTTACTCATAAACAAAGGGTATATATATATATATATGATTATAAATATTCCAATTTTAAGGGTTTAATTTGAATGAATGGGCTTACTTGGAACTATTTAAATAATGCAAGGAGATGTTTGTTTATTTTGAAAATTTTTGTGTGGTGTTTGTCACTTGAGTGCAAACAGAGGAGATCTTTGCTTTGTACTTATCTCATTTTCAAAATTTTTAATAAGTTAAATCAATGTCTTTAACGTATCCTCTTACTCTTCCCAAACGATAACGAAAAAACATGAAGTCACTTAACCCAGTTCTTTAAGATTCTTAATTTGGTTGTCACATTTTCTTAATCATTTTTTTTATCAGCAAGCTGTTGCTTATAACAGTGACAAGAAAATTAAATTTTAATTTTTTTTTTCCCGTTAAGATGCATGCTTGCTGACTTTTAAAATTCAAGTGCTGAAGGTACGAAAGTTTCAAGGAAACTGCAACAGCTTGAGCAACTTGTGCAACTTGTTATTTATGCTAGCTTAATGAAAACGTTGATAGCCATTAATTAACCTCTAATTTAATTTTGAGTTGATAACAACAGATCCATCTAGCTGCCATGGGAAATTGCTCAGAGATATTGAAAATGTGAGATTCCTAATTATTAACAGAGGTGTTCCTGACGTGATCACACCCAAACAATTTTATCGGTTACATATAAGTTTCATATTGGGTAATATTTATTTTTAGTTGTCAGATTGAAAAGAAAGTTAATGTAGCGAATGAGATTAACATTGAAGTAATTAAAATTGTTCATTCTAATATCTTTATTTTGTCCAATCATTTGTTTTGGAACCTGAGAGATATACAAGTAAAACTCTTCTAGTCTTCTTTTTATATGAGGATTGGATTGGAAATTTGGAATTGAGTCCGAAATTAAAATCATTTTCATTGGTCACGGTCGACTTTATCGAAAGTTGGAACATTGGCACCAAATTAGGCCTAATCTGAAGTGAAGTGGTCATTCTTCTCTACCACATTATTATTATTATTATTATTATTATTATTATTAGAGGTGGCAAAATGTTAGGTCGGGTCGGGTCGGGTCAGTTTGATCAAATGGAAAATGTCGAGTCGGATTGGGCGGGTTTTTCGAGTATGGTCAGATTTTACACCTCTATTCCCGGGTCAGGTTCGGGTCAGTTTGATTTTCTTTGAAACACGGGTCGAGTTGGGTTCGGGTCAGTCTCACTTTTCCTAGAACACGGATCGGGTTAGGGTCGGATCGGGTTTCGGATCGGGCAGGTTTTTCGGGTCGGATCAAAATTGGCCACCTCTAATTATTATGATATATTTAGTAAACATTTAAAGTGCACGAGTTTAACATGTGTTGAAAACCTCAACGAGGGAAGAGAAGATGATGTATATCTGTATGTACATGCATGTACTGTGTCAATAATCTTCGACTTTCTGAACGTTGGGCTGCTACGTTACTACGTACAGAATGGTCAACTTGACTAGGCCAGATGATGATGATTTCCAGATGGATAAGTTATATAAAAGTAAAAGCTAGTGTTTAGTGACCACCCCTTTTATCTATCTACTGGTCTACTGTGTTAGTAATGAATAAATATCATTTTCCAGTTAATATTTATATCTTTCCGATCAATTTGTATTATTTTCTAGTAAACAGATATATATACTATGATTTCCAGTAGACATTTATGCAACTATGGTAAGCACATAGATACATGTGGGTGTGTCAGATTGTGAGAGAGGGGTGAATGGGTGTCATACTTTTTAGGGTGGACTCTGCATGTTTTTCATAAGTTAATCTCTGTTCATTTAATGTAGACCTTTGTAGTTCTGGATATCAAAATTATATATACTGCAGTTTAAATTTTGATTCAGTTTAGATTTTGTATTATGATCTTGTATATATGTATTGCCTTTTCTATCTTTTCATATATCGATCTTTCACTACAAATACTTTCGTAAAAAAATTAAAGTCTGTGGCGTTTATAAGGTGTTGTTCCTTTCAATCGAAAAAAAAAAAAAAATAAAGATCAACATTAGTAAATATATACTAACATAAAATTTTAATATTTCACCCAAAAATGTTAATTCCGATCAAATTAATTACCAATCGCTTGTTTGTTATATAGAGAGGAAAACTTGTGTGAATATATATTTTAGTCGTGCTAGTGCTACAATATATATATATAACGTGTAATTGATAGTTCTTCAACTAGAGACGATATTGATTGGTTTGTCGTATCGAGAATGATGACCAGGATGCTTAATTGATACAATTTAATATGTACTGTTTTTTTTTTTTCCTTTACTTTTGTTTTATTAATTATAATTTTTACATGTATGTTGGTGAGTCATTGTTCTTAGGAAAATTCAAATTGCACGGTCATATTGTATTAATTAATTTCACATGGCTCGTGAAGAACTTAATTATAAAACAATTTCAATGAAGGGAAAGGGAAATGAGATCAACTTGACAATGCTGATCTTGGCACTAAAATTTTTAAAAAAGATACATATTTTTGAATTATATTTAAATGACTGAAAATGAACACAATTTTAAATGTACGAGTTGAACAAAGTGCATGCATCTATAAACGTTTTATTCTTTTTCATTTTAAAGATGTTTCAAAGATTTTTGCAAAATCACTGAAAATTCAGCCCTTAGATGCATATATAAGCCAAAATATTTAAAGTATTTATGCTTTTACTTTCTCTCTATTTTTCTCTTTACCTTAATTTCTTGTGTGCGAATTGCAAAATAACTGAAAATTGCATGTTGCAAGTAAATTGAAATACGCTTAGTAGCTGCTTTGTTATTCAATTCGAAAATTAATCAAATACATTTATATTGTAACTTTGTAAGTGTGATTTGACAATATTATTCAGCCCCAAAGTATCTAATTAACCGTCTGACTACTTAGTGTATAAATTTTAATTTCAGAAACATCAAGCCACCACACAATAACTGCTAATACATCCATATATAGTGTGTACAAATTTTGTAACAGCTATATATATTCAAAAATTTTGTAAAAGTTACATCCAATATGTAATGTAACGATATTTAAACTCTATGGATACGCTAGCTAGATAGCAGTCGTTTAAATTCACAATCATGCCACCTATAATAATAATAATATGAAAATGATTGAAAATATAAATAGACGGAGATATTATTTGAGGGAGATGTATATGCATGCATTTGTGGACCGACTTGAGTTATTCAAGAGGTGCAGAAGCAAGACCCATTAATTCTTGAATGACTTTAATTTGTGGTACAACACCTTTAATTATTATAAGAATTACTTTTTATCTTTTGCATTCACAATAAGAAGAGTGCAGGCAAAAAATTACGAAAAACAGACACAAAAATAAAAAAAAAGAATTATAGATAATAAATTAACAAAAAAAAATATCTGAAGAAGTAAATTAGAAGAGTGCCCATTGAAGAGTCTCTCACTCTCTCTAACTACAATTTCATATTTAAAAAAATATATATATATATATATTTTGACAGAGGATGATGTCAAGTGTTTTAATTTTTTATTATTATTATTATTATTTTTTTGTGGAAATGTGAGGCTGTCTTATGTTACTAATCTTATTTCCTTATCGTGCCAGACTGCCAGTACGACCAGTATGACTTTCGACTTCAATACTTAAATGCTCATTGATTTTTCGATTTTTCATGTAGAGTAAACCTACTATTAAAACGTTTGCATTTCGCTCCGAAATACTAACGGTCCAAATTATATTTTGCCATGTCCGAAATTTTGATTTATGGTTCCCATTAAGTTCATCATATGAAGATACTAGGAGATACAAAAATTTTCCATTTTTGGAGCTTTTTAGGTATTTATTTCAGATTTTTTAAAATCCATGTACAAACAAGCAATATTTTTTATTAATATTTTAGAATCATTTTGAAAAATCCAAAACAAATACTTAAAAAGTTTCAAAAATGAAAATTTTTTGTATCCCTTAGTATTTTCATATGATGAATTTAATAAGAACCATAAATCGATATTTCGGACATGACAAAGTATAATTTTGGACCGTTAGCATTTCGGAGCGAAATGCAAACATTTTCATATTGGTCTAACTCTATTTTTCATGTATAGTGTACTGCTCTAGCCGCGCATTTCTCTACTTGTGCTTTCTGCAAATATTTATTTATTTATTTATTTTCTCTTCAAAGATAAATGTTTACATTTTAATTTAAAAAAATTACTTAAACATCTTAAAATATATTTAAATTTATTTTGTTGAATAAATTCTTCATGTCACAATTTTGTGGCCGGGTACAAATGTTTACATTTTAGAATTTTTTTACATCTTTTGAGAATTTTCGTAATAGCTTCAACAAGTAATTAATTAATTTGAATGTTTACATATAAAACTGGGCCCTTTTTTTTTATATGAATATTTTATTTCATAGAAAAAAAAATCTAATAATCATTAGTGTATTATTTCCTTACGTAGTCAAATGTACATGTGGTCTGACCAGTTAACTGAGGAGAACTCATGAACATAAAATGATTGGTCCAAATATCTGGCATATTGATCTAGTCATATGTAATGAGGAGGGATGCATTGACAATGGTTATTTTGATCATCTTGATAATGGTATTTTTCAAAAATTTATATTGATTATGTTTCCGATTATATTCAATTTAAGCGACATTTGATAGCTCTTTAAAGACCTATTAAAATATAACCGTCAAAAAGTGTATAAAATTTTGATAAGGCATCAAACTATATTCGAATTGATTGAAACTTGAATCATCATCAATCTATAAGTTAAGTAATGCATAAAAAAAAAAATTAAGATTTTTTATGAATTTTTATAATTTTTTTAATATCACAACCTGCAGCCTCCTTATTGCATCAGCAAGCTCAATATAACTACAAATGAAGACATTCCTCTAGTGGATCAAACGCTTAATTAATTAGTTGTTTTCTAAATACTATCCATAATCCATGTTAATTTTTCCTTTGTTTCAGAAATAAAATAAAATGACAATTCTCTATTTAAAAAAATATAAATTTTATTAGAACTTGGAATTGATCAAAATTCAAAACCAATTGAAGTAGGATTACTTAAAGAGGAGGCATCCATTCACATTGATTATCTTAACAATCTTGACAATGTGATATCTCAAAAGTTTGAAAATTTTCATAAAAAATCTTAATAATGAAAAAAGATTTATGGATGCATTACTTAACTTGTTGATTGATAATATTTCAAATTTCAATCAGATTAAATATTGTTTGATGGCTTATCAAAATTTTGCGTACTTTTAAACGGTTATAATTTAACGAATCCTTGATGAGCTATCAAACGTCGTTTAAATCAAATATAATCGGAATCGGAATCAATCTATAATTTGAGTAATACTTTTGTAAACTTTTTTATTTTTAAAAACTTTTAATATTTTTTAAAATTTTAAAAAATACAATTGTCAAGATAAGCATGGTAAATCATCCCTCCTCACAAGGTAAATATCAACACTTGCAATTTTCTAATTTAGTTGATCAGAATAGTATGCCATATATAAATGCACGTGGATTCAAGAAATTGGGAAAGTTTCAACTTTTCAACACACAATTAAGTAATTAATTCTGCTTTGCTGGTACATCAACACCTAGTAGATAATTCTCATAGTATTATTTCTTTATAGGACTCCTGCGTTTTGACCCTGAATAATGCATCTATAAAAGCAACTGTACATGTCCATGTTTTGTACTCTTTAATTGAGCTGATACAGACAATCTCATTTTATTTATTTCAAATACAGTAAATTAACTATGGCAAACTTAGCTGGTAAAGTTGGAGCAAGCCCAGCAGCTAAAGGAAAGGTTGTCACTGTTCTAAGCATCGACGGCGGAGGCGTCAGGGGGATAATCCCCGCGACCATTCTCGCTTTTCTCGAGTCGAAGCTTCAGGTAATATATATACATGATCAGGCAATTACATTGTTTTTTCCTTTTTTTAATCTAAGATTCATTGTTGTACTCCTACTGAAAGAAATACGGTATGCATTGGTATCGATCGGTTGCAGGAACTCGACGGAAAGGCAGCAAGGATTGCAGATTATTTTGATGTCATTGCCGGGACGAGCACCGGCGGTCTTCTGGCACTGATGATGGCTGCTCCAAACGAAAAGAAGCGACCACTCTTCTCTGCCGATGAATTAACCAAATTCTACTTTGACAATTCACCAAAGATATTTCCACAGAAGTAAGTTCATAAATAAAACTTGGTCTGATCAGACATGAGTTTACCAGAACTCAGATGGCTATAATATGACACCGACCGCTCTTTTAGAGTATAATGCCGAAAGCTGATGATTCAATTGTAACCTGTAAACATATATATGTCGAACTTGATCATGTCTGTCAACTGATTTACTATAATTAGTGCACACCAGAAGGATGTCGCACACTCTTGATCGAGAAAAGATTGTTAATGATGCATTGTATGGTTGAATTGCAGGTCGGGCATGATGTCACAACTTGTTAACACAATCAAGAGTGTTACCGGACCCAAGTACGACGGCAAATACCACCGGTCTGTAATCCAACAGTATCTCGGGCAATCGAGGCTACATGATACTCTGACTAACGTGGTTATCCCGACTTTCGATATCAAAATACTCCAACCAACGATATTTTCTAACTTCACGGTACGATTACTGCTTCTCATACTTCAGTTAATGTACCCTTTTGCATTTGTTTTTGAAATTTTCAATATTTAGAAGTATATATATATATGTAATTGACATATTTATTTACAATCTTGTGTTTAGTTGAAATATCAACCTCATAAGGATGCACTATTATCCGACATCGGTATAAGTACTTCTTCGGCGCCAACGTACTTTCCGGCACATTACTTTGAGACAAAGGACGAAGAAGGAAGCATCCGTGAATTCAATCTTGTCGATGGTGGTGTCGCTGCAAACAACCCGGTACAAATATTAGCAATTTGAAAAAAAAATCGTGATCATTTGTCATACTGATTCTTTTACATCGTCTTTTAACACATATGTATCATGATCAGACACTGGCTGCCATTAGTCAAGTTTCGCGCGACATTGTAAATGGAAACGAGCAGTTGTTCCCGATTGAGCCTACAGACTACAACAAGTTCTTGGTGATCTCGATTGGAACCGGATCAAGCAAGATCGAAAAGAAATTTACGGCACAGGAGGTTTCCAAGTGGGGCATCTTTGGATGGCTTACACAAAATAATTCCACCCCAATTATCGATATTTTCAGTTCTGCAAGTGCTGATATGGTTGACATTCATTTGGCCGTTCTTTTTCAGGCGCTTCGGTCTGAGGACAGCTACCTTCGAATCCAGGTAATTAAAAGTTTAAAACATATAATAATTTGAATGATTCTTTTTTCCTTAATATTTTAATTCTAAAGGGATTCATAGACTAATATTTGTTCTTAATTTTTGTGCTGACAATCTGTGCAATAGGATGATGAACTCACTGGTACCACGACTTCAATGGACGATTCTTCCGTCACAAACATGAACGAGCTGGTTAAAATAGGCAACACGCTTCTGGGTAAGCGTGTTTCGAGGGTTAACTTGGAGACTGGCTTATTCGAGGAGGTTGCTGGAGCCAGTACGAATGCAGAGATGCTCGCAAGTTTTGCCGAGAGGCTATCGAAAGAAAGGAAAGCAAGGCGCGGACAAGTTTCGATCTAGTTACAATATCTGTACTGTTACACATGGTTGTAAGAAATTTTTTTTGAATACTGTTTGGAATACTTGATTGGTTGATGTTTGCATATGTAAGTGTATAAGCATTAAGTTTGCCTGGTGTGCATTATATAATTAAAAAAAAAAATTGTATATCCCTTGATCTTTCTCAATTAGTTCTTATAACTTGCCTTCTTCTTCCTATCCAAATTATACATATAACTATTCATCAAAAAAAAAATTATACATATAACAGAGATATGACATACTGTTTAAAAATGGAAAATTTTGTTCTTAAAAAAAAAAAATGGAAATTTTGAAGTTGTTCATATCGGCAGACTTTTGAAGTTGTACACGTCAATAACTTGGTTGTTTATGAGCTGAAGTGGTGAGGCCCACAAATTTTGGGCCAGAAGTTTTACAAACTAAAAGCCTATGGGCCCAAAAGTCAAAACTATCAGCAATTGCTTGGTGTCTTAATGCAGGGCAATGGGCCCAATGTGGCCCAGTTTCTTCGTTCTCAACTGTTTTCGTTATTTGGTGATCTGAGTTAGTGATATCCGTGTTTAATTTTTTCTTGTGGCTGGGTTTCATTATTTGCTGCGTTCTTGACTTGTGGCCGGGTATATATATATATATGTCCAGTACGTCTGGAGTGACTTGTGGTGCAACACCGCTACTCAGAAAGAAACACTAGCATGCAGTGTCTTTTGTCATACTACGTAATAATAAGAAGAGTGACAAAAGGTGGAAAAAAAAACGAATGAATTATAACAAGGCAGCAATTTTTTTTATAAATTGAAAACAAAAAGATTTTTTTTATGGAAATAGTAAGATGACACCTAAAATTACACATACCAGATAGAACCGATTTTCAAAATCGGTTTCTTTTTTTCTTTTTTTTTAAAA
The DNA here is from genome assembly GCA_030179965.1 of Cyperus esculentus. Taxonomy (NCBI): domain Eukaryota; kingdom Viridiplantae; phylum Streptophyta; class Magnoliopsida; order Poales; family Cyperaceae; genus Cyperus; species Cyperus esculentus. Next base: position 3,349,497 of record JASGLE010000035.1, on the reverse strand, counting down.
CCACACCCGTTTTACACCCCGGATGGCCACACAGGATCCGTACCGATTTTGAAAATCGGTTCCAATGGAAGGAACCGATTTTGAAAATCGGTTACTTCTTTTTTTTTTTTTTTTTTTTTTCCGGTCCCCCCTCTCTCTTCTTCTCCCCTCTCCCTCTTCTCTCCCACCCGAGTTCCCTCCCTCCTTCCTTCTCTTCTTCTTTCCTTCCTCCTCCTCTTCTTTCTTTCTTTCCTCCTCTTCTTGTTTCTTCCCCTCTCCGTTTTTGAATTTTTGGTCTCTCAAATTCGTTTATTTGTTAGATCTAATTGCACGAAGCTTCGTATTTTGAAGAGTAGAATCCGAAACAACTTCCGATCTATTATTTTGACCAACATTTGAAGGTATCAATTTTTTCCCATTTAATCCGAATTATTTTTTGTTTTGTTTGTTGATATGGTAATGGTAGAGAAATATAGATGGTATTTGTAGTTAATTTTGAGTATAGTTGTAATTGTTATGGTTATGGTATAGTTTGTTTGCTTGATTGAAGAATCGGTATGTAAAAACCGAAATAGTTTAGAAAACAATCCAAATGGTTGTATTGTTATGTTATAGTTTGGACTTGGAGAAGAAATGGTAGTAAAGCATTGTTTTTAAAAAAAAAGTTTAGAATTTTTTTTTTTAATTTCGGTTTCAATTTTTTTATTATAAACCGAAATAATAAATTAATTAAACCGAATTAATAAATAAAATAATTAATACAAATATGAACTAATTGATATTTTATACCATGTAGATGGAGGATTTTCCGATAATACTGCACGAGCGGTTCGAGCACCACCGAGTCTCGCTTGCTCAGGCCGAGGTTATTTTCTTAATGCATGCCTTTGAAATATTAATTTTTGCGCACTAAAAACTTTGTATTAATTGTTTTTGGGAACTAAGTTAATGTTTTATTTTGTCACAGCCTACAAGCTTTTTGAAAACTTGCAGTCACCGAACAGGAATAAAAAGAAGAGAGTGCATAGAAGATAACCTGTTCACTTTGGGGTTTGTATCAGGTTGCGCAGCTCGACAACTGCCAAATCGACAAATATTTGATCAGCGCGCTTGTTGAGAGGTGGCGACCCCAGACGAACACGTTTCATTTACCTATTGGGGAGATGACTCCGACCCTGGAGGACGTCAGCTGCATACTTGGCTTACCGGTTACTGGTACATAAACAATGACTATTTTTTTTTACTCGCTATCAAAATTAGAAAATTGTGTGTTAAATAACCAATTCCCTGAAATCTGATTGTAGGCCGAACAGTAAGTGGGTACAGCGACGAGGACTACAACGGTACGTTGGAGTTATTATTAGGGGTGAATGCAGACCCGAATTTTGAGCATCCTCATTTGTGTCCATGGCCGAGGCGACGGATACGTAAACCAGAGGGCGAGTATATGCACTTCTCCAAGTACGCAATTCGGCTGAAGTGGTTGCGGGACTAGTTCCGGGAATTGGATGAAGAAAATGCCACTCTCGACCAAATAAACTACTACACGCGTGCTTATTGCTTAGATTTATTCGGGTCAGTGTTATTCCCGGATCTTGGCGAAAAGTCTGTACCAGCAATGTACCTGCAGTTTTTGGAGAACCTCCGAAACCCGCCTCGTTGGAACTGGGGAGAGGCAGTTCTTGCTTGCCTATACAGCTACTTGAGCAGGGCATCACTGAAGGAGATCGCGTCGATAGGTGGGCCGATGTTGTTTTTGCAGTTTTGGTCATGGAACCATATATCGGTAGGCTTGCGGTAGAATGGCTCGTCGGCAACTGGCATAGGCTCAGCATCTCTAAACTGACGGCAGGGATGTTGCAACCCCCTGTTTATGAAGGGGATGGATGATTGCCACTCCTTTATTATATTCTCGACATCTATCTCATCCTCAATATCATCCATGGTCAGATCTTCACCACCATCTGCATCCCCATCGGCATCTTCCTCGTCCAGGTGCCAGTTCTCAAATTCCTCCTCAATGGTTTCGGCTGGTATTGGGTCTTCTTCTGCTGGTAGTGGGTCTTCTCGGGCTGAGGTGTGTGTTGTTTCCTCGTCCGGAACTTGATTGCTACTGCTGGGAATACTATTTGGACATGGGTCATAATCACCACGGGGATTTGGTATTGGTTCAGATTCAACAACTAATTCCAAAGCTCGAAAACCAGCAACTGGACATGCGGCCGATTTAATCATCTCCCAGTTCTGTTCGCAGTCAACCCAAAATAGAGTGTAATAGTAATTACCATAGCCTGGTTGTGGAGTGTTGATCCGTGCTCTGATTTTCAGGTTGAAATGGCTTGGGAGCAATTTCAAACCGGCATGGATCTGCCTACGCAACTCCTCTAGGGTTATCCAGTCATTGATGGGGAGAGTACACGCAGCGGAAATGTCGTAATTAACACTAGTAGGTGTATTGAGGATTTGACCTCCATGAAATACATTTATGAGTATCATACTCATTTTTCCTGTGAGAAGTAAAATAACAACCCAATAAAAATATAATCTAATTTTTTTTAAGGAAAAGAGTAACACATCGGGGGAAAAAATGTACCTGCGAGATGAGAAGAACGCGGCGAATGCAAATATGACGTTGATCTGTTAAAATAACAACTTTTTAGTAGCCGACTACCGAAACCCTAATTAGGGCTGCTGGAGGAGAAGAGGAGAAGAGGAGAGGAGGAAAAAAAGAGGAAGAAGAGAGGAAAAGAGAGGAAGAAGAGAGGAGAGAAAGAGGGGGAAGAAGAAGAGAGGGGCCGGCGGAATAAAAAAAAAGTAGTTACCGATTTTAGAAATCAGTTCCTTCAATTGGAACCGATTTTCAAAATCGGTATCTTTTTTTTTTTTCCCGGATCTAACTGTGGCCAATCTCAGATTTAAAAAAAAAAAAAAAAAGAAGATACCGATTTTCAAAATCGGTTCCAATGGAAGGAACCGATTTTGAAATTCGGCTCTATTTAGTATGTATAATTTTGGGTGTCATCTTACTATTTCCATAAAAAAAATCTTTTTATTTTCGATTTATAAAAAAATTTGACAAGGCAAAAATTAGACAAAAAATTGTACAGGACAATCAATAAAGATCTCATCTGATAGAGTTTCTGACGAGTTATAGCTACCTAGTCAGGGCCTCGTCTTCAACTAAGTTTCACAATCCTTAATTCTTTGGCCAGGTCGATCATACTCATGTTGACTTCAAAACATTCTAATTGGCAGCTGCTACCAACTTTTCGAAACAAAAAAAAACTTCAAAACATTCTACGCTTTTTTCTCTGTTCTTTTTTTCCCTCTCTTAAATTTTAATATATATATAAATTAATTACAAGATAGATGCATGCCCTTGCCTGATTGACATCGGTAATGGTATATATATACGTACCTACTCCATCGATGACCGTAATATATACTAATTAATATGAAAATATAGTCACTGTATTTGATGTAGTAGAGAATTAATAATCTGTTGTGAATTAATCAGTTCCTTAATTACATAGTATCAAATGTACATGCTATTTGACCAGTTAATTAATTAAGGAGGACTCAAAGAGTAATACTATAATTTTATCCTGTCCATCATCTTATTTGTTAATTAATGTAATTATCTATGCCTTAATCGAAAATTTATACACAATCATTAACTGATTAACAAGCTCTGTGGTTTGTATGTACATTCTTTTATTCAAATTTATATAAGCTTATCTTTAGATCGATAATTGAATGTTTTCAGTTAACAGAAATCTATCCCCCCTAATGGGGGAGTAAAATCTTGGCTCCTCAGCGATTTGGGCTGAGGGCCATTGGATATGTATCAAGATTCATGCTTTTTGATGTGCGGATATGATTGGTTCGGGTATGATTTTTACTATACCCCTATGGTATGTTTGGATGGGAGAAAAATAGTGCTAACTTGGGTTAGCTACTATTCCCAATTACTATTCTATGTTTGGATGTTGGATTTGCTTTTCAAAACAATTGGGTTAGTATTGGTTAGTACCTATTTTACTATTCCTAGTAATAGTTGGGTTAACTATTTTTGGGTTAGTGATTATTTTCACTAATCCAACCATCCATCCAAACACACCCCTAATCTATACCACCTAATGGGGGAGGAAAACAGAGCCACACATTGATTTGAGCTAAGAGCTGTACAATTTGGTGATCTGACGGTCTAAACAACTTTTAGGCATTTCCATTTTTGTTTCAAATGGAGATATCATTGAGCGTACTATAAATTTTTTTTATAAATAGTCTCACTAATAAATTATTTCTCTTAATGGTTGAACAATTAATTTTTTTTCACAAATGACCTTGACTATGAAATAACATTATTAATTTCTCCTCCTTTTATCTAGAGTCCTAGACCGCATGACCCAAAAGTTATTTAAGAATCTATACTCATGTATTAAAATTATAGGATTTATATTTGTAAATGCTTTATTTATAAATGAGCTAAACAAATTTAATCAACTCTTACATTGTTTCAATACTAATATTTTATTCTGATGTTTTTTCTTAAAAGTGATTCTGCTATAGATCGGCTAAGCAACCTTTCATTTTGAACCGATCGGTTCTTATGAAACACGTCTCTTTAATTGAATCTAAAATACATATCGTGACCATCCGATTATAAAAAATGAACGGTCCATATTTCATCCAATACATAGCAGAATTAGTCTTTTCTTAAAATCAGTTAGAGATCATGTTCTCAACATTTCCATTAGTTTGGTGAAATATATGACTAGATTATAGCATTTTTCTTGATTAAATAAAATTAGAAAAAGTAAAATATTAAATTATTGATATATCCTACATTCAAAAATTTGTAAAAAGTAAAAAATTGATTTATTTTTTGCTTGGCCTTTATGTTTCATCTTTTTTCTCCATTGATCCAATTTGCGTTGCACAATTAGTTTGTTTAGTAATATGTTGTCCAGTCTAAATAAAATTTTGCAGTAGATACAAAGTATATATTGTCCCGCCGCGAAGCGCGGGTGGCTTGCCCTAGTTAATGTTAATAACTAAGATAAAGGAAATAACAACAACAACAACAACAACAACAACAACAACAACAATAATAATAATAACAATAATAACAATAATAACAATAATAACAATAACAATAAAAAAAAATAAAAATAATATAATAATAATGATAATGATAATGATAATAATATTATTAATAATAAGGTGGATACAGGTTCAAATTAATAATCTGCCGAGTATTGGCATATATACATGAGTCCGGCTACGGTGATATGCATATCACGGTTTTACTGTGCTATGCGGTCCATATCTCAGTTTTCGATGTCTAAATTGTCGATCCGAAACGCTAAACTTAATCTTTATATCAAATATACTAAAAATTAAAATAGTGATTTTCTCCCCATCATTAAAAATAGCAAAAAAATTTTAAAAATTATAAAATTTGGTTTGCTAGTATATTTGATATAAAGATTAAGTTTAGCGGTTCGGATCGACAATTTGGACATCGAAAACAGAGATAAAGACCGCATAGCACAGTAAAACCGTGATATACATATCACTGTAACCTAATTTAGTTTGTTAGTATATTCGATCTAGAAAGTCTCCGCTCCAAAGTGCATGCATATATGCTCGCGAGTTTGACAATTTTTAAATGTTTTGACAGTTGAATGAACATCATTAAATAATAATTATAAACAGACTAATTTATTCTTTTTGTTTGTTTGGAAATATGAGGCTGTTAAGTGTTACTAATCGTATTTCCTTATCGTGCCAGTTCGACTAGTATGACTTTCGACTTCAAAACTTAACATGCTCATTGAATTTTCAATTTTTCATGTATAATGTACTGTTCTACCGCGCATTTCTCTACTTGTGCTTTCTGCATATATTTATTTTCTCTGCAAAGATAAAATGTGGTGCTACTGATTAATTACGAGCTCCGCCAACCCATACTTTTAATTAATAAAATACCTGATCATCTTCAAAAAATATTTAATTATATTTTGTTGAATAAATTCATCATGTCAGAATTCTATGGGTACAAATGTTTACATTTTAGAATTTTTTTAATTTTTTGAGAATTTTTATAATTTTTTTATATGAATAGTTTATTTCATAGAAAAAAAATAATAATCATTAGTGTATTATTATTTCCTTACATAGTCATGTACATGTGGTCTGACCAGTGAATTAACGATAACTCATGATGAACACATTAATGTTGATTAGAATTTACATTAATGAGGAATTAACTCTTTATATTCTAACATTCAATGTGTTGATTTAGATAAAGATGAATTTAAGTGGTAAATAGTTAGCAAAAAACCAAAAGCACATTATATGTATTACATGGTATGAGATCAGAATTTAAAACGCCCACACAATGAGCAGGTTTCTTGCTAGTACTATAATATAAAGCACGTAATAATTGGAAGTCCCCATTTTTTTTCTTTCTTTTTTTCAAGTTTCTTTAATCCTCATTCTACCTCTTAATTAATGGTAAAGCACAAAATAAATTGATTTCAAAGGTGTAGATGTTCTCCAATCAATCAACTTCCTCTCCATTTTAGTTTGTCAAAAAAAAGGGAAATATATCAATCTTGGTATGGAAGACATCAATGTTGATTAGAATTTACATTAATGAGTAATTAACTCTTTATATTATAATATTCAATGAGTTGATTAATTCAGGGGCGGAACGAGGGGGACAGAGGGGGGCCGGGCACCCCCCAAGATTTTAGAAACCACGTACTGAGAGCATTAATTTGATTATATTTTATAGAAAATAGTTGATTTGGCACCCCCCCAAACTCTGCTCTTATGTCTATGTCTTAACAATTAAAATTAATAATTGTAAATGTAAAATACATAAAAAGAAGTAATCTAATTTAGAAGGCTGAAGGCCCACTGACCTTCAATTAATAACAGATTATTTCTTTTGAAAACCGCAGTTGCCTCCATTCTAAAATTTTGCTGGTTTCTTTATTAGCCGATTAATTTACTTTCTGTTTTTTTTTTTTTTTTTGCCCCATTCTTTTCTACTCTCTATGACCTCTCTCAAATATCACTATTAAGAGATTCTATAATTTTGAACATTTATTGTTATATATTTATTTAAAAATTGTTAATTTTAATTATATTTATGTAGTGTTGGGTTACGGTGTTATACAAAACAAAATGACGTTGGTGTTATACACTCGAATCTCAACATTCAACAACCACAACTTCGATGACCGATCTAATTTGACTGATGCATTCTACATATCAAAATCTTATTGGATACAAAATGTTTCTATTTTTAGAGATTTTTTTACAAGTTTTAAAGATTTTTGCAAAAAACAACCTGAATTTAATTCCAAATAGATTATTTTATTGTTATTTTTTGGTCATCTTTCAAAAATAGTTAAAAATAGTTAGCAATTTCAATAAAAAAAAATTATATCCTATGAGATTTCAATATGTAAAATACACAAGTTGAATCAGATCGGCCATTTATGGTTTTGAGATATAAGCACATAACACCAACATCATTTTGTTATGCATAACACCGTAACCAAACTCTTTTTCTGTGTGTGGTTGTTTTTTTATCCCTCGTCGTCTCGACCACCCCCAACTTCAAATCCTGGTTCCGCACCTGTTGTTTATGGTAAATAATGAAAAACCAAAAGCACATTATATGTATTATACGTTGTGAGATCAAAATTTAAAAGGTCCAACGGGGTTTCTTGCTAGTATATATAATTATAAATATCGTAATTAATATATTGTACTAGTTACTAAAAGATTGAATATCACAACCTGCAGCCTCCTTATTGCACGAGCAATCTTAAGGTCTATTTGTTTCATAGAATGTAGTTCTTCTTGTATTTTGAGCTGCAATGAAGTCTCTTCTACAGAAGCACATAATGTAGATTTTTAATTTATTTCTTTACTTATTAGATGTGTAGAGTCAGCTTCCTTTCCTTTTTCTTTTATATTAAAAAAAATATAAGGAAAATAATTATTTCCAAACTCAGCGTTGCAATTACTCCTGCGTTGAAAATGAGTGTAGTACAAGCTACTGCATCTGACATCAATTGGAAACTCCAACTACGGTAATAATATACAAATACGAAGAAACAAACAAGTGCTCTATCCAGTTGCAGCAGGTTGAGTTATGTGCATCTTTAGCTTCACTAAAACAAACATGCCCTCAATATAACTGCAAAGGCATTCCTCTAGTGGGCCAAGCGTTTAATTAATTGTTTTCTAAATAATCTATAAACAAGAAAGATGAGTAACTCTCCAAGCACCTCAACTATGCCACATCATCAATATTATTAACCATTGATTTTGTTTAAATCTCTTCATCTACTTTGATCCAATGGTTTATATTTATTCTCTCTCCCAATTTAATAAGATGATATGATATGTCTAAGACAAAATTTATTCCTTAAAGTGGTCAACATTTATGTGCTATTATTTATAAATTATACATCATCATCATCATCATTATTCACATAAAAAATTTTAAAATTATGTTTAATTTTTTTAAATAAATTTTTAATTTATAAGTTTTATTATTTTTTTGTTATCATATTTTGGGGCGAAGCCCGAGTTACAGCTCTAGTATCCATAATCCATGTTAATTTTTCCTTGGTTTCAAAAATAAAATAAAATGACACTTCTCTATAAAAAAATATAAATTTTATTAGAACTTGAAAATGATCAAAATTCAAAACCAATTGAAGTAGGATTACTTAAATCCTCGAAAATATTCTTTTTTGGAGGTAACACCATATTTCATAGAAAATGAGTCAACATATATATAATATTATAATAAGCTAAATATTACCACCAGCAATTTTCTAATTTAGTAGATCAGAATAGTATGCCATATCTGCACGAGGATTCAAGAAATTGGAAAAGTTTCAACTTGCAACACACAAGTAGTTAATTATGCTTTGCTGGTCCATCAACATCTAGTATAAAATTCCCATTCTATTATTTCTTTGTAGGACTCCTGCGTTTTGACCCTGAATAATAAAAGCAACCGTACATTCTGTCCATGTACTCCTTGATTGAGCTGATACAATTAATATATATATTTTTTTAAATGTTGATTCGATTAAATCAATTTCAGCACTCTAATTATCTTTATTGTTGGAAACCTTAGGTCGCGATGCTCCTTTCATGTATGGCAATCTAGTATAGTTTGCCAATATTTTTCTCAATTATACATACCCCTTAAAAGAGGGGGAGAATGCTGGCCCCTCATCGATTTGGAGCTGAGAGGCATTGAATCTGTGGAGCTAAGTAGGTTGAACGGTCAAATTTGATTCGACATTTTATCTGTTTTTGTGAGAACTTCACCACTGTACAATTCACCCACTTTATGTTATTTTGTTGAGGGATCAAATTAATGATCTTTTCGATGTTTTATCGGTAACCACAAAATTAAATCTCAAATAACTAAATTATAATTCTTTTAAACGACAAAAACTAATTGATGGAATGTGTTGTATGTATTATATTTATTTTAGAGTAAAACATGTGAGCTAAGCTCACAGATCCTTTTCATGAGCATGCCTCTGAAAACATATTAAAACACCTTCACATTTTCAATTTACATGGCCCAAATTATAATATCAAAATCTTATGGGATATAAAACATTTTTATTTTTGAAATTTATAAGTGATAAATAAACATTGATCATATTTAACTAATATTGTGTGGTCACTTTTAAAAAATCTCAAATAAATATTTAAAAATTTTCAAAAATTAAAAACTTTTAATTTCCCGTAAGATTTTGATATAAAAAAACTTAAAGAGTCATATAAATCAAAATTTGAAGATGATTTTACATGTTTATGGAGCTATACTTACGAAAGGGCTTTGTGAGTTTGAGGTAAATTTACTTTTTCATGGGTACACAAAATTATATCATTTTGATTTTATTTATATATGCATCAATCATTAACAAAAATCAACTATTCAAAATTTTTTTTATTACAACATCGATATGTATTAGGAACTTATCTTAGCATCTTCAAATTATCTCAAAACTGTTTTTATATTTGTGAATGAGACATAAAAGTTTTAAAGGTCTAAGCTCTTTATGAAAATTAAAAGATAATTGGAATAGATAAACTATTTGCTGTTATTTTTTTCCATTGTTAGGTCAACAATTTGATAAATGGAATAATGCACACAAAAAAGAGCGGAAAAAAAAAATTCTAACAAATTGCAAAATTCCCCGCCGCGAAGCGCGGGTGTGGAACCTAGTATGAGTAAATATACGGTGAGGTTAAATTTGCGGAGGCTTCTGTAAACTTAAACTCGATACCATATCAAATGATTTTTGAATTTGATTTTTATATAGTTTATTATATTGTTTTAAATTTTTGTCTAGGACACAAAATTTTTTTATTTTTAAAAGTTTCTAGATAAAATTTTTTATTTTTAAAGTTTCTAGATAATTGTTTTAAAAAGTAACTATGCAATATTAAGAAACAATATTATGAAATACTTTAGTATAATTATTAAGAAATACAAAAAAAAATTTAAATCTTCAAATATGATAAACTTTTGTATTCCTCAAAATTTTGATATAATGAATATAATGAGCTATATAAACTGAAATTTGTAAATGTTTTGATATAATTTTGAGCTTAAAACTCATAGAAGACCTCTCTGATTGTAAGCCCACCGTATATTTACTCCCAATTATATAAGAATTTGTTGCTGACAATGGTTTAGTTTAAAGGGGGGGTCTAAGGGTACTGGACTTGGAGACACAAAACAAAACAGAGCTCTATTGATGAAATTGCTATGGCGAATTTTGGCGGGAAGGGACTCTCTCCTAGTCTCTCAGAACAAGGCGCATATATATATATACCGAGAGGTGTAATTTGAAATCGTTCTTCTTGAAAGACTTAGCCCCGTTCGATTTATTGGTTTTGGATGACCACCATCTTTTTTTGACTCTGGCTTGCGCTACTTGAAATGGAGGAAGCCACCGGGTGAAAAATCCAATCAGACTGGATATTTAGAAAACCAGGTTTTGTACATACTTTTTGCCTTGATTTCCGTACTGAAACATGGTTTTGCTTGGTTTATTCTTTGTCCACCAAACACACAACAGTCAATTAAAATTACAGCCGTGGTTTCCTAGTACAAAACCAGTATACCGAACGAGGCCTTATTCATAGTCATAGACCCTGGGATTCAATATTCCTCAACACAGGAAATGGGCGATTCCACGTACACGATCTCCTGGCTCCGATCGTCGAATGGAATGTACGTTTACCAGCTCAAGATTAGACCCTGGGATTTGTTCCTCATTTTCCCTCCAATATTAATGTTGCTTAATTCGATCGGTTCCGTAAATTCAACAAACTCAAATCTGAACTGATTCAAATCGATCGACTAGTTGCCTGAGAAATTAAAAGCTGGCACTAAACAATCTGAAACAAGACTCAGTTTGAACCCGACCCATGATCGTACTTTGATCAAACTGATGTTGTCATGTTCTCTAATTAATTAGAGTACCGTCGACCCGTTGGCGGGAGGCGGAGCTTGATAAATAGAAATATATAAGATGGTGCCAATCGTTGTTAATATTCACTGGCCACCACATCTATAAGTAGTTAAGTACTTTTGCAAGTATGTAAAAGTATACTAAATTATTACTGTACAAGATAAACTTGCACACAATTAGGCAAATAATACAGAACAAAATTCAGAGAAGCAAAGTGAGGCCGCACCATTTTCTGATTTTCTCATTACTTTTATAATTGAATGCATGGAAATAAAAGAAACAAAACCTCCCAAAATAAGAATACTAAAACTGACATGTGTTTTAGTCTCCACACCTCATATAAGGTAACAAACAAACAGTAAATTTGTCAAAAAATAAAACTACTATCTTGCAATAATCTAAAAGATCTCTAGTGTGCTGTATCGCGTGATACAATAACAGGCTTACATCCAACATCCTCTTTTCTCCTAATTGTATGCTTGAGAAAAACATGCTCAGTTTATGCCATTTTGCATCCTCAAAATCCTCATGCGATGTTCGTCAGAGAGTATCTTTGCAAACCGGACCAGTTCCTCTGCATTTGTACCAGAATCCGGGACTCGTTCAATATTGCCAGTCTCAAGGTTTACCCGAGAAACTGGCTGTTTTAGCAGCTCATTTCCAATCTGAACAAGTTGCTGCAAGTTCTCGTTCGATGAATTATCTAGTGATGCAGCAGTGCCTTTCAAAGAATCATCCTACATTAAACAAAAACTAAATTAATTTCTGTGCTTTAAACAAACTAAATAGTTATTTAATACTTTGCAGATATCTATTATCAACAAAAATCATGTTAATTAATTGTTACCTGTATGCGCAAATAGTTCTTCTCGCAATGCAAAGCTTGGAAAAGAACAGATGCATGGATATCAACCAGATCACCACTTGCTTGGCTAAGACAATCGATAAGGGGACTTGAGCCTTTGTTGAATAACCAGCTCAGGAGGCCCCACTTGGCAGCTTCTGGTGCCTTGTACCTCTCTTCGCGCTTTGCTGACCCTGTGCCCAGTGAGAGGATCAGGAACTTTCCATAATCCACTGGCTTGACAGGGAAATAGTCATCTCTTTGTCTCACAATCTCCTTTGTCACATGATTTACAGCAAGAAGTGTCTGGTTTATATCATAAAACAAATGAAAAGGGAAAGAGTTAGAAAGACATATTAATAGTTAAGATCTTACTAAGAGAGTAGGCATTATTTTAATTTTCTTTTTTTCCGAAGTATACGTGATTTTATATTTTGTTATGTTCATCATGTTTAATTGGCTTTTTTGGATCGGAAAAGTTCAGAACATGGCTGTAAAAGAGGGTAAACAGTCGGTAACAATGGTGTTTTGAGAAGTGAGATGTACCGGATTGTTTGCAGCAACACCACCATCAACTAGATTGAAACTTTTTGTTTTGCCGAAACCGTCCTTAGTTGTGAAATGATGTGCTGGAAGATACATCGGAGCGGCAGAAGTACTGATACATACATCCAAAAGCAGAGCATCTTTTAAAGTATCTGTCTTTGCCTACATGCTAGCAAGTTTACATCTCAGTTGCATGTAAATTTTCAAGTTTATTATTTTAACAATTTTAGTTTATAATTGTATTTTTCTGCAAACAACTTGGTTGTTCACTTTAAAATCCACAGTGATGATAACAAGTAATTAATTACAAAAATCCTTATTGATGACTATGGTGATATATTTATAATCCATACCTCACTTGTTGTAAAGATGGTCGGCTGGAGATAATTAATGTCGAATGTCGGAATGACCACTTCTGTGACCGTATCATGAAGCCTTGTTTCACCTAGCAGTTCTCTAACCTTGCTATGAAGGTATGTTCCTGTGTATCTTGGACCAACAATACTTCTTAACAAGCCTCCAATCCCGTTCCTGCAATTAGATATATAGTTCATTGTTATTGACATTTTTGCACAAACTTGCATACATTCATCGCATCGATTTTTAATCTAGTTACTGGTAAAGAATACAGGGATATATATATATATATATATGAGTCATACCAGTGAGAAGGGAAAATCTTTGGAATGTTTTTGATGTAGAAGTTTATAATATCTTTTGCTGAGAAGAGAGGCCTCTTCTGCTTGTCAGGAGCAGCAAGCATGGTTGTCACTAAACCTCCGGTACTAGTTCCGGAAATCACATCAAAGTAATCTGCAATTCTTGCATCTTCTCCATCAAGCTCCTATATTTATGTACACACACATACATACGAAATTATTGACCAATTCCTCCTAATTAATTGTAGAACTTGTGATATTGCAATCATCTTTTTAAATGAGGTGGGCTAGCTAGCTAGTGACCATCAATGTTCACGTACATCATATCGATCAATATCATCTTTTTCTTCCGCGATCGACATACAATAACTTCTTGCCATCATTTAGTTATTTACATGATAGTAAGAAATTACAACATATGATACTAATTTTCATATTATTCTGAACAAAGAAATAATGCCTGAGCACACACAAGTTAATTCAGCAAATTAAAAAAATAATTATATGTACTAATTTTTTTTTTAACTCACTTGTAGCTTAGCTTCAAGGAAAGCGAGGATAGTAGCCGGGATGAGCCCTCTTACACCACCACCATCGATGCTTAATATCGTTACTATGCTGCCATATGAAGGTGGAGATTTTGGTGTGGCCGGAATATCGTTCGGCACCATGCTTGAAGGAATGGTCACTCCTAGAGAATCCATTATGACAGAATTGATCTTTGTTCACTTGTTAGTAAATATAAATATGAGACTGTAATCCAAGCAGTGGAGCTTGCTAACTAGTTTAGTTAAGGCTAGAGAGATCTTATCGCTTTTGTTACTCTCAGAAGTCACAAGTTTGTTGGTATTTGCTAATTAATTTGTTGTTTAGTGTTGTGGATTGATGGTATGAGAAGTGAGCCTGCATGCATTATATATATAGGCAGCAAAAGAAAGAGGTACATATAGACAGTAGGAGTAGTCAAGAGAATTTAAATGCAAGAGTCAAGTCCATTTCTGTAAATCTAGAAATGTTTGAAAAATCCAAAGATATGAAAATTAAAGTCCCCATGCCATGGTAAAGAAAAGATCAAACAATTCTGAACATTAAATTCCCATTAAACTTCTGAGTAAGCGTGTTTCGATGGAGACTGGCTTATTCGAGGAGCTGGTAGCAATGCAGAGATGCTCACAAGTTTTGCCGAGAGGCTATCGAAAGAAAGGAAAGCACGGCGCGGACAAGTTTCGATCTGATTACAATTACAGTATCCGTATATACTGGTACACATGGTTGTTGTAAGAAGATTGTTTTAGATTGCGGTTTGGATTACATGATGATTGTTGTTTGCAATTTTGCTATGTGTTAATATGTAAGTGTATAAGCATTACGGTTAGTGTGCAATGATTCTAAAAGTTTCTGTATAGCCCTAATTAATTAATCTTTTGTAATTAGTTCTTAATTATAACTTGCCTTCTTAGTTCTTCCTATCCAAATTATACATATAACAGAGTTAAGATATACTGTTTAAAAATGGCAAATTTGAAGTTGTTCATGATACGGCCCAACCAATTTGGGCCCAAGACGGTAATTCAAGCCCATGATGCATCGATTTGTGTGTATGAGGAGGCATGTAAATATCAAATATGTAATGTAACCTTAACCTGTCTTCTTCATATCCAAATTAATTCCATAATAGACTTGTGGCCGTGTTTGTTTTATTATTTGGTGCTCCTTGACCTTGAGTTAGTGATGCGTGGGTTTCATTATTTGCTGCGTTTTTGTCTTGTGGCCGGCGTATCTACTACGATCCAAAGTGGATCTCGGGACCTGCATGCATGCAAATCACGAGCCGACGGATGTAGTTTTTACTTCTAAGGAGGAATTTTTTGAAATAGTCTCAGCCGTCCAAAGTGAGAGCTTAGCCTCCAGGACTCTAAGATCCATTTTGGATTTTAGGGTATATATATATAGAGAAACATCTTGCGTCTATACGTACATAGACATACAAATAATGTAAGTATGTAATAGATACACTTTAAAATGTAACATATACATCTCAAAATATAACCAATAAACGTTATAGACGGTTATTCTATGGACGCTAGGTATTACTCATCTATATATATATGTCCAGTACATTAATTATCTTGAGTGACTTGTGGTGCAACACCTGTTTCTGATGAGTTAGCTAGTCAGGTTTTTATTTATTTTTTGAACATCAAAGGTCCGTAGGCAACTAAAATTCATTCACTTAGAAGAGTTACATCCACAAGAAAAAAAGAAAATTGTTTCTCAATCTAAGTCCAAATAACACAAAATATCAAGCAAAACGTTTTATGATATGTCTAACCAATTTTTGTCTCGATAAACTACATCTAGTCAGGTTACAGCATGGGCCTCTTCAACTAAGTTTCACAATCCTTAATTCTTTTCTTTTTCTTACCTGATCTACATGACATCGGCCGGCGGTAATGCTATACGTACTCATTTTTTTCTTACTATCATACTCCATCGATGATATATATATATACACTAATTAATTAATTTACATATATAGTCATTGTTCTAATGTAGTAGAGAATTAATAATCTGTCGTGAATTAATCAAGTTCCTTGGTTAATTACATAGTCAAATGTACATGTGATTTGACCAGTTAATCAAGGAGGACTCAAAGAGTAATAATATAATTTTATCCATCATCTTATTTGTTAATGTAACTATCTATACGTTAATTTAAAATTTTACTTTTTTTTTTTTTTGAACATTCAAGGCCCGTAGGCAACTAATTTCATTTACTTAAAATGTTACATCCACGAGAAAATAAAATAAAATTATTTCTCAATCTAAATCTAAACGACACAAAATATCAACCAAAACCTTTTACAATAATTTTATAATAAATTTGGTCCCGATTAACTAACAATCATTAACTAATTAACAAGCTCTGCGGTTCAATTGTACGTGCATTCTTTTATTCAAATTTATATAAGCTTTATCTTTAGGTAATTGAATGTTTTCATTTAACGGAAATTAATGTTAATAACTAAGATAAAGGAAATAATATATAATAATAATAACAGTAACAAAATTATTATTAATATTATTATTATATTAATATTATTATATTAATATTAATAATATTATTATTATATTATTATTATTATTATTATTATTATTATTATTATTATTATTATTATTATTATTATTATTATTATTATTATTATTATTATTATTAATAATAAGGTGGATACAGGTTCATATATCAAACTATCTAGAAAGTCTCCGCTCCAAAGTGCATGCATATATGCTCACCGAGTTTGACAGTTGAATGAACATCATTATATAATAATTATAAACAGACTAAGCATCACAAATTCACAACATATAAACAGGTGCAGCCTCATTTTTTGGGCAACCTATATAGCTCGTTATTATAACGAGAAGTCGTTAATTAGTCAAGCTAGTACTGGGTCAAATGCTCAATTGGAATGTTTCCTAGTTAAAGTGGGCCTAGAAATGAAAAATACCTCTGTTTTTTTCTTTTTCTTTTTTCCTTCCTTCAATAAGGCTAATTCTGCTATGAATCGGATGAAATACGGGCCGTTCATTTTTCATAATCGGATGGTCACGACATGTCTTTAGATACAATTAAGGAGAAATGCTTGATAATAACTTTTTGATTCAAAATGAAAGCTTGCTTGACCGATCCACGGAAGAGCCACTCAAATTAAAAATGTAAGCTTTCCTGCGAAAAATGAATTATTGATATGAAATTGTTCAAATTCAATTGAATTAGTTAGGAATACTTACATCATTGATTCTTTCTCTTACTTACTTTTTTTTTTTTTGGTATATTCTTAAATTAAAAATGTAAACTCCTTTTTTTTTTTTTTTTCTCCTATATATGGAGTATATTTAATACTAGCGTAAGCAACAAGAAAATGGGAAAGTTTCAAGTTTGAACATGCACAAGCAAATACCCTTAATTAATTTGTTGGCATATCAAGTAGTAGAATATTGAAATAGTATATTAGTTACTTGAGACTTGACCCTTAATTACATTATTATCCTTAATTATTAATTATTAATTACTTGAGACTTGACGCATAAATATATATATAGAACCAACCGTACAGTCCTTCTTGTCCTTGCATTGAAAGTACATACATCCATTTTACTCTAATTTAATTAATTCACAATTTCACATACATACAGTAAAATGGCCAACTCCGCAGATGGGGTTAGATCAGCAGCTAAAGGAAACATTGTCACCGTGCTGAGCATTGATGGCGGAGGTGTTCGCGGGATAATTCCGGCAACCATCCTCGCCTTCCTCGAGTCGAAGCTGCAGGTAATTAAGTACTATTAACTATATATATCATTATATCTTGATGTTCCTGCATGAAAGAAATTAATTATGCTATATATATATATGTATATGAATTGGTACAACGACGACGGGTTGCAGGAGATTGACGGCAAGGAGGCGAGGATTGTCGATTACTTTGACGTCATTGCCGGAACAAGCACCGGCGCTCTTCTGGCTCTCATGCTGGCTGCTCCAGATGAAAACAGGCGTCCTCTCTTTGCTGCTAATGAATTAACCAAATTCTTCTTTGATCACTCACCAAACATATTTCCACAAAGGTAAGTTCACAACTAAAACTAATTGCTTCAACAGTTCTTTATATAGAAATGATACTGAAAATCAGCTTAATTCCTCAAGAAAAAAAAAGATAGTACAAATGAAAACAAGATTGAATTC
Organism: Cyperus esculentus; assembly: GCA_030179965.1. Classification (NCBI taxonomy): domain Eukaryota; kingdom Viridiplantae; phylum Streptophyta; class Magnoliopsida; order Poales; family Cyperaceae; genus Cyperus; species Cyperus esculentus. Next base: position 3,331,179 of record JASGLE010000035.1, on the reverse strand, counting down.
CCTTAAGAAATTATTAATGCATATATATATGAGGAAACATCTTGCGTCCACTGGAAAACCGTCCATACGTCCATAGATGTGTACGAAATGTAACAGATACACTCCGAAATGCAACAGATACATTATAAAATGTAACTTATGGACGCTATGAACAGTTTAATTTTCTATGAACGCTAGATATTACTCTATATACATGTTATATATGGTTGAATTGCAGGATGGGGCTGGTGTCACAATTTATGAACACAGTGAAAACTGTTTTCGGGCCCAAGTATGATGGCAAGTACCGGCAATCCATAATTCGACAGTTACTCGGGCAATCAAGGCTGCATGATGCTCTAACTAATCTTGTCATCCCAACTTTTGATATCAGAATACTCCAACCCACCATTTTCTCAAACTTCTCGGTAAAATTAAATACTATATATTTGTCCTACTTTAATTAATTAATAATGATTCCCCCTTTGCATCTTGTTTTCATAATTTTCAGCTATTTCAGTTATCTTAAGATGTAATTAATTTGGACATCGAAAACTGAGATATGGATCGTATAGCACGCTAAAACCGTGATATGCATATCACCGTAGCTAGACTCTCTCTATATATATATAGAACCAATTGATTAGTACAAAAATGAATTTTATGAGATTCCCTTGCAATATTTGAACATGGTTATGATTTTAATATGTCATGACTAAATAATTAAGGTGTACATAATTGACGTATTTATTTACAATTTTGTGTTCAGTTGAAATATCAACCTGAGAAGGATGCCCTGTTATCGGACATTGGCATAGGTACTTCTGCAGCACCAACATACTTCCCACCACATCATTTTCAGACCAAAGATGAAGAAGGAAGCATCCGTGAATTCAATCTCATCGACGGTGGTGTTGCCGCAAATAACCCGGTATGCACAAAAAAAATGGTTTCAAGAACTAATTAATGTGAGCTAAAAGAAAAAAAGGAAATGAAAAGGTTGCAAAATTACAATCCAAAATAAAAACCTAAATGACTCTGGTATTTAATTTCTTGTTACCTATTATTTGTCATGGATAGTTACAATGTTCTTACATTAAGTTTTTTTTTTTTATTTTTTTTTTACAACACGTGTGTTAGACATTGGTAGCGATGAGCCAAGTTTCTCGCGAGATCATAAACGGAAACGATCTGTTCCTCCCGATCAAACCTACTGATTATGACAAGTTCTTGGTGATCTCGATTGGAACCGGAGCGAGCAAAATCGAAGAGAAATTCACAGCGCAGGACGTTTCGAAGTGGGGTGTCTTTGGATGGCTTATCCAGAAGAACGCCACCCCACTTATCGATACTTTTTTCAGTGCAAGTGCCGATATGGTCGATATTCATCTTGCCGTTCTCTTTCAGGCGCTCCGGTCTGAGAACAGCTACCTTCGCATCCAGGCACGTAAACTATTGAGCTATTTCATAAATCTTGATATTTTATAAAGAGATCGATTCGTAATTGAAGTTACTTAATCTTTGTGTATAGGATGACACACTCACTGGTACGACACCGTCACTGGACGATTCGTCGATGGCAAACATGGAGAAGCTGGCTGAAATAGGCACCGAACTTTTGAGCAAGCGCGTTTCCAGGGTTAACCTGGAAACCGGTTTATTCGAGGAGGTTCATGGAGCCGGTACCAATGCAGATGTGCTGACAAGGTTTGCAAAGAAGCTTTCTAATGAAAGGAAAGCAAGGCGTGGGGAAGTTATCATCTGATTAAAATGTCCATTAATTCTGTCACACATGGTTGTAAGATATATAATTGTGTTGATATTACTGCTTGGATTATATATATATGATTGTTTGATGTTTGCATATGTAAGTGTATAATAAGCATTACAACAGGTGTGCAATAATTCTAAAAGTTTTTGCATACTGATCCCTGGATCTTTCGCAATTAATTAGTTCTTGTAATTAACTTGCCTAATTCCAATCCAAATTATATATACATATATATAACAAAGTTTATAAGATGCGATTAAATTAGAGAGTTCAATTCGTTGTTTCCCCAAGTCTTGGAAAAGTACACCGGCGAGGCCCAGAACTCTTACAAAGAAAAAGCCCATAGATCATATAAGGCCCAGTTTCTTCGTTCTCAACTGTCACTTGAATATTTGATTTCTTTTTTTTTGAAAAGTTGCCAGCGGCTGCCAACATCTTGAATATTTGATTTCGATCTGTACTGTGGAGGCATCCACATTGTCCACATTCAGATCATATCAGATTAGATCAGATCAGATCGTCAAATGTAGGAAAAATTTCATGGATGCACTACTTTTTTGTCTTAACTGCACTACTGCCTAAATCGGTAAGTTAATTTCACAGATACTCAAAATGTAAGGGCGTAAGTTCAACTTGCGCCCTTTAAACCCACATTAACATGCGCATCCTTTGCCCTTTTCCCGTATAACTGTTGCCAGTATAATTCTATTGGGCGCAAGGAGAAGTCACGCCCTTTGGTTTGGGCATTAATGAAATTAAATTGCATGTTTAGGCAACGGTACAGATAAGTTGATTTCTTTATGCATCTATAAAAATTTTCCACGTGTACGTTGAGGTCTAAAATCTTCTCGCTAAAGCTACGGATTACCATTAAATTAATTAATAACAGATTTTCATATATATCATTTCAGTTAATCATAGATTAGTTATAATTATAAATTATGAACTGAGCTGTCTTATTAAACATGTCCTGAACATAGTCGGTACGGATGTGATCGCTTGTTACATGAACATGTATGAGTTGTTATTATCCAAAGTTCTAAACTAATCATCATCCATTGACTAATTATATATTATTAACATATATAGGAAGGTATGTTGCTTGGTCAAATGCTTTGCCTTTTACTTTACATGTACTACACCATATTTAAATCATATATATTTTCTTTGTATCTAAAGAAAAAAAATAATAATTTGCTGCAGGAATGCGTTTAATTTCTCGCCAGCTGTCCCAAAAAAAAAGAACTTGGTCTTGATTACATATATTCATCATTTACCTGAGAAGCCGTTTTTTCCATCTAATTAATATATAGAGGAGGCATCCAATAACCATCGAAATTGATGCTCAGGATGACTATTTCATTATTTATATTATTTATACGTAAATTGACAAAGAATAGTATTCTCGCCAATTTCAAAAAATATGGTGATTCCTCTCTGTCTTGGATATGTTTTTGCTATAATTAATTTCTAAAAGTAAAAAAAAAAATGACACAAAATTAAGGCATCCCCTTGTGGTTAATAATTATAAAAAGCAAATTGCAATTGTCTATTCTAATTCAGAATTTTGACGATCGATCATTAATTACACCAGTGGTACCTCGAAAATCAGATAAGAGGGTGACTGCATAATATGGCAATTGACCAACAAGTTCATTTACAGTTAGATATGGCAATGTTGCTTAGTTTTGTGCTGTTCCGTAAACCCCATTGTTACGCATGCATGCATGCTTCTTTATAATTAATTCCACATGTTTTAGGTCTTTTTCTGCATGTTTTGGGTCTTATTAGGACTTGAGATTTGAAGATAGATCTCTCTAATTGAGTAGAATTAGCAAGTTTAATTGCGCAATCGAGGTCAGACCTTGGAATTTTGAAGCATGGCAAATTTGTCCATTATTCATATATATATATGGTGGGTTTCCTTTTTCATTTTTTTTCTTCGCCCTTTTTGCATTTTTGAAAGCAGGACTAGTTACTAGTTATTTTGTACATTTATTATATGAGGAGGGATCCATTGACAATGCTTATCTTGACAATCTTGACAACGGGGATTTTGAAAAATTTGTAAAAATAGTTAAAAATTCTAAAAAATAGAAAAAAGTTTATAGAGATATTATTTAACTTATAGATTGATTATGTTTCAAATTATATTCAATTTTAAGTGACATTTGATAGCTCTTTAAAGCTCGTTAAATTTCAACCATTAAAAAATGTACAAAATTTTGATGAACCATCAAATGATGTTCAAATTGATTGAAATTTAAAACACTATTAATCTATAAGTTAAAGAATGGATCCATAAAAGTTTTTTCATTTTTAAGATTTTTTATGAATTATTATAAATTTTTTAAAATCTTAATTGTCAAAATTGTCATTATAAGCGTTGTCAATGGATCCCTCCTCTTATATATACTATGTACGTACTAGTTCATTGATTGATCATTGTCTCACAAGATTATGAATCGGACTCTATATATGTTACAATTGAGGCAAGACCAGAATTTATCCTCTTGTTTCAATGTATATATGTACACTTATACCGTTTAAATTAATTAATTCAGTTTATGTACTTAATTGCTGACATGAAGACTACGTACGTTCAATTTTCATTACAATTAAAATAGTGTAATTAAGAGAGGTTTGTCAACAGAGCCCACTTTAATTAACGTTTGTCATTATTTTGACGAATCTCATTTTAAGTTTTGTTCCTTAAACATATATACATCAAACATATGTAGTTATTAATTATTTTGTTAATTTCCTTGCAGATACATTAAATTAATACAGAGAGCTACTACAACAAGTGATAAAACAAACAGAACATAGGTAAAACTTATTTTAGAGTATATAAACATTATTTTCTTTTATGTCATGATTTTTTTTAATTTGCGAGATATTGAAAAAAAAAATTATGAAGGGTTTTGAATAAATTATTGTTATATAGTCCGACCAATATATACTTAACACTCTGATAATATTGTTTATGTAATAATTAAGTGGAATACTTCAAATTAATTTCATAAACAATGGTTGCCCATGCAATGGTTTATTGCCAACGAGGATTAACTAAACTTTCTATGATAGCGTATTAAATACTCAATAGCTTAACACAATAGAAATTAAGTTTGTATAAATTAAGAAAATTCAAACATGTTAACTTGTGCTTAATCTATACATCATCATCTTTAATACGCATGTCTAAAAACTTTTTAAGGCTAATCAATGCCATGCACCTTAATTAGAATAGTAGAGAAACATCTTGCGTCCACTAAAAAACCATCCATACGTCTATAGACGTACAAAAAATGTAACAGATGCACTCCAAAATGTAACAGATATAATCCAAAACATAACCTATAGACGCTATGAACAGCTTTTCTATGGACGCTAGGTATTACTGATCATATATATATATAAGAAGTCTTTCTAGCTAGACTTTCAATTGAATAGTATTACTTCTCATTCTAGCTAGGTTAAACATACCGAAATGGCAACCGAAGAAGTTGAACATACAGAATACGCACCCGGTAAAGGAAGCATTGTCACCGTGCTGAGCATCGATGGTGGCGGTATTAGGGGGATTATTCCTGCAATCATTCTCAAGTTTCTCGAATCAAAGCTTCAAGTAAGGCGGATTTCAGCGTTTTAAACCCTATCGCGTCGGTCGATAGATCGATATCCGTGTTGAAATTAAGATACTAATGATACATTATCACTATATATGTATGTTGCAGGAGCTCGATGGTGAGGAAGCGAGGATTGCTGATTATTTCGACGTCATTGCCGGGACAAGCACCGGGGGTCTCTTATCCTTGATGCTGGCAGCTCCAGACAACAACAAGCGTCCCCTTTTCGCTGCTAAGGATCTGGCAAAATTCTACATTGATCATTCACCAAACATATTTCCACAAAAGTGAGTTCACAAAACAAATAGTGCAAATTATATGTATTCTTGCTGTAAGCAGTAAGCATATATTAACCGATAAATAGTGTGATTCTTGTGAAAGCTGGCTTCTTTACCTTTTCGAAGTAGCAGGGTAAGAACGTATGCGGTATGCTATTTGGTTTTTGCTAATTACAGAAATCAAACTTTCATATATTCTGATAACATTAATTAATTTATATTGAGTGATGATCATAAAGGAAGCATGAACCTTGGTTAAATTCATCACAAATTTACAACTTCGATCAAATTAGGTAGTGTGTCTAAGTACAGTTAATTATGGATTGCATGGCGGGGTAGGATCGATAAACAAAACAACAACAATACATCGAGCATTTTTTTTTTTTTGAAATATAAAAGCCAATTCGTACTATGCATTTTTCACTGTGGCAATTAGCCTTGTTCGTTGCTGTTCTTAATTTCTACTCAGTAAAAGACATTCAAATTTTAATGTAGTACTTAAATACTTTGATACTATTGTGCGCCAATTACTTCGTTTATCAGATGTATTGGGCACTATGTTAGATGGGTAAGGTCTTTGAAGAAACTAGCCTTAATCCATGGCTGAATTGCAGGGCGGTCCTCCCGATGTTTTCCCCGTTCATGAACACAGCAAAAATGGTCATGGGCCCCAAATATGACGGGAAATATCTCCACTCGATAACTCAACAGTACTTTGGGCAGTTGAAGCTACACGATACTCTGACCAACGTTGTCATCCCCACTTTCGATATCAAAATACTCCAACCTACAATCTTTACAAATTTTGCGGTATAATACCTTTTCTTATTGTTCCTGCCTCTATCGCGTTTTTAACTTTACAAGTTTATTTCTTTGTTGGCCCTTGTACTGTATGTAACTATGTACTGAAAAATAACAGAATAGACGTCGAACTGGTAATTCTTCCAACCAGTATAGTCTGGAACCTGGTTCGGCCTTAATTTCACTGAAGAACACAGGTTCAGTATAGAGAGACCGAGACATGTTTGCAAATTCAACAATTGATTTGGGGTAAAGGTTTTATATTGTTGGTTGAAATTAAATTGTGTGAAATAATTAAGGACGATAGCGAAACAAATTCATCTAGTGATTAAGGTCTAGTGTTTTGATTGTGCTTTATTTGTAACTCTAATATCAGTTGAAAAATCACCCGCTGAAGGATGCGCTGCTATCTGATATAGCCATAAGCACCTCCGCCGCGCCTACATATTTTCCAGCGCATTATTTTGAAACCAGTGATGAACAGGGAAACACTAGGACATTCAATCTCGTTGATGGTGGTGTTGCCGCTAATAATCCGGTATACATACATATATACTTAGGCTTTTACAAATTATATAGAAACACGGTATTACAATCTATATTTTTTCACACTTAGTTTTAATATCGAGCCCATTCTATATTTTGTGTTAGACTTTGGCTGCTATGAACCAAATTACTCAGGAGATTGTTATGGGAAACGAGCAGTTCTTCCCAGTCGAACCTACAGACTACAACAAGTTTCTGGTGATCTCGCTCGGGACAGGATCGAACAAGGTCGAGGAGGAGTACACTGCACAGGAGGTTTCCAAGTGGGGCATCTTTGGATGGCTCAACCAGAACGGCGCCTCGCCAATCGTCAAAATCTTTAACAGTGGTAGTGCTGATATGGTCGATATTCACTTGTGCGTTCTTTTTCAGGCACTCCGGTCTGAGGAGTGCTACCTCCGAATACAGGTAAACTATGTTAATGGTTTCGACGGATTTGAATCAAGTTTCTATATTACGGGGTTTAATATATACCATATATCCAAAAATTGCATTTTAGTTGTGTTGTCTATGTACCAATATACAGCTTTATATTATTAATGTGCAATTTTATACGATCATTCCTTCAATTATTCTGATCTTCGGAGAATCGTGATGCAGGATGATGCACTGACAGGTAACACAAGCTCAATGGATGATTCCTCGACGCAGAACATGCAGAAACTTGTGCAGATTGGTACCGAGCTTCTCAAGAAGCCGGTTTCGAGGGTTAACATAGAGACTGGCGTGTACGAGGCGATTCCTGGAGCTGGTACCAATGCTGATATGCTCACAACCTTCGCGAAGAAACTCTCCGATGAACGGAAGAGAAGGATGAAGAAACCTTCTGAACAGAATGTTATACCGCGCGCGCTTGCTTGATGTTTGATTTATGTAGAAAAGGCTGTACATGTATACAGCATTAATCAAATTAATGTCCTAACAGAATTACCTGTTCTGTATTAATTAGTGAAACTGAAAACTGTAGAATAATTAATAGGATACAACATTGTAATTAATAAGTATGAATATACTTCCATTGAATCGAACTTTTTGTGCAGATTTGTGGACTGTGTTGGTTGCATAAGCAGTATTAATTGACCTTAATCAATTTAATTAAAAATTAATTACATGATTCACCTTTTTTTCTCTCCTTGATTAACATATTATTTCCAGATTGATCAAATTACTCGACTCCTTGATGAAAGTACTTCAATTTTCACAAATATCCCTCTATACATTTATTTTTGTTGGATAAATTGGGATTACATATATTCTATGTTAGTCCGGTAGCTTGTTTAAAATTTTCAAGCCTCATGAAATCAATATTCTGAAGCTTGTTTAATTTCTTCTTTTCTTTTGTTAATGACCACGTTGGGTATATATGTATCATTTAAGCCCAAATAAAAAAATGACCGGGTTTCCGGCGCCTCTTTTAAAGCCCAAATCCATCGTGGTTTCATTAATAACAACAAATTATATGTACCATAAACATCCCAATTTTTATTAAAAGTTTTTGTTTTGTTAAAGGGTAGTGATAACGCGACCTTTACATTGCCCCCCCAGGTATAAGATGCGCTGTCATTTTATTTATTTGATACATTATTTTAAAAGACAGATTACAAAACGTTCTGAATGAATCTTGGGAAGAGATGGTCAACAAATGGGCAATTTACAAAACGTTCTAAATGGATAGCAAATGGGCCCCCTTTCTAAAAGATAGTTTACAAAACATTGTAAATATTCTAAAAGACAGTTTTCTTTCTAAAAGACATGCAATTTACAAGATTGTAGAACTGTCAAATTGAGATACCAGTTTACAAAATATTCTAAATGGGCAGTAATATGCCAGCACATCAATAGCTCTGGGGATAATGTCAGGCAGGAGATCTTTATCCTTTGTTAAAATACTAGTCTAAATCATAATATATCTTTCTAAGAACCGGCCTTTGGTGTAGTGGCTAAGGGCAACACTCTCCGTGTGGGAGGTCGCGGGTTCGAAACCCGGATGAGAGATCTTTTATAGACATTTAAATTTGAGAGGCCTGACCTTTATCTTTATCTCAAAAAAAATAATATATCTCTCTCTCTCGGCTGCTAGTCTATTCTCTTTCCCTTCGGAGTGACATCGCTGTCAAGGCACTTTCTTTTGTCTTCACATAGTTCTCTTCTTAATTCTTTATACGTTTTTTACTTTAATCAACACGTGGTGGCATATAAATATATAATCATTTTCATCGCCAAAAAGCTCACATCGTACAATTTAATTTTTGAAAATTTGTAGAATTGCGATGGAGATTTTCTCTTAATAATAGGGGGAAAATAACTGCACACCGTATTCTGCACACCGGATCTGCACACCACTAAATCTAAGGTGGTTATTTATTATAATTGTGTGGTTTTTTTTTTTTTTTTTGCAAACTTTTACTCATCCAAACGGGTTCCAACAAGGCTTGACGGCCACTTGCCTCTGTGCCTATCTATAGCCTGGTCTGGTCTTTTGTTTCAGTCTGAACATTATTTACCAACAATTATATGTTCAAAATTTTCATATTTCAATATTCAGGTTTCAGATAAACAGGCAAACAATATCAGCAAATGAACTAGTTTTAGACAACACAGATGAACAATATCAACAATTTTGGTATAACATTTCCTTTCCTACTACCTAGAATAAAAGAAAATTTAGAAAGCCATAATCTTTACTAACCAAATAATCTAGCTCTGATACCAGTAAGAAAATGCCCGTTCTCGTTCTTAGGATCTCAACTCCAAAACTTCGTTGCTAAAAGATACTAGACTAGAAGTTTAAGAGGAAAGAAATTTTATCGAGTAGAGGATATCTTACAAAGAGAGAGAAGTAAGACTTGCTGGAACTCAGCGATGTCTTGCAACTCTGAGAAAACACACTTATATAGACTTGGGAATGGAATCTCAATTATCACACCGGGTGCTCATTGGGCCCCATCGTCATGTGAATAAAGGGATTTCCATAATCCTTTGTCTCCCACTCAGTACACCCACTATCCAAAAGTTAGGTGCACTGATTGAAGAAAAAGAGAGATAGTACAACCACTCCACTGAAAGTGGATCGCACTAACTCAAAAGCACACTACTGGCCAAAACAGTTAGGCCAAAAATTTCAAAAAGAAAAGATGCTCAAATAATTGAGCACAAAAGCACACTACTGGCCAAAACAGGTAGGCCAAAAATTTCAAAAAGAAAAGATGCTCAAATAATTGAGCTCACTCCACACAAAGCAAATAGTGGTTTTTCGTAGATTACCACCAGATTATTCATCACACTTAATTATTAGATAAAGTTGTGAAGGATAGTAGTTGGGTCCATCACTAGTTGGGTCCATCACGCTCCTTTATCCCCATCTGACAAACTATGTAATTAGGTTGTCAAGGTCCCTCTCAATTTTCTTAATTTTGGGAATTTGTTCTTCAAGTAGTTGGCAAGTATCACCCATTACGCAGTCAGCATTCTTGTATAGACGAGCATACTCATACTCACGTTCAAGCATGGTCTTCAATACATTGATTTGTGCAAAGGCCATCCTTGCTTGAAGTTCTTTGACTTCTTGCATGACGCCTTTGTGGATAATGGCATTTGTGAGTGATCCACCATTATGTTCCCTATGGTAGTGTATGCCATGGATGTCTGCGGTTGTGTATAGGGGAACACTGTCTGAATACGAGTGCATAGAAGCATAGTGCTGGCGTCGTTCAGCATTCCAGTCTGAATTTTCTCTAGAACTGGCTCCAACATGGAAAGGAACGCGGTTTGTTCTGGGGTGAGACATCCTGTTGTGCAGTAGGTAGTCAATCGGGATAGCGTATCTGCAAGAGTATTTTGCCTCCCATCAATATGCTCGAAGTTGATATGCACACCTGTTCCTGTCACAAAATCAGTAAATTTAATCCACCTAACCCGAGAGGGTTTATTGTTAGCAGTTTTATTATAAAAGCTAATAATCGCTTGACAATCTGTCCTAAGCGTTATTTCACTTTTATCTAGATAGTGGATTTTCATGGCCGTTAAAGTTTCCATGCAGGCGTGAATTTCTGCATCTATCGTCGATTTTATGACTGGAAATTTGCCACTTGCGTATGCACACACTTTCTCGATTGAGCGAGGATCCGCCTTCTTTGGCTTCCATTTGCAAACGCCTCCCCAGCCTTCCATACATCCATCAGTTTCAAGGATAATATAGGCATTTTCTGGGGGAAACTCCAGGTCTGGAAGATTTTGAACCTCACTTTGGATTTGTCTGATTAGGTTGATATCAGACGGTTTCAGCCTCTTGTCACCATGGGGAGAAGTTTTAGAATACAATGGGCCAAGTTTGGTACCCAGTTTTGGAATATACGCCCTTGCATAGTTGAGAATACCCAGAAAGGAGCGAAGCCCTTTCTTTTCCTTCAAAGACTCCATATCAAAGTTGATAATCTTCTTGATTATATGCTCTTGGAGTTTAATCTTTCCCCGATTAATAGTTGCACCAAGAAATTCCACCTCAGGTACAGCTATTTTGAACTTTGTGGGTGACAACACAAGTCCATTCTTCTCACAAATAGAAAGCATTACCTCCAAATGCTTTGCATGTTCTTCTTCTGTCTGTGAGAAGATTAAAATGTCATCTATGTAGACTGCTATGAATACTTCTGTTCCTCTGAAGCAGTCGTCCATCTTTCTTTGGAACACAGCAGGTGCATTTTTTAATCCGAATGGCATGACTAACCACTCGTATAATCCTCCAGGGACTATGAAAGCAGTCCATGGTATAGATGCTGGGTCCATAGCGACTTGATGAAAGCCGCTCTTCAGATCAAATTTCGAAAAGATCTTGCTGTTACTGATCTTTTTCAAAATTGTATTGATACCTGGCAGAGAGTATTGGTCTTTGTAGGTGTTGTTATTGAGGGTTCTGTAGTTGAGGACCATTCTTTCCTTGCCTTTTATTTCCTTCCCAATTTTTGGATCAATTGAAGTCCCGGAATTGACCATAAATGCCATTGTTCGGTGTCTGCTTGTGCTTGGCCTGATTACACCAATTTCGAGTAAGGCTTTAATATGGCGGTCAAATTGTTCCTTCATGGCCGGGGTCACGTGTTTGAGCGGTTTATCTTCAATTGTAAGGTCCGGGTTGATGATCTCCAGTTTGCAAACAACCTTGTTTTTGGCCCAATGTTGAAGTGGGTTGCTCCCAATATAGCCTTGGTCTTTTAGACGGGCTAATAGTGGACTAAACCTTTTTTCAAAGGTTTTGTTGGTAATTGGGTTTTGGTAAAAGACAGCTTCTTGGATTAGTCGGTATTCATGCTCTTCTAGATCCAATTCTTGTATAGCAGCTGGAACTGCTATTGTTTCTGTTGTGGTATGAATCTCAGTTACATTCTTGTAGAATGTAAGCACTTTGCCTTCAATTCTTAATCCTCCTGCCATCGATCTTATAAAATTACACCCAAGGAGCATCTGTATCCCTTCACGCATGCCCATTGGAAAGCAATAAGTGAATGGAATACGAAACTTGTTTTCTCCAATCACGAGTTGTCCTTGCTTGAGTTTTGTATTGACAACTTGACGTGAATTTACTCCTGTGATTTGGACTGGGTATAATGTTTTCTCTTGTGCCTCATTTGGTATGGCTGTCTGGCAGATACAGCAGGTTGATGCACCAATGTCGAGGATTGCTCGAATATCAAATCTTTTGACTCTAGGGATTTCAATGGATACTATCAGATTATACAGCCTATTATCAATCTTTTTGTGTTGTCTGGGCTGTTGAACTTGTGTTAGAACCTCTGCTTTGTATGCTGCATAGTCAATGAAGACTACGAGTGCAGCTTCACCATCTTCATCATCTTCCTCCATTATTGGTTCTTCTGGGTGGGTTACTTTCTTCTTTCCTTTATCAGAGATAGCCAGTTCTCTGAATTCTTCTGCCAATTCTTCTTCAAGGATTTTTATCTGGTTTTCTTGTAGAGGTTTTTGTTCTGCCAACTCTTCTTCGGGAGTTTGTATCTGGGTTTCTTGTAGAAGTTTTTGCAATCGTTCATTCTCAGCTTCTAGGAACTCAACATATTTTATGAGCTCTTTTATAAGGGTATCTTTATTGGAGTATTGTCTGGGCTCAAGTTGAGTTTTTGGTTGTATTTCTTTACCCAGATAGAATGGTGAGCACATGGCACAGGCTAGAAGTTTGCAATCTTCACAGCCTATCCTGTAGTTTTTATTTGTTTCAATTTTGCAAAAACTACAGTTACCATTGATTTGAACTTCAGTGTTGAATCGATGTTGGCACTGTTCTTGCTTTTCAGGAAGCTGAACTTTACTTCTCCAACCATAATGCTCAATTTGCAGCATCATAGCGCCTTCCCAAGGGATTTCTTCAATTGCAGTTCGTACATGGACCTCCGTGTTACCAGCTTCTCCTTCTGAGAGGCTGCATATGGCATCACTGTCAGGTTCATTTAGATCTACTGACACCACATCTATGTCATCTGGTAAGTCCAGATTATCCAACACCGCTGCTCTTGCGATGTTCCCTCTGTTCCTTTTGCATTCTCGCGCAAAATGACCTTCTTCTCCGCATATAAAACACTTGCATTTGCGGACTCGGTCAGCATGTTTTCGCTTGAACACTCGCACATGTGAGTCATGTGGCTTTCCTTTGTAGGTTTTGGCTTTTCTAAGACCATACTTCTTTCGACTGTTATGGTATTCTCCTGGTATGGGTATACGGCTGCATATGGTTAAGTCTTTAAGGCTTCGTTGCATTGCCGCCTTCTTGCACATTTCTGCCAAATACTGGTAAGAGAAGTGTATTCGGGGCATGACACCAATTGTATTACCAAGAAACTTTCTCTGGAATGCCTCTTCAAGTTCATTGCCAATAAGAGGGGGCATTTTTCTGAAAAACTTTGCTGAGAGTTCTTCATTTACATACATCCTCCCAGATTTTGCTGCTAGAACCTTGTAATCATTCATGTAAGAGAAGAGATCTCTCACATTGTTTCAGCTCAATCTTTCAAGATCATGGTATGCACGATCTTGTTCATCCGTTGTTCCTTGGTAGGGATCCTCCAACAGCATTACTCTTCGGATTTGTGATATAACATTTTGGGGATCATCAGCAATGTTTGTGAGTATAGCATATTGTTCTTTGAACGTCATTCGCCATTGGATCCAAATCTTCTTTTCAGTTTCACCAAGGAGGTTCTCAATGAACATCATCTTGGCCTTGTTGTCATCAAAGGTTCTTTCACTCAAGAGATTTAGAGTGATTGATTCCCATCTTGATATGGTATCATTATAGAGACCAATATCTTCGGGTAATACTAGCAAAGCGCCTTGTTGTTGCATTGCTGCTGGTAAATTCCATATTCCATTATGGTGATGACCAACTCCTCCTGGTAAACTCAAGTTTTTAGGTCTTTGCCAGCTTGATGAAGGTTGAGAGGTTGATGCTCCATCATGTTTAGCTTCAAGCCTAGCTGGCGTATAGGACACTTGTCCCATAAGAGGCTCTGGAGGTGGATGATAAACACCGGATGTTGCACTAGAGAAAGCTCTTTCTTGTAAAAACTGTTTCAGTTTTGGGTATTTTGTTTCTTCTTCTTCTTGATCATGCATCATGAAAACAGTTTCGGTTTGTTTTTGTTCTTTCCCACCACCTTCCACAGAAAATGGATTGATGAAATCCATTTCTGCTTCTTCTTCATTATCTTTATAACTATCCCAGATAGGACAATTATCTTTTGGACCTTCTATCAGCTGTGCAGTGACAGATAGGGCTCCCCAGAAAATGTCATCTTCTGTTTCATCCTCATTATCAGATTCTTCTTCTGCATCATAGCAAAGGACCATAGCTATGATTTCTTCTTCCAATTGTTCTTCATCAAATTCACCTCTTGGTTGTTCTTGAGGTGGCGGCGTTGCACCATAGTTTGTGAATCTGAGCAGTAGTGAGCCATCGGTTCGCATTTGTGTAACTGCTCTTTGAGGATGTTGAGCTTCAGGCTGCTGCATTGGTCTGAGTACCCACTGTCTTCCTCTTAATTCCGCAGTGGTATGCCTTTGCCCTGGGATCGCTTGGACTCCATGACTTGTGAGATAATCAGATACATTGTTGATGTTGTATCTGAATCCCGTGAAGTTAGTGTTTGAAAGCCTCCCAATGAGTGATCTTGTCAGCAGCAAGTTGCTTTCGCCAGCTCGCCATGTGTCATATCCATGAGTTTGAATCACCAACTGGATATGATTATAAAAGTCCCTTATGGATAGCATCATATTTGGGGCAATATAGGCCAACTGAGACCCATGAGTTAGATCCATTTCCATAGTGCCAATTATGGATCTGTCATCAGACCATCTTGTATCCTGGATTACCACAAGGGCATTGACCCCTGCAGCTACTCTGTGAAGAGTAAAGAGACGAATCATGATCAGGCCCATGTGGAGATGCTGTAGGCCTTCTCTTTGCAGTCTCTCAAATCCTTGTTGTGTAATGAATGGTAATTCCAGTTGCTGGTTGTCTACAACTGAAATTCTCTGGTCTGAATAGTGTTGATAAACCTGATGCTGGGTTTGGAAAAGACTCCCTGCTTGGTAAAGTACTTCAGCAGGAACATTTTGTGCTCTTCTAAATTGTGACAGGTTGAGCTCCGCATCTGGATTCATCTGGGACTCGAGTGTTCTTTGATACCCTTGTTGTCTTCTGGGCATCATACGGCTTAATGAGTGCCGTGCTCGCTGTCCAAGTCTGTAGCCTCTTATTTGGTCTTCTACTGTGGGGGTCTGTTCTCGGTTTTGATTTTGTTGGTCACGGTTGCTTATAGATGGTCGTGACGCCATCTCTGTTTGGGTTTGAGTTCTGCTCATTTTGAAGCTTTACGCTTTTCTTCTTCAAAGACCTTTTGTGGGTCCTTAAAGACGTAGAAAGGTGCAGGCTTTGGTTTTGGCTTACGAATCGGTTCTCCGAGACTGAGTTTTTGGAGGTTCTTCTCCAGATCTTCAATAGTTTTTGCGGAGATATCAGAAGACGTCCCAGCTGATTTCTCAGCTACGACCTTCTTAATATCTTTGACTGTTTCCAAACAGTCGTCGAGGTTTTCGCTTATCTTGACCAGCAGTTGGATAATTGTGTTGTTCTGCTTAATCAAGGCTGTGGTGGCCTTCTGGCTGACTTCTGTTGGTTTGACAAAGCCTTCAGAGGGTCCTTCGATAGATTCGGTTGCCTTTAGTGCTTCTTTATAAATTTCAGTTCTCTTGGTGATGAGCCAGTCGTTCATATGTAATTTTAATTAAAAGTGATTAAAAATGTTACTGAGCAAAAATTATTAATTACAATTGCTAAATTACGTATAGTAAGATTGGTAGCTTCTAGGTTCAAATATTCTATGTTGGTAGTCCAGGAATGATTACACCGAATTTGTAAATTTTGTTCAAATTATTATGACATAACTAGATCATTTACTTAGTTTTTCTGTTTACCGTTACACGAATACTACATAATTCATAACCACACTTGATCCTAGGCAGCGGTGTGCAGGAGTGGTGTGCAGGTTGAGGTGTGCAATAAGATTTTCTCTTCTTATAAATAAAGCATGTCATCTTAATAAGAGTGGAGTAGTCATTTTTTCAGTGGAAATATCAAACAAGAAATTAATTATATATTACCACAATCATGTTATTTTGCCTAATCTGCTTTTCTACAAATTATCTCTTACTGTTTTTCTTATTCGAAGGGTCCAACTTGATATTTTGTCGATTGTTCTAGATGATAACGACATGTTGTACAACTTCCGTCCATAATTAAATAAATTTATACCTTTACAGCTTGTCCCCAATTAAATGAACTTTACCGATTCAATATTATATATTTTTCTATTCGTCTCTTAGTTGTCTAGTAAAGTTATTTGAATCAACTTGTTTCTCCAATATTATGATTACCCTTTTATCTATATTATTTAATTGAAACAATTATTATGTAATGACTACAAATTGAGGACATAAAAATAATTTCACTTTTCCACTAATTTCTTTGACTTTTCTTAAAAATTCTTTTATTCATGGACAGAGGTTGTATATATTTTAGACACTCCTCTAAATATAAATAGACATATATAAAACCGAATATATATTAATAATTCGGTCTCTGATAAATAATTTTCTTAAGAATGGAGGTGACAAAATCTGACCCGACCCGAAAAATCCGTCCGACTCGCCCAACTCGAAACCCGACTCGACCCGAGTTTCAGGGAAAGTCAAACTGACCTGAACCTGACCCGTGTTCTAGGGAAAGCCAGACTGACCCGAACCCGACCCAGGAATAGAAGTGCAAAATCTGACCAGACCCGAAAAACCAGCCCAACCCGACCTGACCCGACCCGAAAAACTACTGACAGACGTCAACCCAATACCCGACCAGATCCGACCCAAAAAAAATACTAGCAGCCGTCAACCCGATACCCGACTCGACCCAACGATCTGCCACCTCTACTTAAGAACAAGTACAGTACCCACTAGCTAGCTGAAATAATCATTTGTGTTTATTTTTGTCAATTTTGTAAATTAAAATGGAGTCAAAGCAACCTACTTTTTATTAAAGAATAAAGATCCATCAAAAATTTTTAATCTCTTCCAATTTATGTTAAAGGATATTTACTTACATTTTTTTACTTACAAAGTAGATATTGATCCTTTTGAAAAATATTTACATATTTCATATTAAATAAAATATCTGTATTGTATTAACAACTATCATAATCGATAAAAAAAAATTACGATATTATTGTCTTTGCTGTTGTCACCTAAGGCGGAGACGTATAATTTTTAATAAATATATCATTCCTAAGAATAAATAACAGTGGAGATTATAAATGGTGCCATCTATTAAAAAGAAAAAAGAAAAAAAATCTAATCCCAATGTTATAATTAGAGGTGGCAGAACCCGACTCGATTCGAGAAACCCGTCCAACCCAACTCGACGCGAATCGAATCCGACCCAACCCCACATTTTCCAGAATGTCAAATTGACCCGACCTGACCTAAAACTGACCTGACCCAAGATCAAATAGTATCAAATCCAACTCAAATCAACATACGATCAAAAAAAGTTGATATTAAAATTGACCCATCCATCACCCGACCCGAGATATTCTAGAAGGTCAAACTGACCCGACTTGCCCGCCCGATTTGCCACCTCTAGCTATAATTAACAAATGAAATATGTGTTGTACCTTGACTTGAGCATAACCGGAGATCTGGCATTAATCCACATCGTCAGGAGCACTGTGCTTTAATTTTGCAAAAGACAATGTCATCGATCACTATCATGGTATCAGATTTTTATTTCCGCGGAAGAAAAGAAACAATAAAGGACAGGATATTATTCTCTTATGAAATGGAAAATGGAAAATGGAAAAATAGCAGTGTACTAATGACGTTAGATTGCTGACGACGGGCACTGACTTGCAATAGTAGTCAAGCCGAGAACCAAGATATATGCCTCGTGTCGTGCGATATACAATACAATATAAAATTGATATATGGTGCGGGTTTAGGGTTTACAATACAGTACTTTGAAATCGGTGCGACAACCGATCTCAACCATCCGATCGGAAAAGCACACCTTGCTTTTATTCTTAGAAAAGCAGCATATTCATTAGAGGTGGCAAATCGAACTGGCGGGTCTGGTTCGGATTCGGGTCGGACGAGTCGGGTCAGTTTGACCTCCTAGAATATCCCGGATCGGTTCGGGTCGGGTGATGGGCAGGTTGAGTCGGGTCAATTTTAATATCAACATTTTTTGGATCTTATGTTGATTTGAGTTTAATTGGATACTATTTGATCTCGGATCGGGTCGGTTTCAAGTTGGGTCAGGTTGGGTCGGGTCAGTTTGATTTTCTGGAAAACGCCAGATCGGGTCGAATTCGAATTGAATCAAATCGTACGGATTTCTCGGGTCGGGTCGGATTCTGGCACCTCGAATATTCATATCCTGTAACGATATGTCGTGGAAGGTGGAACACGTTAGCCACCGAGTGGGATTCTGATTTTTGCCTCTTTTTTTTATTGTTCGAAATTGTAAATTGTTTCTAAGAGAAAAAAGAAGAAGAAGAAGACTTTACTGTGTGTTTTTTTTTAAAAAAAAAAGAGTTAGTAAATGAAATAAAAGGGATATGGAGCTATAATATGTTTTTTTTTTTAAAATAAAAGATATGAGTCAAACCATTCAAATTGAATGTTTAAAACATCTTTTGTCATTAGACCAAAGCTTGTTATCTTGTTATCTTGTTATGTCTTTGTTATATGAATTTCATTCATTTAATACTAACAATTTGAGTGATGTCTTTTTTAAATTTGAGTGACTTGATTCTCATCTTTATATATAAAAAAATAATTAGTATATGATAAAAATTATATAACTTAAAGCCAAAATAACTAATAGTAAAGTAATAATTTAATTAAAAGTTAAAACATGATTTAATAAAAAAAAAACTAGAGTAGTGTAAATTAAATCTGGACCGAAAATACAAATAAATAAACAAAAAAATATATAAAATAACACTCGGTAACATTGTCCCTTCTATCATTTTATTTAATCTGTAGGGCTTTATCTTATTTTATACGGATGAATTGTAAATATATATGAGACTTTGTAACTTTTCATATTGGGTCCGTTTGGCAAATCAAGGAATAGCAATAGAATAGTGCTATCCGATTCGTAAAATTAGATCAGTGGTTGTTGGAAGAATAAAAGAATAATGGTGTTTAGAGCTATTCGGATAGTGGAAATATTGTTTGGAAAATAAAAATTGTAATAGTATTGTGATAAATATTTTAAGAGCTATTGGAATAGTTATTCCGCTACTCGACCAAATAGGAGGAATAGCAGATTAGCAATTTTTTAGAGCTATTCGTATAGCTATTTTCTGTTTGACACATGGAATAACTATTATTAATAGTATGCAACCTGCTTACTACCTCAAAAAAAAAAAAAAATGTCCCTTCTATCCCATCTGAAAA
This sequence comes from Cyperus esculentus, assembly GCA_030179965.1. NCBI lineage: Eukaryota > Viridiplantae > Streptophyta > Magnoliopsida > Poales > Cyperaceae > Cyperus > Cyperus esculentus. The sequence goes on along the minus strand of JASGLE010000035.1, from coordinate 3,311,158 downwards.
GAGAAATTTTAGTTTTATCATTCTTCTGAGACTTATTGATAATTTAAAAAAAAATGGTTTATTTTCCAATTTCCCTGATGCATTTTAATTTTGATGGAAAGTATAGCACACCAAGCGCTTAATTTAAATTTATTTTTGATATTTTTTTACCATCTACTATTAAAATCTTTTCTTTCAATTATCCTTTGCATGATTAATCACTCTTCTTGTGTTAATTAGTGCTAGCAAACATCAACGACAAAAGCTAAAGTACCCACTAATATATATAATATGTTGGTTTGGTGTGCTATCATAGAATTGGTTCTTTGTTTTGTTATTCCAAATTAAGTGGCTTTAATTTGCTGATTCGATATTAATGGATGTAAAGTAGTTGCGTGAAAAATGCTAATGATCTGAAACCGAAGTTTTAACCTTATCTGTTTCTTGCTTTTTAATAAACCAACCATATATATATAGATTTTCCATATTATGATGGCATACAAAAAAGCAAAAGTGACAATGATGTATGTCGTAACGAATGATTGATTTTATGAGCTCCAAAATTGTCTGATACGAATATAACTTGGGGAATGACTTTTTTTTTTTATATTAAAATGTAACTATAAACTATATTATGATGTTAAAGTTTGAAAAATTTAATTAACTTACACATCATTTTATATATTCGCCCTTACGCCGAAAATACTTTCTGAAATCTTAACTATTTACTTGTATTTGTTCCCATCTTCTGCCATAGAAAACGGTCCCTTAGATAGATTTCAACGGCCCAGATTTTGAAAATAGGGGGTGTATTTTTATTATGGGTCCCATTTGCATAGGGCAAAAAAAAACTATGGCAGAATTTTGCCATAGAAAACTATGACAGCGGATGTGAATTCGATTTGTACTAGAAATTATCTAAGCGTCGTCATTTTGACTATCTACACATCCACACATACACAAAATTTATAACTCTTATCTTAAATTATGTAACATTTAACTTCAATTTTATAACAATATAGACATATAGACACTAATTATGAGGATACTCGATATGACCCTTTGTCCTATGCTCTGTAGTGTTGACCGTTGAGTCCCTTTGTACTATGCTTGTAGTGTTGACTGTTGAGTCAAACGGACTGGAGGAACATTTTAATTTTTATTAAGAAACCAAATTATTTCCGACATATGACGCATCAATCACAAACTCTTCAAAACTCGTAGGATATTTTCCCAACTAGAAATTCGTTACTATATACATATGTTCACATTAATATTTGATGACCGCATGCGACCCGTTTACACCGCGTAGAAATCAGCTGATATCCAAATCGAACAATCCTCCTCTTAAAGGGTGAGATTAATCCAAAAAATCTCTCTATAAACCACATCCGTCCGATCATAATCTCAGAATCCTGAGATCGGAATGATCTCAACGGATACGGACTCCATTTGCACCAAGTGCTTATCCTTTGTAGCGCTGAAGAGTGTAGCACATAACGTACACCGTTAGATCATCTTGAGATTCATGCTAACACAAATCTCGAAATAATCTAATGGTCCATGTTCTGCGCTACACTCTGCAACGCTACAGAGGATATGGAATCGTTTGCACCCGGCCAAGCCGTTGACACCAGTTGACCTCTTTAGTTGAGAGGTCTATTTTCCATGTCTCATTCACACTGACTGACTGACTGACACTCTCCTACCTGCCAGCTGCTTACTCTTGTTAATTAAACACGAGCCTAATTATATTAATTTCGAATATAATTTTATTCGGTTGGTTCTGCGCTCGCTCCACTTTTGCATCTTATTATTGCCACATGACCCACATCTATATATTCCTATAGATTATAGAACGCATCAAATGCTTCACACTAGAGGTGGCAATTGGCAAATCGGGCGGGCAGGTCAGATTAACGTTGGGTCGGATTAATTAGTTTGACCTTTTAGAAGATCTCGGTCTCGGGTTGGGTGATGGGTAGGTCGGGTCGGATCAATTTTAATATCGATTTTTTTTTTTGGATCGTATGTTGATTTGAGTTGGATTGCATGTTATTTGATCTTGTGTCGGGTCAGTTTGATTTTCATAAAATGCCGGATGCCCGGGTTGGATCGGGCAAATTTCTCAGGTCGGATCGGATTTTGCCACCTCTATATTTCGCACCCTTCAAAGAGGGATTGCAGAGTACATGCTATACCTATTCAAGCCACCTTCTTCAAAGGATATAAATGTCACTTCCAAGTTTCCAACAATTTCCATATCTGTAAATTAAACTCCGTGATCCCACCACTAATTAGAAAAAGATTAGTTATACGTAGTAATTATCTACATTTATACACAAATAACTTACTGTATATGAATCAAGATCTTAATTATTTATAGTCTTTTGATTGTTTAAGGTGAGTCCATTGGATGATTGGAGTAAAATCCGAATTTCAAATAGTACAAGATGTGAGTAGTTTTCCATTTTCTATATCTTTGCTATATTTTTATTAGATAATTAAATTGATAATTAAACAAACATTACAGAACTAAATATTAACAACCATTATATATTTTGAATTGCAATTGCAATTAACAAAATCAATATTTATTAATAATATACACAAAACTTGGAGTGTATGTTTTAGGCTGCAATGCAAATGTTTTCGTATTGGTCAAACTCCATAATTTATACTACGTCAATAATTATCTTTTTTTTACTGAAAGATGTATGCATGTATGAAGTATGTATAAAAAGTCACAAACTTTAAAACGAATCAAACATTTCCTACCTACCTTTTGGTTTGAAGATCTCCTAATTAGTAAGTAAAATATCTCATACCTGGGACATAATAGATGGCCCACATCAAGAACAATGATCAAATCTCTTTTATGTTTCTTTAATATCCACAACCAGGCCCAAAGAATCCAATCTGGCTTACATTTTTTCATGAGAATTTCTAATTGTCCACATCCTTACTATATATAAAAGCATATTGGAAAAAATGACATGAAATAACTATCTTTCCCAAATAATAAACCTGAGCCGATGATCATTTTCTTGGATAGATCAGAACCGTTGATTTGTGTTAATGCTCGTTGACGTTAATATCTCGGCCCATTAAAATTTAAGACCCATATAAATTTCCTCAATGTAAGGCCCATTACATATTATCTTAAAAATTTATTATAAGAAATAATAATTTCAGCCCAATTAAAGCAACGCGTAAGCTCTTTACTAGTATACACAAATGTACGCAAATGCACAAATTTTGTAACGCATATCTCAAATTTTGTAACACTTATCTCAAATTTGTGCCAATGTGAGCACGTGGAGCCATTTGTTGGGGGGGTTCCAATCTGCTGCCATAAAAAACTATGGCACAAACGTGCCATAGTTTTTGAACGGACGGATTATAGTTTAAACAGTTCAAGATTTAGAATATAGGGGGCTGTACTTTTTGTGGGTCTCACATGTCATGACACAGAAAACTATGGCAACTTGCTGCCATAGAAATAACTATTGTAGCGGATGTGAATCCATTTGTTGGGGACACTAGGTATGACCCTTTATTCATCACCATCTTTCACAAGAATCCCTCTGACAAGTTTTAATTTACACAACATATTTATGTTTACAAATTGGTCCCTACATCAGAAGTTTGGTTCCGAGCCCCCACTCCCCAGACCTCACTACCAAGTACCCAATTTTGTGAACCGGTACCATAATACCAAGTGGTACCACTGTACCAGTACCCAATTTATGACCCCCATGCCTCAGTACTGCCCAGTACCCAATATGTGAACCGGTACCATTTGGTACCCAATTTATGAAGCTATTATTGTTATTCTCTTAAAGCTCTTACTAACCCACCTCTTTGTTGGTAAAACCAGACATTTTTGGCTGCATTTGGTTCATAAATTAGAAGGGACAATCTAGAAGGGAGCATGAAAATGACATGTTGTTTGTGCCATTGCAAATCGGTATGTACTTAATTTGCTCTTTACAACCTACAAGTTTACATTATGACACACAATAAGCTAAAATATGGTACCGGTGGGTCCTTTCGTTGCGCCTTTTAGACCAAATGTGTAGTGTAGCACATGCTGCACATCCAACATACTAATTAGACTTCTCAATTTGACTTGTATGAAAGGAATGACAACAAAACAAAGCCAACAACCATTTCCAAAATACAGATATATGCGGGGGCATACACCATTAAAAATTCATTTCATTTGGAATATACTTGACAATTGATCAAATGATTAAGATGCCTATTAATTGATTAATTTGGTCTGATAGCAGCCATTGACAATCAAATAATATAACTCGCTTTCTGCAAAGCAGAAGATCACTACTGTTATATATGTTCTGGCGTTACAATACTATGGTCTGTTGACTCGACAGGCATTCATATCCCCTGCTGTACTGCATTGTGCAGTTCATAACATCAGCTGTTGGATTGCCTCGAGATTCATGCCAGAACGGATCTCGAGATGATTCAATGGCTGACGTTGTGAACTGCACAATGCAGCAAGTCAGGGGATGAGTACTCCTGTTGACAGTCCCTATTTGTAAGACCAGATAGCAATAGTGGTTAGATAACTACGTTGGCAGCCACTGCCAACCTTTCAAAAAGAAAATAGTGGTTAGATAACTAAGTAAAATTATTGCTTGAAGAGTCCTTCCAGATTTTATTTAAGGATTTATGAATAGAGACAGGGGCAACACTTCCATCATTGTGCCCAAAAAAAAAAAATGCTACATAAATATGCCAATCGATATAGACCTGGCTTTTAGAATTGTCCTAGGTTCTTCGACGAACAAGATGCTATTATGTTATTGCCACTACAAGAAAAATGGCCTTTAGCAACGATCATTTTTGGGGTTTAGCAGCGGTTATACGACCGCTGTAATCGTCAGAGCTGCTAAGTTTTACTAAAAACCGCTGTAGAATTGTAATTTAACAGCGGTCATTTGATACAAATAACCGCTGTAAAGTTACCATTCTACAGTGGTTATTAGCTAATAGCCGCTGCTGGTTTGCAATTTAACAGCGGTCTTTAACAAATAACCGCAGTTGAGTTTTGAACTTTCTATAGCGGTTCTTTCTTAATAACCGCTGTTAAATTTTTTTTGGTTTTATTTTTTTTTAATAATTAGCCCATATGCTATCCATATATATTTCTCAATCACGACAACAATCAATATCAAAATTTTATTTTATTAAAATATAATTCAAATGTTTTACAATGCAAATTGATACAATAATTTCTGAAATAAGTACCACATAATCCAATAGACCAATAGTATAAACTATCCCTACCCAACACTAATTATCAGCATGCAGTTCCAAACCTGAAAAGCAAAACCAAAAAAAATTATTAGAATTCACTAGATATTTTGCCAAAGAGAATCCTTGAAAAAGACTTGTCAAGTAAGAAATAGCACTAACTACAAGCCTTCAAATAAGTTTGCTAAGTTCTTTAATTACATAATTATTAACAAGTATTAACATGTCTCCTCAATCTAAATAGTATATCATCTAGTACATAACTACAGAAGACTATCGAGAGTAGTGGTTCGTACCTGCAGTCTAAAGAAAGTACCTTATGCAAACTGAATTGAAGTGAAAAAGGCGAGCTGATACCATAGTGGAAGTATCGAATCTCTGAACCTCGGCTAGCTGGAGTTAATAATAAAAAAAAAGAATAACAAATCTTGAAAGATCCAAAATACATCTGGCCTATTATTAATCCAAAAATTTTTGATCGGACGGTGAGAATAACTCGTGCCAACAGATAGTTAGCAATGAGTCAACTTGGCTGATTTAAATCCTTGTAAAAACAATGAATATAATTTTGTTGGCCACATACTAAGTATAATAGTATGTATAATTAAGACCAAGTACATGTACGAAAGGCAAAGTGTCATTAGATACAGTAGGAGCAAAACTACAGTTAAAGAGAGGAAAAATGAACCAAGAGCAATAGCCAGCTGCCTGAAGAGAGGATAGGCAGCACTTGAGAGAGGTCAGAACTTGCCTTCACAATGAATGACAACATCGCCAAGATTTTGATAATTAATGTAACAATTGAGTCTCTTTAAATGTATGTGCATCTCTACAGATATGCAACAAATTTATTTTGGTTTATATTCAAGAAAAGAGGGAATAATTTGGACCTATGTTGTTTCCCCAAACAAAAACTTTGAATTGAGCAGTTGATCTCTCACCACCATAGCAGATTATCTCTTTTCAACAATGGCTCGAGTGCTTGACTGAATTGGCTCCCGATCATACGACGAAAATAAAAATCCCTTTGTACCTACAAAATTATAACAATCAGATGTCAACAAATTTTTTTTTGGTTTAGCAAAGGTAGACAAATCAAGCAATCATCCAATGAATCTCAGCAAGTCAATTTATACTTTTAAAACATATATTACTATTGCAGCTGGTTAGCTCCTTGAGGGGGAAAAAAATTATTTCACCTTAGAATTCTGGCCCAAAAATCTGAAGACTTGATAAAAGATTTCTACAAATGTGCTTTAACATTGTTTGTGTTGAAGAATTGCAGACTATATACGTGACAGATGTAGCTTATACTTTAACCTTAAGAAGTTAATTACCAATAAAAGAACCATCTAAATAATAGTATCCAGGAATAATAAGGATTGCTAATGTCACAACCCTCCATGTGCTGCTGCAAACAAAAATAGGCGAATATAAATAAATTTTCGTTTAAGCAAAATAAGACCCTCAGATCTCAGGGGGCTAAATTGAAACTTAAAAAAACTTTATACTGATAATCGAAGATTAAGCTTAATCAAGAGATCATAAGCCATTGGCACAACTATGTCCTTCCAGTTTTGTACTGCCAACCAGCTTTTAATTAAAAAAACTGACAATCTTTTTTTTTTTTTCTTGGTGGGATGGCAACCACACAAAAGACAAGCAAAACCAATTTCCATCGGCATAGGGGCTCAGCCCCTAGCTCAACCATGGCGTACACGGCCATTAAAGAAAGGAAAAAGGTCGTACCAGTGATGATGATTCTAAGCAGTAAAAGGTCGAAATCAAGAGAGACACAAGGGACAGTGGTCGTGCTCGGGGCCTTAAAGGGCGGAGGTGCGATCTCGATCGATCGTCGAGTCTTGGCTCAGCACGGCGGTGATGCGGGCTCGGCAAGGCGTCGATGTGGGCTCGGCATGGCGGCGACGTGGCTCGGCCTGATGGCGACACGAGCTCGGCACGGTGGTGCGAGGTCTTAGGGCGGGGCTGGGCTTGGTTCGCAACGGCCAGACAGGGCCAGGGAGGGGGGGCGGTCGGGCTTCACTGCAGCCAACAAACAACCGGAGCGGAGGGCTAGGGTTTTCCTGCTGGCGGAGGGGCTAGGTTGAGACGGCGCTGCTGCTGCCTTGCGAGTGGGATTGCGTGGCGGCCCGGAGCGGAGGGCGCGGCCGGCGAGATGCGTCGCGGCCGTGTGGGCGGCGCGGCACGGCCACCAGGGGATCGGGTTTATCAGAGAGGAGGGGGGAGATCGGGTTAGGTTTCATTAAAAGAAAATGAAAAGGGAATGGGAAAAGATAAGGACAGAGAGGGATCGGGAAAAAAAATTATATGGAAAAAGTTTAACACCGGTTATTAGTAAGGCTTAACAGCGATCGGTTATCAAAAACTGCTGTAGAATGTTAAATTTTAACAGCGGTCTTTAATTGAGGACCACTGTTAAGTTCTACTTTACAGCGGTTGCTATGTAAGAACCGCTGTGAAATAAATTTAACAGCGGTCTTTAAATAAAAACCGTTGTTAATGTGTATAATTCTACAACGGTTACTAGTTAATGACCGCTGTAAAACTGTTTAGCTGCGGTTTTTTAGTGAGTAGCTCAAAAGACCGTTGTAACATAGCGTTGTTAAATGGTATTTTTCTTGTAGTGTGCGCACAAAGAATATGTGGGCCAACCTTCGCATCAATTTGTCTATAAATTTAAGCATTCCAAACCCTGCCAAGTGCCAAGTTAGTGCTTAAGAGAGCATATGGATATTAGGTTTAATTAATTAAACACCTCCACACTTCACAGTGAATAAACAAAGAATAGCAGAGGTCACCTAATGGAGACTGCAGGATCGAACCATGTTTCAATTGACATGCCAAGAGAGCTGGTCGAGGGGAATTCGTTCCCTCCTGACTGCACAGTGACTGTATTAAGCATCGATGGTGGTGGTGTTAGAGGAATCATTCCGGCAAAAGTTCTTGAATATCTTGAATCTGAGCTACAGGTGAGCTCGCAATTCTGCTCAATTTGCTTATGTGTGTGCTTTATCTGTATGCACATGTTAACTATCTCTGCGTGCGTATGCATGTGCGTGCGCGTGCGTGTGTGTGTTATATTACTGTAAGTAGGAACTATAGTTCATTTGAAAAGGAGGTTGTAATTTATATTCACACAATTAACAGTAGGATTATTCTTAAACCAAACAGTTAATGGTAGGCCTAATTAACATAAGAAACTGATCTTCTTGTCTAATATTTTGGAGCAACAATTTTCATTAAGAATTTGTTGGTTCTCTCTTGTAGGCAATTGATAAGAATGATAAAGCAAGCCTTGCAGATTATTTTGATATCATCGCTGGAACTAGTACAGGAGGCTTAATGGCTACTATGCTCGCTGCACCGAATGAGAACAAAAGACCACTTTTCTCTGCTAAACAGATTGTAGATTTTTACAAAGAGAACTCTCCCAAGATTTTCCCTACACTTTGGTATGTTCAAAGGATCTTGGTAAAGAAAGACTAGCTACCACAAATCTGTGCACAATCTAATTAATAAATATTATGATCTCTCAATTTAGGTGTGGCTTTTGGGGCTTTATTAGAAGCCTCTTTGGTCCTAGATATTCTGGCAACCATCTTCGTGAAGTGATTCGGAAGAACCTCAAAAACACTAAAATCAGTGAAACACTAACTCATATTGTTATCCCCACATTTGATATAAAGCTCCTTCAGCCAACTATCTTCTCCACATCCGAGGTATGTCATAGTTTTCTCCTTTCTATTAGTAATGTACATATTAAGTTCATGTATACAGGGAAGCATGCACAAACGCGATTGATTGGTTATATTTCGAATTCGTTTAGGGAAGGACGAAGAAATTGAAGAATGCTCTTCTATCAGATGTATGCATTAGTACATCTGCAGCTCCGACATTTTTCCCTGCTCACAAGTTCACACTAAAGGATGAGTCCCCTGACGCAGAACCCCGGGAATTTCATCTTATTGATGGAGGAGTCGCAGCAAATAATCCGGTCAGTTAATTTTCATTTTTTTTCCCAAAATTTGACAAGATTTCAAATGGACCATATATACAACACAAAAGAATAAATATGTATGTGTATAAGGGTTTCTTTCATATCATTTTTAACTGAAACCATAGCCGAGATCACTGATGAATTTACTCGTTACACAAATTTGACATTATCTCAAGTAAATAGAATTTTTTCTGATGTAATAATTCTATAAAACATTTAAACAACCATCCTGAATTCCTGATATAACAAAAAGAGAAAGCTCCTGTATAAAAGTTGTGATAATAATAATATTCCATATGCACCTAATTCTCTTCTTTTTCATTCTTACTTTCGATTTTCATTTCTGCAAAACTAGACCCTAATTGCGATTAACCAAGTAAGGAGGAGAATAATCCTCGAAAGGCAGCGTAGCAACCTGCAAAGTGTAACTAGGGCAGTTGATTACGGGAAGCTTTTGGTCCTGTCGTTGGGTACTGGATCTGCAGCAATAGAAGCTAATTATGAAGCAACTGAAGTGTCTAAATGGGGCATGTTTCGTTGGTTTTACCGCGATGGCACAAGCCCTCTGATGGAAGCCTTCAACCAAGCGAGCTCCGATATGGTCGATATACATGTGTCTGCTCTTTTTCAGGAATTGGACAATCAGGATAACTATTTCCGCATACAGGTATGCAATCGATATTCATAGAAAATTGCTCGTTGAGAACAATCATACTTGTGTGCTTGCATGAAGGTAACGCTTTTGAGGGAATTTGTAGGACGACTCGTTGAAGGGTGCCACGGCATCACTTGATGTTTCTTCAAAGGCGAACTTACAAGAACTCGAAGAAATTGGGACAAAACTACTCGAAGAAAAAGTGTCTAGAGTAGACCTGGAGAAGGGAACCATAGAACCAGTCGAATTTCATGAAATCACCGACAAAGGGACATTACGAACATACAGAAAAAGCAACAAAGACCAACTACGTGAGTTTGCTAAGAGGCTCTCGGAAATTCGTAAATTAAAGCAAGGCAGAAACACTTAAAAGTGCAATTGCTGAATGATAAGTAATTAAGTACTGAATATTTGCTAGAAGATGAACTGGTAAAATCATGCTTGAGGAAGTAATTTATGAGAGGCTGTGATCCATATATTGTGAAATTGCTGTTTTATGCTATTACTAGCTTCTTTCCTTTTCTGTTCAAAAGCACATGTAAAATTTGGGGTCGATTTGCCATAATTAAGTAATGGTAATGCGCGGTATTATCGAAACTCTTGGCAAAAAATTTATGGAGATTGCTTTAATGGATCCCAAAAGTTGAGATTATATGAAGTAACTTTGATTTGCATTATATATTTATTTCATGTCAGTATGTACTCCCTAATTGAAAGGCAAAAAAAAAAAAAAAAAAAATCCAAACTATCATTCACAAAGTTGTCCGTTGTTGAACTTCATTCACAACCAACACTTTTAAAAAAATTCACAATGTTTATAATGCTTTCTAATTATTTTCTAATTGTACTTGCTGTAGTTAGCCCATTATTGTTACAAATGAAATTAGCATTTGGTAGTTGTGATTTGTTAATATAGAAGTTGCTATTAACAATTCTAAATGAGATTATTAACCCATTATGGAGCAGCAGAAAATTATATACCTAGCAGGTGAAAATCAAACATCACAAGCATCTGGTACGAAGTTAACATGTTGTTAGTGTCTTGTTTATGGTACGCACTAGAAGTGGAGTAGCGTGCAGGAAGGAAACAGGTAGTAGGTATGCAAATTTGAAGACCATTAATTCTTCAGTGCCAAGACGTTTGCATCTGTTATTCTCAGGTGTAACAGTAACAGGACAATTGACTTGACTTTGTTGTTTATTTACGAATTACGAGTAATACCTAGCTAGCGTCTATCGAAAAACTGTCCATAGCGTTCGTATGTTACATTTTTGGATATATCCGTTACATTTTTTTATGTCTATGGACATATGGACGGTTTTTTAATGGACGCAAGATATTTCTCTTTATTTATTCTGATTCTGGATGATGTTTACTGTGTTATAGACCTAGCTAGTTGATCATGAAATATGGTTACACAAATTAATAATATCTGAGTGAGTGAGTGAGGCTTGAGATTTAAGGATCAGTTCCTTTCTCCATCCATTTGGGCCATCACCTTTTTATTGTTTGGTTATTATTTGTCCACATTTCTATTTTGGCTTCTTTTTTATCTTTTTTCATTGTTGGAATATGCACACTTTCTGTCTCCCTCTGCTTTAATTCTATGTATGTTTATCCTATACTAATCACTTTTGTGCAATTTAAATTAAATTAACCACTCTTTCACATAAAATCTGTTTTGATATCTTTCTTCTCTGTTTTTTATCTTTTATTTTTTCATTATAGGTGAATAGTTGGCAAAGCCACCAATATCTACTTCACAAACTTAAAACATAAAGAAGATATGGTAAATGCTGAAATAAGTATCTTCAGCGATAAAATAAAATACCCTAAATCTAGCCTACTTAATTAAACAGAAATGGTTACCAGAATAATTGACAATACCCTGACATAACATGAATTAGTCAGCAACATAACAAAACACGATAATTAATGCAAATTAATGTATAAAACTTGACATTATGGATCTTCACAAGCTAGTGTTATCTTCATATATATTGACTAGCCAGCAAATTAACAACCGGTCTGATTTGAAGAACAGAAGTTAATGCAAGCCTGCAACTAATCATGTTATTACAGGCCCTATAACTGCATTATTACTTGCCCATAATAAAAGTTGTTACTGGGCCTATATACCAGAAAACCAATTTAATTAATTAGGGCTTAACTACTATTTATCACTTAACAATCAATAATTAATTAATTATTGGTCATCGTAGAACTGAACCGGGTCTTCTTTTTTTTCGAAATGTTTGCGGTAGCTGCAAAGTTGAACTGAACTGGGTCTTCAGTACCGCGCTGCTCATGCAACCAGAAATGAGTGACTGGTAAAATCTGGGTATATATGACAATGAACGTTACACGGAAGGTTGAAATTAGCAACATATATACATGGCGTATTGGGTCATTTATTGACCAAACAATGATTTTGAATATTCTAAGATTGTGACACTAATTAAAAGTCCGAGTCAGCTCAAGGGGGAGCAATCTCAAAAAACCTGTTAAACTTAATTAATTTATCTACACTACTGTTTGAATAATTATAATTTATATTGAATCTTGATAATCAAGACATTGAATTACTTGAAGAGTCTGGAGTCTAGACCAAGTCTTCATTACCTTCCGGCATCCTATAATCATCAAGTGACACACCAACTCATTAATTAAATAAATGTTGATATCCATGAACAAGAACTATAATTATGATATTTGATTTTTTTTTTTTTTACTTTCAAATTAACTCTGAATTTTCGGAAAGGAAAAAAAAAATGTGTTAGTAAGTAATCATAGATTTATATAAGATCATCTCTGAAAAATTAAAAAGTAAAAGTCCTAAACTAATAGAATATGGTAGCTCATAGTATCTCAATATGTAAATTGTGTTGAGCCATTTGAATTGATACTTGTGGATTTCATATCTTTGAAATTTGATCGAGTCCAATGGACCTCCTTTGAGGTAATATGTAGATAGAGAATAAGAGACGGAGAAAGAAAGATGATTAGAATTTTCGAAAGCTAAGGTGGCAAATTTGAGATAGAGAAAGAAAGATGATTAGAATTTTCGAAAGCTAGAAAGATGATTAGAATTTTCCAAAGCTAGAAAGGTTGGCGAAGCATTACATATCCCATATGCACACCGCCTAATTATTTTTTAGGGTCATACTCATATTTGTGTCCTCAACAAATGTGTTTACATGCCTGCATTGCTATAAAATTTAAACATGAGTTAACAAATTTTTGAGGTATGAGTTTTATGGACACGTGAACGCTTAAAATGAGTACAATTGGAAATTATCTCTTTACTAAGAGAATGAGAAACAATCACAAGCTTTAAAGTAAGCCTTTTATAGTATATTATCGAATAAATTTAGGAATCTTTATGTACATTAGAGCAAATTTAACGATTTAGAAAATTAAGGCAATTTTATTATTTATAATTATGTTGTTTCTTGTGGGTCTTATACTTTATTTAACAAAATAATAATTATCCAAATTTACCTTTTTCACTATCAAAATGGATATCAATGTCGCCTAATATATTCATGACTCAAAATATAGTAAATTGTTATCACAAGTTATCATAACCTCAAAAATCAGAAATTCAAATTGAACATCACAGATCAGAATCAGCACAAATTAACCTTCATGTTAGCTCACACGCATCAGAGAAGATGGTTCACTCACGACCCACAATGGAAGTAACCATGCCAGGTGCTTTATGGCTGCTTGTTGAAGTTCAAACTTCAAAGCCCATGGGCCTAAAAATTAAGTCAATGACTTAATTCTTGTTTAATGGGAATTTAATGCTCAAAATTGTTTGATCTTTTCTTTACCATGGCATGGGGACTTTTTCATATCTTTGGATTATTCAAACATTTAATTCCAGAATTACAGAAATGGTCTTGACTCTTGCATTTGAAGCTCTTGACTACTTCCACACTGTCTGTTCCTCTTTCTTTTGCTGCCTATATATATAATGCATGCAGGCTCACCTCTCATACCATCTATCCACAACACTAAACAACAAATTAATTAGCAAATACCAACAAATTTGTGACTTCTGAGAGTAACAAAAGCTATAAGATCTCTAGCCTTAATTAAACTAGTTAGCAAGCTCCACTGCTTGGATAACAGTCTTATACTTCTTAACAATTACCAGAAAATTCTGTAATAATGGATTCTCTAGGAGTGACTGTTCCTTCAAGCATGGTGCCGAACAATATTCCGGCGACACCAAAATCTCCACCTTCATTTGGTCGCATAGTAACGATATTAAGCATTGATGGTGGTGGTGTCAGAGGACTCATCCCGGCTACTATCCTCGCTTTCCTTGAAGCTAAGCTACAAGTGAGTTAAAAAAAATAGTACAATTATTTTTTTAATTTGAGAGTTGAGACTAATATGAAAATTAGTATCATATGTTGTAATTTCTTACTATCAAGTAAATAACTAAAATATGGTGGCAAGAAGTTATTGTATGTTAATTGCGCACGAAAAAGATGATATTGATATATATGATGTGAACATTGATGGTGACTGGCTAGCCTACCTCATTAATAACATGATTGCAATATTACAAGTACTACAATTAATTAGGAGGAATTGGTCAATAATTTCATATATATCTGTGTGTGTGTAAATATAGGAGCTTGATGGAGAAGATGCAAGAATTGCCGATTACTTCGATGTGATTTCTGGAACTAGTACCGGAGGTCTAGTGACAACCATGCTTGCTGCTCCTGACAAGCAGAAGAGGCCTCTCTTCTCAGCTAAAGACATTATAAGCTTCTACATCGAAAACATTCCAAAGATTTTCCCTTCTTACTGGTATATATGCATCATCTATATATATCCCTGTATTCTTTACCAGAAACTAGATAAAATATCCATGCTATATATGAATGTATGCAAGTTTGTGCAATAATGTAAATAACAATGAACATTGTAATTGCAGGAATGGGATCGGAGGCCTTTTAAGAAGTATTGTTGGTCCGAGATACACAGGAACATACCTTCATAGCAAGGTTAGAGAACTGCTCGATGAATCAAGGCTTCATGATACGGTCACAGAAGTGGTCATTCCTACGTTCGACATTAATTTTCTTCAGCCGACCATCTTCACAACAAGTGAGGTATGAAATATATTTATAATTATATCACCATAAAAAATAATAAACTAAAATTGTTAAAACTATAAACTTGAAAATGTTACATGCAACTGAAATATAAGCTTGCTGGCATGTAGGCAAAGACGGATACATCCAAAGATGCTCTGCTTTCGGATATATGTATCAGTACTTCTGCTGCTCCGACATATCTTCCGGCACACCGTTTCACAACTAAGGACGGTTTCGGCAAAATAAGGAGCTTCAATCTAGTCGATGGTGGCGTTGCTGCAAACAATCCGGTAGATTTCACTTCTCAAAACAGCATTGTTACACACTGTTTACCCTCTTTTACAACCAAGTTTCAGACTTCTCGATCCAAAAAAGCCAATTAAACGTGACTAATACTCTGTGAACAAATTACAAAATCACATATACTACAGAAAAAAAGAACATAAAAATAATGCCTATTCTCTTAATCAGATCTTAACGTTTTAATATGTCGTTCTAACTCTTTCCTTTTTGTTTATTTTGTGACAATCAGACACTTCTTGCTGTAAATCATGTGACAAAGGAGATTGTGATACAAAGAGACGACTATTTCCCCGTCAAGCCAGTGGATTATGGAAAGTTCCTGATCCTCTCACTGGGCACGGGATCGGCGAAGCGGGAAGAGAAGTACAAGGCACCAGAAGCTGCCAATTGGGGCCTCCTGAGCTGGTTATCCAACAAAGGCTCAAGTCCCCTTATCGATTGTTTTAGCCAAGCAAGTGCTGATCTGGTTGATATCCATGCATCTGTTCTTTTCCAAGCTTTGCATTGCGAGAAGAACTATTTGCGCATACAGGTAAGAGTTAGCACGATTCTTGTCGATAATAGATTATCAACATAGTATTAATTAACTATATATTTAGTTTGTTTAAAGCACAAAAATGAATTTAGTTTATGTTTAATGTAGGATGATTCTTTGAAAGGCACTGCTGCATCACTAGATAATTCATCGAACGAGAACTTGGAGCAACTTGTTCAAATTGGTAATGATCTGCTAAAAAAGCCAGTTTCTCGGGTAAACCTGGAGACCGGCAATGTCGAACCAGTCCCGGATTCTGGTACAAATGAAGAGGAATTGGTCCGATTTGCAAAGATACTCTCCGACGAACGCCGAATGAGGATTTTGAGGATGCAAAATGGCATTAACTGAGCATGTTTTTCCTCAAAGGATACAATTAGGAGTTACAGAAAAGACCAACTAATTAGTTCCATGTAGTTTTCTTTTTCATTTGTTTTTTTGCTCAATAATTAAGCTTAGGATTCATTCATTCTTTCGTTCATAACTTCATATACCTCTAATCATTCTTTTGTCATACTTATAAAATCAATCATTCTTTTATAGTTTTATTTCTTTTTAGATGTTCTGTAATAAATGATAGAATGACAAGTACAATTGTATTAAAACATAACTTTTACTGCTGTCTATTGCATTAATAATTAGAAATTTCAATTGACGAATTATTGGTTATATTATTCGCCTAATTGTGTGCAACTTTGTCTTTTTACAATAATAATTTAGTATACGTCTACATACTTGCAGAACTTATATAGTATAGAGGAAATGTGCTGTGGCCAATGATTAATAACGATTGGCACCTAGTATGCATGAAGTACACACACATTTAACTCTTCAGCATTGAGCATTGGCTCTTGAATGATTTATAACCTTTTGCCCTCGGCGCTGGCGCAATCCACTATTCGACGAAAGTTTGTAGGAAGTGCCATGCAATGCTATATATATATGTTTATTCTTTTTTGGTGATATATGGATCGAAAAAAATGTGGACCGTTCATTTTTCTGAACCGAATGTTAATTAATGATATTTTTTGGGGCACAAGTAAGAATAGATGCTTGATTTATAAAAATTGAACTGTTCGAACACTTCTGTTTTTATTTGTTGTTCGCCTTGATCAATAATTCAATATGATTCGTGAGGGATAATATTATACATTTGCAATAGGGGTAATTGCCAATATGTATATGCCCAACAAAAGTTTTTAACTTTTCAATTTGCCTATCTAAACTTGAAAATATCAAATTCTTCATCAATACTTCATTTCATTGTTATTATCCCATCAATACTTTACTTTAATAAAAAGTCTCCATTCAACTTATTATTCACAAAAACCTCACTTGTCAGGCATTCACAGAAAAAGCTCTTCGCCTCTCATATTGCACTCTTATGTAATGAAGCCATGAAGCACATTTGATTAATGATGCAGTCTCCAATTAAAATAGAGGGCAAGATGGTCAAAAAACTTTCATTAAGAAGCTAATAATATATAATTTGAAAGGGTTAGACTAACAATCCCCCAACAAAAATCCTCCAATTTTGTCCCCCCAAACCAGAACATACCACCTGTCAAAGCGTGTTGACTGGTCAAACATGAAAAACGCGTATTTATTGAACTTGTATTGCTATGTATCACGTGCAGCGCAATGCCCCTGCATGTCACTACAGATGTTTATTTTTCAAAACCAAGTGTTTATGTCGCAGAGCCAGGTACTTATATTTCACGTCCGGGTGATTTATCTTAGAGGCGTTAATATTTCAAAGCGATGTACTTATGTTTCATAATAAGGTGTATATATTTCACGTCCAAGTACTTTATCTCCCAGGTGTTAATATTTCAAAGTCAGGTGGGTTATACTTCAAAACTAAGTGTTTATATTTCACATCCAAGTGTTCATATTAAAAGTCATGTGTTTATATTTAAAATATTTAGACAATAACATATCAAATCTGGGTATTTATATTTCAAAACCAAGTGTTTATGTTTCAAAACCAGGTGTTTATCTCAAAGCCAAGTGTTCATAGTTCTAAGTCAGATGGTTTTATCTCAAATTTGGGTATTTTTTTTTCAAAGTCCAATGTTTATGTTTCAATTGAAGACGATGAGCCGAGGAGAGGTATTGGCATTCACTTTCAGTAGAAGAGAGCACTTTCAATATGGATGGGAGGGAAAGAGGGTGGGAGGAAGGAGGGCTGTAGAGGGGAGGAGGAACTGAGATAGAGAGAGAGAGAGGAGGCTGATTTTCAAAAAAAAAAAAAAAAAAAGAGGAGAGGAGGCTGAGTTGAGAGAGAGATGAGAAATATGCCACTTTCTGTATCCCCCTACTTTCTACTAGCTAAGTGCCCACGCGTTGCAGTGGGTAATACATGGTTTCCTAATCACATTGTATCTTAGATTGGTTTAACTTTTGTCCAATTTTAATCCCTTTATGTGCACATTGTGGGAAAGATTTAAATAAATAAGATAAAATTCAAATAATAACATATTTTAATTGTTTAAGAGTGAAGACTCTCCTCACAAAATAAAAAGAGTGAATATCAATACATATAAAATGTGTAAAATAATGTCTTTAATTATGCATTTGTGCAATCTTATAAATGTTTCCATATTGTTTAAGAGTGAAAATTCAATGCATATGAAATATGAAAATTGTGTTTGGCACCCATTCCACCAGTATTAAATCTAGTCAATGATTTTTATATAGCATGTTATCAATCAAGATAGCGGAGAGGTGAGTTAATGCATTGATGACATTGTGTTTTCTATTTCCAAGAGAAAAAAACGCGTTTCAGGGTTGGGTTTGGTAGTTCTGGATTGCTAACTGGAGATAGAATCATCAAATTGATACAATCAACGGTAAATGTTAAAATAGATTGATATATCCAACGATCCAAAATTAGTTTGGACAAATAGCCATTTGGATTCCAAATGAACTCCTCCTTTTATAAGGAGTAGGGATGTATGTTTATCCTATACAAATCACTTTGTGTAATTTAAATCTGTTTCGATTTCTTTCTTCTCTTTTTTTTTACCTTTTATTTTTTCATTATGGGTGAATAGTTGGCAAAGCCACCAATATCAAATTCACAAACTTAAAACATAAAAAGAGATGGAAAATAAGTATCCTCAGAGATAAAATAGCCTAAATCAATGTCTAGCCTACTTAAACTTTGAATGGTTACCAGAATAGTTGATAATATCCTGATATAACATAAATTGGTCAGCAACATAAAAAACATGCATAAAACTTGACATAAATTAGTAGGATCTTTGCAAGCTAGTCTTATTATCAAATTAACTAGCAAAGAATCGGTCTGATTTACTTATTTGAAGGGCAGAAGTTGATTATACTAATTAGTTATTACTGGGCCTATAACTGCACTACTTGCCCATAATAGAAGTTGTTACTGAGCCTATATATACCAGAAAATCAACTTAATCAATGAGGGCTAGCTTACTATTTCTTCATTTAATAACAATCAGTAATTACTGATCATGGTAGAACTGAACTGGGTCTTCAGTACCGCGCTCCTCAACCAGGTCCAGAAAATGAGTGACTGGTAAGATCTGGTACGTATGACAATGAACGTTACACGGAAGGTTGAAATTAGCAACATATATATATGGCGTATGGGGTCATTTATTGACCAAACATTGATTTTGAACATTCTAAGATTTTGAACAATCTCCAAAAAACCTGATGAACTTAATTTATCTTCACTGTGTTGAATAATTTAAATTGAATCTTGATAATCAAGACATTGATGAATTATTTGAAGAGTCTAGACTCTAGATCAAATCTTCATTACCTTCCGGCATCCTATAATCATCAAGTGACACACCAACTCATTAATTAAATAAATAATTAACAAGTAATATTATGATATTTGATTTTTTTTTTTTTTACTTTCAAATTAACTCTGAATTTTTTGAAAGGAAAAAGAAAATGTGTTAGTATAATATGGTAGCTCATAGTATGTAAAATTTGTGTTGAGCCATTTGAATCGATATTTGTGGATTTCAAATCTTTGACAATTGAGTCCAATTGCACCCTCCTTTGAGGTATTATGTAGATGGACATCAAAACACAATAATAGACAGAGAATAAGAGAATAAGAGAGAAAGAAATATGATTAGAATTTTCAAAAGCTAGAAAGGTGGCAAAGCATGAATTCACGTCAGCTGCCATAGTTTTCTATGGCACGTCTCTTGCCATAGTTTCTTTTGGGTCTATGCACATGGGACCCATAATAAAACAACATCCCCTATTTCTAAAATCTGGGCCGTTTAGATTGATCAAACGGCCCGTTTTAACTATGGCACAATCCTGCCATAGTTTTTTATGGCAGCAGATGAGAACCTGGCAAAGCATTACATATCTCATGCACACCGCCCTACTGTTTTTTTAGGGTCATATCTGTCCAACAAATGTGTTCACATGCCCGCATTGTTACAAAATTTAAAATATGGGTTAACAAAATTTGAGGTATGAGATAACAAAATTGTTCACTCACGACCCACAATGGAAGTAACGATGCCAGGTGCTTTATGGCTTCTTGTTGAAGGTTTTAAAGCCCATGGGCCTAAAAATTCACTGACTGAATTCTTGTTTAATGGGAATTTAATGTTCAAAATTGTTTGATCTTTTCTTTACCATGGCATGGGGACTTTTTCATATCTTTGGATTTTTCAAACATTTAATTCCAGAATTACAGAAACGGTCTTGACTCTTGCATTTGAAGCTCTTGACAACTTCCGCACTGTCTGTTCCTCTTTCTTTTGCTGCATATATATATACTGCATGCAGGCTCACCTCTCATACCATTAATCCACAGCACTAAACAACAAATTAATTAGCAAATACCAAACAAATTTGTGACTTCTAAGAGTAACAAAAGCTATAAGATCTCTCTAGCCTTAACTAAACTAGTTAACAAGATCCACTGCTTGCATAACAATCTTATATTTCTTAACAATCAACAGAAAATTCTCTAATGGATTCTCTAGGAGTGAGTGTTCCTTCAAGCATGGTGCCAAACAATATTCCGGCCACACCAAAATCTCCACCTTCATTTGGCCGCATAGTAACGATATTAAGCATCGATGGTGGCGGTGTAAGAGGGCTCATCCCGGCTACTATCCTCGCTTTCCTTGAAGCTAAGCTACAAGTAAGTTAAAAAATATATATAGTATTATTTTTTTAATTTGAGAGACTAATATGAAAATTAGTATCATATGTTGTAATTTCTTACTATCAAGTAAATAACTAAATGATTGCAAGAAAAAGTTATTGTATATTGATCGCTCAAGAAAAAGATGATATTAATATGATGTGAACATTGATGGTGACTAGCTAGCCTACCTCATTTAAAAACATGATTGCAATATCACAAGTACTACAATTAATTAGGAGGACTTGGTCAAAAAGTTCATAACATGTGTGTGTACATAAATATAGGAGCTTGATGGAGAAGACGCAAGAATTGCAGATTACTTTGATGTGATTTCCGGAACTAGTACTGGAGGTTTGGTGACAACCATGCTTGCTGCTCCCGACAAGCAGAAGAGGCCTCTTTTCTCAGCTGAAGACATTATAAGCTTCTACATCGAAAACATTCCAAAGATTTTCCCTTCTTACTGGTATATATGCCTCATCTATACTATATCCCTGTATTCTTTACCAGTAACTAGATAAAATATCCATGCTATATATGAATGTATGCAAGTTTGTGCAATAATGTAAAATATAACAATGACATTCTAATTGCAGGAATGGGATTGGAGGTCTTTTAAGGAGTATTGTTGGTCCAAGGTACACAGGAACATACCTTCATAGCAAGGTTAGAGAACTGCTCGGTGAATCAAGGCTTCATGATACGGTAACAGAAGTGGTCATTCCGACGTTCGACATAAATTTTCTTCAGCCGATCATCTTCACAACAAGCGAGGTATAAATTATAATTATATCACCATAGTCGTCAATCAGCATTTTGCCATTTTCTATTAAGCATCATCATTCATCACTATGGATTTTAAAGTGAACAACAAAGTTGTTTGCAGAAAATAAAATTATAAACTAAAATTGTTAAAATTCTAAACTTACTGCTTCAAAAAAAAAAAATTTATAAACTTAAAAATGTTACATGCAACTGATATATACGCATGCTGGCATGTAGGCAAAGACGGTAACATCAAAAGATGCCCTGCTTTTGGATGTATGTATCAGTACTTCTGCTGCTCCGACATATCTTCCGGCACATCGTTTCACAACTAAGGACGGTTTCGGCAAAATAAGGAGCTTCAATCTAGTTGATGGTGGTGTTGCAGCAAACAATCCGGTATACTTTACTTCTGAAAACAGCATTGTTACCGACTGTTTACCTCCTTTACAACCATGTTTTAGACTTCTCAATCCAAAAAAACCAATTAAACGTGATCAGTACTCCATGAACAAATTACAAAATCACATATACTACGGAAAAAAAAGAACATTCTCTTAATCAGATCATATTAATATGTTTGTTTAACTCTTTCTTTTCATTTGCTTTGTGACAAACCAGACACTTCTTGCTGTAAATCATGTGACGAAGGAGATTGTGATCCAAAGAGACGACTATTTCCCTGTCAAGCCAGTGGATTATGGAAAGTTCCTGATTCTGTCACTGGGCACAGGATCAGCGAAGCGGGAAGAGAAGTACAAGGCACCGGAAGCTGCCAAGTGGGGCCTCCTGAGCTGGTTATCCAACAAAGGCTCAAGTCCCCTTATCGATTGTTTTAGCCAAGCAAGTGCTGATCTGGTTGATATCCACGCATCTGTTCTTTTCCAAGCTTTGCATTGCGAGAAGAACTATTTGCGCATACAGGTATATAAACACGATTTCTTGTTGATAATAGATTATCTACAAAGTGTTAGTTAACTATTTAGTTTGTTTAAAGCACAAAAATTAATTTAGTTTTTGGTTTAATGCAGGATGATTCATTGAAAGGCACTGCTGCATCACTAGATAATTCATCGAACGAGAACTTGCAGCAACTTGTTCAAATTGGGAATGAGCTGCTAAAAAAGCCAGTTTCTCGGGTGAACCTGGAGACTGGCAATATCGAAGCAGTCCCCGATTCTGGTACAAATGAAGAGGAACTGGTGCGGTTTGCAAAGATAATCTCCGACGAGCGCCGCATGAGGATTTTGAGGATGCAAAATGGCATTAACTGAGCATGTTTTAATTTCCTCAAGGATACAATTAGGAGAAACAGAGAAGACCAACTTAATTAGTTCCAAGTAGTTTTCTTTTTCATTTGTTTTTTTGTTCATTAATTAAGCTTGGGGATTCATTCATTCTTTTGTTCATACCTCTAATCATTCTCTTGTTCAGACTTATAATCAATCATTCTTTTATAGTTTTATACTTTTATTTCTTTTTGTTGATGTTTTGTAATAAATTTATAAATGATAAAATGACAATTACAATTGTATTAGAACACAACTTTTACTGCTATTTATTGCATTAATAATTAGAAATTTCAATTGATGAATTATTGGTTATATTACTTGCCTATATATAATTGTGTGCAACTGTATTTTTTACAATAATAATTTAGTATACGTTTACATACTTGCAGAAGTACTTGGTATAGAACTATAGATGTGGTCAATGAATATTAACAACGATTGGCTCCATCTTATATACTTGTATTTATCAAGTAATCAAGCTCCGCCAACTATCTGTACGCACTGCACACACATTTGAGTCATTTCACTCTTCAGCATCGAGCATTGGCTTGGTCCACTATTCGATGAAAGGTTTAACACACCAGTACTGTTGGCTTGGTCCACTGCCTCCACTCGATTCGATCCAGTATATATGATCCACTAGCTATGCATTCATTATTTGATTTAAAATCATGGCTTGCAAACTCGGCCGAGTTGACTCGGACTCGATCGGGCCAAGGCGAGCCGAGTTTTTACCGATTCATGAGACTAGGTGATTTTTGGATGAAAAATCGATAGAGTCTGCCGAGTCACCCGAGTTAAGGCCGAGTCATGACCGAGTGATCAGCCGAGTCACAACCGAGTCATATGATAAGTTTATTAATTAATAATTGTTTATGTTTAAATTTTGATTTTATCTTTTGAAGTTACTTGTGAGCTTAAAAATGGTTATATATATTGATTTCTACTTCAAAAAAATATATAAATTTTGAAAACAAAGTAACAATAAAAATGTGATTTTTAAATTATTTGTAGTTCATACTGGCTATGCACAAGCTATCTAGTATTCTAGTTAGTTCGAATATTTGTATTAAATTAATTTAGTACATTTTTTTTAATGTATATATGTTTCTTTTACATTATTTTTTTATTAAATAATTTTTTTAGAGTTTTTCTGATTTTTTTAATGAAAAATAAGTTCTTTTCTCAAAACACCAAGTTTCCAATCCTAGTTGACCGATTCCGACTGAGTTGGCCGACTCCGAGCCATAGCCTACTAGCCGAATCCGAGTCCAATTCCGTACCCTGTCTAGATGTCCTTTGTTTAGCTGGGGTTTCAAATGGCATTAGAGTGCGTCAGGAGGGTCGATTCGGTGATCTAATTAGAGTACATGATATATGTAACATCAGTTTGACCAAAGTACGATCATGGGTCGGGTTCAAACTGAGTCTGATTTCAGATTGTTTAATTAGTGCCAGCTTTTTCTCGGGTGACTACTGACTAGTCGATATGAATGAGTTCAAATTTGAGTTTGTTGATTTTACGGAACCGAATTAAGCAACATTAAAGGAAGAAAAATAGGGAACAAATAATCCCAGGGTCTAATCTTGAGGTAAACATGTGATCCATTTGACGATCGGAGCTAGCCAGGATCGTGGAATCGCCCAATTACCTGTGTTGAGCTAGGAATGAATCCCAGGGTCTATGACTATGAACAAGTCTTTCAAGAAGAACGATTTCAAATTACACCTTGGTATGCCTTGTTCTGACTTCTGAGAGACTAGGAATTAATTGTCCAAGCAGGGAGAGAGTCTCTTCCCGCAAAAATTCGCCATAGCCGGCATTTCATCAATAGAGCTCTGTTTTGTGTCTCCAAGTCTAGTGCCCCTAGACCAATATAGGGCGAGTTTTAGTTGGTGGCTATGGAACGGAACGGAATGGAAATGGCGTGTTCCGTTTCCGTTCCGTTATAACAGATGGAACCAAAATCCGTTCCGTTGAGCGTTCCGTTATAACAGACGGAACCTATATCCATTCCGTTGAATGTTCCGTTATAACGGAACGGAGCGGAACAACGGAAATACGTAGGAAATATGTAGAAAATACGTATTTAGGGCGGAACAGAACGGAAATGGCGTGTTCCGTTTCCGTTCCGTTATAACGGACGGAACCAAAATCTGTTCCGTTTCCGTTCCGTTATAACGGAACGAAACGGAACAACGGAAAAACTTGTTTCATTGCCACCCCTAGCGAGTTTAAACTCAAAATTATATCAAAACATTTTAAATTTTAAATTTTAAATTTATATAACTCATTATATTCATTATATAAAAATTTTGTAGAATACAAAATTTTTCATTTTTTAAAGATTTTGAAGCTCTTTTTTTTTTAATTCATAAAAATGATACTAAAATATTTTAGAGGAAAGCTAACTGTACCCCAACAAAAATCCCCCAAAATCGTACCCCAACCCAACAACGCGCATGCACTGACTATGAATACCAAAAACTTGTTAGTATTAACACCTCCTATCAACAAGTATGAACATAGCGAAGTTAGGACGGGTAGGCCTTTTTGCATTCTAATGATCATCACGGCCCTAACCTTATCCATTTCCGTTAATTCCCGTGGGGACCATAGACATAACTGTCATTAACTGTCAATTTAAGCACTATTTAAATTAATTTAAGTACGTTTTTCACATGGACGTAACTGTTGCACCTTCTGGCACCCATACCGGCTGCACCTTATGCTACATGGGGTGTTCTTCATAGTGGTTTATGAAGCATGTACATACCACTAAAAGGTCATGTTCATACAGTGTAAAAAATTATGTTTAGTGCTCCCTGGGCCCCATACCGGCTGCACCTTCTGTTGCGTGGGGTGTTCAGGGCTGGTGTAGGGGGTGTTCATAGTAAGTAGAAAGCCTGTACATGCCACTAGAATGTCATGTTCATACAGTGTAAGAAATTATGTTTAGTGCTCCTTGGGCCCCATACCGGCTGCACCTTCTGCTGCGATGGGTGTTCAGGCTTCATGCAATGCAAGGAGTGATGATATGTTTTTTTGGGAGAAGTTGGACTAGAGGTGGCAAAACCCAACCCGACCTGAGAAACCCGCCCGACCTGACCCCACCCAAACCCGATCCGACCTGACATTTTATGGAAGTCAAACTGATCTGACCCAACCGACCCGACCCAAGATCAAACAATATGCAATCAAACTCAAAATCAACATACGATCCAAAAAAAAAATGATATCAAAATTGACCCGACCCGACCAGCCCAAGCCGACCCGCCCGCCCGATTTGCCACCTCTGTTGGACCTTTCTCAACTCTTGACTTTGGCCTTAGGAGATTGAACTCATTTAAGACGTGAAAGTTTATTTATTTAAAAAAAAAAAAAAATGAAAGTTGAAACAGACGGAATGGAAAAAAGAGGGCTTAACAGTCCCTCGAGTCACGAAGATCAAAGGAAATAAGATCCGGAGCCAGCAGAATGCAGCAATTAATTTGCGCATTGTTTTTTGTCGTTTACTGGAAACCCGTCCGACCCGTCCCGACCCGAAAAACCCGCCCGACCCGAAAAACCCGCCCGACCCGAAACCCGACCCGACCCGAGTTTCAGGGGAAGTCAAACTTACCCGAACCCGACCCGACCCGTGTTCCAGGAAAAGTGAGACTGACCCGAACCCGACCTGACCCGACCCGAACCCGACCCGACCCGTGTTTCAGGGGAAGTCAGGTTGACCCGAACCCGACCCGACCCGAGAATATAGGTGCAAAATCTGACCAAACCCGAAAAACCCGCCCGACCCGCCCGACCCGACCCGAAAAAATGCCGGCAGACGTCAACCCGATACCCGACCCGACCCGAAAAAATGTTAGCAGCCGTCAACCCGATACCTGACACGACCCAACTCGAACCCGACCAGACCCGACCCGACCCGACCCGAACCCAAACCCGACCCAACCCGAACCCGAACCCGAACCCGAACCCGACCCGACCCGACATTCTGCCACCTCTAGAAAGCATGCGGTAATTAATTGGATTGCTGTAACGGTTTGGCAGTTATTGCTAAATTGAGAGATCGGAAGGTCGAGTACAAGTATGGGGTACAGAAGAGCGGGGACTGAGAGATTTTCTCTATTTTTTAATATTGCATAGTTACTTAAAAAATGTAGAATTTTATGTATACCCCTGTAAAACTTCAAAATTACGTATTTCCTCTTTAAAAGTTGGTTATATGAATTAACCCTTTCTAAAACATCAAAATTACATATTTCCCGTCAAAAGCTAATAATATAATATTTACACTTCTAAAAATCTCATATTTATTCAATACATCATCTTTTTTTTTTTTTTTTTTTTTTTTTCCATTGACCTGACCAGACCCAGCTTCTAGACACAGACTGAACTTGAATGATCTGAACCTTGGACAACCTAACCTAGTGTAATGCCAACGGGCGGGCAAGGGCCCCGGCGACGACGGGCGACGGCGGGCAAGGACGGGCGGGTTAGGGGGGTTTTGTCCCGAGGGGAGGCCCTTGCCCGCCCTTTTGCTCGTCGGGCTTGGCGGGCAAGGGCGGGCAAGGGCGGGCAAGGGGTTTGGGTTGCACGGCCGCAGAGTGCGGGCGGTGGGGCGGGTTGCTGGCTAGTTAGGGCGGATTCCGGCGGTTTTCCATTAACTTTATTTTATAAGTTTGAATAAGTTTCCTTTTTTTTTCTAAAAATTCAAAACTTCTTTGCACATTCTTTACCAACTTTTGTAAGTTTGCATAAGTTTTATGTTTTTCTATTTTGATATATTAAAAGAAATGAAGTAAAATATAATTTTAGAAACTAAGAAACTTGTAAGTTGTAATTGAATTAAGATTAGAAATGGACGTGGGGAGGGCGGGCAAGGGCGGGCGCGGGGGGCGGGCAAGCACGGGTTCGAGGGGCGGGTACGGGCGGGAAGGGCGACGAGGGGTGGGCGGGTTTCGAGGGGCGACAATAAATATTCAGACCTTCGCCCTTTGAGACCCGCCCCCGGGACCCAAGACGGGGGGGGCAAGGGTTGTGGGCCCATGCGGGCCCCGAGCACAGGCGGGTGGGGGCGGGCATGAGCACAACACTAACCTAACCTAACCCAAAATAAAAATGATCTGAGAAAAATGCTCTCACTTTTCAATCCAACCCCACCCAACTTCCCCTATAATCAACATTTCATTTCGTCCAAACTGACTTGACATTGAATCCAAACCAAACCTATCTACTTGTTTTTTTAACTTGGATGGCCATGGGATAACCGTAATACATGGTGCAAAAATGTTAAATATGAGATTTTTAATAGTTGAAAAGGTAAATATGATATTATAAGCTCTCGAGAGGATATACATAATTTTGAAGTTTTACTGTTTTAGTAGAGGTAAATATGATATTATTATTTTTGAGTGTAAATACATAATTTTAAAGTTTTGAGAAGGATAAATATGATATATATTACCGGCTTTTAAAGAGAAATACATAATTTTGAAGTTTTAGAGGGGTATACATAAAAATTCTGCCAAATATATTCAATATATATTTTTTCAGAATTTTTTTTTGGTCTATGCCTAAAATAAAAAGAAATCTTAAGGGTATGCCTGCTTTAATACAAATTACAGGACTATGCCTACTTTTCAAACGCCGAAGTTCGAAAAGTCACCGAAAACGCCAGCGTTCAAAGATGAATATAATCCCGGACTTGAAATTTTTTGCGAAAATTATGCTCCGAACGCCAGAGTTCAAACTCCGGAGTTCGAAATACACATATAAACTCCAGAGTTCGAACTCCGGAGTTCGAAATACACGTGTAAACTCCCGAGTTCGAACTCTGGAGTTTGAAATGCACGTGTAAACTCCAGAGTTCGAACTCCGGCATTCGAAAACATGATTTTCATAAAAAATTACAAGTCCAGGATTACATCAATCTCTGAACGCCGGCGTTTAATGTGACAGCTTGACCGCCGGCGTTTGAAAAGTAGGCATAGTCCTGTAATTTGTATTAAAGCAGGCATACCTTTAAGATTTCTTTTAATTTGAGGCATAGACAAAAAAAAATTTTCTATTTTTTCACATGTGCATATACTTCAGCATATACAAGTACCTCAATAGAATAGTAATTCCAACAATTTGGAAGTCAGTACCCGCGAACTTTTGTATGAGATCATTTAGATAGGTCAAATCGGACTTATCCACTAATTAATTGGATCTGACGTACCGATACCAATCCGCTTATATATACACGCGCGTGCTATTAGAAACCAAGTTGATGTAACTTAATTAATATATTAGTATAATCAAATCATGATACCGGGCCACTAATCTACCATTTAAATGTTGAACCATCGTCTGTATATATTATTATAGTTAATTAATCTGTCGTTAGTTACGTACCGGATATCTATCTATATAATATGACATAGTCCGAATCTGCTGTTATTCTTTGAAAGAATAACAGGGGCATGTTTGTCTAATATGGACCGTTAGATCAAATTGGACGGTCTGATTGGCCTAATTAAGATTATAGAAAGCCATTTTTCATAATTAATTTCATCCGTTGATTTTGATCTGACGGCCTAGATTTGGATAACAGGATCCTGCTATCTAAATTGGGATAACAGCGAAAGTGAACGCATAGTCGCATACGACTATACCGCACCATTCAAACAGAAGAGTACGTACGTTGGAAATACATACATACATACATTGACGGAGTCACATATATATAACCACGTACGAACTTTATTGGAATTCGTAATTTACTTACGTACGTATACCCAATATGTATCCAATTATACTTAATAAGGTACGTAAGGCATTAAACTAACTCGAGATTCCACAATTATATTGTAGTTTAATTGAATCTAGGGAATCAAGGCATTGAATCTAGCTAAGACTTTATATCGACCAAGCCCTTGATATATATAATTAGATAAATACGGTCCAAAACTGGTTATGCGAACCAAAACTACATATATATGAGCTTTGATAATTCAATTGGAAAATAAGATTATGTATTAATATAAGGAGTAAAACTACTGTGTTCTTAAGCTCACGGAAGGCTTCTGTGAACTTAACACCAAAAATATATCAAATCATATCCAAATTTTGATTTATATGGCTCAATAAATTTTTATATCAAAATCTTATAGAATGCAAAATTTTTTTATTTTTGAAAATTTTAAGTATTTATTTTGGATTTTTTAATAGCAACTATACTATATTAATAAAATAATTAATGTTTCATATTTACTTTTAAAAAATCCGAAATAAATACTTAAAAATCTGTAAAAATGGAAAAGTTTTGCATACCACATGATTTTGATATAAAGAATTAATTGAGTCATATAAATCAAAATTTGGATATGGTTTAATATGTTTTTCGTGTTAAGCTTACAGAGGGCCCCGTGAGCTTAAGAACACGGTAGTTTTACGTTAAACAATTAAGTGACTAAAAAAAGTTCTCCAAAATCACTAAAACTGCAAAATCGCTGATTTCCCGACATCGCCAAAATTGTAAATAAAAAAATCTATACTATATTATAAAGCACGGTATTTGATGTCTCCATTTTTTTCTCCTCCTTGAAATTTTTTTAATTCCCATTCTACCCCTTAATCAATGGTAGAGATTAAAATGCATTGATTTCAAAGGTGTTGATGTTTTCCAATTAAATAACTTCCTCTCCATTTTGGTTTTTACAAAAATGGAAATACATCAATTTTGGTATGGAAGACATCAATTTGATTAGAATTTATATTTAATGAGGAATTAATGCTTTATATTCTAAAATTTGATTTCAAAGGTATGGAACGACTGTCAAACTCTGGTTCCACAGCTTCGGACTTCATTTTTTTGGAGCATTTTGCACCAATGCATATCTTGTTTTCTCTAGTATAAATGTATAATCCAATTTCAACATGTGCTTGACAATTGACCACTTCCATTCTAATTCTTTCTTCCCCCCCGCAGCCTATATATATATATACAGTGCATGCAATGCAAGCAAGCAAGCACACCTCTCTTCATTATCACACCACCAAAATAACTAATAAGCAAAGACAAAAAAACTTGTTTTTCCAAGTACCACAAGTTTGAAGATCTCTTGCTATTGACAACATATATATAAAGCAAGCTAAAATTGAGGTATATATATATATATATATATAAAGAAAGTGATAGGAATTTGTCTGATTGATGGGTTCTCTAGGAGTGAGCGTTCCTTCAACCGTGGTGGCCAATAATATCCCGGACACACCGAAATCTCCGCCTTCGGTTGGCCGCATAGTCACGATATTAAGTATCGATGGCGGTGGCGTACGGGGACTTATCCCGTCTACTATCCTTGCGTTCCTTGAAGCTAAGCTACAAGTGAGTTTATATATTCTTTAATTATTATAATATTTCTTAACTAATATATATGTAAGTACCAAAAGCAATAAAAATGGACAGAAGTTTTTTTTTTGAATTAATTACCAAAACTTGTGATTAGTATTGATATAACTTGAACATGAAACATACCCTTATTTTATAGGGCAATTATAATTTGTAATAACACAAGTACAGATAGTACATTATAAGAACTTGGTCACTAATTTCTTGTACATGTACATGTAGGAGCTTGACGGAGAAGGTGCACGAATCGCCGACTACTTTGACGTGATCTCTGGAACAAGTACAGGAGGTTTAGTGACAACCATGCTCGCAGCTCCTGACAAGCAGAACAGGCCGCTGTTTTCAGCAAAAGATATCATGAACTTCTACATCGAAAACATTCCAAAGATTTTCCCTTCTAATCAGTACGCATCACCGATTCAATGAGCATGTCTAGATTTGTGAATTGTGCATTTAATTACTGCAATATGCACATTAATCCTCATGAACTACTCTTGAATAATGTAGGAATGGATTTGGAGGCTTGGTAAGAAGCATATTTGGCCCTAGATATACAGGAAAGTACCTTCACAGCAAAATCCAGGAATTGCTTGGTGAAACAAGGCTGCATGAAATGGTAACAGAAGTAGTCATCCCGACGTTCGACATAAATTTTCTTCAGCCGACCATCTTCTCTACAAATGAGGTATATAGACGTACAATAATCAATTTCATCGTGTTGTTGAAACTTTTTTCCATTTCAAAAAAAAAAAATCTTGAGATGTCGTTGCGCAACTTGACATGTATGTTGACTGACATGTAGGCTAAGACAGATGCATCGAAGGATGCTCTGCTTTCGGATGTGTGTATCAGCACCTCGGCTGCTCCGACATATCTTCCAGCGCACTATTTCAAAACTGTCGATCATCTTGGCAAAACACGGAGCTTCAATCTTGTCGATGGAGGTGTTGCTGCAAATAATCCGGTACGTACGTACATTTCTTTCTTAAGAAATGCAATTAAAAAAGAGACCAGCAATGTTCTTACTTACAGGATAGAATCTCTTAAACCAAAAATACAATCATATAAATTAAATTATGGAATGCGCATATCACATATAATTCAACAAATAATACATTAAGATTGTCATTTTCTTTTTTATCATGTTCTTATATTTTTATCTTTTTTGGCTGATAAATCAGACACTTCTTGCTGTAAATCATATCACGAAAGAGATAGTCATAGAAAGAGGCGACTTTTTCCCCGTCAAACCGGTGGATTACGGGAAGTTCCTGATCATCTCACTTGGCACCGGATCAGCGAAACAAGATGAGTTGTACAAGGCACGGGAAGCGGCCAAGTGGGGCCTCCTGAGCTGGCTGACCAAGAAAGGGTCGAGCCCCCTCATCGATTGCTTTAGCAAAGCAAGTACTGATCTGGTCGATATCCACGCATCGGTTCTTTTCCAAGCTTTGCATTGCGAGCAGAACTACCTACGCATACAGGTACATAGAAAATCATGCATGATCGCTGATCGGTTAATATTTTATAATCAATTTGTTGTTTTAAACTTTAGTAATTTGTTTAAATTCAATTTGTGTGATGTATATATAGGATGATTCTTTGGAAGGTACTGCGGCATCGATGGACAACTCATCGAAAGACAACCTGCTGAAACTTGTTCAAATTGGAAATGATCTTCTTAAGAGTCCTGTATCTAGAGTAAATCTCGAGACTGGCAAGATCGAACCCATCCCCCATTGCGGAACGAACGAAGAGGTATTAGTCCGGTTTGCCAAGATACTCTCCGACGAACGTCGCCTGAGGCTTATGAGGATGCAAAATGGCACAACTGAAAACGTGGTGAAGATACAAAATTGAACATAGCTTCTTTTGAACAGCTTCTGGTTTCTGCTTTTTCAATATATACGATTACTCTTTCGATTTATTCATTAAATACATATGTATTGTTTTCTACTCTGTACTTAATAATAAAAGGATTTTATAGTCTAGATGGATGTGAAAATGAAGTTATGTAACGTCTTTGTTGATTTTGTGTTTTGTTTTTAGGAAATTTGTTGCACAAATTAATTATATCTTGTCGAATGTCGTAAATTTTTTGTTTCAAACCTTTGTGATTTAATCATTTAATATATAAAGTAGTGCACATATGTGTAACTCGAATGGAAGTCCTCTAAGATAATATATACTTATCAATTCCTAGGGTATAATTATAGTTACTTCGCCTCTTTGCTGTTGAAAATATCATATATATTATGTACTCAGAAATCACATCTAGAAACTTGCGGCCTGAATTTTCAGAGAAAAGACTTATCTGATATATCACTTATCAGTTTGTTTTCTAAAACCATATATTTACTCTCAGGCCCATCACTCTTTAATTATAATCGCAAAAGTTGACACAATTTCAATAACATCGAAAGCAAGCCCATCATGAGACCCAAAAAGCCTTAAACCCAATTAGTCAGTTAACATACAGGGAGACAAGCTAATTAAAATCGCATGGAAAGGGATTATAAAAAATCTAGATCGAGCATGCGTACCAGCATCAGTAAGGCTCGACTACTGATAGAGGTGGCAGATTGCCGGGTCAGATCAGTTTGACCGAATAGAAATGTCGGGTCAAGTCGGGTTCGGGTCGGATTGGGTCGGGCATTGGGTTGACGGCTGCCGACATTTTTTCGGATCGAGTTCGGGTCAGGTCGGGTATCGGGTTGACGTCTACCAGCAATTTTTCAGGTCGGGTTCTGATCAGGTGGGTGTTTCGGGTTTGGTCAGATTTTGCATCTCTTTTCCTGGGTTAGCTCGGGTTTCGGGTCAGGTCGGGTTCGGGACAGATTGACTTTCCCTAAAACACGGTCGGGCTCGGATTCGGATCAGTTTGACTCTACTAAAATGCGAGTCGAGTCGGACGAATTTTTCGGGTCAAATCAGATTTTGCCACGTCTAACTACTAACATCAGTGAGCCAACTCAAATGCGACTAGTTCAAAAGCATCTTCAAATAATGATACAATTATATATATATAAACTCCACCGTACATACATGATCGGACGGACTTGCCTAAGGGCCAATTGGAAAAAAAAAAAAAAAATCGGACGGACTTAAAATTGTATAGATATTACTTCTTGCTTCTTGTCATCATTAGGGAAACTATACTACTAAGAGGATCTCCAAGAGACGTCGTAAAACACTCCTAAAACTAAAAATTGGGAATTAAGAAGAGAAAACCGTCTCCAAGAGATACCCAAATAACTATCCTTATTTTTAGCACTCGCAAAACCAGAGCCAAGTCGAGCTATTTTGGCCCAGTTTTTAGCACTCCCAATATGACTTCCCAAAACCAGAGTCAAATCTAGACTGTTCAAATGTATTGGGATCCATATTTTGGCCCAGTTTAAATGTATTGGGATCCATATTTTGGGAATCTATTGGAGATTGAGGTGAAATTTGCTCCCAAAAAATTTAGAATGACACCCAATATAGAGATATTGAGATCCATTTTTACGACATCTTTTGGAGATGCTCTAAGGCAGTAGTAGAATTTTGAGTTTTTGACAACATGAACCAGTCAGTCGACAGAACAGTTGATTAAGAGGAAATGAAATACAATCCCAATATCAAAATTAATGGCCTTTTGTTTTTTTTTTTTTTTTTTTTCAAAATCTTTGCAGACTGCAAAGCTGCAACCTTTTGTATAGCACAAAATTCAACACCCCAGGCTCTGCAGCTTCTGGACGATTACTTTTCTGATATCCACAGCATCCAGTTCGGCCAGCAATCTATGTCACCAAAAGAAAACACACACACAACAGAGAAAACAGAGTCAGCTTATAAAGCTCAGTAACCGGTTATTTTACGACGCGGCTTCTCTATAACAGGTTTACAAAAATATATGCAATTAAATGTAATTCTGTTAATTAAACTCTGTTTTATAAAACCACTATCTACATGCACTGTCCTAACCGACTTAGACTATGGCAACTCATTCCTAAGTTACTTTTATCGTTTAATCACGTTAAATTGTTATACTGAAATCATGTTATCAAATATAAATAATAAAGACCATAAAATACCATACAAATATTCTTTATAAAATACAGATGCTTCCAAACCTAACATACCAAATTGACTGACACAAACCAACAACCGAATCCAACCTAACATACAGTCATACCAGATCAACCCTACCATGCAACCATGCATCAGATCTAAACCAAGGCATACCAGACAACAAAATAGCATCATGTGCATCAGCACGTATCCTGTACCTGACCATTTCTGAGATCCAAATATCTACGTACATGCCTGTACGTAAACTATAGCGCTATAGTGAGGTAGCTAGCCTCCTGCCGGCATCTCGAATCAACTACATAATCTGTCCAACCTCAAACCAGGCATATCCAACCCATGCATATCCAAACCAGACATACTTAGACAAGACATATCCAAACCATGTATACTCAGACCAGGCATATCCAAACCATACATACTCAGACCAGGTATATCCAAACCAGACGTATCCAAACTAACCATGGATATCCAGACCATACATACTCAGTCCAGACATATCCAGACCGAACCTAACACTCAATTATAACCAGGTTGATAACCACAACTACATGCATAACCATACCCAAATACCAAACAGATAACATAAACCAACATGACATACTCATACACCGACCCGAAACCAGTTTCACACATGCATCCCAAAACTATCCCAAAACAATATTAAACATGCACAGATAACAACACCCAAGAAATCAAAACAATTCAGATCAACCGATCCATATCACAAGTCACAAGGAACTCAAACAAATAACTGGAATCAAATATAAGTTATAGAGAAGTCCGGTTACCTGATACAAAACGATTCCAATTACGAAACTGATTACGTCCTTAACTCGAATTCAGAATCCCGACCACGATCTCGAACCGACATCCTGTCATATCCCAATGATCTTGATTAATACGATTTTCTATTTTATTTTTCCTTTTCCCCTTTCTTTTCTTGTCTTTTCTTTTTCCTTCGGTTTTCTTTCTTTCTTTCCCTCTGTCTTCATTTCCTGTTTCCTGTTATTCATTTCCGATTTTCACTTTTCTATTTTGCTTTGCTTTATGCCTTTATCCCTTTGGTTATTAGGAGGTGGCCACCTAGGGGTGAAAACGGATCGGATATCAACGGATAGTGGGCAAAATTGTATCCGTATCCGCTTTAGTTTTTCGGATACGAATACGGATACGGATACGGATCGGATATTAAACGGATACGGATACGGATGCGGATACGAATATACTTCGGATATTAGACTTATTATTAAAAAATATATTTTATATAACTTTTTCATGATAAATCACTAACTAAAATGGTTAAATTACTATGAAAATTAATCACTAATCATAAATATCGTGGATCATTATTATCATAAATAATTACATGTTAGTTAAGAAAAAATCCATAATATTCATTACATTATTAGTTACAAGTTATAAATAATTATAAAAGAGATGAATTCAAAGTCTAATTAGATACAAACTTTATTAAATTTGAAATCTATATAAAAAATCCAATTGAAAGACATGTAATAAGCTTTTGAAACGGATATCCGAATTACCATAATATCCGGATTCGGATAATTATCCGTATCCGTAACCGTATCCGTTTCCATATTCAAAACCGTATCCGTATCCGTATCCGCATAAATTTTATCTGTATCCGTATCCGTATCCGCAAATATCCGTATCCGAATATCCGTATCCGCAAAAATCCGAATACGAATCCGGATACGGACGGATATTATCCGATCCGTTTTCACCCCTATGGCCACCGCCAAACCTTTGCCACCTGCCAACAAGAAGAAAGCCAAGGTGGCACCAAGTTTTGGGTCATCTCATTTTAAATTGTAACTTTTACACTTAGACCTCAATTTTGTATGAAATTATGATATGGTCCAAATAAATTATAAAGAAGCCCTTTACCTTAATATTCCAAATATCAAATATTTGGGATATTACAGTTAGACGGAATAATTATAAAACATTTCGAATTTCCCAGTAAAGCATTATCTTCTTACCCAACAAAAGAAGAAGAAGAAGAAGAAGAAGAAGAAGAAGAAGATTAATTCATTTGACAGCCACAGTCAATTTTAGAAAAGAAAAATAAAAGAGCGATTAATCTAAAATTCTAAATTCACAAATAATTATAATTAATTAATTCCAAAACATGACGATAAGTTCTACCAAACTTATCATAAAAGTTGCATGCATATATACACTGACCATGATGTTCATTGTATTTGAAGCCCATACCGATTCCTGCCGTGTGGGACTGTCGGAGGGCTCCTATCAAATGACAAGGCCATCATCCTTGATTAACACAAGTTATTAAATGTTATTTAATTTCTCTTGTCCACTACGAATATATATCTGATAGTTTTTGAAAGAAACTTAATTTAATTAATTAATTATAATTTTTGTCGGTTTCTATCTTAATTTTGTTCATTTCATTAAATAAATTTTGTAAATATTGACAGCAGAGGAACATCAAGATCTGTGCTGGTTCGAATCTCGTGGCATTAACATAACAAATAGCGTGATATTAATTAGATGGTACAATTACACTGTAGAGCTCTCATAAATTTTCCTAATGCGTAGGCATGTGCTGCTAAAGATATTGAATGACTTGGAGGCTGGAGCTGGAGCTGGAGCTGGAGCTGGAGCCAACCAATGAACTTTTTTAATTCATAGCTTGCCATTTTGACATTTGAGTGTCGTCTAGTGCTGCACTCTTTTTTTTTTTGAAAAGTTAGACAGCGGCTGCCAACGTCTAGTGCTGCACTCTTGCATACCTAAAATTCGGATCGGTATCGGCTGCTTTTATGAGAAAAAAAGCACATCCTGTTTTTCTAATCGGATGGTTGGGATCGGTTGCTGCACCATCTCAAAGTACTTCAGTTTTTACTGTACGGATCTCAAAGTATTTCAGTGTTTCCCAACTGTCGGATTTTAGAAAAGCAGGGTGTGCTTTTCTTTTTAGAAACGCAACGGATACCGATCCCTAAAATTCAGTAGTTTACCATGTAAATACTAAAATACATAAGAATATTGAAATATAACTAAGAGTTGTTTTTCTATGGATTAGCTAAGCAACCTTTTATTTATATATAATCGAGCGGTTTTTATCAAATATTTTCTTTAATCATATCTAAATGACATGCCATGACCGTCCGATTATGAAAAATGAATGGTCCATGTTTCATCTAATCCATAACAGAATTAACCAATAATTAAACATTTACATTTGCATTTAGTCTAGAGTCGAGATGGATATGGATATATCCAGAAAATTAAAAAAAAAGAGAGAGAAATAATTGAAAGAGACTTTATATTAAGGCACTACTTGACAAATACTACAAAATAAAACCGGGTATACGAAAGTCGTAATTAATACTGTAGAAAATCATTAATCATACTTGATTCTTCACCACTTTTTTATATGGGGCAATGCTACTATAAGCTTAAGCTCATTGGTAAACTTGACTCGAAAAACATATTTAAGTATCTCCAAATTGTGATTTATGTTTTTATAAAATTCTTTATATCAAATTCTATTGGATACAAAAATTTTTCATTTCTAAATTTTTTTTAAAGTATTTGTTACATATTTTTTAAGATAGTATGTTTTCACATCAATTATAGGATGTGTTTGGCAACCCATTTTGATTAGTCTATTCTGGAATAGTATGCTATTTTATTTTTTGTGAGTGCCAAACACAAAATAGCTAAACGAATAGTGATGCGAATAGGCTAATCCGGTATTCGGCCATATAGATGGAATACCGGAATAACTACATTTCATTATTAATATGTTCCACTAACATGTTGCCAAACAATAACTTCACTCTTCTGAATAGTTTAAAATATCACTCTTTCTTCCACTCTTCCACATTTACTAATCTAATTACACTATTGTAGCTCGATTTCTTGATTTTCCAAGCATACCCGTAGGGAAGTAGCTAGGAATTGAAACTTGAATGAAGGAAAGCAGCAGCAGTGGCGTTACAGTAAACGGGCCCGTTATCACGAAAAGAGCCGCAAAATATGTCTTTCATAAAATTCTTTATATCAAATTCTCTTGAGATACAAAAATTTTTCATTTCTAAAACTTTTTAAGTATTTGTTTCATACTTTCTGAGATAGTATATTTTCACATCGATTATAGGGAAGTAGATAGGAATTGAAACTTGAACAAAGGAAAGCAGCAGCAGTGGCGTTACAGTAAACGGGTCTGTTACCACAAAAAGAGCCGCAAAATATGTCTTTCATAAAATTTTGTATATCAAAATCTCTTAGGATACAAATATTTTTCATTTCTAAAACTTTTTAAGTATTTGTTTCGTACTTTCTAAAATAGTATATGTTCACATCGATTATAGAGAAATAGATAGGAATTGAAACTTGAACGAAGAAAAGCAGCGGCAGTGGCGTTACAGTAAACGGGCCCGTTATCACAAAAAGGGCCGCAAAGTAGGTACCAAATGAAGTGGGTCAGGCCCTTCTTCCTGATGGAAAAGGCCTACCTAAAGCTACATACTTGTTAGTTGTCTCCGATAAGATGGCTTCATCAAGTACCAGTACCACCCTTTGATACTGATACTGATACTGATTGATGCAACCTTGCTTTTGTTTTGTTTAGTTGTCATTTAACTTTTTTTAATTATAATCTCGTCATGCATTTTCTTTTAAGAGGAGGGATCCATTGACAATGGTTAACTTGATAGTCTTGACAATACCACTTTTTAAAAATTTATAAAAAATCATAAAAAATCTTAAAAATGAAAATAATTTAGGGATGTATTATTTAACTTATATATTAATAGTGTTTCAAATTTCAATCAATTTGAACATCATTTAATGACTTATCAAAATTTTGTGTACTTTTCAACAGTTATAATTTAGTGGATCTTTAAAGAGCTATCAAACGTAGCTTAAATTGAATATAATCAGAAATATAATCAATCTATAAGTTTTGTTTTTTAAGAGTTTAAAATATAGTTATTTGATATTTAATTTTGTGATTACCAATGGAGCACCAATTCTTGTGGTCATTTGATCCCTCCTCATATCTTTTTTTTGCAGGGAGTAAATTAAGATTGGACAAAATGAATAACCTGTAAAGAGTAAATAATGAACTGTGAGCCTGTGACTGTGTTACAACACCTCTAAATAGATATTTAAATTTACTAGTAAAGAGCCCAAATCAAATTTATCAGTAAAGAGTCCACGCCTTGCTTTGGACTGAAATTATCATATCTTATAATAAAGAGTCGAAAGCTCATCCTTTATGAGGAAACTAATATGGGCCTTAGTTTTTAATAGGCCAGGACATTATTGTACGTCAACAGTGGTGATCAATCTAAGTAAATAATCAACGACTGAGGTTTCTTCTTTGAAAAAAACGGTGGTGATTCCATGTTAAAAAATCTAATCTCCTTTTATTTTATTAGGAGTAATTATTTTTGGAAGATAATAATTAGGCAAATGATTGATAGCTTACGAAATCGAATAGTGTTTTTTTGGATCAATAGAGAGCTTTCCTTTCCTGCTTTCTGAAGTGTCTAGAGGTGGCAAATCGGACGGGCGGGTCAAGGCTTGGGTTCGGATCGGGCGGGTCGGGTCAGTTTGATCTTCTAGAAGATCTCAGGTCGGGTCGGTTCGGGTTAATTTTAATATCAGTTTTTTTTGGATCGTATATTGATTTGAGTTGGATTGCATGCTGTTTGATCTCAGGTCAAGTTAGTTTGACTTTCTGAAAATGTCGGGTTAGATTTTACCACCTCTAGAAGTGTCGAAATTTGCGACGTTGTACCACCACCAGGTCCACCACCCTCACTTTTTTTTTCTTCTTATTCTCTCTTATTTTTTGGAGTTTATATGTGACCTATTATTAATCATTCACCAGTACAAGTACTTTGTATTCCCTTTTTTATAATGTTACAGATCGCATGACATGACATTAACCAAATAAGATACTCAAAAAAGTATATATATATATAGAGAGATAGAGAGTTGGGTTACGGTGATATGCATAACAAAACTACGTTTTTGCTATGCACTCGTATCTCAACAACCATAACTCGGATGGCCGATCTGATTTGACCGGTGCATTCTACATATCGAAAACTTATAGGATACTAATTTTTACTATTTTTGGAGGTTCCTAACTATTTTTAACGATTTTTGAAAAAATGACCTTGATTATGAGTTCCAAATATATTATTTTATTATTATTTTCTTGCCATCTTTCAAAAATCGTAAAAAATAGTTAGAAATCTTCAAAAATAATAAAAAATAGTATCCGATGAGTTTTCGATATGTAGAATGCACCGATCAAATCGGATCGGCCGTCCGAGTTACGGTTGTTGAGATACGAGCGCATAGCAAAAACGTAGTTTTGTTATGCATATCACCGTAACCCAACTATATATATATATATATATAATTAGGCTACGGTAATATGCATATCACGGTTTTACTGTGCTATGCGGTCCGTACCTCTTTTTCCGGTGTCTAAATAGTCGATCCGAACCGCTTAATGTGATCTCTATATTACAATATACTGGGAAACCAAATTTTACGATTTTTAGAATTTGTTTACTATTTTTAGTAATGGGGAGAAAATCGTTATTTTGTATGAACCAGAATCCTTGGATCTAGCCATTTTCTCTCCATCATAAAAAATAGCAAAAAAATTCTAAAATTCGGTTTGCCTGTATATTTTGATATAGAGATTAAGTTGAGCGGTTCGGATCGACTATTTGAACACCGAAAACTGAGATACGAACCACATAGCACGGTAAAACAGTGATATGCATATTATTGTAGTCGGACTATATATATATATATATATATATATATATATATATATATAATATAATTACGTTGCTTTGCAAAGTTGGGTAATTTTTTGTTTTGTGTTCAAATCTCATTCTCCAAAGCTCAAATGACCAATCTAATTTGCTAAACACAATCTACATATTGAAAATATACAAAATACCAAATTTTATAATTTTTTGAATTTTTTAGCTATTTTTTTGGATTTTTGAAAGATTGACATTTTTTGGCATCATTATTT
Organism: Cyperus esculentus; assembly: GCA_030179965.1. Taxonomy (NCBI): domain Eukaryota; kingdom Viridiplantae; phylum Streptophyta; class Magnoliopsida; order Poales; family Cyperaceae; genus Cyperus; species Cyperus esculentus. The sequence goes on along the minus strand of JASGLE010000035.1, from coordinate 3,268,501 downwards.
TATTATTATTTCTGGTTCATCTTTCTAAAAATCAGAAAAAATAGTTAAAAAATTCTAAAAATAGTAAATTTTGGTATCCAATCATATTTCAATTTTTAAAATGTTTTGGTTCAATTAGATTTGTTGTTTGAGTTTTCGTTTGTGAGATTTTGAAAACGCAAAGCAAAAAAAGTCTCAACTTTGCAAAGCACCGTAACATGTCCCTATATATATATATATATATATATAGAGTCCGGCTAGAATAATATGCATATCACGGTTTTGCCGTGCTATGTGGTCCATATCTTCGTTTTCGGTGTCCAAATAGTCGATCCGAACCGCTCAACTTAATCTCTATATCAAAATATACTAGCAAACCAAATTTCATAATTTTTAGAATTTTTTTGCTATTTTTAATGATGAGGAGAAAATGACTACATCCAAGGGATCTGGTTTATACAAAAATAGTGATATTGTCCCCATCATTAAAAATAGCAAAAAACTTCTAAAAATTATGAAATTTGGTTTGCTAGTATATTTTGATATAAAGATTAAGTTGAGCGGTTTGGATCAACTATTTGGACACCGAAAACGGAGATATGAACCGCATAGCACGGCAAAACCGTGATACGCATATTAACTCTATATATATACATATAAGAAGAATAGTTTATATATAGTTGGGTCTAATTAATATGATTCATATGATACAAGGCAGGGAATGTTTGGGGCCAATTTTTTAATATAAAAAATAAAAAATATTTTTTTTAAAATTAAAAATAACAAAAACTTATTTTCAAAAATATTGAAACCGGGTTCCCCAAACCCGGCCTCCTAAAAGTAGGCTGGATCCTGGGAAACCGGGTTTGGGGAACCCGGTTTTAATATTTTTAAAAATAAGTTTTTTATGTTTTAATTTTAAAAATAAGATTTTTTTTTTTAATTAAAAATTGGCCGTTGTTATCCACAGAAGAGACCAAGGGGAGAATTGGCACGGATTCATCACGTGGGTTAGCTAATTCGTTAGGTACTTGTAGGCCATATTATTTATAAAAATTTGAGGATGATTATTGTGAAATTATGCCCACATTTTTATTTTTTTTGTAAGAAGGTATATATAGAAATTAGAAAAATAAAAAAGTATATTGAACATGTCGGATTAACTTTATTTTTTATTTTTTTTTTTGAGATAAAGATGAGGGTTAAGCAACTCAAAATTTAAATGTTTATAAAAGATCCTTAATCCATGTTACGAACTCGCGACCTCTCATATGAAGAGCGTTGCCCTTAGCGACTAGATCAAAAGACGGTTCTTAACTTTTAAAAATTTAAAAGTATTATGAAAATCTGAAGTATGGAACCAATTTGTACTATATTTTTCCCAAAAAAATACGGTTGAATATAAGTTTTCTATTGTAATTTCAAATTAAAAAATTGAAATAAATTAGATATAGTTTAATGTGTACATAATTCGGACGCAATGAATCATGTAATGTTGGGTTCGTCAAAGACATCATATTAGATGATATGTGAGGTATATTTGACATTTTTTGCTCCCAAATCAATCATTCAAGCATATAGAATGATAGAAGTACTGTCCTCTCGGCCATCTCCATAATCAATTCCACTCACTTTTCTGTGATTTTGCCCCATGTGCATTTGTTGTTTATTTTTCCCTCTGATGAAATTAATTTAAAGAGTTAATTTGCTACCTAATTTTGAGAACAATTAATTAATTAAGTGGAGGGTATAATTAAAAAGTGGATTCCACCAGCTTAGCTGAATTTAGCATGGAATATCTAGTATTACATCTATAAGCCAAAAGGACCTACACACCAAATCTTCCAATTAAAGAAAAAGAACCAAAAAAAAAAAAACAAGGGGAATATATTAGAACAATAAAGGCAGAGGTATCATATACCACTGGCAGGCAGAGTCAATGCTTCAGTCATTATTACAACTAGTAAAGAGCTCACGTTTTGCTTTGAGCTAAAATTATTATTTCTTATAATAAAATTTTAAGATAATACGTAATGGGCTTTAAATTGAGAAAATTGATACGGACCTTAAGTTTTAATGGGTTGAGACATTAAAGTACGTCAATGATGGTGATCAATCTAAGTAAACAATCAACGGCTAAGTTTTATTTCTAGGAGAGATAAAACTTTTATGTCAAAAAATCTGATATGCTTTTATCAGGTGTAATGATAATAACCCCCTGCTTTTTTAGTTTATTGAAAGAAAATTGAGAGAGCTTACTCTGTAACATTGTTGAATTTCTTTATTCAAATATATATCTGGTACATTACATGTACTGATGTACAATATATTCACTGATTATGATTCCATTGGCATTTGAATTGACAGCCACAGATTCCAATTAATTGAGTTGGCACAAGTACATCACTCAATAATATCTTGACTACTCTGTTGAGGTTTTGACAGATAATTCAACTGTTAATTATTAGCTAGGCTGTTACTAGGAATTAACGCCCCTTAATTTGCTTAATTTCTTTCTGCATATCAACTACTAATTAGTTCTGTTATATAATATAATTTTTACAAAGAACAGGAAGGAATGTTTTATAAAGGGTCATCCCTACTGTCCATAGAAAATGTCTATAGAATTTCTATTATAGAGTGTGACAGGTGAGACCCACCATGTAACATTTGCGTCTATGCTGATAATTCTATAGACATTCCCTATGGACACAAGATGTTTCCCTTTTATAATTTACCTCTTGCAGACAAACCATAAAACAATAGTTTTACACAAAAAAAAAGAAAAAAACAAGACAAGACACAGTGAATGTAATTGAATTTTTACTGCATCAGTTTGATCATAATTAAGATTCATAATAACCAAATAAAACTTGAATTTACATAATACAAGCCACCAAATTTATTTACATTAATCCATATATAACACCCCACCTTTATTCATATTCACATCACAATCAAATCATTGAGTAGGTGATGATCAGTACAACATATATATGTAATAATATTGTAACCTTCAAGCTATCTCTCTTCCTTATATATGAAACAACTCATTTCTTTATGATCTTTTCATAATTCTAGTTTTTTCCTAATTTCAACAAAACATGATATTTTCATAATTCATAAAAAAATCTATCCCAAAAAAAAAGAAGAAATAAAAAAAGAAAACAAATCTATATAGTAAAAGGACCAATTTTATTTCCTTCATTTTACTCTGACGAGAAAGATACTCAGTTCTGGTGCTTCGACGTTATTACCACCGGTACCGGCCCCGGTACCACTGCCGTCATTCGGATTGATCATGTAAAACGCCTCGGAATCCTTGGACCCAACGACCCGCTCAAACCGGGCTCGCATGTAGGTCAGCTCCCCGTCGAGCGCCGCATCTTTCTCGGATGCGCAGGGCAACACACCGGCGCCCATCGAGACCCCTCTGAGCAGCTGCATCACGTACCGCTCGCTGTCGCTCTGCTCCTTCCTCCTTATGCTATACCCCGACTTCCTCCCGTTGCAGTACACGGCCCACACGAACTCCTCGACCAGCTTCCTCTTATTGGTCCTCGTCTCACTCTCTAACGCGAGCTTCACGAGCCCCGACGACATCTCCTTGTGGAACAATGTGGTCTGCATGGGCAGCTCAATTAGAAAAACTGGCGGCGATCTCGTGTCCTCTTGGATGGCGAGGGTGAGCCGGCCCCTTCTGTGTCCGAACAGCGTCACGGTCGTCGCACGGTCGGTCAGCAGGGGCCGGTTGTGATGACGACCCAACAACGCCACCATTTTGCACCCGGAGGAGAGCATGGGCAGGAGCTTGAACATCTTGAAGAAGCCCGTGCTGTGGCCCGACTTCCGGCGACCGTCGTCAGTGGAGTGCTTCAGGAGGGAGATCAGTGCCGGCGTCTGCGCCAAAGGTGGCATCTTGACTATCTTCTTCTAATTTCTTCCTTTTTTTCTTTATTTATTCCCTTTTTCTCCTAATTCTTGGACTATTCTTGAATTCTTTCACTTCAAATTTTTGTGGGTATTTGAGATTGAAGGAGAGTAAAGAGGAGAGAGGTGAAGAGAGGGTATATATAGGTGTGATCAACTGATCATGATCATGATCAAGATCAAGATGGAGGTTGAAAATTGAGAAGGTGGTTGGAGTGAGCTTAAAAATTCTTCTCCAACGGAATCTAATTTTTCTGCTTTGTTGGAATGAGAAACATCTTGCTTGCGTCCATCAAAAAACCGTCCGTATGTTCATAGATGTGTACAGAATGTAATATATATATATGTTTTGAAATATAACAAATATATTATGGAATGTAATATATGAACGCTATGGACAGTTTTTCTATATGATATTACTATGTTGGAATCATGTACGGTGTCAAGATTAAGATTGCCCTGTCAGTGTAATGTAATCACTAATTAATTAAAAAGGCACGCTAATTTAATTAATTGTATGAAAAGGATGTGTATTATAAAGTGCACTTGATTAATTAGCATTGATGTACCGGAATTTCCTAGTTGATTGTACTTGTTTAATTAGCATTGATCATGTACTGGAATTTCATGATGTGTATATATACAGTTAACAGTTGTACTCATTAAGTCATATCTGATAGAGTAGTAGGTAGCGCTCATCCCTTTCACTTATTCGCTGGTTCACCATATTTTTAATGAACAAATATCATTTTTTATTAAACATTTATATCTTTCCGATTAATAGATATCATTTTCCAGTGAACAGATATACTACGATTTCGAGTGAATATTTATGCAACTGTGGTAAGCACATGGGTGCACGTGGTGTGTCAGAACTGTAAGAGGTGTGGATGGGTGGCCTACTTAATAGGGATGGACTCTACGCATTATTCTATCTCATATCTGTTGTTAGTTGTTACTTTTAGTGATAGCATTATTTGCAGAGCAAGCATGGTTAATTTTTTTTTTTGTACATTCTTTACCTTCTTTTCTTTGTAAATTGATTTATTGGATGCCGGTGACTCAAAATCATGCATTTGGTTTTATTTTTGCTACTGTTTTTAGTAAGTAATTATTTTAATTGAATTTCACAAAAAAATAAATAAATAAAAATAAGAATGCATCATCATGATTCTGGCTCACAGAAACAAACCAACTAATCTTCTTACCCAACATTCCATTAGACATTTGGGAGGATTTAACAGAATGCCATTTCAGAAACAAAATAAAATCCTCTAGGTACCAATAAATCCAATTGGCAATAGATATTGGGTTGGAAGGGGAAATGTGACACATTCTATTTCCTTTCTAGTGCAGGAGGAGGGGAACAGAACAGGGGAGGGACAGGCACCAACCATGAACAAGTGGAGGAGTACAAGATGGACGTGTCATGTATGCCAATGCAGTTGAAAGCTAGAAAAGGTTTCATCGGATTGGAAATCAAATCGGAGAGTTCATCCTCTGGCTCTGCCTTATGGTACAGCGCGGCATAACACGTAGATCGTGGGATCACTTCAAGATTCGTGCAGACTCAAATCTCGAGGCGATCCAACAGTACACATGCCATGCCGCACTTTACCTTAAGGCAGACGATATGAAATCAAATTGGAAAGGTCATGTACTCATATCTAGTGTCCTCAAAATTTGTGTCCATATATCTACATTGTTATAAATTTTTTTTTTGAGGTGGTAGGTAAAATTCCTACCAATTTTTTTATTGAACAAATAAAAATGGTACGATGGATTTACATATGGGAAGGGGAACAAACCACCGCCCCCCCCCCCCCCCCCCAAAACAAAAAAGAAGAGGAAGAAGAAGATGTAGCTGCGGTCTGTACAGTGAGCCCCCGGTGGTATTGTCGAATGGGAGACGGAAGTCCATGATGAGGTGAGAAGCTGAGATGGTTGACGAGGTGAAACGCGAGAGCGACGGCGGCGGGGTGTGGAGGCGCGAGAGCGACACATTGTTATAAAATTTGGGGGTAAAAGCTACAAAATTTAAAGTAAGAGTTACAAAATTTATGTATGTGTGGATATATGGACAGTTAATCTGTGAACACTTGGAAATTTCTAAATTGGAATGGTATGGGAGGAAGGATGTGGAATAATAAACAGTGGGGTTGGGGGGTATTTGGACCACTGGTCACATTAGTTGTGCGTTGGAGGATATAAAAGGTTGCTTTAGACTTTGCTATGGCTAACTTGGCATGTGTCCCTGCCTAGCTACTTACTATAGTTTGGTAATGGCAAGCATATATACTCTGCTATATATGCACCGAATTGCAACACAATTTTGTATATTTGTTTTGTTTAGTATCTTGAAACATGTTTGAGGCAATGAATTATAAACTTATATATATTTGTCAGTGCAACTATATCATGTTTTAAATTGCTTAAGAAAGAGCACAAATTATGCATGCACTAAATTTAAAAAAATTATCAAAATGGCAACATTGAGAAACATGAACTAAATTTATAAAATTAGATTAAGATATCAACAAAAAAGGTTTAAAATTTTTATGATTTATTTAATTTATGTCTTGCATGTGTATATCTATGCAAATTAAAACTCTTAGGAATTGTCAGCAAATATCAATTACCAATTGCCATAAAGCATAAGACTTGGGAATGGGAATACTATGGGATACATGAACTATTTATGAACTATTTAAAGTATTTGTTGAGCAGCCAACATTTATGGCGTTTATTTTATTTTCAAATTTTCAAAAAGAACATTTATATATAGAGGAAGGATCAGATAACCATAGGCATTGGTGGCTATGTTAAACATTTTTATTTTACATAAATTAAAAAAATCTAATCCGTTAGATATATTCTGTATTATCTAACATATATAAAGTTTTAAATATATATATACGTTGGATACTATTATAAATTGCATGAGAACATAACATAGGACGTTGATTGCCATGAATGTACATCATCAATTAATGGCTCCGTGCATTACTAGTGCTTTTTCACTCACTACTTTCCAATCAATGGCTCTGTCCTCTCATCCTCTGTGCAATTATTAATGCTTCTCTTTCTCTTCCTCACTTTACAATGCATCATCCATTTCCCATGTTGGAGATAAATGCAATAATGCAATGCTCCTACAATTCAACCGAGTAATACCTGGCGACCACCCGTTTTATCTACAGGTCTACCGTATTTATAATGAACAAATATCATTTTTCAGTGAACAAATATCATTTTTTGCATGTGAATGTGTCAGGTTGTGAAAGAGTGGTGGTTGGGTGGCCTACTAATGGACTCCCAATTTAATTCCCGGAAATTCCTTTTGTGATACGCCACCGCTTATATATCATTTTAGCAAAGGCAAAAAGTTTAACTAGTTGAAATTTCCAGAGAATAAATCAGTAGAAAAATGAGACATGCTTAAAGTCCGCTTTGAATGTTGGCGAGCTGAATTTGGACATTTTAATCATATTAGTTGGCCCAAATGTTTAATCATAATTGAGGCCCTACTATCTTGACATGAAATGCATCCTAACCATTTTTTTTTTCTTAAAAAAAGATTATTCTACTATTGTTATGTTGCAAACAATAGTAATACAAGGGTCCATCAGAAAGGATAGCTAACTGTCAAATTTATTATACTTGAAAAAAAATATCAAATTTATTATCTAAACTGCATTTTTATTTGACTAATTATTTTTTTTTTGTTGAAAAGGAAATAAACCAGTCCTTGGGGGATCATTCTAGAGATTCTATCCAGCCTGATGCCTTTTAATCATACACATTTTTCAGTTAAAAACATTAATAACAATATTTTTTTTTTGTTCTTTTTGACAATGACTTTTACTACTACCTCTGTCCCATTTTAGATGGATTTTTTGTAGTTCAAATGAACTACAAAAAATCCATCTATTTTGGGACAGAGGTAGTAGTTAATTATTGATATATATATTGTTGACAGATTGAAATTAATGCTGTGAGACTCCTATATATATGAAAGAAAAAAAAATAAATATAAAATGTATAATGGGTAAAGAAAACAGAAATAAAGGACAAATTAGAAGACTCAAGACCCACGTATAATCATTATGAACATCTAAAACAAACCTGTCTCAATAAATCCGAATGCGACCTGTCTAGGCAAACTATAGTGACAAGGTGCTCGAACTCAAACATCTTATTCTCAAATAAGGGATCAATTGACCATGCTTATCCAGATTCCAGACAATGTCAGATGATGAAATTTTCAAAAATTTTGAGAAAAATAATTAAAAATTCTTACAAATAAAAAAAAAGAATTATACAAGTATTATTTAACTTGACTATATTTTCAATTATATTTAATTTAAGTGATATTTGATAAGTCATCAAACGAAAGTTCAAATTTATTGAAATTTGAAATACTATTATATTAATCTATAAATACATACATAATTTTTTTTATTTTTTAGATTGTTTTTAAAATTTTTAAATATCATATTGTCAAGATAAGTAATGTGAATTCATCCCTCCTCTTCACAAATTATAGGAAACGAAATGATTTAAGTCTCAATGTTAAGCGAGGAAGTCCAATTAATTTCATGGCTGAGAGCCCGCAAGAAATAAATTGGATCCAACACAGCCCAAATGTGACATAATCCTTCACTTCCAAGTTCTAACAGCCGAAACATCATGCATCCTCCAATAACCCGGTTCTAACTTGTAACTTCTAACAAAATTAACTGTATATACTAATACAGTAATACTACAAACAAATTCTGTTCTAACAGAATTAATTGTAGTGCAAACAGTATCTTTGATTCCATCCGGACTTTAGAGAAGTGAAATTTATTAGTTGAACATGAGGATCTTGAGCTGGCACACTATTTATATTGCATATTTAGATGAAAACCATGATATTTAAATTTTACATATCTATGGAATAATCGCATATGTTTATTCATTACATCATATTTGAACAAAATCTATCAAATAAATTTTAATGCTTGAAAAGAATAAATGAATTCGGATATTCTCTTTCTCATAGTGCAAAATTTAAATTAAGTAAAATATCTATTGCCTGAAGATAATATCTATGTTTGTATCTTTGCCTGAAAATAATAAATCAATTCAAAATAAATTTAGTAAAATATTCTCTCTCTCTCATAATGTAAAATTATTCTGAGACGAATTAAAAGAACATGTACACAGTAATTTTAATCTAACTGATAATAGTTAAATCAATAAGAAACTAATACATGGCCCGACCAAAATTCCATTTTATACGCTTCCAGATATATTTCACACCGAGAGGAGAAGACACGGTAACATTTATACTTTTTTGTTCTCAGAAGCTCACTCTATTAATGCTTAGAATTAAACTGCATAAACACAAAATGAAAGGAACTTAGAAATTAAAGTGTGAAACTAACCAGAAATATTAAATGCAACATCATATATATAATTACCGGTATTATAAAATCAACTGAAAGGCTTGTTGCAGTCGATCATGAAAATTTCCCATCAATAGTTGCATTAAAAGAAAATGGGATTTGTTAATATAGATAGATGAAAGGAAAAACAAGATGACCATGGATAAGTAATTATTCCGATTGGTAAAACTTATTGCAATGGTTGTCTATGTATCGATCCACATCCAATAAACATCATCATGCACCGTTTACTATCCATTTCGGGGCTTGAATGCATTCAACAACGAGAAAACTTCTTTGTTGCTCTATCTCTGAGTATCCCCATGTTCTTGCTCGAGCTGCTTCATTTCAACAAGGTCTCCCAATTTCACATTCAACTAAAATTATAAATAAACAAATGAAATCATATCACGTAATTAAGCCAACTTAGAATGATAAATTGATGATCCCACAAAATTGTCTTCTTAATTGTGATATGAAATTTTGTGACTAAAATAACAATCACGACAGAATAGGTAATTATTGGTTTAAGTGTATATCACCTGTTCGAAGATCAAATAAGACTGTCAACTTTATGGATAAAAGATGATTCCATCTTGCTCAGGTTGTTGCCTTGATTTCCTCTGATATTTTAGTTTAAAATTTATGTATTCAATTGGAGCATCTTTTGGAAAACAATGCTCAGAGTCTTGCAAAACAATTAGTTAGAATGGTTGTACGTAATGTGCATGTATTATTAAACAAGCACATCATATTAATAAGATGAAAATAGTTTGGTAGTTTGATCACATGCTTGGCGCTCCAATCTTCATCCGGCATCAAAATCTCATGCCCCTCTTAATCCACACAAGTACAAGGCCAACAGTAATTTTGTGAATTAACGTGTGACTTTTCAAGTTTCGTGAATTAAGGATTAATATCTAAGTGCACTAAAAGAACAAAACTTTTGAAAGGATCAGTGTAAATTACAAATTTCATCGGTGAAATTGTAGGGGAAAAATGACATCTTTGGTAATGTCAGTTGGGAGCTTTTTTATTTTTACTTTAGAGTTGCTAATATAAGAAGTTTTGATCTCCTTCTAGATTAAAATGGATTGACAGAATATATAAGACCTAATATATATGAAGAAGTTTCATTGAAAATTTGAGTGGCCCAAATGGAGTTGGTGTAGTTACAATATTGTAAACTCTTTAATTTGGCCCAGATGGATTCACAAAGGAACTTTTTTGGGACTAGCCTTTTGTTTTTTCCTTTTGCTAGCCGATTAGAAAATTTTCCATTTTACTATATTAAAGCGGTATTCTAACAACTCTCAAAAATGACCTATTTTAGAGACAGAATTTTGCTAGCATCTTGTCAGCAAGTCTCAAACAAATCACAGAGCAGATGAACGTTTCATCACCGTGCAGAACTGCATGCAGATCCATTAATTATTGAGAAACATCTTGCGTTCATTGAAAAACCATCCATAAGTCCATAGACGTGTACAGAATGTAACAGATACATTCCGAAATATAACAGTTATATCAAAAAATGTAACCTATAGATGTTATGGATGGTTTTTCTATGGACGCTAGGTATTACTCTTAATTATTCCCCTCGCACTCAGATTTAATCTTTGCGCTCTTCTAAGATTCTCAATTTTCGAACCCTAGCCGCCGTTAGCCAAAGAAATCCCAGCAATCCAGATCCGGTGGGAGGGTTGCCGCCTAACTGGTTGAGCAGCCCTCCCGCCCACCCCCAATCAATGTACATTCTTCATTTTTCTTTCTGTACATCCCGACTTTAGCAGTAGTAGGCTAGTAGCCACAGCCGTCGTCGCCTCGCCTCATCGGGTCCATCTCACTGGGTTCGCCTTGCCCCGCCTCACCGGGATCGCTGGTTTCGCCTCGCCTCATTGGGTTTGCCTCGCCCCGCCTCACCAGAATTTCCGAGTTCGCCCCACCCCTCGCCGTCGGGATCACCTCGATCATCTCACCGGGCTCATCTCCTCACTCTCGCCCCATCTCGCATAGCTACTGCTGCCTCCTCTTTCTTTTTTGGCTTAATTTTTTATATATCCCTCAACTCTTCTTAATTTTCTTATTTCTCCCTCAACTCTTAAATATATCTTATATATCCTTCAACTCGTTCATCTCTTTCTTATTTACCCATTGAACAATTTGCAACAAATATTTAACATCAAAATTTTTGTAATTCCTATTGCACCCTCTATTAATATGCTCCTGCTTTTTTTTTATTTTATAAAATCTCTAAACCTGATTCGTTATGAAATCTTGATCACATATTCTGAAATTTTAAAGGATTATAATATTACCATTGCTATTCTGGATCGCACCAACTAAAGTTTTATCGAGAAAGCAAAGCATATGTGGATTGTTTTAGGATTAAAGAAGAAAAATGATAATCTGGGAGACGCACGTGTTTAGTATAGATGAGATTTTTTATTTTAACAGATATTAATCATTATTCGTAATTATATCTTGGAAATAGAAACTAAAAGAAAATGCTTGATGTTTTCGTATTTTATAATAATTTTTAGAGTAAACTTAATTATGGTTCATGATAATGGGACCAAATTCTTTTCTTACTTATGTTTTCCAAGTGGAACAATGGGAGAGCTTAAACTTATAACCATATATGCGACAAAGATAGAAATTGTAAAATATAAGTTGGAATTGAAAGGATGTTTCACTTCCCATGTATGCCACGTACTGCTTCAGATCCAGAGCATAGAGGATGAGCTGCTGAATGAAGGAAATAAAAATGAAGAACCACAAAAACGAAGAGACGCATCGATGTAAAGGGTAAAAAGGTCATTACATTCTTAAATAAAGCAAATTTGTTGATTATACTGGAATTAATATAAGAATAATAATTAAAAGGGTAAATAAGAAAGAGATTGAAGAATTGAGGGGTAAATGAGATATATTGAAGAGTTGAGGGAGAAATAAGAAATTGATGAAGAGTTGAAGGGTATACAAACAAATTAAGCCTTCTTTTTTATTATTATGATTATTATTATTTTTATTTCTTTTTTGAGATAATCTCTTTGTCCCCCATCATTTGTTCCCCTTAAACGTCCCCCATTCGTTTCTGCTGGCACCGGTATGAATACCAGTTGGCAAGTGGTATGAACACCACAATACATTCGATATGAACACCCTCTGAGAGCTCTATGAACAATGCAAATTGGGAGAAATTTTTTTTTTGGCATATTTTCCATGTGCAAAAATAAATTAAGCACGTGCTTAATTCAATTTCAGCACGTGATGAAAATCGGAGCGCGCGCGGGTGTTCATACTGCTTATTCACGGGTGTACATATCAAATGGTCTTTGGTGTTCATAGTTGACGTGAACGGGAGTTGGCATATTTTCCATGTGCAAAAATAAATTAAGCACATGCTTAATTCAATTTCAGCACATGATGAAAATCGGAGCGCGCTCAGATGTTCATACTGCTTATTGGCTGGTGTTCATATCCAATGGTCTTCGGTGTTCATAGTTGACGTGGACGAGAGTATGCGCGCGGGGGACATTTAAGGGGGATTTTTTGTGGGGGACAGTTAGCATCCCTCTTCTTTTTTGGTGGGTTTTCATATGTAAATATCCATTTTACCAATTTGTCTTTTTTAATGAAAAAATTGGTAGGATTTTCCTACCACCTCAAAAAAAAAAAAGATTCTCAATTTTCTTGTACGTATATATGAATATGATCTTGAGCTCCTGGTATATATAGCCAACTCAGTTTTCAACTTGTTTATATATTGATTATTTGTAGAGCCTGAATAGATATATAGGACTATATATTAATTGTTGTGTTCTGGTATCATTTTCTCTGATCTAGTATTTAAGTTCTGCAATTTGGTTCACATATCTGTATGAATTTTGATAAGATCTTCGATTCTACTTACACCAAATAAAAGCATGTGGAGCTTCATTAATTGTACCCACACATATATATAAAAGCCTCCAATTAATTCACATTATGTCCTAAGTTTCAAAAAAAAACCACTAATTTTGAATTTTGACGAGTTTGATATATATATACCATTATCAAGCAGATGATCTGCATATATATATATATATATATATTGATGAAAAACAGCCTCTCATTAAAATTGAAATTGAAATATGAAAACACAGCTTTGCAGGTGTTCCTTGTGTTTTATTTGTTCTTCTATTCACCCATAATCTTGATAAACATCAGGTAAGTTTCATCGCTACCATTTAAGGAACAAATATAAAGGTGAGGAAGGTTTATCTTATATATATTTGAAACATTTCTGATGCAAAGGATCATCTAATTAAATTATGCAATGCATTAATTTCACATTTGAAGATCTCTAGCTTCTTCCGCCAAATGAACAATCATGCACCCATGAACAATAATGCTTTTGCATCATTGTTATGATGATTTCCTCTAATATCTTGTTTTCATATAGATTTTTATATATTTTTGTGGACGTATAGTTCTCTTGCAAATGATTAATTGTTGCTTCCAACAAACCTATATATAGAAAATTAATTTGGAGTACTGGTTGTAAAACAGTCATATATATATAATTACACATATACTACAATTTTTATGAAAGTGCGTAGTTCTCATGCAATTTAGTTTGCGCTCACGAAAGTTATGCTCCAGATTATGCATATATAGTCGAATGATCATGCGAACAATGTTATATTTTACATGTGTTCATTTCATAGAATTAATTAATTGTTTTGTCATGAATTAATTATATATATAATTAATTATTATAAAGTAATTTATGGAAGAGATGCCAAAATTATATTAACCTCTTATTATTTATTAAGCGAGCAAGCATGAAGTGAACACATGTGTACAAGGAAGAAATTTCAGCCGTTTGATATTTTTCTTTTGCCTCTCCATTTTCACAATTGTTATCACATGCATGCGAGTCCCACGTGCAGAGATTTTTTAGGGGGGCTTTTTTCTATTTTCAAAAACTTTTGAGTATTTATTTGAGTTTATAAAAGTCATACATAAAACTTGATTACATTATTAATATTGTATAGCTAATTTTTGAAAATCTAAAATTGCTTATAAATTAAAAAAAATTGTATCCCATAAAGTTTCAATATAAAAAAATTATTGTGCAATATAAATTAAAAAGGTAGTTTGATGTATTTTTTAGTACGATTACAGAAGGGCTTTATGAGCTAGTTAAGCTCTCGGTAGCTTTATTCATTTAGTTTTTCTATGGACGATACTAGTTGTTCTTAGTAGCGGGTTCCAATCGGCTGCCATAGAAAACTATGGCACGGTTGCTGCCATTGGATCCAAACCATCCATTTTATTTTTGACGATCCGGATTTAGATGGAGGGGCCTCCTTTTTTGGTGGGTCCCATTCACCATAGATGGTAAAAAGTATGGCACACCACTACCATAAGAAAACTATGGCAGCTGATGTGAGAGAAGTGAAATTTATTAGTTGAAAATGAGGATCTTGAGCTGGCACACTTTTTATATATCATATTTAGATGAAAACCATTATATTTAAAATTTATATATCTATGGAATAATCGCATATATATTTACTCATTACATCATATTTAAACAAAATCTATGATATAAGTTTTAATGCCTGAAAAAATAGTAAATGAATTTAAATATTCTCTTCCTCATAATTAATGTAAAATTTAAAATAAGTAAAATATCTCTTCCCTGAAAATAATATCTATGTCTGTATCTTTGCCTGAAAAATGTATTAAAAATAAATAAGTAAAATATTCTCTTTCTCATAATGTAAAATTATTCTGAGACGAAAAGAACATGTGCATACAGTAATTTTAATCTAACTGACACCTAAATTAATAAGAAATAAATACAAGGCTCAACCAAAAACCCATTTACTAATTAAGCATTTACATTTATCTCTCACAGAGACATAGTTGGAAATAAGTAACAAGGAGAAGCCACACGTAACATTTATACTTTTATGTTCTCAGAGGCTCTCTCCGTTGATGCTTACCGTTAATCTGCATAAACACAAAATTAAACGAATTTTAAAAAGTAAAGCTTGAAATTAAAAAGAACTTGGCAATATTAAATGCAACATTTTATTTAGATTGTATAAGTAGTTACCCGTATTATCAAAGCAGTTCATGAAAAATTCCCATCAATATATAGTTGCACTGAAGAAAAATGGGATTTGTTAATATAGATAGATCGATGAAAGGAAGAACAAGATGGTCAAGAATAAAATAATTGTTCAGCTTCATAAGAATTATGGCAACAGCCAGCTATATAAGGATCTGTGATACATGAACAAACACAGTGATCATTTCCCATTTCGGAGCTTGAATGCATGCATTCAGCGGAGATAAAACTTCTTTGTTGCTCTATTTGTGAGTATCAACATCTTTTCGTTAATGCAGCTTCATTTCAACAGGGTCTCCTAATTTCACATTCAACTAATTAAAATTATAAACAAACAAATATTGAGTTCATGTGACATAATTAAGTCACATGATAATTAAATTGATGATCCCACAAAATTTCAGATCAGAAGAAGACAATTCAGCCATATTAAATGCTCTATAACAATCACGACATAATCAGTAATTTTTGGTTTCTGTGTATATCACCTGCTCTAAGTCCAGACTATAAGATGGTGCCGGCTTTATGGATAAAAAATGATTCCGTCTTGCTATTGCTGTCGCCTTGATTTCCTCTGATATTTTAATTTAAAGTTTATGTATTCAATTGGAGCAACTTTTGGAAATAAAACAATGTTCAGGGTCTTGCAAAACAAATTAGTTAGAACTTAGAATGGTTGTAATGTGCATGTATTATTAAACAAGCACATCATCAATTATTAATAAGATGAAAATAGTTTGATAGTTTAATCACATGCTTGGTGCTCCAATCTTCATCCGGCATCAAAATCTCATGCCCCACTTAATCCACAAATACAAGGCCAACAGTAATTTTGTGAATTAACGTGTGACTTTTAATTTCAAGTCTCGTCAATTAAGGATTGATATCTAAGTGCATTAAAAGGACAAAACTTTTGAAAGGATCAGTGCAAATTACAAATTTCATCGGTGAAATTGTAGGGGGGAAAATGACATCTTTGGTAGTGTCATTTCATTTGGGAGCTTTTTTATTTTTATTTACTTTTTTCTTTTTATACTTTAGGGTTGCTAAGAAGTTTTAATTTCCTTCTAGATTAAAATGGATTGACAGAATATATAAGACCTAATATATATGAAGAAGTTTCATTGAAAATTTGAGTGGCCCAAATGGAGTTGTTGTAGTTAAAATATTGTAACCCTTTTAATTTGGCCCAAGTCATTGCTTAATTTAAGTGATAGATTCACAAAGGATCTTTTTTCGGATTAGCCTTTTGTTTTTCCTTTTGCTAGCCGATTATAAAATTTTCCATTTTACTATATCTTTAAAGCGGTATTCTAACAACTCTAAAAAATGACCAATTTTAGACACAAAATTTTGATTCCATATCCTCTGTAGCGCTGCATTGTGTAGCGCATAATGTAAACCGTTAGATCATCTCGAGATCTGTGCTGATTTGAATCTCGAGATGATCTAATGGTTTACATCGTACGCTACACAATGTAGCGCTATAGAGGATGAGCACTCCAAAATTTTGCTAGCATCTTGTCAGCAAGTCTCAAACAAATCACAGAGCAGATGAATGTTTCATCACCGTGCAGAACTGCATGCAGATCCATTAATTATTGAGAAACATCTTGTGTCCATTGAAAAACCATCCATATGTCCATAGACGTGTACAGAATATAACAGATACATTCTGAAATTAATATAACAGTTATATCTAAAAATGTAACCAATAGATGCTATGGATGGTTTTTAATTTCTATGGACGCTAGGTATTACTCTTAATTATTCCCTTCGCAGTCAGATTTAATCTTTGCGTTATTCTAAGATTCTCTATTTTCTTGTACGTATATATGAATATGATCTTGAGGTCCTGGTATAGGCGTATAGCCAACCCAGTTTTCAACTTGTTTATATATTGATTATTTGTAGAGCCTGAATAGATATATAGGACTATATACATATTGTTGTGTTCTGGTATCATTTTCTCTGATCTAGTATTATTATTAACTTCTGCAATTTGGTTCACAGATCTGTATGAATTTTGGTAAGATCTTCGATTCTACTTGCACCAAATAAAAGCATGTGGAGCTTCATTAATTGTAATCACACACACACATATATATATATAGAGAGAGAGAGAGAGAGAGATAGTTGGGTTACCGTATTTTGCATAACAAACTGGTTGTTTTGTTATGCGCTCATATCTCAGCAACCGTAACTCCGATGGCCAATCCGATTTGACCGGTGCATTTTACATATCGAAAACATATTGGATACTAATTTTTGCTGTTTTTGGAGATTCCTAACTATTTTTAACGATTTTTGAAATGTGGCAAAAAAATAATAATAAAATAATCTATTTGGAACTCATATTCAGATCATTTTTCAAAAAAATCGTTAAAAATAGTTAGGAATCTCAAAAAATAGTAAAAATTAGTATCCGATGATTTTTCGATATGTATAATTCACCGGTCGAATCGGATCGGCCATCAGAGTTACGGTTGCTGAGATACGAGCGCACAACAAAACCGCTGTTTTGTTATGCAAAACACGGTAACTCAACTATATATATATAGAGTGATGCTTCTATGGATCAAAAAAAAATTTCAATTAAGCCAAAATTGTATGCGCACAAATATCAGCCCTCAATTTTGAAAAGGGCAAAATTGTAAATCTTTCTCCGTTTAATACCTCCGTTAGCTTCTCTCCTCTTCCGTTAGCTTCTCTTCTGTACCTTCATTCGGGGCCTTCTACCATAGGGAGCGGAGCAGTCGAGCAGCAAGCCGCAGTCCGCGAAATCCACCGGCAGGCAGCGCAGGATCCAAATTTCACACTCACTTGAGGCCTTGACTCCCTTCCGTACCTTCATCTTCGTTCTGCGATCCAGAGGAGAAACAGCGGAGAGGTGCTTGAAACCAGGCATTGGGTCGATCATGTAACCATAACCAGGTATAAGTCTTACCAGGTTTGGATATAGGACATGCCAGTACCAGTTCGGTACTGTTTCTGGTACCAAGTCACCAAACTAGGGTAGTGCCGCCCAGAAACCTAGCCATCTGCGGCCCCATCCGACCCCATCGCTGCACTCTCCTGGCCGGGGCGACGCCAACGGTGCTGGCCGATCTCCGATCAGACGGCGAATCGTCGGAGATTAGCCGTCAACGTCCGGGATGCTGCCACGTCGTCTCTAGCGAAGCAGAGACACCAGTGTTAAAGGGAAGACATTCATGACCCTCTGATCGTCATCACACGGCTCAATACATCCTATCCCTACACAGCCTATTGCACCGGATCCGAACCCCTTTCCAGCAGCCCAAAACGAAAGGAAAAGAAGGAAGAAAGAAAAAAGGAAAAGGAAGAGGGAAGCCCCTCCATGTGGTCCAGCTTCGGCCCATCCCAGAAAAGTAAGGAAGGAAAAAGAGAAGATAAGAAAGAAGCCCAATTCGGACCAAAAGAGGGAAGAAAAGAAAAAGGGGGAAAGTCCAAAAACAGGGCCCAATTCGGCTTGACCAATTGATTCATGATTTTTCAAAACAAGGACATTTGATAGACCATTTCAAGTTCAAACTTCACAAAATCTGTTTCAAAAGTTTGTAAATTTAAAAAAAGAATTTTATGAAACACAAAAATCAAATAATGGAAAATTAAAAGTTTGGATTTAAATTTAAAACCAAAGTCATTTGAACAAGCATTAAAATTTGTTATTTAGAATTATTTCATAAAATCAAAATTCCACAAATTCTAAAAAATCGTGAAATGATTTTGAATGACAATTTGACATCAAGTTATATCCAAATTGGCATTTAAATTTAAATTCGAACTTTTAAATCAAAATTTGGTCAATATCAGACAAACATGATTTTGACACAACAAAACCTTCAAAAGTCACAAACTTTCTCAAGTTCAACAAAAATGAAATTGAACACAAGTTTGGGTCTAAATCATACCTAAGAGGTTCCTTGTACTTGATTCACGACCAAATCAGGTCAAGTCAGGACCCATAAAGCTCGGTCAAATACCAAATAACAATATACCAAAATTCAAACTCAAATCCCAAATACCAAAAATTCTAATCCAATACCCAAATACCAAGATCCAAGTCAAAAGCTCGAATATCCAAAATTCAAATCCAAGTATCAAAAATCTAAGATTCAAATCTGAAAGAACTCAAATCCCAAACTCAAGTCGAAACCCAATTGATTTGGCCTAATTAGACTGGATCAAGTGAACACAAGTTTCAAAAAGGCGATACGGAAGTCAACTAACACAAAACCCAAGCATGACTCAGAAGTCAACCAAAACTAAGCGTGACATAGAAGTCAACCAAACTTGACCTGGATTGTAGGCTGGCATAGCGCTTCATGTCTATGACTTGGAAGATCGACGAAGCAGATCAAGAGGACTAAATCCTCCTTGCCCCCGATACCCGTTCTCAAACTATGGATTGGCATAGCGCATCATATTCATGGTTAGGAACCAAAAACTCAACCGTGACTTAGAAGTCGACTGATTCTGAGCGTGACCTAGAAGTCAACCCAAGTTAAACATGACCGTCGTTATAAAATAGTTTTGACGCCAGTTGCACTGAAAATAACCCAAAATGCCTTTGACGTCGTTATTAAATAGTTTCATTTGTGTTTTAAATCAATCTTAGTCGAATTTGTGCACATCATAGCACAGAAACAAGTCTAAAATGATTTAGATTACGCATTTATCATGTTGTTAAAGTACTTATAAGAGAAAAGTATGTTTTGACGCCAGTTGCACTGAAAATAACCCAAAATGCATTTATGACGTCGTTATTAAATAGTTCCATTTGTGTTTTAAATCAATCTTAGTCGAATTTGTGCGCATCATAGCGCAGAAACAAATCTAAAATGATTTAGATTACACATTTATTATGTTGTTGAAGTACTTATAAGAGAAAGATAAGTATGTTTTGACGCCAGTTGCACTGAAAACAACCCCAAAATGCACACATCACGTCGTTATAAAATAGTTCCATTTGTGTTTAAATCAATCTTAGTCCAATTTGTGTACATCATAGCACAATAGTTCCATTTGTGTTTTAAATCGATCTTAGTCAAATTTGTGCACATCATAGCACATAAAACAAGTCTAAAATGATTTAGATTACGCATTTATCATGTTGTTAAAGTACTTATAGCAGAAAGATAAGTATGTTTTGACGTCAGTTCCACTGAAAATTACCCCAAAATGTATCACGTCGTTATTAAATAGTTTCATTTGTGTTTTAAACCAATCTTAGTCCAATTCTTGCACATCAGTGTGGTTAAGTCTACAGTGATTTAGATTACGCATTTATCGTGTGGTTAAAGTAATTATAAGAGAAAGTTAAGTATATTTTGACGCCAGTTGCATTGAAAATAACCCCAAAATGCACACATCACATCGTTATAAAATAGTTCCATTTGTGTTTTAAATCAATCTTAATCCAATTTGTGCACATCATAGCGCAGAAACAAGTCTAAAATGATTTAGATTACGCATTTATCATGTTGTTAAAGTACTTATAAGAGAAAGATAAGTATGTTTTTGACGCCAGTTGCACTGAAAATAACCCCAAAATGCATTTATGACGTCGTTATTAAATAGTTCCATTTGTGTTTTAAATCAATCTTAGTCGAATTTGTGCGCATCATAGCGCAGAAACAAATCTAAAATGATTTAGATTACACATTTATTATGTTGTTGAAGTACTTATAAGAAAAAGATAAGTATGTTTTGACGCCAGTTGCACTGAAAACAACCCCAAAATGCACACATCACGTCGTTATAAAATAGTTCCATTTGTGTTTAAATCAATCTTAGTCCAATTTGTGTACATCATAGCACAATAGTTCCATTTGTGTTTTAAATCGATCTTAGTCAAATTTGTGCACATCATAGCACATAAAACAAGTCTAAAATGATTTAGATTACGCATTTATCATGTTGTTAAAGTACTTATAGCAGAAAGATAAGTATGTTTTGACGTCAGTTGCACTGAAAATTACCCCAAAATGTATCACGTCGTTATTAAATAGTTTCATTTGTGTTTTAAACCAATCTTAGTCCAATTCTTGCACATCAGTGTGGTTAAGTCTACAGTGATTTAGATTACGCATTTATCGTGTGGTTAAAGTAATTATAAGAGAAAGTTAAGTATATTTTGACGCCAGTTGCATTGAAAATAACCCCAAAATGCACACATCACATCGTTATAAAATAGTTCCATTTGTGTTTTAAATCAATCTTAATCCAATTTGTGCACATCATAGCGCAGAAACAAGTCTAAAATGATTTAGATTACGCATTTATCATGTTGTTAAAGTACTTATAAGAGAAAGATAAGTATGTGTTTGACGCCAGTTGCACTGAAAATAACCCCAAAATGCATTTATGACGTCGTTATTAAATAGTTCCATTTGTGTTTTAAATCAATCTTAGTCGAATTTGTGCACATCATAGCACATAAACAAGTCTAAAATGATTTAGATTACACATTTATCATGTTGTTAAAGTACTTATAAGAGAAAGTTAAGTATGTTTTGACGCAAGTTGCGCTGAAATAAGTTGTTCTATGACATGACTTAGAAGTCGAATCTAAATTAAACGTGACCCAGAAGTCAACCAAAACTCAACCGTGACTTAGAAGTCGATGATTCTAAGCGTGACCTAGAAGTCAACCCAAGTTAAACATGACCTAGAAGTCAACCTAGGCTAAATGTGACCAAGAAGTCGACCCAAGTTAAACATGACCTACAAACCCAAGACTAAACATGACCTAGAAGTCAACCCCAAGTGAAACGTGACCTAGAAGTCAACCCTAAGATCAAATGTGACATTAAAGTCAAACCCAAATAAAAATACGCCACTGTCAATCAATCAATTAAGTAATCTAATCATTTGCCCGTATCTAATCCCCCTGCTTAGTCTTAATCAAAGGTTCTCAGGATTCGAAGCTCGAGGTAATTAACAGCAACGACTTGCGCTCGTTGGAATCATGGTCCCACACAATCGTTTGATAAAACTAAAATTCTAAATATCGTGTCCTCTTTCATGCCCCTCGGCATAGACTGTAAACTCGCTAGGTGCTCTTAGGGGGCAGCGCGGAAAAGGGTCGCACACATATTTAGAACCATTCGAATGTGTTTAGGTTGCATTTTAGTACTAATTGGAGTGTTATTTGCATCTTAACGCTCTCATATTCAATTTATTGCTATTTCGAGTGTTATTGGGATAAAAACACACTTATATGCAATTTTAAGTCATTTGAAACCTGTGTTTGGCCTAATGATGCGCGCAAACGAGGACAAAATTTATTGAAAACACATTTAGAGCCATTTAAATGCGTTCAAATTGCAATTTATAGCTACTTGGAGTGTTATTGGTATCTTAACGCACCTATATTCGTTAGATAAGTACTTCAGCGTCCTTTATATGAAATTTAAGTTTAAAACCAATTTTGGAATTATAATGTGCGCAAATATAGTCATAATTGATTGAAAACACATTTAGAACCATTCGAATGCGTTTAGATTGCATTTTAGTACTAATTGGAGTGTTATTGGTATCTTAACGCACTCATATTCATTACATAAGTACTTTAATGCTTTTATATGCAATTTTAAGTCATTTGAAACCTGTCTTGGCATTATAATGTGCGCAAACGAGGTCAAAATTTATTGAAAACACAAACGTGCATATTTAAATGCGTTCAAATTGCAATTTGTTGCTATTTAAAATGTTATTGGGAACTTAGCGCACTTTTATGCAATTTAAGTCATTTGAAACCAGTTTTGACATTATAATGTGCAAAAACGAGGTCAAAATTTTTTTAAAAACACACTTAGGGCCATTCAAATGCGTTGAAATTGTATTTTATTGCTATCCGAGTGTTATTGGGATCTTAATGCACTTATATGCACTTTTAAGTCATTTGAAACCTGTCTTGGCATTATAATGTGCGCAAACGAGGTCAAAATTTATTGAAAACACACATGTGTGCATTTAAATGCGTTCAAATTGTAATTTATTGCTATTTCGAGTGTTATTGGAATCTTAACTCATTTTTTGCACCTATATTCCGTGGGTCGGGTCGGGTCGAGTTCGGGTCAGCCTAACTTTTCCTGAAACACGGGTCGGGTTCGTGTCAGGTTGGGTTCGGGTCAGTCTCACTTTCCCTGGAACACGGGTCGGGTCAGGTTCGGGTCAGTTTGACTCCACCTATATTCCGCGAGTGTTATTTTTTTTCCTTTGAATCGATCGTGTGTGCAATCTTCAAATGAAATAATATATTTATACTTAAAGCCACCTAAATACGTTAAAATTGAATTTTAGTGCTGTTTGAAGTGTTATTGGCATTGCAATATACTTATATTCGTTAGATAAGTACTTTTAATGCGCCTCAAATGTAATTTAAGTCATTTGAAACCAGTTTTGGCATTATAATGTGCGCAACGATGTCAAAATTTGTTGAAAATACACTCAAAGCCATTTAAATGCGTTCGAATTGCCATTTATTTCTACTTGGAGTGTTATTGGCATCTTGACGCACTTATATTCATTAAATAGGTACTTTAACACGCTTTAGAAGCAATTTAAGTCTTTTGATACCAGTTATGGAATTATAATGTGTGCAAACGAGGTCAAAATTAAATGAAAACACACTCAAATCCATTTAAATGCGTTTACATTGCAATTTATTGCTATTTCGAGTGTTATTTTTGGGATCTTAACGCACTTGATTGTAGAGAAGCTTATTGCTTCTGATCTTACAATCTTGGACATTGTCTGTACTCTATAGTGATTAAGAAATCAAATTTCCACACTCATTCAATGATTACGACTTCAAGCAATACAAATCCTTGGGATGAACAAATGATTCCTAAGTTGCGAAAACTGAAGAGATGCACATGAACCAACAAAACGTGTTTTAGGTTTTCCTTCACTAATTATCGTTAACTGAAACATGAAGAGACGTAAATGTCTCTAGGACCAACAAAACGAGTCATACGTTTCGCCCACTAACATCTACTAGTGGGCATCTTAATGACAATTGGAGACATTGAAATGTGTTTAAATTGAATTTTAGTGCTATTTGGATGTTATTGGCATCTTGATGAACTTATATTCGTTAGATAAGTTCCTCAACGCGCTTCAGATGCAATTTAAGTCAATTGAAAATAGTTTTGGAATTATAATGTGCGCAGACGAGGTAAAAATTGATTGAAAAGACGGTTGGAGCCATTGAAGTGTATTGCTATTTGGAGTGTTATTGGCATCTTAATGCGCTTTATGAATACATATATTTGTTAAATAAGCACCTCAATAAGCTTTAGGTGAAGTCATTTGAAACTAGTTTTGGAATTATAATGTGCTCAAACGAAGTCAAAATTTAAGAATTTAAGTTATTGCTACTTGAAGTGTTATTGGTATCTTAACGCACTTATATTCGTTAGATAAGTATTTTAGCGTCCTTTATATGCAATTTAAGTTTGAAACCAATTTTGAAATTATAATCTGCGCAAACATAGTCATAATTGATTGAAGACACATTTATAACCATTCAATGTGTTTAGATTGCATTTTAGTACTACTTTGAGTGTTATTTGTATCTTAACGCGTTCATATTCATTACATAAGTACTTTAATGCGCTTATATGCAATTTTAAATCATTTGAAACTAGCTTTGGCATTATAATGTGTGCAAACGAGGTCAAAATTTATTGAAAACACACCCGTGCGCAAACATCTAAATGGGCTCAAATTGCAATTTATTGCTATTTCGAGTGTTATTGGGATCTTAGCGCACTTTTATGCAATTTAAGTCATTTGAAACCAGCTTTGGCATTATAATGTGCACAAACGAGGTCAAAATTTATTGAAAACATACACGTGCGCATACATTTAAATGCATCCAAATTGTAATTTACTGCTATTTCGAGTGTTATAGGGATCTTAGCGCACTTTTATGCAATTTAAGTCATTTGAAACCTGTCTTGGCATTATAATGTGAGCAAACAAGGTCAAAATTTATTGAAATCACACAAGTGCGCAAACATTTAAATGCGTTCAAATTACAATTTAATGTTATTTCAAGTGTTATTGGGATCTTAACGCACTTTTATGCAATTTAAGTCATTTGAAATCTGTCTTGGCATTATAATGTGCGCAAACGAGGTCAAAATTTATTGAAAACACACACTAAGGGCCATTTAAATCCGTTCAAATTGCAATTTATTGCTACTTGGAGTGTTATTGGTATCTTAACGCGCTTATATTCGTTAGATAAGTGCTTTAACGCCCTTTATATGCAATTTAAGTTTGAAACCAATTTTTGAATTGTAATGTGCGCAAACATGTCATAATTGATTGAAAACACATTTAGAACTATTCGAATGCGCTTAGATTTAATTGGAGTGTTATTTGCATCTTAACGCGCTTATATTCATTACGTAAGTACTTTAATGTGCCTCAATGCAATTTAAGTAATTTAAAATCAGTTTTGGCATTACAATGTGCACAAACGAGGTCAAAATTTATTGAAAACACACTTAGATCCATTTAAATGAGTTCAAATTGCAATTTATTGCTACTTGGAATGTTATTGGTATCTTAACGCACCTATATTCTTTAGATAAGTGATTTAACGTCCTTTATATGTAATTTAAATTTGAAATTAATTTTAATTATAATGTGCGCAAATATAGTCATGATTGATTAATTTGAGATTCTATGTGCACTTATTTCTCATACACTATTCAACTGTCAAAACCTCCTTGCAACTCGGCTCACAAGAACCTAATGCACCCAATGAAGGGAACATAACATAGCATTGACCCCTTTGCTGGTGTATATTTTCCCTCGATGAAATTGCAATCTGGACTGGTTCCCTATAAACCAAATTCGCTGACAAGTTTTCTTCTCCTTTGTCGGTTCACAATACCACGAGCACGCAAGAGACTGGACATAAAATAGAATGCTCCTTTCGCTGGGTTGAAAGAGAGGATCCGACGGTGTGAGTTAAGGAGAGCATGGATCTAACGACTGAGATTTACGGATGCGGAGCCCGCCTGTCATTCAAAATTACCCAATCTCTCTAAACCAAAGGTGGGACCCACCTGTCAGCACCACCAAAAGGTGCTGGCCATCTTCTCCTCCAACCGAGCCCCACCATGGCTGCTGTCTTCTCCGGCAAAATTCTCCATGCTCCGGCCATCTCCCGACGAGTTCTTGGTACCGTTGGAATCGTCTCTTCTCCCTCTACCCAGCGGTGGGATTATTTTGAAGTGTGATGCAATAAATCGAGAAAGGAGTAAGAGGGAAAGAAGCTGCTGTGGTGTCGGGCTCGAATGGGGTTCTGACAAACTGGAGGGTGATGTCTTAAATTGAATGCTTGAACAGCATCTCCTCGATCATAAGATGATGGTCAAGCTGTTGATTAAACCAATTAAATGCTGGATGTATGAGTTTCACCATGCCCATCTCACCCCTTTTCACTGCCATAGCCGAGTTGCTCAAATACCATCTTGGGGACTGTAATTGTTTGAGTAAAAAGCATGAGGTGAGATTATTCAATCAATTAATGATGAATAAATGATTGAATTGGGGAAGAATTGTTGCTACTCGATTTGATGATGTGAGACCATTGAGAGTTACAACACCATGGTTATAATACCTTGCACAATGAATCAAGAAGAGTTCAATTGAAAGTCTGTTAAGAGAGCAACTACCAGCGCCATGTATTTGAAGCAGCACTCAAGCATCAATTTCCCTTTTTCTTGGCTGTAATTGGAGCAAGCCCTGTCAAGCAATCAAAGGGCCTGCCTCATGACAGTCTGTGCTACACCAGGTGCACTCAAGACAGCCCAGTCACCTAACACAACTTAAAACTGAAAGGTGTAGTTGCTGCGGCCAACTTACACTCCACTGCTTCGATGTCAAATTGTTATTTAAGATCATTTCATGGATTTGTCTATTTTTATGGAATTTTGATTTTTGAAATGATTTTAAACAACACATTTGACCAAAGTCAACATCGTCATTTGGCATCGCCCTGGCGTGGGGAGTGCGTCGGTGGGGTCTGATTCAGCCAAGGGGCCTCCGGTGATCGGGCGGCGCCACCATGGTTTGGAGCTCTGACAGTCAGTTTAGCTTTTACTGGTATTATACCGTATTTTAACTGGTCTGATGTTCAAATTTGCTGTAATTTAAACCAAAACACATTGTTTCCCATGGGCATGTGAATTTGTTTAATTTGAACCAATTTATTCTGGAAAAGGGGTAGAATTTGACTAGTACAAAATTGACATTGTCCTTGGTATATGATACAGGTTACCAGTAGCACCAGACTCTATTTCATTGTCTGGTTTGTTTGCTGCACACAAGACAGATCAATTTGCAAGCTCACAATGTGCATATGAGATCCTTTTAATGTTGTAAACTTGAGAGCATTCATCATTCTAAGCAATACACTTAATTTGGTTCCCATAACAGCAAGACAGTTATTTTTGGTTCTGCCTTGAAGTAACTTGATAATTTTCCTTACCAAACAAACTTCTAAATGGGACAAATCATCCATACCAGTCATAAAACTCAAGTGTCACTTCATTTCACTTTCCCTTCTCTCTTTAGCTAACAGTATGTGCCTTTTTGTTATTATTTTTATGAAATGACCATGAGCATTTGCACATACAATTGAAGCTCTCAAGTACTAATTGTTATGTATCAGAAGTTTATGCAGGCTATGTCATCCACAGTTCATTACGAAACATGCAATGACCTGACAATGTTTTCTATGTTTTTGTGAGTTTTGGAACATTTATTCTGAATTTCATTTACTGCTGCCCATCTCAAACAACCAACAAAGGCTGAAGATTTGCAAAATTCACAGAAAATCGCCAAAATTCCAAAAAAATGTAAAATTTTGTCAAGAGACACTTTGGACCACACATTTCACATGAATGATCCCACACCCCTGTGTTACGTTCACAACATGGGAGAAAATAAGGATTTTTGCTGCTGCCAGTGTGTAGAAACTGGAACAGCAGTTTTTCAGGGGCAAATCAGTCCACATTTTAAGAAACTTGTTAACAATGCATCATTTTTATTTCACAGACACTTAGAGAGATGTTTTGAGTACATTTTTCATGTTGAACACTTTCCAATTTGGTGCTTGTTTGATGCATTTTTGAACCATTTTCATCAGAGGGGTAATTCTGGAAACTTATGCTGACATTTCTTTGAAAATTTATTTAGGGGCCTTAGGCTTGGAATTTGTTCATGAAAATTTATGTGCAAGTACAACTTAATGTGTATTACAAGAATATAAAATAAAATAGGGTGGTCCAATTCATAGAATGATACAGTTTTGCTATTCATTTGTGTACCAGTCTCTTGACTGCTTTTGGCCCAGTTTTTCATTTTCTGGTCTGAACTTTGAAAAATCACAGAAATTCATGAAAAATCCTAAAAATAGTAAAACTTTGACAGGACCTTTATTTGAATGTTATTTACATGTGCTGGAATTTTGAGAATTTTTTGACAACCAGAAGTGTGTATTTTATTTTTTGTATGATTTATGGTCAATATCTTTCACAGATCATAGAACAATTTATGCACATGAAGCACTTGAGTGCAATGCAGATGTTTAGCTCATACGACTCGATTGAAGCTCGGAAACAAGTACATTAAGCATGTCAGTTTTAATTACAAGGTAACACAAGGGGCATTCCTTCATTGGTCTAGCTGGTTTGGCATATACAAGACTCAATAGAATTTTGAATCAAATATGAGACAGTGGACATTGTCTAGTTCAATGGTCGAGGGTTGATGCATTTTTGTGTGAACAATTTATCATATATACCTTTGATGCAAGCTGACTTGTACTTCAATTTTAAGGAGAATTTACAAACAAACTCCTTATTGTCCCTGTGGCTTGCTGAAATTGCAAACAAATTACATGTGTGCGCTAAATGATTTGGGAAAAATCATGTGTGTATTTCATGCAAAATTCATGCATGAGTTTATCCACATATTTTTGGAGGAGACTTGCAAAGATTTATACAAGTCTTTTTCCCAAATCACTTGCACAGATTGTGCAAAGTGGTCACTATTTCAGTTAGCACAGATTGTGCTTAACTGGAAGATTTTTTTCTTTGGCCAGCAAAGAGTATGCATAGCCAACATGTATATGTTTTTATGTCACATATGCATTGATTTGTGCAAAGAGTTTGCTCCAAATCACACATAGTGCTTGAATTAATTATAAAATTGTTCAAGAACAGCCACATAATCGAACTCAATTCTTTGATTTATTTTCCAGCAAAACTGAACAAATGGAACCATCCATATACAACGCCAACAGCACATTAGATACTTTTCCACAGAGATTAACAAAATGTCATTATATCGGTCTTTATCTTGGACAACCATTACAAAATCATAATGACGGCCTCCTAATTATGGAATTCACCAACCTAACTAATATCCTAACACATACATTGCAAGTAAGAAACGTTCTTGACGACATTTGTACCAAAAGTACTCATGATAAATTGAATGCCACCATATACACAGTAACAGATAAACCACAAGAAGTCAAGAACCCATCAATCAAACTACAGACCTGAGAAAGGGGCAAAGTCAGACCATCCATGGGACTTCTTCTTGGCAGTGAACCTATACCAAGAATCTCTAACCACGGCCTTCCTGGTGTGGCCGGGGTGGTACGCGGTCAATTTATAGCTACCAAACCGGTCAAGCGGGCTCTTGCTCTTGCCCTTGCCCTTGCTGCATACGGGGTCCAGGAGCTGCACATAGAGCGACATGTGGTCGGGCAGAGACAGCGCATCGCCCCGCGGGTACAGCACCAGGCGGCAGTCCAGCCCGCTGGAGCCCACGCGGAAGTACGGGCTGTACAGCGGCCGCTGCCGCGTGGGGGCCGGGGCCGGGGTTTGGGCCGCCCGACGATTGGCTGAGGCAGGAAGGCAGCGTCCACTTGCAGGTCGCGGCATGGTCCCCCCGCGGCTCAGATGTGAATAGGAACCCGCCTCCCGCGTCGTCCATGATACGGGGTAGGGGTAGAAGCGATGATCGGGTAGTGTTGCGGCATTTGGGGGAGAAAGAACGAAAGAAAGTGGTCGATTCGCTGCAAATTACCATTATAACCTTTTCTTTCCGTCAGATTTAACGGAATTAACGGAAGAGTGAAATTTCGGAGTAAATTTCAGGCGTCTGATTTATAGGAAATGGACGGTCTAAATTTGCTCAAATCCATAGAAGAATTAGCCATATATATATATATATATAGAGTTATGCTACGGTTAGTCATGACTCACGGGCTGCTCCATGAGTCACGATCCAAAAACATATCAAATCGCCTCCAAATTTTGATTTATATGGCTCAATAAATTCTTTATATCAAAATCTTATAGCACGTAAATTTTTTTTATTTTTTGATATTTTTAAGTATTTATCCTAGATTTTATAAAATGATACATAAAACATTGATTATTTTATTAATATTGTATAGTCACTTTTAAAAAATCTCAAACAAATACTTAAAAATCTCCAAAAATAAAAATTTTTTGCGTGCTATAAGATTTTGATATGAGGAATTTATTGAGCCATATAAATCGAAATTTGGAGGTGATTTGATATGTCTTTGGATCGTAACTCACGGAGCAGCCCGTGAGTCATGACTAACCGTAGCAAAATTCTATATATATAACTGGACCAGCGCCGCCCTCACCAAAGCTTCTGCTCTAGCCGCCGCTGCCGTCGCTGCCACCGCTCAGCTCCAAAGCCCCGTTGCCACTACTTCAGCCGACCAACACCGCTCTTGCCACCGACTGTTGCTGCTCTCGGTTCAGGTACGCTGTTAATCCCCTTCCGATTCTTCGTTCGCTGCCAGGAGCCTGCGATTTCTCTCTTCTCCTCGCGATCAGCAAAACAATATTAGTAACTATTCTGTTATCTTAGCCAATTTTTGACATAATGTTTTCTCTGATCCTTCTTACTTTTGTTTGTAGTTATGATTACTATTCATTTTCGGTAATTCCAGCGATGGGAGAGCTAGTGGCTGGGGACAGGTAGTCGTACCAGTACTTGGTTGAGAGTATCCGTCGGTTCCCATAATCAGGTAATCTTGGAGAAATCTTTCAACATTTTCTTATCAGAGATCAAGGAAGAGGAAAGAGCAGGTATTGTGTTATAGTTCTGAGGGACGTGCTTGTGCTGGCTCTTATATTTGTTCCTATCGTAGGAGAAATTTGCCCGAATGATTGCCGATGCTGGTTTTGAGAAAGTGGAATATGAAAACCTCGTTGGTGGAGGTGTTGCGATTCACTCTGGGCTGAAGTTGTAGGAGATATACAAGGAATGTTTTTTTTTTCCAGAATTCCATGGCATAACCTTGTTGTTGTTCTTATTTTTCCATTTAACAAAAAGGTACGCGTGCTGTGGGTGGTAAGTATGGCCCTGGCATCATTTCAATTCTTGGTTCAGGTACGGGGTGATGTGTTTGATTGATTAATTAGTAAATATATAATATGCATGATTGTGTTATGCGATACTGGTAAGGTTTTTTATGTACTCTGCGATCCTTTAATTGATTAATTAGTAAATATATAATGAGGAAGGATCAAATGACACACCAATATTTTGACACAAATATTACACTATATCATATAAATTTATAAAAAATCTTAAAAATAGAAAATCTTTTATAAACATATTCATTTACTTATAGATTGATTGTGTTTTAAATTTTATTCAATTTTTATAAGTAAATTGAATAAAATTGAATAAGATATTACACTCAAATTGATTAAAATTTGAAACACATTCAATCTATAAGTAAATGAACATGTTTGTATAAGATTTTTTATAAATTTATATGATTTAGTATAACATTTGTGTCAAAATTTTGTGTCATTGGATCTCTCCTCATATATAATATGCATGATTATGTTTGCAAGTAAATTGAGTTGTATATATTTGTGGCTTTAGTTTCCAGATTGCTGATGCATCGCATTTATATCTATTTATTTTAGGATTTTTACCTTTATTTTAGTTAGGAATTTCAGATTTAGTAGCAATTAAGTTAGTTAGATGTCTAAAAATGAGTCTATTAAGTTTTGGGGATCGAATTTGGAGAAGATGAACAAAAATAGGCGAAGAAGCACGCAGAAGACATAGAGTGCGGACCGCAATCTCGAGTGTGCGGTTCGCACTCAGATCAAATCTGGAACAGCTAAATCTGGGCCGAGCACAACCACCGACAATCCAATTTTAGGGCAACCGACTCCCTGTTCCTTGGGGAGTACGGTTCGCAGCTGATGAAGCCTGGAACGCAAGAAAGGCTAAATCTGACGGGACCTCTATTTTTTGGAGCATTCCAACTGGAGATATCTAATTCTGATCTTTGCTCCAGAAAATTAGGGGTCGGTTCCAGAAGAAAGAAGGCTAAAACTAGGAGCATCCAATGCCTATAAAATCATCATCTTCGAAGAAGTCTTTTGTCAAGTCTTGTGTTGAGTTATCGTGTTATGTTAGTAGAGTTTATTGTGAGAGTTAGTTAGTCAAGAGTCCTTTAAATTCCAGTTTAGTTTAGTTTAGAGAGTCGATAAGAAGAGGGAGATTACTCGGAGAAGAACGATTCAAGTGCCGACGAGTCTCAACGTCATGATCAATAATCGATGCTTTCTTCTTTATGTTATTTACCTTTTCTTTAATTATGTTGTCTTTTGTTATGTCTGAGTAGTTGTCTTTGTTCTTAGGGTTTAAAATGATGTTTGTTTGTTTGGATTAATTGAATATCATGTTTCCATTGTCTATGATTTCAAATTATTTTCAATATTGCTTGAGCTTGATTATAATTGCATTTGAATTGCTTCTTGATTGTTTGATAAGAACCTATAGATTAGGGCCGGATCTAGTTGGTTAGTATAACGTCAATTGAATCGAGAACTGATACTTGTGCTAATTGGGTAGTTATCCGAAAGTAACCAAAATGAGAAATTGTGGTTATAACGAAAGTTAAACCTTACCCTTGAACGAAAGCAAATTGAATTTAGGTTAGAAATAATCCTAAAGATTTCTAATTGATCTAAAAGTGTTAAAAGTACCAACAAACGAGAATTGAGGAACTTGTAACTGCTTAGGATTAGTTGGGAATCGGTAACTTTAGTCAACATATCTGATCTGAACCAAAACTGTTCTTTGTCTGTGCCTTGCGGACCGTAGTGTGACAGACTGCGGATCGCACTCCCAAGTAACTGACA
This sequence comes from Cyperus esculentus, assembly GCA_030179965.1. NCBI lineage: Eukaryota > Viridiplantae > Streptophyta > Magnoliopsida > Poales > Cyperaceae > Cyperus > Cyperus esculentus. The sequence goes on along the minus strand of JASGLE010000035.1, from coordinate 3,234,761 downwards.
GGAAATCTATCTCTCAGCCAGTTATCTGCGAACTGCAGTTAACCACTGCGGACTATTAAGCTGGTAACTGAAAGAGAGGCGAAATTGTATACCTTGCGGACCGCAGGCAATTGATCTAGACAGCAAACTGATTCTAAAAAACCCTGGGAACGCCTGTTTAGCATCTGTTTAGAGTTTTTTATTTACTGTTATTTACTTTATTGAACCTGAAACCAATCTTAAACAACCCCCCCCCCCCCCCCCCCCAACTTTTATACAAAAACACCAAAAATATTCTAATTAGGATTAAGATAGAGTTTAAAGCATAGTTTAGAAGTAATTCCGTCCCTGTGGATTCGATCCCGACTATATTGCAATAGATCGTACGCTTGCGATTGAGGGCACTATTTAGGGTATTAAAAGCCTATATACTTTACAGAGGTCAATTGCATAAAGAAACCCCTCTTTTTTTGTGCTGATATTGTCAATTTTTTTATGGTATACAACCTTGGTTTTCTTGATAAACAAATTATGGGTTCAAAGTACTAATTTATGAAATTATTTCATACCAGTGAGGCCACAATTAGGCTTGCGTATCAAAAATCAGTGTCATCAAAGCATTTCTCGTGGATTGTACAGAAGCATCATTGAAAATAAGTTTACTGGTAAGCTAAAAAAAGTCTTATTAATTTTCTTGATCTCTATTAAAGCTCTTGGTTAGAGATGGATAAGAGAGTTTTGATCGAATTGAAAGGCTTGAGGATTGCAGCAGTGGCTGGTAAGCACACTCTTGATTTATGTACAAGGTCATTTGTTAATTTTATTTATCCTGAAGAGTTGCAAGAGATGAAACTTTAAAGACAGAAACAAGGGGATAATATGGTACAGAATATCGAAGACCATCTAGCCGAACAAGTAAATTCTTTTATCTTATAATTATTCCAATATGTAATATATAAAGTTTATGATGTTTTTTTTTTTTTTGATAAAAAATGGGAATGGCTCAATATGTGGCTTTGATGGGTCCTTGGTTTTACATATCAAGTTAGGAAAAATGGCATCTCATGATCATCTACGGACTCTAGGGCCAGCTCACGTTTTAAGGTATGTTTTATATTTCACTGAAGTTACAACACACGTACGAACTCTAGGGCGAGCACATCATATGTTATATATTTCACTGAAGTTGAGAAAAATGGCTCAATAATGTGACTTGAAAACTCTTTTGCTACTAACTTTCCAATATTTTAAGTTATATGAAGAAGCAATATCTGTTCTTATTAATGCAATTGCAATGAGTGAATTTCTATGTATTAGTCACTCTTTTGTTACTTGTATACCCATTTTCTGAATTTAATATTTATTTTTTATAATTTCCAGATAGATGGCTACAATGAAGGCATAATTCCAACTGTAATTGCTTCTTTATCTTCACTATTTTTTTTTTTTATCTTTTTTCACATAAGTCACATCTACTTTATATACTTGTTGATTGGATTTGTCAATGTCTTTTTTTTTTTTTTTTTTTTTTTTACATACAGGAGCCTGTTTAATTATACCCATTCCATCAGGTGAACAAGTATACTGAAATTTCGTGGATTAAGTTCAAAAGACAGCTACATGTCTTTAATTATTTTGTATGTTGATTGAGGTTATATAAGTTTGGGACCAAGGGCTTTGTTAGTGTTTGGGTCGGGATAGGTTAAACTATTGGTCTATTAAATTGTGTGGTGTTTATTTGAGAAATTATTGTATATATATCAATTTGACAATTTACGTTGTAATATATTTGAATTATATTAATGAAATAAATCTTTGATTTTGATTGTTGTTGTGAATGAAAAATAAATATGACTAGTACGTGGGCTAGTTAATGAAAATAAATAAACACAAAAAAATGAATTTAACAGCGGTTATTTGTTAAAAACTGTTGTAGAGTTTCAACTCTAACAACGGTTGTTTGCTAAAACCAGCTGTTGAATTGCAAATCAACAGCGGTTATTAACCAATAACCGCTGTAGAATGGTAACTTTACTTTACAGCGGTCTTTAGTACAACTTAGCAACTCTGACGATTACAGCGGTCGCATAACCGCTGCTACACCCCAAAATAACCGCTGGTAAAGGCCATTTTTTTTGTAGTGAACAATTTTACATTTTACATGAGTTCATTTCATAGAATTTCTTAATTGTTTTGTCATGAATGAATTATATATATGTATATATATAATTAATTAAGAGTAATATAAGGAAGCAAGAGTAGATGCCAAAATTATATTAACCTCTTATTATTTATTAAGCGAGCAAGCATAATTAAAGTCACTCGACGCATGTGTACGAGGAAGAAATTTCAGCCGTTTGATATTAAGCGAGCAAGCATATTTTTCTTTTCACTAAAAAAAAAATTTTTTTTTTTCTTTTACTGGATAATTAACTTGAAGCGTTGTTCATTGACCGTCGATTGATAATTCGACCGGACGATTTCTTTTTGGGTAGTGATCATATGATGCCATAACATTTGCCACAACATTTGCCTCTCCATTTTCGCCACTGTTATCACATGCATGCGAGTCCCACACGCAGAGAATTTTTAGGGGGCCTTTTTTCTATTTTTAAAAACTTTAAGTATTTATTTGAGTTTTTCTAAAAATCATACATAAAACTTGATTATTTTATTAATAGCTAATTTTTGAAAATATAAAAAATGCTTATAAATTAAAAAACAAATTATGTATCCCATAAGATTTCGATATAAAGATATTATTGTGCCATATAAATTAAAATTTGGAGGTATATAATTTGATTTGTTTTAGAGATACGATTACATAAGGCTCCATGAGCTTAATTAAGCTCTCGGTTGCTTTATTCATTTATTTTACTTATACAAAGAGGCAGATTTCTACAGATTTTAATGTTCTCTTTTGGTTTTTCATGTTTTAACTTAAAATTAACCTTTTGAGAAGATCTACATTATATTCAGTTTAATTTGATGGTTAAACTAGATTAAAGTTTAGGATAAATTAACACTACGTAATAATAATAACGTAATTACTATCATACAAAAGTTGTATATGGATTATGGAATAATTAATTCTATCTTCATTTTCCGCTGAAACTAATAGTCTTACTTCACATGTAGTACAATATTATGTGCCTTGGAAGCAGCATCTGATTTGAAGTAAAAAATAAAAAAATAACAGGTTATTAACTGACGATAAAACAAGTAAGAAACGAATTTTTCTTTCTGCCCTCAACATAGCAAAAACTATTATGAAAATAGCATGCCCTTCTTAAAACTCTTAAGAGGGAGCATACTTCTGCTCATGAGCTAGCTGTAATGCTAAGCAGAGTACAAGAGACACAAATCGGCCGATTGCATGTTCACAGTGTTGTTCTCAGAATTGAAGGGCAACATACCTTCACCCGAGAAAGACGGTGAACCTAGTTGTTTCCATCCACTACTCAAATCCATTTATTGCTGAAAATGTTTTTGTGCTACTCTATTTGGGACTATCAGGTTGTTTTTCTTGCTGTTCCAGTATTTCCATGAAGTTGTCTGCTCATATCATTTCACCTTCAGCTAGAATCATGAATTGAAGTCATGTGACAGTAGCCAACTAATTAACAAAATAATTCTAAAAGAAAATATATTTTGAAAAAAGAAAATATAATCAATGTTAAATATGTCCCTATATAAGTTTGTGACCTAAATAACTAATACTGTATGCTTTCACAATTTTTGACAAAACCGGTGATATAATCCGGTTTAAATGTATATATATTACCTGCTGTTACTGTTGTCTTGATAAATGTAGTCCTCATGGATAAAAATGATTCCATCTTGCTGTTACTGTTGTCTTGATTTCCTCTAATATCTTACTTATTAAATTTATATTGTATTGGAGAATTTGGAGAAAAAAGTACAATAGATACTTCAAAGTTCTCCAAAATAAGCAGAATGGTTTAGAAGGTATATTAGTTTGGTACCACAATGTGTAAGTATTAGCTACAAATGTGTATTATATTTATACAAGCGCATCACATTAATAAGGTGAAAAATAATTTGGTAGTTCAGTCACATACTTTGAGTTCTACTCTTCAGCCAACATGTAACATCTCATGTCCCCAATTATAATCAACAAAAGCAAGGCCAATTAATTGTGATTCTTTAAATAAGCGTGTAGTCAAATTTTCAATTATTGTTAATTAAGGATTGATACTAAGTTCTCAAAAATGGTTAACAAACGTTTTATAAGGAGGATGAGCTTCAAACTTCAAATGTAATATAGTAGAAAAAAATTGACCTGTCATGCGTTGGCATGCCAATGCTGTATTTTTTATTTTTTTATATTTTATATTATTTTATTTTCCATTTTGCAGTTGCTGAAGCAAATTTCTAGATTAAATTGTTTAACCAAAGAAGTTAAAGGAGTTTCAATAGAACATTAAGGCCTAAAATGTAGTTGAAGTACTACAATTATTGCAACCCTTTGCCCTTGGGCTCTAGTCATTTTGCTTAATGTGATAGATTCATATATGATCCTATTTTTGTTCAGCTTCTTGATTAGCTTTCTGCTTGTTTTCTTTTCCTAGCCGATGGATTATAAATTCTTCTATTTACTACTTAAACCAATTCTCCATAAAAAAAAAAAAAAAAATGGAAACTTGAAGAATGAAGTTTAAAAAAAAAATACCCTGATACAGTGCCATGCATTTTACCCCCAACATTCTCCGCATTCACTGACATGTAGGTGCCACACAGTGGGTTCACTAACCCCCAAAGTCATTGGGTGCACTCGGGAGGCAAAACGCGTGGCATTTAATATTTTTCCTTTAAAAAAATGTAGTTAGACCACTAATTAATTCTTCAATTTAACTTCTAATGAAGCCTACGGCAACAGTCAGACATACATAATCTAATATCCGGTACAATGCTATGATTGACGGGCTGCAAGTAAGCCATCTTTGGCATGCAGCTTTCTTGTGAATCGGTGCAAGGCACAGATAAACACATTAGAAGGAAGTATGAGTTATGCAATTTGCATCGAGGAATTTGTGCCAATTGTTGTGAGAATTGATCGTCATCATCTTAATTTTCTAGCCTACCAGGCTACCCCAACTTGTTTGAGATAAATGGTATTTGTTGTTTGTTGTTGTGAGAATATCTGTGAACATAACTAAAAGTTTGAAACAATTTTTTTAATTTTTTTTTCAGTACTGATGCTTTAAAAAATATTGTAATTTAAGAGTTATGCTGCAAGAAGAGTTTGCGATGCATTATTCTTCTAAGAGTAGCTGCAAGAAGAGCAATCTAAGAGAAAGATGTCATACATCACATACATAAATTAATGAAGAGTACCAATTTCATAATGTTTAAGGAATTTTTATTTTTGTTGACTTTCGTATTAAAAGTAACATATAATGTGTGACTCTGTCTACGTACGCGCAATCCAATGCCTATGCAAACAATCGATACTGAATAATAAGTAAAGTTAGCATCTCAAATTAATCCTGTGAGTACTATCCCTGGTACAAGTACAAATTAACACAACTAGCTTTTGTAGGTGGTATCTTTTATCAGATTGCTCTCCCATCTAGACATTCTCTAGACAAAAATTAGAAAATGAATTTTTCGACAATCATGTAATAAAAATCAATATAAGAGCTAATGCCATGGAGTAACTGTAAGGTATATAAAAAGCACTTCTCTAGGCAGAAGAAGCTATGAAGTATGGTTCATCAAAAAAGAGTATTGAGGTAGATGAAAGCGATTGTCTAGAATAACGTATTTCATCTGTTGGAAGCTTTTCTTCTGCCAAATGAACAACATTTCAACATGGCAACAATATGATCTTTCATTGTTGTTATGATGATTTTCTCCAATATTTTATTTTCATGTAGTTTTTGTATATTAGCAGTATTTCTCCATTACTGGGAATATTGTGTTGCTTAAACAATACCAGTTGAACATTTGGAAAGCTGGTTAAATTAATGGTCATATAAATAGACATACAACGCAACAATTAGATGACCAGTACTATGTTAGTTTGGTCATGAAAATTATGCTGCAGATTTACATAGTTGAAAGTTCATGCAAACTAAATTTTATTTCTTATGAAGCTGTATTTCTGTAATTACAAACTTGTAAGTTTGTAGCTTTTGAATGAAAAACGGGGTTTTTTTATAAATAAAAAAATAAAAAATCGAAATTTCAAAATTGGAACCTTTTTTTAAAAATTGCAAAAATAAAAAAACCGCACTCTCAGAGTGCGGCTTAGTGTCCGATAAATTCTTTCTTTCTTTCTTCCTTTCTTTCTTCTTTCTTCTTTCTTTCTTTCTTCTCTTCTCTTCTTCCTTCTGTCCAGAACCTACCCTCCGCGCAGCCGCCCCCCCTTGCACCGCCCCCCCACCCCCCAATCCGCCCCTCAGCCCCCCGATCCGCCGCCCCTCCCCAGATCCGCCCTCCCCTGCTCCTCTCCAGGCCGCCCCACCAACAGCCGCCATCAGCCGGCAGGAGCAGCCCCCCACCAACAGCCGGCAGGTGCAGCCCCTCAGCCGTTCGACTTGGTTGCTTCATAATCTAAAGTACCAATCGAATTTGGTACCGGTTTTCTGGTCCGAATTAGGAAAATCATAACAATTCACAGAAAATTCCAAAAATGGTGAAATTTTGACAGGACCTTTGTTTGGTTGTTGTTTACATGTGTAAAAATTTTAGAATTTTTAGACAACCAGAACTACCCTTTTTCATTTCTTTCTTTGCGTGCCGGTATTCCGACAGTTTGGCTCGGTACCAGTTTTCTGGTCTGTCTTCAGAAAATCATAACAATTCACAGAAAATTTCAAAAATGGTGAAATTTTGACAGGACCTTTGTTTGGGTGTTGTTTACATGTGGTAAAAATTTTAGGATTTTTAGACAACAAGAACTACTCTATTTCATTGGTGAAAGACCTTACGAACCACGTTGCGCAGGTCCTTCATGGGAACAGCTGGATTGTCTTTTACCGCTTGGCCGATCTCGTTGGCGATAAGTGACGCAATTAACTGTTTATGATCACGCCTTGCTATTTCAACCGTACATGAGTGGTCCAATGGGTTTGTTTTGATAGTAAACGATGACCCATTCTTACTAGCGCATACAATCGCCATCTACAGGTCACGTGCTGCTCACACCTTGCAACGTATTGTACTTTATTGCTGCTCACAACCTGTAGTTCTCGGTTCTTTTCGAGATGCCACTTTTTAACTGCCTTTGTTAATTCATATTTCGAAGCGAAGGTACGACCGACCGCTAAGGGATGATCAAAAACTTTCTTACCACCAATTGTCCACGAGTCAGCTTCTATTGCAGTCGGACATTGGTTAAATGTGCGCACTGGGTGCTCGGGTCCCTGATCCGCAAAAAACGTGTGGCCTCCAAAAATGTCTGGCATAAGTGGTTTCGGAAGTCGGTTTGTAACCACTGTTCTCATTGGCGTCGCTACTATCGATATCATTGTCATCCTCTTCCATTGCCATTGCTTCTTCGTCGTCATCTTCGCTATCATCATCTTCTTCATCTTCATCTTCATCTTCTTCATCTTCATCTTCGATATCGTTAACTTCGATATCGTCATCTACTGCCATTGCTTCTTCGGCCTCGGTATCATTATCCTCACCTTCCTGTATATGCGACGGGGAAGAGTATTGCGGCTGGTACCGCGGGGGAGACTGCGCCTGGTACGGAGTGGGCGACTAAGGCTGAAATTGCGGCCGGTACTGCGGGGGGGACTGCGGTTGGTACGGAGTGGGTGACTGAGGCGGAAATTCCGGCTGGTACGGCGAAAGGGACTGCGGCTGATATTGCGGGGGGACTGCGGCTGATACTGCGGCTGGTAATGCGGGGGGTACTGCGGGGGGAACTGCGGTTGATACAGCGGCTGGTAATACAGGGGGTACTGCGGTTGATACGGCGGATGGTACTCTGGGGTGTTCCAATATGTCTGGGAACTGCTACGCAGTAAATTGTCACCCGTCGGCACATATGCATCACCAGAGTGGTGTGGAACAATTTCCACGAATAACTCAACGATCGACAAAAACGGACACCTTCTGGTCTGTGCAATTGCAGCTTCCAATCTACGATCATCATAAATCTGAATTGGGCTGAAGAAGAAACTGCCACGTCCGCTGTATTCATTTTGCCCTTAATATTTAGTGCGCATTGGTTTTCCATCAATCCCAAATGCCGGTATATCAATCGTTTTAAATTTTCGAATGACACATTGGCATCACAGGAAAACACAACTCTTGGTGGTTGGTTGTAACATACATCCATCGGGCCAAAAAATATGCAACCACCGACATGAACACCGAATGACACAGAAGTCATTCAGCTAGACCTACATATATATAGTAGATTTAAAAAACTGTTTCAATATCTCACCAGTAGTTAAGAATAATAATAAAAAATGATTTAAATTTTTTTCGGATTAATTTATAAATAGTTTTTTTATCACCGTCTCATTTGGTCAAAAATTTGGGACATTGGTTCTTGTAAGTTCATATACCGTACAATTAGTGGATGGTGTCTAAAATAAGTCAATGGAATCTTAAATTAATTAATATGGTACCAATAGTGTCTTACAAAAATTAATTAACAAGGTAATATTTTTTATTACCATCCGGGTAAAATCTTTTATTACCAACCAAATTAAACTCTAGAACAAATTTAAGGGTAATATAAATTCCTTAACAGGATAATATTTTTTATAATAAGATAATGTATTACATAACAATACTAAACTTCGGCGAACTTGGCAGATTAGCGGAATGCACTCCCAAATGAAAGAAGATTTGATAGAACGAAAGAAAGAAACAAAGAAAGAAAGATGGATAGAAAGAAAGATAAGGAGAGGGTTTTTATAATCTGCTAGTTGCAGACAGATCGTGCTTCAATTGCACGCGTTGACAGGCAGCAACGCGTACTTCAAGAGTGCGGCTTAGTTTAAAACTAGGCCGCACTCTCAGAGCGCGGCTTAGTTTAAAACTAGGCCGCACTCTCAGAGCGCGGCTTAGTTCTGAGAGCGGCCTAGTTTTAAATTAGGCTGCTCTCTCAGAGAGCGGCTTAGTTTTAAACTAGGCCGCGTTCTGAGAGTGCGGTTTTTTTATTTTTGCAATTTTTAAAAAAAAGTTTCCACTTTTGTAATTTTGATTTTTTTATTTTTTATTAATAAAAAAACCCCTGAAAAAACTATAAATCTCCCGATAATTCAATATTTTATGTATTACTTATGCAAATCCAAATAACTATTTAAAATTTATTAAAAAATGGAAAATTTTTGATATAAAATTTAATTGAGCCATATAAATTGAAATTTATAGGTGATTTGATATGTTATTGGAATTACGTAAAGTTTACTGAAAGGCTTCATAGGCTTAAGCTCACGTAGCTTTACTCCAATTATAGACACTAATTAAAGTCGTACACATTCAATCATATGAATAAGTTTGATATATATATATTGTTGACACCTTGAATGTCCTCCATTTTGTTGGATTAATTATTTAGATTACTGTGCATATATATAAACTAGTTTGAGGTTTATGAAGTTTCTCAGGCGGGACCTACAATCCTTGATATCATATTACACTTATATTTTTCAATTGAAAAAGTCAAAAAATTTCCAATTTACCATTTATTAGAGTTATTAATTAAATTCCCATATGGAAGAAAATATAAAATTAACTAATGCGCAAATTTTGTCATTTTTAAAATTAGAGGTTACTTTGTTTGCTCAATAGAAGCATTTACGTTTTGCCAACAAATGCAAAAGTTGATTTTACTTGTAGTTAATATATAATCATCAGTTTGGATAATAAAAAAGAAAAATGGCAAATAGATCGAATTAAGACTCCAGACCTACACATAATCATTATGAACTTGTTAATTAGCAAACCTGCATGCCTCAACAAAACGGAATTCGATTGACCAGTCTAGACAAATTATAGCGACAAATTAAGTGCTTGAACTCAAATCAATATGGAAAGAGATATAGCAGGTCGACTAAGCAACTAATTCTAAGGTTCAGATACAGAGTCGATCTAACCAATAAATATTTATGAGTTGTTGTCTAGTTGTGATTTTCAGATATACATATATATGGGACATGAGGTTGAGGAATGAGGAACCATGCATCATAATCCTTGGACCAGAATGCTTCTAATATGGGTTTTTTTTATTAATAAAAAAAATCAAAATTACAACAGTAAAAACTGTTTTTTAAAAATTACAGAAATAAAAAAACCGCACTTTCAGATCGCGGCTTAGTACTGTTCATGAGCCGCATTCTGAGATCGCGGCTTAGTCTCAGACTAAGCTGCACTTTCAGAGTGCGGCTCATGAACAGTGCTAAGCCGCACTTTTATAAATGCTGTGGATTTATGAAGACATTTGAAGGGGCAAACGTTCGTTGTTTTTTATAAATGACCTATTGTTTTAAAGCTCTTGAAGTCTACTTTCTAATGGTTCAACTTCCAAGGCGTTTGGAGTTCTCACCAGAGAGTTATTGCAGTTTTAGTGGAGAGCGGTCAGTTTTCTGTATTCTCTCATTAATTACGAATTTCTAGAGTTTTCTGTTAGTTTTTTTTTATAAATGACCTATCGTGTTAAAGGTCTTGAAATCTACTTTCCAATGATTCAACTTTCAAGGCGTTTGGAGTTCTCTCCAGAGAGTTATTGCAGTTTTAGTGGAGAGGGGTCAGTTTTCTGTATTCTCTTTAATTACGAATTTCTAGAGTTTTCTGTTGGTTGATTTTTATAAATGACCTACCGTGTTAAAGATCTTGAAATCTACTTTCCAATGGTTCAACTTCCAAGGCGTTTGGAGTTCTCTCCAGAAAATAACAGATGTGTTCAAGTCCATGCTTTCCTCTCCCAGCAGTCTTACTTGCAGAAAACTTTAGAAATTCGTAATTAAAGAGATATTACAGAATAACCCTTGTTTCAACTGACTCCTCTCCACTAAACCTGCAATAACTCTCTGGAGAGAACTCCAAACGCCTTGGAAGTTAAACCATTGGAAAGTAGATTTCAAGACCTTTAACACGGTAGGTCATTTATAAAAAAAAAAACCAACAGAAAACTCTAGAAATTCGTAATTAAAGAGAGAATACAAAAAACTGACCCCTCTCCACTAAAACTGCAATAACTCTCTGATAAGAACTCCAAACGCCTTGAAAGTTGAACCATTGGAAAGTAGACTTCAAGACCTTTAAAATGGTAGGTCATTTGTAAAAAACAACTAACATTTGCCTCTTCAAATGTCTTTATAAATCCGCAGTAGAATACAGAGACTAAGCCGCACTCTGAAAGTGCGGCTTAGTCTGAGACTAAGCCTCGATCTCAAAGTGCGGCTCATGAATAGTGCTAAGCCGCGATCTGAAAGTGCGGTTTTTTTATTTTTGTAATTTTTAAAAAACAGTTTATACTGTTGTAATTTTGATTTTTTATTTTTTATTAATAAAAAAACCCTTCTAATATCCCACGTAATAATAGCATAATTTTCCAAATTAATTAACCCATCATTATTTCAATATCACTCTATATCTATTACAATGATTTAAGAATAGAACGTCAAACACTGACAGCAATAATCATTTATATGTTGAGCTGTACAATAAATGAATATGGGCTGAGATGATCAAGTGCTTTTCAGACTCTAGAGCATGTCTTTTGCTTCTGAGATCGGTCGGTTGAGATGCACTGAAAGGTGGAGTACATTTGACACGGGTTTGTGCGATTGCAAGAGCAATACCTTGATCTTAAGTTTGAAGAGCAACATATGTTCACCCCAGGAAGACTGTGTAACTGGTTCTTTTCGTTCACTACCTAAATGTATTTATCGCCGAAAATATTTCTTTTGTTACTCTATTTGGGAGAATCAACTTCCCCGTCTGGTTCTCTCATTTCGCCTTTCATCTAAAATTATAAGTTAAAAAGAAATGAAAGTCACGTGACAGAAGCCAACTTAACAAAAAGATCCCACGAAAATTTAATATTTGAAAAAGAAAATCTGACAAATGTTAAAGACGTCTCTATATAAGTTTGTGATCTAAATAATTAACACAGCTTCTATATATCACATTTTTTTTACAAAAGCTAATCAAATCCGGTTTAATTGTATATGACCTGCTCGGAGATCAGATGAAATAAATGTAGTCCTCATGGATAAAACTGATCCCACCTTGCCTTTATTGTTATTTTGATTTCCTCTAATATTTTACTTTTCAAATTTATATATTCCCAATACTTGGAGAACTGTTGAAAAAAGTACAATTAATGGATACTTCAAAGTTATGCAAAGTAACTAGAATTGTTACGAGGTGTTTTAGTTACAATGTGAATTATTTATATGAGCACATCATATTAATAAGATGAAGATAGTTTGGTAGTTACATGATCACATACTTTTGGGTTCTACTCTTCAACCAACATGTAAATCTCATATTCGCCAGTTAATTAATCAACACAAGCAAGACCAATTGTGATTCTTTTAAAAAGCGTGTAGTCAAATTTTCAATTATTGTAAATCAACGCTTCCATAACCGTTAGCAAATGGGGGAAAAAAAAAAGTCATTATTGCTGTTTTTTTTGTGGTATTGTTATCGTATAGTTTAATTAAAGTACGTGAGATTTAACTTTCTAAATAATTTAATTATTATGTGATATTAATAATCCACATGATAATTTTATTAATAGGAAGTGACTTAGTTAGTAGTTATGACATATTTTATAGGAAATGATATATATAATTTATAGAGGAGGGATACATTGACAATGCATAATTTGACAATCTTGACAATAGGAACTTTAAAAAATTCGTAAAAATTTACAAAAACTCTTAAAAATGAAAAATAGTTTATGGATGTATTATTTAACTTATAGATTGATTATGTTTCCAATTATATTTATTTAAGCGATATTTGATAGCTCTTCAAAGATCCGTTAATTTACAACCATTGAAAAGCACACAAAATTTTGATAAGCCATTAAACGATGTTCAAATTGATTGAAATTTGAAACACTATCAATCTATAAGTTAAATAATACATCCATAAACAATTTTTTATTTTTAAGAGTTTTTGTGAATTTTTTCAAATTTTTGAAAATTCCAATTGTCAATATTGTCAAGGATCCCTCTAATTTATAATTGCTTAGATTATTTTGAATAGAAAAGATACTATGTCAGGTACATGAAACTTTTTAATAATTGTTTTTGTTTTAGTCTTGTATGTTTCTTGTTTGTAAATAGTTATATTTTTGTTCAATTAATTTTTCCGACCTCATTAGTTGGCACGTCTCGTGTTTCGATCGATCCAGCTCTGCTTTCAATTTTTTTTTTAATGTAGCGGGCAATTTGCCTACTATCGATTTTCATTAAATCAAATAAAAAGAGAGAGAGATTACAAGGTGGCAGGTTTACAAGAATATACACAAATAATTACAGTATTTCGCCTTCAAAAATTTTAAAACATTAATTGTTTCCTCAGATATATAGTTTTATTTTCCGCAAAAAAATAGAACAAATTTGTATGAGCGCATGTAGAATGCGATGATTTTTTTTTTGGTGCCTGATTGTATATTTACTGTTTATGGACTTATTTAGTCATTCCTCAAAATTTTCTTAAAAGGAATCATGTCTTAATTTGAAGGAAAATACAAAATTTATTCGACGTAGTCTGCCTGCGGCTAATTAAACAACCCGCTGGGCTGCGTAAGTTGGTATATTTTTGACAGTGGCGGAGTTAAAAAATTTATTTTCAAATGAAGTTTAAGTTACCATATCAAATATTAATATCGGTATAACGGATTTTTAAAATTATAAGTTTTAATTACGGGATCAATAGTATAATACATAATTCTCATATTTTATGGGTCCACATAGAGATTTTCGTAGGAAAATACTTTATGTATGGATTTTTATCCGTTGCCATAGTTTTGATGGCACCACATGCCATAGTGTCTATGACAGTGGGACCCACAAAAAACAGTCCCCTGCAATCTACAAAATCTCAGCTGTCGAGATTAAAAGTATGGCACGTGGTGCCATCACAACTATGGCAGCAGATTCTCACCCCTTTATGTATCATCATAAAACATCTTTTTAGAAGAAAATATGGGGACATTCTGCCCAAATTCCCTCTATTTAAATCCGTCACTATTTTCGACCTTAATTAGTTGGCACGTCACATGTACTCAAAGCTATATAGGATTCAATTTATTTATTTATGAAAGCTATAGGATATAGGATCAATTAACCAGTGTACTAAAAATTATGCAACAGTACAATTAATTAGAGATGTTTATAGGAAATTACAGTTACTAGAGCTGTAACTCCGGATTCACCCCGAAATATAACAACAAAAAAATAATAAAGCTTATAAAAAATATATATTTATTTTAAAAAAATTAAACATAATTTTAAATTTTTTGATGTGAGTAATGATGATGATGATGAAGAAGTATAATTTATAAATAATAGTACATAAATGTTGAACCACTTTAAGATTATATTTTGTCATAGACATATCATTTTTTTTTTTTGATAAAAGTAGACTCTAAGTCTACCGTTTCTATTGCAGAAACCTTAAATAATCATAGACATATCATATCATCTTATTAAATAGGGAGAAAGAATAAATATAAACCATTGGATCAAAGTAGATGAAGATATTTAAAGAAAATCAATGGTTAATAATATTGATGATGTGGCATAATTGAGGTACTTAGAGAGTTACCCCTATTTCTAGTTTATAGATAGATTGTTTAACTCAATAAAAAATAGGCCAATCGGATAATGGGCTGGCACCAATTTTTTTTAAAAATCAAAAATGGAAAGTTTATTTTTCGGAAAAGAGTAAGATGATCCCATTTTTTACACCAATAGATAGGACCGAAGGGATCCTTCGGTCCGTTTCCTAAGGGACTGAAGGAACCCTTCGGTAGGGCTCTTTTTTTTTTTTTTTTTTTCTCTCCGCCACATTCTGATCCCGTCTTTTAAAAAAAAAAAAAAATTTTTCCTTCCACCGAATGGTTAATTCGGTCCCTTTAGAAGGGACCGAATTAACCATTCGGTATGAGCTATTTCAATTTTTTAAATAGCCGGCCCTTCTTCCTCTCTCCCTTTCTTCCTCTCTTCTTCCTCTCTCCCGTTCTTCCTCTCTTCTTGCTCTTTCTTTTCCCCATTGCAGCCGCCACAGTTAGGGTTTTGAAGGTCGGCATGTCGAAGTTGTCATTTTAACAGATCAACGTCATATTTGCGTTCGTCGTGTTCTTCTCATCTCGCTGGTACCTTTTTTTTTTCCGATCTGTTTTTTTTTTCTGTATAAAATTAGATTATATTTTTTACTAGGTTGTTCATGTACTTCTCGTAGGAAAAATGAGTATCATACTCATCAATGTATTCCACGGAGGTCAGATCCTCAATACACCTACTGGAGTTAATTACGACATTTCCCCTGCGTGTACTATCCCTGTCAATGACTGGATAACCCTGGAGGAGTTGCGGAGGCAAATCCATACCGCTCTGAACTTGCTCCCTAGCCATTTCCACCTGAAAATCAGAGCACGGATCAACACTACACAACCAGGCTCTGGTAACTACTTTTTCACTCTTTTTTGGGTTGACTGTGAGCAGACTTGGGAGATGATTAAGTCGGCCGCGTGTTCAATTGTTGGTTTTAGAGCTATGGAATTAGTTGTTGAATCTGAACCAAACCCCAACCCCCATGGTGGTTATGACCCATGTCCAAATAGTATTCCCGGCAGTAGCAATCGAGCTCCGACCGAGGAAACAACACACGCCTCAGCCCGAGAAGACCCAATACCGGCCGATACCAATGAGGGGGATGTTGAGAACTGGCACTTGGATGAGGAAGATACCGATGTGAATTCTGATGATGGGGAGGATTTGACCATGGAGGATATCGAGGATGAGATAGACATCCAGAATATAGTAAAGGAGTGGCAATCATCCATCCCCTTCATAAACCGGGGGTTGCAACATCCCTGCCGTCAATTTAGAGATACTGAGCCCATGCCAATTGCCGACGAGCCATTCTACCGCAAACCCCCAAGAATTGATGGCGAATTTAGTCCTGGCCAGCAATTTGCCTCCAAAAAGCAACTCAAGGAAAAACTTGCTGAGTTTCACTTAGAGAAAAACATTACACTTGAGACCGTAAATTGCAACAAAGTCATGTACGTTGTTAAGTGTAAGGATGAAAATTGTCGATGGAGGTTGTCTGGTACGACCCGAACTGGCGCATCACCCTATCAGGGTGATGATACTCGACAACACACATGTGGACAGGTATGTACGACACATCGAGCAACCGAAATCGTCATATACACACTGGGGGAGGAGACCATAATAAGGTTGGTATGGTGTCCAGTTCACATACATACCATCCAGCTTGTCAAGCTGCTCTCGGTAGTGCGCCACTCCACAGCCATGGGGGTTCTTGGTGAAATCATGTTCCCCTATCCACTTTATACCGAGGGGGGGTCTCCGCATAGGATCATCACCCCCCCAGTTCCTCGTCACCGGCTGGTACTGGACGACCTACCGATATACGGTTCCATGACCAAAACTGCAAAAACACCAGCGAGCCACCTATCGACGCGGCCTTCTTGATTGATGCCCTGGTCAAGTTACTATACAGGTAGGCAAGAACCGCCTCTCCCCAGTTCCACCGAGTTGGCTTCCGGAGCTCCTCCAGAAATTGCAAGAAAAATGCCGGTACCGATTTTTCGCTAAGATCCGGAAATAGCACTAACCCAAATAAATCTAGGCAAAATGCACGCGTGTACCGATCTATATCCGCTTGATCGGCATTTTCTTCATCAAATTCACTAAAAGTGTCGTGCAACCACTTCAGCCGAATTGCATACTTCGAGAAGGGCAAACGCTCCTCGGGTGTATTTCTCTTTTCCAGTCGCCTCGGCCATGGACACGAAGCAGGATCATCAAAATTCGGGTCTGCATCACCCCCCAGTAACAACTCTGCCGTGCCGCTCCAGTCATCGTCACTCTCCCCGCATACTTTTTGCCCTACAATTAGATTTCAATGATTTCATTATTTAACACACAATTCTCTAAAACGGTGAAAAGTGCAAAAAAAAAATTAGTACATGTTTATTTACCGGTAATTGGTAAGCCGAGCAGGCAGTTGACATCCTCTAGCGTTGGAGTCATCTCCCCACAGGGTAGATGGAACGTGTTCGTCTCGGGCCGCCACCTCTCAACGAGCGCGGTGATCAAGTATCTATCAACATTGCAGTTCCCGAGCTTCGCAACCTGAAACAACCCCAACACTAAGAGGTTATCTTCTATACACTCTCTTACTTTTAGTACGGTCCAGTGGGAGCAAACGCGCAAAGTGTTTTCAGGCTGCGAAAAAACCAAACAAAAGTTATTAGTACAAATAAACAGTTAAAAAAAAAACATACTGTGGGCAGAGATTAATTTTTCAAATGCATGCATAGAGAAAATTACCTCGGTATGGGCAATCGACGATCGGTGGTAACGCTCAAACAATAGTGGCGGAAACTGCGGAAATTCGTCCATCTGCAGGGTACAAAAATCATGTTAATTTACAATAAATGCAATTTTTTAAAAAGATGTTAAAATCACAGCTCAAATTTTGCTACACTCTATTTCGGTTCTTATTTCGGATTTTCAAATTTTGATTCAAACTACGACCATAATATCTATAAATTAGGCTAAATTATTTCATTTTTTTTCCTAAATTTCGGTTTTTTTTTTTTAAATTCTGGTTTCGTTTTTTTTTTTAAATTTTGGTTTCGGTTTTTTTTTTTTTAATTTTGGTTTCGTTTTTATTTTTTGAATTTTGGTTTCGGTTTTTTTTTATTTGGGTTTCGGTTTTTTTTTTTTTTTTAATTTTGGTTTCGTTTTTTTTTTTTATTTGGGTTTCTTTTTTTTTTTTTTTTTTACAATACGACAAATCCGGTACCAAATCAAAATTTCGGTTATTTATACTACAAGACCTTTTTTTTCGGTTTTAGTATTACCAATCAACCAACAACCCATACAATAACATACAAATATACTCAAAATTTATTAAAAAAAAAAGGTACATTACAACTCTACAACACTAACAACAAATATCCTCTAAATTTCTTTACGATTACCATATCAACAAACAAAGTAAATTAAAGGATTAAATAGGTCAAAAAAATTATACCTTCAAAATACGGAGTTTGGTGCAATCGGATCTAACAAATGAACAAGTTTGAGGGAGAAAAAAATTAAAACATGGTGTTCCAACAATGGAGGAAGGGAGAAGAGAAGAGAGAAGAGGCGCGGGTGGGGGGAGGAGAAGAAGAGAAGAAGAGAGGAGAAAGAAGAAAGGAGAAGAAGAGAGGGGGCCGGAAAAAAAAAAAAAATTCCCTACCGAAGGGACCGAACCATCCCTTCGGTAGGGATTTTTTGTGGCCAAATTAGGGGGGCACGGGTGACAAAAGAAAAAAAAAAAAAAAAAAAGCCCTACCGAAGGATTCCTTCGGTCCCTTAGGAAACGGACCGAAGGAACCCTTCGGTCCTATCTATTCGTGTAAAAAATGGGATCATCTTACTTTTTTCCGAAAAATAAGCTTTTCATTTTCGATTTTTAAAAAAATTTGGGCTGGCACGCTCCGCCCATAGATTTGCACTTCGCAGGGCTTATTAGGCTGGCTGGCTGCCAATAAATTGATATACTAATAGGAGACAGAACTCTTTAATTCTCGAGGTAAATTTTCTGGTCATTAAACTTTACTATTAATTCATAATTGATCACTGAATTTTAATATATCCGTTATTAATCATAGAAATTTAACGTTTATCCAAATTTAGTTATTATGTTAATTAACTTTTCCAACCAACTTTATAGAATAATAAATATATATGACTCCCATTTTAAACTTTAGACGTACATTTATTTTACAAAAATTAACTTTTTCAGTATCATTTCTAATTTATTTTCGCATGTAATTGTACAATCTATAACATGATTAAAAATGAATATTTTACTACCGTAAAAACGAAAAGGAACATAAAAATGAAGGGCATGCAGTGAGTCTAAATGATCTATAGGAATAATCAAATTATGGCCCATAATTAATTATCAATGTATGTACCAAAAATACGTCTGCTTGTGAACAACCGTTAGTTTTAGAAATAACCAAAGTCTAATCCGGTTTTGTTAATTGTTTCTGTGGATTTGACCCAATACTGTACCACAACTTGATCGTACGCTTGCGATTGAATTGTACACAGTCTAGTTGGATTTTAAAAGTAGTGCACTTTCGAGTGAACAGTCATCTCTATTTTAAAATCATATGGTAGCTGACATTGCATTTGTACTAACCAGTAATATTTATACGTACTCCTAAGGAACTTTTATATATATAGCAATATTTTTGAGTTGAACTATTACAAAAACGTTTGCATTTTCGCTCCGAATGATAATGGTTAATTATACTTTGTCACGTCCGAAATTTTGATTTATGGTTTTCATTAAATTCATCATATAAAAATTCTAGGGGATACCAAAATTTTCCATTTTTGGAGCTTTTTAAATATTTAATTCGGAATTTTTAAAATCCATGTACAAACAAGCACTGTTTTATTAATATTTTAGAGTCATTTGAAAAATCCAAAACAAATACTTACAAAATTCAAAAAATGGAAAATTTTTGAATCCCCAAGTATTTTCATATATATGATTAATTTAATGGGAACCATAAATCGAAATTTCAAATATGACAAAGTATAATTGGAACCGTTAGCATTTCAGAGCAAAATGCAAATGTTTCCATATTAGTCTAGCTCAATGGAGCCATTCGGCAACCCCTCCTTAGGCCTCCTTAGGCTTCCTTTAGCTTCCTTAGTCTCTTAATCCTTCCGAACGCAAACTCCTTAGCACAGATTAAAAGTTTCTTCTTAAACCTCATTTTGACCGGAGCTTAAGCCTTGCCCGCATTCCTAAGGAAGCAATACTCATGGCTTAAGTCTTAAGCTTTCTTAAGCCCTTTTTCTTTTTCCGAACGAGTGTGACTTAGTGAGGCTTAAATATTTAAGCCAACCACCTTGCCGAACAACCCCAATATTTTTTCAATACTTTGTATCGTACATAGCTGTGGGCTGCATGTGGGGGCACGGGCACGTTAGCAAGTAGTAGTGTTGTGCTCTCGCCCGGGACGGGCGCGCCCGCACCCGATAGCCCCCGCCCGGCGCCCACAATTACCCGCCCGGGCCCACAACCCAGGGTAGCCCGTCCCGGGTCCGGCGGGTCGGGTTTAAACGGGTAAGGGTATGGTTATTTGGTGACGCCTGCCCAAACCCGCACGCCCGTTTGGACCCGCCTCGCCCCCGCCCGTCGCCCGACCCGACCCGCCCGGGGTAGCCCGCCCCCCTCGCCCATCTCGCCCGTCCTCTCGCCCGTCTCACCCGAACCCGGAACCCGTCTCACCCGACTCGCCCGGGGTAGCCCGCGCCAGGGGGGCAACGGTCCCCTAGGGACCCAACGGTCCCCTATATTCAAATCTCCCCCCATCCAATTTACACCTATAAATACATCCATACATTCCCAAACTCATTCCACACAACCAAACTATCAAATTCTCTCAATCTCTCATACTCAATACTCTCTCAATCTCTCATATTCTCAATTTATATTTACTATTCAATTTTATATTTACTATTATTTATATTAGTATTTAGTATTTAAGTTGTGGTGGTAATATTTAATTTAATTCCGCAAATTGCACAAGATCTTCGCCGGTTTCCCGCAAAATTCGGAGGTATATTCTTCTAATCTTCTTGCATTATTTATTTTTTTAACATTATATGAATATTAGAAATTTACAATTGATTTTTTATGAAATTGCACAATTATTTAAAATCGTTTTTTTTTAAATCGGTTTTTGGAAATAATAGTTGAAATCGGTTTTTTAAATTAAATTTTAATTCTTTTTTTTTAAACCGAATTAAAAAATTATAAAAAGGTTTTTAGAAATATTATTTTAAATCGGTTAATCAAATCGGTTTTTTGAAATCGATTTTTTAAATCGGTTTTTTGAAATCGATTTTTTAAATTGGTTTTATAAAATTGTTTTTTGAAATTGTTTTTTTTAATTCGGTTTTTTTTTTTAATTCGGTTTTTTTTTACAATAATTTAATTCGTTTTTTTTGCACATTTGTAGTGACAAAATGACATCTCCACCACCTAACCAATTCACATCAAACATCAATGAGCCTTTTCAACAATTAGGTGAACAAATTTTCGGTACTAGTTATTCACAAAACCCCAATTATTTTCCAACAAATACAAATTTTCCACAAAATGTCCCACACCTCAATTTTTTCAAGCACCACCGCCCGACCTTAATTTTTTTCCTCACACCGTGAGCTCCGGAAGTGGAGCGGGGAGCGCATATGCTTCGACCCCCGCCGTACCCGTACCGCATGTTTCGGTCGGACAAACCAAAATAGAAGAGGAGGTGGAGGCGGCACCGTCAACCTCGCAACCGGGTCTTAAAAAGAGAAAGGGGCCCCGCCCGAGGTACAACACGGCATGGTGGCGCTTCTACGAGCAAACTCTCGATCCGGACACCGGCAAGGTGATAAGCGCACGATGCAAGGTAAAAGATTGCAAAGGTGAGTTTATTTATGATGAGGATAATGGTTTGAGTTCATTTCTTAGACATGCCCGTGCTCATGAGAAAGACGGTAAAGAACCACAAGAAAAGCCCGACTCTAGATCGGTCCAATCCGTTATCAACCCGGATGGTACACGAACTCACCAACGATACGATGAAAAAAAATGTTAAGTGAGTTTGCACGGTATATTGCCCACAAAGAACAACCAATTAGCATGGGCGGTTGTTTGAGTTTTACCCGTCTAATGATTAGAGGTTGCGGTCAACCATTTTACAAAAGAATTCATTATAGGAAAATGACCAAAGAACTTAAACAACAATTTACGGATCGTAAGAATGAATTGATTGCCATATTTGCAACCACACCATTTAAAGTAGCACTCACATCTGACATTTGGACCGCCGGTAAACATGGTTTATCTTATATTTGTATTACCGCACATTATATAGATGATAGTTGGAAATTGCAAAAAAGAGAACTAAGTTTTCGTGTAATAGAATGGCCGCACGCCGGTGAAGTAGTTTTTCAAGCAATTATGGGTGTTGCAAGAGAATATAATTTGAAAAATGATTTAGAAGATAAAATTATCTCAATTTCTTTTAATAATGCTAGTAACAATAATAAAGCTATAGAATATTTTTTCCGTTCATTATCTCCAATTATGGATGGAGCTTTGTTTCACTAAAAATGTGCTTGTCATGTTTTAAATCTCACCGTTAAGGTGGGACTTAAAACGTCCGGTGTTAGCGATTTAATACAAAAATTCTAAAAATCTTTAACTTTTATTTATACTAACGGCGTTAGAAAACAAAGCTTTCATGCTTTGTGTGAAAGGTTAGGGTATAGTAAACTAAGAGTGCCATGAGATATCGATACCCGTTGGAACTCAATTTATAGAATGACAAAACGAGTTTTTCCTTATGGCCGTGCTATCAATCAAATTTTGAATGAATCGACCGACGGAATGCTATTAGCGCTTTCGAACGGTGAATGGGCCCAATTACACCAACTAATGAAATTTCTTGAAGTATTTTTTAAAGCAACGGTAGCATTGTCTTGCTCGTACACACCATGCGTTGCTTCACCACCTCTATTACATTTCCGGAGTGTACAAGGACATGGCAGGTACATTTTTAATTTCTTATAAATCTCATTTTTTTTATTTCATTTTTTTTTTAATTTCGGTTTTTTTAATTTCTGTTTTTCTTTTTATTTTCTGTTTTTTTTTAATTTTCTATTTTTTTATTTTCTGTTTTTTTAATTTCTGTTTTTTTAATTTTCTTTTTTTTTTTAATTTTCTTTTTTTTATTTTCGATTTTTTTTAATTCTGTTTTTTTTTTTATTTTCGGTTTTTTTTTATTTCAAATTTTTTTTTAACTCTCATATTCTCAATTTTTTAAATTTGCTTAGCTACGGAGGAATCCGACGAAAGTGTCGCTCCGATCGTACAAGCCATGAAGGACAAGTTTCTCAAATATTGGGAACGCGTACCTCCCGTCACGGTTATCGCAAATTGCCTCCATCCAACGTACAAGAAGTTCTACGCGGTAAAGATGCTACGGATTTATAACAATAATTTAGGTATTTCGAGTGGAGATGAGGATGCACTTGTGACCAAAATGGTTGAAGATATGTTCAACCTATATTACGCCCGAAGAGAAGCCCAACAACCGGCTTCTACAAGTCGTGCCGGGCCCGGGAGGTACATTTTTTAAATTCTTTTTTTTTTTAATTTCGGGTTTTTTTTTAATTCGTTTTTTTTTTAAATTCGGTTTTTAAAAATTTGGTTTTCTAAAATTTGATTTTTTTTATCTTCAAATTTAATAGTAGGACCCAATCGTCCGAGGGATTGTTGTCATCTTTATCGGAAAGTTCGGATGCTATGTACAACACCTCCAACGAGTTAAATATCTTTTTTGGATTACCGGGAGAATCGGAGGGGGTTGATGTTCTAGAATATTGGAAAAGAAGCGCAAATCTTTTTCCAACTCTATCTCTTATGGCACACGACATATTTGCCATTCCTATGTCCACCGTACCCTCCGAATCTTGTTTTAGTTCGGCAAATCGGATTCTTACCGATAAAAGGTAAATGACTATATTTATTATATCTACACATTTTTTTTTAATTCGGATTCTTATTTTTTTTACTAACTATTTTTTTGTTTTCAATGATATTAGAAGCAAGTTGGGACCGGTGGTTTTTGAGCGACTCGTATGCCTCAAGGATTGGATTGATGCGGAAAATCGTGAGCAATACAATGAAATTGAACCATCTTCATCCGGTGCCGAAACTCAAGAGAGCAACGCGTCGCCGGCTTCGGACGACGAATGCGAACCCGAAGAAGAGAGCGGCGTATGGTATATGCGATCGACCAACTAAATAGGTAGTTTCGGTATGAAGTCTATACACTCTTCTATTTCCTTTTTTTTTTTTTCAAATTATTAAATACTCTCTTACTTTCTTAAAATTTTACTAACAAAAAAAAAAAGTTAGAACTCCGCCTATGTTATTTTATAATATAATAGCATAGCTGGTCCCAAGCCCGAAAGAAATGAGGAGGGTAACTTTTTTTAAAAAAAATATATTTTTCAAACTTATAAATAGAACTCATTTTAGAAAAAAAGTTGCAGTTTTTTGGTTCTTTAACAAACTTATAAATTTTCAAATAAATTTTATAAATTTTCAAACTTATAAAATACAATTCAATTTAAAAAAAAAAAAAAGTTGCAATTTTTTGTTCTTCCACAAACTAATAAATTTTCAAATAGATTTTATAAATTTTCAAACTTATAAAATATAACTCAATTTCAAAAAAAAAGTTGCAATTTTTTGTTTTTCAAGACTTCAATAAACTTATAAATTTTCAAATAAATTTTATAAATTTTCAAACTTATAAATTTCGGACCGAAAAAAAAAATTTTGGACCGAAATTGTATCACATTTTTTCCGCGCTCAAACACCCGCTCGGCCTAAACCCGCCGCCCGCCGCCCGCCTGTGCCCGGGGTAGCCCGACGGGCGAAGTGCGGGTAAGAGCGGGGGTTCCGCACTCTCACCCGGGGCAGCCCGTCGCCTGTCGCCCGCCCGGACCCGTCGCCCACCACCCGGACTAGCCCGCCGGAACCTCGCCCGACGGGTCGCCCGCCCGTGACCTGCCCGGGAGCACAACACTAGCAAGTAGGCAACTGATGGCACCGGGAATGTTAGCAAGTAGGCAACTGGGGGCATATTTTTTCAATACTTTGTACCGTACATAGCTGTGGGCTGTGGCGGCACGGGCACGCTAGCAAGTAGGCAACTGGGGGCACCGGGCATGTTAGCAAGTAGGCAACTGGGGGCATGTTAGCAAGTAATTATAATTTTAGAGTTGCACGCGTTTGACAATTTCAAAGTTTTGAAATTTTAGATTTGCACACAGTTTTGACAGTTTCAAAGTTTTGAAGTGACCTACGTCGTTATCACAATTTATTTTAGGGAGTTGATAACTGCATCCGTTAAAAAACCTCTTAACCGCACTCCAATACAGTTTTAGTTCAAAATTCTTTTTCAAATAACAAATCACTTTTACCGGTTGCAATTCACATCCTCAATCGAACAAAATCTTATATATATCCATTAGAAAGATCAAGAATAAAAAAAAAAAATCAATCAAAATTTATGAGAGTATGAGAAAGAAAGAGAAATAAATATTATCAATTTAGTTTGGAGAATGGATAAGGGGTGTAGTTAAGGGGGCAAAGATAATTTCTCTTTATTTTAATATATCACTATTAACTAACTTGTGCTAAATAATTAACAACTCGATCGTTACCCATTTTTTAGCAGTTACAGTCACACTGGTACCCATCTTTAATTGGACACCTTCAAGTAATTACATATTTTCTGCACACCTAATATATATATATATATATATATATATATATATGCAATTATTAGAATCACTTACAAGAAATACAGTCAGTTATTACTTATTAGCATAAATACTTTTCCTCGCAATTGTAAAAAATTTTCATACAATTTATACTTAAAAATAATTAACTAAGTACACAGAACGATTACAAACTAGCTGAGTGCATAAATAGTTGAAAATGTTAAGTAATAAAATTTGTAACATCAAAAAATTAAAATAAAAAATTTAAGACAATAGCAATAAAGAATTTAAAACTTTTGATTATTAATATGCTTAGGATAAACATTATTTCAGACTTTTAAATAACGGGCTTGATAACTGCACCCATTAAAAAACCCCCTTAACCGCATCCCAATATAATTTTACATTTCCCATATAATAACAGAAAAAACGGTTATACTAACACGCAAAAGTGTTTATACTAACCACTAATAGTGTTTATACAAATAACTAAATTTGTATCAAAGATGTGGAGTAATAGAGGTGCGGTCGGAGGGTGCAGATGTGCGGCCGGAGGGAGGGCGGAGGTGCGGCTGGAGAGGGTGGAGATGGGCGGAGGTGGTATGGTTGTGGGAAATTAAGAAATCAATGGAGGAAGAATGAAAGAAAGAAGGAGAAAGAAAGAATAGTAATGGGGGTGCAAATAAGGGGTGTAGTTATGGGGGATAATAATAATTTCTCTTTAAATAATATGCCAGCATATTTTAACGACATTTAAAAGCCTCTAAAATACGGATTTCAACAGATTTTAATGGTTTTAACTTTGTTGAAAACTTCTTTTATTAAATATTAATATTAAATCCATTATTTCATAAATACTTAACAATTTAACATGATGTTTAAACGGAGTTATTTTTAGAAGCTTGTTAGTACTACATTTTTAATGTGTATATATGTGTGTAAGAAATGAGAAGTATTCACTCAGAACCTGTTAGGATACTGTTAAGGAGCTTTTTAAGAGGGACCATTATGAGGTCCAATATAATTAGTACATGAATTATTAAATTAGTTATTGTTGTCACATGTTTTATATATAAAGAGCTAGCACGGCACTGCATTAGAGGTGCCTCCGTGCATTCATTTTTCAAGCAATTATGCTTGATTGATCAAGGCTATATTTCCCTTTCAATTAACATGGTGCCAGAAACCAAGAGAAACCCCTTGCCTTTATTGTAATTTTGATTTCCTCTAATATTTTACTTTTCAAATTTATATATTCTCAATACGTGGATAACTGTTCAAAAAATACAATTAATGGATACTTCAAAGTTATGCAAAGTAACTAGAATTGTTACGAGGTGTTTTAGTTACAATGTGAATTATTTATATGAGCACATCATATTAATAAGATGAAAAATCTCATGTCGCCGTTAATTAATCAACAAAAGCAAGGCCAATTGTGATTCTTTTAAAAAGCGTGTAGTCAAATTTTCAATTATTGTTAATCAACGCTTCCATAACCGTTCGCAATGGACAAAAAACAGTCATTATTACTGTTTTTTGTGGTAGTGTTAAAAGGAAATTAGATTTTTTGATATGAAAGTTCTGTCTTCTCCAAATAAGAAATCTCAGCCGTTGATTGTTTATTTGGATTGATCAATAGAGGTTGACGTACATTAATATCCCGGCCCATTAAAATTTAAGGCCTATATTAGTTTTCTCACAAGGAATGAGCTTTCAGCACTTTATTATAAAATATAATAATTACAGCCCAAAGCAAGGTGTGGGCTCTTTACTAGTAGTTTAATTAAAATACGTGAGATTTAACTTTATAATTAATTTAATTATTATGTGATATTAATAATCAACATGATAATTTATTAATAGGAAATGACTTAGTTAGTAGTTATGACTTATGAGTCATGACATACTTTATAGGAAATGATATATATAATTTATAATTGCTTAGATCATTTTGAATAGAAAAAGATACTATGTTAGGTACATTTTGAATTATGATTTGAACTTTATACCGGTTTAATGCTAATGTTATATTTTCTTAACTAATTTTGTGTTTTGATAATGTTGAGATTAAATATAAAATTGTAAATATAAAATATAAATTATGAAATCATTGAATACGTCATGTACGATAGCTTTGCTATAGCACGCTATAGTTGCAATAGATTTTTCCAGACATTGTCGCGATGACGCTAAAATCGTGATTTAAAAACATAATCGGAATAGTCTAATCCAACTGTAATTACTTTTTGCTAGTTGGTATTTTACATAAATTATTTTGAAATGGTGAGGTTTTTTTACTATTCCTTTTTAAAATAGAGTTTCCAATATTGAGAAAATGGAATGGAATGAAATAAAATGGAACTAAGAGGGTGGTTAACTCATTTACACCCTAATTTGAGAGGTACAAATATTTGAGAAAATGAATAGAGGGTTAACCTCCATTCCTATCTGTTCACCTCCTAAAATATAGTTCCGGAGCAAGTTAAAAGAGGGTTGCTCCCGTTCTATCCCTTCCCCTCCTTAAAATCACCTCCTCTGGAGCAAACCCTAAGTGCCAGTAAACAGATATACAAAATTAAAACAGATCGTTATTGATAGTTTGTGTTTAGTCGTGTTTGTTTATATACAGTTGTATTGTTAGTCAATTAATGTTTTTAAACCTAATTAGGTGGCACGTTTCATGTAACTTTTTAATAATTGTTTGTTTTCGTCTTGTATGTTTCTTGTTTGTAAATAGTTATATTTTTGTTCAATTAATTTTTCCGACCTTATTAGTTGGCAAGTCTCGTGTTTCGATCGATCGAGCTCTGCTTTCAAAAATTTTAAAACATTAATTGTTTCCTCACATATATAATTTTATTTCCGCGAAAAAATAGAACAAATTTGTATGAGCGCATGTAGCATGCGATGATTTTTTTGGTGCCTGATTGTGTATATATATTTAGTTTTTATGGACTTATTAATTAGCCATTCCTCAAAATTTTCTTAAAAGGAATCATGTCTTAATTTGAGGGAAAATACAAAATTTATTCGACGTAGTCTGCCTGCGAGCTCAGCACTAATTAAACAACCCACTGGGCCGCGTAAGGGGTATATTTTTTATCAGTGGCGGAGTCAAAAAATTTATTTTCAAATGAAGTTTAATTACCATATCAAATATTAATATCGGTATAACGGATTTTTAAAACTTTTTAAGTTTTAATTACAGGGTTAATAGTATAATATATAATTCTCATATTTTATGGTCCACATATAGATTTTCGTAGGAAAATACTTTATGTATCATCATAAAACATCCTATTAGAATTTCTATGGGGACATTGTGCCCCATAATTCCCTCTATTTTTTAAATCCGTCACTATTTTCGACCTTAACTAGATGGCACGTCACATGTACTCAGAGAGATATATATAGGATTAAATTTATTTATTTATGAAAGCTATAGGATATAGGATCAATTAACCAGTGCACTAAAAATTATGCAACAGTACAATTAATTAGAGATGTTTATAGGAAATTACAGTTGTTCAACTCAATAAAAAATTGGCCAATGGCATAATGGGCTGGCACGCTCCGCCCATAGATTTCCACTTCGCAGGGCTTATTAGGATGGCTGGCTGCCAATAAATTGATATATTAATAGTAGACAGAATTTCTCTTTAATCCTCAAGGTAAATTTTCTGGATGGTCATTGAACTTTACTATTAATTTATAATTGATCACTGAACTTTCATTTATGCGTTATCAATCATTAAAATTTGATGTTTATCCAAATTTAGTCATTATGTTAGCTTTTGCAGCCAACTTTTACGGAATAATAAATATGACTCCAATTTTAAACTTTAAATATATATTCTTTTCCATATAAAATATATACAATATTGGAAAATGTAAGGCACAAACTAAATATTTATTTTACCAAAATTAACTTTTTCAATATCATTTCTAATTTATTTTCGCATGTAAATTGTACAATCTATAACATGATTAAAAATGAATATTTTACTACCGTAAAAACGAAAAGGAACAAAAAAATGAAGGGCATGCAGTGAGTCTAAATGGTCTATAGGAATAATCAAATTATGGCCCATAATTAATTATCAATGTATATACCAAAAATACCCTGCTTGTGAACAACCATTAGTTTTAGAAATAACCAAAGTTTAGTCCAGTTTTCCCAATTGTCTATGTGGATTTGACTCCATACTGTACCACAACTTAATTGTACGTTTGCGATTGAATTGCACACAGTCTAGTTGAGATTTAAAAGTAGTGTATTTTCGAGTGAACAGTCGTCTCTATTTTAAAATCATATGGTAGCTGACATTGCATTTGTACTAACCAGTAATATTTATACGTACTCCTAAGGAAATTTTATATATACTAGAAGCGTACCCGCGCATCGCGGCAGGGAATTTCAATTTTTATTCAAGCTAATGATATAATGATGAATTGTTTTTTCAATATCTGAAGAATAAATTCATGCTCGTTTGTATGTGCACAGACTTTCACGTAAGCATAAGCTGAAGCCTTATCGGTTCAATCCGTGAGACTGTGTAATTTAAAGTAGTGGCTATTCGAGTACTGAGAGGGAAAATTTTTCTCCATTTGATAAAAACCGTGACCAAATGGAATAGTCCAATTTTTACGTGCTTTTTATAATAGTATAGATATAGCAATATTTTTTAGTTGAACTATTACGAAAAGTAGGGGTGTCAATGGGTCGGGTCGGGTCGGGTCGCATTATTTTATTATTATCTGTTAAACGGGTTTGACCCGACCCGACCCATCACGGGTCAAAAAAGTCTGTCCCATACCCGACCCGACCCGTTTTAATTGTATATATTTCTTTGGATGATAATTATTTTATATGAGATGGTGCAGTGTAGTGGTTATATGAAAGGTGTAGAATCTTGTTGTTATAGGGAGGTCTTGAGTTCAAGTCCCAAGTACCGTATTTTTATTCCATTTTACTATTTTTTATTTTATTCTTATATAAGTCATAGTAGTGTAATTTATTTTTGCTCAATTTGACTTTTCATTTATTTTATTTTTTAGTGCAAGTTTAAGATACTCATTTTTTTTGTTTTATTATTGTATTTTTATGACACGAGTTATTGTACCCTTTTTTTTTCTTGTTTTACCTTTTTTTTTTGGCATCCAAATATGTTGTGTTTATATGTACCACACACTCTATATAATTAAAATTGAATATTTTAATAAATATCATATATAGAATTAGATTTTCAATATATTTTTTCTTAGTACTGATAAAAATTAATGTCTACATTATATGACATTAAACTACAATCTTGATTCAAAGTTAAGTACACTGACAACGTCATATATTATTCTCTACAGAATGTTAAAAACAGGATAAAACTATAATTAACACTGATCAAATTACAATTTTATTATTTTATATGCAAATAATCTTAATTAATGTATAAATAAACTTCAAGTAATGCTAAATAGTAAAATAAGCACAAAATGTGCAAAATTAAGCGGGTCGGGTCGGGTTGACCCATACCCGACCCGACCCGTGACGGGTCAAAAAATCTTGACCCATACCCGACCCATTTATCTTCGGGTCGCTTCGGGTCGGGTCGGGTTCGGGTCGGGTCGGGTCACTTTTTGACACCACTAACGAAAATTTTCGCATTTCGCTCCAAAATGCTAACGGTTCAAATTATACTTTGTCACGTCCGAAATTTTGATTTATGGTTTTCATTAAATTCATCATATAAAAATACTATGGGATAAAAAAAATTTTCTGGTGCTTTTTAAATATTTAATTCGGATTTATTAAAATCCACGTACAAACAAGCACTGTTTTATTAATATTTTAGAGTCATTTTGAAAAATCCAAAACAAATACTTAAAAATTCAAAAAAATGGAAAATTTTTGTATCCCCAAGTATTTTCATATGATTAATTTAATGGGAACCATAAATCGAAATTTCGAATATGACAAAGTATAATTTGAACCGTTAGCATTTCGGAGCAAAATGCAAATGTTTTCATATTATTGTAGCTCAATATTTTTTCAATACTTTGTACCGTACATAGCTGTGGGCTGTGGCGGCACGGGCACGCTAGCAAGTAGGCAACTGGGGGCACCGGGCATGTTAGCAAGTAGGCAACTGGGGGCATGTTAGCAAGTAATTATAATTTTAGAGTTGCACGCGTTTGACAATTTCAAAGTTTTGAAATTTTAGATTTGCACACAGTTTTGACAGTTTCAAAGTTTTGAAGTGACCTACGTCGTTATCACAATTTATTTTAGGGAGTTGATAACTGCATCCGTTAAAAAACCTCTTAACCGCACTCCAATACAGTTTTAGTTCAAAATTCTTTTTCAAATAACAAATCACTTTTACCGGTTGCAATTCACATCCTCAATCGAACAAAATCTTATATATATCCATTAGAAAGATCAAGAATAAAAAAAAAAAATCAATCAAAATTTATGAGAGTATGAGAAAGAAAGAGAAATAAATATTATCAATTTAGTTTGGAGAATGGATAAGGGGTGTAGTTAAGGGGGCAAAGATAATTTCTCTTTATTTTAATATATCACTATTAACTAACTTGTGCTAAATAATTAACAACTCGATCGTTACCCATTTTTTAGCAGTTACAGTCACACTGGTACCCATCTTTAATTGGACACCTTCAAGTAATTACATATTTTCTGCACACCTAATATATATATATATATATATATATATATATATGCAATTATTAGAATCACTTACAAGAAATACAGTCAGTTATTACTTATTAGCATAAATACTTTTCCTCGCAATTGTAAAAAATTTTCATACAATTTATACTTAAAAATAATTAACTAAGTACACAGAACGATTACAAACTAGCTGAGTGCATAAATAGTTGAAAATGTTAAGTAATAAAATTTGTAACATCAAAAAATTAAAATAAAAAATTTAAGACAATAGCAATAAAGAATTTAAAACTTTTGATTATTAATATGCTTAGGATAAACATTATTTCAGACTTTTAAATAATATGCCAGCATATTTTAACGACATTTAAAAGCCTCTAAAATACGGATTTCAATAGATTTTAATGGTTTTAACTTTGTTGAAAACTTCTTTTATTAAATATTAATATTAAATCCATTATTTCATAAATACTTAACAATTTAACATGATGTTTAAACGGAGTTATTTTTAGAAGCTTGTTAGCACTACATTTTTAATGTGTATATATGTGTGTAAGAAATGAGAAGTATTCACTCAGAACCTGTTAGGATACTGTTAAGGAGCTTTTTAAGAGGGACCATTATGAGGTCCAATATAATTAGTACATGAATTATTAAATTAGTTATCGTTGTCACATGTTTTATATATAAAGAGCTAGCACGGCACTGCATTAGAGGTGCCTCCGTGTATTCATTTTTCAAGCAATTGTGCTTGATTGATCAAGGCTATATTTCCCTTTCAATTAGCATGGTGCCAGAAACCAAGAGAAACCCCTCACAATCAATGGCAATGCTTCTCATTATTCAAATTTTTCTTCTCCTCTTGCAGTTCAAAACTACTAAATCGGGGGGTCTTTCTCTTCCTGGGTGCCCCGATAGGTGCGGCGACGTTCTCATTCCTTATCCTTTTGGCATTGGCAGCAATTGCTCCATTTCTCCGTCATTCAATGTCGCTTGTCGAACTACACGTGATTATAATGATAATGAGGGCGCTCCAGAGTTCTTCGACAAAAAAAGAATTGGTATACCAACTCCTTACTTTTCTTTTGTTGAGATTGTAAATATAAGCATCCCCTTGGGCCAAATAAAATTTAACGTACCCATAGCTTCCCAGTGTGACAAAAGCTTCACAAAGAAAAAAGATCGTACGCTAAGCGGTATCGGATTTACTGGCAAAACCTACTGGCTGAACTCTGAGAAGAACAAATTGATAGTCACTGGGTGCAATACATTTGGCTATCTCACCATTAATACCAATTCTGTTGGTTATTCTGCGGGTTGTCTCGCTACGTGCGATAATATCGATAGTCTAAATAAATATGGGAAATCCTGTACTGGAATTGGATGTTGCCAGAGTGCTATCGTCCCCAAATTAACACCAACGTTTTCGGCTGGCTTCGATCTGAAATACAACCAGTCCCTCGTCCGAAACTTCAATCCTTGCAGCTACGCTATGGTGGTGGACAACAGTGTTCACTTCGAGTTCAACACCACTTCAGTCACCACTGACGAGCTGATCGACCAACTTATGCCCGTTGTGTTCGATTGGGTTATAGAAAACACAACATGCCACAACGCACAAGCCAACCCATCCTCCTACGCATGCAAAAGCATTAACAGTGATTGTTTGGTCTCGAGTACTGGTCAGGGTTACATCTGCAACTGCTCTAAGGGGTATGAAGGCAATCCTTACGTTGAAGGAGGCTGCCAAGGTCTATCTCTTCCTCTCTCTCTCATAGTCTCATATTTTTACTACTAAAGTATATTAAATTTTTTGACTGAAAGTTCTATCTTCCCCAATAAATTAATAAATCTCAGCCGTTGATTGTTTACTTAGATTGATCACCACTGTTAACGTACTTTAAAGTCTCAACCCATTAAAACATAAGGCCCATTAAATGAAATAACAATTTCAGCGCAAATCAAGGCGTGAATTCTTTACTAGTTAGTATATATAAAACTTAAATTTGTTACAGAAAGATATGTTCTACATACTAATTATTTGAAGTATGCTTAATTACAGATATTGATGATTGCGCCCCCGATATTAATCCCTGCTCAAAACCAGCTAAGTGCCACAATCTCCCAGGAACATACCGGTGCTCTTGTCCTCCCTTCTGGCGAGCTATGCATGATGATACCAAATGTCAACTCAACTTGGCTTTTGTGATAGGTACATTACATTACTTCTGTAATTCTATTATTGAGTAGTTAACTATCACGACAGATCGAGAGTAATTATGGTCGGTTTATGTTATTATTAATTGAGTAGTTTCCGCTTGACCTTCTCCACTAACGGAGAGTGTCAATTTGCTCTCTTGTTCATCCGGAAGTTATCTACACCGAAATTTTTACTATGCAAACCAAACTTAATTTTTTTAATAATTATTCTCCTTCAAATTAGTTGAATTAATTGTATCAAATTATGTCATTAAAAAGGATAATGATATGTTAAAATTATTGCAACATCTTTTAATTTAATTGGAAGGAATATAATGGTTCATAGAAAATTAAAGGGGTAATGACTCTAGACACCCCCGAACTTTTGGGTTTTGACTACTTGCCCCCCAAACTTTTAATTGTGACAGACACCCCCCTAAACAAGGGAATTTGTGACAAAGTACACCCCGACTGCAATTTTGCTTCTTAATCTTTATTATAGATCATTAAATGACCAAAATACCCTTCAAGACATATATATGATATTATTGTTGTCATACTTATATTTTGTAGATTTTATTTTAAAATAAATCAGTAATTATAAATATTGGTACATAATGAAATAAAATTTGACATATAATATATTTGTCATCTTACATTTACTTAGTCATAAATTTATTTGATTTTTACGAAAATTATATATTTACATTGTGATAATAATAATAATAATATATGACGTGATTATTTTGACAATATATTTTGATTTTTTTTTTGTAATTGTTTACAGTAAAATAAAATTAGAATAACATAAAAATCTATCATTTTTTGTGATGTACATTTAGTTTATAATTCTATATTATTATAAAACAGTTTACTTTTTAATATTCAAATAAATATAAGCATGACAACAATAATATCATATAGATGTCTTGAAGGGTATTTTGGTTATTTAATTATTTATAATAAAGATTAAGAAGCAAAATTGCAGCCGGTGGGCACTTTGTCACAAATTTTCTTGTTTAGGAGGGTGTTTGTCACAATTAGAAGTTTGGAGGTCAAGTAGTCAAAATCTAAAAGTTCGGATGTGTCATGGGTCGTTATCCCCAAATTAAATTTAATGTGCGAAACAAATTTTTTTATGTAGATAGTTCTCCCCTTGTTCTTTTAGCAATGTTCT
Source organism: Cyperus esculentus (assembly GCA_030179965.1). Classification (NCBI taxonomy): domain Eukaryota; kingdom Viridiplantae; phylum Streptophyta; class Magnoliopsida; order Poales; family Cyperaceae; genus Cyperus; species Cyperus esculentus. Next base: position 3,199,141 of record JASGLE010000035.1, on the reverse strand, counting down.
AAATTAGCATAACTCTATCCTAGACAACATTCTTGTGTAATGGCACTGAAACCATTTCAAAAATGGTATTTAAAAAAAGGGAATATGACCCCAGAGGCCTTTGAACTTTCACCTTATGATAAGTTGGCCTCCGAACTTTTATTTTAGACAAATAGCCCCCCAAACTATGATTTTGTAACAATTTGCCCCCTCAACAATTAATTAGCCATATAATAATTTAATTAAAATATGAAATGACTACAATACCCTCATAAATTTGGAAGATAATATTTAAAATGCTCATGGTTCACTAATTCATAATTTGTAAAGAGATAAGAACTATTTAATCATATAAGTACCTAATTAAAAATTTATATTACATAATACATTGTCGCCTTTTATTTTGTATGATCTATTTTTATTTTTATAATGATTTAATCTTTATAATGATTATATATTTATATACAAAGTTAAAAGTGATAAAAAAATTTGTATATATATTTACAATTTTAAATATTCAATTAATTTTTTTCATAAATTATTTGCCTATATCACAATCTAATAAACAAAATTTATTAATTTTAATAGTTATGTAAGTATGTAATTTATTGATTTAATTATTTATGTATATGTTGTAATAATAAAAATAATGCATCCAATAAATATACAAGGGTACTTTGGTCATTTCATATTTAAAATAAATTATTGAGGTGACAAATTGTTACAAATTTATAGTTTGGGGGTGCATTTCTCCAAAATAGAAGTTTGGGGGCCAACTTGTTACAAGGTGAAAGTTCGGGGGCCTTTAGGGTCATTATCCCTTAAAAAAAATTTGTCTTGACTTAGCTGCATTATAAGGAAATCTCAAATTGTGAGTAAAATATTGTGCCCTTTAATTGAAATATAAAAAAGAGGAGTGCCTATTCTCTCTAGCGCTGCATTGTGTAGCGCAGGATGTAAATCGTTGGATCATCTCGAGATTTGAGCCGACAAAGATCTCGAGATAATTTAACAGTTCACATCTTGCGGTACACAATGCAGCGCTAAAGAGGATATGGAATCAAAAAAGAGAAACTTTTATAATACCCGAACTATCGTCCACCCGGTGCGTTCCCAAAGATATCCCGACTAGTTCCTTTTCGTTTCCCGAAATGTAACAAGATGCATTAGAGGAATCTCTGAATCTAAAAGGGTCATATCTAGCATAAATGGGACAGTCCCTTAGCACTTCGAAAAAAATTTAAAACAAAACTATGTCCACTTGCTTATAATAATTAATAATGAGAAAAGAGAAGAATAAAATGTTGATCCATATACTTCGAGAGATATTTTTTTTTGTACACGGCTGAAAATATGTAACAACGTAATGCCATCTACTATAAAAATATTAGAGAATTGATGTGATATTGTGGTGCTATAAACGTGGCATTTATATCATAATTAAAAGTTAGTCTTTACATTTTTGATCATCTGATTATACCGGTAAACATGATACTAAATTTTTTTGAAATAGGTGTTTTTGACCTATATATGGTTTTTATGGTTTTAAAAGGATGCGATTATGATACTCAATTAATATACGTAGTGTTATAAAATAAATCTAGTAATAATTTATACTTTTCTCATAGATATTTGTACTTCTTAACATGGTGTTTAATTATATTAATGAAACCGGTGTTTATATCTCAAAAAAGATGTGTTTATACTCTGTTTTTGCCATAAAAAGAGTTAAACATGTAATATAAATGCCATGAAATAAATATAAGCATATATATGATACAAATATATAAACATGGAACTAGACTATTATGCAAATGTTAGCAAGTACATACATCAATATTTTATTAATATATATATGATTCTTTTCTAAAACTCAAAACAAATACTTAAAAAACTCCAAAACTAAAAAAAAATTTTATCCCCCAATATTTTCATACGAAGAATTCATTGAGCACCATAAATCGTGATTTCAGACACGATAATATAAAATTTAAGATGTTAACATTTCGGACCAAGATATAAAAATGTAAGAAATTGAATTACTTCTTACAAATAGTTTACCATGTGCGGATGCATGTGCCCCAATCTCATAAACATATATGGTACATATCTGCCTCTTTTTTGAACTCCTATATATTGACTAGTCAACTTGTCTATATATATATTGGGTGTGTTTGGATAAATTGATGGGTTAGTAAGAATAGCCACAAGGAATAGCTAAACCAATTTTTTGTTGGGTTAGTAGAATAGCTATTAACCCCATTCTTTTTAAACACTATTCTTTCATCCAAACATGGAATAGTAAATAAAATAACTACTAACCTATAAAGTTGCTATTCTTTACCCATCCAAACCAAACGGGATCGTCTACCGCACTGCACATCCGGCAGCGCGGATCCGACGGTGCAACTTATGTCGGGATCCGTGAAAAGTAATGAGTCCGAATCCCGACGTAAGCTGCACCGTCGGATCCGCGCTGCCGAATGTACAGTGCGGTAGATGATCCCTACTCCATCCAAACATACCCATTGGAACTTTGGAAGGTGACAAGAGGGGAAGGGAAGGGATAAAAATTGTTCTCCATTCATTTAATCCCAAATCGGGGGTCACAAAAATCAGAAGAAATGAAACTGTCAGGAGCACTTCCTAGCTATACCTTGATTGCCACCGATTCATTTATTCATTTATCGAACAACTCACGAGCAGGGTTTAGAACTGTTTCCTCTTTAATTACCTTCCCATCCTCTCACCCAAATTCACCTCGTCTAAAGCATAGCGTTAGGGGATAGGGTGGGGGTACAAAGCCCGGTTCTGTTAGCAGAACTACATAAATAAATTTATGAATTTGTTCAAATACAACTCAGTACTACGGCATGTTCAAATAAAGACAATAAATTTGTTCTTCTTTCTCTCAAAAAGGAATAGAGATGCAAATTGTTTGTCCTGATTATTATGACTAATGCTGTATCAATTGTTGTAGGAGGTTGTGCCGGTATTGTCGCTTTGTCATTTGTTGGGTTTGCAACATTTGTCGTCCTCCTGGAGAGAAGAAAATATTCTAAGGCAAAAGATAAGTACTTTCAACAGCACGAGGGATGGATTCTGTTGGAAAAAATAAAATCAAGCCAAGGCAGCTTCGGCTTTACAATATTTACAAAACAGCAACTAGAACTAGCAACGAATAATTTTGAAAGTGCCAACATTATTGGTCATGGGGGTCAAGGTACCGTTTATAAAGGAAACCTAAGAGATCAAATAGTTGCTATTAAAAAGTGTAAAATAGTAGATGAGATCAAGAAAAAAGAATTTGGCAAAGAAATGGTCATCCTCTCACAAATTAATCACAAAAACATAGTCAAACTCATAGGTTGTTGTCTAGAGGTGGAGATTCCTATGCTGGTATATGAATTCATACCAAATGGTACTCTTTTCCAATACATACATTGTGAAAAGAAGAAAACATACATTTCTCTCAAAACTCGCCTAAGAATTGCTCAAGAATCAGCAGAAGCACTTGCCTACTTGCACACTTCCGCATCTCCTCCAATTTTTCACGGAGATGTGAAATCTCTAAATATACTTTTGGACCAAAATCACACAGCAAAGGTGTCTGATTTTGGAGCTTCAGTGCTTGCTCCAACAGACGAATCTCAATTTGTTACACTTGTTCAAGGAACATGCGGGTACCTTGACCCATAATATATGCAATCCAGCCGATTGACAGATAAGAGCGATGTGTATAGTTTCGGTGTAGTTCTTTTGGAGCTTCTAACTCGCAAACGAGTATTTGATTTTGATGCACCAGAAGATGAGAGAGGCCTTTCATCTCGTTTTTTGTATGCCATGGAGGATAAAAAACTTCAGGAGCTTGTGGATGATGAAATTTTATGTGAAGATAATATGGAACTAATCACAAAAGTTTCTGAGCTTGCTAAAGAATGTATAAATATGAAGGGGGTTGACCGACCTACAATGAAAGAAGTAGCTGAAGAACTTGAAAGAATCAGCAGACTCCACCAGCACCCATGGATAGAAGAATCTCATCACATAGATGCAGAAACCAACAGCTTCTTTCAAGTGTAGAGAAAAAATGAAACCATAAAGAGAATTGCTGCTTGTTCACAATCCTCCAACGCTCTCTTCAAGAATAATTTCTACGTTTTTGTCTTTTTGGAACTACTTATGCTTGGCCAGTATTAATTACTTCGCATTTTTTTTTTGTTGTTTTTCTTTTTTATTTTTTCCCTTGAGATAAGTAGATCATACCTACTTCAATCTTGTTGTTGTTTTAATTCATATTTGATTTTCGGAATACATTGCAATATACATTTGGTTGGTTTCAATGTTCCACTGCATGTTTATTATTTGTTTTAGAGCCATACTCTATGACTATCAGTTATTCAGTTTTCTTCTAAAGATGCCCCACTGATTTTTCTGGGCCGAGACTTTTTTGTATATAAGCCCGACAAAGCAACAAGTTTTGCTTAAAAATCCCAACAAACCAGTTTGGACTCAACGTACAATGGCCTTTTTTGAGGATGCTGTAAAACCGGATCATGCAGTTAGTGGCGGACCTTGAGCCAAAAATAAGAAGGGGCCAATCAAATTTAATTTGGTTTATAAAAAACATTTTAATCAACAAATTTCATTGATTTATAGGTATTTAATTAGGGGGGGCAAACTCTAAATATTGGGTAATTTTTCATTGATTTAAATGTGCTTTTTACAAAATTTCAAATATTAACAGGCCCCGAGTGCCCCGGGTGGCCTCCGCATAGCTCCGCCTATGCGTGCGGTTGACCCGAACAAATCGCATCCGGACGGTTTGTTTCATTAGATTAGATCGTTTGTACAGTCAAATCAAGATGTCAAACTGCTTAAACTGCATTAATTAGTTAACCTTTTTTTTAGAAAAAAAACAAAGAAAACTGTCAGCTCGTTTAGAAAAAAAGGGGTCTAAATCATCTAATCTAATTAAGAACGATGTACGACTTAAAGATCCTGATTCGCGATTCCCGAAGCTTTACCAGTTTAAAGTTGTCATATATATCTGAAATGATGAATTCTGTTTACGAATAGGATATATATATATATATATATCAAATATGAACCGTTTATGAAAATTTTGATCTATTTGCAGACGACTATTATAGAATCAATCCAATACTGGCTCCAAAGGATATAGGGGCCGATCCAACCAATGTATGAGTTGTTCTCCAAATTACAATTATGGAAAGGTTAATTAGGAACCCATCAGAATCTGCTTGGATGAAAAATGAGAATGAAATATGAATGCATCTATCCCAAATAATATGATTTTTCCTAATTGATTGACGTTCCAGCATTATTTATGACCAACAATGATGGCAGATGGCAATTAATGAAACGCTCCCCACGTTCAAGGTATCGATATATATTCATTAACTTCAACAGATAAAATTGAAGAAGAAATGGATGATCAAGAATAAACAATGATTCAGATTTGTAAAAGTTTTTGCAACTGCCATCTATGATCTATATGATAATCTCCACGCATCATGGTGCTGGATTAAGATTTAGTGTCCTTAAAACCCAATAGTATGAATTTGGTCTTGACATCAGCACATGATGAACTTAAACCAGTGTATGGGTAATGGATTATTCGATTGCATGAGGGCAACCTTGATGTCAAGTTTGAAGGGCAACATATTTTCATTCTAGAAAAACTGTGCAACTTGGTTTTTCCATCCACTACTTGAATGCATCTGTTGCCCAAAATGTTTTTTTGCTACTCTAATTGGAAATATCAGCTTCTTTGTTTTGATGTTGTCATATTTCAACAAGGTCGCCTGCTTATCACATTACGCCTTAACCTAAAATTATAAATTAGAGAAATGAAGTCATGTGACAGAAGTCAAATTAATAAAAAAAAAAAAGATCCTTCAAAAACTTAACATTTGAAAAAGGAAAATTTGATCAATGTTAAAATATCTCTATGTATGTTTGTGATCTAAATATTTAGCAATTCTGTGACAAACCAATCATATCTGATTTAATTGTATATCACCTGCTTGACGGCCAAGTGAAATAAATGTAGCCCTTATGGATAAAAATGAGGCCATCTTGCTGTTGTTGCTGTGTTGATTTCCTCTAATATCTTACATTTTATTTTATATATTCTCAATTCTTATAGAATTGTTGAAAAAAAAATACAATTAATGGATACTTAAAAATTCCGCAGAATATTTTGAATGGTTACGAGGTCTATTAGCTAGTTACAATCTGTATTACTTGTACAAGCACATCATATTAATAAGATGAAAATAGTTCGGTAGTTCAGTCACATACTTTTGAGTTTTACTCTTCAGCCAACATCGAAATCTCATGCCCCAACTAATCAACAAATGCAATTAAGGCCAACTGTGATACTGTGAGTATAGTCAGTTACTGGGTAGTGTAGTCAGTGGGATGTGTTTTTTTTTTTTTTTGAAAAGTTGACAGCGGCTGTCAACTGAGTTAGTGGGATGTGTTACTGGGTAGTATAGTCAGTTAGCGGGATGTGTTACTAGGTAGTATAGTCAGTTAGTTACTTTTAGCAAATTTTGTTTTTTTCAGTTTTTTTTTTGTATTCAAGTTGGCAGCTTCTGTCTACTACTCAAAAAAAAAAATGTGCTACTGTGAGTAAGGGTGCAGTCAGTTTTCAATTATTGTTAATTAAGGATGATACCTAAGTGAAAAAATGTGCTACTGTGAGTAAGGGTGCAGTCAGTTTTCAATTATTGTTAAATAAGTGAAAATTGACTGCAAGTCATACCCGGATGTCGTCTTAATTACTCATGGCGAGTCAATAGTCGAGCATACATCAAGATTAGCGACATGGATATTATAAATGAGCATTATGCTTAGGGGGAAATGATTTAGGTGCCCTAAAGTTAATTTTAAAATGGATGGGGTTGACTGAAGAGAAACTAATTAGGAGCATAGAGTGTGCATTGGTGATATTGAAGAATCAATGGGTCTTTGTAATTTCGAGTTCAAATAGGTTCAATTTCATATTACATGGATATGATCCGATTCCTTGAGATGCAGCAGTAGTTGGTTATAGTTATTGAGAAGGAATCTGGTACAGTATGTCAGTATGTGTACCAGTCAGTTTAAAAACCGGATGCAAATCTTTTGAGCCTTTCTGTTTCCTACAGTGTCAGCCAGAGGGATACCATAATGTATGCTTCTCTCCTCGCTGTCTCAGTCCTTTATAATGTTAAATATAGAGGTGGCAAATCGGGCGAGTGGGTCCGGTTCAGGTTTGGGTTGGGTGGGTCGGGACAGTTTGGCCTTTTAGAATATCTCGGATCAGGTCGGGTCAATTTTGATATCGACCTTTTTTGGATCATATATTGATTTCAGTTTGATTGCATGATGTTTGATCTCAAGTCGGGTCAGGTTCGGGTCGGATCGGGTCGGGTCGGGTCAGGTTCTGCCACCTCTAGTTAAATCCTTGAGTAGCCGCATGGAGACATGGATGAGGGATCAAATGGCGCACATTGACACTACTTGGCAAAATTCTGATACTCAGGATGAGACTACGTACCTACACACGACACTACGGATGCAAAATTTTACCTCCTTCTTTTTCGATCCTTTTCTGCATTTTTCCTTTATTCAAACTACAAAATTCAATTCAAGGCAATTAGTTGTATCTTTCCATCCTTTTTGTATATTTTAATTTTAATTGAGCTTGCAATTTCTAGGTTTAATGCGTTGGTTGGCGGTGGCGCAAATGCCAGCACTATACGCCAGAAATGATAGAAAAGGAAATGCATAACAATGACAAATACAGTTAAGTAGCTAAACTTCCTTCAAATTTTTGTTAATGGTTTATAAGAGAAAGCATTATCAGTATAATGCATCTGTGCTTTTATAACAGAAAAGAGAAGGGAAGCTATAATGTTGAGGATTTTTTTTTTTTACTTGGATATTAAAATACATTCTGCCTACAGGAGGTCCAGCGCCTATGCAAGCAACATATATTAAACAATAATTAAATTTAGTGTTTCAAATCCAAGCAACGGTGAATATATATTGTCCCAAATATATCCATCGATAATTATTTAAGAAACATCAATGTAATAATTCATGCTTGGAGGAGGATTTATGAAAAACAGCTTCATTTGGCGGAAGAAGCCATGAAGTATGGTTTATCAAAAACGAATACCAGGGTTGACAAAAGTTATTTGTAGAATAATGTATCTCAGATGCCGTGAGTTTTTGTCCGCCAAATTGATAACAGTTCAAGATGGCACCGAAGTCTTCTCCCATCGTTGTTATGATGGCTGTTGATTTCCTCTGATATTTGATTTTCATATATATATTTTGTAGCTAGCAGTAGTTTTCTTGGAATATTATGTTGCTTACACTTAATCTATGGAAATTTTGGAATGCTGATGATTATAATATATTGTCATAATTAAATAGACATATAGACCACAACAATGATATAAGCAACACGGTTAGTTTGCTCACAAAAATTGTGCTCAGATTCTGCAGTCGAGACTTCATGCAAATTATGTTGTATTTCGCATGAGGTCATTTCATAGAATTCATTAATTGATTTTATTCGTAACTAATTATTTAAAGATGTTATATACAACAAGGAGTGAAGAAGTGATTGTTGAATGGAGGATGTCTTCAACAATAAGGAGTACTTCAACTATGGGAATCACATAAGATAATGATGAAATTCGATATTTGAGAGAAGCAATGTTATGTACTGGATGCAGAGGTTCTTGAAAACTGGAGTGCTTCATGGATAGACAATTAATATCTTCCGGTTTTCATGAAGTTTCTCATTACCTTTTGTTTTCTTTTAATTTTTCTTTTCTTTTCTTTATTTTGGTCAAGGAGTCACATTTCTCATGAGACCCCTTTTCTCAATTTTTCTTTCTTCTTTTCTTATGTAAAATTGAACTTTTCTTGTTTCAATAAAGCAAAAACAGGGGCATGACCCTTGTTTTTTCTCAAAAAAAAAAAAAAAAGATGTTATATACATGAAATGACAAATCCTGTACGAATAGGATATATCATATACGAACCATTATTTTTCTAATGAGCTTCAATCAAAAAAAAAAAAATTTCTAATGAGAAACATGTACATATAGTCCACCTTGATTTTTTGCCACCCTTACACACTTTTATATTTGTCTGATAAATCCATATATGCGATCGTACAATTGATATAGTTGTATATCTGTTAATTGAAAGAGCGATGTATCTTTTAACCGGAAAATGATATTTATTAGTTAAAAAGATATATCTATCAACTGAAATATAATATCTGCTAATTGAAATATAGAGAGGAGGGATCCATCATAATCCTTGCACGAGAATGCATTTTATCCCACATAATAACATATTTTTTTCTAATTAGATCCATCATTATTCAAAGAGGAGGGTTCTATTGATAATATTTATCTTCACAATGAAATTTTGAAAAACTTAAAAGATGATTAATAATTCCAAAAAATGGAAAAAGTTTGTGGAAAATTATTTAACTCATAGATTGATAATGTTTTCGATTATATCAATTAAAGTGATGTTTGATTGCCCTTCGAAAATCTGTTAAATTATGACCATTAAAAATGCAGAAAATTTTGATAATCGATCAAACAATGTTCAAATTGGTTGAAATTTAAAACACTATCAATTTATAAGTTACATAAACATAATACATCCATAATTTTTCATTTTTAAGATTTTTATGATTTAATCAATTTTTTTAAATATACCATTTTCTAGATTGTCAAAATAAGCAATGTGAATAGATCCCTCCTCTTATTTTAAATATCACTCTATATCTTATTACAATTATTCAAAAATATGACAAACAATGATGGCAGTTTATAAAAAACTCCTAACATATAAAGTATTGATATTCCCTATATAATTTAGAGGGACAAAATTGAGGAAGCAATTACTCACCTTGTCACTGGGACTCCTAGTTCACCCTGCTACAACCATCTTGTTACTTTCAAAACAAGCTAAACCTTGTCAGTGCATGCCTCTCATTCTTCAACATAATGGTTCTGGTGAAAATCGGAGCAAATCCACTGAAAAATTCCAACGTGTAGAAGAAAAAACTACTGAACTCCAGAAGAAAAAACTTGCAAAAACAAAGTTAATCAACAAATTGGAGCACTAATTTTTACCAAGTAGGTTGTCTTCGTCACTTGCCACCCGAGCCATTCACTGCTCGTTGCTCGATCGCCAATCGTTGCTTGTTGTGTGATTGAGAGTTTAATTTCCCCTAATCGACAGGCCTTTAGGCTTTTCAGCGAGGGAGAAACGGCTATGGGAAGGAGAGTGTTCTTCCAGAAATCTGGGAGAAGAAGCCGAGTGAAGCCTGGGTGCGGCCGTGGGGAGGCCGGCAGTGCGATTGGTTATTTTGATGTCACTAACAACCGTTAGATTCATCATAAGAGATCGGTGAGCTTCAATTTCACAAGATCTAATGGTCATTTTCTCATCTCATCAAAGAGTGGACAATTAGTGTTGTACCCGATCAAGTACGTACAGATGTTTGGATCTCTAAGTACTTCATATTAATGCGTTTATCTGAAAATAAGGGACCGTCTGATACTGATCTATCGAATCAAGATACCATCATATTAAACAGAAGGCAAATCGGATATCAAATAAATATTTAATGACCACAAAAAAATATGAAAAAATCATGGAAGTTTGCTTAATTAGTGCTGGATGCTGAGTAACTAATTTTGGTCCTAACCTGTAACGGCCCGGATTTTAACAAAGGGCAATTTGAGCCGTTCGCCGCGCTTTTCAACGCAAGGCGTGAAAACAAGCAAATGAACAATACAAATTTTCATGTCACAATTAAATAATATATTTTACAACGTAACATTTTTAATAACATAAATCAATTTAAAACAGAATACAACGGAAGTCTTTTCTTATAACAAATAATAAAATCTTCATCTATGTGGCAACTCAGTAATTTCTTCCTCACCTGCGAAAAAAATGGCACAAAGGTGCGCATGAGAAACCGAGTGTTTCCCAGTACAAAAAGGAATTCCAAACGAACGTATAACAATTGAGATCAATTATCAAAGTGCATTCATCATTCAATTATAAGTCAATTTAATAAAGTCTATTAAATGTCAATTTGAAGAGTCTGTCTATTTGATAGTGCCGTATTCCTAATCCCAGTTCTTGGTTTGCCATCCCAATTCGAACACAACACAAGTCAAAGACTGATAACGAAACACACAAACTGATCAAAGATCAATCAAAAGCTAACATTGCGGGACAATCCCTCATCCAGCGTCCCAGATAATCAAAAGAGGGGGGAAAGACGGGTACCACGAATTTCTCACTACTGTGGGCATAGCCCTATAGTGGCGAACGAAGCGAATCAAATCAATTGTCACGTAATCAAACAAATGAATACCATTCTTACAAAGTTTTAAGAGTCAATGATTTAATTGGCTTCTATTTCTCACATTAAATTCCTATTATTTTTCTCTTAACTAAATAAAAATGATTTCTCAAAATTTATGCTTCATAATCATTATGCTGTTCATACATGTACATACAAAATATATAATTCCTACGACGTCTGTTTCTTAAAATAGTACTCATACTTAATTACACAAATACCCAAATTTACAATTTTATAACCAGATTTATGCATAATAATTACTCATACATAGTCCAGTAAAAAGGAAAATAATCAGTTTCGTCTCAAGTGAAATAATTGATTAATTACACATAATAAATGATCTTGTGATTCAATTAACTAAGTCTTAATCAAGAATCATATATGTTCTGAATTTAATTTTTCATGCTGAAATCCCAAACTTGATAATTAATAGGAAATCCTAATTAACCAGATAACAAGTGCCTATATCCAATTCGTATCAAAGTAAAATTTAAAAATAAATTCCCATGATGATTTCAAATTCATAAGCGTATAACCACATGAAAAGATAATAATTCTTAAATTTTAACTTAATTCTAACCATCAACAAATTCCTATATGATATCACTTTTCGGAATTTCATTTAGAAGGGTTGTAATGTCAGATAATCAAATTGAAATAAAACATTGCAAACTATATTTGATCGTTTCGACAATAGAACGATCGACTCACGAATATGAATCAATAAGCCAAAGGAGGACCACCCACCTTAATCGTCGACGACTCTCGAATCTGTCCGATCGATTACGCGCCTCGTCAAACACCATAGCCCGTCCTTACCGCACGTGCACGACTTGAACTGACCCGAGTTCTTGTTTCCTTCCTTCTCCCAACCTCATGTGCAAGACCCACAATAACCCAACATCCACATCTTCTCTCCGTTTCTCTCTGGTTGTGTACTAGTAAGGGCGCAAGGGGGGGTGATTTGTGCGATGGAGAGGAATAATGAGTCTAAGGGTTCTATACAAACCTCTTAGGATCACAGCCCACGCGATCTGACCCCCTTCTCATTCCTAACAACCTACAACAATTACCGGCCTTAGCGACTATCGCGGATCCATTCTCAGAGGTGGAAATAAAATCGGCAGTCTCACATCTAGCCAAGGGTAAGGCATGTGGCCCGGATGGTTTTCCGTCAGAATTCTTTCAAACTTATTGGGAGATCATCAAGCATGACTTGATAGAGATCCTTCATGACTTTTATCTTAATAAGATTGACCTGTGGCGAATTAATCATGCACACATAACTTTACTCTCGAAGAAAGAAGGGGCAGCAAGAATTGAGGATTTCCGCCCCATTTAGTGTTCTCTCGTCAATACTAAAAATTATTTCCAAAATCTTGTCGGAATGACTTAAGCATCACGCCATCACCTTCCTGATCTTATTTCTCCTAATCAAACTGCTTTCATTCATGGTTGTCACATAACAGAAACTTTCTGCATTGCGACACAGACTCTTTGCTTTTTAGATTAGAATAAGATACCCTCAGTTTTATTGAAAGTGGATTTCAAGAAAGCTTTCGATTCACTCTCCTGGGATTATCTCTTACGCATCTTACAAGCACGTGGCTCTCCTCCTCGTCCTCCTTAAAGGTCAATGGATCCACCGGTCAGTCTTTTTTTCACCTCAGGGGATTGCGACAGGGTGACCCTCTATCGCCTATGTTGTTCAATATAGCAACTGATACTCTTCAAACGATGATAAACGACATACGACATGATCTCTTTCAGGTACCAAGAGCGGCATGGATCTCCTACAATTCGTGGATGATACTATCATCTTCAAACCCGCTCACCCCCAGAATCTAACAAAAATAATGGAAGTACTGCAAAACTTTGCTATCATGTCGGGGCTACATATCAATATTGATAAAAGCGGATTTGTTCCTATTTCTATACAACACAATCTGATACCCACGATAACTAGCTTGCTAGGTTGTCAACCCTTACAACTGCCTATTTCATACCTTGGTCTCCCAGTCACAAGGGGGCACACTTTCTCTACCGGGTCGGGCAGTCCTTATCAATTCCGTATTGCATGCGATTCCTTTATATTTTATGCAAGTATTTCTTCTGCCGCAGGGGGTTATTAATGAACTCACAACAATAATCGGACAATTCCTTTGGTGAGGACATCAATCCTTCTCTGGCGGCCGTTGCCTCATTGACTGGAAGCTGATGTGCTTGCCAAAGGAACTCGATGGGGCTGGGATAATAGATCTCAGAGTTCAAAACATAGCTCTCCTCATGCGATGGTTATGGAAGATACATACTGCCCCACACATGCCTTGGCCCGAGACACTCAAACGGCAACTACTATTGAACACAATTGATGACCTACCGCTACTACAAAACAACACTAACCACTTTCTTTCTGACCTCATCTCCATCCTCACCACGTTTAAGGCCTGCACTTCAGTTGACTCGATTGATAGCCATCCGACATGGACCCCGGCCGCAAACGGAATATACTCCTCCTCTTCGGCATACTCATTCATGGTTCACCCGGGCATGCTACAATGTTTTCCACACATTCCTTGGAAGCTCCCGCTGCCCCCAAAAATTAAATACTTCCTATGGCTACTAATTAAAGACCGACATCTCACGAGTGCTAATTTACAGAGACGCAACTGGCCTCACGGCGACTCTTGCGTATTCTGCAAAGCTCAACTTCTCGAAACGGCGGATCACCTCTTCTTTAATTGTCCCCTTTCACTTACGCTATGGGGTGACTTAATCCCCACACTGCACATGCTACCAACCTCAGTTCAAGATATCCCGGCGTTCATTCACACGTACTCCGCTCAATTGTTGAAGTACTGTAAGAAGACATGACAAACTACACACTAAACGTCAACAAACTTATGTATTCCATCAAAATCAAACCTTAGTGATGCACTCAAAATATGTTTAAATAGTGTTTGTGCTAAATTTTGTAAATTTTTTACATCTAATGGTGGATTAAATTAACTCAAAAAACATACACCATTAAATTGGAAATGAAATGATCAACGGTAGATCGAAAATATCCATAGACAATATTTTCAGAAAATGATCATGAACCTATGGACAATAATACACATGTCACGGATTAACAAATAATTACATGTAGGCATCCAATTAGCATTAAATGATCTCAAGGTACTTCTTAAAAAAAGATTTTCTGATTGTTCATTTTACGTACATATATATTAACATATGGTAATTAAACCAACTGAACTAGACATAACAGTGTAAAAAAATGCGTTGCATAATTACCAATTATAAATAATAATTAACATGATAATAAAAAAATCAACTCGTACATTGTATATAAATTTTTTTGAAAAAAAATTTACTTTTTACTTTTTTCTCAATTTTCCTTCATACAAATCAAAAGGCATTATTTATTGTTAAGTTTTTAATATTTTTATTAATGTTATCATATTAAACTGATTAATTGCAATTCATTTGCTTGAATTAAAATTTCATCAAAGTTTAAGTTCTAAAATTTTAATACGGAATTTCGTTATAAAGTAAGAATTGGCGCCAGTGCAAAAAACTTTGTCATATCAACAAATTCCAGAAATTCCAGCATTGCTTATTTTCCTTTTATTTGGTGCCAAGTTGAAATAGAGGAGCCCACTATTTCCCGTTGTTGGACGGTTCTCTTTGATTTGGTCTTGCAGGGAAATGTTGCAAGTGGGCAAACATAATGTTAAAAAAAAAAAAAAAATCACGGTTCACTTTGTAGTGGTCGCATCTTAATAAAAGTCCAAACTAAAAGTTTTTAAGATCGTGACATATACATGAAAACAATTGCTTTAGACAAGTTGATTCATATTTTGCATCTACCAGGCTGATGCATACGAACATACAATATTTGCATCCGCTAAGCTGACTCCAATAAAAACTATCTGCATCTGCTCGGCCAATTAATGCATATACATAGCTAACAATTGCATCAGCTAAGCCGATTTATATAGGATCTTTCTGCATCCGCCAAGCCAATGTAAAATATCTTTGCATCAGTCAGGCTGATGCCAAAAAATAAGGCGGATGCGAATATTTTTGATGGCCAATGTCAATACCAAAAGTCAGTGCTAAAAATGGTTGACCGATGCAAATGCTAAAAATGGTTAGCCGATCCAAAGATGGGTACCAGTGTGACTGTAAGTGCTAAAAAAATGGGTATCGAGTTGTTAATTAGCACAAGTTAGTTAATGTTGATATATTAAAATAAATTGTAATAACGACGTCACTTCCAAACTTTGAAATTGTCAAAACTGTGTGCAACTCTAAAGTTAAAATGTCAAAACTTTGAAATTGTCAAAACTGCGTGCAAGTCTAAAATGATTACTTGCTAACATGCCCCCAAACTCCCTAACTTGCTAACATGCCCCCACAGCCCACAGCTACTTGCTAAATGCAATGTCTGCTACCATCTGATTTTAAAATAGAGACGACTATGCAACCATAGGATGTATATACATTGATAATTAATCATGGGCCTTAATTTGATTATTCCTATAGACCATTTAGACTCACTGCCCTTCATTTTTTATTCCTTTTCGTTTTTATGGTAGTAAAATATTTCACATTTTTAATCATGTTGTTCACTCGAAAGTGCACTACTTTTAAATCCCGACTAAACAACAAATCAGTCGCAATCGTACGATTAAGTTGTAGCTAGCGTAGTACGGGGTCGAATCCACAGGGACAGTTGGCAAAACCGGATTAGACTTTGTTTATCCCTAGAACTAGGGTTTGTTTACAGAAAAGTATTTTTGGTATTTTCCTAATTTAAACAACAAAGCAGTAAAAGACTAAAACGGTAAAGTAAAAGGCGTTTCTAGGACTTCGGACTAATCGTCACCTGGCCTCAGGTCACGCAACTGTACCTGTCACGCACAATTCACACAACGACTGAATTACGCTCTCACTTCTGTCAGATAGAAGTCTACCAGTCGTACGCGAGATACCAGTCGTCGCTCTCGCGTACGACTAGTGCACAACACAAGTAAATTAGTAATTATGAATTATTGGTATTAACACGTTTAGTTCTTGTATCAAACAGTATCAAGGACCAAACCTCAGCTCTCGCTTGTTGGCTTAATCCCTAACACAATTCAACAGAGGTACAGGCAGCAGCTCTCGCTTGTAAGCCCAACTTAACGGTACTGGTGCCCCAAAGTGTACCTCCCTCTCGGGTAGCGTAAGAATCAGCTCTCGCGTTTTGTCTGGTTGACCTCTCGGATATCTAACCCACTCTGAATACAATCTAGACCTGGTCACATGCGTACTAAGGCTTAAAACCTAGGGTATGGCCAATACCTACTGGTTACTTGTTCGAGCACACAACCCAAGCATAGCTACAGTTTCAATCTTACATAGTATACGGAGAACTAAAATAAAAGATAACCAAGAAACTTCATAAAAGCCAAAAACCAAATCAAGACATCATCCTAATCCTAGAAACTACGGGTTTAGCCAGACAAGGCCATAACAGCAACGAGTAAGTAAGTACAACAAACAAAACAAGTCATCGTGCGATACAAACTACACCAAACAATCACAGCAAGTAAGAAAAAAGATGAAACTGTGGTGAAGTTCGGCTCCCAGTGGTGCACGTGCGTGTCTCGCTCATTGTCTCGCCGTCTCGTTCCCGTCAAGTCCCGATCGGCTCCCTCGGCTCCCCTTGGCTTCTCTTCCAAGTAAAGCTCTCTTCCTCTCAATAGGCGGGTGGAAAGTGGTAGCAAAGATGCCAAAATCGGCGGCTCTGATCTCTCTTTTATAGCTGACAAATCCAAAGTTCTTGTCATAAATGCTCTGCTGCTGGATGAAACCCTTATGGACCGTATGGGTAGACCTTACGGACCGTAAGGTGGGTTTTAGGTCTGAATCCGTTTCAAATGCTCCATATTCTTCACTTCTTGCTCCAACTGACCTGAAACAACCAAACACAGAGCAGTATCTGGAAAACACTAGAAAATGCATGTAAATGAGTGCATATGCCAATGAATTGAATTAAATCTGTAGGTGTTTTCCTAATTAAAAATGTATATTTTTGGGTGCAATCAAAATGTTATAGATTGTATAATTTACATGCCAAAATAAATTAGAAATGATATTGAAAAAAATACTTTTTGTAAAATAAATATTTAGTTTATGCTTTACATTTTCCTATGTTGTATATATTTTATATGGAAAAAAAAAATATATATGTCTAAAGTTTAAAATGGGAGTCATATTATTATGTAAAGTTGGCTGGAAAAGCCAACATAATGAATAAATTTGGATAAACGTCAAATTTCAATGATTGATAATGGATAAATGAAAGTTTAGTGATCAATTACGAATCAAGAGTAAGTTCAATGGCCATTATTTTGGTAACAACTATATACGGTACGTATCTGCGTATCAGCTCCAATATACATAAACTTTAATCTAATCTCTAATCTCATATTAAAAACTAAGAGTAAACCAACCTTAATTACTTTGAGAAGATGCAACGAAGAGGCCAATTTGGGATCTCAAAAAAAGTCTTCACAACTCACAACTAGAGCTACAGATCCTCTTCAAAGTTCAAAGTTCAAACATCTCTAATTCCAACAATATACAAATCAAGAAACAGTAAGTATTACTGTGTTCTTAACTACTTGATGTTAAAAGAGAAATTAAATGGCAACTCCAATTAGGGCTGAAAATGAAGGCAAAATTTCAAGGAGGACACAGTTTGTAATTATCATTTGCTCAGCAATTATTCTGCTCATCTTCTACCTCTGGATTGTCCCCTTGAACTCTTCTTCTATAGTTTGGCTTCAGGGGGTGAATTTTTCCCTAAATCAAGGTATGTTGCTATTAGTTTGAACTTCGAAAATATTAGTTACATCATGGTGCTTGCAAGGACATGTATGGTACCAAGTTCATTAATTTTGTGATTTGTGCCATCCTTTGTTTCAAGTTTTCAGATTTAGTGCCAGAATTGGAACAGTAATTCTCTGTATCAATAAATCACAATAGTAACTGGTGGTATATACTAGGTAGAGGTGGCAAATCGGGCGGGCGGGTCGGATTCGGGTTTGGGTCGGGCGGGTCGAGTCACTTTGACCTTTTAGAATATCTCAAGTTGGGTTGGGTCGGGCCAATTTTAATATCAATTTTTTTTTGGATCGTATGTTGATTTGAATTGGATTGTATGCTATTTTATCTCGGGCCGGGTCGGTTTCGGGTCGGATCGGTTGACTTTCTAGAAAATGCCAGATTGGGTCAGGTTCGGCCACCTCTAATACTGGATAATAATACAAATATGTAACATAGACTTATCGAGTTGAGCTACGGCACTATTAATAGTACAAATTGTGCCGTGCTATATTAACTCATATCTCCAATTTCAAAATAAAAGTAGTCGAACTAAACCGCTCATTATGAACTTTATATACAAGTTTACTTCTAAACCAAATTTTTATATTTTTTAAAATTTTTTTACTATTTTCTAAGATACTTTGAAATGTCACTTGCTTATCCATATCATCATGTTGATATAATTAGTGCATTTACATAATTGATATGATATCAGAACTGTGTGCAATTAATTTATCATTAGTTCATAACTAAACTGAAAACTCTAAATAACAGAATAAGCATGCATCTAACTCTATTGTAATTGGAAAATTATCAAATTGTCCAGGATTAAGGGGTTCAGAAGAAAAGCAACAACCAACAGATGACAAACTACTGGATGGCCTACTTTCTCCTAATTTCGATGAACAATCTTGCCAGAGCCGATACCGATCTTCAGCACACCGCAAACCTTCGCAACACAGACCATCAGCATACCTAGTATCAGTTCTAAGAAATTATGAAGCGCTCCACAAGCGATGCGGTCCAAATTCACAATTATACCGCAAGTCAATATCCCGACTCAAGTCGGGCCACAGCATGAGTTCTATGGAGTGCAACTACTTGGTATGGTCGCCATACCACGGTTTAGGCAACCGAATGTTGACTATCGCATCGGCATTTCTATATGCGCTTCTGACAAAACGGGTTCTGTTACTGCATGTTACCGATGATATGGTTGACCTTTTCTGTGAGCCATTTCCCGGTACTACTTGGGTTCTCCCTTCTGATTTTCCTATAAAGGACTTGGAGAAATTAAATGTAAGCTCTGAACAATCATATGGTAACTACCTAAAGAACAATAGCATAAGAACCGATATAGAGGTTATGTCGGAATCCCTTCCGGCTTATGTTTACCTACATTTGGAGCATGACTATGAACACTTGGACAGGCTATTTTTCTGTGATAACGACCAACAAGTTCTTGCAAAGGTAAATTGGCTTTTGATCAAATCAGACATGTATTTCGTGCCTTGCTTGTTTTTCCTTTCGCAATTCGAAGATGAGCTGAGATCGATGTTTCCCGAAAGGGAGACGATTTTTCACCACTTGTCGCGCTATCTCTTCCACCCGAGCAATTCAGTTTGGGGAATGATCATGAGATATTACAGTTCATACATGACAAACGCCGATGAAAAAATAGGCATTCAAGTTAGAACATTCTGGTATCTGCCTATTTCCGTCGAAAATTTAACAAATCAGGTCATTGCATGCGCTTGGCGAGAAAATATTCTTCCAAGCATCAACGAAAGGATAACTCTAGACGACATGAGACGAGGAAGAACGAAAGCTGTTCTGGTCACTTCACTAAACTCTGAGCATTACGAGAAAATGATGTCGCTATACTACGAGCACGCCACAAGCACAGGAGATAGGATTAGGTTTTCACAGCCCAGCCATGAAAAGGAACAACAAACAGAGAAACAAAGACACAACCAAAAGGCACTAACCGACATTTTCCTGTTGAGTTACTGCGATGTGATGGTGACTACTGCTCGGTCGACTTTTGGATACATAGCACAGGGCGTTGCCGGTTTGAAGCAGTGGATCTTGCTAAGCCCAGAGAACGAAAAGGCACCCGACCCCCCATGTCGCAGAGCCATGTCGATGGAGCCGTGCTTTCATTATCCTCCTTCACATGATTGCAAGGCTAACAAAAGTGTCGATTTCGAGGCAGTTTCAAGGCATGTTAAGCATTGTGAGGATATTGAGAGTGGTATAAAGTTAGTTGGTGATGCATACTGAAAAACAAACTAGAACAGTTTGAAATTTTAGCATACAATTAAATCCTGGCCTTTCATTTGAACTCCCAAAACAACCTATACGATTCTGTTATTTAATTTCTATTTTACAATCATATTCAAGAAAAAAAGTTCATGAAATTACGCATGTAATTGGATCGATAAATTAAGTAGCAACTGTTTGTTTTAATTTTACGTGTCTAAAAATTGGGCTATTACCACAAAACTATTTCAACAAATGACCACTTAGTGGTAATAACACAAATTATTACAACAAATAAAGAGATTGATGAATTAAGCAAATTTATCTAAACAAAATAATTTTTAGTATTAAAATTTGCAATTACAACAAATTATTAGTAGTAATAGAAGTTTTGCTAACAAATTATATTGTTGATAATAAAATTTTCGTTGTATTATCAATCAAATATGTCAAAAGTAATTTGTTGCAATAGTTTAGCTCAATTAACAAAACAATTTGTTGCCAAAGCCCAATAATTAAATAAAATAATTTGTTGTAATATCTCAACACAACATGACAAAAGAAAATTGTGGTAATAGCCGTGCCAATTTTAGCTGCTACCGTTCTATGATGCCAACTAAGTTATGGAAAGTAAAATTGGGTTTTAACATTTCGGTCTTTATGTTCATCCCGGTCCATGAGGTCATTGAGAACGAGACTTGACTTGTTGGACAGATCACCTCTGCGTCACTGTTCACCCCTGCCTTCCGAGACATTGATCGTGCCTCCTACTCCGATGTGACCTCACTGCCCGCTCGGACGTGACTTCGCCACCTTCCAACGTCGATCGTGCCGCCTGCTCCGACGTCGATCGTGCCACCGCTCGTCTCACCAATCGAGCGCCACCACTCCTAAAATTTTAGGGAGTATCAGATTCTTTGTCTTTCTGTAGCTATATATCCCCAAGGTCGTCTTCGTATCTCAATTCGTCTTCATCTAAAATTATGAGTTAAAAAATATGAAGTCATACGACAGAAGCCAACTTAACAAAAAAGATTTTACAAAAATTTAATATCTGAAAAGAAAATTGGATCAATGTCAAATATATCTCTATATAAATTTGTGATCTAAATAATTAACATTTATTTCTATCACATTTTTTCATAAAACCAGTCATATCTAGTGTAATTGTATATCACCTGCTTGGTGGTAAAATGAAATAAGTGCAGCACTTATGGATAAAAATGCTGACATCTTGTTGGTATTATTGTCTTGATTTCCTCCAATATTTTACTTTTTATATTATATAATCTCAACTATGGAGAATTGTTGAAAAAAGTACAATGGATACTACATAGGTATGCAAAATAACTAGAATTGTTACAAGGTGTATTACTTACAATGTGTATTATTTATATAAGCACATCATATTAATAAGATGAAAATATATAGTTTGGAAGTTAAATCACATACTCTGAGTTCTGCTCGTCACCCAACATCAAAATCTCATGCCCCAAACTAATTAACAAATGCAAGGCCAACTATGATTTCGTGAATAAGCGTAGTCAAATTTTCAATTATTGTTAATTAGGGATTTATACCCAAGTTCTCAAAATTTGTTAACAAACGTCTTATAAGGATTGACCGTTCTGTACGTGTTGGCGTGCTGCATTTTTATTTCTTTTATTTTGCAGTTGCTGAAAGCTCTGGTTTGACTGAAGATCTAATTAATTTAAGGAGTTTCAATAATTTAATTGGTAAAAAGATTTATATTTTTTTATTAAATCAGTGGAG
The DNA here is from genome assembly GCA_030179965.1 of Cyperus esculentus. Taxonomy (NCBI): domain Eukaryota; kingdom Viridiplantae; phylum Streptophyta; class Magnoliopsida; order Poales; family Cyperaceae; genus Cyperus; species Cyperus esculentus. The sequence continues at coordinate 3,176,811 of JASGLE010000035.1, read as the reverse complement.
AGATGTTAAACAATATTATCTCATAAATTAAACGGATGCGTACCAACAAAAAGTGAGCAGTTTAATTTCTTCCAACAATTTGGTGGAAGACTTATTCTTCCGGAAGAAAGTCCAACAGTCCAACAGTTATATATTAATATTAGTACTGTTCAGTAGGGTATAATTAAGCATCCACACAAAGGAACTAGAACATGCACTGCAATGTAATAACTAGGACATTCTTTCGGCCCAATTAAATCCTGGCCTTTAATTTCAATTGAACTCCCTAAACAACCTATACGATTCTGTTATTTAGTTTCTATTTTACATTCATATTCAAGAAAAAAAGTTCATGAAATTACGAATGTAATCGAATCGCTAAATTAAGTTACAATTATTTGTTTTAATTTTACTTATCTAAATATATGAAAGTAAATAACAAATTTTGTAAATGTGCGCAAAAATAAGTAAATACATTAGATGCTTGAACAATACTAATTTATAACCTACTCATCCAAGATATCTAACTTATCTAACTTGAACATTAATTTAAATTTAAAACTTCATCTAAACTATCTTGAGATTTACAACTATGTATTTCAACATATGAAACTTAATACAAAACATAATCTACAATTTTATAATGTTTAGAAACTTTTCCGTTGACTCTGATACTAATTAAAACATATTCTGCATATGTGCGGTCTTGCTATACCCAGCAACAGAGATTAAATAATAACAATTTTTAGCTACCAAAACCTGTCAATTGCTACATTAGTGTCGCTCGATCCATGGTAATTGTCCCTCTCGCTAATAAATCTGGTAGGTCATGTAACGGTTTTTCTTGTGTTTTCTTTGCTCTCAGTCACCAACTCTCTTGAACTCTTCATAAAAATTAGAAAATAAATCCATTGATAGTCATTTAAGAACCATCAATATAAGAATTAAAACCATGGAGGAAGGTACAGATATCTACAAGAGCTTCAATTGTCAGAACAAGTGATTGAACAATATGGTTTATCAAAAAGGAGGATTAAGATTGATGCAAGTAATTGTCGAAAATAATGTATTTCTCCCGTTGTGAGGTCGTCTTCAACCAAATGAATGACAGTTCAAAATGGCAATGATATGTTCTTCCATCGTTGTTATGATGATTTCCTCCAATATTTAATTTCATATAGAATTTTTATATATTTATATAGCATGCAGTAGGCATCTGAGAAGATAATGTTACTTACTACACAAAACCTATGAAACTTTTGGAGTGCTGATAAAAAAGCGATATATAGACATACATCACAACAATGAGGTGACCAATATTATGTTAGTTTGGTCACGAAAATTATGCTCCAGATTATGCATATATAGTTGGAAGTTCATGCAAAGTAAATTTTATTTGGCATGAGGTATTGATCAACTGAATTACATGATTAGTTAGTTAGTTAGTTTTTTTTAAAAAAAAAAAAAAACAAGGCAAAATGCCCATTCGTTGATTAGTTAGTATATAATTAATTGATTATTAAGATAATAATTTATGCAGAAGAAGGAAAATACACAAAGCAAGTGATGCTTGATGAACATGGTAAATTTAGAAATTAGTGACTCCAAGTCCAAGGCGATGGAAAACGAAACTTCAGCCATGTGATCTTTATTCCCTTATATTACAGATAATAATTAGAATCACTGCTAGTTAATTACCGTCAGATCGAAAATAAGGTGGATTAATTATTTTTTTTCCCGAAATGTTTTTTTTTTTTTTTTTTTTGCCTTTTTCTGCTAAAATAATTAATGGCAACGAGTAACGGATCGAGTAAGAGAAAGTCCAATTAACAGAGATCCGCATCCGCTAGGGAGTTATAACTTATTTCCCTTCATTTTTTTTACAATTCAAAGTTAACCGAGCTTGGCCGATCCTACATGTACTTTCGTTGTGTAAGTTCTTTACAACACAAATTACAAAGAAAAATATGACATGCCAAACGTGCCATGGCAATTATTAATGGTCGTGTGAACACGTAATTTTTGTAACTAATGAACATATGATTGATTAGGTTCATATTGTTGAAAACTTTGTTAAGCTTTTGGCAAATTAATTATTACATGATTGAAATTAATATACTTGCTATATATGTTCAATAAAAATATAGTTTATATGATTGTTCGTTTGTATAACAATTATATATCTTCCCTCAACCTCCAAATCTGTAACAAGAGTAGATATATAAACTAACAAATACAATATCATAATACTTTGTGATAACTTATTGACGACAATACTAATTAATATTAATTCTTGAAAGCAACTATATATATACTTTCCATAAAATCAGAGCAAATATGTATTCAACCATTCACAAAACAATGAGCAAAAACAAAATAATAATTAAAAAAAATGTCTAACTTTTACAATTAATTAGTTCGTAATAACTTCATATGATTGATAAGAATGAAAAACAAAAGCGTGACGTACTTTTTTTTTAAATAAGAAATTAAGATGGTGGTCAAAGCATCTTGGCAGAGGGTGTGCTATCTTTCTTAAACACAACGAACAAAACAAGCAAGGAGAGTTGGATCAATCTTTCTTGCCTGTTCTGCTCAATCATTTATGTTCGCTGGAGAACTCGAAGCGGCAGATGAGACATGAGTTGCAGAGCTACCGGATGTAAGCTTCGTGGAATAATGGTAGCAAAAGGACTGGTGGCAGATTTATGAGTGCAAACTTGGATGCCGGGGATCAATATCGCCGGTCGCAAGTTGCAGAGCAGCCAGATAACACAACTCTACTTGCTCCTCAGTAGCCTCCTCTTCTGAACCAAGTTGCATCCATTCTAGCTCCTCATCATCCTCAGTTTCAAAATATTCAACACTGTCTCTCATCTAATTTTGAAAATTAAGAAAACATGATATATTTGTATTAATCCAGAAATTAAGACGATTTATCATTAATTATTGAATTGTTATGTAAGCGTTGAATCAATTCATTTTCCCTCAATTTTAGTGTAGAAATTTAGGAACTTTGTCTAATACAAACTGTTCACCTATTCAACCGGCCTGTTCGACGAAAAGGATTGCAGCTCATGTGAAAATTTGCGAGTCCTTTGATGTCTGCTATATTGATTTTCTCCAACATTTCATTTCATTTTTTTTTTTTTCACAGTTCTAGTTTCGTTGCTAATTAAAAAGAGTAATTTTATGGTTTCATCTTTGTTAAGGCTGAGAAATGTAGCCTATGCCAGAGTACCTGTAAGATGAGCAATGTTTGTTATAAATAGACGTGCAAAACGAAAATAGGATGAGCAGTGTTAGTTTGATCACAAAAATTTTGTTCCACATTAATTATACATAGAGAGAAGCTCAGGCCATGCACAAAAAATTTGTTTGACATGTGACAACTTAATATATAATAGATTAAAGGGATCTGATACACATAAACAAAAAAGAATACCAGAATTGTTATCATTTTATTTGTATTCAATTATTTATGTTAGATGAATTGATCGATAGTCTCATTAACTCATGTAGCATGTGGAGCTTATTTGTAATATATACAAGTATGCTGCACAAATTGAGTAGCATAATAAATATATTAATATGAATAAATATGAATACTAATCATCGATTTGGTATCTTTTAAACCCCTATAACATTTCTAATTTTTTTTTAAAAAAAAAATTTCAGCTAAAGGTTAATTGTTATTATATGCGGTAGAAAACATATATGGAATATATACCATATAATTCTAAAAATAAAAGTGGTACTAATTAAGCCCCATAATGTATATATTTCTTTCAATGAAATTATTTAAATTCTATTATTATAGTGTAAAACTTCATCGATGAAATCAGATTTGTTAAATTATTTACCCCACCTGCTGGCTGCTGCTCAAAGGAGTTCCATTTGGGTTGATTACACTTGGTTTCATATCATGTATACTGGTATGTATTGGAATGGGGAGCAATGGATATCTGGGACTTGGAAGCCCAACAATCTCTGGAAGTGGGTTTGGGCTTGGGCTTCCATTATGGTTGTGATGGGCCATAGAACCCAATGGCCCAACGACTCTCATCCTGAAGTCAACGCCCCTTTGTGTTTCAAGTACAACCTCTGTCTATAAATAAATGAATTTTGAGGAAAAGTCAAAGGTATTAGTAGAAAAGTAAAATTACTTTTATGTCCTCAATTTGTAATCATTACATAATAAATGTTCCAATTAAATAATATAGATAAAAGGGTAATCATAACATTGAAGAAACATGTGAATTCAAATAACTTTACTAGACAACTAAGAAATGTATAGAACAATAATATCGAATCGGTAAAGTTCATTTAATTGGAAACAAGTTGTAAAGATATAAATTTTCATTTAATTGTGGACGGAGGTTGTACAACCTCTGCATTGGAAGTCAACCAACTCCGAATCCCCAATTATCAAACCGATTGCTTCTCATTGTCTCCTCTTTGCTCAGATCTCAATGGTGGTGCCCTTGGCAGTAGATATTGCCATCACAGGATGGTTCACCTCCACCATCATCAGCAAGCTCATTGACAAGGGGCTCTTCTACTACAAAGCCCAGAAATCGTGGCAATCCGGCATGGAGGATGAGCTCGAACGGCTCTCTCTATCCCGGATTCAGATCATGACTCTTGTCTATGCAGCAGAGCGCGGTGATCGGAGTGTCACTGATAACCCAGCTTTGGTAGAATGGCTGGGGATGCTGCGGGATGCTGTCGAGGAAGCAGACAATGTGTTAGATGAACTGGAGTACCGGCGTCTAAAAGAGGAGGCGGCGGGTGAGGAAACGGTGAAGTGGCAGAAGAAGATCGGGAAGTTTGCGGTGCGGGCAGCTCAGCAGGATGATCTGTTGAAGAGATTGAGAGAAGTTGTGAAGACTTTTGATAAACTTGTTACTGGCCTCGGCACCTTGGCTCAGGTTGGTATCAATTCCTCCTGGCATCAAATTTGAGTTCTTCAATTTTTTTTTGTTATTGTATTGTATATTTGTATGTAAGTGTTAAATTTTGTATTCGTACCGTTTCCAAAAAAAAATTGGATAGGTTATTGTTTTGGATTGATATTTTTCATTGTTTCGGGTATCCATGAGTAAGGCTCAATAAGAAAATATGAGCAAATAATGTCCTCTAGAGGTGCCAGATTGTCGGGTCGGGTCGGATCGGGTTTGGGTTCGGGTCTGGTCAATTTGATCAAATGGAAATGTCGGTTCGGTTCAGGTCGGGTCGAGTATCGGGATGACGGCATTTTTCGGGTCGGGTCGGGTCAGGTCGGGTTTGAGTCAGTCTGACTTTCCCTGAAACTCCAATCGGGTTCGGGTTGGGCGGGTTTTTCGAGGTGAGTCAGATTTTGTCACCTCTAGTCCTCGGTATATCCAATTTCTGAATACTGAAATCGCCTGAACTGTTTGGATTGAAGGACTGAATACTGAATGCACTTGTCTATATTTATAGATTCGGTCCATCTTTATGTCCTCAGCATATCCAATTTCTTCAGAAAACTAATTTCCTAAAAGTACAAGTTGATTCTGATAAAAACACTTCATAATTTCCTCTACTCACTAATTGCATTCCTCCTTTTGCTCTATCCGTACACCTTAAGCTAGCACTGGTTGTGGTTTTTCAGAGGCTGCCAGTGATAATATTTCTTACTATATAATTGAAGTTGTTCTACAAATCAATTTTTTTTGCACAAAACCTGGAGACATAGAGAGACATTTTAAGCCAAAGGGCATTTTTGAAATGTTTTCAGCAAACGTGGATTCTCTGAGTCTAGGATCCCTTCAAAGGTGTTGCCAGAAAAAAAAAAAAGTTTATTTCTACGAACATTTTTACATACATTTTCTATTATAAAACAACGTTTAAATTAACATCAATTTACAGGATTTCAGTATTTTTATTTGGGGCTTTAACTTGGATTCCTTCAAAGGTGTTCTATATGATTTAATATAGATTTGCATATATCTTTCAATCTTCTTACTCCCGTTGACATCTGGTATTCAATTGTCTAAAACAAGATGGACAGTCGATCTTTTATCAGTCTCAAACTGTATCACAACATTGAAGAAACGCACACAGGGTCTTCACAAAATTGATTTTATTTTGTTCATACATCACAGACCCTTCTTTAATTGTATAATGCAGAATGGTTCAGTACTGTGTCTTGAAAATTGTATTAATCTTCCTAGCTTTCTTTCTTGACTGAATGGATTTTATTTTCAGGTCCTTAGCGCATTGAATGGGCGTGCTAAGACAGAGTTGAGAGAACATAAGGGCCGGGAAACTGCATCCTTGCCAGAAGATGAGCTGATTGGTAGGGACAATGAAAAAAAGATGATTGTAGATTGGTTTAAAAGCTCCAACACAAAGAATATTTCTGTATTTTCCCTTGTTGGGGTTGGTGGCGTTGGTAAGACAGCTCTTGCACAGCACCTGTTTGACCATCAAGAGCTTAAAGGGTATTCTAAGATTTGGCTTGTGTATCTAATACTTTCGATAAAAAGGTTATAACGCAGAATATGCTGGAGTCATTATTAAAAAATAAGCAAGAGTTTGACACTCTCGATGCTGCTCAAAGGACTTTGAAAGATAAGTTATTGGGCAAGAAATTTTTCCTTGTGCTTGATGATGTCTGGAATGACTCCGAGGGAGAATGGAAGAAATTGATGGCCCCTTTGAGATATGGCTCTGAGGGAAGCAAGATCCTCTTGACTATAAGAATGGAGTCGGTAGCAAATATTATTTCCAAAGTGGTTGGGGAATCTACAATGCTTGAATTAAATGGTTTAGAAGAGGGAGAAAATTTGAAACTCTTTGAGAAGTATGCCTTTGCTGGTGTTGATGACCCAGATGATTTTGTGAGGTTGCGGTCCATAGGTAAGGAGATAGTTAAGAAACTATGGGGCATTCCTCTTTCTACAAAGATCATTGGTGGGATGTTGAATGATACGATGGAGGACGAGTACTGGTTGAAAGTTTTAGAACATGGAGCATTGGACTCGTACAAAGAGACTGATAGCCTATTGCCAGTTCTACAGTTGAGCTACGAGCACCTCTCAAATGAGTTAAAACCTTGCTTTAGGTACTGTAGCATATTCCCCCAAGATCATGAATTTAGTAGGGATTCAATGGTACATGCATGGATCTCTGTTGGCCTAATTCCTGGGGATGAGAAGAGACAGGAGGACTTAGGAAGTGAATTCTTTAGAACACTTGTCCGAAAATCCTTCTTTAACCCAAAGGAATCATACTACATTATGCATGATCTGCTACATGAGCTAGCACAAAATCTTTCTAAAACTGAATGCTTAAGAGTTGTCAGTAACAATCCGAATGAAATTGAAATTCCACCAAGCATCCGTCATTTGTCCTTGAGAACAAGTAAATATGCTTGTGCTTGATAAACTTCCAAAGCTCACGTACCTGAGAACTCTTTTGTTAGTCTGTGATATTGAGGATGCTGGGTTAGGGGGTGTCCTTGATTCTGCTTTGAAAGGGTTGAAAACTTTGCGATGCTTAGAAATTTCATCAAAATGGCTTCGTGATTTTCCAACATCTATAGGGGATCTTATCCACCTTCGCTATTTGTGCATAACAAGAACTAGCATACCTAGTTTGTCTCCATGTGTGTGCAAGCTATATTATTTGCAAATCCTAGTGTTCTCATTCAATTCCAACTTTGACCCCTCAGCTCGGAGCATTCCAACTGACATCGGCAATCTTTCAAAACTAAAGAGGCTACAGCTTCCCTCAAATGGTATTTCAAACATACCATACATAGGGAAACTGACTTCTCTTCAACAATTAAATAGATATAGGGTAAGAGGTGAAGCGGGACATGGGATAAGCGAGATGGAAATGATGTCAGAGCTTCGTGAGTTGACGATCACTAATCTGGAGAATGTGAGAAGCACAGATGAAGCTTCTAAAGCCCAGCTAAACTTGAAGCAACATTTACGTAGTATTGCACTGATGTGGGGTGAATTTGGGAATATAGAAGGCATGAATGAGTTGGACAGGGAAGTTGCCAATTGCCTCAAGCCGCATGTTAACCTGACAAGTCTGATATTATCTGGTTACAGGGCCACAAACCCCCCTGATTGGTTCAGACATAGAATTCTTCCCAATTTAACTACAATCTACTTGGCCCATTGCAGCAGCTTAAGGGTTCTGCCTCCTTTTGGGGTGCTGCCGTTCCTTAAGTTTCTCATCCTAGAAGAAATAGGGGTGAGAGAAATTGGCTTGGAGTTTTATGGGTTTAGCCGGTTTGGCGACAGTTTTCCAGCTCTAGAAAAGCTTGAGCTAATGCGCATGGTTCAGTTGGAGGAGTGGAGGGAAAATATTCAAAGTGAAAAGTGGTTCCCACGTCTGAAAAGACTGGTAATACTTGACTGTCCTTGCCTGAAGAAATTGCCACCTATCCCACCAAATTTGAAAGAGCTAGAATTGAATTCTTTAAATATAGTAGCATTTCCCGGATTTAAACAGCATATTGAGGGAAACAGCACCAATCAAGGCCCATGGCCTCTCTCCTCGTTGCTAATTTTTGGATGCTCAAAACTAACCTCCCTGTGTTCTGGATTTTTCTTGCATCCGGAACAACTTGCATCTCTAGAGGAACTGGCAATCTGGAGCTGTGCTGAATTAGTTAAGTTGCCATCCAAAGGCTTCAGAGAGCTCGTTAGTCTGAAATCACTTCGGATTGATGGATGCAGCAGACTCTTTTTGCTGCCTATGTTGCTACCAAAGAACTTCTTCCCTCCATCTGTTCAACGGCTCATGCTGAGCACTTGTGGTGATCTTGTGGCATCTTTACCTCATCTCCTATCTAGCCTTTCTTTGGTTACTCTTTTAAAGCTGGAGAGTTGTGATAATCTTATAACATTGCCCTCTGCAAGTGCCCTGGAGGGTTTAAAATCACTGAAGGATCTCGAGATACGAAATTGCCGGCGACTGAAATCACTTGGTGGTTTAGAGGCCATTCTATCCTTGAAGAATATGATGATCAGATCATGCCCAATGCTTGCAATAGAACTACTATCAAATTCAACTGAAGTGTTTCCAGAAAATAGAATATCATTGGCACTTGACAAACTTGACATAGACCATCCAGGGCTTCTAAATGTAGTACCACTAAGAAACCTACACTTGACGAAGTCGTTGGAGATAAGGGGTTCCCATAGCATGACAGAACTACCAGAGGATCATTACCTGATTCTCTGGTTACTCCGAAATGGCGTGTCCCTTGATTCTCTGGTTCTATCTGGGTTAACTATGAAATTAGTAGAATCATTACCTGGTAACTTGAAAAATCTGCAGGAGTTGAGGATTCTGGTGCTGTATAATGCATTCAAGTTGTTGAGCCTCCCTGAGTTGCCGAGATCATTGGAAATTCTAGAGATTTATAATTGCAGTGAGGAACTTGCTGCAAGATTGAAGGAGGGTGGCCAAGATTATGATAAAGTCTGGGACATCGATGTGGCTGTTTTCGGAGTCATGAGTCAATCAACAATTGCTGGGTTAGGTTAATAGTATTGCATTTAAATCTCCTAATTTGTTTTTTTCCCTTACAGTAAAATTCGATGTAATTTTCTACAGGAACATTTTCTTTTCTTTCTCTTGATTCATTCCGCGTCTATTTGTCCACCCATTGTACGATTGATTAGCTACTAAGTACAAAATATAATCATGAGAATGAGAATGAGAGGATCGACTTCTTTTGTCCACCTTTATATATGTTCCGCCAGATATATATAAGCAACCAAATTCTACCTTTTTTGTCAATATCAGAATAGACAAGGCATTTAGTTAGTTGTGCAACTGCACTGCAAATAATCAACTTGTCTATGATAATGGTAACAATAGGGACCGATTTTTAAGGCCAGCATTAGATGCACTACCAAACTTATTTAGCCTCTCTTTTTTTATTTTGGGTAAATTTTATGGAGGTCCAATTTCACCTCAAATCTATATTTGGTCACTAAACTTTGGTGTTTGCCCATATATATTTGATCACTCCGTTAGTTTTTCTATCCAACTTTATTGAATAACCAATATAACCTCAATTTTTTAATTAATAAATGTAATTGTTTATATAAATTTGAAAATATACGAATGTAATGTAATACACATATCATCAGTTTTCATTTAATTTTAGTAACAATAAAAGATTAATTAATTAATTATTCTAATAATTCTTCCTTATTTGCTCACATGAATATTTACCATTTCTCAGAGATAACACGTAAGCAAAACATGGATAATTTTAATTTTTATTAATTATAAAGAAATAAGATTATAATTTGTGTCTTAGATTCAAATATATAAAGATTTACATAAAAAAATACATGTTAACCTTGAAAATTTGAGTCATATTGGTCATTCGGTTAACTTTGAGAGTGATTAGTTGGTGATGCAGACTGAAAACCAAACTAGAAGGGTGTGTTTGGCAACCAAAAATTGGAATAGAATAGCAAAATAATAGCTATTCCATGTGCCAAACAGAAAATAGCTATTTGAATAGCTCTAAAAATATTTATCACAATACTATTCCAATTGTCATTTGCCAAACAATATTTCTACTATCCGAATAGCTCTAAACATCACTATTCTTTTTACTCTTCCAACAATCACTAATCCATTTTTACTAATCGGATACCACTATTCTATTGCTATTCCTTGATTTGCCAAACGGGCCCGAAAAGTTTGAAATATAAGCATATATACACAAAGAAACTAGAACATGCACTGCGCAATGTGATCAGAAATTTATAGCATATATACACAAAGAAACTAGAACATGCACTGCAATGTGATAAGTAGGACATTTTTTTTGGGGCCAATTAAATCCTGTCCTTTCAATTGAACACCCTAAACAACCTATACGATTCTGTTATTTAATTTCTATTTTACATTTGTATTCAAGAAAAAAAGTTCATGACATTACCCATGTAATCGGACCGTTAAATTATGTTACAATTATTTGTTTCAATTTTACATGTCTAAATATATAAAAAACAAATTTTGTAAATGTTGGCAAAAATAAGTAAATACATCAGATGCTTGAAAATTTAATCTTAATTTATATATACTGTTTTAAAATTTATAATTATTACTTCAAGTCTTCAACATATGCAATTTAATACAAAACAAAATCTACAACTTTATAATGTTTAGAAACATTTTTGTTAACTCCGATACTAATTAAAACATATTCACCATATGTGCAGTCCTGCTATACCAACAGCAGAGATTAAATAATAACAAATTTTAGCTGCCAGCTCCACTCAGTTCTCATAATACCACTGCTCTAAGTAAATGCCCAAACAGCTACTAAACCTGGCAGCTGTAACGGTGTTTCTTGTGTTTCCTTTACTCTCAGTCACCCAGTGTCTTGATAAAAATTAGAAATTAAATTCATTAATAATCATTTGAGAATCATCATATAAGAATTATAACCATGGTGGAAGGTATATCAAAAGGAGTTTCATCTTGGCAGAAGAAGTACGTGATAATGGTTTATCAAAAAGGAGTATTAAGGTTGATGCAGGTAATTGTCTCAAATAATGTATTTCTCCTGTTGCGAGGTCGTCTTCAACCAGATGAACGACGGTTCAAAATGGCTATGATATGTTCTTCCATCGTTGTTACGATGATTTCCTCCAATATTTCTATATATTTATATAGCATGAAGTAGGCATCTGGGAAGATTATGTTGCTTATTACACAAAACTTATGAAACTTTTGGAATGCTGGTAAAAAAAACCATATATATAAATATAGACATACACCACAACAATGAGATGACCAATATTATGTTAGTTTGGTCACAAAAATTATGCTCCAGAGTATACACATATAGTTGGAAGTTCATGCAAAGTAAATTTTATTTGGCATGGGCTAGAGGTGTTCAACTGTATGATTAGTTAGTTAGTTTTTTTTTTTTTTTTTTTTTTTTTTTGAAAACAAGGCAAAAATTCCATTCATTGATTAGTTAGTATATAATTAATTAATTATTAAGATAATAATTTATCCAGGAGAAGGGAAATACACAAAGCGAGTGATGCTTGATTAACATGGTATTATAGAAATTAGTGAGCCATGTGATCTTTTTTCCCTTTTACAGATAATTATTAGAATCACTCCCAACCGTCAGATCGAAACTAAGGTGGATTTTATTATTTTATTTTTTTTTCTTGAAATGTTTTTTGCCTTTTTCTGCTAAAATAATATTGATGGCAACGAGTAACGGATCGAGTAAGAGAAAGTCCAAGTAACAGAGATCCGCATCCGCTATGGAGTTATAACTTATCAGTCCAGATATTCGGATACCACTAGGATACCGTCGAGATACTATGATCTTTGACCAATTCAACTAAACCTAAATATTCACCTTAACCTCCTAAATATTCAACTTAACCTCATAAATATTCAGCTTAACACATTTTACTTGACAACCAACAAAAACTCCATATAATAAAGACTTAATTGTAGCATTACACTTAACACATTTTAATTTACAGCCAATAAAAACTACTCTTAATTTAACTTGGAGTATTACACTTCTTAACTATTTAACTTATCCTCCTAAATATTCACCTTAACATCTTAAATATTCAACTTATCACATTTTTTATTGGCAGTCAACATTTAATAATATCCCGACGATATCTTTTGCGGTATCTCATGGCATTTTAACTTATTTCCCTTCATTTTTTTTTTTTTTGATTAGACCCTTCATTTTTTTCACAGTTCATAGGTAACCGAGCTTGGCCTGATTTGATGTGGACCTCACTTTGTGGATTCATCGTAAGTTTTATTTATGTGAGGAGCAATATTTAGCCGATCCTACATTGCCATGTATATAAGGCGGATCCAGTTTTGGATGCAGGGGTTCAACTTTTTTTATGGAACATAGTTTTATAATTATTAAAAAAGTTAAATATATATTTTATAATTTTGAAGGTAATTTTGTGTAAATATTTTTTAGAGTAGTTCCAATTTTATAAATTTTCTTAGAAATAAGTATACTTTCTGTATTTCCAAAACGAGAGTAAATAGACTAACAATTAAAATATCATAATACTTTGTGATAAATTATTGAAGGCGATATTAATATTAATTCCTGGAAGCAACTGTGTTTCCAAAACATCAAAGCAAATATATATTCAGCCATTCACAAAACAATGAGCACTTAATTAATTAACAAAATAAGTATAAAAAAAAATGTCTTCCACAATTTGGTTCATAATAACTTTATATGATTGATAAGAATGAAAAACATTTAAAAGCACGCCTGATGTACATTTTTTTTTAAATATGAAAGATGGAGGTCAAAGCAGCTTGGCAGAGTGTGACTGTGTGAGCTATCTTTTTTAAACACGACGAACAAAACAAGTGAGCAGCGTTCGATCAATCCTTCTTGCATGCTCTGCTCAATCATTTATGTGCGCCGGGGAACTCAAGATGGCGAATAGGACATGTGCTGCAGAGCCACCGGACGCAAGTTTCGTGGAATAAGGTTAGCAAAAGGACTGAGGGCAGATTTGTGAGTGCAAACTTGGATGTCGGGGCGCTGTCGTACAAAAAACGCATCAATATCGCCATTTGCACGCTGTACCACAGCCTGAGAAGACAACTCTACTTGCTCCTTAGTAATCTTTACTTCTAAACTAAGTTGCATCCATTCTGGTGCCTCATCATCCTCAGTCTCAAAATATTCAACATAGTCTCTCACCTAATTTTGAAAATTAATTAAGAAACCATGATATATTTGCATTAATCCAGAAAAGATGATTAATCATTAACCATTGAATTGTTATATGCAAGTATAATTAATTCAATGAATTCATTTTCCCTCAATTTTAGTGTAGAAATTTAGGAACTTTTGTCTAATATAAACTATATTGATTTTCTCCAACATTTCATTTTTATTTTTTTTTTTGTGTGGATATTTTCACAGTTATAGTTTCGTTGCCAATTGAAAAGAATAATTTTATTGTTCTATCTTTGTTAAAGCTGAGAAATGTAGTTTTTTTGCCCATAGCCAGAATATATACCTGTAACTGTAAGACGAGCAATGTTTGTTTTAAATAGACGTGCACAACAAAAATAGGATGAGCAGTGTTAATTTGATCACAAAAATTGTGTTCCACATTATACATACATAGAGAGAAGCTCAAGACCTGCACGGATAATTTGCTCCTATTTTGAACTGTTTCGTCAAAATTGTTTGTAATAATATATCTATTTTATTATTTAATTAACACAGTATGCTTATTTTATTGCTGAATTATAAATATAAATTTTTTAACCATAATTTATCATAGAATTAGTAAAAATATAGATAATTAATTTATATTATCAAAGAATGACAAAATAATATACCTATTTTAGCTCTACTTATGTATGGTAATATGAAAAATAATATAAAATTGTAGTAATTGAGCTTGTATGGAGCTCGGAGCTTGATCCGAGTTCGAGCCAGTTCGATCCGGTTTAGCTCAAGTTTGATTTAACTCCCGCTCGACTCGGTTCAAAGTTCAAATTCGATTCCATTCCATTCCATTCGATTGTTCACAATTTTTCTTGCAATCCAGATATTCGGATACCACTAGGGATACCCTCAGGGATACCATGATCTTTGACCAATTCAACTAAACCTAAATATTCACCTTAACCTCCTAAATATTCAATTTAACACATTTTGCTTGACAACCAATAAAAACTCCACGTAATAAAAACCTAATTGCAGCATTACACTTAACACATTTTGCTTTACAGCCAATAAAAACTACTCTTAATTTAACTTGCAGCATTACATTTCCTAACTATTCAACTTATCCTCCTAAATATTCACCCTAACCTCCTAAATATTCAACTCATCACATTTTTTATCGGCTCTCAACATTGATATCCAACGGTATTTTCCTTTTTCTTGGGATCACTCGTCAGATTATCGATCGCGGCCTGGAATGAATCAGGTGCTGCTGCCGTGCCGTGTTGCGAATATCACCATCCGAACGGAACGAATCACCTTTTCAGCCTCTCGTGTTTCTGTACAACAATTTACACAAAGAAGCGAATTTCTTTCGGGGTTTTTTTTTGACGGGGCGAGCGAAGCGCATTCATCGAGCATCATGTCGTCGAGCGTCGCGGATCGCGGCGGCGTCACGGAGGGGGAAGACACGGAGGAGGAGGTGCCCGAGGGATACGCCGAGATCTTCGTGGTCCGGCACGGCGAGACCTCCTGGAACGCCTCTCGCATCATCCAGGTTCTTCCAATTCCCCCCTTTGACATTTCACTTCATTTCGTCCCCAATTTCCCCGTTAACTTCCTATTCTCCTGTTTACGAATGAATAGGGGCATCTGGATTCGGAGTTGAATGAGGCCGGGAGGCAGCAGGCAGCAGCGGTAAGGTACGCTCTCGATTGTGATGTAAAAACTGCAATTAAATCTACCGCTGAATTTGTACTCTTTTTCTTTTGTTGTTTATACTTGTTTAACAGGTTGCGAGCCGGTTGTCCAAGGAGGCCAAGTTTAGTGCAATATATGCCTCCGATCTGAAACGGGCGGCCGAGACTGCGCAGATTGTCGCGAACCGATGTGGTTTGAACGAGGTAAACCATTTGGGGGTAATAATATGTAGAGTCCGGCTGCGGTGCTTCCATAAGCCGTTCAGACCAAAACACTTACGGTTTAATTTTGAAAATCTGTCGTCCGAAATTTTGCTCCAGATAGGTCATAATAATCTTGACATAACTTGTAGAATCCCAATATTTTTCATTTTATGAAAATTTTAGCTATGTTTAATGATTTTTTTAAAGATTGGTATACAAAATTGATTTGTTTTTAATTATTTAAAGAGCCATGTTTCAAAAAATCATTAAAAATAGAATAAAGTTCCTAACATGGTAAAAATTGACATCATCCAACTTAATTATGTCAAGATTATTACGAGCTATTTAGATTAAAATTTTGAACGATGGATTTTTGAATTTGGACTGTAAGCGTTTCGGTCTGAAATGCTTATGGAAGCACCGTAGCCAGACTAATATATGTGTGTCTGAGTTTTATCTATCTCCAGAGATTTTGTACCATGGATGGATTATTGTGTTATGTGTGTAAAAACAGGTTGTTCTGGATGAAGGATTGCGAGAGAGGAATTTGGGAGATCTCCAAGGGCTGACATTGGTGGATGCTCAGAAGATGAAGCCTGTTGCTTATAAAGCGTTCATATCACATAAGAGGGATCAAGAAATTCCGGTAATTTCTTCGTATGATTGGAGCTGCTATTGGCTGCTTGACTATTTTTGTCGGTTAATGTCAGTACTGTTGTTTGTGCTGTTATTATTTAGGGTGGTGGTGAGAGTCTTGATCAGCTGCACCAGCGATGTGTTTCTTCCTTTCAAAAGATAGCCCGTCAACACAGAGGTACAAAGTATAAACCTTGGAGGATGTTTATTTACATTGTCTACAGTAAATTGGTTTTACTATCAGAAATCTCTTATGAGGGCAGTTTTATTTTGTCACATAACTATATAGTTTTGTAAATTATTCACTCATTAAGTCTCCAATATTAGGAACTGGGTATACATCACCTTTAAAATATAAAAGTCAAAACTATAATTCTGTAATTTTCAGCCACTCATGTAGACCTAATATTATATATAATAATTGTCAGGTGAAAGAATAATAGTTGTTAGTCATGGCGGATTCATTAGAGAACTGCACAGAAAAGCTGCTCCAAATAGAAAACTTGAAGGCAAGATTCAGAACACTTCAGTTAATGTGGTTCTCATCTCTGCTTCTAACAACCGTTGGTTCGTCAAAAAATGGGGTGATGTTAGCCATTTACAAGGAATCGGTGCGCTAGAGAGTGGATTTGGTGGTGATAAGACATCAGGATAGTGTTAGAAATCTTAGTTTAAACTGCTATGTTATTGGGCCGCAGATGAGAAGGCTACATTGTTTCTGAGATGGTGATCTGAAATGATTTGTGTTAGCAGGTCAAAATAATTTTTCTTTAGGGATAGGGCATGCTGTATCGTACCTAAATTTTAGATTCAGCACAGACATTCCATTTATATCAACAGGTATCACATCTGTAATTTTCGGAATTACAAGGGGAAAGTAATTTACTGAATAAGTGTCTTACGGCATCAGCAGCCACATTGCTTTGGTTGTTCTCATTGGTATTGGTACATTAGAAATCTTCCAAATTTATCTGTTTGAATAGGATCTTTTCATCTCACTGCATAATTGTGAACTTTCTGCCGTTTCAGTTTTGAAACTCTTTTTACATGATGTAATTGTAAACATTTTTTACATGATAAACATATATTTATCTGTTTGTAAATAAATTAATGGGAAGTATTTCTGTAAGCCTACTCAATTAAATTTGTTTGTTGTAGAATATAAGATCCATATATTGTGTATTGTGTTTTTTAAGAATGATAACCTCAGTTGGCATATCTGAAACAAACACTACCATCAACACTACTACTTTATTCATGTGAATTATTAGGGGAACTACATTATTACTGAGCCAGAACACTACTGATACTGGTAAGACCCCCTTTTACCAGTGCATAACATGCATAGCTCTAACCTCTAGCTAATTAATATACTCAAGGCAACGGTACCACGCCCCCATTGACTGGCTGAGCAGGGAGGCCGCCTCCGGCTACGGGCCATTGAAGATTATACCGATACCAGTACCACCACTGCCACCACTACCGGTTCCGGAAACCGTGCCGCCTTGTTTACCAGTATTGCTAGAATTTCCAATGATCTCGACAACTCAGGAAGGTTCAACAACTTCTTTACATTATACAGCACCAGAATCCTCAACTCCTGGAGGCTTTTCAAGTTACCAGGTACGTAATGATTCTACTGGTCTCATAGTTGAACTAGGTAAAACCAGAGAATCAAGGGAAGCACCATTTCGCAGTAACCAGAGAATCAGATAATGATCCTCTGGTAGCTAGTTCTGTCATGCTATGGAAACCCTTTATCTCCAATGACTTCGTCAAGTGTAGGTTTCTCAGTGGTACTGCATTTAGAAGCCCCGGATGGTCTATGTCAAGCTTGTCAAGTGCCAATGACATTCGACTTTCTGGAAACACTTCAATTGAATCTGGTACGGATTCCATTGCAAGCATTGGACATGATCCTTTGAGCAGCATCGAGAGTGTCAAACTCTTGTTTTCCTTTCGTTAATGACTCCAGCATATTCTGCATAATAACCTTTTCGTCGAAAGTATTAGATACACAAGCCCAAATCTTAGAATACCCGTCAAGCTCCTGATGGTCAAACAGGTGCTGCGCAACAGTGCAAGAGCCGTCTTAATTACCGACGCCACCAAACTCCAGCAAGGGAAAACACAGACATCTTCTTTGTCTTGGAGTTTTCCAACCAATCTGCAATCATCTGTTTTTCGTTGTCCCTATAGCAATCAGCTCATCTTCTGGCAAGGAAATTGCGGTTTCCCGGCCCTTATGTTCTCTCGACTCCGTCTTTGTACGCCCGTTCAATGCGATAAGGACCTGAAAATATAATCCAGTCTGTCAAGAAAGAGTGCTAGGGAGATTAATACAGTTTTCAGGACACACTGAACCGTTCTGTGTTAGACAAAAAAGGGGTCTGTGATATATGAACAAAATAGAATGTTTTGCGGAATAAAAAAAAAAGTTGATCTGTAGACGTACTCTTTTATGAAGTGTTTTTATCAGAATCAATTTGTATGTTTAGGAAATTAGTTTTCTGAAGAAATTGGATATACCGAGGACATAAAAATGGACCAAATCTATAACTGTAGTACAAGTGCATTCAGTATACAGTCTTTGAATCCAAATAGCTTAGGCGATTTCAGTATTCAGAAATTGGATATACTGAGGACATTATTTGCTCATATATATCTTCTTATTGAGCCCTACAGTACTAATGGATGCCCTAAACAATGAAAATATCAATCCAAAACAATAACCTCTCCAATTGATTTAGAAACGGTACGAATACAAAACTTAACACTTACATACAATACAATACAATACAATACAATAAAAGAAATTCAAGTGATAATATATAACCTGAGCCAAGGTGCCGAGGCCAGCAACAATTTCATCAAGAAGTCTTCACAACTTGTCTCAATCTCTTCAACAGATCCTCCTGCTGAGCTGCCATTCTACCAAAGCTGGCTTATCAGTGACATAAGGGCACCACCATTGAGATTTGAGCAAAAAGAGAGAGAGAAGCAATCTGTTTGATGATTGGGGATTTGCAGTATTTGTTGTTTTCTGTTGATTATACTGAGTGCTCATCCTCTGTAGCGCTGCATTGTGTAGCGCAGGATGTGAACAGTTAGATCATCTCGAGATTCGAGTCAGCACAGATCTCAAGATGATCTAACGGTTCACATCCTGCGCTACACAATGCAGCGCTACAGAGGATATGAAATCGATTATACTGGACTTCAGAATTGTTTGATGATTGGAGATTTGGACGTTGACTACTCTGCTCAAGTCACCAGTCATCACTCAACACTCATCAGTCATCATCAGTTCGATTTCATATCCTAACAACAAATTGCAGCTAATCATGTGGGCCGTTGGATTGTCCCGAGATCCGAGCCTGCACGAATCTCAAGAAAATAAACATGCAGTCCATGTGGGACGTTGGATTGTCTCAAGATTCGTTCAGGCCTCAGATCACGAGGCAATCCAACGGGTCCGTGTGCTTCGCTGCATATTGCATTACTGCATAGAATCTGAAATGCAGTAGTCTCTTCAGGACCTCAGCAGGTACTCTGTACAGGCTGCACCGACTCTTTGCCAGTTCGCCGTCTTACTCTTTCTCCCCTTCGATGTCTCAGAATCTCCTCCCGCGCATAAACCCTCGTTTGAGCTTGATCCCCACCGCCAAAACATTTGATTAAGTACATGCATGTGGCGTAGTCATTCTTAAAGTGCTATGTTTATTTGTCCAGGTTTACGTTTTAGGTGCAGAGAGGTCAAAAGAGCAAATACTAGGGCAGGCAGAAGGGAACCCAAGTCTGTACTGTACATCATTTTTATAAAGCTTACAAAATACAAAATAATTCTTAAAGTGCTATTTTTATTCTTTTTATAGTTCTCTCCTTTTGAAATCTATATGATTCACCACTTTTTACATGATTGGTTGTTGATGAACTCCTAGTGAACTGAACAGAAACTTACTCCCCAATGAAGTTAATATTTCTCATTTAATTCTAGCCTTGTTGTATACTTGTATATATACCTGAGGCCTCGCTATTATTTGTTATATTAATGCACCCTTATGGTTACCATATGCCATTTCTTAGCTAGATAATTTCTATTAACTCAACGAACATCTCAGGTACTTTAAAGAATTTTGCATTTATTTTCCGATTCATTCCAAATAATGCAAAGAGAAAAGGGAAAAAGTTAAACTACAGTTAGCATTTCCTAATTCCTACACTAAACAGTCAATTGTCATCTTATCAATATCAACTTGAGAATAGATACATAGATATCAAACGTGATACCAAAATCGATACCGACTATATTTATATTCATGTTACATAGGTTTGTATTCATATTAACATATTTAGTATTCAAATTATTCGTATTATATGTAATCCACTGAGTAGTATACTAAAACCATTAATTTGAACAATGAATAGTTTTTCAATCAATATAAATATTAAACACTAATCCATTCGGATCTAACTTTGATGTCAACCTTGGTATTAAATATGAGTTGTTCCAGTATGAATTTGGTTAGTAACCTTTCATTTTGAATCGAGCGGTTCTTATCAAATATTTCTCAGTAATTGTAACTAAAAGACATACTGCGACCATCCGATTTTAAAAAAATAAATAGCCTATATTTTATCCGATTCACGGCAGAACTAGCCATTAAAATATATAACATTTTCCCATCAGTATATACCAGTAGAGAGCCCAAATCTCAAAGCCGTCTCCATTGGGCCATATCTCGGCCCAAAACTCCCAATATCTTCAGTTCTGTCTCAGTTGGGCCATACATATCTCGGCCCAAAACTCCCCATCTTCATTTCCTCAGTATTAGAGGTGGCAAATCAGGTGAGCGGGTCGGGTTCAGATTCGGGTCGAGTCAGTTTGACCTTCTAGAATATTTCGGGTCAGGTCAGGTCGGGTGATGGGCGGGTCAGGTCAGGTCAATTTTAATATCTAATTTTTTTTATCGTATGTTGATTTGAGTTGGATTGAATGCTATTTGATCTCGGGTCGGGTCGGGTTCGGATCAGGTCGGGTCGAGTCGGGTCAGTTTGACTATCTGAAAAGTTCCGGGTCGGGTCGGGTTCGAGTCGGGTCGGGTCGGTTCTGCCACCTCTACAGTCAGTACCAGTAATCCTCACTCATTCTCCATAAACCCTTCGCGGCTTCGCGTCCACCACCACCGACGGAGATGGCGACGGAGATGGCGACGGAGATGGACCCATCTCTCCTCCTCCTCCTCTCCAATCTCCTCCAACTCCACCAAACCCTAACCCTAGACTCCTCCTCCTCCTCCTCCTTCTCCGCCTCCGCGCTCTCCTCCCCCTCCCCCTTCCCCCTCCTCCTCTTCGCCTTCGCCTCCGCTCTCACCTCCACTCTCCTCTCCCCTTCCCCATCCTCCCCATCCTTCCCCATCCCGCGCTCCCTCTCCTCCGACCCCATCCTCTCCTCTCTAAACCCCGCCGCCTTCCGCTCGTTATTCGGCGTCTCCCACTCCCTCTTCCACTCCCTCCTCTCCTCCCTCCACTCCCACTCCCCCTCCTTCCCCCTCCCCCCCGACCGCGCCCTCTCCATCGCCCTCTCCCGCCTCGCACGCGGCGCATCGTCCCGGGAGATCGCACGATCAACCTCCCTCCCCCCGCCCCTTGTCTCCCGCTGCACGCACTCGGTCACCCGGATCCTCGCCACGACTCTCTACTCTCAGTTCGTCAAACCCTTGCCCAATTCTTCTTCCTCTTCCTCGCAGCATACTGTGTTGCCTAATCTGGTCGGATCGATCGTCTCCTCGCCGGTGAGGCTGCGGCTTTCTGATCCGGACGAGAGCCTGCTGTCGCCGAACCGTCCCTTCCCGGCTGTTCTCCTGCAGGCCGTGGCGGACCACCGCCGGATCTTTGTTGACGCGTGCGTGCTCGCGCCAGGATCCGTTGACCCCGCGTCGCATCTGCGTGAGAGCAGCCTGTACAAGCGTGCGTCGTCCGGAAAGATACTGAATGAGCCCGTGTTAACGTTAGATGGGCAGAAGTTACACCCTTACCTTGCCGGTGATGCATCGTTCCCGCTGCTACCATTTATCTTTACCCCTTTCTCTTCCTCGTCTTCTGCTTCATCGTCTGCTTCAAATCCAGCCTGCGAGGCATTCGATAATGCTCTCGCAAAGTATCGGGCGGCATCCATTGAGCCCGCTATTTCGCTCCTGAAAGGCCGGTGGAAGATACTCCGGAACCTCAACATGGGTCTCGACCACGCACCCCAGACGATCCTCGCGTGTGTGGTCTTGCACAACATGTGTCAGTTGGCGAACGAGCCGGAGGACGACGGGAAGTACTTGTGGCGGGACCCGCCCGAGAATTTGCAGCCCGCGCACGCGCTGGACAGCGAGTGGTCGATGGTCAACGTCGCGGAGAGCCTCAGAGAGGCTGTGGCAGACGACCTGTACGAGAGACAGCAGAGGACGCCGCCCCGTGTGAGGTGATTTGGTGTTAAAACCTTTTGTCTGTAGTTTGACATAGTTATTAGTCCGAAGGAATGTAGCTTGTTAGGATATGTAGCTGCCCGGTACACAAAAAGGGACCATTTGATGTGAAATGGTTGACCATTTTTTCGAATCGGACTTAATGTTTGGATGCCGGAGCCTTGCTATCTATCGGCATGATAAACGGTTCCTGTAGTTTGTAGAGCCTTGCTGATTCGGTGCATTAGTTGGTTGGAAAGTTACTTCTGATTGATTTAATGCAGCTGTGGGAAGTGTCTTTGTTCTTAATTTTACTGTTGTTGTTCTAATATGTGATGCTTCTCGAGTTGTTTTTTTTTTTATTTTGTATTGGTATTGGTATTGGTATGTTACCCACTATTTCTGTGTAGTACCGGTCCCAGTACAATAAGAGCTACTAATATAGGATTACTGCTAGAAGTTTCAGCTGAAACCTCTCTTCTGAAAATCATATCTAAATTCGCTCCAAAGTACCAATGATCTCTTTATGGTACCAGTATACCAAATTTGCGGTTCCAGCTTTTTTTTTTCTAGAGAAGCAGTGGTCACATCTATTGTGTTTTCCAGGGACAAACTATTTAATCCATAAATTGAACTGAAATGCCCTTTTGATCAAAATTTATTTCAAATCTAAGTAGATGATGTCTTCTACCTTATATCCAAAATCCAAATTGTGCACCGATTGTTTTTACGGTGAATCATCCATCTAGATACAATTGTTTGTACTGGTAAGTTACTGTTCCTGTATGTTATGCATTATCTCCGCTCGAGTACCAGTCCAAGTACAAGCAGAATTACCAATATAGGGTTATCGATAGAAATTTCAGCCAAAACCGTTCTTTCTACTTGACAAGACATTTCTCCGGCCTTACATTGGGGGTCCGAATCCTGTCTTACTACACCATGTGTCTTACTGCAGCAACCCGTTTGATTGCACCGAGACTCGGGTAAGTGCGAATCATGGTGCAATCGAATGGATACCGAACTAAGAGGGACAATTACTTGTAAGATAAAGATAAAATAGCTTGTAAGCACATCAGGTGCGGCTTCTATAGAACAAACCAATTGCCTTATGTCTTCTAATGCTATTATGCCACTCACACACAGGAGATAAGATAACAAACACTTGGTACACTTGGTTCAGTTAGTTTCATTAGTATTTCATAATGTTTGCTGTAATTGGGCTACCCATTAATCATAAAATGGACAAATGAGATGATAAGCGTTAGGCAGGTATGTACCTTTCATATTTGTTGGCTTTAAATTTATGCTTATATGACATCGTGTATCTATAAGGATTGTAATTGTAATCACGTTTTAATCAATTGTTAATTATGATTGTCATTGTAATACGTCTTTAATCAGTAGTTGATTATTTTTGTACACGATATACTAAAACTTAAAATGAAGTTCTTTGGATCATTACGTTCTATAGGTTCCCCAATAGTAAAATCTGTTAGCAATGCTTATTAGTCAATCCAAATCCATACATTGGTTCTATTCTGCATATTCTATACGTTTAATATATTTTTCACCAAATTGTATGTGTATTATACTAAACCATGCGTCCATTTCTAGAAAATATATTTTTATTAAACATTTTAAATTCAGGACAATATAAATATTTATTTAAAGATATCCGAAGTTGATGTAAGAACACAAATCCGACCACACAATTGGGAATTCATATCCTCTAACCTATGTCACATGTCATTCGGCATGTGAGACGTTGGATCTCCTTGGGATTCAGTTGAGTCCCTTCGGTATTCAGGCAAACCTGAATCCCGAAGAGATCCAACGGCTCACATGCCAATATGACATAGGTCAGACGATAATCATCCCACAATTGGTCCTTGACCGTCATCCTGTCAAGTGTCACCAGTTGCATCTTCTATATATTTTCATTCATTCACTTTCACTCTAAAGAAAGTAAAAGCGATTGGGACTGAGATTGCGATAGCTCAAAATTCCCCAAATAATTGCCTGTCCACCATGGCAAACCCCTCTCCACTTGCTGCATATGATTATGATATACCATGAAATTTCAGTGCCCCTTTTTTCTGAAATATTACTGTTTACAAGCATCCTGTTATATATTACCTCTAAACTGTCGGGTCGGTTTCGGTTTCGGGTTCAGTCGGGTCGGGTCGGGTCAGTTTGACCAAATGAAAATATCGGGTCGGGCCGGACCGGGTATTGGGTTTACATCTGCTGGCATTTTTTCGGGTCGGGCCAAATTTTACACCTCTATTTCCGGGTCGTCTCGGGTTTCGGGTTGTTCAAGTTCGGGTCGGGTTCGGATCAGTCTAACTTTATTTGAAACATGGGTCGGGTTCGGATCAGATTTTGCCACCTCTATGTATTCATGTGGCACTTGGTGCATGTGTCAATTTCTGTGCTTTTTGATATTTTTGTTTATGAGGACCAAACTCAACCAGTTGGGTCAGAAAACAGTATGGCGGACAGATAGTAACTGCACGAACAGCTATCACTATTCTACAGACAGCATCAGAGATTTCTTATTCTCCTAGATTTATCATTTTCCTATTAATTAGTTCGTAGGTTTTCTTTCCAGATGGATCCTTTGCAACTGGGCCAACATGATATAAACTCTCCGCTTCAATTCAAGGTTGTAAGTCAAGTGTTGGAACAGAAGAAAAGGCAATCAAAATAAAAATTCAATTAGAGTAAACAGTTGGACAAGTGGGTAATGTTGGAGTATGCCTAAAATGTATTGAAGGTCAGTCAGATAATCTATACACTAGAAAGAGGGGTACCTCTTTAAGCATCTCAACTATACCACAACATCAATATTATTAGCCATTGATTTTGTTTAAATCTTTTCATCTACTTTGATCCAATTGTTTATATGTAGTCTCTCTCCCCATTTAATAAAATGAATGTGATATGTCTAAGACAAAATTTATCTCATAAAATGGTCCAAGATTTATGTACTATTATTTATAAATTATTATTGTTATTCGTCACATTAAAAATTAAAAATTTGTTCAATTATATTAGAATAAATATTTTAAATTTATAAGTTTATTATATATTTGATATCATATTTCGGGGTGAAACCCGAGTTACAGCTCTAGTTTTTTTAATAGTAAGATGAGATTCTAGCTCCTTAAGGGCCGGCCTATTCGGCTCCCCAGTATTTTCCCAGGAAATTTACTATTCTCATGGGAAAAATCAAATTTGCTCTCACATAATTTTTCTTTTCCCATGAGAACAATAGTTTCCCTGAAAAAATATTGGGGAGCCGAACAAGCCCTAAATGTGCCCACAAAATTTTGAATCCATGAAAAATCTTGGAAGTCCTCCATGTTAACTACACGAGCTTCTTGAACAACTTATTTTTCAGTCATTTCATTTAATGTTTGTTCAGCAACATGAGAATTTTTTCAGTTTAAGTCAAATCAGGTTTGTAATCTTCTTTAAATTTAGAGAGTTCTAAAATGAAAGTATGTGAAATGATTAAACATAAAAGAAGAAGTTTTGAATAAAACATAGTTTCCTTAATTACCATTTGAACCTCTCATTTTACTTACCATCACCATCAAATAATTCAAATATATATGAAATACCCAAAATTCCCAATACAATACAAAAACGTTTTCAGACTCATGAAAAGGGATAAAGTTAATTAAACCTGTACACAAATTAAGTGCAGGGAAGCATATATTCCTCTGAATCCAGAGAGAGTTTGCTTTTCCACTGGCACCAAAGTGCAAGGTGCAATTTAATTTACAAGCACAGAAGCAAGACACACCTATATATCTTCCATTAATCTACCAGAAAACCAAATTAAATCCAGTGATATATTCCACCAAAATTCAGCTTGACCCAAAACAAACTACCTACACTCCAAGAAAACAGGAACAAAATTAAGGAAGAAGGGAACAGATATTTCCTGGCACAGGTCTTTATCAGAATCTCTGATTCGGGGACCGTAGATCCAATTCCTGCGTCCAAGCGCCCTTGTCTTGTGAATGTATATGCCAGTAATTTTGTGCTATTGCATCAGGATCCATGCAACATGTACCGGTGCTGCTCTCGTCTCCCTTTGAAGACCTTCAGAGAGCAGATAGAGGTAATTGATCAGATATAGAAGCAAATTATCAGAAAACAAAAGGTTGAAGAAGAACCAGAATCTCAGATACCTAGTTTAATTATATATGGACAGTTCTTAGGGGTGTAAACGGAAGACCGTTATCCGTTATTTCGTTTCGTTTCATTTGGACGAAAACGAAACGATTTTTTGTTTCATTAAACGAAACGAAATGACTCTTTCCATTTCGTTTTCCATTTTGACAGAAAAAATGCTACTGTTAAACAATTATATTTGTTATTTTGTTTCGTTTCGTCCCAAATGAAATGAAATGAAAACGAAACAGCTCATTTTCGTGATCGTTGTAAATGTTATGCACCCCTAACGGTTCTAGATGTGCCCATGAGAGAATTCTGGACAAAGAACAATATAGAAAAAGAGGAAGCACTTTCTGTGGGCACACTAGAATATAATCAAAGAACCTTGCCCCTTTTATTTAATCATGAGGATCCCTTTTGATAAGCAAAGAATTAAAATGAAAAAGAAAAAGACTAGAATGATAACAACACAAAAGGGTGATTAAATAAGAGAATTCAACGCCTGTAAACAAAGAAAAGTACTAACTTTGGTGTTGAGATTTCACCATCAATGACAACATGTGCAACATGAATGCCATGAGCAAAGAACTCCTTTGCAAGGCATTGAGACAAACCCCTCATAGCAAACTTGCTGCAACCTGCATTAATTCATAGAACAAATTAAAAAACTACATATTCAATTCTAAGTGTATGGTTTTAATTTTTTTTTTTAGCAGAAAATGAATGATCTAATTTTAAGGTACTTACTTAGTTCGGTATATCCTGCAAAGCCGTTTAAGGAAGCCGATGATCCTGTCAGTATAATCGTGCCCCTTCCCCTCTCCACCATCCCCGGTATAACCTTAACAAATTTGTCCAACACATGTACGTACGAGCCGATTATTAGTACAAGGTATATATCTTAAGGTAAATATTATATCGCTAAGAGATCGAAATGAAGTATCTATTTAGTATGAGCATGCATACTTGTTTGGCGCAATAGAATGGTCCGAGAGCTGATGCAGCGAGCGAGTGTTGGAATGACTCCGCGCTAATGGCCATGAAATTGTTTGGCTCATAGGATGCCGGATCGCATGCATTGTAGACTAACACCTCCACCGGTCCTAGTGAAAGAACTCCCTCGAATGCTTCTCGTACCGATTTGAAGTCCGTGCAGTCGATTCGGATCGCAAAAACTTGGGCTTTCGCTTCGCATGCGACCTCATCAGCCAAATGAGACAATTTATCTATAAACATAATATATATAAATTAGAGGGGATGCATCATATATATAAAGGAACTAAATTTGAGATCATAAAACGGCTACACTAACTTTTGTACATATTTATAGGAATCATAAAACCTAACAAATAAAAACAAATTCAGGTGATAACAGGATGAATAAAAATAAGAACAACTGCATATATGTTGATTAATGTACCAAGATCTCGAGAAAGAATCGCAATTGTGTATCCCTCGTGCGCGAACTTGCAAGCCACGGAGCGGCCAAGCTTGGGGCCAACGCCGACAATGGCAGCTATCCCTTTTGAAGAGGTGTAGCTTGATGAAAAAGACCTCATCTTTTGAGAGGGGCTGTTCATGGAGAGGGATGAGTTGATAGACATGAGGGATAGAAGAACACAAGGAGAGTTTGCAGAGGAAGAGGGAGAGGAAGCTAGCTAGCTAGAGATGCTTTGATTGGTATAGAATAATACCTACATCCATAGAATATTTGTCCATAGCGTTCATAAGTTACAAAATCAGATGTATCTGTTATAAAATCAGATGTATCTGTTATAAAAAATCAGATGCATTTGTTATATTTTGAGTGTGTTTATAAACGTATGGACGCCTTTTCAATAGGTGCAAGATGTTTCTCATTGGTATTGTGAGTGAAAGACAGTTGTACTGATAAGAAGCGGGTAGCTATCAAAGTGACACCAAAATAGCAAAATCCAAGAATTCTGTGACAAGTGTGCCATGTGTCAGTTACCCAACAAGCCTGGTTGTTCCAAAAGGTTTTGTCTGCTCATACATACACCTCATGGTAACTGAATTAGTACTGAAAGCGTGTAAGATATGATCAAGGACTTTGTTCCAATCGATCCATACAACACTGGATGTCATTTTACTGGGAGAAACCTCTTGCATCCATTGAAAAACCGTCCATACATTCATAGACGTGTACGGAATGTATATAACAGATACCTCCTGAAATGTAACAGATATATCCCGAAATGTAACTTATGAATGTTATGGACGATTTTTGTATGGATGCTAGCTAGGTATTGAGTTGATTTAGTTATAGTTCCAACTTCCTACAAACAAATGATTTCAAAGAAGTTATAAGTAAGGACTACAAACAAGAGGGTGAGTTTGCAAAGATGAATTCTTTCAACAATATCCTTACTGTATATATATAAAAGCATATTGAAAAAAAATGATATGAAATAGCTATCTTTCTCAAATAAGAAACCTGAGCCGTCGATCATTTTCTTGGATAGATCAGAACCGTTAATTTACGTTAATGCCTGTTGACGTTAATGTCTCAGCCCATTAAAATTTAAGGTCCATATCAATTTCCCCAATATATTGCACATTATATATTATCTTAAAAATTTATTATAAGAAATAATAATTTCAGCCCAAAGCAACCCGTGGCTCTTTACTAGTAATACCAAGGAATTTCATGGTTTTCAAGGAAAATTAATAAATATATGGTTGTTTGTTTGTACTTTGTGAAAATATTTAGTTCAGACAAATGATGACACAAAATTTTGTGGAATTTGTGTTGACCACGTCAGTATATATATATGAGCCGCTATCAGACACAGAATCCGTGTTTCCTCCAATCCAATTGTGTTTCTTTTTACATAATAAATAAATGCAGAAAGGGAAAGTCAAAGAAAGAGATAGAAATCATTGTTACTAAATAAAAAAAAAATTGATCACATAGGTTTTTTAACGCTTTTTTTGAGGTTTATGTACAAAATTTAACTTTAATATATAATAATTATTTAAGTATGTTGATTTCTAGAACGTATTCATTCAAATTGGCTACTTTTTTTAAGAAATAGAAATCACTTTTAAGTTTTAACCTTCACATACAGTTAGGGTGTTAATAGAACAAGTTTTCCTGTTGTTCCGTTCCGTTCCGTTATAACGGAACATTCGACGGAATGAATTTTGGTTCCGTCTGTTATAGTAGAACGGAAACGGAAGAAAATTTGGTTCCGTCCGTTATAACGGAACGAAAACGGAACAACCCATTTCCGCCCTAAACATGTATTTCCCACGTATTTCCGTTGTTCCGTTCCGTTCCGTTATAACGGAACATTCAACGGAACGGATTTTGGTTCCGTCCGTTATAACGGAACGGAAACAGAAACAAATTTGGTTCTGTCCGTTATAACAGAACAACCTATTTTCGCGAACGTTTTGAACATTTGACACCCCTGTGATACAGTAGAAATCACTTTTAAATTATTGAGAAAAAGTTACTCTTGCTTAATTCATTGCATGAAATTAATCAACCTTACTGAAGTACCAGAAATTACATACAAAAACTGATCTACACAGGAACCATAACGACCCAGAGAAGAAAATTAAGGTATATAAATCGAAGAAAACACTAGCATAAATTTGCTATTGATCGCTGAGATATATAATTTCTTTGATATGAGCTATACCCAGTGATTTTATGGATACATATACACTTCTCAGCATAAATGGTACAACTGTTACCTGAACATAAGCAACAGTAGAATAATAAAAAAAAGCAATATCTAAAAAGCTTTATAACTATTTACAATGTGCAACTCCATAGTTCATACAACCATGATGCGCTTCGGTCTCATATCTCCTCAACCGTAGCTCGAATGACCAATCCAAGTTGCTCACCATAACCTTAATTAATATTTAAACCTAGATGCATACCAAAATTTTCTATTTTTAGAGTTTTCTAACTATATATATATATATTGCATTCAAGGCGTATATATAGATTAATATCCAATTAATCCAGAATTTCAGCTTTGATCAGTGAAATTAAAATTAATATAGCAACCAATGACCTATTCAATTTCACTGAGGATTATGCATGATGCCGTAATTCGATCTTAAAGGCATATCATGCTACAGAATGTAATGTATACGGTACAGAATCATATGGTATCAATATGCACAGCCAATTATATTATTATATATAGTGAGAGGAATCGAGTCCAAATCTGCTGTTATTTCCAGCGATAACAGGACCCTGTTATCGTGCTCGGGTTCGTCATATCACACCGAACGGCTCAGATTGAGTCCGAATTTTGGTTTTCACTTTTCAAAGATAAAGAGAGCTTTGCCGAACAGATCGATCTCATCCATCCATATTAATCCAATGGCGCCGAAGAAAAGCAGGATCTGTTATTCGAAATTCGGATAACAGGTGATATGGACTCAAGAGGGATAAGGATATTCATGATTCTTAATTTCTTATCTTAGTTGTCCCTAAATGGTCCAACCTTAGAACAAGGAATGGGCTTACTTCATACCTATATGGCGGATTATATGAGAACACTGTTTATACAATGTCCAAAATATAGCTTATTTGATATCACAAAACTAAAATTATATTTTGCATATCAAGTGATCGAGGTACTATTATCTCAAAAAAGAAGCAAATTAAAAATGAATATTATTGATTAGAGTTAATAGAAGTTTTCCTTATAAAAAGAAAAATATCAGTATCATATCATGTAGAGACCTAAAATGTGGGAAAAATTAAAATGTGGATAACGTGCCAGTCTTTTGTATATCATCATATTTACTCTGCAACAACTGTAACCAAAAATTGATGATGAGGAGGATATTGATTAAGAAAAATTCTGCGTTTGCATGGTTCTTACTGTTGTAGGAAACTATCCTTTTAATGGTACTCAACAATCAACATGTAGGAAGTAGAATGTTCAAATTAAAGACACAGGACATCTAAGAACCAGCATTGGTCTAGTGGCTAATTAAGAGCTACGCTCTCCATGTAGGAGGTCCCAGGTTCGAAACCTAAATAGGAGGTCTTATAAAATTTGAGTGGCTGGACTCTCATCTAATCATCTTTATCTAAAAAAATACACAGGAAATCTGGTATTACGGACAAATTGATGGTCGGTATCATAGCCTCATAGGCATGAATGAGTTTAAGATAATTCCGAAATGGGAATGCTGTACCACCAGATATGGCAACTACAAGGAACCAAACCGTTTCAATTGTACGATTATGATGGTTTTGGTTTTGAGAAACATCTTGTGTCCATTGAAAATGCATTCATACATTATTGACACATTCAGAATGTAACAAATACATTCGATTTTGTAACAGATAGATCTGATTTTGTAATCTACTCCGATTTTGTAACAGATAAATCTGATTTTGTAACCTATGGACGCTATGGATAAATATTTTATAGACGCTAGGTATTATCTTGGCTTTTCTATATATGCTCGTGTGATCTTATTTGTTGTGTATCGATTAATTACGATCTCTGTAAATGAGCGTTTCTTTAATTAATTATTAATCCGCATTTATTTTTCCACTAATTAACATTTCATTTTTTTTTTTTTTGTATACGTATATAGTCCTTTTTTTCTGACCAAGAATCTCCCATCCCTCTTCAACTATTTTTCACAAAATTGTTTTAACAGCATTCATTCATATATTCAATTAATTGAAAATTTGAAATATAGAAATATTTTAACAGGAAAAACATAGAGCCATAACAAAAATTCCAAACATATAGCATAAGCTTACCTGTTATAAGAACAAAATCATAATTGTTGCATATACAATTTTTTGGTTAATTTCGATAATGGAGTTGTCAATTAGGATGCCAATTTGTTATTTTGGTTTATGGAGTTTTTAAATGTGTAATTCCGGTCCTTCTCATCAAGTTTGCAATTATATTTTTGTCCACAAAATTTGAAAGTTTAATAAAATTTATCCTACATTTGAATTTTATTGAAACAAATATTTTTGCTTCACATCATTTTTTTTCTTAGCATAGTGAATTAAGATACACAATGAAAACAAGCATAATAGCTCATTGAATCAAGAATTAGTTGAATTAAGTAATATTCATCATCCCTATTCTGCAATTATAAGTTAACTACAAATACATATAATTATTTTCCACATAATTAATTATCATGATAATGCTTCAATATCATATGTATGAAACTTACTAGATGAAAAATTCATTTGGGCTATGCCATTGCTTCCAATTTGGGCAATTTTTTGGTACACCATTACCATATGAATGCATCTTCATTTTACGCGTAATC
This sequence comes from Cyperus esculentus, assembly GCA_030179965.1. NCBI lineage: Eukaryota > Viridiplantae > Streptophyta > Magnoliopsida > Poales > Cyperaceae > Cyperus > Cyperus esculentus. The sequence goes on along the minus strand of JASGLE010000035.1, from coordinate 3,143,620 downwards.
TTACCAAGACAACCAATTTTCAACAGAAAACTAATTGTAATTACGTACTTAAATCTAAATTTAGAACAATATTTTTTTTCATTATAACTGTCATTTTTTTTTTTAGAAATGAGAAACCAATTAGTACTTAACAGGGTGTAATATAAACGGTCAGGATAAGGTTAACACTTGAATTAGAAAATTTATCCTCCATCATACTTCTATAAATTTGGTGGCCACATTAGTTAACAATTCACAATCATCTACTCATACATTAATTACTTTCAATTTACTACCGAGAGAAAAAAAAAATCTCCATTAACAAAACTAAGCAAAATGAAGTCAGTTGTTGCAATTTCCCTCATTGTTTGCCTCATTCTGCTTTCTTCTGGTAAATTTAATTTCTATCTAGTATCATAGATATACTAAAATAGATCTTTCTAACTTTCTTTTTTTTTTTTTTTTTTGCAACTAGTTATTGACTTTTTACATACTTATGTCAAGCATAATTTTTACTAAACAACATTAGAAAGTATATAAAAAGGTAAAAGTTTAATAGTCAATCATTAAATTAAAAACTCTCTTATTTTCCATTCATTGTATTTAAGGAGTCATATTTTGTTGTAAGAGAAACATCTTGAGTCTATTGAAAAATCATCTATACATTCATATATAGACGTGTACGGAATATAACATATGCATTCTAAAATGTAACAGAAATATCTCGAATGTAACTTATGAACGCTATAGATAGTTTTTCCATAAACGCTAGGTATAGATTACTCTTCCTGTAAACCCAACAATAGATTGTCTAATTCAAACCCTAACTTGTGCTTCAATTTTTTTATGACATGACAAAATCAGGATCGATCGATGCAAGTCCGAGACTGCACACTGTGTCGAGGCCGAAGGGGCAGCTTTGCCGCTGGCACGAGAATGATCTCAGCCCCTGCATCGCCTTCGAGTGTCAGGAAGACTGCCAGAGGGAGTTCGGCCCTTCGGCTCGTGGGCAGTGTGTGGCCAATGGATGCGACTGCCTGCACAGCTGCACAAGCGGACCTTCACGACAGTAAATATATGCGTAATACCTAGCGCCCATAGAATAACCATTCATAGTATCCATATGTTACATTTCAGAGTGTAGCAGGTACATCTCAGGATGTATCTGTTATATTCCGTACGTACACATTTATGGATGTATGGACAGTTTTTCAGTGGACGCAAGGTGTTTCTCTAATTTATATCTTGCTGCATATATATATGTTGTCAAGATTATTTATATATATGCGGTTGTTCGATATGAAATTATGAATAATTAAGCTTTGTTGGATGATGGGGTTATATATATATGTGAAAGTTAAGGAAGTGATTGTTGTAGAAGATGATTGTGGGGATTGTATCTGCTGTATATGTATAGATTGTTGTTGAATGCTCTTATATATGTTTAAAATCCATGGTGCAAGTTGTATAAGATGCATTGAAATAATGAGAAATATATCTTATATATTTTAAATATTTTGTGCTTTTATGTTTACTCCATAAATTAACATCCTATTTTGTGATTTTTCTTTAATGTAAATTATGTACTGATAGTTAATGTATTGAGAGGACAATTGTTATTTACTTATTTTGACAATCTTGATTATATATTGAGATCTGCCAAATTTAAAAATATAATCTTAATAAAAATAGAAAGTTAATGGATCATGTCATTTTGAACTTATAAATAAAAAAAGTATTCTACGTTTGAAGCGCATTAAAATATTTATTGATACCTCATCTAAAATTTGTACAACTTTCAATAGTTTAAATTTTACCGACTTTAAAAAAATAATTAAACATTTAAATTGCTTCGAATTTGAAAAAGTATTCCATCGATAAGGTCCACAACATTCTTATAAAAAATTTTACAAATTTTACCACTGAAATTTTTTTAAAATATACGTCGTCAAGATTGTCAAGACAGATTATTCAGAATCCGGCCTCCTCAAATATATAAGCCCAATTGAAACAACCCACAATCCTTATGACTTATAATGTGATAGCTGATAAGTGATAGCTATGTGGATGATTATCTTCATAAAAATATACTTGCATGTTGATGTACTTCAACTCTGTGGGCTGCTTTAATATATAAGCCCATTTCAAATGACCCAGAAATAGATAAACAATTTATTGGGCCTTAATATCAGTTTTTATCACCTCGTTTCAGAAATAATACAATTAGCCCCCCTCCATCTAAATTAAATTAATTAAACACCTTTTTCTTTTTCTGGGAATTTTTTCGGAATATACATGAACATAATAATTACTTAATTAGGAAGCAGATATTAACGTCATTATTAAGTAGGATAACCTTTCGACAGAGTATGATATTTTTTTGTTTTTTTTTTTTTTTGTTTTCCTTTCTTATAAGGAAGAAGAATACGTAGGTATAAATTAATTGCTAAATTTTGTGTTTTCTACATGAATTTCATCAGATTAATTATCTGTGACAGAGCTACTTAATTTTTTCATATTGGGTTTAACTGATCCTACCAAAAATTATGTGTATCTGTAAGTTAGATATTTTGGTAACCAAATTCTTTAATCAATTAAATACTACCTCTGTCACAGCATGGTACTACAGTTAGGGTCCTGGTGATACCATTAGAATACTTGGGATACTATATAATTTCACTTAGTCAAATAAACTAATTATTCAACTTAATATCAACTAATAAGTTGAATAATAATATCAATAAGCTGAATAATTATAACTTTGATCACCTCCCAATTATGAAACTTAACCTTCTAAATTATTTAATTTAACATGCTAATTATTCAACTTAACATGTTGTGCTTAAAATGGAAAAAGAAAAAAAAGAAAAAAAAAAAAAGGAGAGAGAGAGAGAGAGAAGAACTAATTTATAAACTCATAAGTTGAATCATTATATCAACAAGTTAAATATTTACAATGATAAGATGAATAATAAATTAAACTATAATGTATCCTATAATATACCCTAGTATTATTAATACCTCCAGTAGCAAAGGCTTGTCTTGTCCCAACTCGTGATCAACTAAGCACTCCTTGCTACTTAAAAAATCATAACAAAAAGGTACTGACCCAATGCAATTATGCAAGTCAAAAATTCAGGAAAACGACAAAGGTTAGGTAGTAAATTCAACTGGTCCCTGGAGATATATATGGGACAGTATTCTCACTTTAAGTCCTAACGGGTCGTTCGGCAACCCTTCCTTAAGTCTTCTTAGACTTTCTCTAGTTTCCTTAGTCTCTTAATCCTTCCGAACGTAAGTTTCTTAGCACAGATTAAAAGTTTCTTCTTAAATCTCTTTTTGACCGGGGCTTAAGCCTTACCCGGATTCCTAAGGGAGCCATACCCATGGCTTAAGCTTTCTTAAGTCATTTTTCTTTTTCCGAACGAGTGTGGCTTAGTGAGACTTAAATATTTAAGCCACTTTGTATGCCGAACAGCCCAACATGTTTCAATCTTCTATCAACTTCTCCTGTTTGAATCATTTTGCTTTCTATTATTACACTATATATATATATATATATATATACAAATGAAATTAATATGATGTATACAAATTCACCGAAATTGAATATATATAATTTGTAGATGGAAATATTATTTACTTGTATCATATATATATATAGTCGATCGTTTGCTTAATTAATGACATATTTATTTTATATATAGTGTGGCACTCAAAGACTTTGAAGTTTTTTATTAGTCTAACTAGATCGTCGCTGTCATCTTATGATTGTCCAGTAGCATATTTAATATTTTATCATCTTAAATTTTAAAACCCAAAAAGAATACATACATACATACATACATATATATATATATATATCACCTAGATTCCATTCAGAACATGATAAAAATAACGGACTCAAATTATTTGTATTTGAATCTTGATCAAATAATGCTAATTAATTAAATTCAGATTCACATGTACACGCGTAAAGGTTTTGTGAATTCATTGTAAATTATATTGGCATATATATATATGGAGCTATTCGTTATATATATAATATAATAATATATGGCTAATTCTATTATGGATCAGATGAAATATGGGCTGTTCATTTTTTATAATTGGATGGTCATGACATGTCTTTTAGATATAATTAAAGAGACGTATTTGATAAGAACCACTCAATAAAAATAAAAGGTTGCTTAGCCAATCCACAGCAGAACCACTCTATAATATATTCACAGGTAGCTATCTAGAATATCTATCCCAGCAAGGCAAAAGTACTTTCCAACAGTATATTTGTTGTATGTATACACAATGTATATATAACTAACTGCATGCTATACGGTACGCAAATGATATGCAAGGGACCATATATTCGTTCATCATTCCATTAATTATGTCAAAAAGTTTTTGTGTCCGTTTGCCCACCAACCATTTCTTAAATGAGCTCACAAAAGTCGCCAAATTTTACTCGAGTGATTCCAAAAGTACTGTTTGCATATATATATATATGTCATTATATAACGGAAAGGGTATATATATAAAAAAAAAAAAAAAAAGTATGTCAAGATATTGCCAATAAATGGCTAATGTACAACTACTGTTGAGGAATTAATCCTAAAGAAATTATTAGAAAGGTAAATAATTTTTGAAAAACATCTTGCAGCCATAAAAAAACTGTCTATACATCTATGTACTGAATATGTAACAGATATATGCCGAAATGTAACATATGCATCTCAAAATGTAACATATGGACGCTTTTTCTATAGACGCTAGGTATTACTTGTAATTTTTAGAGGTACTAATTAAATTCTGCTCATAGAGTTAATTTGGTACGTTTCTGTCAACATGCTAACGATTTAAAATAAATTTCAATTTCTAAAACTCGTAGTGTCAATTTAAACAACTCAATTAAGTTTTTTTGTATATAAATTTTGTAGAATACCAAAATGTTCAATTTGCAGAATCCCTCTACTATTTTTAATGTTCAAATATAACCCAATTGTAATGAGAAAGTGCCAATCTTTGTATGTTAAAATAGTCTCCTTTAAAAAAACATTAAAATTTGAGAAAATTAAAATAAAAATATCGGTATTATAAAGCTATGATATTAGAGTTTTATTGAGCTATTTGGTTCTGTTAAAAAATTTCAGCTAATTGCTTTGTTTGTTCATCTTTATACGCCAAAATTAATGAAATGATTGTAATTTCAAACTGATATTTATTTTTATACACGTTAAGAAAAGGAGCAAAATTAATTAAAGGACAAGTTCAAATTAACACAATGAAAAGTCACTCCAATATAAGCACTCTAACTTAATTAACCTATCTAATCTAAAGTTTAGTGAAGTGGATATATTTATCTTATGCAAGTTTCACCTTACATAGATGCAATCATCTTAATCAAAACATAATTAACGAAATCAACTTTTATCTTTTTGCATATTGCAAAATAGAAATTTTTTTTTACAATGACAATATTAATGTGCAGAAATGAAGTACAACAGAACCAATAACCCCAAAAACATATTTATTAAATATTGGTATATATGGTCCCCTTTGGATGTTGAAGTATGTTTAAACTCCGTGGTGACTATTTTGTGCCAGAGGACCATATATATGCATTGTAGTTGTACAACAAACAAAACAGCTACCATATATATTGTCATCTTGCAAGATTCTTTTATAATCTACTGGTAAAGAGCTCAAGCCTGCTTTGGGCTGAAATTGTTATTTCTTATAATAAATTTTATAAATTTTTTGGGCTGAAATTGTTATTTCTTATAATAAATTTTATAAATTTTTAAGATAATATGTAATAGACCTTAAATTGAGAAAATTGATATGGTCTTAAGTTTAATGGATTGAGACATTAAAGTACGTCAATGGTGGTGAGCAACCTAATTAAATAATCAACGGCTAAGATTTATTCTTTGGGGAAGATAAAACTTTCGTGTCAAAAAATCCAATCTTTTTTATTAGGAGTAAGGATATATAAAAGTGATGCCATATAAACCACAAATATTTGATATTAGATAATTTCAGGTAATATAAACAGAATAATTTTTTTCTTTTAAATAAAATAACACAAATACAGTTGAAAAATATATAAATCTTCATTGTGTCAACATCACATTAATTTCAATGTGGAATATGACATACATATTGTTCTCAAATTGATATATGATATCCATGCCTGATCAATGCAATATGGAAAATTTGCAAGGATAAATGAATATGAATTATGAGGCCATGCCTAAACAATCAATCTACAATTGCAACTTTGGAAGGTTTATAAAAGAACTCAACAATAGAAATTAAATTGCATTTATTCGCCCATCAACTGGTACAATAATGATTCAATTAACGGCTTGGATCTATATATATATATTCAATTAATATTTTTGAAAAGACTACGGTCGACCTAAAGCTCTTAAATGATCAATGGTTTAATTTCAATATATTTTTTTTCCACCATTCATAGAATAACTGTTCATACGTCTGTATACGTACAAATTTTATAATAATAGTTACATCAATTTTTTTAACTTTTTTATCTCAAATTTGTAACACATTAATATACTCTCTATATGTCCTATCAAATGTTGAATGATTAATTACAAGAAACAAAGTGATTGACATATGTATGAACAAATATAGTTTTCTGATTTTGTTTTTAGCTGAGGGAATGATATGAATTGGAGAAGAAAAGCAACAAAAAGTCAGCATTATTGGAGTCCAATTTGGACAAATACTGTATTTGGATCATTGCATGTGAGCATTTAGTGAGATGAATTGGTGAAAATAACTCTTGTGAATTTGTTTTTTTTTTAATTTTCAGTGCTCAAGATAAATTCCACTTTCTATTTAATTATTTATATGATGATCTTTTCACTGTACCAGTGAAGAGCTTACACTTTGCTTTGGTCTGAAATTATTACATCTTATATTAAAGGGCCGAATGCTCATTCATTGTGAAGAAATTAATATGGACCTTAAATTTTAAAAAGCCGGGACATTAATATACATCAACGGTGGTGATCAATATAAGTAAACAATCAACGGCTAAGGTTTTTCTTTGAGGAAGATAGAACTTTCATGTCAAAAAATTTAATCTTATAAAAGGAGTTAGAATAAAATATTTATTGAAACGGTATTGTGGAGCTACACGCTCAAATATATGAATATTCATCAAATTGTTATGATGTAATTGAGTTAGTGAACGGTGCTTTAATTTGCCTTATAAATAATTAGCAGATTAATTCAAAGAACCTTAATATTAATAATATTAAATTAAGTACATTTCTGGTCACCTTCTGAAGTACTATTTGAACTTAATTAATAAATGGCACTGAAACTTATATGAATAATTTCCCAAATTATAGATTGCGTTTTCCCAAAACAAATTTAATTAATTAATGATTAATTGGGGGACCAAACTACCGGAATTAATGTAACACAATTAGATTTATAGGGTCCATTAGCATTCCTATATATATATGTAGTACAATTGTACAAAAGAGCAATAATTAATTAGGATTAGTGATATTAAAACAAGCTCTCCAAAATTAGGAGTTCGTGCAATAATTCAAGCACTACCCACCAACAAACAAACAAACACATGTCATGCCTCACTCTAGGCATTTTTTTCTCTTGCATTATTTCCTTTATAATTCACTAGTTATTTAAAACAAACCTCCTCCAAAAAAAAATTAACCAAAAAAAATAAATAATAAACAAGCCAACTTTAACATACCTATATATACCCTCTTTACAACAAAAAAAAAAAAAAAAAATGCAACCTCCATAGAAAAATTTAAAAATTTTACCAACCCAAAATCTATGCACAATCCTTGTATATCCCCTTTTTCATATGGCCAAGAGATACCTGAATCTGAATTCATAAGGCAGAACTTGGACAGCAGAGGTGCCAGCATTCTTACTGATCTCCAGACACCGAACCGCGTCGCTCGCCAAGTGGTCGGGTAACTGCATGCATATCCAGTCCATGAGTGAGTCCATGTCCTTGGCAAAGTCCAGCATGTACCAGTGCAGCAGCTTGGGGACGGCTAATTTGGTCGGATCGGAGATGCGTATCGAGGCTTGCAGGAAGTCTTTCTTGGCTGTCTCCAGCTGCTGCTCCACATGAGATGGTGTGTACACTCTCACCTTCAAATGGAAAAACCACAGAAGTTAATACATAACAATAACTATAATGCTCAATTTAGTTTCGACGTACGTACATCTGCAAAGTTTCGATCTTTTGACATGTAAACACGAAATATCGTCAAATTTTTGTTGGGTTATCGTCGTATCACGGAATTATGCATAGAATTAGCGATACATGTCGAACAACAATCATCATACCAGAATGAAGGACCACAGTACAGTACACCAAGTAGCAACTTGGGGCAAAAACAATTGCATACAATTAATGGGACCAATTGTGTGTGTAGGACAATAAATAGAACTTGTATGATACACAACTAGGCTGTTTCCAACAACATCCAGTAGTCCCCAGTCATGGTAGATGCACCAGAACTGACAAAAACTTCATTATACAGCTCTATGAATTTCAATTTCTAGTTTGGTAGGATGCCCATTTTATATAACAGGATCGAATAAGCGTCGCCTTCGAAAAATCGACTGTACGAATGAATATGAAAGCGAAACTAAAACAATAGGACATGAAATTTTAAGCGGTACCGGTAACTTCTATAAATTACATTGATGTTGAAATTATTGCTAGTATGTAGTTTTGTAAAATAATTACTTACTGCAGGAGAAGACCAGCTCCCGCAAGAAAGCGCGAACGTAACCAACGGTTCAGGCCAATCGAGCCCGAACGTGCCTCTCATCGTCATGTCATCCTTTATTCCTTTCGGATATGCCTATTATTGAACTTAGAAATAAATCTTTGCGCTGCTAAATTGAACTTGTAATTATATTACTCTAATCGTTTGAATCAATGGCGAAAAACAATCAAGTATCGTACGTACATGTTTTATGTTGTAAGGTAGCCGCAGAATGAAGTGCTCGATAGTCATGGCATTCAGCATTTGGCCGCCGACATTTATCGTTGCCTAGACAAAAGAATTGATACAATTAGAGTTTGATTACTATCTCAATACTAAACAATGTAGTATGTAAACAGACACAGATTACACTAATCTAGGGTATTTTAAATTAAATTAAATAGTTTGAAGGGTTCAGAGATGAAAGTTTGTGAAAATTAAATATGTTATTATATAAATAATTAACAGACAATTAAAGATAATACCTTTGGCATCAGGGCAACAAGCATCTCAGGGTTAGTGGGTATCCCTTGTTCAAGAAAACCCTGAAACACATTGAAACCATTTAATTATTATCCATGAAATTAACTAAAAAAATGATAAGCACTGGCTGTTAGGCCAAGCCAGGCATATATTCTTTTGCATTAGCAAAAGTACAATACAACCGTGCATACAGCCACAATAGACATGAAATTGGTCAAAGAGAGAGAAAGGAGAATCCTTCTAAAAATAAAAATAAAGGGAAAGAAGAAAGAAAAAGGTGAGATGAGTTGGAAACTTGGAATAGTATTATTATTATTATTGCTTGTTCACATGGGGACAGCATGATGTTGTTATATACCCACACACACTCTATAGTGCAAAAGCATGCATGAGCAGAAATTAATTAAGTCACTATTTTATTTTGTTGAATATTGTGAGTAAGAATTTATTTTGTTCAAGTCATGTCTTGACAACTAACCAATGCCAGTAAGTAAAGCATTGAATAGATAAACATGAGCATGGTATTTTCACAAAATTGGTGCCTCAAGTTTCTGATATTTTTGTTTCAAGGGTTATCAAGTGAGAACTTTTTATCTGAGATAAAGATGATGGTTAAGCTACTCAAATTTAAATGTCTATAAAAAAAACCCACCATCCAGGTTCCGAAAACTGATATTTTATTTACTACATAAAAGTGAGAACTTGTTAGTATGACAATATAATGTCAGGGTTAATAAGTATTACAATTATTGAGGAAATATTTTTTAAAGACTCAAAGTAAACTTTAGAAATTTCAAGAATTGTTTGCATAGATAGAGATAGAGTGCTTCTAAACACAAAAAAGAAAATGAGATATGTATCTTACATTCATCATACAAGCATTGTATATGTTGATCCAAAATGCCAGCTTTTGTTGATGAGTGAGGCCTATCAGCTCCACTGTTGAGAGCTTTGTGAGAAAGCCCCTAAAAAATAATCAAAGTTGCAAATTAAATTTAAACCACCAGACAATAAAGGATAAATTATTGGGTTGGATAAAAAATATGCTGAAATTCTAAATGTCCCTATACAGGCTACTGTCCCTGAACTAGCAAATCTTGACTAACAAGTCCAGTTATACTTATATAATTATGTGATAATAATACTCAAACTTCTTATTATAAAATTCTCATGATAAATCTCTGAACCCAAATTTCAGTGTTTCAATCAGGATAACAGAGCAAAATAAATTATAATTAAAAACAAAAGCACCAGTACTGGTTCAAAATTGAACATAGATTAACAAGAGAAAATGAAAAGGGGAGAAAGAAAAAGGAGAAAAAAAAAAATAATGATAACATAACATGCAGTATACAGTAATAACCAGCAAAAGCAGCATGGACAGCTTTCTTTGCTTTGCATCTCTTGAACAGAACAGATAAGGGGAAGAGTGCAAATTGAGTCAGAACAAGATCAGAAATCTGATATTTTTATTTATTTACTACACAAAAGACCCAATAATTTTATTTTATCACATAAAAACAGGAAAAATTATCAATTTATATATAACATAAAAGAACCAAAATACTAGCTATAAGAGCCAAAAAAAAAATAAAAAGAAAAAGAAAACAGGAAACAGGAAACCCCAACAAAAACATAAAAATGCCAATAATTAAGGGCTTAAAACTTACTTTAGACTTCTAATTAGAACAGAAGAATCTCCAACTAAACTGGGGTTGAAGGAATTGCCATCCACAACAATGAAGTTCTTGTAGGATCCAATATCCCTCTTTCCGAAGTCCGATACGCCGTACGGGTCTCCCGAGTCGGTACTGTCGGAGCTCGAAGACGAAGAAGAGCCCGAAACCGACGGCGAATTGCTTTGTTCTTCTTCGGATTTCTCAGACACACTCATCTGGGAGAAAATGCTCATCAGGCACCTCAACAGTTCTTCTGATAATCTGTTTGGGTCACTGGCATTGTCCAATTTAGCTTCTTTCACTGAATTTGGGGCAATTTGAACATCTCCATTAACTTTTTTGTTCATTGCTGATTTCTCAACCTGAAAAGCATATACAAGACCATCAATTTTTTGATGTAAATGTCGAATTCAATACCTTTTTCACGATGAAATTGAGAATTATACCTTACTGGTAGGTTGTTTCTGAGATTGGCTTCTCGAAATCGGCGGTTTCTTCACAGGAGACTGTCTTACATTCCGAATCGAATTGGCTGTGCTTTGGTTCTCCTTGCCCGAATTGGGGTTCGACGGTTTTTTCTGAACCTGCAGCCTCCCGTTGCCAATTCGGTTTGATGTAGGGCCAATCGGCGCTGGATTGGAAGGCTCCTGAACGGGGTTGACATGCCTCATCGACTCCGAATTTGCCGGTTCCGAATTCGGTTTCAAATCGGGCGAACTCTCTCGCGATTTCTGCGAATTATTACTAATAATCGCTTCCTGAAAAAGCCCTTGTCTGAAATTCACAACCTGTTCTTCAAGCCTCATCACTTCCTCTTCCAGAACCGCGACCTCGGCCAACAGCTCCAATGTCTTCATCACAAAAAACCAACAAAAAAGATCCGATTAATCGAAAAACCAACATTCTTAAACACTTAATAATGAATTAACATATTGGAACTAAAACTAAGGATTACATGAGAAGGAAGGTACGGCGGGAGGCGAGGAAGAGCACCGATCGGTCGGGTGAAAGCTCTCTCGAGAGCTCTGTGCACATTCTCTTCATGTCTCAGTTTCTTCTTCAACTTGTCAACCTGTCAATTAAATTAAACTATGCTTAATTAGAAAACATGAATTGGAGCTGAAATAGTGAGATTAAACAGAGATAAATTGTAAAATTACATCTTGTTGCAATGCAATCTTCCTCTCCCTTCTCGCCTGCAGTCGGTTCGGAGCTCTTCTCGGTTTGTGTACCGGCTTCTTCATCATCTTCTCGGTTTTCTTCTCCTTCTCCATTTCCTTCAGAATCAAATCAAGAAAGAAAGGTGAGAATTTGTTATGATCATAATGACAATTGAAAGATAAATAATAATAAGAGGAAATTGAGCTACCAATCTCGAAATTGTCTCAGAAACAACTGAATTAGAAATACCCACAACCGAAATCAAAGAACCCATTTCTTTCTCAAAAATCGGTTGAGAATTTATCAATTCAATCAACAAATGACATGAAGAAAATATAATGAAATGCACTTGAGTTGAGCCAGCCTCAAAAGACCCACAAATTAAAGCCTCAAAAGATGAAATCTTCTGTACACAAAACTGACCTCAAAACTCATAGAAAAAAGAGCACAAAATAAAACATAAAAAAAAAAACCAAAAACCCATAACATGTTGTCAAAAAAAATATGTTACAAAGAGACATACTTTGGGTGCCTCTCTCATCCCTCGCACCTTCATCCTTTCTCCTCCTCTATTCATTTCTCTTTCCCTCTCTCTCCCCCTCAACACTTCAACTCCCTTTGATTTGAGTGAGTAACACTGTTTTCAAGCTTCCAGCTCTTTTTTATGTATATTAAAATCTGTGCTTATACTGAAAAAGAGATGGAGTTTAAAAGGCTGCCCAAAACGCGCTCAATGAGAAAGTTTAAATCTTGCTTGAACAAATTTATTATTAATGTCATGTCATGTGATCATGTCATTATTCATTAACCCCGATATGTATAATATAACCCCCAAATGGGTTAAAGTAATAAAGTAAGACAGGTTGTTGTTTCTGTTTGTTGCAAACTTGCAATAAACAAGTCAAAAAAAAAAAAAAGAGCAGTAACTATTGTTCACTCTTTTTATTTATCCACCGGTCCACCATATTTTTAATGAACAAATATCATTTTCCAATAAACATTTATATCTTTCTGATTAATAGATATTATTTCTCAATCAACATATACACAACGATTTCCAGTGAACACTTATGCAACTGTGTAAGCACATGGGTGCACGTGGTGTGTCAAAACTGTGAGATGGGTGGATGGGCGGTCTACTTTACAGGGTGGACTAAACATGTTTCTGTAAAAAAATATGCAAGGATTTAAAAAAGGGAACCTGAATTAGAGTCACAGGGACACAAGTCTCTGTGGATTTGAGGGGTCAAAACGGGAAGAAAATTGAATTGAATTGAATGCGACAAGGGAAGGGGAGGAGAAAATATTTTTGTGTGGAGTCAAAAGCACGAAACCCAAATCAGGGAATGCATTTCTGTTTTGGTTTTGTGTATTTACCACCTCGATGATGAAAATGAAATATATGAATGAATTATAAAATAAGTAAAGAAAGGATTTGGTGGGAATTTAATAAGTGCCTCCGGGGCTGATGATGCATGCGGTGCGATAAAGGGCAGCGCTATCAACCCCAAATTTTTTGCTCTGTACGTTAAATTTAAATTTTCTTTTAAACAATTATATACTTTCCGATTAAATAAAAAAGTGTTGTAATAATTTTGAAATATTATTATCATTCTTAATAACATATTTTGATGTAATTAGATCCACTAATTTAAAAGAGAATATTTTTTTTTTTGAGAAAAAAAACATATTTTGGTGTCAGAAGCAGAAATTTTGGCGTAGATAGCACTGCCGGTTAACAAAGCACCAAACTTTCAACATGTTAGAGAGGGAACAGAAATGTAACGGTGCAATGCAATTATGCAAATATGTAATCATTTTGTTGTGGTGTAACTAATCAATCAACTCATAAATAAATAAATAGAGAGGTGCTGTGATTGTGGAAATGTGAAGAGTGTGAGTGAGGAGGGGAAATAAAAATGAGATAAATTATTGTACTGCGACGGTGCACCGCACCGAGAGCATTTAAGGAAAGGTGGCGGTGTATGTGATCTTCTGTGGCGTCAAGTATGTGCTGATCTCTGTACTGAGTCACTGAGACCGAATCGAATAAAAAAAAAAATCGAGCTATTACGAATCGAATCCGAATCGAATCATGAAAAAATCGAGCTGAGCTCAGACCGAATCGAACTCGAGCGAATTACGAGTTACAAACTTTTTTGTCAGCCCTGTATCTCAGTGTGCAAGTACTTTTATTACTAGCCTTAGAGGATCCAGTTGGGGGGAGAAGGCTATAAATGTGTGTGTGTGATCAATGCAATTGGAATGTGGCATTTAATTAATCCACCGTAGCACCGTACAATTATTTACTAGTGAAATTAGACCACTGATGTATTATTGCTCGCGGCTTTAATTAGATTGGTTAATCCTGTTCAGCTGTTTGTTTAACTGATATAATTAATTTAAGTAACGTGGTATTTTGTCCAAGTTATATTTATTTGAACATTGGTTTCCAATTCTTATTTACATTACTTCACTAATTCTCATATTAGAATATGATGATTACTATTTAATTGATATAAATAATTAATATGGTTCTGAAATGCAATGGCGATTTAATTTATATATCTTAGTAAAGAAAGCTATCATGATAATATTGCATCAACTCACATACATCAATAAGTATATGCAATAATTATGCATGCTTCAAAAGATGTTTTGTGCCGTTGAGAAATGGAAGAAAACAACAAATAATAGAACAACAACGTTTTGTTATGATCATTACAAAATCTCTACTGGTATTGGCAAGTCTTATTATAATAATATAATTATAGTATTATACACACAAATATACGTGCGTGTGTTATAAATTAAACTTATAATAACAAGGTCGGCACCGGCTTTCAGGAGTATGTTTCTGACATTAAACAAATCACTAATATATACGTAAATATAAAAAAAAAAAAACTAATATATACTCACATATTGACACGTAATCTCTGACAACTGCAATCCATTGATTGCAGAGATGCCAACTATTTTTTTTTTTTTACTAAAATACAAACGCAAGATATATTTTTTTTTTGGGCCTGATAACTGCACCCCTTAAAAATCCCTCTTAACTGCACCCAATATAATTTTACATTTCCCATATGATAACAGAAAAAGAGGTTATACTAACACGCAAAAGTGTTTATATTAACCACTAATATAGTTTATACAAATAACTAAATGTGTATTAAAGAGCCGAAGCAATGGAGGTGTGACCGGAGATGGCCGGAGATGGTGGCAGAGATGCGGCCGAAGGGGGCAGAGGTGCGGCCGAGGGGTGGTAGAGGTTCGGCAGAGAGGGTGGAGATGGGCGGAGGTGATATGGTGGTAGGAAAGAAATCAATGGAGGAAGAATAATGAAAGAATAAGAATGGGGTGCAAATAAGGTGTGTAGTTTAGGAGGATAAGAATAATTTCTCTTTTTTTTTTTACAAAAATATAAACCCAAGATTTTTTTTTTTTGTGAGGAAAATACAAACCAAGGTATTTTTTTTTTTTTTACTAAAATAAAACCCAAGAAAATACAAACCAAGGTATATTTTTTTTTTTACTAAAATACAAACCCAAGATATATCTATATATATATATATATAGAGAGAGAGAGAGAGAGAGAGAGAGAGAGAGAGAGGAGGGATCCATTGACAATGGATAATTTGACAATCTTGACAATGTCTCTTCTAAAAAATTTATAAAAAATCATAAAAAATCTTAAAAATGAAAAATGATTTATAGATGTATTACTTGACTTATAGATTGATAGTGTTTCAAATTTCAATCAATTTGAACATCGTTTAATGACTTATCAAATTTTTGTGCACTTTTGAACGGTTATAATTTAACGGATCTTTAAAGAGCTATCAAACTTTGTTTAAATTGAATATAATCGGATACATAATCAATCTATAAGTTAAACAATACTTCCGTAAACTTTTTTCTATTTTTAAGATTTTTTATAATTTTTTATAAATTTTTAAAAAGTGGAATTGTTAAGATTGTCAAATTATCCATTGTCAATGGATCCCTCCTCATATATATATATATATATATATATATATATATATATATATATATATATATATATATATATATATATATATATATTTTTTTGGAGGAAAATACAAACTAAGAATTTTTTTTTTTTTTACTAAAATACAAACCCAAGATTAATTTTTTTTTTTGAGGAAAATACAAACCAAGATATTTTTTTTTTTTACCAAAATACAAAACCCAAGATTTTTTTTTTTTTTAACTAAAATACAAACCCAAGATTTTTTTTTTTTTTTTTTGAGGAAAATACAAACCAAGAATTTTTTTTTCTTTTTTCTTTTTTGGTGAGAAAATACAAACCAAAGATTATCATTGCTAAGGAAATTATAATTTATAAGTGAGCTGGTGGAGAGAGGCCACGCGGCGCATGATGAGGGATGATGTGTACTGGTAAGCACTTTGCCAGCTTCCACTGGGGTCCAGCTCAGACACTCAGTACTTGCATTTGTATGATTGCATCTGCTGTTATTCTTAAAGAATAACAGGACCTCGTTATTCTTATTCTAGCCGTTAGATCAAAACGGACGGATACGGCCAATCAAGTTTAGATTATAGGGGTTATTTTTTGAATAAATATTATTCATAGATCTTGATCCAACGGCCCAAAATAGAATAGTAGGGTCCTGATATTCTAAATAGATCTCATCTTATTATTCTGTTATTTTCACTTTTCACTCTTTCATTTCTTTATGGTTTTACTTTTGAGGAGGGATCCTTGACAATGCTAATTTTGACAATCTTAATAATAGAACATTTTAAAAATTTATAAAAATTCATAAAAAATCTTAAAATTGAAAAAAGACTTATGGATGCATTAGTTAACTTGTAGATCGATAGTATTCCAAATTTCAATCAATTTGAACATCGTTTGATGACTTATCAAAATTTTGTGTATTTTTTAACGGTTGTAATTTAACGGATCTTTGAAGAGCTATCAAATATAATTTAAATTGAATATAATTGGAAACATAATCAATCTACAAGTCAAGAAATAATTCCGTGAACTTTTTTCTATTTTTGAGAATTTATATGATTTTTTACAAATTTTTGGAAGTGTCAAATTATCAAGATTGTCAAGTTAAGAATTGTCAATGGATCCCTCCTCTTTACTTTTACCCCCTTAATTATCCTTTATGATTAATTACCTCGTTCTAGGCTTCTAGCTGCCTTTTTTCATTTTCCTCAGTAAAAATGTATGACATATCATAAAATATATAAAATTATATATGAACTTTATTTATATGAGTTAATTGAGTTAGTAATCATGTTATCAACTTTGTTATTGAACTTAGATTTGGTGCTTAACTCATATACAAAATAAGTTGAATGATAACTCATGTAAATTGAATAACAAATTTATATGTCAAATAAATTGAATAGTAGAGAAATTAACATGAACACACACCCACTAATTTGAATAAAAATCATTAAAATTCGAACCATACCTTTTACGATATGATCAAAATCAACGGCCAGGATGTAAAGCTCCAACAAAATTTCCTTGGTGGAAAAACCACCCAAGCTCTGATACGAGAAAAAATTGTTTGTCTATCCGTAAAAAAAAAATAAATCATAATACTTCCTCTTTTGAAACAAATCTCAAAACTATCCCTATTTTACCTGCGGTCACAGTCACAATTCAAAGTAATCGCTGCGGTCAGAAGCATTGGCTGAATGTAGCGTTCAAACAGACGTCTAACCAATTTTTACACAAATTATTCCGAGCTGACCGCTGCGGTCACTTTGACTTGTGACCATGGCCGCCGGTAAAATAGAGATAGTTTGGAGGTTTATTTGAAAAGAGTGATAGTATTAAGATTTGTATTTTTTTAGGGTAGTCAAAAAAATTTCCTGATACGATAAATAGCATCTAGGTAAACTTTATAGTGTCCGCAAAAGGTATAACAACAGAATAATTGTGCACAGTGAACCAACTTAGAATTCTTGGTTAGCTATACTATGCTTAGAGGTGGCAAATCGGGCGAGCGGGTCGGGTTCGGGTTCGGGTCAGGTGGGTCGGGTCTGTTTGATCTTCTAGAATATCTCAGGTCAGGTCGAGTCGGGTGATGGGCGGGTCGGGTCGGGTCAATTTTAATATTTACTTTTTTTGGATCGTATATTATTTTTGGATTGGATGATATTTGATCTCGGGTCGGGTCGGGTTCGGATCAAGTCGGATCGAGTCGGCTCAGTTTGACTATCTAAAAAATTCAGAGTCAGGTCGGGTTTTGCCACCTCAGTCTATACCATACTTAGCTTTCACTGATGGCATGCAATATGCATGACAGCTTTTATGGGTTCATAAAATTAAAAACACTAAACTAACAAATTCTATGGTCAAAATTGCATTTATTTCTATATATATGCCCCATGGAATTTGGTATATATGACGGATTTACATATTGTCAAAAAAAACGTTTATATGGTCTTAGAAAAATCTGACACAAAAAAATAATAAAACATGTGATACGAAATTTTGTAGTGCTAATTATTAAAGAGTGAATAGACAAATGTTTTCTCAAGTATTGTTATTTTACCAAGTTTGTCCTTCAATTGCTTAGTAATTTTTTTCCAATGGATATCACTATATTTTTTTTTTATTTTGGTTCTTAAAAGTTTCATATGAATTAACACTTTAATAAAAACAAATTAGTTTATACCAAGCTGACCTGTAAATTTTTTCAAAAACACATATTTATTTATTTATCATAACTTGTTTACCACTGAAATTAGTATGAATATAATAATAATAATCACTACAAGATTTTTTTTTGTAATTTAATTATAATAGTATTCATAATTTATGAAGTATGATAGAAATGCTAAAGTAGTGATACTTGATAACGATAAGACATTTTCCTTGCAAATTAAATTTTGTAAGGAACAAAATGACAAAGTAGTGAAACTTTGATGACCAAAACAAAAAATTATAAACTTCAGTGATCAATTGGTACTTTTTAAAAAATTCAATTTCTAAAGGAAAGACACTAATATAAGAGTAGTTAACAATTTGAAAAAAAAATAAATAAATAAAATTGAAGTTTTGCATAGAATCATTTTTCATCCTACATTATTCTATATAAAAAACAAAATTCTATATCATTTTGGTAAATAATATTAGTATAGTAAAGAGAAATTCCCAAAAAAAAAAAAGTGAAAGGTCCAATCTACTTAATTCTGTTTAAATGAAAACCTTACATGATAATGATAGTTTATATATACATATAGAGTAAAACTATGGTGCTCCTAGGAGCACGGATGCCTCCCGTGCTCCTAACTCAAAAATCATACCAAATCATCTCGAAACTTCGATTTATGGGTCTCATTAAATTCTTTATATCAAAATATCATAGGATACAAAAATTTTCCATTTTTTGAGATTTTTAAGTATTTGTTTTGTATTTTTTAAAGATGACATAGTTTTATACATTATTTTATTATTATTTTGAGGTCATTCTAAAAAATTCCAAAACATATACTTAAAAAACTCAAAAAATGGAAAATTTTTGTATCCTAAGAGATTTTGATATAAAGAATTTAATGAGAATGATAAATCAAAATTTCATGATGGTTTAGTATGATTTTTGAGTTAGGAGTACGGGAGGCCTCGGTGCTCCTAGGAGCACGCTAGATTTACTCTATATATATATATATATATATATATATATATATATATATAGGCAAGTAGTGATATAGGAATTTAATCAAAATGGCAGACTGTAAAATTCCCAAACAGAGAAAGCTGCTTAGCCATAGCATGTGAAATAAATTATAAATATAGCATTGCCTCTCTTTCACTGTTAATATCATCTGCAATATGTGTCTGCTTCTTCTGATCAATAATGTATAAAATTAAAAACCCATCTAGGAAAAACCCATTTCAATCCAAAATGTTATATATATCCTTACTCCTAATAAAAGAAGATTAGATTTTTTTACATGAAAGTTCTATCTTCCCCAAAGAATAAATCTCAGCCGTTGATTGCTTATTTAGATTGATCACCACCGTTGATGTAATTTAATGTCCCGGCCTATTAAAATTTAAAGCCATATCAATTTCCTTACAACAGATGAGCATTCCGCATAAAGATATAATAATTTCAGCTCAACCAAAGCGTGAGCTCTATACTAAGTATCATACTAATGCAACATACCAAGCATTGTAAAGTTTACTAAGTTAAAATTTAAAATTTAAAATTTAAAATACAACAAGAAAACGGTAGAATCTACTTTTTTCTTCAGCGGCTCTACATGGAGTTATCTTTTTTATTTTTTTATTATTTTTATTTTTGGTAAAAACTCGTAGGAATCGGATATAGTCCAAATAGCTTTGGACGGTCCAAAGGATTCGGAGAACCGTACGATCCAATTGTTGATAATTAATCAACCGTGATTTGATCACATAGGTGCTAAAAATAGGAACAAAATACAGATGTGGTAATATTTAGAATGATGGAGTCACATGCTATCACCATTGATTAAGATATAAATTGAATCGAACGGTTTAATCATAGCTTTGGACGGAGACCGTCCAAATGTCTTTAGACTAAATTCTAACCCAAACTCGTAGGTGTACACGGAGTTATCTACGCTTCCGCCAACGAATACTAAGCCACCACGTGCATTAGGTATTAGTCATCGCAGTCCTCTCTATTTGTATATTTCATCGGAAATTCAATTCATACAACTTGATATTTGATTCCTTCAAAAAAAAAAAAAAAAAAAAACTTATACTTGATTGACTGTGTTTCCTAAATATTTTATATAGTTATTATTATAACATCAAAGTTGAATTCGAAGAAAATAAGATCGAACGGATTAGAACTTAGCTGAATATATATCTTGTCTTATTTTAATTGAGTATCCAACTATCCATCAAAGAAATGGATTCATAATTAAAGCTAAGCATAATAATTATCAACATATATATAGGAACAAATTTAATCGGCTTCCATCGTTTCCCCAACATAAAATTAAACAAATTCACGTATAAAAGTATAGCTGGAAATATAGTGATAAATGATTTTTCATTCAAATGGATAGGTTTGAATATCAGCCACCAAACTATTAAAAAAAATTATATAAAATAATATAATAATAATAATAATAATAATAATAATAATAATAATTATTATTATTATTATTATTATTATTATTATTATTAGGAGATGTCATTGCCAAAATTCCCACGATACATATACTGTTCACCACATGTATATATGCTGACACCATCACCATGCAAATATGATTAATTATATTAACATGACATTACTTGACTTTCCTCATCTGCTTTTTCTGTCACAGAAGGACGCATCTTAATTTGGAGGATTTTATATTACTAGTATTCGGGCAGAAATTATTATATTTTATAATAAAGGGCCGAAAGCAATTTCTTGTGAGGAAACTAATATGGTCTTAAATTTTAATGGTCGGGACATTAATGTACATCAATGGTAGTGATTAATCTAAGTAAACAATCAATTGCTGGGATTTCATTTGTGGGGAAGATAGAACTTTCATGTCAAAAATCCAACCTCTTTTTATTAGAAACTAGTAAAAAGCTCACGCCTTGTTTTGAGCTGAAATTGTTATTTCTTATAATAAAGTTTTAAGATAATATGTAATGAGCCTTAAATTGAGATAATTTATATGAGCCTTTAATTTTAATGTGTTGAGAACGTCAACGGGCATTAACGTAAATCAACGGTTCTGATCTATCTAAGAAAATGATCAACGGCTCAGGTTTCTTATTTGGGGAAGATAGCCCTTCATATCATTTTTTTCAGTATGCTTTTATATATATATTAAGGATAAGGATATGTTACACTTACAACTACATGATATTCAATTATTCATTGACAAGTAAACACAAAAAAAAGAAAAGAAAAAAAAAAGAGCTTGGAGATTTGGTTACACTTTCCTCTTTTGAACTTTTTGTTGGTAAGATTTGAGATTCATGATTGAAGGAAAGAAAGCAGTCGAGCAGCGTGCCAATGCGAATGTGCATGACCGAAATGACACGCAAATCAAATCACGCAGTGGATGATTTGCATTTGCACAAAAGCTATGTGCCAAAAAAACAGAGCAGCAGATTCCCAAGAGATTTATAGATAGAACTGAAACAGAGTCGCCAGAGAACCGGCCTTTCGTCTAGTGGTTAAGGACAACGCTCTCTGTGCGGGAGGTCGCGGGTTCGAAACCCGGATGGGGGGTCTTTTATAAACATTTAAATTTAAGTAACTTGACCCTCATCTTTATCTAAAAAAAGAGTCGCCACTTATATAAATTGCAAGATGTATAATGGGGCAGTAACGCAAAACGACTAGAAAGTACACAATGTTCCGATTGTCTTTGATGAGTATTCAAATGAACTGAATTTAAAACATTGTTAATCTATAAATTTGAGTAGGGGTGTACAAACGGACGGGTTAACGTTTTTTTATTAAAATTTGAATCCAACCCAGTTATATCGGATTATAAAATATTGTTACTCAACCCACCTGTAACCCAACCCAACCCAACTATTTTTTTATGTACGGCTTTTGCGGGTTGTACGGGTTATGCGGGTTAAACGGGTTATAGTTTCGGTTATATTATTAATCATATAATTTTTACTTTTTTATAATATTGAACATGTTAATGGTGATTTATAACTTGATGATAATACATTTTGGATATCTTAAAGATAATTTAACGTTAAACATAAATTATGAATTATATATAATAGAGTACTCAATATATATTTATTCGCTAAATTTCATTTTAGAAATATAGAACGAGCATATGAAGTTGCAAAAAAATAATTAGACATAATAAGTATTAACCCTAAAACATCATAAAAAATTTATATTGATCTTAAATAAGAACTTAATTCTTAAATTATTGTCTCATTATTTATCTTTTTAATAAATTGTATATGTAAGTTTGTATAAAATTATAATTTATAACTATTTGCGGTAGGTCCGGGTTAGACGGGTTTCTAAATGCTCAATCCGTAACCCAACCCGGCATAACGGGTTAGTCAAAATTACATCCCAACCCAACCCAGTAATATCTCTAACCCGGTAAAAAATGGTTGGGTCGGGTGGGTCAGACGGATCGGCCGGGTTGCGGATTTTTTTGTACACCCCTAAATTTGAGAATATATGTGTACATTTTTTATTTTAAATTCTTTTCCAAATTTATTTGAAATGCAATTATGAAATATTAGTCATTTTATTTTTTTATTTTTTTGAAAAGTGGGCAGAGGCCGAAAAAGGTCACCCTTAGTACTTACTACTCATGCCTAAACACGCTTAACTGCATAGTTTTGATGCGATCCAGTGCTTTAATGCTAGTATGACCGCATCCAAGTTGTTAAGTGATCCGGCCTTATCAATTAAACAAAGAGAAATTAGCAAGACATGAGTATATTATTTTTTTTTTCATAATGATAATGTGGTGAGAAACACCTAATGAACAGAATTCAATGTACTATATTATTAACATGTTTGAATATATTCAATGTACTATATTATTAACATGTTTGAATATAGCTTAAGGAATAGGGACAAAGAAAAGCGCAGGGAATAAGGAAAAAAAAATTAATATGGTTCAATGTAAGAGATTCACAAATTCATAATTCTAACTTACAATCCAACTAATTTGTATTTAAGTAATTTGAAAATTGTTTGTCCTGTTCACCCCAAATCATGAGACAACAATTAATTATTATACTTAAATCTTCTGCATTTTTGTGTTAAGGAATAATAATACACAGAATAAGCAAATTGGGACTTTCCAAAACCAACAAAAGTGTCATAAATACAATAATGGCACATTGTACATATATCATCATGAGTAGTGATATCAAGACCCAAGTTTTGCCCCCACAACTCTTGATGCGTTGGCAGGCTGTACAGATGCGGGGAGCATTTGAACTTATTTTGGATTCAATATAGTAAATCGTTGGCCGTGCGGGGAGTATTTCAGTAGACGGTGAATGCGGGGAGTATTCCATTACAGGGGGTGTGGGTATTATGTCCTAACATCTGCGGTGGCAGCAAATTTTATATTGTTTTATGCAGCAACTTTACAGCACATCGTTAACTCCAGAGGCAAGTCACGGGGATGCATATATTTTTCCTGTTATCATATCATATTTGTGCCCCCATCAAATTATGTCCTTTTCACCCAATCAAATCCTGTTTGCCTGTTCATTTTGGGCTCAATTAATTTAGAGGGATTGATCACTTTAATTAAAGCATCTAGCTTTATTATGATAAAACTTGCTACATCATTAGCCAGAATCTTTCTTTGAAATTCTGGTACTATGTTGTGCAAATGCAATATAATACCATCAAGCAAGATAAGGGCAACAAACCGTACAAAGGTAGGTTAAGGGCATGTTCTTGTTATTTTTCCTGGTTTTTAGTAATTTGTAAAGCATGTCATTTCTCATTTGTCACCTTTTCTGAATTTGGAAAATGGAAACAACTGTTGCTATTTAAACAATCTTGTGTAAGTTCAACATAAGTGTACTATTGTTATTAATAATATTTAGCACCAAGACAAAAAAATGTCCTACATAAAACCAGACAATATTTTTTTTATTTAATTAAAAATGTCATTTTATCTTTTATCATTATCTTTTTATATGCCATTTTTTATGTTATAGAGTTGTACACTTGTACAAGTGTCTTTTGATGGACATTCTGAATGAATCTTGCCAGTAAAAAAAAAAAAAAAAAAGATAGTACATGACATGTGATGGAACTGTGTTGAATTGAAAATATAGTTTATATTTACTTGTCAGAATTATGGAAACGTTGTAATCTTTGATGGATTGATACAATGTGGTGGTTACAAGCTACAAAGCTTAGAGAATTTTTTGAGCAGCAGGTAGCATGCACGTTTTTCACTTAACCACCGGTTCATTGTTTTGTAACGAACAAATATCATTTTTCAGTGAATATCTATATATTTCTAATGAGTAAATATTATTTTCGATCTAGTGAACAGATACATAACGGTTTCCAGTAAACATTCATGCAACTGTGCTAAGCATATGAGTGCACGTGGTGTGTCAAAACTGTAAGAGGAGGTAGATGGGTGGCTGGTGGCCTTTACATGTTTCTCAATTACATATTAACCTATCCATAGTAGGGAGTTAAGGATTGATGGCAAAGAGATTGATATCACTGCTGCTTTTTTAATTTATCTCTGCAAAAGAAGGGGGCACTGATTAGAAGAGTAGGATAGATAGAGCAAAGGACAATTTATGATGTCTATCATGTGTTACTTGTCCTGTTTTTATTTTAAATCGTGTTTGGTAAAAGATGAATTGAGGACATGAGATTATTGTAACTCGATGATTTAGTAACTTAAATGTTAACTAACTAGAATGATTTTTTAGAGGAAATAGATTCAAATATCCGTGAATACAAAATGAAATTTGAGGAGCTGGACTCCTATCTTTCTAAAAAATAATAATAATAATTATAATAATAATCAAAATTAAAATTGAATTCTTTCCTATTTCAAACATCAAAGGGTCAGTGTTTCTTATAAATATATATTTGGAAGTGAAGTATAATGTGGTGATCTCATTGAGAATTCCAATTTTAGAGATGTAAGTCCAATCCGTTTAACCCGCAGAACCCGACCGATCCGAGCTGAAAAATGACATATTTTTATTATAGTTGGTTAGGTACGGATTGAATTTTGAGCAACCTCATAATTCAAGTTTGGTTACGGATTTTGTAAAATATGTTGGGTAAAACCCGACTCGCCAATTCGATTATATTTTTTTAAATAATTTGTATTATTCTAAATACAGTCACAATATCTTTATAGAAATGTAATGACTTTTTGTTATACTTAAACTTTTAATTGAAAAACTTATTTTATTTTACTTTTAATTTAGTGTATATTGAATTTCTTGTTTTTTTTTTTTCATAACTTAGTTTCACTTATATATTTTTTTTTGATAATTAACATCTTAAATTGAAACCAGCGAAACCCGACCGCCAAAGTTGAAACCCGAATTGAACGGTTTTTATTATTTGTTAGTTAGTTATGGATGTGAAACTCGACCAATCCGATCCGTTTACACGCCTATCAAATTTTCCATTCCAGCATAAATTGATGGGAACTCATAAAAAGAAATGCACAATGATGCAAGCGTCGAAGCAATTGATTGATGCAATTGTTTTGCAACATGGATATATAACACTTTTTGATGCTCTCTAAGCGTGCGGGCTTCACTTTTTATTTTCTTTTTCAATCCCTTTTTAAGTGTAAAATCTACGGCAATAATAGTTTTAGGATTCAACTTTATTTATTTATTTATTTGCCGCACGAGTTGGAAGTTGCGAATTTCAGTTCCAAATCAAAGAAAGTATGTTGTGAATTTCTCCATTTTTTTTGGAAACGGGTGGTAACTCAGTTGGTTAGGAGAGAAGTCTTTTAGGACTGTTATTTATCTAAAGGTCGAGAGTTTGATACCCGCACATGCAACTTTGTAGCTGCTTCAAAGATTTCGAAAAAAGAACATCGTTCCCATTTTTGCTCTCAAATTACATAATTTCTTTGATTTGGGATTGGAAGTTATTTATGGTTAATTGGTCACAGAAATAGAGGTCAAAATGTTTGGTTGAGAAATTAAAGAAGATTTCAAGCACCCAACATGAAATTTTTTTTCCTAATTTTGTGACAATATGATGTAGCAGATGAACCGAAATACAATTTCCTAGAGCTAAGCATTTGAATTTGAAATTAAGAAGAAATTCTGACTAAAAAAATATTTAAGAAATTTTCATGAATAAGGTTTTAATTCTTAGTTAAAATGTCGGGTAAACTTGCAACTATTATATCAATTAATTAAAGTGAAAACTGACTTCAAAGTAGATGTTTTTTTTTTTTATTGATTTGTTGCCTTAAAATAAGTATATATCATTCTCACTTATAATTACTCATGGTACGTTCACTTAACAAACCGTGCAAAATTTGATGTGTTATTAGGTCCAACTCTCCCACCTAATTAAATAAGTTATTAAAAACTTTTTTGAAAAAATGTGGTGCTTAATTGCTCATTAATTTAGTAATTTTTTGGTTAACAAATAATGCACTTGTACTACAACAACAACAGTAGCAAAAATTTTATAAAAAGCCAAAAAAGATGCACATTCAATTTCGATAATGATAGAGCCATCCATTTCTTAAGTACTTGTAAAGAATATTCAGGCGCGACATTTCACATAGAAAGTATTGCTTCTGTACTTAATCAAAACTAATCCTTACTCCTAATAAAAGAGGATTGGATTTTTTGACATGAAAGTTTTATCTTCCCTAAAGACGAAACCTCAGCTGTTGATTGTTTACTTAGATTGATCACTACCGTTATGTCCCGGCCCATTAAAATTTAAGGCCCATATTAGTTTATTTACAAGGGATGAGCTTTCAGTCCTTTATCATAAGATATAATAATTTCAGTCCAAACAATACCAGTCTTAAATATAATGGTTTTCTAAAATTTCAATTTCAAGGAGAAGTTGATAACTACAACAATGTTGACGTCAAAGATATATACATTACACCAATAAATTTAATGTTTTTTCATAATTGCTCTGCAGACTTTGAGAGCACACGTCCTCACTTTAACTATTCACATGTCCACACATATATAAAATCTATAACTTTTATCTCAAATTGTATTACACTTAACTCAAATTATAATAATGCGGGCATGTAGACACTGATTTTGACGACGATATGACCTAATTAAATTCTTCAAACCGAACCAACAAAAACCCAAAAATGTAAATTCAAATTCGTTGATTCAATTAAAATTAAGCCGGTATATATAACTTAAAGAAAAACATTATCATTTATCAACACGTGACACTAAAACTAAACACTGTTACTTAAATCCAATTGCTGCACCAAACAAAACAATGCACATTTTCCCTCTGTTTGGCAAGCGTAGTAAGTTAAAGCGGAGTAAAACACTAAATCACCTTAAAGCAGCGGTGTTTAGTAGTAGTGGAATAAATAGATGAAGTAAAGTGGATATAATATGTAAAAGATGTGAAATATTGGTGATTTGGTTTACTACATCTATATAGCTGCGTTAACTTACTACACCTTAAATCACTCCTGTTTGATGACTTAAAACATCTTAATCACTTTACTATATTCTATGGGTCCGTTTGGCAAATCAAGGAATAGCAATAGAATAGTGCTATCCGATTAGTAAAAATGGATTAGTGGTTGTTGGAAGAGTAAAAAGAATAGTGATGTTTAGAGCTGTTCGGATAGTGGAAATATTGTTTGGCAAATGACAATTGGAATAGTATTGTGATAAATATTTTTATTGCTATTTTTAGAGCTATTCGAATAGCTATTCCGCTATTCGATCAAATAGGAGAAATAACGGATTAGCAATTTTTTAGAGCTATTCGAATAACTATTTTCTGTTTGGCATATGAAATAGCTATTATTTTGCTATTCTATTCCAATTTTTGGTTGCTGAACACACCCTATTATTCTTACTACACTACCAAACTGGGTTTGTTTGTGTTGGGCTCCAGAGTAATAAAAGGACCGGGCCCACATGTCAGAGGTGGTGGAGGAGGAGGATGAAATGAAGTAAAATGGTAACATTTGTTGATTTTAGAAGATACATGGCGCCATTTCAAAGCAAGCTTCCATGTGCATAAAGCAATGAATCTATTTATCTACTTCCTTTATCCTGACAGTTTGTTTAAAGTGGGAATGACTGCTTTTATGACCACCCCAATTTGTGTCCCCCTTGTAGTATTCTCATATTATGAGGTTAGATAAAATAAAATCAAATATTACAAATAATGATATTTATTGGAAATTGTATAGTGCTGACTGCTGACTGAAACAATCAATCTGTTAATTGAAAAACGAAAATATTAATTATTTTTTTCATGATTTTCGATAACTACATTTATTTGAGAATAGTTGTCAAGAATTTGCTTCAACTTATCTACTTTTCAATTTAATAATGAATTGAGACGTTAAAACCTGTCAAATGAAAAAGAAACTAAGAGACAATAAAATTAAGGAACCCCAATTGGGGACTCCATGGGCTTGTTCGGCGATGCTATTGGCTTAAATATGTAAAAATTGCCAAGCCACAATCGTTCGGAAAAAAAAAAAAGGCTTAAGCATAGGTATGGCTTCCTTAAGAATCCGGGTAAGGCTTAAGCCCCAGTCAAAAGGAGGGTTAAGGATAAACTTTTAATTCGTGCTAAGGAGCTTGCGTTCGGAATGATTAAGAAGCTAAGAAAGCTAAAGGAAATCTAAGAAAGCCTAAGAAAGCCTAAGGAGGGGGAATTCATATCCTCTACTGTGCAGTAAGTTGCTGCGCAGCATTTCAACTGTCGGATCTGCTTTGAGATTCATGCAACTCAATCTAAAAAAAAACCCCTATAATCCTCATTGTTAATTCGTTGCGCATTAAAATACTGCGCAACAGAGGATAAGCACTCAAGTAGGGATGGCCGAACATGCACGGTAGGTTTCAGCAGCCATTCGACACGTACAGCAGCCAGCTAAGCAAAGAAAAAAAAAAAATGCAAGGACCTCCAACATCAAAGGACACATATTGGCCAAAAAAAAAAAAATAAAAAAATAACAGCAGTATGCCCCATCGTACGGCTGCGATTAATCCGTGCTTCCACGTGAATTTCCGCTGCTCTCTCTCTCCGTCGTGATTCGTGCAGCTTAATTATTTAGCTGCTGCTTAATAGAGGCACTGTTTGGTGTTTGGTGTTCACTGTTCAGTACTTCCTCCTGTATCAGTATCAATATCATCAAGGACTTCACTCCAAAAAAAAAAAAAAATATCATCAAGGACCTATTTGGACACCGTCAAAATTATTTGAACACCCTTCAAATGATAATTTTAATTTAACCCTTAAATAATTATCTAGTACAATTTAAAATCACTATTCGTTTTAAACTTTTGATAACTATCTAGTACAATTTAATATCAAAAAAGTTTCATAACAAATGGAAATATATAATTTTAATAATTAAGGACAAACCTGTCCAAAAAAATAAAAATAAAAAATAAAAAAGGTGCGCGCAAATATTAAAGCACCACCCATATCATCAATCAAAAAACTGTGAAAAGTGAAAGCTTTGGCGTCTAGCGGATGGGTAAGGTAAGGTGGGGCTAAACAATAAAAAAAATGCAGGTTCACCTCCATGTAAGTAGCGGAAAGCAGAAGCAAACTTGGCAGCCCATGCAGCCTTTTTGCAAAGAAGGTTCTGCATGTGCCTCTGCCTCTGCCTCTCCTTTGGTTTGGTTTGGTTTGGTTTGGTTTGGGGGGAATTGTGAATTTGTGACGTTTTTACACTTTTAACTGCGTTAGTGTAAGTAAGGGTAATATACAGTACCCACAAAATTAGTGTCTATATGTCCACGTTGTTATAAAATTTGAGTTAAGTGTTATCCCTTGTTTGGTAGATTTCACATCGTCTTCAATCTCGAGGCGATCCAACGGTCCACGTGCCTCATGGCACGGTACCTTAAGGCAGAGGATAAGCACTCTGTTTGATAGTGTAGTAAGAATGTAGTAAGGTGATTTAATGTGCTTTAACCTTTAAGTCACCAAACAGAAGTGATTTAAGGTATCGTAAGTTAACGTAGCTATATAGGTATAGTAAACTAAATCACTAACATTTCATATCTTTTATACATTCTACCCAGCCTCTTTACTTCATCTACTTTATTTCACTACTACCAAACACTACTGTTTTAAGGTGATCTAGTGTTTTATTCTACTTTAACTTACTACGCTTGTCAAACAGAGGCTATACAATTTGAGATAAGAGTTACAGATTTTGTGTATATGTGGACCTGTGGATAGTTAAAACAAGGATGCTCGGAAAGTTCCTTAGTATAACTGTGTAAGCAAGCAGCTTGAAATTAAGATTTACTCATGCATGCAAGGTTGACATTTTACTGTGGTGGAGAAAAATTTACATCTAAGATAGATCTAAGTCAGGATTCAGAAATAGCAGCTGAGCCAGAGCCAGAAAGAAAGTATGATTTTGTCAATCAATTATTTTCTGGATGTTTTAACTTTCTTGGGTAAGGTGGTACGTTTATTAGGGGCCCAAGATGAAAAATTAATTGTATGACATAATTTAAATATATTTATATCCTAATTATCTGCAAACTAACTAATTATAAAAGTGCAATATTAAATTATCTTTGTAAACAATCTAGTTATGAATATTGAATATATATTTTTTTTTAACATTCAAGGCCCGTAGGCAACTAATTTCATTTACTTAAAATGTTACATCCACGAGAAAATAAAATAAAACTATTTCTCAATCTAAATCCAAAAGACACAAATATCAACCAAAACCTTCTACAATAATTATATAATTAATTTTGTCCCGATTAACTAACATAGAGAGACAAATTTTGAAGAAGTGCATAATTCATTTTGAAGTTACCGTCTTGGTTGTGAATTCATCGTCTTTGGAAGGATTGAAAACTTGCTAAGTACTCCACAAATCTTCATTTCTTCAAACACCACTCAAGTGATTGAAAACTTAACTAGCACATTCATACTCCGCATAAGCTAAATTAATTTCTTTTTTAAAAGATTCCGGCTACAGTGCTTCCATAACCATTTCGGACCGAAATGCTTACGGTCCAATTTTGAAAATCCGTCGTCCGAAATTTTGATCCAAATAGCTCATAATAATCCTAACATAATTAAGTTGGATGATACCAATTTTTACCATTTTAGGAATTTTTTTACTATTTTTAATGATTTTTTGAAATATGGCTCTTAAAATAATTAAAAATAAATCAATTTTGTATGCCAATCTTTAAAAAATCATTAAAAATAGCTAAAATTTTCATAAAATGGAAAATATTGGGATTCTACAAGTTAATTATGTCAAGATTATAATGAGCTATTTGGATCAAAATTTCGGACGACGGATTTTCAAAATTGGACCGTAAGCGTTTCGGTCCGAAATGCTTATGGAAGCACCGTAGCCGGTCTCCTTTTTAAAATTAGAATCCATAATTTCCAAAATAGTTTTAATTGTACCATTGACGTTTTTATTGCCACAAATTCTTGTATATATATTGGAATTAACAAAATCCCTGTTAACACATTGATTGATCATTGATGGCATTAAATGAGAAAGGATTATATTAGGGTTAGGAGGGACAACTGGGACTGGCCTTCAATCAAGGATCTGAATGGCACAATGGCAATATATTATCATCCCTTTTGGTGAATATGGTGGCAGGAATAGGATTATATATCATTTTGAAAAGACAGGAGTGAGTTAGTTCATTGGGCATCTCAAAAAGTTTGCATCCTGCCTGCCCACTTTTCTATATCCAATTATCCATCCTTCAAATATAGGTCCTTTTGATGCAATGCATGGTCCCATTTTAGAATGCACTTTTACCAATTTTATCTTAGCTGTTTATGTCGGGAAACCATTCATTTATTTCTTTCTTTTTTGTGTTGTTGTTGTTGTTTTTTTTTTTTTTTTTTGAGTTTTTTTTTTTTTTTAGTTTTATTTTTAGTTTTATTTTTAGTTTTATTTTTAGTTTTATTTTTAGTTTTTTCCTTCTCCATGTGGAAATAAACTTCAAATATTGTTTTTTGGTTTTTTTTTTTAAATGACAATTTCAATGACTGTTATTAACTCATTATAGTAAGTTTATAATTAGTTATTACATTTCTTTTCAATAAACTTTAATTGATTTTAATTGTTTCCACATAAAAATCATGATTATGTTTAATTATCATGTGTATGGAACTTAACGGATGCTAAATTTCATTTGAGTTGTGTCATTGTTTTGAATTTGGCCCAATTTCTCATACATCTTAGATAAGAAAATTAATTGTAATTAGTTACTTAAATGTAAATCTAGCACATCATTTTTTTAATTATGACTGTCATTTTTTTCTAGAAACAAGAAATTGAGACAATTAATTTGGCAAACGTTAGAAATTATAATGTAATATAAATTTAATGGTCCACCATTAAATTCACAACTCTCTTATAATTATTTCATTGCATAACTTCGTCTATATATGTAAGTTGTCAAAGATTTGTTCCCTTTTATTTTGACAAAATTTTATTATTATGCATGATTTTAAGTTACATATTGTTTAAAATTAAATTCAGAACCAAATGTTATGTTAAGTAGGATAATGCGTAAAATAAATATTAGGCTCTAAAGATGTGTGCCAAAACCAAAAGAAATAAATTGCCTTGAGAGTTGAGGCCATACTTTGAGAGTCGTGCACATCAAGGTGATGATAGTTTTATTGTTTTAGAACATCTTCGAATTAATTTGGTGCCATCCTTATACCGATTGCATGCATTTTTATCAATATAGCAATGACCAATATTTTAATTATATACAGACCGAGGAATAATAAATTAACACCATTGAAATTTTGTAATCTTATAAGGTAATCGGTTTTTTCTTGGAAATTTCTACTTATGGATTTTGAAAAACGACCATTCTTATATTTAAAAATTTCGATGCAAATTTTATTCAACTTCCAAAAAGATATAAAATAATAAAAAAAAAACAGTTAGAAAAAAAAAATCCTTATGAGTTAAATTGTTTCTGATCCCTTATTATTTTATAGTTCAATTATCCGGTACTGTAAGAATCTTTTTGTATTCTGAAAGTTAGGCCCAAACATCTGGCCCATATTTTACATCCTAATTGTATTCCGCAGCCCAAACAAGCCCAACACAAGCCCGATACGAAAAAGGCTGCTGCTGGTAATATATTCATGAGGATTTCACATGGGCCTTTTATGGGCCGTAGTTTGAAGCCCAGAACCTCTGTTAATTTCTTAGGATAAAAAGGAAGCTCAATGTCCTGCCGACTCTATTACAGTTTTATTTTTTTTTTTGAGATCAACATGAGGGTCAAGCAACTCAAAATTAAACGTCTATAACAAATCTTCCATCCAGCTATACAAAGTAAAGATAACCTCCCGCCAGAAAACTGCACGGTAGGAAGATAAAAAAAAAAAAAAAAACTATATATAACAATCTGAGTGAAAGTGGTTCACTCACCTTTGTCAATTCCCTCAAGTGAGCACCCGTTTCACGGCGTGCTCAAGTGAGGGGAACTGTGTTTGTTGCGGTGTCGTGACTCATGCACATAAGGTGTTTGATGAAATGCTTAGCCGGGTTTTACAATGCTATGCCACATTTGGACACACCTTACATTCTGTGCATTGCTCTGTATGTACAATTAGATCCTCACAATTAATCATTCCGGATGTTTGGAGTTTTGGAGGATTTGATTTTATGACCATGGATTTATTGAAGCTGCATGGTGTTTTGCTTGAGTCATTTAGCTTCCTGTTTCAAGCATTGGTCTTTACCAATCAGAACTGTCAGCCTCGAATGATCAAATGGGTTCCATCGCTAAAATCTGTTCAATCAGATGTCAGATAAGAGAGAAAAGCCGGGCAATGGGATCTCGCTGTACATGACATGCATACCTTCATCTTAAGGGCGATGTTCTTGGTCATTGCGGATTATGATGGTGCATTATTATTCATTGAAAAGGAGTAGAATTACTTCAACTGGATCTTTAAATAGTCTACATCAAGTTACTAATAATATCATAGTAGTCTAATGGTTATACAGATCCTCAATATATATATATATATATATATATATATATTTTAAGAAAGTGGAATACTCCACCAGTTTCATTGAAACTTTTTATTTGTGCTCATAGAGGATTGAATCCATGACTCTTGGAAGTCATCTTAGTTAGCTACCACTTGAGCTACTAGGCAGATCCTCATGTTTTTGATAAAATCAATTCTATGCATGCTTAAGTTGCAGAGATAATCGAATGGTAGTTCTAGTGTCGGCACATGCAACAGGAAATAAGTTGAATACGCTAGTGAGTTAATTTGAATATCGACACATTTATTATGAATACTAACACACTGTGGTATCGATTATGGTATCATCTTTTGAATCTGTGTATCAATTCCCAATTAAGTTATATCTATCAACAAGATATGCAAATATTGTCTTTTATTCCATGTCAGATCCTTTTGGATTCTCTCTTAATTCAATTTTGCTGGTGCCAGGTGGTTCGGTTAAGGAGAGAAATCAATGCACCAGGCAGACAGGATCATATCTGTTTATACCGATTGCCAAGTCTTCAGTTTGACCACATGGAAACAAGTTCGAAACATCAGTTTCGCAGTTTTGGTACCAGCCTGCGATTTGTTGACCCCTTTCGTTTCTTTGGAGAGTTTTGGTAGTTCCTGTGCTAATGTATATAAAAACCGACATGTCTATATACATGCCAAGCCACAAGCTTTCTATAGGGATCAGTTGTTTCAGGATTCTGACGGAGCTGGCTGTTAAGTTCGCTGTTTATAACTAAAAAAGGAAAACTTGGTCGCCGACTATATATAGTGTATATACATCTGTTCCATCAGGTTTCGAGGTCGAAAGAAGAACAAAAGATGAAAGCTTTAGGGATCTCTTTTCTCCTAATTTCAATTAGCACTTGTGCATTATTCAGCGCAAATGAGGCACTCAACGAAGCCCAAACTCTCCATAAAGTCATTTGGTCGCCTCGACAATCTGAGGAATCTACCCCCATGAATGACGCATCTTTAGACATTGACACAGATACTGGTAGAGATGAAGAAACCGTGATTCCCCTTTCGGCTAAGGCACAGCGAGCACTTAGGAAGGCTGACAAGATTGCGTCACTGCCAGGCCAACCTAAAGGAGTAGCTTTCGTGCAATATTCTGGCTACATTACCGTAAACCAGAAGCAAGGAAGGGAATTGTTCTATTACCTTGTTGAATCTCTGAATGCCTCGAGCAAACCACTCGTTCTTTGGCTTAATGGAGGTTTGTACACATTGTTAACGATAATGTTCCTTGTTTTCTTTCTTTTATACGAAAAGAGGTTGAGTCAATTCACAATGCAATGTTCTTAGGCCATACTTTTCCAGTCAGTACCGACAAAAAATTATCTTTTCGGAGCCAATAATGTTTTTTCTTTGTTTATCAGGGCCAGGATGCTCATCACTGGGTTATGGAGCCTTCCAAGAAGTGGGGCCATTTCGGGTGAACGATGATGCAGAAACTCTTAAAACCAACATGTATTCTTGGAACAGATGTAAGATTTTGCTGATACACACTGTTTTCATCTGTGCCTTTTATTTTCTTTTTTACGATCAAATGATACATCTTTCTCCATATTTGTTAGAACATCTTTAACATAATGAGGAGGGATCCTGGCCTTGAGGATTGTTATTTTTGAGAATCTTACAATTGAAATTTAAATATATTCGATAGTATCTTAAAAATAGAAAAACAGCTTGTCGATGTATTCTTGATTATATGGATTGAAAGTGTTCTAAATTTGAAATCATCTGAATATCCTTTGATAGCTTATCCAAATTTGTACAATTTTTAATGGTTCAAATTTTACCGATCTTTGATGGGCCATCTAACATATTCAAAGTGCTCCAAATTTAAAAATATATCCAATTCATATGCTCTGCAACAT
The DNA here is from genome assembly GCA_030179965.1 of Cyperus esculentus. NCBI lineage: Eukaryota > Viridiplantae > Streptophyta > Magnoliopsida > Poales > Cyperaceae > Cyperus > Cyperus esculentus. Next base: position 3,106,904 of record JASGLE010000035.1, on the reverse strand, counting down.
TTTTATGAAAGTTCCTCAATATTTTGCCATTTTGTAAAGATTGTTTTCAATTTTTTTTGACAAATCCATTACCAGAGATAATTTTGGAAGTAATAAATGTGTTTGGAATTTGTTCATAGTAACCCTTCAGTAGTTTCTTATGTTTTCATATATTTCTAAATTGTAACAAACATGAGATTTTCAGTGGCTAATATTCTCTTCCTTGAATCTCCGGCTGGAGTGGGATATTCAAAGGCAAGGGATAATCAAATAAACGGAGATGATCTCACGGCAAAAGAATCGTACACGTTTCTTCTAAACTGGCTTGAAAGGTTTCCACAGTACAAGAACCGTCATTTCTATATGGCTGGTGAAAGCTACGCTGGCCATTATATTCCTCAGCTGGCTGATCTTATTCTGACAAAGAATGCAGCGCAAAACAAAGCTATTATCAATCTTAAAGGTGTTGCGGTGAGTCATTTTTTCTTGAAACTTTGTTAGAGGAACCTGTTGAAACACCTGCGCAATCCGATAATTTTTGTTACCACATTAAGTATATAATTAGTGCTGCAACCTCAATAGCTTATTTTCTCCCCCCGTTTTCAGATAGGCAATCCTTACGTTGATAAAATAGATAACCGCCGATCACAAGATGAGTACTTCTGGCGCCGTGAGTTTATCACAGACGAAGGTTATGCGCTGATTAAAAAGGAGTGTGAAATATACTATGAATCCGATAATTTTACACTTGGATGTGAAGCTGCCAGAAATAGAAGTAACCTCGGGGAGTTTGATGCCTACAATATCTATGCACCAATTTGCGTGACATACCCTGACGGGTCACTTAAAAAAACGGATGAAACGGTAATAACTATGCTTGTGACATATTTTCTTTCATTTTTCAAATATGAAATAGAGTACATAATTTATAGTATACTTGGGATTTGCACAGGAGTTAGGAATCGATCCATGCATTGATACATTCACTGAAAATTACCTAAACAAACCGGAGGTGAAGAAGGCTTTCCACGCTGACCGGAGTGTTACATGGATGCCGTGCAGGTAGAACTCCAACATTCTTAATTTGTCTCCATTTCCATTCTTTCAAACCTTCATCAGTTTTACATCTTATGATGCTTACATGTGCTAGAACGAACTTTCGTCTGTAAAAGAAAACGAATAATGAGCTAGTTTAGGACTCATAATCGATGTCGTCGAATAATGCTGTATTTCAATGCATTTTTTCTTATGTTACTTAACTTAACTGCGATATATTTTGCGCTATATTTGTAGTAATATAGTATACCCTGTGGAACCTGATACCACTGTCCCTATCATCAAGAAACTCGTGACGAAAGGACTGCGAGTATTGCTCTACAGGTACATACTTTCATGCTTCACTATATACACAGTAGTAAAGAAGAAAAAAATTAATTAATATGCTAATTACAGAAAAGTGAATTTTTCGATAGAACTAATTTTTTTTTCTTTTTCGCCCTTCTGGTGTCTTCTAAAGTGGTGATATAGATAGTGTTGTGCCAATGACCACTACCAAGAAATCCGTCAAGGCTTTGCGACTTCGTGCCAAGGAACCATGGAGACCTTGGAACTGCGATGAACAGGTAACGAACGTTAATAAATTTCACTTTGCTTATTAGAAGCAACAAAGTAATGAAAGGGACTTCGCTTACCAATTTTTTTTTTTTGAATTTTACTCCAATACTCCCACAAAAAAAAATTTCTTTTTGATCTGATGATTATAAATGAATATTACCCATTATGAGATTCATCTCTAACTGATAAAATTATCTAGGTGTGAGCGAAGTAAAGTCCTTTTTTTTTTTTCTGAGCTACTCAACCAAGACTAGATTTCTTTGAATGAAATTTAATGATATAGATTGTGTTTTATTTTGAAGATTGGAGGCTTTGTTGAAGAGTACGAAGGTCTGACATTCGCGACAGTAAGAGGGGCGGGGCACCAGGTTCCCTCGAACCAGCCGACGAGATCATTCCTCATGTTTTCCCATTTCCTTCAAGCAAAATCTCTACCGAAAGCACCGTTCGTCCCCAGATTCGATTAGATTTGAGATGTAATTCACAATGTGAGAATGGTATCGGCATCTACGATTAGTTTGTCCAATTACGCTTCGTAATAAAGTCTTTTTCTCATGTGTAGACTGTAGAGTTAATTTAGCAGACATGTAGAATGCGCAACTTCTGCGCAATTTCGATAACAAAACTCTCTGCTCTTTCATTTTACAAAAAAGTTGCAGGTATATATCTTGAGTTAACTAAAAAAAAAGTAAACAATCAAAATGCACCATGCATCCTGCATTTAAAAAAGCAGGCAATAATACCAGTATTACCAGAACAGCAAAGAACCAATTATGAATGTAAAACAATCTCATTAATACTGTCTGAAAATTCTGCGAAATTATGCTCATTGCGCTGCATCTCATAACATGAAGCTGCAAAATAAGACTTACTGGTAAAAGGGAATTTGATGTAGGAAGTATGCTGGAAGATTAACTGTGTGATGAGTAATATTAAGAAATGTTTACTCACCCCCAATCATGTTTAACTTTGTATATTCACAAATGAACAAGTCCATAATCCCCACCAGTAAAATTAGGAAGTATTTGTTAGTGGATAATCCAGTTCTGTTTAGTTATGTCAATTCGAAGTTAGCAGAAAATTCAAAATTGAATCACAAAGACAACAATAAACAAACTTGGATTCTTCATGTTTGAACATTATTTGATAAAAGCAATATTTGGGTTAACAATATCTCTCTCTTTTTTTTTAAATGTTAAGTAAGCAAGTGCCTATATGTTTAATATTTTTTCAAGCAAAGAAATTAGCCCACAGAATTTGAACACTCATTCTTCAGAAACAACCAAAGATCACCTGCATGAGGAATAAGTTTCATTTTACAAATATGCTTCAATTGTGGATTTATCAGAAGGGCAGTTCTTAGTCACATCTGCCTCCAAAAAGTTATGCCAAGGGTCAAGGGAACTGACATATAAAGAGTAATACCTAGCGTCAATAGAAAAACCGTCCATAGGTTACATTCCGAAATGTATTTTGTTACATTTCGGGACGTATCTGTTACATTCCGTACACGTCTATGGACGTATGGATGGTTTTTCAAGGGACGTGTTTCTCATATATATAAGTACCAAAACGATACCAAAATCGATAACTTATTAGTATAACATATATCTCAGTACATTGTACGAAGTAAGTTGCATATTGAAACCATTGATTTGAATACATATCTGTTTGATATGAATACTAATACAGTCGGTATCAATTTTGGTATCTCTAAAACATTCTTTTTTATGCCAAAATGCAACAACATATCTCAGTTTACTTTCCTAATAAACGATACAAAGGAAAAAAGAATGTCCAATTCTTGCTCAAGTCAAACAATGTTGGCACTATCTGTTAACGAAAAAAAAAAATGTTTGAAATATCACATAGCTGAGATCTCATTCTTTTACCAGTAATCTTAATTAATCATCCATTTCAAAAATCCAACGGTCACAAAGACCCTCTGATGATATCCTGTTGTATCATATTTGTTCAATTCAAATTCGACGGATGTGATTGCGTGCTGTAGTTGTGATGCCATTGCAGCTATGGAAACCGAGAAAAAACACATACATAGGAAGAGACAACTACGATTGCGTCGAAAACGTGAATGCAGACATGCTATCCACAAACTCTCTTTAGAGGCGGTTAATTATTTCGAAAGGTCTCCGTTATCTCGCTAAATAAGGGAAAAATCTGTTTGCAGCTATATATAGAGACGCGACGATCGATGCTGCAGATCTCGTACGACCAGAAAAGTAAGATGAGACGTCATACAGGCACAATTGTTCTTCTCATCTCCGTTGCCGTTGTTGCATTCTTCAGCACCAATGAGGCCGCACTCAACGAAGCCCAGACTCTTCAGCGACTTATCTGGTCGCCTGAACCGTCCGCCGTATCCGAAGAGCTGTTCGATTCAACTTCAAGCATAACAATCGACAAAGAGACTGATGATAGCACTGCCACAGTCCTCTCGGCTAAGGCTCAACGTGCACTGAGGAGGGCAGATAAGATCAAATCACTGCCGGGACAACCTGCAGCGGTAAATTTCGCGCAATATTCAGGATACATTCCGGTAGACAAGGCACAGGGAAGGGAGTTGTTCTACTATTTTGTGGAGTCCCCGCAGAACTCCTCGAACAAACCGCTTATCGCCTGGTTCAATGGAGGTGTGTGCGTAACATCCTAATTAACAAACCTGATACTCATTTTGTTATAATCATGCGTCGTTTATGAATAAGATTGTCTTCGAGTTAAATGATGTCGTTCATGATTATGCTTGATTTCGTATTTCTATCAATCACTATTTAGAAAATCGTTGTTTTGCAATTTGCCCGCTACGAAAAAAGGTAGTTTTATGAAGAACGGTTCGCTGGCAATACAAATGTAGAGAAATTATCCTCCGATGACCGTTGTTTTATTTTGTTTCTTCCACAGGGCCAGGATGCTCGTCGCTGGGTGTCGGAGCCATGGAGGAAGTGGGTCCGTTTCGAGTGAATACTGATGGAAAAACTCTTTCGACCTGCAAATATGCCTGGAACAATTGTAAGGCTTAAAATGTATATATATTACGTTCTTTTGGCATCACTTTTAGCCTTTTTCGATCCCTATATGAAATCCGTCATCTGTTCTCGCAATACGTCGTCATTCGACCGTTACAAACATCCGGTAGCTCCCTATTTTTATTGTATAATGTGTGGCATTTCCAGTGGCGAATATCCTCTTTGTGGAGTCACCAGGAGGGGTTGGATTTTCGAAGGCGAAAGTTGGTCAGATAAACGGAGACGTGCGGACGGCAAAAGAAAACTACGCTTTCCTTGTTAACTGGCTCGACAGATTCCCCGATTACAAGACCCGCGACCTCTATCTTACAGGAGAGAGCTATGCTGGTCACTACATACCTCAGCTCGCCGACTTCATTCAGACCAGGAACGAGATGAAAAGCCGAACTATCATCAACCTTAAAGGTGCCCTGGTAAGTAAATTCGACATTTTCCGATTTTATCGATCGTGTTGCAGTAACGATTTCCTAGATCTATATTCCGGGGGATTGCGTAAAAGCACATGTTTGAAATGCTGTGTTTTTTGTTTTTTCTGTAATATTTTGCAAAATAGTTTTATTTGACACTTACTATAAGAACTGTTAAGGATATCAGATTTTATCTTATATATTTTTGTCTCCTTTTCAGATTGGCAATGCATTTGTTAATAAGCTACAGAACCGTCGCGACCAGGACGAGTTCCTGTGGCGTCGGGACTTCATCACAGATGAAGCCTACGTCGCAGTCAAGAGGGACTGCGATGTATTCTACCAAACTGACAATACCGACAACTTTACTACAGCATGTTTTGCTGCCCGAATGAAAGCCTTTACTGGAGATCTCGACGACTACAATATCTACGCACCAGTTTGCTTGAAGAACAAAGATGGTTCCCCCAGGAAAACCGATGAAACGGTAACATTTCCTATCTCAGTCCCTCCAAACCATATTTATGCCGATATGAATCCTTTCGAAGATGCAATCTACATAATTTGAAAACCAAAAAAGATAACATAATCGAGCATGACATACGATATAAACCGAAAAAGATCTTTTAAGAACATATGATATACTGGTTTTTTCAGGATCAAGGCATTGATCCATGCATCGATAGTTATGTCGAGAACTACTTAAACCTTCCCGAGGTCAAGACAGCTCTTCATGCCGACCCGACTATCCGATGGAGTACATGCAATGAGTAATGCTGTTATTCTGATAAATTTCAATGATTCTAGTTCTTTTAATTTTTTCAATAACGCTGTTATGCAATGAGATTTCTTTATTCAACTTATTTGCTTTTACTTTTGTGTATATATTCACATTAAATATGACTTAAATTTTGATTTCTTGTAGCAATTTGAATTATACTTTAAGAGCCAATAACACCATTCCGACCATCAAGAAAATAATTACCAAGGGACTCCGATTGGTGCTGTACAGGTACACATCTCTGTTTCTCTTATTTAATTGTAGTTTATTATCATAATTTTAATTAGGAACAATAATCCACCTTTTCTCTGTTCATGTTTTGCCAGTGGTGACATCGATAGTGTCGTGCCGATCACCAACACAAAGAAGACCATCAAGGCGCTGCAACTTCGCGTCAACACTCCGTGGAGGCCGTGGAACTGCGACGAACAGGTAATTTATTCGAAAGAAGTCACTGCCCTTACTTAACAAAAAAAAAAAAAAAGCACTTTGTTTCATCTAAGCTGTTTCTCTAATTAACAAATTAAACTAATGATTAGAAATTTAATGATGTGCTTCTGTTTATTGAAGCCTGGAGGCTTTGTTGAGGAGTATGAGGGTCTGTTGTTTGTGACGATACGCGGAGCGGGACACATGGTGGCGTCGAACCAGCCACTGAGAGCTTATACCTTGATATCCCATTTCCTCGAAGGAACACCGCTGCCGGTAGCACCGTTAGTCCCGACCGATAAGATCAATATTCGGAATTGAATCTCTTGATGATTGAGATGTATGATCATATATCATATGACAATCTTTTGTTCTTTTTGAATGGTGTTATTATGGTTCTAATAGACTAGTTTTTGGAACATTTTGGCTAAGCAATGCACATTGCTCAAAATTAGACTAGTATTTGTTTCTTTTTTTGTTGGGATCGGATATTGTTCAAAGGATTCTAAAAGCCGTACGATCTAATTATTAGTAATTGATCAACCGTGATTTAATCATATAGGTACTAAAAATAGCATGCCGATTATATTTAGAATGATGGGGTCACATGCTATCACCGTTGATGAGCATATAAATTAAATCGAACGGTTTAATCATGGCTTTGAACAGAGACCGTCTAAATGGCTTTGAACAAAATTCTAATCCTTTTTTGCTATGAATATGTAAACTGAGGGATTCATTCTTCTATCCCCATATTTTTGTTAATGATCACAAACGAGTTAAATTTTGTTTTATGTATTACATCCTAATCCTACTGTCCAATTTTTGTGAACTGATGATGATATTCAATTATTTGCAGCCTATTCAGATACTCAGATATATGCATGGTTCTCTGCTGTTCTTGCCAGGAAAATCAACAAGAATTTCTCAAATAACAATTTCATACATGATGCATTCTTTCGATGCAATAACAACTTTCGAATAAAGTTTGCACAACAATAGTACGCGCAATAGTACGGCCTTTTCTAGCAGTACGAATAAAAGAAACAAAGCATGAATTGATTACACTAGACTTGTTGTTCAATCCCAGAAATATAATGTTGTCACTATAAGGAAAACAAAAATGTATTCTTCTACAGAGAAGGTGAATCTATGAAACCACTCTATATCACCGATTCACCGTATAGCAATATGTTCACCATCTTCAGAAAAAAAAAGGAAAAGAAAAAAACACACCAAAAGAATAATGACAAGCACGACATAGACAGGTCTTAAATAGTTTTTACTTTCCACCAGGTCAAAATTTTTTGAATGAATATAACAGATAAAAACCGGTCGATAAAAAATTCCCTAGGAAGAAAGTGCTAAGTTCAGGGAATGGATGTACTTTACACAACCAACCACACGCTACATTTCTCTAGCTTTAACCTAATGTCCATTTAAGCACTATAACTAGAACTAGTCTCATTGCCCTCGATCATTTTTATGGGTTCTATTATTTTTAGCTCTCTATTTGGACCATCCTTTTCAGTTCACTTGTTGCTGATTCCCATAAAATGGGTAGCTACCGTAAGCCGCAGCATACATTGATGGATCTGGGAAAGGCGCACCATATCCGTACCCGTTATAAAATTGGCCTGTGTAGTACATACCATTCCATTGATTGCCCATATCTCCTCTTCCCTTTATTAGAAAAAATAAAAAGAAATTAATATCATTAATACAGAAAAAAACAAGAACAGCCGAATCACAGCCAAAACCTTGAAAATGCAGATTTGTTACCTGCTTATTTGCTGGATTTCTTCCCCATGAAAGGCGTACCGTCTGCTTACCGATTGCTGTTCCATTTAAACCTTGCAATGCTTCTTCGGCACTTTTTCTGGAAAACAGAAAATTATACCAGCTACTTAATGACGTGGTTATGTTACAACTTCAACTACACCCTTGAAGTTTATTTAGTTAACACAACATTCGCAGATTAGTCGTGTTTCTGAATTGACAAGAAATATCAAACAGACTCTGTTGCAGTATTACCTCTGTGCAAATTGAACAAAGCCACACTGTTTACCAGCTGGGACCTTAACAGAAGAAATCTCTCCATACTTGGAGAAGGCTTGCCTCAAGTCATCTTCACTGACATCCGGATCCAGGCCACCGACAAATACCTAAACACATTTTTGCAATGGAAAACTGATGTCATTTTAAAGGACACTAGAAGGTTCAAGGAGAAGGAGATGCACTTACAGTGGTGTTTGTTACATCCCCCCCATCAGATGGTGTCGTGTTGCCATTAGAGCCAGGACCTCCTAGACATGGAAAACTCAATTAAATAAGAGAGATAAATGTGCCTACACATAAAGTAATATACATTATCTTAATCTATTTCGATAAAACAAATCTGTCGAGAAAGTCATATTTTTTTATTCAATTTCTAGACAGTTCACTTTAACCAAAAACACGAAACAGGTTCAGGAATCAATCTAAATTAATTTTAACACGCAGCAATAATATGCAAGTCTTAATTATTTAGCAATAAGATTTAGTAGATACTTGGCATGCTTCATGACCATTTCCCAACAAACCATATCTATCACAACAAATAAATGTATCCAATGTCAATGTATCTATTGTTTGATTGTACTTCAATAATAAAAGATACAGCTAGATGTGCTCCAAACATGTATCTAACAAATTGGGAGATTTTGATCATATTCCAATAGCCAGCTTGAGAGTGTTAGATTGCCAAAATCTAGTCCTTAAATTAGTAAGCTTTTGATGTGTATTGAAATACAGGTTATATAATGTGATACATTTCACGTGCATATTGCATAATATGCACAATATATCAATCAATTAGTTTTGCCATCCAATAGTCCAAAAAAAATTAATTAATATGTCAATTTTATTGGCACTAATTTGCTACTGATAGGCCGTACTTTCTCCAGAGAGAAAAAAAATGCAAAAAGACTCTTTACCAGAATGAGACAATGCTTGTTTGACTAACTCAACAATTCCCCCCAATATTATAGACATATTTTGAACCCATTTGTGGATTGACCATATTACATTACCAGCCAAAAAAGCTGAACACCCAAGTGGATAATAGCAGCTGGACACAGCTCAAACAACATATATCACAGTAACAATCTACAGATGCAAAAAGGAATACCAATAAAAAAAAAATTAAGATATAGCAAACCTGAAGATTTTCTTGGAGTAGCAGGACCTATTCGCATGGCCCTGGTAGAACAATATTTGCCATTCATCTCAGTCATAGCTTGGGCCTTCTCATCATCATTTCCAAACCGCACAAACCCGTAACCCTTAGATCGGCCTGTGTTTGCATCGATAACAACCTTTGCACCCTTTACTGAAGGATACCTGCATTGAGCCAGTTTATCTTCACATTAAACATTAAAGGATAAACAGTCACAAATGGTTTAGTTGAAAGGCTACTTAATATTATAAATCGTAACACACTCATACTGGGTGAGATTTTGGGTACTACACAGAACACAACACTACTTTTTTTACATTCCATTGTACAATTGGTACCATGTTAAGCCCCTCATCCACTACAAAAAGAAAACATAAGAAAATCATGGCCACACTACCACTTAAATGTAACAGTTAGTCCATTCAATAAAAAATGACAACAACGCAAATGAGAAAAATGATCGTAGATTGATTGCACAGTTTCAGCATCACCTCAATAAAACAAGATCATATATATGCTGACCATTTCAGGTATTATAAATGAAAATAAAGACAAAAAATTGCAGCGTCAAACTATCATTTACCTGCTCGCGAAGGTTTCAAGTAGAATGGCATCGGTGACATCAGCAGCCAGATCACCCACAAAAATAGAGTGATCAGAAGCGACATCAGCACGACGTTCACCCATGCTGAAGGAGGCCCAGTTTAACCGGAAGGGTTGGTCAGTATTGGGCATTATGTGGCCCCCAAACGTCTGCAGCACCTTCTCTGCTGCTCCCCGTGTCTTAAACTCCACAAACCCATAACCTTCTGAGTGCCCTGTTATCTTGTTCCTTATCACCTTTATGTTGTGGACCTGAATTACAAAGGTAACGGAATAAGTACGAAGTAGCAATGACTTAATTACATTTTCTTAACAAGAAAAGATAAATAAATGTCTCCCATTAAGCAACCAGTTCCTGATTGTCCCAGATGTTTCAGAGCTTCTCAATCTATATGAACTTACAGTTATATTGTTCTCTACAGTTAAAATAAATTATTAGAAATGAAGAGTGATCAGTCAATAATTTTTTATTTTGACAATCTTCAAAAATATAGCTTGAAATTATAAAACCCAACATTATTGGGAGTACTACACACATGTTATGTCTACAAATATATTGACCGCTCACTTATGTTTCATCATACATGTTATGTCTACAAATATATTGACCACTCACGTATCTTTCATTGTACATCTAAGTGACTTGAAATTTTAACAGTCTTTATAGCATATCATCAGATACACTAAAGTTGCATGAAATTTAATTATTAGGCTATAAATATGTTTAATACATATCTACAGATCCATTTTTTCAGTTTCAATTTTATTTAAACATTTTTTTTTGAAAAAGGCATTGACAAGTATTCCCTCAATGGAACTGCTGGTCAGAGCTCATAATAGTCTGACTAATCAATCTGCCAACTTTTAAGTGACAGGGAGCAAACATGGGAAAACAGTTTTCATTACACAGGGGACAAACAAGGCACAAAAGAGATTGACAGAAATAAGATTTAAAACTCGAGGAATCAAAATGGGAAATACAAAGTTTATGTAACTTCCAAATTAACAATGTTCATAAGCAAATATTGCAAGTATGACCAGCAATTTTATATGGACTTTGTCAATTAAAATTATATTATAAAGTGGAAGGCCCAAATAAGGACTTAACAAATCAAAAGAGGTTTAGACAATTCATAAGTTGAAGTCAGCACATATAAAATACAGTAAAATATTGCTGCAATGTACTTGATCTAATGATTTTACTAGGTGATACATAATATAATATATATAAAAATATCTGCACAACAGACATTTGTATACGATTTGTGACTAAGAAAACACATTCAATCTGATTAAATATTATGAATATGTTAGTAAAATTAGAGAATTGAATATTAAACACAAATTAAAAGGTATTGCATACTCATAAACAGTTGGAAAGATACAAATCCAGAAAGTTATTAAACATTATCATAAATACAAGTCCAGTAAGCTCATAATCAGTCTAAAATATATAAATGGAAATAAATTTAATAATCTGGGTTTTCATATAGAAAATACTTGTGTTGAGAAGATTGCTATGAATAAGTTACAAACAATAAATTCATTGGTTACTTTTATCAAAGCGTTAAAATCATATAGTGCAAACTTGACAACTGCTTATGCAATATGCACTTATCTAAAATTCAATGCCCATTAAAGTATTTCAACACACAAACCAACATGAACACAATAACTCATTATCACATATAACAATTTATCCTAAAAAGTACATATCCATTTCAATTTAACTACTTCAACCTAAAACCCATAACGAGATTTATAAAAAAAACTACATCCGATCATATCCAATAGATAATCTCAAGGTCAAACGTGACAATTCAAGTTCTAAAACCCATTTAAATTTAAACAACATAAATCTAATCTAACAAATCCATCTATACCCACGTGACGAACTAACTAAATCAATCATACTTGACAAGTTAATTAATTAACAACCGTAATTACAAACTTGTTTTACTGCAAAGCAAAAAGCAGCAGGTGAGGTCACATCCAAACCCAATTATTAGATCCTTCCAAAGAGCTCACAAGCCCTTGTCATTATCCACCCAAACCCACCATTCACATCAAGATCTAACCATCAAGATTTACTCTATGCTTAACATTTGCAAAGATCTACGGCATAAATGAAGTAATGGAATGAAAAAGGAAGTAATGGAGCGAACCTCTCCGGTGTAGACGAAGCAGTTGGCGAGGTAATTCTCGTCCATCCAGTAGTGGAGGTCGCCGACCCAGATCGTCTTGTTATCCTCACCACCTCCACCGCCTCCATTAGCGGAGGCGGCGGGAGACGGCGCAGCGGCGGCAGCCTGGAACTGCGCCGCGCGTGGGCCGGCGGGGTGGAAGGGCATGAAGTGCTGCGGGAACTGCGGCGGCGGGGGCGGAGCCGGGGGCGCCGCCACCATCTGGTGCGGCATTACCATGTGCGGGAACTGCATATGAACCCACGGCTGCTGATGCTGCTTCGCCGCCGGTGGGTTCGTATCAGTCGTTCCCGCACCACTGGACGCCACTGTCGCCGCCGCCTGTTGCATCCCGCCCGCAGCCGCCACGAGATAGCTCGTTCGTTAGTTAGGGTTATTAGGGTTTAGGGCGGGCGGCCGTTCTACAGGTGCGGGCCGTTCTTCAGAAGGTGCGAATGAATGAATGAACGAACGAAGGAAGGGAGGGAGGAAAGAAGGCGGAAATAAGAGAGGAGAATATGAGAAGGGGATGGGAGGGAGACTAAATAGGGGAGGCGGCTGCGAGAGGGGGCGCCGTCGGATCGGGGTGGAGATCGATCGACGGCCGTTGATTCCGGATCCCAGGGATTTGCGAGGGCTTATCCTCTGCTGCGCAGTACAATGTACTTCGCAGCGAATCAACGAGGGGGATTATTACAGCGGTGTTCTGAGATTGGTTGCACGAATATTGAAGCTAATCCAACGGCCAATGTTCTGCGCAGCAATTTGCTGCGCAGTAGAGGATATGGGCTCGGGATTTTGTTTGACTATGAGGAGGAGGTGGGGTTAAAGCCCTGAGAGCGAGCGAGCGCACGTCGGGTGTCGGTATCTATGACGGGTGGGACCCACGACAGGCTCTGCCGCTCACACGTTCCGGTCGTTTTCTTTCCTTCCGAGGCCTCGTTGCTTATCCTCTGCAGCGCAGTAATCTACTTCGCAGCGGATAAACGATGTGGATTGTAAAGAGGTATTCTGAGATTTGCTTGCACGAATCTTGAAGCGTATTTAACGGTTTGATTGGTGCATGGTAATTTACTGCGCAGTAGAGGATATGAGTTCTCCGTGGCCTTCTTGTTGTTGGCTAGTAACTCATCCCCTGACTTATGCTGCATTGTGCAGTTCACAGTTCAGACCGTTGGATCGTCTCGTGATCCGTGCTGGAGAATCTCGAGATAATCCAACGGCTGGAGCTCTGAACTGCGTGATGCAGGACAGCAGGGGATATGGATAACTTGTTGGCGAGGCTAGGGTGTCCTGTCCTGTCCATTTTATGATTATATAACAAAAGTGGGAAATTAAATTTGGAGGGTGTTTGCGTTTCGGTCCTTTCAATTGTCCTCAATGCTGCTTTTTTGCTTTTAAGGGCAACGGACGAGGAAGACGTTACTGTACAGGACAGTGATATAATGATATTGATATGAAAGTTGTGCATTGAAGGTCAAAACAATAAATTGGGGTGTGGGGGGCTGATTTGAAATTTTTGTTTTGCTGCTGAATTGTATGGTTTTGTTTAGATAAGTATATATTGGAGTAAAAATAGGAAATATTTTGGATGAGGGTTGATGTGGAGGAGGATAGGTTAATGCTTAATCATGCATGCATTTTTCATACTTAATATAACTTCTTAAGATAGGTAATTTTTTTTTTTCTAAAGCACTTAATATAGCTGCTCGGAAATTACTTGCTTTTGGACTAACAAGTAAGACAAACGAGGAAGATGGGAAAAAATTAGGATTTTAGGACTCTATTTTCTAACTTAATTTCTATCTATCTAACATTGAAGAAGTGTTTAATGGAAGAACAATTAATGAACCTCACACTAAACTACATTTAGCATAAAATTAAAAACAACCATGAATGAACATTCAATCAACTTCAGAATAAAATAAAATGTTCTATATTCATGTTGCATTTATTTATAGAACATAATATGACACTGTGAGTTTGTGACTTCCACTATTAATATAGAAAATAATGGGGATAAAATTAGAAATGCCCCCAAATAATAATATCAAACAAATCAGACAACTTGGCATCCTGTTCCTGTTCACTAACCATGTTTATGTTTATCAAACAAAAGCTCAGATCAGATGAGGGTGAGTGGAAAAAGCTAATAGGAGGCATCATTACACCTCAGCTCCTTTGTCTGCATAAGTGCTGTACTTACTACTTACTATTATCACCTCATTAAACTCAGCAGTAATAATTAATGACAAACATCTTGCCTCTATTGAAAAGTTGTCCATACATCATAGAAGTGTACTGAATACAACAGATATATCCTGATTTGTAACATATATATCTGAAATATAACATAGACGTTATGAATAGTTTTTCTATGGACGCTGGGTATTACTCATAATTAATAACCAGCAGGGTTCAGTCATTCAATGCTTCTCTTTGCCTCAGAGACCTTCAGTAAATGTGAACAAAATTTTACCTGCGGTAATTATTACTACCCACCAGACAGACAACAACACGACAAGCTGCTAGTGCTAGCAAAGCAGAACTGGGTCTGGGTGGTTTTACTACTACAATAATTTTACTATTTTGGAGTAATTTGAGAGGATAAAGGACACAGAATGGCAGGCCGTTAGGGCACCTTTTCCCAAGGGAACAAAGGACTGGATCACTGGACTCATAATTTAAAGCAAAGCAAGGAAATGGAAGTCTGAAATTGGCTTCTGAATTTCTGATCAGAGATGCAAATATGGGCTTTCATCTGATATATACTGACCAACTAAATTTCCAAGTACATGTGATATTTCTCTGCAATATAAAGATGGGACTGGTTGTGGGCCCTAAGAGGTTTATTTAAAGTTTGTAAAGCCCACATAAAATGTTGTTAATTTTATGAAATAAAAGGAAGAAAATATAGTCTGTTAAGAAAGTATCATGATGGATGGATGGATGGATGGATGGTGTAATTTTGAACTTAAATTAAAAACCCAAGATTATGGGCCGGATTATGAAAGTTGGTTTGTACTTTGGGACCCAATAATTAAAAAAAAATTAGACCTTTTTTTTTTTGGTTTCTTTTCAATATAAAATAATAAATATCTCACTAGTCTATCTCCATGGTTACTTTTGTACATTTTTCTATTTTCATTCCTGAGAAGACTAATCTAATGCATTGGTTGGCTCCTCAGGTGCTGGAATCACTTTCCACACAATTGCACAAACAAATAAAACACCTCTGGTAGTCTGCTACTCTCCATTCTTTTGTGGTGTGCTTTTCCAAATCTATCTAAAACGATGACATTTTCTAGTGTTTCTTTTTTGACAAATGTCAATGTATGTACCTCGACCACTGCTGATCATATTGTATTGTATTTGTATATGTACCAACAGATGTAGGCATGTAGTTAGAAGTATTTATAGTTAACTATACCATTGCTTGTTCTATATATTGAATGGTCCAGAGTTTGGAATCACCAAATTAAATTATACCTCTTGCCTTGATCGAGGTTTGCAATTTTGACCCCTTTTGTGTGGCGGCTGATTGCCTGCCGTTAAAGTTGCTTAGTTGGAGAATCAAAGAGAATCTATGACCATCTTTTCTGCAATCATTTTCCCTACAATTGCTTCAAAGTTATAATCAATACAATAGAAGAAAATGAGGAGAGTATAACAATACTCTTTAGGCCGTGTTCGGCAGACGCAATACCCACAAGATTTTTTACTGTTTGTGTGGGTAGAAAAAAATTCTGTGAGAGCAGATTTTTTATTTCCCTCATAAACAACTTACCACGGGAATAACCCACACGTGACACGCCGAACAGGGCCTCAATGATTTGACTTATTCACTCTCACATAATTTTTCTTTTCTCATGAGAACAGTAGTTTCCCTGGAAAAATACTAGGGAGCCGAACATGCCCTAAAATTGTAAATATGTCCACGCTTCAAAAACAATATAAAAGTTTAATCTTTTTTTATTTATTGTATTGCGATCGATCTCTGTAGAATTGCAAATTATCATATTTGGGTAAAACCAATTAACACTTAAATCAAGATAGTTTTTTCTTTCATTCTGAAAATATTACTCCATTCATAATGTTTAATTAGAAGATAGGCATGCATAATATAAAATCAGAGTACTAATTAGTTCTAAAAATTATACCAATATTATCGTTTTGCAATTTATCAGTTTTTCTACAATGTCAAAATACTTTCAGGTTTTGGTCTTTTATAAATAAAACCTCTTTTTTTTTTTTAGTGAAAATGATCCTTTAAAAATTTGAATTTTGGGTTGTAAAAAATTTTAGTTTCTCTCTCAATAAATTGCAAATTCCTGCAATTCTGTAAAATTCCAGAGGCCAGATTATTTTGTTCGACTTGTCTAGCTAGTGTGCTTTTGTAGATGAGACACTTCCTGGACAATCGAGGAAGATATCATTTTCCAATAGCTCCGTACATATTTGCACTGAAAAAGGTTTTTGAGTCGTAGGCAGCGACCATCCCTTAAATTTATCTATTTATCAGTTCACCGTATTTTTGATGAATAAATATCATTTTTCAGTAAACATTTATATCTTTCCGATCAACATATAGCATTTTTTGGTAAACAGATACACTACGGTTTTCATTAAACATATATGCAACTATGATAAGCACGTGGGTGCATGCAAGTATCTCAGATTGTACGTGAGAGAAAAAGTGGATGGGCGGCTTACTTTATAGGTGGACTCTACATATTTTCCAAGGTTTTTAGCATATCGTTAAGGATAAATATAACTTGCCACAAACAATGCCCCTAGAACACCTCAATGTGCTTGAAAAAATTTTACAAAGATATCTCTCTTTTCAGAAAATTTTATAGAAATATCCTTTATTTCTAAGGAATTTTACAAAATTACCTTACCAAAATTTTTTACAAAAATGACCTTCATAATTTTATAAAAATGTACCTCTGCCCCACAAAATTTTATAAAAATGACCCTCTCCACTCATATGCCACCTCATAATAGGGTTGTGGGGGCAAAGTTGTGGCATGGTATCATTGTCCTATGGTTAAATATCTTCATCTTTTACCAAATCTAAGGTTGAATTAATGTCTGCGCTTGCCATTGGGAGCCAGTGAAATTTCAGTCAAAGGAAACCTCACAGGAATTTTTCAATGCATGGCTGTGCAACAAGCTGTGACAACTAAAAAAAAAAAAAACCTTTTTTGTAGAAACCTTTTTTTTAATTTGTTAACAAACATTAATCCTTGCAAAAGCAACATGCACTAATTTGAAGGCATAGACAAGATTCTGGGTTAGCTAAACCTCTTTTTCTTTTTTAAAAAAAATTGTATTAAAGCAAAGTAATCTCACTACTCAAATTGGCAAGATACTTGAACTTTTTCCATACATGCAATGAAGCATTTCTGTTATAGCAAGTAGAATATATACATCTCTGATCAGTGATCACCATTCTATTTTCAATCTTCATGTTGCTGATAAACTTATAAATGCAATGAAATTATGAAAGGTTAATTTTTTTTTTTTTTTTTTTTGCCTCCGTTTGGAATAAATATTTAGAGGAATGAGGTACTCAAAATTTTAATATTAAAAAAAGTAAGTAATTTAGTTAAGTTTATCTCAAGAAAAGGTACATTGAAATGCAAATTTCTGAATCTATTTTATAGATTAAATTGGCTGTTTATAGGCTAATTACACATTGTAAAGGCCCAAATTAATGTAGCTATCATGAAGTTTTTAGTGATAATTAAATATCCATGTTCATGCAAATTGGATGCTGTACAAAAATGCATGGCACAAATTAATTAAGCACTAGCAATATCATTCTTAATTTGTTCGATATTTATTCTTTGTTAATTTCATGTTCATGAAATTAAATTAAATTGAACTAAAAAATATTAATTAATAAACTTGGACATTTAATTTATGGTGGTTACGTGAACTTATCAATGTCTTGTCCTTTAAATAGCAACATAAAGTAATACAACACAATTTCATTTTCATGAGAACGATCTTCTCCAATATTGATTTGCAAAGCCACGCGCGTACGTTATATCACCAAAGAAATTCATAATGGCTACATTTCAACAAACATATATATATATATATATATATATAATTGTTCAAGCATAACAACCAACCCAGTATTTATATATTGTACAAGAATTCAACCCCCACATATTATGGCTTGTACTTACATCAAGCTATATATCCCAAATTACAAAAAAAAAAAAAAAGGATCAGAAATTTAATTAACAGCTGCTAGCTAATATTAATATTGATTATTCAATAGTCACAAAAAAAAAAAGAAAAAAATAGTAACAATTAAATTTCTAGAATTTATTGTTATTATCTACAACCTTTCCTTTGAAAGTTTTATGACCGACGCCGGGGCTATGCCCCGGTGAGCTTGGCCGGTTGTCGTCTACGGTCATCATGCTACCACCCAAGTCACGATGATCCGGCGAACTACCGTCGACGGTGTTGGCAGGCTGAACACCTTGCAGTTGCATCACATTTCTGTCTACAAGTAGCCTTCTTGACTCTGTACATGAAATTACAGCTGCCAAACAGAAGAGGAGGATGGATGCTTGTTTCCATTTTTCCATTAGAGATAGAGATAAGAAGGTAGAAGAAGATATTGAGGAATGAATGTTGTCGGTCTTGTCATGGTATCTCAGTTTATATAGGAGTGTGGAGTGGAGTGGAAGGTCCTACAAACAAGGTTAATTAGATGTGGATGCTCTGTGTGGATAGATATATGTGGAGTACTACCCAGTGTCTATA
Organism: Cyperus esculentus; assembly: GCA_030179965.1. Taxonomy (NCBI): domain Eukaryota; kingdom Viridiplantae; phylum Streptophyta; class Magnoliopsida; order Poales; family Cyperaceae; genus Cyperus; species Cyperus esculentus. Next base: position 3,087,858 of record JASGLE010000035.1, on the reverse strand, counting down.
AAATAACCGTCTATATATAATGTTTATAGATTACATTTCGGGATGTATCTATTAAATGTATCGGCTACGTATATATCTATGGATGGGATTCACATCCGTTGCCATACTTTTTTCTATGGCAGCAGTGTGTGCCATAGTTTTTTGTGTCTATGATAAGTGGGACCTACAAAAAAGAGGCTCCTCTAATCTTCATCATCGGAGCCGGTAAAATCCAAATGAACGTTCGAGATTCTATGGCAACGACCGTGCCATACATTTTTATGGTAGCAGATTGGAACCCTCTATAGATGTATGGACGGTTGTAAAATGGACACAATTACAAAGATGTTTCTCAATTTGGAAAGGAACACAGTGAGTGGTCATGTCGTTGCAATATAACAGCCCTAGCTACTAGCTAGGTTTAATTTAGGATCATTTCTTAAATTTTAATTGAATGTCGAAAAACAAAACAAAATGAATATATACTTTGTGTGATTATATTGTGTAAAGTGGGCTACCGATCGATGGTTTGGGAAGCTTGATGAATCTGAGCCATTAACAGAGGACAGTTAATTAGTTAACACATTCGTTCTATATATAATCTAACCAATTAATGAGTGCCGTTATATATGCAACCAACCACGTACTTTGTTATGTAAACTGGCAATGGCAAGGGCAAGAATAATAGCAAGCGTTGACCTTAGTATGCTCTGTTTCTCTGTCTACAATCTTTGTGATTTCAATCCTCTGTAGCGCTGCATTGTGTAGCACGAAATGTGAACCGTTAGATCATCTCGAGATCTGTGTTGGCTCGAATCTCAAGATGATCTAACAGTTCATGTTCCGCGCTACACAATGCAGCGCTATAGAGGATGAACACTCAATCTTTGTTGCTTTTTGTTCACTTTATGTAAAGAGTAGAAAATCATGTGACTACTCCAGCAATTCGGATCTCCTAACATATGTCACATGCTATTCGGCACGTGACTTATGTTAGGGGATACTTGTTCTTTAAATTTGAGTGGTTTGACCATTATTATCTCAAAAAAAACAAAGAAAAGAAAAATCATGTGACAACTGACAACTATTAATTATTCATGTTTACGATCATTACAACCCATCTCAAATAAATTCATATACTTATACATTGATTGTATTTCAAAAGTTTCTGTTCAATTTAATGAAGTGTTATTTAATTCTTCATCAAGAGATATTATTAAATTTAGAGTACTATTGCAATCATCATACAATTATGATGGTTCCGTTGGAGCATCGAATAACACTCAAACTAAATGATATTTGAACTAAATTTGCAAGCTCCAGAGAGAGGGGAAGAAAACCCTAGCCGCCAGAGAGAGGAAAAGAAAATCCACCGGATTTGGTGGGGGAGCTAGGTCGTCGTCTTGCTAGTAAAGCGGCCTCTCCCCGCCACCCCACCTTATAGTTCTTTTTTTCTTCTCTCCTCCTTTCCTTCTTCTCCCTTCTAGTCATTTCTCCCCCCTTCTTAAGCACCCATGTGACCTCGCGAAGCCCCATATTCTATCACTTCAGTCCAAGCCCTCCCATGTACAACACCACCAGCCCACCACCATGTCTTTCATGGTCTGCTACTACTTCTTGCCATCTCGTCTCTCTTCTCGTATTGTAAGTATTTTTCTTAAGCATTTTCGTCTTTCGTCTCTTTGTCATGGTTACAAGTTGAAAATGAAAATCAAGAACTCTCTCTCCAAGTTACACAAGCTCCTTCAATCTTTGATGCTATTATCGACAACGAGCAGTGCCTACGAGCAATGGAAGCTTATGTTTTCGAAAATGGTGACGCACATATAACCGGAGCAAATAAAGAATTACTTCAAGCTAGATTACAAAAGGCATAGTTGGTTTTGCTTTTGATTTTGTGATGTGGTTTTTCATTAAGAGTGATTCGTCTTTGAATTAAAATGATGTTATCTTTGATGTAATTTGGGAGGATTCAACTTTGTAATGTTTGTTGCCTACGGGCTAATGGAAATTAAAAAAAAAAAATGATATCTGAACTACAATTAATCTATGAGTACATTAATTACAAGATTATTTGAGTTGGTCATCAAGATGATCGAATAGTTGGTATTGCCTTATTGGAACTAGAGCTGATTTCCGGGCTTCGCCCCGGAATGGTTTCAATCACAAATAGATTTTTTGCAAAAAAAATAAAAATAATAAAGATTATAAAATAAAATCCGAACATAACAATATATGCTATACATTATACAAAATTTAGCCTTTTGTAAAAATGAAAACACACAAAATTCTTTTTCTATTTGTACATATGGTCGTACATGTACATCTGGCCATATTAATAGCCCTTAATTTAATTTCTTCCATTGATGTAGCACTGCCACTACTACAGAGATGGATGATCCACATTCATTCGTACTAAATTGTAGGATCCATAAAAATTAAGAAATATATGTGAAACGACAGAACGTTTGAACGACGATTAAAGAGTGCCGCTTTTCCAAGCCTATGGAAGATTTTTTTTTTTTATCTATTTATTCTTTCCTCTTTTGTTATGGGAGGTGGTGAATATTCCTGATAAGATCACATATATATGCTTGCTAGCTTTCCTTCCATTACCATATATATAAAGTTTGCAAATTGTAGGTCAATCGCAGGGACGGAGATAGTGGTTAGGGGGGCATGACCGCTCTATGATCCTTAAAAAAAAATTTTAGTATATGATCCTTAAAAAAAAAATTTTAATATATTATTTTAGGTTAAATATATTAAGATGGTTAAGTATAATGTCTTTTATTATGTTAATTGCATATGAAACCTAATAATTTTGACTGTGTAATAATATGATATGGAAGTATTTTAATTTTTAAAAAAAGTTGTTACGATATCATTTTTTTGGCTCCCTATGATGGAATCATGGCTTTGTCTCTGGTCAATCGCGAGAGGATTCAGTTAATATATATAACCTGGTGCTACTTATGAAAAAGTAAACATTCCATTGGGTTTAAATTAAACAAATTAATAAAAGGGGAGGTGATAATTGCACCCCTTAACAAATCTCTCTTAACAACACCCCAATATAATTTTACATTTTCATATAATAACAACGACCGGGGGAGGCGGAGGTACGGCTGAGGGGGCAGAGATGGTATGGTGGTGGAAAAGATATCGATAGAAAAATAATGAAAGAAAGAGAAAAAAAAAATAATAACGAGGTGCAAATCAGAAGTATAGTTAAGGAATAAGAATAATTTCGTTATTAGATCATCGAATATCCATAATTAACATAGTCCTCTTGTTTTCAGTTTTATTATTATATCGGTGTCTCCATTTTCTTTTGACCTTGCCACACACGAGTGTGCGGTACGTGTGCCCATGCATGTCGTGAAAGTGTCGGTGTTAGACACGTACGTACCGGAGTCCAACATTTGTTCAATTTATTTTACGAGTGGTTCTCCTGTGGATTGGTCAAGCAGCCTTTCATTTTAAATCAAACGGTTATTATCAAATATTTCTGTTTAATTGTATCTAAAAACATATTATAACCATTTGATTATAAAAAGTAAACGGCCCATATTTTATCCGATCCATAACAGAATTAGCCTTATCTTATATACTAAAGATCAACGTAGAAGAACGCTCAAAGTGGTGGGTTCTGCTATGGATCGGCTAAGTAACATTTTATTTTGAATCGATATGGAACATGTCTTTAATTGTATCTAAAAGATATATCGTAACCATCCGAACATAAAATATGAACTACCAATATTTCATCCAATACATATCAGAATTAGCTATTTTCCAATGTATCTACGTTAGTGCCTTGGATTGCTCCCCTGTTGCAAATATTTTAAAGATAATATTGTTAAAACCTTAAAGATTTATTATATGAAAGCTTATTATTGTGCAAGTTTTCAATAGAAAAGATTCATGTAAAAAATAACTTTATTTATTCTCTGTAAGCATTAAAAAAACAAGTGTGTAAGATGAAGAATAAGCAAATTAAAAAAAAAAAAAAAACTTAACTTAACTATAGCAATTTTGTTGACTATTTCGAATGGAAACTCGAAGAGGAGAAGGGAGGTAAAACAAATAAAGTAGAAGACCGGGAATAAAAGGCCGGCCTGCAAATACACTATTTTGAGTATCTTTTTCCCAAAAAAAAAAAAGACACAAATGTAAAATTGTCAATTCCTATTTCTAAAACTGGGCCATTTAACATATAAATGTTATAACCCGGCCCATTAAAGAAAAATTGAGGAAATTCTCTGAACCAACCATATATATGAGTATCAAAGAATCATGAACTTGAAAAGAGTTGCATTGAGACACTATTATAGGGAAAGAGTTTCAAATCAAGCTACCTTTTTTTTTTTCCCTTCTTTTCAAACAAAAGAAAATTGGAAAAATGTACCCTTCTTTCTTTACTAGTGAAAAAAGCTCACGCCTTGCTTTGGGCTGAAATTATTATTTCTTATAATAAACTTTTAATATAATATGTAATGGGCCTTAAATTGAGATAATTTATATGGGCCTTTAATTTTATTGGGCTGAGAATGTCAACAGGCATTAACGTACATCAACGGTTCTAATCTATCGAAGAAAATGATCAACGGCTCAGATGTGAGGATAGCCCATTCATGTTATTTTTTCCAATATGCTTTTATTATTAGTAAGGATATGCACTCTTCTTTTTAATTCCTTGTACACCCAAGAGGCCGGTAGTGGTAGGCCAGCAAAGAAAGGATCATGTTCTCTACGTACTAGGAGAATATATATATATCAGACAGGATTAATATGTTTAATTTATGCAATGATATGGTATGGTCTGTGAGTGAGGAATGAGGAATCCCTGCCAAGTGCCAACCACATACGTACTGTGAGGTTTTATATAATTAATAATTTTGCCAAGCATAAGTACTCTTTTCAGATGAATTAAACTAATCCAAATGCTGCTTTGCATTTGAATTGATAAATCCCGTCGTTGTATATATGCATGGTACTTAATTAATATGTTTCTATCACACTAAGAAGTTTTATATATAAGAACCAGCCTTTGGTCTAGTGACTAAGGGTAACGCTCTCCGTATGGGAGGTCCGGGTTCGAAATCCGGATGTAGGGTCTTTTACAGATATTTAAATTTGAGTGACTTGACCCATCTTTATCTCAAAAAAAAAACAAGAAGAAGAAGAAGTTCTGTATATAACTTTCAATTTTACAATGAATGAACAGTACTAGTGGCAATTCTTACAGTAAAGTGTAAACTTTATATATAGTTTAAGAGAAACTTTATGTGTCCACAGTATGGACATCCATAGATAACATATAGGGTGTGACAAATGGGACCCGTAGTGTAACACTTACATCCATACGTGTCTTCTATATATGGATGACCATAGTGTGGACGCTAGGTATGACTCATAGTTTAAACCTGTATATCTAGAAGGAAAACCTATTGATGTATTATTTAAGTGCATAATGAAATTATCATGGTTGACATTTTGACAAAAAATCATTTGACAATGTGTCAGCTTCAGACATATACTGGCACTTATAGCAAAGTGACAATTATGATGTTAAAGATACCATCAATTTAGTATCTCTACATGAACAAGACTTTATTCTTTTCCTTTTTTTTTTTTGCAGCATCCTTGGGAGAATATCTGCTACTAATTTATTACATAATTCGTTGAAACTTTTGTGATGCTGACCAAGCAGACTAGACAGGGAATTCAACAAAAAAGCAGAATATATTCTCATGTAAAAGGAATTACAAATAAACAATGATAAATATATAGAGTTATGTTATGGTGTACCGCGGTGCAATGGAGTTTTTGCACCACCAATTTCAAAATCTCACACAAACCAAACTTTAAATGCCAAATCTAATTGAACCAATACATTATATATATTGAAATATGGTGGAATACCAAATTTTACAATTTTTAGAATTTTTTTAGTTATTTTTTTGGATTTTTAAAAGATGGACCAAAAATAATAATAAAATAATGCCATTTTATAGAAAAATATCCATTTTTGAAAAATTTGAAAAAATAGTTAAAAAGTTCTAAAAATTATAAATTTGGTACTTTGCATAATCTCAATCTGTAGATTGTGTTAGGCAAATCAGTTTGGTCATTTAAATTTTGGAAATAGAGATTTGATGGCGGTGTAACCGTAACGTAACTCTAAATAAATATATTGATGAATGCTCCATGCTTCCCCATTATTGTAACCTAGTACCGTAGTAGTACGTATGATAAAGGGACCCACGGTCAAAGATGGTACACTGAAAATGGAGTGCTCATCCTCTGTAGCGCTGCATTGTGTAGCACAGGATGTAAACCATTAGATCATCTCAAGATTTGAGTCAACACAGATCTCAAGACGATCGAACGGTTCACATACTGTGCTACACAATGCAGCGCTACAGAGGATATGAAATCCTGAAAATGGAGAAGCAAAACATGGGACAGTGTATCATGGTCCACTAAAAAAGGATGAATTTTGAGCTTTGATGTCAAAAAAAAAAAAAAAAAAAAAGCTTTGATGTCAGGGATTATATCATCTTGGTATTTATTATTTTTTTTTAAGAAAAAGCAATGTTATCAGAATCAGACCGGATGTCGACCCGGTAAAGCTTTGGTCAATGGTTTACTGGTCCAACCGTTGGGTCAGCTGGTTCGACCGCTGGTACTTCTTAAAACATTAAATATTTTATATATTTAGGTCATATTATGACAATTGTATATATATGATAAAACATTCACATTATTATATATGTGAAGATATGTCTATTAATTTGTATTTAAATGCAGAGAATCAAATATTTATTTAGGAAGAAGTGGAGCATGCAGAAAGAAATGCAGAATGAAGAACATGCAAAAGAAAGGTGATGTGATGACAATATATATATTCACTAGATAGGAACATTCTGTTTTATATATATACTTTTGTAGTTTTGATGAAGCATTTTCCACTCCACTCTACCTAGCTAGGATTGTTTTCATTTTCCATTTAAGGAACACATGGTTGTGTATGGTGTATATATGTTCTTATAAATGTTATATAATTAAAATGACTAGAATAAACCCCGCGCTTCGTAGCGGGATTGAATTCTTTATGAATTAATTTCAATCGAATCATTTATATCGGCACTTGAATTAAAAAAAAAAAATACACAGTTCAATTAATTATTTGTAGAAAAAATATTAAGCAAAACAATTCAAAAAACTTACCTAAAAAGACAACATAAAAATTACCTCTTACAATCTATCAAAAGTGTCATTTCATTTAATAGTCATAAAAAAAAGAAAAATAAGAAATTCATATCTCTTAATGAAAAGACGCTTTAAATGTATTTTATGCAAAGTAGAAAGAATAAAATTGTACTTGTGCTAACATCATAGACATTCAATTGTATGGGCAAAATAAGAGTTAAAGTGGAAAACAACAGAAATTATTTTTAGGGTCCAGTTAATCGTTTATATTTATATTCATATATGGTTCAAATCATACACAATAGATCCAACGACAATATGTTGGTGCATAGCCGTACTAAATACATCGCGATGCATATCTGATGGCTTTAAAAGTTTAAGAAACATTATAAGTTTTTTCATCAAATCTGAACCGTTGAAGCATTGATTGGACGGCTCCTAGCTCCAAATCAATGAGGGAGCACCGTTCTCCCTAACCTTTAAAGAGTAAGTATAAGTCCAACTGTCAAAATTTGCTTCTTCTTGAACCCACAAAAGTTATTCAGATTTTTTTAGAGCATAAATAGGCACTAAGAAAAAAAAAAAAAAAAAAGCTTCATGTCCATGTTTCATTTCAACACTGTCAAATCAATTACAGTTATAATTATAAATGAAAAAGAAACATGTAAAGTACACTTATAAAGTATGTCACCCATCCACCCCTCTCATAGTTCTGATACACTACGTGCACCCATGTACTTACCACAGCTGCATAAATATTTCACCGGAAATCGTAGTATATCTGTTCACTGGAAAATGATCTCTATTAATCGGAAATATATAAATGTTTACTGAAAAATTATATTAATTTGTTTATTAAAAATACGGTGGACTGGTTGATAAGTAAAAGGGTTGAACGCTAACCACTACTCTGAATGAAAGTAAAATCCCTTTAAGGTACATCAACATCAACAATGATTCATGTGTAATTAAAATAAATTCAATATCTCAAAAGTAATGTGAACTGATTATGTATATATATATTAAGCAAATCGCCCTTTCTTGTATTAGAAAGCAGTTACACAACTTTTACATTTTATCAACAAACTTTCTGATCATTCAACAGAAAGTGAATTGGTACTATATATCATAAAACTCATGGAATCCAAGAAGCTTAAGCTTCCATGGATGCTCCATGAAAAACACACAAAAACATCCATTATTTCGGTATATATTCAAGACCGATCGATCGATTTCTATTGTTTCTTCTCTAAATTCTTGCGTCCGATTAAGGTGTGCCCTACTCCGGGGCTATTCCCTGGCGTAGTTGGTCGGTTATCCTTCACCACCACTACTGCCACCGCTGCATGAAGATGACCATGAACAACATTGATCTCTGGCAGACGCTTGCTCGCGCCGTCGACGCATGTGATCACGGTTAAACATAGAAGCAGGATGTACGCACTTGCGACAACGGATTTGGCCGGCATGGCTAGCTAGCTGTATAGTGTTGGTGGAGATAGAGAGCTGAGTGGGGCCGGAAGATCGATCGATGGTGGGTGTACCGGTACGTAAGATGAGGGTTAAGGTGGTTGTGCTAGCTAGTTAGGGTTGGAGCTCTTGTGAGGGTATATATCGGTATATATAGTGCATAGGATTAATTTAAGTATCCTTAATGCACTATCCCACTAACCATATAAATTAGGGATTAATAGAGGGAAAGGGAATTCATGAAATTATAAAAATGGAATTGATCTGAACTTCTGAAGGCAACTTTGATGCCAACCGTTGGATGTCAAAGTTGATGAATTAAATGGAGTTTAACATTGGAGATACCGAATGTGAAACTCTCTGAAAATCAACTACTTGAAGTATGCATCTTGGAATAATATATTTAAGTACTATCGGAAGAATTGTATAGTTCCTTTTCATCAATTTATAAGAGTAATAGCTTATGTCTACCATTTTTATTTATCCGCTGGTCCACTGTATTTTCAATGAACAAATATCATTTTTCAAGGGAATGTACGTTTATATCTTTCCTATTAATAGATATCATTTTTCAGTGATTACATACATTACGGTTTCCAGTGAACATTTATGCAACTGTGCTAAGCACATGAGTACACATGGGTGTATCAGACTGTGAGAGAGGTGGATGAGTGACCTACTTTATAGGGTGGGTACTCTACAAGTTTTTCATTTATAATTTTATATATATCAGCTGGTAGCTAGCTGTAACATAATAAGATTGATTACGGACAAGCTAAAATATTATTTTTTTATTTTACTTTTTTTTTTCTTCTTTTCTTGAATAATCTTTTTTTTTTTTTTAAATTACATCTGTTAAAGTGATTAAATTACACATAATCCCTCAATTCCGGCATTTTATCCCTTTTTCAGTAAATTTGTCCCTAAAGAATCGAAATCTATCTCAGGGCACCAACAATTTGTAATTTATCCAATGATGGATGCTAGTAATAATATATGACAAACTGTCAAACTGAATGCTACCATCAGCACAGTTTATTTATTTTTATTTTTTTAAGGGACGAACCCATGCAACGTGGGGCTAGATCTCGGTGGATCGTGGCATCAAGGCCACTAGATCTGCTACTTACAATGGCCCGTCATGTATTGAAGTTTGGCATCAGCACAGTTAAGATTGAATACCGTTAAAGTGATAGACTTTTTGTAAAACCTTTTATATCTGTTCAGTTGGAGACTGAGAAATTAAGTATGATAAACTCTCAATAGTGGCTCCCTAAAAAGCCTAAGCTACAAATATATATAATTTCACTAATTATATTGTTGTGATGAATGATGTGGAGGAACAATCTTTTTGAGTTTTGACAAAGTTTATCATGTAATGTCATGCTTGTGACATGTAGATATATATATGTATGTATGTATGTTAATTAGTGTTATATATATATATATAAAGTGCTCCTCTTTATTGGAATGGATATATTTGTTTATAACTTTATATAACTGTTTCAACCGTTCAGGGGTCCATCTTTTGAGCCGTCAGGCAAAGTAGGAGATTAAGTAATTGGTGTAGAATAATTGATCTCCAATCAGAGCCATCTGCTGCCCACTATACTTCTTTTGTTGTGCTATTACTAATTTATGAGACCTATACAGAGAGTATATATTACATATATGCAGCTGACTCTTCCTCTATTATTCCCTCTTATAATAGGAATATCTTATATAGAAATTAATGGAAGTTTCTTAATTATATATATACACATATATTTTTGAGCTTATTATCATATTGGTAGCTAGTATTTCAAATTCCAAGCAATTTGAAAATTGATGACGTTTCATTGATTGATCATGGGCCATGAGAATGTTTAAATTGCATGAATTAAATTTAAAAACTATATATATTAATTAATCCACATGCTCAACAATATATCTATAGCAATTTTCTGTATATATGAAGAATTATTTCTGTTTTACTTGAAAAAATGTTGTCAAGACTATCGAAATCACCATTCATGTCAAGTGATCCCTCATATATATATTTATCCAATAAAAATGGATTATTAAAAATTTTGTTAGTATGCAATGTTTGGGATTCATATAATTCTTCTAACTTGGTATGCTCCCATTGGAAGAAGAAATGCTATATATATAAACCACCGTTACATCATTAGATATATATAATGAAAACTTTTGGATGAATTACATGCTGATTGGTAGTTTACATCTTGGTGAAAGCTATTGAATCTTTATATAAATGATTCCATTTTTAATAAAATTGTTCATATATGACTAGCTCCAAAAGTTAGAATAACATGTTTCACTGCCCTATTCTGAGGCCCCTAAACACTGAAAGGTGGATATTCTGGGCATGAACTTATACTCTCAATAATATTAGGAAAACTTGTTGAGTCTATCCTATAAAGTAGGCCACCCATCCACTACTCTCTCACAATCTGACACACCTATATATATATACATACCTAGCTATGTGTTTTCACAGTTGCATATATGTTTACTAGAAATTGTAATATAATTGTTTACTAGAAAATGATATATGTTGATCGGAAAGATATAAACGTTCACTGAAAAATGATATTTGTTCATTAAAAATATAGTGGACCATGAATATATAAAAGGGGTGATTACTAGCTATATATTACTCTTAATATTATACATATATATATAATTAGCATATCTTTCCTCTTTTAATAGAAGATGCCGTTATAGAAATAGTAGTATAGCACTAAGAGAACTTTATATTCAATCATATATGCCCTTGCATGTGTGCAGCTATATATATATACGAAAATGTATTGGCCTCTGAAGGTCCACAAGAAAATATGTAAACTATGATCAAATGCATTCCAACACCCATTTTTACACCCAAGAGATATAATATATGTGGAGGAACCTTGTACCACTAGCTAGTATTCAACTCCAAATAATAAAAGCTTTATAAGGGATTAAATGAATTTATAGTGATATAATTACATATATTGCTCATGCTGATACCAATATTGATCTGGTTAAGCAGAGTATTAATTAGCTCCAGTCTGCTATAATTTATTTGTTTAGTTCCTGTTATATAATCTTTTAGCACAAGCAGAGAACAATAGCAATGGTAATGATCTTTGCAGACTAGCTAGTTATTGTAGTTTCTGTACAAACAATCAAAAACATTTTTAAGTACATGTATTAATTTCTTCTTAATGATTCTAATACACTAATTAATTTGGTTCATTCTGTGTGGTGCAAGCTAAATTTTCATTTTGAATATTTATGTGATTCATATCATTTTATTCTTGTACATAGTTTGTACGCTTTGTTGACGTCGAAACAAGCAAAACAGAAGAGTTATAATAAAAGTACATTTCAGAGTTTATTTCTGATTTTACATTTCATATTTCGACCTCCGATCCGGTCGCAAAACAGTTACGTACATCTCCACAATCGCACGGGAACGTACGTGCGCGGGAGGCATATTTCCTTAACAAAAAACGCAAACAAAAACGATCGAAAAAGAGAGCTTAAATCTTCTCTACAACCTTGCTTGAACTCGGTTTTAATTATGACCTACCCCGGGGCTGTGGCCTGGTGTTGTTGGGCGATTATCATCGATCGTCATGTTCGGCTTGACGGCACTACTACTTGGAGACAATTTTGTCATGCTATCAGCATCAGTATCAGTATCAGGAGCACCATCTGTAGCACCTTTCTGATCAGGAAGTACTAATTTCCTTGCCTCACATGAGATCACAAGTGTTAAGCAAATGAGTACTACACACATAGTACTTGTGTATTTGAATGTAGCCATGATGAGCTAGCTAGTGTGTAGTAGGAGATTTTGAATAGGAGAGGAATTTTGAGGAGGAAATTTAGATGTTTGTTTAGCTCACAATGTGATTGGTGCAAGGGTAGTAGGGTACCCTTTTATATAGGAAAACATGTAGAGTCCACCTGTAAAGTAAGTCACCATCCACCCGTCTCTCACAATCTGACACACCCACGTGCACTCATGTACTTGTCACAGTTGCATATATGTTTATTGAAAACCGTAGCATATCTGTTTACTAGAAAATGATATATGCTGATCGGAAAGATATAAATGTTTACTGACAAATGATATTTATTCATCGAAAATACGATAGACCGGTGGATCAATAGATAAAAGGGGTGGTCGCTACCTAAAACTCTTTTATCTATAGACTGCAGAAACTTTTGCATCAGCTACAAATTGATATTATATATAAAAGAACACAGAAATAAGAAATATATCCTATATGTGTGAGACCTTTAGCAATTTTGATATGGACACCTAATTATATATATATCATCTAAAAAGAGTTTCACTATCCTTAGTTGCTAACAATTGTCACAATTGAGCATCTTGGATCATGATTGGATCAAGAATTGTGCTACATATAATAATAATTTATATATGTAACCTCTAAGGTCAACTACAAATTGCCTTTTACTTAAATTGCCAGTTCACTGTTTTTTTTGGGAATTATACACAAAATAATACACACATATAAGCATCCAAAAAGCAATATATACAAATTTACAATACAAAACAATATAGCCTACACAATAATGACAACCAGCTGTCAGTCAGGAGCATAAAAAACATATGTGGTGATACAACAATATATTAGGAATTTTCCAAGCGTCCACACATATACAAAATCTGTGACTCTTATGTCAAATTGTATAACACTGGACTTAAATTTTGTAATAATATGAATGAATATGTGGACACTAGACATATATGACCCAATATATTACTAAACTAGCACCATGAACCTAGAGCTAGAAAAAGCTCTAAGACAGAAAAGTGAGAAACTGTAATTAAGAAAGTGATATCTTCTTTTTATTGAAGGAACATGTAATAATCTGTTGCTCCTATATATACTATATATGTTATACTATGTTATGCATGTGTGCACGCTTGGCCATGAAAAAAGCTCGATCGTCGACATGATTTCTGATCATTAGTTAGTTGGTCCTGAATGGAAGATGCTTATTTTCCATATAGCATCTGTTTTTATATGTCATCTTTTCGATCGACATAGTGTGTGTAATGTCAGCATGGTTTGTTTGGTCGCCAAAATTAATTATTGGTGATCATCATTATGCTCCATTTATACATAGGTTTAATCATTGGTGATGTTCCTATATATTATATGTATATGTGTGTATATATATGAGGAGGGATCTATTGACAATTCATATTTTGACAATCTTGACAATATAACATTTTAAAAATTTGTAAAAATTCATAAAAAATCTTAAAAATGAAAAAAGATTCATGGATGCATTAATTAACTTATCAAAATTTCAATCAATTTGAATATCGTTTGATGACTTATCAAAATTTTGTGTACATTTTAACGGTTGTAATTTAACGGATCTTTAAAAAACTATCAAATATCACTTAAATTGAATATAATCACAAACATAATCAATTTCTAAGTTAAGAAATACTTCCGTAAACTTTTTTCCATTTTTGAGAATTTATAAGAATTTTTAGAAATTTTTGAAATGTTATATTGTCAAGATTGTCAAAATATGAATTGTCAATGGATCCCTCCTCTATATATATATATATATATATATTGAAGGAAAACATGTAGAGTCCACCTATAAAGTAAGTCACCCATCCACCCCTCTCACAATCTGACACACCCACGTGCACTTATGTGCTTGTCACAGTTGCATGTATGTTTACTGAAAACCGTAGTGTATCTGTTTACTAAAAAATGATATATGTTGATCGGAAAAATATAAATGTTTACTGAAAAATGATATTTATTCATCAAAAATACGGTGGACCGCTAGATAGATAAAAGGGTGGTCGCTAACTACGACTCTATATTGAATATATCCAACAGATCAGTGGGGACCCTAATAGGATAACATCTCTTTAGAAAAGTTTCTAATTAATTCTGAGCCAGTAACAGAGTCATATATGCTGCTTTTGTGGGCGTGTACCTGCTATATATATATATATATATATCCATTCATTTTGTTAGATCTGCATGAGAAAAAGAGTGTTGGCATATATTGACCTTCTCTCTGCCTCCCTTTCTTTCCATTTTCTATGTGTTTCCCTTTGCATTATTCAAGATGTCAAAACCATGTATGTATAGTCAAGAGACCAATCAGTGCTAAAGCATATATGTTCCAGGATCAATTAAACTGTTTACCATGCCCTTGCCCTGTTTACTGGATATTCTTTTTTGTTCAAACCCATTTGAATGGTCTGCATCCAAAGGATTTGGAGAGCCATACGATATAATTGTTGGTAATTTGTCAACCGTGATTCGGTCATTTAGGTGTTAAAAATAGAAACAATACACATGCATTGTATGCTGGTTATATTTAAAGTGATGGAAACATACACTACATATCACCGTTGATAAATATATAAATTGAATGAAACAATTTAGTCGTAATTTTGGATGGAGACTGTCCAAATGACTTCGGATAAAATTCGATTACATTCTCGCAGGCAGTTGCTCTCAAGGCGGATTTTATATAGGTTTACAATATTATTTTTGAAACATTCGAAATATTATTTTTATGCCGCGCACAATAATATTTAAAGAGTGCAATTGGATTGTTGATATTTTTAATGCAAGCAACATAAGATGAAATACATATATTACTACAATACAAAAATAATTAATGGTAAATATAAAGCAGCATTTTTTACTGAAAAACCCTTCTCATAGATCCTATATGATCATCAATTTCAATTTGCAATCAAAAGTATTATTCTAAATGTCAATTCTGTGAGTTTACATACACAAAATATATTAATGAAGACAATTTTCTTTACAAAAGAAATTAGGATGCCACCATTATCAACTCGAAGAGCCATTACAAAAGTAATACCCAGGTTTAATAAAATAAAATAGGGTCCAACATAAATATTTTGAAAACATTCTCAAAATCTCGTGACAGCATCCAATACGATCGTTATTAAGAGCCACTGAACTTAAAATTTTATTATTTATACCACAAATAACATCAGCAAACAAGGAATTTACATTTGAAAATTTGTAAGATGCGTACAAGAGGCAACAGAATTAAGACCCGACATACATAACTTATGGACACGTATGTTAAATTCTTTGCAAGGGACTATACAAACAAATCAATAAAGAATTTCATTTTACTAATTCAGAAAATCATGCTACTGAAAACGATCGAGCATATATAGTTCTTGGAGATCGGCTCTCGCGCAGGCGTCTTTCGGCCGACAATAACTTCGCAAATCTGCAAATCAAATGATTTACCAATCATCAGCATACTAGAAAGTGAGATAAATATTGAACAGAGTACTGCCTTTAATAATATGAATTAACCTCACTAAAGCTTCTTTGTTGGTTCCTTCTTTGGTGGGCTCGACACGGCCAGTCTCAAGATTCATCCTGGAGACTGGTTTCTTCAGCAATGATTCTCCGATCTTCACCAAACCCTCCAAATTCTCCTTAGTTGCCACATCAACTGAAGCTTCCGTTCCGGTCAGCATATCATCCTGCTTGCCAACAATTTTTTAGGGTGATCACACTATTTTTAACATACAAAGGCATACAACAACAGATTCTGATAGTTCATGTACCTGGATCCTGAGATAATTTTGCTCTGAGTGTAGAGCCTGGAAAGCAACCGACAGGTGGATATCAACCATGTCAGCGCTAGATTCAGTATAAACATCCACCAAAGGAGTTGATCCTTGGTTGAGAAGCCAACTGAAAATACCCCATCCCTTGGCATTTTTCGCACTGTACCTATCATCTGCACTCTTGGAACCGGTACCAATAGAGATGACCAAGAACTGACGATAATCCATGGTTCTTCTTGCAAAATAATCAGGATTGTCATTAATCATCTGCTTAAGAGCTTCTCCCATAGCAACGAGAGCCTGACAAGGAGAATCAAATTTTTTGTTAATTTTGCTGCTAAAATATGACATAAAGTCAAATTGTTTTCTTCACTTATTTTCTGTTTCCGTAAATCAGTAATCTGTAAAATGGTATGACATTGTTGGACATGATGTTTGATTAGGTTCCAGATTTAGCATTTTTTCAGTACCGGATTATTGGCAGCGACACCTCCATCAATTAGGTTGAATTCTTTCAAACTGCCACAGCTATCTTCAGTCTTAAAGTAATGTGCAGGCAAATAAGTTGGAGCTGCAGATGTGCCAATGACAATGTCCGAAAGAAGTGCGTTTTTCAGGCTGTTTCCCTTATGCACCTATTGAAATATGCGAACACTTTAATTAGTTAGAAAATTATGCTCAGATAGAGAGAGGGAGAGTACATGGAAGCCGCTGCCAAGGTTTCGAAAAATAAAAATAGGGGGGGAGAGATACCTCATAGGTAGAGAAGATGGCAGGCTGAAGGCATTTGATATCAAAGGTCGGTATGACAACATTGGTAAGAGTCTGATGCAGTCTAGTGCTTCCTAAGTTCTTCCTGATAATATCATGAAGGTACTTACCATCATAGCGTGGACCCCACATCATACGGAGCAACTTCATCGCCTTTCCAGCTATTCCACTGGGAAATGACTACCATATGAGAACAGAATATATAACAGATATAACATCATCACTGAAAATGATTGTGGATTACCAACCGTGATTGAGGAAATATCTTGCCACAGTTCTCCAAGTAAAAGTTTTTTATATCCTTTGCTTCAAAAAGCGGTCGACTTTTTGTGTCTGGAGCTGTTAACATTGCCGTCAAGAGGCCACCTGTGCTGGTCCCTGCTATCACATCAAAGTAATCTGCCAACCTGGCATCTTCCCCATCCAATTTCTTGCAAAATAAATAAATAAAATCCTAGTTTTAAAACAAAATCTATTCAAGAGTTAGATTTGCTTCTGCTATACTTATATAAGTTGGAGCACATTGGTCACTAGTAACAACAGTAACTATGTAAATAAGAAAATCCTATCCATTCTGGTTCTGGCATTACACCACAAAAAAAAGAGCCTTCCATGGCACAAACTTTCTGAATTTCCTATAATGGTTCATAAACAAAAAAGGTTATATAAGACGAACTGTTAACCATTAACCTAATTTTCTAGGAGAGTACTCCTTTTGGTCCAAAAGAGTATAGATACCTGCAGTTCTGATTCAAGGAAAGATAGGATAACAGATGGGATAATGCCTCTGATTGCCCCACCATCAATACTAAGAATAGTGATTAGGTTGCCATAAACTGGTGCCTGTATCTGAAATTTTGACCCCTCTCTCTGCACCATTTTCAAGATTAATGTTCCTTTTTTTCCCCCTCGTTGTATAATGAAAGAATGAAACTGTGACCTTTTATGGAAGAGGACAAGGGGGTCTATAACTCTGAAGAAAACTTTAATTATTGTCAGGTGTGACAAAATGGGAAAGTGGGGCTCGCTATATATAAGGTTTTGAGACATAGAAAGCGCATGCACTCCTTCTAAAGTTGTACTTTGCTGACCACACAAATGCACAAAACCCCCATGCAGTTGACTTGTTAACTGGGTCAATATATATTTGCTACTATTAGGTTTTCGTACTTGCACAAGATTGTATCCGCGTATCGTGGTCAAGTGTGAAGAGTGATATGTCATTAACAGTACAACAATTTTTGTGTTAAATGTCAAATATGATAGTATGAATAATAAAAGGATAGATCAACATACTAACTACTATCTCCAAACCAATGCATGAGCACAAAGTAGACATGAGATCGAAAGATTAAAGACAATAAAAAATATCTGTTTCTAAAAAGTTACTTTAATAGAAAAAAGTTTACAACTTTGCAAAAGAATTATATCTTTAGAAATTTTTCGAGGGTCTAATCGGAAAGATAGGCTCATGCAGTCAAATAATATAGGAGCTCTGGCACAAAGATTAGATAGAAATATAGTTTTTGACTGTTACATATTGACTTGAATATTAAATAGAATGAATGAGAGTCAAATAATGGAAGAGCTCTGACGTAATGATTAGATAGGACCATAGGAATATAGTTTGATTGTTAGGTGGCGACTAATCTTCCATTTTACCAACATGGCAACAAAACCTGGTTCAAATCAATCAAATTGCAAATTGAAAACAATCATTTCCAGTAATTGCCCTAACTAGCAGGTAATTGACAATGTCAAGGTAATGATAACAGTATGTGTTTCATTTTCAGCTCAGGTGAAAAGCAAAAACACACCTCATATAATATGTACACACATTGCCTAAACGGCTAAACAGTATGTACAAGCTGGTAAGAAAGGAATAAATAAATCCATTTCAACATCATTACCATTGTCAACACTCAACAAACAACAGTAATCTTGAATTCTTACCTCATTTCCGTAACGTGTTATCATATATTATCACGAGTCAAAACAAAAGGCATTTGTTTATCAATGTAGTGCATTTTGACGAACAGCTAAAAAATAGATCTAAAAAACCTTATAAAATCTCTTCAGCTATATGCTAGATGCCTTTTAATTTTCTCTTTTCAGATTCTTTAGTTTGATCTACCATATCTATATGTCTGAATTGCATAGCCATCAGCGTACATTCTTTACCTGATTCACGAACCGTGACTAGATGTGCCAGATACGGCCTTTTGACACGGAAACATGCGGATAAAAATCCGCTGCTTTTCCGAAAAGAAAAACAGGGTCTGCTTTTTCGATCGGATGGTCAGGATCAGTTTCCGCACCGATATCAAAGTACTTTAGTATTTTCCGCACGGATCTCAATGTACTTCGGTGTTTTTGGCCTGCTTTTCAGAAAAGCAGCGGATTCCGATCCGTGCTTTACCATATCTATATGTTGGAATTTCATAGCCATCAGCATACATTCTTTAAGCCTTTTTGACACGGAAACATGTAAAAGTGTCCAAAACTCGGATGCCAAACTAACATTCTATAGATCTCTAGTCGTTCAAACATCAGGAGATTTCCGGACAAGACATGATTGATATATTAGTACACAATAGCCTAAACAGAATAAATCCAAACTCTAGTTAGAAGAAAACCAGAATTAGTAGAGAAAAATCTAGCATTAGGATGGCCTATTACTAGTTAACTATTAAGCTCATATATATTCAATTAAACAATTAACAAGGATAAAATTGGCACATGGGGAGAAAATTTCATGGATGCCCAACCTTTCTATCTTAACTACACTAACTAACTAAATAGGTAAGATAATTTCACAGATGCCCAAATGTACGGGCGTAAGTTCAACTTGCGCCCGCCCTTTCGACCGATATGAACCTGCACATCCTTTGCTCCTTGCCCGTATGTATAACCGTTGCCATGCCAGCATAGTTTTATCGGGTACAAGGGGGGAAGTCACGCCCTTCGGTTCGGGCATTGGTGAAATTAAGTTGCACGCTTAGTCAATGGTACAGATAAGTTGATTCCTTTGGGCATCTACGAGAATTCTCCCACGGCGCAAGGCAGTGTACTTCTTCCAGTTCTACCCAATCAGAGCATCTTGTACATTTCACAAAGGATGAAGATCTTTATCTCCGCAATAACGAAATTTCGCAGCTCAATTCGGAAGGTCCACAACGTATGTACGATTCATTTTTCCCTGATTGGCATGTATCACATGAACGACATCAACACTGACAACAGACAGACAGACAGACAATGATTGCAAAAGGAAGAAAAGAGAAGGAGATTAATTCAACTCACAGAATAACGGGTTCAATTTCCAGGAAAATGAAAATCCCTCCGACGACGACGCGCCTCCCCCGGAATGTCGGAATGCATGCATGCGCGGGTGGTTCTGATGAGCAGGGATTGCGTACAAGCAACAACGCCTCCGACGACGACGACCATAGTAGTAGCCAGCTAGGGTTTGGGAACTGTGGGGTTCTGGAGTGTCAAGGAGCGAGCGACGGAGTGAACAGTGAAGTAACTGAAAGAGGAAGAAGAGAAGAGAGTGGGACTGACGATTTCACATCGTCTGCGTTAAGATTTGAGACTGCACGGATCTTGAGGTGATCCAACGGTCCACGTGCCTCATGGCACGATACCTTAAGGCAGAGGATAAGCACTCGGGACTGACTGTGAGACTGTGATGTGGGTCCCGCAAGTTGCGAGTAGCGGATATTCAGTCCGTAATGGATTATTCTATTTTATTTGAACTCAGATCCAGAGCAGATCAGTGTTATCAGAATCGGACCGACCGTCGGTTTAACCAGAAAAATCAGAACCGGAACAGTTTCCGAGTCGCGAGTTGATTCTTTGATTGGACCGTACATGTAAACAAACCAGTAAAAAGCGTGCTAACCCCGGTTAATTAGCTGGTTTTTTCTGAAAACCGTACACAGTTTCCGGTTTTTAAAGCGGGCACCCGTGAATGAACTTATCGAGGGGAGAGATGTAAATCCAATAAAACAAAGGTTATGAGTCTTAAATGTTACAGCCTATGATCTCACAATAAGTCTCAAAACTCTAAATCTTTTTTACTTTTTCGAATTTCAAGAAAACATAGTTGTTTATAGCATACAGTCATACACAGACACATTAATCATACATGATTCTATAATAAAAAATTATGATTATTTTTTAGTTATTGTACTTTATTTGAAGGTTCGAAATTAAAAAAAAAGTTAAATTTTTATTATTCATGACCATAATATTAAATAATTTCAAAAATGTTTATCAAAGAAAATTCGGATCTTTGTTTATAAGCTGATATTGTAATATATTTTACAAGTAATTTTATTGATGTTTATTGATGTTTATGGACAAATTACAAGTAGTTTCTGCAGTTGTATGAATAATAATTCGTTATCCGTAGCTATGAAAATTCAAAACATACTTTTATTGTTGATTGTTAAAGTTTGAATTTAATTCGCCTAAGGGCAGTTTGGCAAAAAAAAACAAAAAGAAAAAAGAAAAGTCTGAATTTAATTGTAAGTTAAAAATTTTGAACTTTAATTATCTTAATTTTCAGCTGGCAAAAAAGTTTGTAGCTCGTAACTAGGTCGAGTTCGATTCGGTCTGAGCTCGAGTTCGATTTAGCTCAATTTGATTTTTTTTCAGATTGCATTCGATTTAGCTCAGCTCAGTTTTTTCTTGATTCGAGTTCGTAATAGTCAATATATAGTAATTTGCTCACATTTTGAACTATTTTGTTAAAATTATTTTTAATAAACTATTTTATTATTTAATTAATAAAATATACTTATTTTATTGTTGAATTAATAAAATATAAATTTTTAATCATAATTTATTATCGACAAAATAATATACATATTTTAGCTCTAATTATGTATGGTAATATGAAAAATAAATATAAAATTATAGTAATTGTGCTTATATGGAGCTTGATGCTCAATTCGAGTTTGAGCTAGTTCGATTTGGCTTAGCTCGAGTTCGATTTAGTTTGAGTTCGGTTTAGTTCCCACTCAATTCGGTTCAAGTTCGGTTGAGATCTAAGTTCGATTCGATTCGATTTGTGTACAGCTCTACTCTAGCGTCATTCAGACAGTTATGCTCTTTAACACGTATAAAAAGAAGTGTATTTCATAGTTCGTGCTTTGGAACCTAAAAATAAAAAATAAAAGTCAAATTTTTTGTTGGTTCTAAAAAAAAAAAAATTCAATTGGCTCTTTTAGATATGTTTTGTTTAAAAATATCAAGCGCCGACTCGTCCAAACACTATCTCTTTCATCCATGTCAAGATATTCTTTCAGATAAAGATGAGGGTAAAGTCACTCAAATTAAATGTTTATAAAAGATTTTCTATCTGGGTTTCGAACCCACAATCTTCCACATGGAGAGCATTACCCTTAGCTACTAAACCAAAGGCTGATTCTTATGTCATGATATTCAAATTTGACTGTTATTCTTTGGGCAACACCATCCCATTATCCCTGATCAGAATATATTGTCTGATCCTAATCTCTGAACCATTTATGGAGCTTCATAAAATGCAATTAACAAGGAACACTAAAAGAAGTTTTGCTGAAAGATATTAATTTCATAGATATATACTAGACAGTAACATTGTTATCAAGATACAAGAAAAACCATGTTTTGTTCTTCTTTATTCTTTTACAAATTAACTTGCTTCACTATTCAGAGAGCAAAGTTTACAACAGAGCAGCAACTAACAGGAGCAAGCCAAAATAAGCTACAAATTGGCTTACATTTTATTCATTTTCTATAAACAATCATTAATTATAAGTAAACAATAACGAATTCTGTTGTTGCGACTAAACGAATCAGATGGATGAAAAAGAACGTGCAACTCTAGTCTGAGGCGATCGGATCTCGCGCAGTCGTCGTTCAGCTGACAATAACTTGGCAAATCTGGTAAAAAAAAAACCAAAAACAAAAAAGATTAATATTCTCAGAAATATTCAAATTGTATAAAGGCATTCTTTCTATAAAACAAAACATACCTCGCTAGAGCTTGTTCGTTCGTTCCTTCATCAGTAGGCTCGACACGACCAGTCTCCAGGTTCTCCCTCGAGACGGGTTTCTTCAACAACGACTCGCCAACTTTCACCAGATTCTTGAGGTTCTCCTTGGTCGCTACATCGACTGAAGCCACCGTCCCAGTTAACGAATCATCCTATTAATTTTTCCACATTTTATGTAGTCAGCATATATGACAGTAGACATTAAAAGTCGAACAACCGAAGAGTGTATATAAAATCGAATTACGTATTTGAACAACAAACTTACTTGGATCCTCAGATAATTCTGCTTAGAGTGCAGTGCCTGGAAGGCAACCGAGATATGGATGTCGACCATGTCAGCACTTGCTTGAGTGAAAACATCGACCAAAGGAGTCGAACCCTGGCTGAGCAGCCAACCGAAAACTCCCCACCCCTTGGCAAGCTTTGCATTGTACCTGTCCTCTCCTTTCGAGGACCCGGTTCCCAGAGATATGACCAGGAACCGTCGATAATCCATGGGTTTCATTGGGAAGAAATCCGGATTCTCCTTTATCACCTGCTTCGTGACCTCTCCCATTGCAACCAGAGCCTGATAAAAAAATTCTATGAGTTAATAAACAATCCAATTTTCCTAGCTTATAATAATTTTATTCTGTTGTATTATATCACTTTGGATTTTGCCATTTGCTTACCGGGTTATTAGCAGCTACACCTCCATCAATCAGATTGAATTCTCTCATGTTGCCATGGCTGTCTTCAGTAGCGAAATAATGTGGCGGTAGATAAGTTGGTGCCGCTGATGTCCCGATGATGATGTCCGATAGAAGTGCATTTTTCAGACTTTTGTCGTTGTGAACCTATTGAAATATTTCAAGAGAGTAAGATGAAGATTATGTAAACCAAAGGAGAGAGAGAGAGGTAGGGATGGATGGAGTGAGAAAGATTATTATCGTACCTCATAACTAGAGAAGATGGTAGGCTGAAGATGCTTGATATCAAAGGTCGGTATGACAATACTGGTAACAGTCTGGTGCAGCCTCGTATTTCCTAGATTCTTTCTGATGATATCATGAAGGTACTTTCCGTCATATCGGGGGCCCCATGTTGCACGGAGCAACTTCATTGCTGTTCCTACCATTCCACTGTAAGAGAGAAAAAAGTTCATACACAAACAAAAGTACAAAATCACTGATCGTCAAATCATACTGACATAACTGTACTTGTATACACAAATCCTAGATAGTGCCAGTACCAGTACTGAAAGCCCAAGAATAAATATTTGATAATTAAACTTACCAGGGTTGAGGAAATATCTTGTCGGAGTTCTCCAAGTAGAATTTCTCAATATCCTTGGCTGCAAAAAGAGGCCGATTCTTAGAATCTGGAGCTGCCAACATTGCCGTAACGAGGCCACCTGTGCTGGTCCCTGCTATCACGTCGAAGTAATCAGCTATCCTGGCATCTTCTCCATCCAATTTCTTGAAAATAAAATAATAAAAATAGGTTAGAAAATATTCAGGGCAAGCAAAACCATCAGCAGAATTCAAGAATGACTTCTGAATTTTGATAGTTAGTAAGTTGCACATTTCTTGATAACACATCGTGACCTATTCTGCATACTCCTTTGAGCAATTCGGCACTAGAATATTTCGCATTGAACAACCTCAAAAGTTACAGAAACAAAATGCATAACCTGACCAACAAACAATTGTAGCACTTGAGGGATCGTGGTTATGTGCCAGTAAAGTACCTGTAACTCTGATTCAAGGAAAGATAAGATAACACTAGGTATAATGCCTCTAATTCCTCCACCATCAATGCTCAGAATTGTAATTAGGTTGCCATAAGTTGGTGCCTGGAACTGTAATTTCGGCCCTTCTCTTTTAACCATCATTTCACTCTAGCTACTAGCTTCTTTCTGTTTCGTCTTAAAAATGTACTCGGGTTTCCAAGTAAGAGGACAGGAATGAGTTTAGACTTCAGAGATCTGAAGAAAAATTTTAAAGTATTTTGTTGTGTGTCTGGATTGCCATTGGATGGTATATATAGATTCTGCAATCCTGGATAAGTACGTACATCGAACTTTCGTCAGTCATATCTTGTTTCTGACACGCATTTCCAAAATCACGTGCGCAGTCTTCTTTTACTGACATGTCTTGTTCAATATTCAAAGCCAGCTTCAGGGTTTCGCACAGCCGCCTTATTTTATAATGCCCCACGCATTCTATTTGCAATTATTACTACTTCAGGATCAACGATGTGTGATTATTGTTAGATGTGACATACTTCTCAATGCCACTATGATGTATTAAACGCACAGCATAAATAGATTATTTTACTTTTTCTACAACCAACTTTTACCAGGATGTTTAATATAGTATATACCTGATGCACTACATAAGATTATCTGAAACTAGTAATCTATATCTAATTCCAAACATAATAGTTGATTATGAATGTAATTCACCCAATCAATTTTATAGGCTTGTATATACAATCAACTAATGTCTTACAAAATATGGGATCTATCCATACACTTATTTTTGAAAAATAGGTGCATGCAATCAGACTTTTATTATTAGTTATTGATTAAATTAAGTGTGTGGAGCCAAATGATAGAAGAGCCCTGCACTGAAGGTAAGATAGAGACTGATAGTTTTGATTGTTAGGTGGCGTCTTAATGAATCTTTCATTATACAATTCAATATCAAAACTATAATAGATGATCTATTGTAAACAGCAAAGCTATCTACCTATAGGAAGGTTGGTCTGAATCAACAAGATCAAATTGCGTAATTACCAGACCACAGTTTCATCAGCAAGGTCAGACGAACAATGTCAAGCTAAATAAGATCTTAGTACAATAGTTCCGTAGGTGATGGTATGCATTGGATAATAGCGGGATTAAGCTAGTACAAAAATACTTACAATCTTTATATTTTACTGGTATCGCTTTATCTACCCATCTGTTATCATACACTAATGATTTTACTGTTACAAGCAAATAGTTGGCTTATGATAGTGATGTCCATCTTAATTTCGGATTACATAAAGGTTCAATGTTTTCATGCTACTTTGTTTGTTTGGGGTTCCATGCACCTTCCGAGTAGTTACAATTTATATATTTATGAATCTTATTTTCTATAAATAGATTGAGGAATGCTAGCTACAGGGACCTGCTAGAGCCTCATTTGAGAACGACGCAGAATAGATACAGCTCATCTAACATTCCAAGTATGGAAATGACTGATTACAAAAAGAGTAAGGATAATCATTCTATTTGTCAGTTAAAGCCGCATTTTACCAGTACTGATACAATGGACCAAACTGACAGAATTTTAAATCCCAACCCAAACTGAGACCAGAACAAACTTAGTCCCAGAAAAATCTGTAACATGACTAAGCCAACTTAATAAACTAAAAACTCAACGCAACCTAAATTAGTGCCCAACTCAAACACAAAAACGTGCGAACAGAAGCGCTATCTCCTGAAACTTACACGGCACTTACTTAACCCAGGTCAAGCCACCTGACCACGATTTGGCATCATGACATTCTGCCCTCCATAGCAGGGAACACGAAACTTTGTTATCAGTCCCAAACCAAAAAAATTCATAGGTATTGGTCCATATATTTCTAAATTGAGATTTGAGAATGACTCAAGTTAACAGTTGAAAATAGAGGCTGCATGCTAACTATCATATATCAATTCTCCTATATGATATTATGATATGAAATTTTAGGTTATCAAAGTGTTAAACATGACAGAAAAGTACCAACAGTGCCTGTCATGTAGTCTACTTTTGGACAACCTGCCAGAACTTTCTGAATACCATATATAGTATGGCGGCCGGCAAGCATCTGCAAGACAGCAACAGGGTTTAAACAACACCTCTTCCTAGCTAGACCTCTTGACCCACCAACTATAACTTACCTTCCCAATTTGGAAGCACAGGTATAGAGTATAGACAATCATTGCCAATTATAACTTATAAGCATATATACAACACATAAACCCAGCAAACATTGGACGTCTAAATAACTAAACAAGCAAAGGGAACTGATACACAGAAATCAAAAGATATCAAAGGCTGATGATGCCAAAAAATCGATACTGACTGTATTGATATTCAAATTAACGCATCAAAGTATTCAGCTTATTTGTATAACATATCTCACAAAAAATGGATACTGACTGCGTCAATATTCAAACTAATTCATTAAAGTATAAGTATTCAACTTATCTGTATAACATATCTCAGTACACTTTACACGACAAGTTGCACAGCGAAACCAATAATTTGAATACATTCCTATAAATATCAATTTTGGTACCTCTATAATACGAAAAAATGTACCTCATTGTATGACGATGCCTAAGAAAAATCAGAACAGAAATCTGCTCTTTCAACCCTCCAGTGACTACCACGTCCCATCCCAACTGAATCCGCACCTGATTCTCCGAAACAGGAACCAAACCATTGTACTGATTACTGAATGGGTCCGATGGAGAGCGTCGGAGAGAAGCGCGGGAGTCGCAGGGAAAGAAAGGAAGAAAGGCCCGCCAGAATTGTTGTTCTTATTGGGCCTTATTAGGCCTTTGTTTGTTAAATGGTAGTTTGTGGCCAGCATTGGTGTTCTTATTGGGCCTTTGTTTGGTGATTTGAAGCCTGCATTGTTGTTCTTATTGGGCCTTATTGGGCTTTTGTTTGGTAATTGGGAGCCAGCAGTGGTGTTTTATTGGGCCTTCATTTGGTAATTGGGAGCCAGAATTGTTGTTTTATTGGGCCTTTGTTTGGTAATTGGTAGCCAGCATTGTTGGGCCTTATTGGGCCTTTGTTTGGTAATTTGTAGCTGCATTGTGTTCTTATTGTGCCTTTGTTTGGTAATTTGTAGCTGCATTGTGTTTTTATTGGGCCTTTGTTTGGTGATTTCTAGCCTGCAGTGGTGTTTCTATTGGGCCTTCTTTCGGTAATGGGCTTTTTATTGTTTCGGAAAGTAACTTATTTAAGGATCTAATCTGTGCCCTTGGGAAGTCCCTGAACTGAAAGTAAAATTGTGACTGTGAATTTTGATTGTTAGGTAGATTCCTGTAATTTATATTTCCATCCAGTAAAACCAGATAAGAATTAGAAGCTCTTTAATAACGTTAGCAATGAAAGGAGCAACCTATAGGCAACATAAAAAGGAAAAAAGGAAAAAATGCCTGCCACATTATTTGTTGTTGAACAATTTCAGTTCTACAAAGTCACTGTGGTCACCTTTCACATATCAATTGGAAGTCTCAAGCCACAACTACGAACACACTTGCTATCTTCTAATTTTTATGAAAATACAAGTATAATGGAAATATATAAGTGCCAACAAATCGACATATATCTAATTAAACCAGTATAATATCAGCTAGGCAGAAATTGCAATAAAAAAGAAAAAATATATATTAGAAATAATAACAGTATTAAGTACTGCTTATCACCTTAAAATTAATCATTAATTACTATCGACCAAGGACCTTCAAAGGCTCAATTATTTATTGGACCAAACTCTATATATTAGCTATAGTAGGTAAAATAATGCACACCAGATGGTATAATAGTTGGTATCAGCTCAGTGCCTCAGTAGCATGATGAACAGACCACAAATTGCATACATTAGAAAAATTGCTCAGACAGATTCTCTGGAGACATAGGACATATACATCCCAAACTAAAGTTTTCAACCATTTTTAAATCCAATTAACAGATGTTCTCTCCATTAAGTGTGTGTACCTCTCTTATCAGCTGAAATCGGCTATGTCAATTGAAAGCTTTTCACATAATGAAAATTATATGAACAAATTCAGAAAATGGAAAACTAGAAAATGGTACTGGAAAATCAGGCATCTATCAATTGGGTTTTGGAAGACTTGGACTTTGAGTTTTAAGCTGTTGGATCTGAAAGGCCTAGTATTTTCCATTTTTTTGGGTTATTTAAGAAACCATGTATGATGTATATCCATGAAATCCAGATTAAATATAATCAAATTGGTGACAAATATGAAATATTATATCATCCAGACAAAGGTTTTTTTTTTTCTTTTGGTATTTATCATTGTTTCATCTTAAATCATCGATTCGTTTTATTGTTTTATATTTATTTTACAAGAATAATTTCTAACATTGCAGAATTAAGAAGGAAGCAGGAAAATGCCATCTCAGTCAGAATCTAATTAACTAACCAATAATTAAATTATTAATTTTACATTATTATTTTTCCAGAAAGCAAAGATTGTTAATTTTAATGATATGCTCGCAGACACCAGCTCCATGCTCACAGTTTAAACTCTAAACATTCTTATAAAAGAATTCATCAGACTGATGTTAAAATTCCCCAAATTTTAACCCAATCTAATTAATGCTGCATATGAATCCTCATACGCAGCCGGAAGCGGATGCATGCTCCGGTGCAAGCCGGTACTCAACAGACACCGCAACAATGTTTGCTCTAGCGACCAAGGACACTATGTTATTGTGCCAACGCGAGTCAAAGGCCGATCCGAGACAAAATTCACCGCCATGGTAGTACACGAGCACAGGAACTTTTCTTTCAGAGTCGAGTTTCGGGAGGTAGAATCGAGCAGAGACATTGGGTCAATTGTTATGTCTTTGAAACGGAGATATTGGATAGTTTAGTCTAGTTTGATTTAGAATAAGATGAGATGTTAAGGGGATGTCATCAGTAAATAGATTTAGGAGTTAATTGCCTTTTTGGATTTTGGTACCAGTACTCGGGACAGAAACTATCATTCTAGCAATTATAATGCCAATTATAGTCAAACAGCTAGGCTAACTTCGACCAAACAGCCAGGATTGGTACTGTTGTATATATCAGTATCACTGCGAGCAGTCCACAGATGTTTGCCACTTTGCGCCCTAAAGTTTACGGTCGTGGGTACTTCGCAAGGCACAAAGTGTGCTGCTGACACACTGTACCAGTCTACCAGAAGATGCAAAACATTGTAATCAATGGAAGAGATGACGAGTGCAATTGCAAGTATCACCTTTACATGTTCCAATTGATCAATGGAATTAAGGTGTAATATGATGAATTGAGCATTAAAAAGGAAGAGTAGGTTGTCTGTCAATTGCAAATGCAACAGAAACACCAACTCAGAATATATATGCCATGTAAAAGAAATTAAGAAATTAAGTTGATTAAGTTCTTCAAATGGTTAATTAATAAAAGAATTACTGGAGATGATGCAAAGAGCAGCAGAAGCCTCCAGAAGAGCCAATGGCAACAATTCTGCAGAGAGCACAGTACCAGTACTCAGCTCACTGCTGCAAAATTACACCCAAATTATAACTTCAAGGCATTGAGATAATTTGATATAGATCTAACAGTTTACATGTCTTAATATAACAATACATACAAACACTTTAACAGCCAGCAAAGTGATCCATTTCTCAATCAATTTATTTGCACAAGTACATAATTACCAATTCAGATACATCTCTATCAATGCAAAATAATAACTTAACTAAACATATCAAATTTGGCTGAATATGTTACGGATCAGATGAAATATGGGCCGTACATTTTTCATAATCAGATGGTCGTGATATACATTTCAGATACAATTAAAGAGACGTGTCTAATAAAACCTGCTCGATTCAAAATGAAAGGTTGCTTAACTGATCCGCAGCAGAACCACTCATCAAATTATGTTCAAGAATGCACATATAACTTCATCCTGAGCCCTGGCCTGATCAGAATGAGGATTCCCCAAATGGAAACAATGCCCCTCTCCAATGGCCTCCCAAAATTCAACCTCCCCTTTCCATCCACTCTCCTTCAATTTGTCGTAATAATCCCTCCCGCGGTCCCGTAAAGTGTCGGTGCCTCCGACTAAGACCAGCACGCGCTCGCACTTGAGCCCGGTGAGTGGTGGCGCATTGTCTGCTAACGGGTTGATCCACGGATCGTCCAAGCCGGTGGTAGAAGGGCACACTATCTTCCATATGCTCGATAGTGTCGTGGTCGACGCCGGGCTGAACTTCTCTGATTCGACCGGTTTCGATGACAGGAAGTACGGATGGATCAAAACTGCGCCCCGGATCTTCGCCCCGCCGTACATCGCCACGTGATGCGCGATATTTCCACCGGCGCTCTCGCCACTGACATACAATCGGGTGAAATCTCCGTGTCTGGCAAGCCATGGCTCCGACCCATTGTCACACTGAGAAAGCACCCAGTCTAACGCCGCATAGGAATCCTCGTATGCCACCGGGACGGGATGTTCTGGCGCCAGTCGGTATTGCACCGACACCGCAACAACCTTGGCTTTAGCAACTAACAACATCATGTAACCGTTCAAATACGGTTCAAACGCGGAACCGAGGCAGAACGCGCCACCATGATAGTGTACCAGTATCGGGACCTTCTCATCATACCCAATTTTGGGTATATAAAGCCGTGCGCTCACCCCCGGCGCAACCTCGATATCTTTCGAAGTAACTCCAGTGCTTGCATCACTTGATGGCGGTACGAACTCGGTACCACGAAAGCGCTCGGCGCGACCGCTCTTATAAATCCGAACGTAGCCCTCGGCATCATAGATGAGTTCATCATCATCATTGGTTTCCATTCTGAGTATCAGGCTCAGGAATGGATGATCATGAGAGGGAAAGTAGAGAGATGTAGGAATCACTAAGATACTTTTATAGGAAGCTAATTAATGAATCAATGAGGAGTGCTTAGATCCTCTGCTGCACAGTATTGTACTGCGCAGTGAATCAACGATCGATGTGGATCATAGGGGTTTTTTGAGATTGAGTTGCACGAATCCTAAAGCAAATTCAACGGTCAGAGTACTGCACAGTAATTTACTTTGCAGTAGAGGATAAGAATTGATCAATGAGTGGTTGGTGAAAGAGTAACGTATATGAGTGGTTAAGCTATATATCTTTACAATTATTTTGATTTTATTTAATCAAATATTTTAGGCTTGATGGGTTGACCTACCTGATATTTAAAGAGCCAGATTACCTGATATGACTATTTAATTTCAAATCATGATATTGACAATTTGAATAAATTTACAAGACTCTCTAAACAGTAAGCATCTTTAAAAATTAAAATAGAAAAATGTTATTCAAACTAAATAATATAATCTATAATCTATCCAATATTTCAAATTCTTTTTATTGTAGGAGGATTCAATCATCAAGAATTCGCATGAGAACAACTAAATACATAAGAAAAATTATTCAGAACTTTATAACACAAGGTAAACTTTAGTTACAGAAAGGGTAAATTAAATAAGGAAAATGGTAAATCAAAATACCAATATCATACTTAATGAAATGATATTGTACTGAACTTATTTAACAGTTCAAGTACACAATTCCTGGTGAACGTGTGCCAGATGCCAGTAACCATGTGTATCTGGAAGGGTTGCTGCTTGCATTAGATTCTTCACCATATAAACTTAATTACATACTGTCAATCAACCTAATTTTATTATATACACATTAGGAAAAAAACATTACATTAGAAACCTAGAAAATTGGAAGGAAAAAAAAAATTAGAAACCTAATTTTATTATATACACATTAGAAAAAAAAAAAAAAAAAAAAAAAAAAAAAAAAAAAAAAAAACATTAGGACCTAGAAAAGTTAGTGTTCAGGAAAAAATTAATTACAGATGCAAATTTAGGTTTGAAACGCAAAGGCATGATTCATACTGTCAATCAACCTCATTGATTGGAAAAAAAAAACATATAATACACACATCACTAGAAGAAATTATATAAACAACAACATTATTCTTGGCGGTCACTGGTATTTTCTAGCTAAGATTGTGAGGTCTGAAAGAAAATGTTGTTTTCTGGCAAGAATTTCCATGCCTTTTATAAAAATCAACAATGTAGGAAAATAAAACAAAGAAGTGTCAAAATAAGAATTAAATAGCTAAGATTTATCTAAATAAATAATATAGTCTCTAAACTTTCTATGCCAATGATTCTTACAGCATCCCCTGGTCAAGTCATCAATATTAGTAATTGTGCTAACCAAACAATAAAAAATAAAAAATTTAAATATGCACCAGACAACCATTTTAGTTACTTAACAAAAGGACATGGATATATTTTTTTCTTTTTCTTCTTCTTTTTTTGTTTTTTTTTTTTTTTTTTTTTTTTTTTTTACTTATACAAAAGATGATGATCAGGACAAGACACCCATAATTTGTAAAACATAAAATTGGAAATTTAGAATTACATCTTGTTCAGAAAATCAGCAATGATCTGGTTCTGCAGAACCGACGCCTCAGCTTCCGGCTTCATCAGATAAAAACCGTGTTGCTCGTCAGCAGCCTCCCAATACTTCTCCTCGCCTTCCCATTCGCCCGCCTTCAGCTGCTCGTAGTATGCTTTGCCCCGGTCTCTTAAAGTGTCGGCACCTGCAACAAGAACCAGAACACGCTTGCACCCGAGCGTGGCAATTGGTGGTGCATCCTTTGCAAATGGGTTGATCAGTGGATCGCCCAAACCTGTCGTTGATGGACAAACAACTTTCCATATTTCTTTCAGCTTCTCAGCCATTTCGGGATTGAACTCTTCGGATTCAACCTTTTCTGAAGAAAGGAAGTATGGGTGGATCAAAACTGCACCATGCAGCTTGGACCCACCATACTTGGCCATGTGGTGTGCGATGGTGGCACCGGAACTTTCACCACTAGCATATACTCGGGTGAAATCTCCATGGTCGGTTAGCCATGGCTCGGGTCCATTAGTCATATGAGAAAGAACCCAATCTAATGCAGCATATGAATCCTCATATGCTGCCGGAAGATAGTGCTCTGGAGCCAGTCTGTGGTTGACCGATACAACAATGACATTGGCTCGAGCAACCAACGAGGTGATGTAGTTGTGCTCAAGCGGCTCAAATGGGGATCCCAGGCAGAAAGCACCGGCATGAAAGTGGATAACGATCGGGAGTTTCTTGTCAGACTCTATTTTGGGGATGTAAAGGCGTGCAGTTACATCCCGCACGATCATGGTGTCCTTGGACGAGACACCAGTGATTTGGTCAGTCGATGGAGGTACATACTCCAATTCACGAAACCGCTCGGCACGACCGCTCTTGTAAATTTTGATAATACCCTCGCCTTGAAAGATAATCTCATCACTGGAATCCATTGTGATTTGACCGGAAAAGAGGTGCAACAGGATTTGGAAGACAGGAAATGATAACAGTGAGGTCCTTGAACTGGATTTAAAGCTACCTTGTATTTATATATTGTGCATAAAGAGTTGACTTAAATGATTACTATATTGCCAAATGAGTTTATATGAATTAATTGACATCATTGTACCCCCGGGACACGCTATCCAGTAGTTAGGAAGATAAAATATAGATTATCAAATTATTTCCCTAGCCCAGTATATATATATATGGTGGCTTGTGATGTAACTAAGATTAAAAAATATAAAAAATTATTAATATATATTTTCTTAATATATCAGGGTTAGTCATAATCGAGCAAAAGCCCAGCACATAACATTAACAATATAAGAACAGATACAATGGTATTGGATTGGATTTTAAAATCATTGGTGAAGCAGCAGTTTAGACTGGTTCTAAGATTTTCTCAAGTACTATGGTAGAGAAACCCCACAAAAAGATGAGACCGTATTGTATTTTCATATTAAGGTCAAAGTCATATGCGATGCATCAACTGCTTATATGCATAACTAGTACAGAATATCTTTTAAATTGATTAAAAAGTACAATATAGCAATATAGAGCATGTGATGGTAGCACAACTTGTATTTGTAAAAGATACCACGAATTTTTTAGATAATATTGATATCAATCCCAAATGATTTGTAGAAAAAGAAGTGTAATAGAGCTTGAATAATCTGTGGCTTTTTCCTTTTATAGATCAGCAGATGCATGAGATCCACAATTCACCAAGATTGTCAACAATGGAAAATAAATTTTAGTTTGACACTGATAGACGATGTAACATCAGTGCGACAAGGAACCACAATAAATGCATCCACGTAATGACAGCGTGAAAGTCCTCAAAGAGGCACCTTGGATTGGTATAAAACAAATTGGACAAATCACATTGCACAATGTTGTAAATCTTACCGAATTCTCGGTTCATGCACCTTGTTCAAGAAATCAGCAATAATCTTGTTGTGTAGAATTGACATCTCAGCCTCCGGCTTCATCATATAAAAACCATGTCCCTCGCCAGGAGCCTCCCAATATTTCACCTCCCCTTCCCATTTGCTCGCCTTCAATTGCTCGTAGTATGCCTTGCCCCTGTCTCTTAATGTGTCGGCACCTGCAACAAGAACCAGAACCTGCTTGCAACCAAGTGTGGCAATTGGTGGTGCATCCTCCGCTAATGGGTTGATCCATGGATCATCCAAACCCGTTGTCGATGGACAAACGACTTTCCATATTTCTTCCAGCTTTTCAGCCATTTCGGGATTGAACTCTTCAGATTCAACCTTTTCTGAAGAAAGGAAGTACGGGTGGATCAAAACTGCTCCGTGGAGCTTGGACCCACCATACATGGCCATGTGGTGTGCGATGTTGGCACCGGAACTCTCACCACTAGCATATACTCGGGTGAAATCTCCATGGTCGGTTAGCCATGGCTCGGGTCCACCACTCATATGAGAAAGAACCCAGTCTAATGCAGCATATGAATCCTCATATGCTGCCGGAAGATAGTGCTCTGGAGCGAGTCTGTGGTGGACCGACACAACAATGACATTGGCTCGAGCAACCAGCGAGGTGATGTAGTTGTGCTCAAGCGGCTCAAATGGGGATCCCATGCAGAACGCACCGCCATGAAAGTGGACTAGTATGGGGAGCTTCTTCTCGGAGTCTATCTTGGGTACGTAAAGCCGTGCAGTTACACCTGGTACGATGGTTGTGTCTTTGGAGGAGACACCAGTAGGATGGTCAATTGAAGGTGGTACAGAATCCATCCTGTACAAGCGCTCGGCACGACCGCTCTTGTAGATTTTGATATAACCCTTGCTATGATAGATGATTTCATCACTCGAATCCATTGAGATTGAGAGGAAAATAGAAGGAAAAGGATTTGGAAGACAAAAGGAGATAATAAGAGTTAAGGAGCTTTAACAAAATTTCAAATAATTTGGTACTTGATGTGCATAAAGAGTTGACCAAAATTTGAAATGGATTGTCATGTGAGTTTCTGTATATTAATTCACATCAACCAATGCGGGGCACGTTAGGCAGTAGTAGTTAAGGAAAATAAAATATAGATTATCAAATTATTTTCGAGTACTTTACCATGTGGGGTGGTGAATTGCGATGTTGCCATGATCAAAACATTAAAAAAATCTTTTTTTTAAAAAAATATATATACTGGTAAAGGAACAATTTCTTACTATGCTAGGAACCCCCCCCCCCCCAAAAAAAAAAAAATAACAAGAAGAAAAGAAAAGATAAAACTATATTGGATTTCCATTTAAAAGCCAAAAGTCATATGTGATGCATTAACTGCTTCTATGCATAACTAGTTCACGAATTGGTTTAAATTAATTAAAAAGTGCAATGTCACAGAACAGCATGCGATGGTAACACAACATGCAGTTGTAGAATGATACCATGAGTTTAGCCATCATGTTTCCATGATTCTTTTTACATTAGGTATCAGTGCAAGTACATTCTTAGAGAACGGTGCACAGTTTGGACGGAACAGATAATATCGAATGTAATTTTAGATAAATAAATATTACTTCAAAACTATTGATCTTATAAAAGAAGCGTAATAGAGCTAGAATAGCGTGTTGTTATTTCCTTTTATAGATCAGCAAATGCATGACATACCCAGTTTGGTCAGATAATCGAGAAAGGAAAAGATTTTTTACTTAGGGACAAATGGACAATGTAACATCTGCGCCAAAAGGAAGGACAGTAAATGCGTACTAGTAAAACTCTTCTCAAACAGATACCTTAATTATTTCGTATAAAAGAAATTCAATAAACAGCATTGCATAAAGTCGTACACATCTTTCGAAATTATCAGTTCATGTCGACTTCTCCTAACAGAAAATATAAGGTGGCTCTGCAATCATGGAGAAATCGACTTATCACAGATCAAGATCCACCAAAATTCATTTGTTTACACACTTTAATGTTCCATGATTGATTCAGACTATGAGCAGTGGTATATACATTCTCTTGGAAAATGATATTACCATAAATATAATTTATCTAGATTAAGACATCAGACTGTTGGCAAGAAATTTTTTTTTTTATTTGAATTAATCTAACAGATATTACAGCATAGCAGATCTGAAAAAAAGATAGCAAGTCGTTTCATGACAAATTTTCATATTACTATTATTGAACAACGCAAATTGTACAAGGTGTCATGCCGTTTAGCATCAATTTCCAAATTATAATGACCCAAAAATTAAACACAATGAACAAAGCTCAACAAAAGAAAAAAAAAAAATAAAGCCAATCTACCTGTAATAGATGCATCAAATCTCCGATGATCTCTTGATTAACGATTGAGAAATGCGCTGATGACGCAATCCTGTGCAACCGCCTCATCGCTCGTAGGAAACAACAGATGGAAAGTGTGACCCACGCCCGGCGCTTCTCTGATCTCCAGCTCCCCGTTCCATCCACTCTCCTTCAACTTGTTGTAATACAACTTGCCCCGATCTCTCAACGTGTCCTTTCCGGCAACACAAATCAGGATACGATCGGTTGCCAGTGCGTCCAATTTGGGTGCACCGGCAACAAACGGATTGATCCACGGATCGTCAATTCCGGTTGTATTCGGAGCAACGACCTTCCAGAGACTTGCCAGGCTCTCGCTCGCCGCCGGATCTATACTATCCGAATCAACCTTGTTACTACCCAAGAAGTACGGATGGATCATCGTCAACCCATTGATCTTCACCGGTCTCCCGAGACCACTCGACCCGACTTTCATCGCAATGTGGTGCGCAATATTGGCACCGGCACTCTCCCCACCTAAATAAAGCCGGTCAAAATCGGCATGTGCGGAGATCCACGGGTCCGGACCGGCCCCATCGGCATGAGCAACGACCCAATCAAGCGCCACCCAGGAGTCCTCGTACTGCGCCGGCACGGGGTGCTCCGGCGCCAACCGATACTCCACCGAAACAACCATCACATTCGACACCGCCACAAACCCATTAAAATAATTATGAAAAGTCGGGTTATACGCCGACCCAAGACAAAACCCTCCCCCATGGTAGTACACCCAAACCGGCATCTTCTTCGCCGGTTCATCATCCACCTTCGACGGCAAATAAACCCTCGCCCCCACCCCGGTTCTAGAATCAATCACCACATCCTTCGACTTCACCCCGGTACCCTTGTCAACACCGGCCGGAGTAAACTCCGACCCAAAATACCTCTCCACAAGCCCACTCTTGTAAATCCTAATACACGGCAGGGACTCATACACCAACTCCTCCCCGGTCTTCACGGGCGGTATAACCGGGAGCTGAGGAACGGTACCGGATGTCGAATTGGACTCTAACTCTGCGTCTGATACCATACCGGAGGGGGAGGTGGGGGAGGAAGGGGAGAATAGAGAGGCAGCGTAGAACCAGAGCAGGAAGAGGAGGAGAGGGATGAGAACCACCAGGCGTGGGCGTCGGAGGTGTGGAAGCAGGAGGGATTGGTACTGAGACTGGGGCATTGATTGATTGGTTGGAAGAAAGTTGGGTTTTTTTTGCTGTGACCTTAGAGGAGCAGTTGAGCAGTTGAGGTGAGTAATTGAGTTGGGTGAATTATTGATTGAATGGAAGAGCAAAGTTTGCTGCTGCCGTGCAAATGCAAGGGGGAAAGGAAAAAAAGGAAAAGGAAGGAAAAGCAAGTACTACTGGTGGAGATGTTCGTCTGTCTGTCTGTCTGTCTGTCTGTCTGGTACGTTGGTTTGATTTGGTTTGGGGGTTATGTTGTGTTTTGTTGTGTTGGGTGGAGAAACCCAACACATTTTGCAGTTCATGATATGAACCGTTGGATCGTCTCGAGATTCGTAGAGATCCGAGATGGCACGAATCTCAAGACAATCTAACGGCTCACGTCATGAACTGCAAGATGCAGTACAGCGGGAGAGATGAAATCGGGTTTCTTTCGAGTTTTGAGCTTCTCGCCTTCTGTGAGAAATAGAGGTAGCAGAACCCAACTCGACTGAGAAATTCGTCCGATCCGACCCGATTTGATATTTTTTTTAGAAAGTTAAACTAATCTTACCCAGGGTCGGATCAATATTTTTTCTAGAAAATTAAACTAACCTTACCCAATCTAAGATGACCCGAAACTAACCCGACCCGAGATCAAATAGCATCTAATCTAGCTCAAATTAACATACGATCAAAATGGTTGGTATTAAAATTGATCCAACCAGACCTGCACATCACTCGACCTAACCCGACCTGAAATATTATAAAAAATCAAACTGACCCGACCCGTCCAACCCGAACCCAATCTGCCCGCCCGATTTCCCACCTCTATAGTCTAGACTGAGAAGACTTTGTCTTGGTTACGTTCTTCTTTGTTTTGATTTGTGTGTTTTTCTACTGATTTGTTTACTAATAAATGCACCAGATTTTATG
The DNA here is from genome assembly GCA_030179965.1 of Cyperus esculentus. Classification (NCBI taxonomy): domain Eukaryota; kingdom Viridiplantae; phylum Streptophyta; class Magnoliopsida; order Poales; family Cyperaceae; genus Cyperus; species Cyperus esculentus. The sequence goes on along the minus strand of JASGLE010000035.1, from coordinate 3,048,125 downwards.
AAATTCTCCAACTTTTTAATTGTGGGGGACTAGCTAGGATGAAGTTGGTGGTGGGTAACTAACCGGGTTGCTTAAGTGTTAAAATTAAGGTTAGTGGGAGTGTACCACTGGAAAAGGTAGTGGAGGGTGAGGAGCAGCATCATTGGATTGATTTTTATGCTTCACCAAACTAAACTTTTCTGTGCATGCTTTACATCGCAACATGAATACATGATCATATATTCATATGCCTTTTGTAATAGAGATTGGTAGGGAATCATATCACCTGTTATCCAAAATACGGATAACGGGGCCCTATTATCCTAATCGTGACCGTTGAATCAGAACGGACGTATCAGATTTATTTACAAAAATTTTTGCTCCCTTCAGAAACTGTACTTTCGTATCAATTTGAACCGTTCATTTTGATCCGACAGTCCAAATTGGGATAACAGGGTCCTGTTATCCCCAAGAATAACAGCAGATACGGACTCAGATTGATAGTATATCATCTGTTTTCACTTCCGTTGTTACCCTAATTTGGATAACAGGACCTGTTATTCAAATCTGGGCCGTTGGATCAAAATCAACGGATGAGATTAATTTAAAAAAGCTCTCTATAATTTTAATTGAGCCGATCGGACTATCCGTTTTGATCTAACAGTCCATATTTGACAAACAGGGCCTTGTTATTCTCAAAGAATAACAGCAGATTCGGACTCTATAGTATCTACCCTATGATCTAAAATTGACGGACATGATAAATAATCTGTTTGCCTTTTTAGTTTCTGTGATCCGGAAATACTAAAATATGTGTTAATGTCTTTTTAGTTACTATTAATGTTTCTAAGAAATAATAATGACTGCGTATAAATTTTTGAAACCTTTAATATTATTTTACAAATAAAATATTCTCATGTACGTGTTTGTGTTTGAGTATAAATGATCCCAACATCCTTGTGTTTGAAAAAAAAAAAAAAACATTTTGAGAGGGAGGCTATTGCGTTTTGCAATGTGTCGCCAATAATTCAACGCCATATCTTCAAAACGTAACTTGAATAACTAATTCAAATTTCTCACCGTGTACATACTAGTTGCATACCATTTTTTTCTATTTCAGAATTCTCTAACCTTTTTTTGTATTTATGAAATTTGTATGGAAGGTGCACCAAATTTTGTATAGATAAAGGATCAATTTCAAAAATACAAAAAAGGTTAGAAAATCCCTAAATTTAAAAGGTAACATTTAAAGAGGCACTGATCATAATTTGGACATGACACCGAACACTAACAGTTAAAGAGGCACTGGCAGTGGCACTGCTCATAATTTGGTTGCATATATGCTAATCAATGATGTTAGATATATGTTGTTGTTATAATGGTTGTGATGTTTATTCCCAAATGTTGATTTTAATAATTGCTTTCAAATTTCATTATAGAAAATGGGAGAATGAGATGGTAACTTTACAGATTTTCAAGGAGGTCGTGATCTTTTATATATTTTTATTTTTTCCTGAATTTCGATATTTTTTTTCCGATTTATTATGCATAGATTTTTTTTTTTTTTTAAAGAATAATTATTTATCATCATTTTCTTATTAGATGAGGGAGTTAATAATGAAGAAGGGAATCCGTTTGATGGACTTAATAATTTTTTTGTCTTTAAATCACACTGGCAGGTAGAGGTGGCAGAACCCGACCTGACCCGCCCATCACCCGACCCGACCAGATCCAAGATATTTTAGAATGTCAAACTGACCCGACCTGCCCGACCCGAACCCGAACCCGACCCGCCTGCCCGATTTGCCGCCTCTACTGGCAGGTGAGAATCAGCCTTTGATCTAGAGGCTAAGAACAACGCTCCCCGTGTGGGAGGTCGCGGGTTTAAAATCTGAATGAGAATTTTTTATAGACATTTAAATTTGAGTGGCTTCACCCTCATATTTATCTCAAAAAAAAATCTCACTGGCGGGTCGCACTAGCTCACTATTTACTCATTAATTTGTTTATTTCGTTTCATCAAAAAAAAATTTTGTTTATTGCGCAAGACAGATTAAGGGCATTTAGTGCTCTAAAGGTTTGGTCAACAATTATTTTCCATCACCCAATTAGGTTTGTCCTAATTAAACAATAGAATTTCTGATCCAGTCTATAATTAATTCAATTTCTCCATTCTTATATCCAGTTATCCTTGGTAACGTTGGATCTCATCATGTCGTTTAATCTTACGGTCCTACTTAAGTCAAACAATTTTTAAATTCATTTTTTTTTTCGATTTTTCAAATGAAAGCATGTCAGAATAATTAATTGTAGTCTACAGTAATTGTTTATCCTCGTAAGTTCGTGGGATCATGTTCAGTAGTGTTGTTTTAATTAAAATAATTTTGTGTCAGTTTTAAAATTATGATAGGTTTTACTTTATTAGAACTTAATTTACTAATGAGCCCCTATAAGCATCTAAATATGATTAGTGGTTTTGCAAAATGATCCATTTAAATATAATTTTTTCTTTAATTTATCATAACGATAGTTTAGTTAAATTAAGTATAAATTTGAAAATTATCACAGTACGTTCCTTGTTCAAACTTCGAATTGATGTTAGTATTAACTGTTTGGCAAAAAAAAAGAAAAAAAAAAAAAAAAAAAAACAACTTGAGAGGTTTATACTTAATTTTCAACTTTTTAAAATTGATACACATGATTGTCTTTTTTTCAAAAAGTTGATAGCAGCTACCAACATTAAACATGATTATCAAAGGTTAATTCTTAACAATTAATGAGATGATAGTGGATTCCAACTCTCAACTAGTTAAAATGTTAAATATAAGAGGAATTATAACTTAGGGTAAGCACAAAATATAAAATCTCTGAACGTTAAAGATATGTAAAATTTTCTCAGGTAAATATAGGAAAATACAAGAAAAAAAAAAAAAAACTTGATGCCATAATAAGTTAACAATTGCATATTGGATCCACACAACGCAACGTCTGACATGGATATTTTCTTAGAAATTTATATTTTCTTGCAGTTTAGATTTTTTTTTTCTTTTATTGTAAATGATAGGAAGTTTAGGCAATGTTATATCCCCACAGAAATGACAAATACAAAATCAACAACAAATAGCAAAACAATAAAAAAGAAAAGTAATGCTTCCTCTGTAGTATAGGTAAAGAGCCCCACACGTTGCTTTGGATTGAAATTATTAATCTTATAATAAAGGGTCAAAAGTTTATACCTTATGAGGAAGCTGATATGAGCCTTAAATTTTAATGGGCCGGGACATTAATGTACATCAACGGTGATGATCAATCTAAGTAAACAATCAACGGCTGAGGTTTCTTCTTGGGGAATATAGAACTTTCATATAAAAAAAAAATTTAATTTCTTTTTATTAGGAGCAAGGATGTACATCTATGGTTCATGAACCCCAAAACGAAAAAAAAAAAAAAAAAGGTTTGACAAGAAAACTCTTTGTACCTTAAATAAAATACTGCACTGTTGTACAGGGACGACATGTACCATTTTGACTGCATGGCCCAGGCCCACTGGATAACTAGAAAAATATCATTCGCACAATCATTTTTTTTTTTTTTTGAACTTACTGGCAAAGTCCAAAACTTTTTTAACTGTAAATTTGTTGCCAATTATCTTAATTTGAAAGGTCTCATTTTATTTGTTTGTAAAGACTAGTAAAGAGTCCACGCGTTGCTTTGGGCTGGACTTGTTATTTCTTATAATAAATTTTTAAGATAATATGTAATGGACTTTATATTGAGGAAATTGATATGGGCCTTAAATTTTAATAGGCTGAGACATTAACGTCAACGGACAATAACGCAAATCAACGGTTCTGACCTATCCAAGAAAATGATCAACGGCTCAGGTTTCTTATTTGAGAAAGATAGTCATTTCATGTCATTTTTTCTAATATGCTTTTATATATAGTAAGGATGTTATTTTCATATATATGAGTGTCATCCAGTTATGATATTGATAACCCAACAGTTATAATCCGAGTATCTGACACTGGTGTATCTGGTTTGGGCTTGGGCCTGGAAAATTGAAGAGGGCCACACTTATTACGTTTGTGTCACAACAACATTCTTCTTTTCTAATTGGTAGCCCATTGGACGGGTTGGGAAAGAAAGGATGGGTTTAAATGGGTGGGATTTTAAAAAATTTGTATGAATTTATACGGTTTGGTGTAACTTTTTTGTCAAAACTCAAAAAGTTTTGGTGTAAGTGCATATAGAATTTAATATATACATATGGAGTTTGACTATTATACTAACGTTAGCGTTTCGGGACCAAAATGCTAACGGCTCAAAATTATTGTTATCGTGTCCGAAATCACGATTTATGGTGCTAAATAAATTCTTTATATGGAAATATTGGGGTATACAAAAAATTTTCATTTTTAGAGTTTTCTAAGTATTTGTTTTGAATTTTAGAAAATAGCTCATAGATATTAATAAAATATTGATGTTTGTACAAGTTATTTTCAAAAATGCAAAACAAATACTTAAAAAACTTTAAAAATGGAAAATTTTTGTATTCCCCAATATTTTCATATAAATAATTTATTGAGCACCATAAATCATGATTTCGGACACGATAACAACAATTTTGAGGCATTAGCATTTCGGTCCGAAATACTAACGTTAGTATAATAGTCTAGCTCTATACATATGTATTAGGACTTAATTGGGATCTACAGGTCATTTATATTGTCCTAAAATTACTATTAATTTTTCTTTAATAAAATTGAATTTTGTAATATAAGCCTAACTAACTAATTAGATGGATGTGCCTGCCTCATGGTCGGTTGAATAAATTAATATGAGAATAATCAGCTAGCCAATCAGGAGTGCTCATCCCCTAACTTACTGCAGAGTGCATTTCACAACGCCAGCCAGCCGTTGGATCATCTCGAAATCCGCTCTGACATGAAATATTGAGACAATCCAACGGCCGACGTTGTGAACTGCACACTGCATGCAGTACAGCAGGGGATATGAATTCAGCCAATCAGGGCCTAGGATCTGTACGTAGATCTAACAAATTAACAATGCTAAGATATTTAATTAAAAAAAATGCAAGCATCTTAGGATCACAAATAAATAAATAATCATATATATCCATGATTCCAACAGAAGTTCAATATTATTATATAGGGAATATGACCCAAGACCCCCCCAAACTATTGGGTTGTGACAAGTTGGCCCCTGAACTTTTATTTGTGACAAACACCCCCCCGAACTATGCATCTTGTGACAAATGACCCCCTAGCTCTTAATTTGTCATCTAATACTTAATTATAAGGTATGAAATGACCAATATACCCTTGTGTGCTTATTTGTACAATATTTGACATAATCATGTTTATGGAGTACTTATTTGTAAAAAAAATATTGTTAATTATCATAGTAATATAATTTAATAACCACACTAAAATTTTTATAATATTATTTTATTTTATATGTATTTTTTTATTTTTATATCGTTACGTAATATACTTAGATTGAAAAAATATGATTTTTTTTGTAACCATCAAGTTAAATTAATTAATATTTTTAATTCATTATATTTTTAGTTTCATATAAATATAATATGATCAGTTTTGTATTTCCAATATTTATTATATTACCTATAATTTTCGGAATAATTAATATTTTTTTTGTAAATTAACATTATAAATATAAACATATATATTTTAAATATTGGATAACAAACATATGGGGGTATATTGGTCATTTCATACCTTATAATTGAGTATTAGATGGCAAATTAAGAGTTGGGGGGTCATTTGTCACAAGATGCATAGTTCGGGGGGGTGTTTGTCACAATTAAAAGTTCGGGGGCCAACTTGTCACAACCCAATAGTTTGGGGGGGTCTTGGGTCATATTCCCTATTATATAATTCAGGTGATACGTATGTGTATTGAGTATTGACAGATGCAAGGAAGGCAGGGTAATACGAATCTGTTTTAAATTTTTAATTAACTTTCAAGTCTTGGGGGGGCCTGAGCTGCAGCTAATTGCATCATAAACCCACATTATCAATGCCACACAAGATTATTATATATAGATCGCATTTTTCCGCTGTCAGATGAGATCGTGTAACTTTTGACTCCTCACCAGTGACACCACAGTACTCTGTCTCTACTTAATTTCTATAGTCATGTCAACAGTCAACAGTTTTCTCAAAAAAAAAAAAAAAAAAAAACAGTCAACAGTACTGCAGCTTAAGAAATTAAAATTACTAGACTGCAACTGTATTATGGCGTTCTCCTGTTTGGCAAGTGTAGTAAGTTAAAGTGGAGTAAAACGTTAAATCACCTTAAATCAGTGGTGTTTGGTGGTAGTGAAGTAAATAGATAAAGTAAAGTTGATGTTATATGTGTAAAAGATGTGAAATGTTGGTGATTTAGTTTACTACACCTATATAGCTGCGTTAACTTACTACACCTTAAATCATTTCTGTTTGATGACTTAAAAATTGATTTAAGAGCTTAAATCAATTTTACTACGCCTACCAAACGCAGGGGTTTGCAAAGCAAAAGCTACATGCATATTTTCTTGGACAAAATATATTGACAGTTATTCCATGCATTAATTGAGATGAATGGAGATCACCAAGTATTAATTATTATTCATAATTGTCTTGTAACAACAGTTTTATAATAACATGTCAACTTTTATATTTTGGAATAATATAACATGCCAACTTTTTTTTTTTTAAAAAAAAGAGAATTTTATTTTATTTACCTCTTACTATTCTTAATTAGTGAAAAGAATAATATAACGTGCCAACTTAAATTACTAGGTTGGTCTTGTGTTAATTTGTTTGGAGTATGGAGTAACTAATAAATGTGATGGAGACGGAGAAAAAAATGAAATTGAAGACCGACAGCACAGGCGATTCCCAGGCGGCTCCCAGGCGACTTACAGGCGATTCTCAAGCAACTCCCCGGCAACTCTCAAGCGGCTCTCAGACGGCTGCAGCGCCTCCACCAACCACAACTCAGACGGACTTTAGCAACCCAAACTCCAGTCTTTTCCCAGTGCCCCAACTACCACCCACCCAGATAGAAGCATTAACTTCACGACAAGCCAAGACATTAAGAACATTCAAGCAGGTGGTAATCCAGAATCTACTCAGTGGGCAACAAGAAAAGACAGAAGGCCTTAAGTTGCCAAGCCAGGATGAGACTTACAACCACCAGGAGAAGACAAAATTCATTAAACCTCCCGTTGCAACTACAGATTGGCAGGTTGTCACAGTGAAGAAGAAACCTCCACCTCTGAGACAAAGCACCATTAATGAGCCCGTACCAACGTTGCAAGCATTACTTCAATCTCAACCTGTGCCAGAGCGCACAGAGCACACAGGCATTGAAACATTGAAGAAATCTAGTGAAGCTACAGTCATTACAGCACCCCACCTAACCAATACTGATACTAAAAGCACCTCTCTATCATCACAAGAGAAGGCACCATCAGCGCAACCTAGTAAGCCGCATCCCATCTACCATGGACGGCCTACACATCCCAAGCTACTGCACGCAAAAAATTCGAATCTCTGTTTCAGATGTCTACGCAAAGGTCATTACAGACGACATTGCAGAAACCCCATTAAATGTCTTCGTTGTAACAAATCAGGACACAGCTCCTTTAATTGCTGGGGTAAACCAGTATTTAAGCAGCATCCTGCTGCCCCAGAACCTCTCCAACCCCAAACCAACACTTCCCCAATGGAATTCGATCACACCCTCGATCAAGAGCGCCCAGAGAGCAGTGATGTTTTTTTCCCAACTCTGGCTGTGCTCTCAGAGGATAATGCTTATCTGGAGAACACCGGCCTCATCATTCTCATCTCTGGAGCGCAAACCCCAGACCTTCCAAGGGAGATAGCCATTACTCTGAGCCAGACTCATAGGCTCCCACCAGAACAATTCGAAGTCAGAAAAGCCACTATCACTCCCTATCTTGTGATTTGCCCAAGCGCGAGAGTAAGGGATCAGGTGGTGGGAGCGGGAGTATACTCAATTGAGCATCTTCAGGTCCAATTCAGGGTCCATGAATGGCGTCCTCGCTTTGGGATGGCGCGTAACCCACCAACTCACCAGGCATGGGTAATACTTAGAGATGCGCCCCTCCAGCTGTGGACACAAGGAGGCATCAGCCGCCTCCTTCAAAGCTTCGGATATCCAATCACCATACAACCATTTGGTAGAGCTGATGGCCAGTTTGTTGACATTCAGGTACTGATTTCGTGTAATCACCCACGAACCATTCCTCACCACCTGATTTATCATGAGGGATTTTATACCACGAGTGTCACTGTCCTGCTCAAGCGTTGGAGAGAATGGCGCAACGACCCTTTCTTCCCGGATTTTGATGCACCACCAAGGAGGGGGAGGAGGCAAGTGGATGCTGAACACCAACACAGACCTCGTCACCGCAATCCCTCTCCACCGTCTTCAGATGGAGACTCAAATTATAGTGTCTCACTCAACCTGTCTGCGCGTTCACCTAGAAGATGGAATAGGCAACCGAGTCAGCTCAAACCACCCAGGATAGGCACCAAGGAGAAGTGGGTACCTAAGCACCATATGCCGGGGAACAGGAAGAAGCCATTTTGGGTACCAAAACAGGTGACTCCTCCAGTTGCAATGGTGACTGCCACACCAAAGCCCACAGCGCCAATGCCCACATCACTGACCCGTTTTGCTGACCCACTGCGCCTAGAGAATACCAACAATTATGCCGTTAGGACACCGTTCCCAACCGTGACTATTCTCTGGCCTATTCCTAGTATTGTCCCTTCCATCAGCTTGTTCGGCCTGACAACAGTTCACATCAATGATGGGCTGCAATTGAGTGCCACTGTCCTTGCTCTCACAGATCTAACGGTCACTTGTACGACCCTCATTCAAGCCAGCCTTCAGCTCATGGAGGAAAAAGCCCAATCTATCTCAAATGCAGGCCTTTTGACAAATCAGGCCCACTTCTCCAATCCAGAAAACTCAGAATCAAGCCTGTCTCTCCCACAAGAGCTGGAGATAGAGGGAGAAGTTTCTCACTGTCACCAATCTCAGACGGCGGTGCTTGAGCACAATGCCGCACACTTTCTCCCAAGCCCACCTCCAAGAAGAAGCTCTAGGCTGCAAGGGCGTCGAATTGAGGTATACAAGAACACTAGGATGCCAGCAAGCGCTAGGAAGAAAGAACCCATTCCTTTTGAGCTAGATTTACAGGAGTCACCAATGTTCAAGGATCAATCCCTTTCAATCCTTTCAAAATCAGGACTTTGCCTGAATGAGCACATTCTCCAGAGGGTTGACAAAGCTTTCTTAGACTCCATAGAGGAAGATCAGGCTCCAAGGACCCCGCTGCATGATTCAGTCCCTCTTAGCTTCATTGAGAAGGAGGTTAGTGGCTAGAGCACAAGGACCAGTTAGCTAGGTTCAAGTCCTGCTCCACATAGCAGGCAGTACATAGGAGAGGGACTTAGGTTAGTTTGTGTTTTGGGTTCCACTCTCCGTCGTACTCTTTTGAGGGTTGTTTTCTTTCTTTTCTGCATTAGGTAGTCTCAAGTTGCTGTTTGTACTGAGGTTAGTGAAGATGAATGGTAGTGATTCACGTTTGTTTGTGTTCCTGACTTGGAATGTGCGTGGGTTGAATGATGCCAGTAAACGTCAAAATGTGAGAAATTTCATAACTTCAGAAAGACCGGATATGGTTTGTTTGCAAGAAACAAAACTCAGCACTCTCAATCAAACAACCACAACGCAGATAATTGGCAACCAATTAAACAAAACGTCTCACATAGATGCAAATGGAACTGCGGGTGGAGTGTTACTGGCTTGGAAAACAACAGTATTCTCACAAGTTCAGGAAACCATAGGCACATATACCATCACAGCAGACTTCAAACTAAATCTAGACAACTCCCTGATAAGAATAACTGGAGTCTATGGCCCCTCGACCTCAAGCAACCGAAGCACATTCTTTCAGGAGTTGATTCAGGCTAAGCCGCATGATGATAGACCATGGCTAGTCTGTGGAGACTTCAACCAGACTATCACTGTGACTGACAGCTCCAACATCAATAGACCTTTACAAAGAGCTTTTCATCACATCATTCAATCCTTGGGTTTACAAGACTTGAGATTAAACGGTCGACAGTATACCTGGAGCAATGAAAGAGAGAACCCCACATTTGTCAGATTGGATCGATTCTTCATTTCAAATGCATGGAGTCAGCTATTTCCAAAGTCAATTCAATCAGCACTGGCCACAACTGTATCAGATCACTGTCCAGTAATTTGTCAATGCTCAACACAATTCCCATTGCCTAATACATTTCGATTTGAGAACTTCTGGTTCAGATTTGAGGAATTAAAGATATTGGTTAACCACATATGGCTACAGCTCCCCACTGCACAAACACCTACAATGCTACATCACAAGCTGCTGACTTTGAGAAAAGGAATAAAAGAATGGAAAAAGGAAAGAGTTGGCAGTCTTAAGGAGCAAAAGCAGGTATGCAAGAAAACACTTATGTGGTTAGATAGACACTCTGAAGGAAGACAGTTGACACAATTAGAAAAGCTTACCAGAGAATTGATCAAAGAGAGATTAGAGGACATAGTGCAAATGGAGGAACAAATGTGGAAGCAGAGAGCTAAGAAATCATGGATAGAAAAAGGTGACAAGAATACAGCTTATTTCCATGCTTTGGCTACAAATCAGAAAAGAAACAATTGGATAGCATCACTAGAGGAACATGATAGTCAATTCACAGATCACTTGGCAAAGGCAGACATACTCTACAAATACTTCTGCTCCCTTATGGGCACATCAGAACCTTCAAAGTGCACCTTTGACTTTCAACAGCTCTTCAATCAGCAATTGTTACAGCCGCAAGATCACAATACCTTGCAAAAGGACATCACTCAAGAGGAAATATCTCAAGTCATTCATGATTGGCCTAACAACAAAGCAGCAGGTCCAGAGGGCTTCCCTGGAGAATTCTACCAACATTTCCAACAGATACTCATGCCAGATCTGCTCAGTGTTTTCAACACAGTTCTTCACAATCCCCAGTTGACTTGGTCTCCTTTAAATGATTCATACATTGTGCTGATACCCAAAAAGGAACATGCTTCTAAACCAGGTGATTTCAGGCCCATCAGCCTAGTAAATGGAATTCAGAAAATCTTTTCCAAGATACTGGCTTTAAGGGTTCAGCCTTACATGGATAAGTTGCTATCTCAGAATCAGACAGGGTTCCTTAGGGGCAGGAGTATACTGCATGGATTCTATTATGCCCAGGAATTAATAAGAGAGGCCAACAATCGAGGATTGAGTCTGGCATTATTAAAGGCAGATATACATAAAGCATTTGACTCCATTGAATGGCACTTCCTACTTCAATGTTTGAAAGCAGCTGGTTTCACTGACACATGGATTAGCTGGATTCAATACCTCATCCTTCCAGGTAAATCAAAGGTGGTTCTTAACTCAGTAGCAGGCAAGGACATAGAATTGAGAAGAGGAGTGAGGCAGGGAGACCCTATGTCACCCTATTTATTCAATATTGCCATAGATTTCTTAGCAAGATGGTTCACAAAACTGAATGAACTGCAATTGTTGAAAGCATCCTTTCCAGGTTGTAGAATTTGCCTCCTCTATGCTGATGACACCCTTCTATTTTCAAAGCCCCACATACAACAGTTACAATTGATCAAGCTGGTGTTAGATATATTTGGAGACTTGTCAGGCTTAAGAGTCAATCTAAGCAAATCAGAAATTCTGGTAACATCTGACACAGGAGGGGCAGTGAATCAGCTGGCAACTGCCCTAAACTGCAAGGCATCAAAATTCCCACTCACATACCTAGGGTTACCATTATCTGATAGAAAGCTTAGCAAATCAGCATATCAGCCAATGGTGGACAGAATTCAGCACAGACTGGCAGGGTGGAAGGCTCCATTGCTTTCACCAGGGGGAAGGGAAGTGTTGGTCAAATCAGTATTGACAGCATTGCCAGTATATCTCATGTCTATGTTCCAACTGCCAAAAGGGATTATCTTGCAAATTGATAAAATAAGGAAACGATTTCTATGGCATGGGCACAAGGAAGGTCAAGACAGCAAAAGACCTATGTATTTAGCAAATTGGAAGCTGGTCACTAGGCCCAGGAACTTAGGAGGATTGGGAATCAGGAAGCTAGAAGAAATGAATCACTCATTGTTGATGAAATGGATGTGGGGGTGGATTCAGCATGAACAGCCTTGGTGGAAGGAAATAACAAAAATGCCAGCACCACACATCAGGCCATGGGAGGTATTAAATGCATCCAAGTTCTGGAAAGACATTTCAAGTTATACAAGTGTGTTCAATGCATCAGTCAAATACCAATTAGGTGATGGGAGTGCTATTAAGTTTTGGCATGATGATTGGATGCAAGGCCCCTTCAAAGCTAAATACCCAAATTTATTTGAGAAAATTGCCACACCACATGCATCAGTGGCTCAGTGCTATCAAAATGGGCAATGGGTGATTCAAACTGAAGGTGAGCTCAATATTTTGCAGCAGCAAGAGCTTCTATCATTGCAAACTGACTTGCAGCAGGTACAGCCGGATCTGCAGGTCAAGGATAGGGCAATTTGGACAAAATCGACAAAAGGCATTTATACAGTAAAATCTGCATACGACTTCATAGTTACAACTCCATATATTGACTGTGCCATAAGACACATATGGTCCATCAAAGCACCACCAAGGGTAATGCTATTCACATGGCTGGCAATTAGGAACAAAATATTAACTGTTGATAACCTGGCAAAGCGAGGATGGTGCCTCCCAAATATTTGTCACATGTGTAGGCAAAATTCTGAATCGGTGGATCACCTATTTGGCTCATGCCAGTATGCTACACAGGTTAGAGAATATGTACTTGAGGCAATTCCGGGTAGCATTCAACCATCTCAACTTTATAAAGAGGCAAGATACCGAGAACTATTGATGGATGACAAACAAACCACGTTCTGGAGGCAGCTGCAGATCACCACTAATTTTGTTTTATGGAGAGAAAGGTGCAGGCGCATTTTTACTGACAGAGATCTCAATGAGTTGGAGGTGGCAAGGGAGATAATAATTGAAGCACGAGCATGGTTCCCAGCATTGCACATGGCACGCAGGGGTGGACACAATTCCACCAGCTTTTCTTAATTTTGCTTTTATTGTAAAACTCCTCCAATGTTGGCTCTTCTTTATTTTCTGTTTATTTACTGTTCTTTATTCTAACTGCACATTTTCTTCTTTTCTGTAATCCTACGATCACCTTTGGTGATCCTTATTATTAATGAAAATTTGAGGGCATGACCCTCATCTTTTTCTCAAAAAAAAAAAAATTTGTTTGGAGTATGTCTTAGGTTTTTTCTTTTTTCTCTTTTGAACTGTGACTTCTAAACTTTCTATTTTATTTTTCAAAATTGTGTTGCAAAGTCAGAAATATTATAATGCAAATTTAAAAAATAACAACGAAATATTTATGTTAAAAAAATATTTTGACAGTTATTCCATGCATTAATTGAGATGAATGGAGACCACCAAGTATTAATTATTATTCATAATTGTCTTGTAACAACAGTTTTATAATAACATGTCAACTTTTATATTTTGGAATAATATAACATGCCAACTTTTTTTTAAAAAAAAGAGAATTTTATTTTATTTACCTCTTACTATTCTTAATTAGTGAAAAGAATAATATAACGTGCCAACTTAAATTACTAGGTTGGTCTTGTGTTAATTTGTTTGGAGTATGTCTTTTTTTTTTTTTTTTTTTTTTTTTTTTTTCTCTCTTTTGAATTATGACTTCTAAACTTTCTATTTTATTTTTCAAAATTGTGTTGCAAAGTCAGAAATATTATAATGCAAATTTAAAAAATAACAACGCAATATTTATTTTAAAGACGCCAGCTAGCTGCTAGCGTAACATTACGCATATAAAACCGGTAGGAACGAGGACATGCATGATCAATATATAATCGCTTCAAAATATTTTTCTCAAAAAAGAAAAAAATCTCTTCAAAATAAACTACAAAGAAAGCCACAGAATTTAACTGATTCAAAATAACACAGTAAATTCAGAAAGCCACACAAACAACTGAATTCGATTGTATAATAAATAAAAAAAAAATCTTATATTCATGCTACCTAGCTAGTTCTGCTTGATGAATTCGAGCAACCGGCCGGCGCATCATCTTGCACGGCGCCTTGGATTCGGGCTTCGCAAGGAAAAAAGCCGTGCTCCTGTTTTGAAAAGAGCACGTACGTTAGCAGTCGATCCCCACCCGCTCTCGCCTTGAGCCCTTCATAGTACATCTTACCTTCGAACCTCAGACTATCTTCTGCCAAAAAAACCATCACTCGGTCGCAATTCAGTTCTTTCAAGCTCGGTACATGCACCCTTGGCCTCCGGATTCGCCCTCGGGTCGTTGTAGCCACTCATGCCTAGAGAAACACAACACCATAGTTCTTCAAGCTTCGCCCTCGATTGAGAGAGCGCATTGCACCGGCTTGGGCAGCGAGATGGTTCATATAAGCATGATCGGGTGAGTTAAAGGCGGAGCATGTCGTAAAGGCTCCGCCACGGACATAAACAACGATTGGAATTTTGTTATCTTGTGGAATGTCTGGGAGATCGATAGATCGATCCGGACCGAGACACCGGTTGAGGGAGAAGGATTGATCACGACATCCTTGGTTGCGACACCGGTTTCAGGGTCGACACCCGGAGGCACGTAGGCGTAATGATTCTCTCCCAGCCTCTCGACGTTGCCGCCGTTATGTAGATGCGGATATATAAAACCTGCAGGCCGGATCTCAAATGGTATTTCGGATTGGATTCTGAAGCTACCATTGTTGCAAGCATCAAGAGTACTATGAAATGGAACATAATATACGTATTTATCTAATTTTTCTTGTTCTCTGTAGGCTACAGGAAAGTGTAATTGCTCTTGTTTATTTAAGAGAAACATATTGCGTCCATTGAAATTTGAAAATGCTCCATACCTCCATAGACATACTCCAAATGTAACAAATATATCTAATTATGTAACAGATAAATCTAATTTTATAACCTATGAACGGTGTGGGCATGTATTCTATGGACGCTAGATATTAGTACTCTTTATTTAATAAGGTGGCCTTCACACATGATGCAAGTGTACTATTTGGCATCATGATCCTAAAAAAGTCAAATGACAAACACATTAATTCATCTAATTATATAAGCGTGTTATATATAATTTCTCATCCAACGATTAATTCTGCTTAAGTCAAACACCCAAAAATAATTAATTTCCAATTAATTAACATATAGTAGTGTGGAGATAAGATGGTGGCACCGCTTACCCTCAATTAAATAAGATTATCTACTCTGAAAGAAAGTATATATAAATGTACATTAATTATTCTTACAGGCTGTTTATGTTTTTGTGGAATAATACCACCTTGTCGTCCCCATACGTTGTCCCCCATTAGTTATTATCTATAAACTAGAAAGAGGCGTAACTCTCCAAGCACCTCAATTATGCCACATCATCAATATTATTAACTATTGATTTTGTTTGAATCTCTTCATCTACTTTGATCTAATGGTTTATACGTATTCTTTCTCCCCATTTAATAAGATAATATAAAATGTCTAAGACAAAATTTAATCCTTAAAGTAGTTCAGTATTTATGTACTATTATTAACTATTCAATCCCAATTAAATTGATAAAATATTATTTGCTTGTAAAGTGTTTTTCAGTCACTTTTCTTCCTTTAATTCAATTATTTCAACTCGTCATAATTTGACTGCAATTATAAAACTTTGATCACAAATCAAATCAACTTAGGATTTCTTGGTCCAACCTAACATCCCAAATCTAGATCGGACCAGCCCTGCAGCTGATCCGAACAGGAACTAAATATTACTGGCACGCAAAGTATCCGGAATCAACCTATTTGGATTGAAATTAAATAATAAGTATATATAGATTAATTTTTGATACTTTTGAATACACTAGTGGAGAGACCACGCGTTGCTTTGGGCTGAAATTGTTATTTCTTATAATAAATTTTTAAGATAATATCTAATGGACCTTATATTGAAGAAATTGATATGGGCCTTAAATTTTAATAGGCTGAACATTAATATCAACGGGCATTAACGTAAATCAATGGTTCTGATTTATCCAAGAAAATGATCAACAGCTCAGGTTTCTTATTTGGGGAAGATAGTCTTTTCATGTTATTTTTTCCAATGTGCTATATATACAGTAAGGATTTAGGCTACTAATCCAAATACGATAGTATATATAAAACCTTCCCGATCTGATAGTATCTATATATAGTCTAATAAATCAAGTATATATAAAGCCTCAAATTTTAAAATTTTTAAGTTTTGAAGTACGACAAATAACTAATGATCTGACTTTCTTAAAAACTTCGAGATCGTCCGTTTACTTGAAATGTGTTCTGATATTAACAAATCAAGCTCAAATAATATAATCTTGTTCATACCTGATTAATTAATTTAAAGTTGTAAAGTTGATATTAGAATTAATCAATTACTCATAGGTTCGCTGATTTAATTATATGCTTTGACTTTTCCGTGGTAAAACTATTTTAGTGGGCGCCGCGGATCCACCCTCGCATTAATTCAGAAAGACATGTCGAAGGTGATCGTTGAATTAATATTCCGTTAATTAGCAACAATGCTCGCTTAATTAATTAATTAATAAATTATACTTAAATTATAAGTATAACACGACGGTATCTTAGGATTACGAATGAATAAGAGTAATAGCTAGTGACCACCATTTTATCTATCCACCGTATTTGTAATGAACAAATATCTTTAGTTCAGTGAACATTTATATATTTCCGATCAATTAACATGTATCATTTTCTAATAAACAAATATATTACGGTTTTTTTCAGTAAACATTTATGTAATTGTGACAAGAACATGTGTGCATGTGGGTATGTCAGATTGTGAGATATGTTAATAGGTGGTCTACTTTATAGGATGTACTCTACATGTTTTTCAATAAATAAATAATCCTAAGAGGAGTTCGATTAACAGTTGCAGGTGATAATGATATGATATATCTGATCATAAGTGTATATATAGCCATATATATGTGCAATTCATGAGGCTAATGCAAATTAATCTCTATTAATCAACTTTCAAGTCAAATTAAGAGGGCCCTCTGCAGCAGTTAACTGCATCATAAGCCATCATAAGTCAGGGGATGGCATGTCTTAATGTTGGCTTATGATTCTAAATCATCAAAATAATATATACACAAAAAATGATTTTAACATCGTTTCAATAGTCACCAAGAGAGGAGAAAAAATCATAAAATTTGAACCGTCGATTTTTGTTAATACTTGATGCATACGTAAATAAAATCAAAATGATATAAATTTTTGTATACACATAAAACATGATATATACAACACATTCTATCAATTCGTTTTGTCATTTAACAGTTTAAATTGTAGTTATTTCAAATCTAATTTCACAGTCACCGATCGGTTACCAAAAACATAGTTATTTGATCCCTCCTCATATATATATGGCCTGTATATACATTCGCATTCCCCGGCTGTCAGATGCGACGTGCGTACACTGTACAGTGCCCTACTACTGAGTGCTCATCCCCTGACTTACTGCATTGTGCAGTTCACAACGTTAGCCGTTGGATGTTCTTGAGATTCTCGTTGGAATAAATCTCGAGACAATCCAATGGCTGACGTTGTGAACTGCATATATATTGCACAATGCAGTACAGTAGGGGATATCTGCAGTACACTATGGTAGAAGAAACTACGTACTACTGCAGTTCGGAAAAAGTTGACTGCATTATATTATTATATATAATATGGCGTTTAAAAGCAAATTAAAGCTACATGTTACATAGAAAAAATATTTTGTTGTATTCAATATATTGAGATGAGATGACTCGGGAGTCCAGACCATTAATTGATTACTATTCAAAATAATATATGTTGCTTGCAATTTTTAATTATAATGGCACTTTTATATATAGAGAATTACCTTGTATCCATCCAAATAGACTCCATCACACTCACAAAGTGTGCACGTAGTGAGGCCCACTGTGCACACTTTGTGAGTGTGATGGAGTCCATTAGATGAACACTAGGTCACACTCTTTATATATAACAACATGTCATCAACCTTTTTTTCCTTTGAGGAAATTACCAACTTCATTCACCTGCTGTGGAAAGAATTATAACATGTCAACTTATATTATTACTAGGTTTGTCTCGTGTGCAATTTGTTTGGCAATCTCATTGATATCTTTTTTTTTTTTTCCTTCTTTTTGGCTCTTTAATTTGAGCTAGCTTATAATTGAAAGTTTCTATTTTTTTTTTTCCACAATTGCATGTACGTACATATTGCAAGTTGACAAATTAAGTCTGAATAATTATAATGCAACTTCAAAAAATAACAATACAACGATAGTTGAAAAATGCAAAGGCTCCAAGCTTATCATTCCCAAAAAAAAAAGGGTACAAATTAAGGAGCACACCAATATGTAACTCTTCATCAAAATAACTACAACTTAATTAAATTAAGAAATCCAGTCAAGTAAAATTAATTCAAAAATGAAAAAAAAAAAACAGAAAAGAAAGTCACACAAACAACTGAATCTGATTGTATATATGAATCAACAAAAAATCTTATTAAGTCTAGTTTTTCTTGATGAATGCGAGCAGACGGCGCATCATCTTGCGCGCCGCCTTGGAGTCGGGCTTCACAAGGAAGAAGCCGTGCTCTTGTTTCAGCTTGAGCAAGCTAGCGTTCGATCCCCAGCCGCTCGCCTTGAGCGCTTCATAGTACATCTTACCTTCCATCCGCAGACTATCATCGACCAAAAACAGCATCACGCGGTCGCAATTCAGTTCCTTCAAGCTCGGTGCCCCCTTGGCCTCCGGGTTCGCCCTCGGGTCGGTGGGTCCATTCATCCCTGGAGAGATATAAAACCATAGATCTATGAGTGTTGTTCTCACGGCATCGTTTGCCTCCGAGGGCAAGTACTTGTCGGTGAGGAAGTACGGATGGATCAACACCAATCCCTTGAAATGCACGTCACGTAGCGCCACGTTGTGCACCACGTTGCCACCGGAACTGAAGCCCATCAAGAATACATTGCTGAAATCTCCGTAATTTTTCAGCCACGGCTCGGACCCGCAAGTTGCATGTGACATGACCCATTTCAAGGCCTCTTGTGTGTCATTGTACTGTACAGGTACCGGGTACTCAGGCGCCAACCGATACTCGACCGAAACACCTATGGCATTCGCTTGCGAAGCGACGCTGTTCATGTAAGCATGATCGGGTGCGTTAAAGGCAGATTCTGTTGTGAATGCTCCTCCATGTACATAGACGACGATCGGGATTTTCTTGTCTAGTGGACAGTTCGGGAGGTACAACCGGACAGAGACACCGGTCGAAGGATTGATCACGACATCCTTGGATGTGACACTGGTTTTTGGGTCGAGACCCGCAGGCACAATTTGGGTCTCGAACAGCCTCTCGACACTGCCGTTCTTGTAGATGCGGATGAAACCCGGCACCTCAAACGGCGTTTTGGTACTCTCCGAAACCGCTATCCTTGCAAGTAACAGAAAAACTAGGAATCGAAACATGATTCTTAACTATTTCTTAACAATTGTTGAACTCTTTTTTTTTTCTTGTTTAATTTGTATGTTACAGAAAAGTGTAACCTGTGTTTATATAGAGTGAGCTTCACAGAGGCAAGTGTATAAGTACGTGATGCACGAATTTAAGGTTCAAAAAAGTCAATTCAAACGAAAAACACATTCATCTAGCTAGCCGATTTTGATCCAACGGTCCTGATTAAGTCAAATATCCTAACATGGTTTTGTGGAAACGACATCGTGGCTCCCCTTTCGGCGCATTAATTAAGCAAATAACATTATCTTCTATATATAAAAGAAATATCAAATATATATATAACCATTGGGAGGGATATATAGGTTGACAATTAATACAAAAATTGAGAATGTGTATTTTCCAAAAATTGAAGAGAATATATAAAAATAGTAAAAAAACAATTATACAAATGTTGTGAAATTTGTAGATTGATTATGTTTTAAATTTCAAGCAATCTGAAGGCATCACTGATATTCCATCAAAAATTGTTTAAATTTGAACCATAAAATTCACAGAAACTTTAGATGAGCTATCAAATGACTTTTAGCTTGAATGAAATCCGAACCGCTTCCCATCTATAAGTTCAAGAATCGCATTTATAAACTTCTTTTCTAAATTTAAAATTTTATTTGAATATATTTGAATTTTAATTATCAAGGTTGTCAAATTTTGTATTGTGAATCAGTCCCTCCTCTATACCATTATATGTTATGCTCACAGTTAGTTACAGGTTGCTAGATATATATATAATTGTGTTTTATTTATTTATTTTTCTTGGAATAATTGTTGTACCCAAGTAACCAACTACGCAATTGGCTCCTTCATCGATCCATTCTCCATCGTCAATATATTAATTATTAAACTTTCTACATATTTTCTTTTAGAGTCGTGCCTACAGTCCCGAAGGCAACCTGTATCGGATGAATCTTCTCCATTTCGCTCATAACAACTTCTCCATTGTTTCTTAAAAAAATGAGTTGCTTTTCATTCACGTGGGTAGCAGCTGAACATCACTCTCTCTTCCTCTCCTTCCCCATTTCAATTTCATTTGAATCCCAAATTGTCGATGGCTGCCATGACGGCTTACTTCCCAATTGTTCTCTCAGTTTGAAGTTTCTCCGGTGATCACCTTCCTGTGCTCTCCCCGCTCTACTATGCCGGAGTGGTTCTCGTCACCCATCTACTCGTTTTTTTTCAATCAAGCAACTCGATCTGGCCTCTATCCTAGAAGAGGATCCATTTTATTTCTATATCATCAAACCCAACTACTATCAAGTCTTCAAGTCTCGCTGTCCTAGCTAACTTTGTTGATTTTTTTTTTTTAAAAAAAAGAGCAATAGATGATTATCCCAGTTGGTAATACATTCTTAGCGCTTTACCAGTTTTTTTTACTTTACAGAAACTTCTGTACTTCATATAAATGTTCAACATTTGTTACATTCCCTTATTCTTTTTGTTACTATTTTGGTTGTTCTTGTTACAAGAAGAGCAATAAATGATTCTCCAGTTGGTAAGCAATCTTAGTGCTTTACCAGTTTTTTTTTACTTTCCAAAAACTTCGATTCTTCACATAAATGTTCAATATTTGTAACATTCTCTTCTTCATTTTGTTACTATTTTTTTGTTCTTGTTACCAGAAGAGCAATAAATGATTCCCCAGTAATACTGCTTTAACAAATTTGTAATACATTATTTTGTTACCAATTTACTTACAAAAACTGGACTGGTTGGGACATTAACTGGTGCTATTGTTACTCACAACATACCCATAAGTATTTTATTTGTTATAACTGTTACACTTTACATTTATATTGTTACATTTCTTCTTGCCTCTGTTACCAAACATGTGTACATCATTCCGCGTAGAAAGAAATCCCCAATTTTCGTTACCAAACATCAATGAAGTGTTACTAAATCTTACCAATAAGTTACTGATAATTATATATGTGTTACAGTACCCAACGAGGACATATACTTTGTTTTGTACTCTTAATAAGTAATAAGAAGGAAATTAGAAAATCATGTTCTACAAAAAAATATTTTCACAATTGTATTTTATCAAAGAGTGAGGCTACAATACTATTAATAGTATAGAGTGTTCCGTACTACGGCTCCATATTATTATTTTTTGAAGTTCAAACGGTCGACCGAACCGTTCAATGTGATCTCCATACGTTAATGTTACTATAGATCAAATTTTATATTTTTTTATAATTTTCAACTATTTATTTTGAATAGATAAAAAACTATATTTTGAATGGTTCTTAACGTTTAAATTGAGTCATTTTGTAATTATCTAAAGAAATAGTAAAAATATACTAAAAAATATAAAATTTTGTCTACAATAATATTTCTATATGAAGATCATGTTGAACGGTTCGGATTAACCATTTAGACTTTAAAAACTACAATATGAGAGCCGTAGTACGGTTAATTTATACTATTAATAGTACCATAGCCTCACTCTTTATCAAATTAAGAAAAAATATTTTATACCATAAAAATTAATAATACCAATTTTAGAATTTGCGGTGGGTTTTTTATACCAGCTAGGTAGGCAGCAGGCACTTAAGTATTAAGACATGAGGAGTCGGGTCATTTCTGTGGTTTAGGTAAGAATCAACTGGATGCATCCATTTGATGCTATGCAGGAATTGAAGTCGCCCAAGTCCAACGCCACATCAGAAAAAGTAGACATTCGGTACGCTGGGGCACAAAATTTTCGGGAGACAAAGTGTTTTCCTTTCTTTTTAGGAAACCCAGTTTGTGAATGCTACCTAGCGTTTGTAGATGGAATGTACCTACAAAATTTAAATGTTACAAATTGGGTGTAATTGTTAAAAAAATTGGTACTCTATAGACGTATAGACGGTTATTCTAGTGGACACATGATGTTTCAGATTTAATTAGACTAAATGAAACTGGAACCGGCCTTAATTTGGTTTAGTGGCTACGGGCAACGCTCTCCATGTGGGAGGTCGCGGGTTCGAAACCCGGATTGGGGGTGGTTTATAGACATTTAAATTTGAGTGGCTTGACCCTCATCTTTATCTCAAAAAAAAAAAAAAATTAGACTAAATGAAAGGACATATATATCCTCTTCAAGTTGCAAATAATTTGAATTTAACAATAACTGATATCACGAGAATCATGTATATATATACGCTTCAAGTTGCTCATTTTTGTAGTTGAATTCCTTTAATTTAGCCTTTATCAATTAAGCGAATTAGCTTGCAGTATATTATGGTCTGAATTAATTAATAAAAACGAGTGGAGCATTCGCATTCATGATAATTTTTAATTTAATTATTCTTTCTAGCTAATTAATTGACATATCAGAAATTAAGTCTCTTTAGAAATTCATATATGTAGCACATCCTAATAAAATTCATGCCTACAGACTAAATGATGTTTTTTTTTCTTGGGAGAAAAATACTTTGAAGAGATTATATATATATTGATGTTCTCGTTCCTATCCTACCGGTTTTATATGCGAAATGATAAGCTAGCAGCTAGCTAGCTGGCATCTCTAAAGTTTAAATTATCATTGCTTTGTTGTTTCCTTAATTTGCATTATTTTTCTTCTGACTTTGTCACCTTGCAACAATTTTGAGAAAAAAAATAGCAACTTTAGACGTCAAGTTCAACAGAGGGAAAAAAAAAAAACAAGAAGAAGAAGAAATCTGGGAGATGGTACATGCATACTCCAAACAAAGTGCACACAAGACAAACTTAGCAATTTGGGAGTTGGGACATGTTACTATTCTTTTTCACTTTTCTTAGGAGGTGAATGAAATATTGTCTCTTTTTTTTTGAAAAAAAAAAATGAAAGTTGACATGTTACTATAAAAATGTTGTTAAAATAACTGTTAAATATATTATGCCAAGTGCAGTCTAGTTTTTGACTTTTTGTCAAACTCCAGTAGTAGTAGTACTTGCAGTCTTGACTTGAGTATAGAAATTAAAGTTGATTACCGTGGAATGTGGAGTCGTTATACACACGATCTCATGTAAGGTTTGATCTTTTATATATGGCATTGGTAATGTACTAGGTTTTATGATGCAATTCCCTGCAGAGCCGGCCCTACAAGACTTGAAACTTGATTAAAACATATTTGCAATATTACCCTGCCCTGCATCATGGCGATATATACTCAATCAGGGGCGGACCTTTGTGGGTGCCATCCGGGGCAGTGCCCCCCTAATATTTTAAATTTTGTAAAAAACACATGTAAATCAATGAATTATTACTCAATATTCAAAGTTTGCCCCCCCCCCCCCAAAAATTAATTATTACCTATAAATTATTGAAATTTGTTGATTAATATATATTGTAAACTCAACTAAATTTGATTGGTCCCTCCTTAATTTCGGCTCAAGGTCCGCCACTGTACTCAATAGTCAATACATACATACATACACCTGAATATTGAACTCCTGTTTGGAATCATGCATGTAATTATTTATTTATTTACTTGTGATCCTAAGATGCTTAATTTATTTATTAACTTAATATGTTAGCATTGTTAATTTGTTAGATTAGATCTACAGATCGATCCTAGGACCTGAATCTGATAGGTTAGCTGATCATTCTCATATTTATTCACCGCAAATCATCAGCCAGGCACATCCATCCATCTAATTAATTAAGCTTATCTTGCAAAGCTCAATTGCATTAATAAAAATAATAATTTTAGTACAATATACATGACCTGTAGATCTCAATTAAGTCCAAATGTTACATGAGTGGGGATCGGATAACCTCAAAATTCGGTAACACTAGTATTATCATGAAGCTTATAAATTCACAAAAAATCTTAAAAATATAAAATCTTTTACATATATATCCTTTTACTTATAGATCGATTGTTTTTTAAATTTTTGAGTGTTATTTGATATTCATTTATCTTTTTCATCTTCAGGTTAAAATTAAAAAGAAAAAAAGACGAAAAATTAATCATTGTAAACCAGCGATGGAGAAACATATTCGTCTGGACTGGGCTTTTTCAATCCAACAGTTCTCACTTCTGTCGCAACCATCCGGCCCGGCCCACCTTTAATTAACATTTAACAATGAGGAGTGATCCATTAACCATGACTATATTGACAATCTTGACAGTAAGGATTTTCAAAAATTTATAAAAATTTATAAAAAATCTTAAAAATGAAAAAAGTTTTATGGATACATTACTTAACTTATAGATTGATGATGTTTCAAGTTTCAATCAATTTGAATATCGTTTGATGTCTTATCAAAATTTTATTCACTTTTAACGGTTGTAATTTAACGGGTCTTTAAAGAGCTATCAAATGTGACTTAAATTGAATATAATCGGAAACTTAATCAAAGTTAAGTAACACTTCTGTAAATGTTTTCCCATTTTTAAAATTTTTCATAATTTTTTTATAAATTTTTGAAAACTACCATCATCAAGATTGTCAAAATAACTATTGTGAACGAATCCCTATGCTTAATTATAAGAATAATATCATCTACTTCAAAAAAGAATAATATATATTGTCACATGCAATTATTTGTCCCGTACTTCTCTTAACTATAAAATAACATATCCTTATGCTTAATTATAAGTTGCATCCAATCTTGTTTCTTTATTTTATTCGGGACAATATAATTTTTTCTTGGGTAATTAATTGATAATAATTCAGTATTGTTCTTTCATTTTCATTAGTTAATGTCAAATCCATTTATTTATTTTAATTCCTTTGCGCACTATAAACTTTTCTTTCTTTCTCTTTCATGTTCCATATTAATCAAATTATATTTTTAATTTTTTATAAATGATTCCCCGTCATAATTTGAAAATTTAATTCCGCATAAAAAAATATTATTTTTTCACTAAAAAAAAAACTAATTTTCCGTTTACGTGCTTTTAATTTTGGCCTGAGAGGTGAGCAAACTAAGGTACCTCTCGTGCAATATATATACAGACGCCAATTTTATATAGTAATTAAGTTCGAAGGGGAAAAATAATGTAATAATAACGTCTATAATAAGATGCAAAATTAATTAAATTTGCAATTACAATAAATTTTAATTTTTTGGCACACTTCAATTTGTAATTTTGTCATTCACTTGTAAAATACTGCGATGTAATTAAACTACAAAACAAGAACAAAGAGAAAAAAAGAGTAAAGAAAAATATATATATATATATGAATTTTACTCCAATACTCTCAAAAAAAAAAATTTCTTTTCGATCTGACAAATATATATAAATAAATATTACCCCATCTTAAAATTCATCAATAACCAATAAAATTATCTAATAAATGGTAAAATTATCTGCACACGTGAGCATAAAAGTAACGTCCAAAATATATTCGACATTAAACACTCTTGAAAAATGCAACCAAACGACTCATCATCCCTAGTGCATCCTCACAATCAGGTTTTGCAAAGAAAAAGCCATGCCCTTGTTTTGACTCAACTACTTCCAGCTTATTACTATCCCCCCATCCACATTGCTCAAGCTGCTCACAGTACGCCTTCCCCCTGACCTTCAACTCAGCATCATCCAGACAAACCATCACTCTTTCACAATTCAGCTGTCTCAAATCCGGCGCCGTGTCGGTTAGTGGGTTGATGAGCGGATCGTCCGGGCCGCTCGTGTTAGGACGACATATGTACGTCCATAGCCGTTCCAGGCCGTCGCGTAACATTGGGTCGATTGGTTCGGACGGAAGCCTTTGGCTTGATAAGAAGAACGGATGAAGGATCGCTAGCCCCTTGAAAGGAAGGTTTGATCGTGACGCGATGTTGTGTGCGATTGTAGCTCCCGCACTGAATCCGGCCACGAAAACGTTGTCGAAGTCGCCGTGTTGGGCTAGTACCGGCTCGGGTCCACCCTTGGCGTGCGAAACGACCCAATTGAACGCCTCGAATGAGTCGTCGAACGGAATTGGGACCGGGTTCTCTGGAGCGAGTCGGTACTCGACCGAAACACCTATCGCGTTTGCCTGAGATATGAGACGGTTCATGAATCCGTGGTTGAAGGAGTCGAACGCGGAGCCCTCGACGAAGGCTCCTCCATGACAGTACACAATAACAGGTAGTTTTGTACCTTGTGACGACATATCCGGGTGGTAGATTCGTGCCGAGACACCGGTTGATGAATTGATGATGACATCTTTCGACGTTGCGCCGGTTTCTGGGTCCAGGCCAGTCGGCACCGGCGCGAAGTTAAGACCCGACAACCGCTCGACGCGCCCGCTCTTGTAGACTCGGATGAACCCTGGCATCTCGAATTCAATTTCATTATCTGGATTCATTTTGAGGTGTGGAGAAGATTTCCTTCAGATCTGAAGTTTGGATATTGCTTTGTTAATTTGCTTGAGCAATTCTACTTGAAGCAAGGAATGTAAACTGTTGAAGGGTCTTTTTTGGAAAAGAACAAAGTGAAAGAATATTAAAGGAAAATGAGTCCACCTATAAGATATAAGATAAACCACTCATCCACCCCTCTTACAATCTAACACACCTACGTGCACCTATGTCACAATTACATAAATGTTTACTGAAAACCGTACTGTATCTGTTTACTAGAAAATGCTATATGTTAATCGGAAAGATATAAATGTTTACTGAAAAATGATATCTATTCATAAAAAATTCGGTAGATCGGTTGATAGATAAAAGGGCAGTCGCTATCTACGATTCAATATTAAATGCACAACTATGACAAAATATCATTTGACCAAATCATCGAAAGAGATGGCATCAAAAGATACTTAAAAAAAATAACGGTCACTACTTGTCTTAATCTTCACTTGTCAATTTGTTACATCTGAAAATTGGAAAATCATCATTGAAGCATCTCAGCAAAATCCTTTCACAAATCTTTGTAAAATCTGACGGTCACTATATCAGTCTGAGGCTCTGAGCTAACAAATATGTGCAGTGAAATTCCTGTACAATAAAGATATTCTTGAGGTTTTGGATCAAATTGAATGAATAACGGACAATGATACGTACCACAACTTTCAACTTTGCCTCACAACCCTGTGATGAGGTGACATATGAGTGCGGAGGGTCATTTTTTTAAAATTTTGTAGGGCGGAGGTACATTTTTGTAAAATTGTGAGAGTAATTTTTATAAAAATTTTTGTAAATTTTCTTAAAAATAAAAGATATTACTGTAAAATTTTCTGAAAAGAGAGATATTTTTGTACACTTTTTCTAAGCGCATTGGGGTGTTCTAGGATATTGTGTGTAGCAAATTATATTTATCCAATAAATAACACTGCTCAAAAAATCTGGGGACACCTATCAAACTGTGTACCCTTCCCCATAAGAATTTATTTCTCTACCACATATATTTTTTATGGGCATCAACATCATTTATTTATCGAATTATCTGCTCTATTTGGTCTATTGCATTTGCAAGCCAATTGATTTGATCTCTTCCAGTAAAGTCCTCAAAATTCCTAGTATTAGGTAGAAGGTTGCTATCCATACAGTTTTCAAAGCATTCAATTCATGGGCTTTCACAATTTATAACTTTTGTGGCATGCCAATCTCCACCTTCCAGAAACACAAAAACGATATATAAACTTTCACATTAGGTAAAGAAGGATGCCATTTGTACACGAGGCAGGAATTGCATGTCACACTTTGGGTAGATTTGTTGATCTCTTTATAACTAACATCTTATTTTATTTCATTCAACAAACTGACAAAATGGAAAAGTCAAGCACAATAACTTGCAAAGTGACAAATATAGATCATGACATGCTCTAAATATTAATGTCCAAATAATCCTGTATAATTATTCTGACTAATCTGTATCATACTCTCCAGTAACAATCTAAACAGCTATCTACAAACTAAAATCAAATGTAGCCAAAAACCAATCTCAAGAGCAAATAAATAAGAGTAGGAGATAGCGTCCACCTTTTTCACTTATCTACCGGTCTATCGTATTGTCAATGAACAAATATCATTTTTTAGTGAACATTTATATTTTTCTAATGAATAGATATCAATTTTCAGTGAACAGATACATAACAGTTTCCAGTAAACATTTATGCAACTATGTTGAGCACATGAGTATATGTGGTATCAAAATTGTGAGAGAAAATAGATGAGTGACCTATTATTATATAGGGTGGACTTTACATGTTTCTCGATAAGTAAAATTAAACAAACAAACCAAGCAAAACCAAGAACTATTCACTATTCAGAAAAGAAGCCATAAAATCTATCTCCTTGACAGATTTATCACTACTGAGCTGGTACAAGAAGTAGACATGATCTTCCCCTTTGGTCTCATATGTCTCCAAATCTCCATTCCATCCACTGTCCTTCAGCCCCTGAACATAGGCCAACTGCCTCTGCCTAAACATGTCGAGCTCCGACATCGTCACGAGCACGTGCTGGCATGACAAGTCCTTAAACACGGATGGGGTCGCCATGGGGTTTACCAGCGGGCTGTCGATAGTGTACCTGTTATTGCACACAAACTCCCATGTTATTTCGAGCGTGCGCCTCTCTGCGGCGTCTACGGTTTCGCTTTTGAGGGGATTCGAGCCCCAGAAGTATGGATCGAGTAGCGCCAATCCTAGCGCATTGACATTGTCCATAACCGCGATGTTATGCGCGATGTTACCTCCGGCACTGTCGCCGCCCAGAAACAACCGGTCTAAATCACCGTATTTGGATAGCCACTCTTCGGGTCCGGAATTTGAATTCGAGACGGTCCATTTATATGCCTCGAATGAGTCGTTATACGCAACCGGGAGCCAATACTCTGGCGCACGTCTGTAATTCACCGAGACGGCCACAACCCGTGCTTTCGCAACTAAAGTGTTTAAAAAATCATGATAGGTAGGAGAGAACGGCGACTCGATAACAAACGCGCCGCCATGAAAGAAAACAAGGATCGGGAACTTTTCATCCGTAGTCACGTTCAATTTCGGTAAGTACATCCGTGCGCCAAGGCCGGTTGAAGGATTGATAACTACATCTTTTGAATTCACCCCTGAGGCGCTATCCAATCCTGCACTGACAATTTTCGTGCCGCTAATGCGTTCGACCCGGCCGTTCTTGTAAAGGCGAAGGTAAGGTGAGAAATCAAACTGAATTGTGGTGTTTAAATCAGCCGGTGTAGGTACACCATGAGGCGGCGGCGGCGGAGCAGCCTGGCTCGGTCTGTGGCGTACCCGGTGCAATTGTGTGATGATCAATATCAGAATAACAGCAGTGATCAGGAGAGCAGCAATTATGAGCTTGGCATAAAGAGGAATTGAAGAAAAACACCTTGAGAATTTACTTCTCCCCATTTTAGTTTCATGTGGTGGATACTGAGTGCTCACCATGGTGAAATTATGAACTGGAAGGAAAATTGGGAAGACTAGAATTGAATCTGATTCTTAGGAAAAAAAAGAGTAAAGAAGCATGATTGCAACCTTTCACTTTATTCCACTGATAAACAAACCAATCTTGAGACTGCTTTTTTGGGAGTGTTTTGGGGGTCCAATAAGTTTGAATCATGAGGTGAGGAAATTTGATGGATATAAATCTGCTGCTTTTCTTCTGAGAAAAACAGACCCTGCTTTTCTGATCGGATGGTCGGGATCGGTTACTGCACCGATCTCAAAGCACTTCGGTGTTTACCGTACTGATCTCCAAGTACTTCGGTGTTTCTCAACCGTCGGATAAAAAAAAGCGGAAAAAGAAAAGCAGGTGATCCCCATCCAAATTTGATAGCAACCTGGCCTAGTGAGCAGGTTACAATAAAATCAATAAAATGTGGCCTAGATCCAACTAACCATGACATGTGTATGAGAGAACAAAAGAGCTTTTGTAACCACTATCAGTATCATATGATTGTGGATTTGTTGTCCAAAATCAGGCCATAATTTTGTGCAAATATGTCTTCTGAATTACTGAATTAACATGTATCCAAGTTAACAAACATAAATTGAATGTTTATAAAGTGATAGTTGAACAAATTGATTACTCAATATAATTAACAAGCAAAGAAATTTACCAAACATTTCCATAGTTATCACTCTAATAGTACATTTTTTCTCCTCAAATTGTATCTGTAAGAGTCTGTATCAGCTGAGATCCAAAATAGATCTCAGGACCCTGCAATCTCGATCCAACGGATGTGGTTTTTAGGGGAGTTTTTTAAAATAATCTCAACCGTCCATAGTGGGATCTTAGGGTCTTGAGATCCATTTGGATCTCAGCTGATTTCAACGCCTACTATAATCTGTGAATCTTGATTGAAGATAACCTTTCAAATCATGATAGAAATCTGTACTGAATACATGCAATTGAGATAAAATACATAATCTCAGAAATTTGATCTCCTTAATTAATTAACCCTTAATTACTAAACCTAATTGTTTAAAAAAGCAACCACTGTCTCCATTTCCTTCACTGCCTTCTCAGACTGCGCCTTCACAAGGAAGAACACATGCTCCTCGCCTTCCAACACGAGCAACTCCGCATCGCCGCACCATGCATTACTCTTCTTCAGTCCTTCGACATATGCCTTGCCCCGCTCCCTGAAATGATCCTTCTCGGCCACTGTTACAAGCACCCGGTAACAACCCAACATCCCCCATTCCTGCCTTGGCCCCATCGGTTTCACGCACGGGTGGTCGATGTCGAACGCCCCTGTGCACACGTAATTCCAACTCTTCTCTGCCCCAGTCCTGATTGCCGGGTCGGTTGTCTCCAACCCAACAGGATCTTTACCCCAAAAGTACGGATGCATCAGCACCAGTCCATTGATTTTGATCCTGTCCTTACCGGCACGTACCACCGCGTTATGCGCGATGTTTGCACCGCACTGTCCCCAACCATGAACACCCGGTTGGGGTCCCCGTGCCGGGACAGCCACGGATCAGGACCAGATTTGCAATTCGACAGAACCCATTTGAGAGCTGTGCATGAGTCATCATATGCAGCTGGAAGTGGGTGCTCCGGGGCAAGGCGGTAATCTACCGAGACGGCTAGAACACCGGCTTTTGAAACTAGCGAACTGACAAAACCATGGTAGAAGCTTGAAAATGCCGACTGGATTACAAAACCTCCACCATGGACAAATATCAACACCGGGAGCTTTTCGCTGCTATCAGATTGATGTTTCAGGATGTCTGGCATGTAAATGCGAGCAGCCAGACCGATACTTGGGTCAATGACTACGTCTCTGGTGGTGATGCCGGTGGAGGGATCGTGCGAAGCCGGAACAAAGTCAGTCGGTATCAGGCGCTCGACACGGCCGCTCTTGTACTGGCAGAGGAACGGCGAGAAGTCGTAGAACAGCTCAGTGTCTGGATCCATGGTGGTCAGTTGTGATCTGTAGGATCATTGAATTATTATTGATGAATAGATGGATGATAGTTTGATAGATAAGGGTTTGTTTGACTTTTCATACATGACAAAAGCATGTGCATTTTTATTTTATTTTATTTTATTTTTTTTTTGGGGGGAAGCATGTGCATGGTAGACTGGTAGTATCAGTATGGTCATCTCGAGATCTGTGCTGGAACAAATCTCAAGGCAATCCGACGGTTGATGTCGTGAACTGCACAATGCAGTATGGTACATGAAACTTGTAAGAGTAATATCTAGCGTCCATAGAAAAACCGTCAATAACGTCTATATGTTACATTGTGAGATGTATCTGTTATATTTCGAGATGTATTCGTTACATTCGTATATGTTTATAGATGTATGGACGGTTTTCAATAGATGGCGGATCCAGAGGGTTACACAAGGCCGGGCACAATTTTCGCTCTTACAACGACAATGATAATGACAATTATGTATAGCCGAGATCAGTCAATTGAAAAAATAAAGCCTATTTTAAATTGAAAAAATAATAAAAAAATGTTTCCTTACAGAATTATGATAAGATAAAAAAATTATCCACGAATAATACACTAGTTTAATATATTACAGACATTTAAAGCTAAACTGGCGTTACGTATGTGAATGAAAAATTATGACAGGATCGATTAAAGACAACATAGTTCATGTTATTTAATATAGATATGAAAAATGTTGATAATATTTGTTATTTTTATAAATAGGTGAATTCATTATTTATTACAAAGAATATTACAAGAGCACAACTAATTTATTGACCTTTTATTTCCTCTTTACAATTTTTATCATATCAAGCATAAATATTATTTTCAAATTTTATCATGAACATTTAATATGTATTAATTGCTGGCTTGCTGCCAATAATTAGTTTTGTAACGCCCGTTGATTAGAAATCATCTTCACAGATCACAATGGGACTCGAAATCGAAATTTTCATTAAATATTTACATGGGAACGGTGTACATGAGCCGTGTAATATATTTATACAATGGTGTTTATAGACCATGACTAAATAATTTAAACAAATTTATTTTTTGTGTTTCCACTTCCCAGGCGTCTTCTTCACTCTCCACTCTGACTCTCCATTGTCTTCTTCAAATAAAGTCTTCATCCCATCCCAAACAGTTCCTGAATAAAAACCACCATTTTTGTTGTTAACAGAACTCCCCCAAATCTAACTACTTATCTAAATAAAATCTAGGCACATCAAAACAATAAAGGCCAGGCACATCAAGCAATGAAGCCCAGGCACAATCACCTTTGAACTTCATTTTTTCTTTAAACCAGATTAGGTTTCTAATGAATATATCGTTGGGTTTAGAAATCGCCAAGTGCCCGGGCTTGCCCAAAGGTAGCTCCGCCCCTTAAAGATGTTTCTCAACTTGTACTATATGGTTTCAGAGTGCTCATCCTCTGTAGCACTGCACTGTACAGCACAGGATGTGAGCCGTTAAATCATCTCAAGATTCGTGCTAGCACAGATGTCGAGATGATCCAACGGCTTACATCCTGTACTACACAATGCAGCGCTACAGAGGATATGAGATCATGGCTTCAAATCACATAAAAAAGTCCAGAATCATTTTGGGCCCAATGAGATAAAATTCAAATAGATTTGAACTCTATAAAAAGCCCAGAATGAATTTAGGAATTTAGGTCAACTTGGAGTTTTGAAGCACTCAAATGATGTTTTTTTTTTTTTTTTTATAACTCCAAACGACCAAGCTAGCAGTAGCACTATGCCACTATCAGATAAAGAATTTGAAAAGGGAATAAAAGAGTAGCTACGAGCCGAGCACTATCTAACAAATTGTTACCATATGCATCTGAATTTAGTATAATTTCAATCAGAAGAAATGCCACTTGCTACAAGTGAAATGTACAGAATAGATTCCAACTTACAGGCCCCGTGAAGACCAATGAACAGAGACCAAAAAAAAAAAAAAATGAAATAATAAGGATAAATATATATATATAAAGGCAAAGAATTCCTCAACAATCAAAAGAAAAAAAAAGTATAAGAATATACATACACAAGTTGTGATCTTCCACATTGTTGATGTGTTCCTTTCACCAAGCAATTTGAAGTTTTAAACAAGGTCAAATTGATCTTGATCGATCTGCTTAATTTGTCATCTCTAACGAAGTACCGAGCTAGCCTCACATGGAGCTGGAGTACGAGTTCCCTGGTGTGCTGCGTTGTTACAAGAGCGGCCACATCGAGCGTTTCGATGGTACCACGGTCACTCCAGCTGCCATTGACCCCGTCACTGGCGTAAAATCGAAAGATGTAGTCATCGACGAATGTACCGGTTTATCAGTCCGTCTCTACCTCCCTAATGTTGCCTACGCGGGTAACAAACTGCCGGTTCTTTTTTTCATCCATGGTGGAGCATTCATGATCCATACCGCTGGCTCTCCAGTTTACCACAACTTGGTAAACTGTTTAGTCAGTAATGCCAAGGCCATTGCGGTTTCAGTAACGTACCGCCTCGCTCCGGAGTATCCGGTACCGGTAGCATATGAAGATGCATGGGATGCATTGAAATGGGTCGTGTCGAGTTGCAAATCGGGTGCTGAGCCATGGCTCGGCAAACATGGTGACCCGGATCACATAATCCTCGCAGGAGATAGTGCCGGTGCTAACATTGCACATAATCTAGCTGTGAAGTCTGACCGGGAGATGTTCAAAGATTTTCCAAGAATAAATGGGTTGTTGCTTATGAATCCTTATTTCTGGGGCAAGGATCCGATTGAATCCGAGGCACTAGAGCCCGGTTTCAGGAGTTGGTTGGATCACACATGGGATTTCGCGTGTGCGGGAAAATACGATCTCGACCATCCCTTTCTGAACCCGATATCGGCGAAGAGGGAGGAATGGATGAAGCCCAGGTGTGACCGAGTGATGGTGACAGTGTCTGAGCACGACATGTTTCGAGAAAGGGGGAGGGCATACGTTGAGAAACTACAAAGTAACGGATGGAAAGGGAAAGTTGAAATGTATGAGACTTATGGGGAGAGGCACGTGTACTTTTTAGCCAAGCCGAAGTCGGAGAAAGCTATCAGAGAGATCGACGCCATGGCTGCATTCATTAAAAGGAAGTGAGCAAATTTGATTTCATGATAATATTTCTATGCCAAGTTTTGAGATTTTTTGATTTAAAATATCAGTTTGGTTATTGGAGCAAAGAAATATTGTTTACTTTCAGAAAGTTGTCACTGTTTTCATGATTATCAGACCTGTAAATCTGGCTTTAATATGGCTAAATATTATTAATCAGGTACTTGTTGTTGGACTTCATTGAGTAGATTCTCTTTCTCTTGGATCCATTAGATTTGGCTAAATTAATTAATGTGGCTACATTCTTGGGTTGCTCTGGTAATACTCTGGGCATCCTAATTGTACTAAGAATATTTCATTGATTTACTACTTCAAACTAGATGGCAATTACAGTGCAATCTGACACTGCTGACACAATGAAATATCAACTTTTCTGGCAGTATCACTGGCAACTGTTATACTAATTTAAGCCGATTAATAGAACTCAGAATATACCCAGAAACCAAAAATGATGAAATATTTCAAAATCACATAATGCTTCCATGTGGACATACGCTCTACTTCAAATTAGGCCTAAAAACATATTTGCTTTATTCACATTACATATTATTACCATGAACAGCAAAATTTCATGAACATTAAGTCAAGTAGGGTACCAATTACTACTCTTTGATCTGATACCAACAGAGTGAAAAAGAAGGGTACCTTTTTTCTTCCCCTTCTGTCTGTGCACAAATCAAACTCTTGTACATTCACCATCACCTCATCAGCAACAACCAAGTAATTTTATATTTATTGCAGCTAGGGGTGTCAAACGGACGAAACGATCACGCAAATAGACTCTCGCGTCTTCCGTTGCGTTTAACAGACGGAAATAAAATGCATTGTGTTAAGATGAGCAACGCTGAGCCCATAAGCCCAACCCAAAAAGGTCCAAGGCCCATATACAAGAATTATCTAGAATTATGGAGATAATAGATATTTATTAGGAATATTCTAGAGACAAGAAAAATATCTCAAGTCTAGAATATACTTGAGAAATATCTTGAGAAAAATATCTTGTATCTAGAATTATCCACCACCCTCCATAGAACTAGTATAAATAGGGGTGTGGAGTTGGATGAAGCAAACCAAGCAAATCAAGCAAGAGTTAGTAGTTTGGAGGTTAGGATTGTAGTAAGAAGCTAGGGGTATATGGAGGTGTAGTATTTGAGTAGTAGTAGTTGTAACAATATTTTGAGTTATAATAGAAAATATTGTTGTAGCTAGTGCCTCCATACTCAACAATCTGGTATCAGAGCCGGAGTTGTCGGAGCTTGTTCAGAGTCGGTGGTAGGGGTCAAGCATAGAGCCGGAATTCTGCCGGTGTTCCGCCAGTCAATATAGTGGTATCGACAAGTTGTCGAAGGAGCCGCAGCTTGACGACAGTCCGGGACTGCGAAGTGCGGTGGAGGAGAAATCTTCAAGAAGGCTTACTAGACGTCGGCCGTCCTAGTTGAAGCCATGGATTTCTCAGGTACGATTGGTGGAATGAAGAAATTGAATTCTAGTAATTATATATATTGGAAGGCATGCATAGAGTCCTACCTCCAAGGGCAGGACCTATGGGAGGTAGTAGGCGGGTCTGAGACGACCCCGCCGAAAGTTGATACCGTAGAAGAGACGGTATTCGGAACAGGTTGCTGACCCCAAAACGAAAAAGAAGAAGGCTTCAGAGAAGCCAGCCGAAACTCTGTCCGTGGAGAAGCAAGCCGAAACTCTGCGGAAATGGCGAATCAAGGCTGGGAAGGCAATGTTTGTACTCAGGACAGCCGTTGAAGACGAGCTACTGGAGTACATCAGAGAAGCGCCCACGCCGAAGGTAGCCTGGGATACCCTAGCAACACTCTTCTCAAAGAAGAACGACGCGCGCCTCCAACTACTTGAGAAGGAGCTCATGACAATCTCACAAGGTAAGATGATGATTAACCATTACTTTACAAAAGTAAAATCTCTTTGTAGTGAGATTGCTCAAATAGACCCTGAAGAAAAGATCAGCGAGCAAAGGATGAGAAGGATTCTCATCAATGGGCTAAGACCCGAGTACAGCGGGTTCATAGCAGCCGTCCAAGGTTGGCCAACGCAGCCAACACTATTGGAGCTGGAGAATATGCTCGCAAACCAGGAGGCTCTAGTGAAGCAAATGGCCGGAGTCTCGTTGAAGCAAGAAGAAGAGGCCTTGTTCAGCAACCGAAAGACGGGTCGACCTGACCGAAAGTCAAGAGGTAGACCCGAAGGAAGGTCTAGCCAGCAACGAAGGCCTAAAGAGAAGACTAATTCTTCAGGGGGAGCTCGAGACTCATCCGATGACAATGAAGACGATGACGATCGATGTTATAATTGTGGCAAAAGAGGGCATTATGCACGAGATTGCTGGCGGAAGAAGAAGAAAGGCCATGGTAATGTGGCGACCTCAAGAAGCCAAGACATTGTCCATGAGAGCAGTGGTTGTGAAGAAGAGTGGGATGCAGAAGTAGCACTCACTGCTGCAATCATGGAAGATGAAGAAAGCCTCGCGGTGACCACAGTGGAGATGGTGCCGGAGGAGGTCCCATATGAAGAAGATTGGGACGCGGTGGCGACTGTTGGAATACAGTCGGTAGTTGGCATAGAGGTTGCTGAGGTTGATGAGCCAGAGGAAGAGGAGTTCGACATGGAGTCGTGGCCGATCAAAGATGAAGAAGATGCCATAGAAGATGAAGAAGAGATCGACATCGAGGCTTGGCCCATCGACAATATACGAGACATTGTAGAAGTTGATGAGCTTGAGGAAGAAGACGTCGAATCGCGGTCCTTCATCAATGGCATAGATGTCGAGGAGGCCAGTGATCTCGAGGAGGAAGAGATCAGTTCCGAGTCATCGTTCATGGAAGACATCAAAGATGTCAAAGAGGTAAGTAAGTATGAAAATAGAACTGACTTTGAGTCATTACCTTTTAAAGAACCAATTAAAGAATTGCTCGATGAGGAGACCAAAGTCATAAAGGAGGTCGGAACTATGAGTTGCGTCGTGGCGGATGAAGAGAAGCCTCAAGAGAACGATGGGGTGGAAACCATCACTGAGGAAGGTGATGCTGATGAGATGACACATAGGAGTGTCGGTGATAGACAGATAATCTTGCAAGGAGATGCAACACGTCAAGTGATCCGCAGAGGAGTATCCATTCGACGAGAACCAGTGCCAAGGCTGGTACTGAATCAGAGTCCCGAAGTAAAGAATCGAGAAGTTCAGCTACAAGCAATTGAGCCGTGCCGATCAAGAAGTAAAGAATCAAAAAGTTCGACCGCAAATAAGCATAACGATCCAGATGGACGCGGAGTGCCAAAGTTCAGAGCAACACCGAGTCAGCGTTGAGGGGGAGTGTTAAGATGAGCAACGCTGAGCCCATAAGCCCAACCCAAAAAGGTCCAAGGCCCATATACAAGAATTATCTAGAATTATGGAGATAATAGATATTTATTAGGAATATTCTAGAGACAAGAAAAATATCTCAAGTCTAGAATATACTTGAGAAATATCTTGAGAAAAATATCTTGTATCTAGAATTATCCACCACCCTCCATAGAACTAGTATAAATAGGGGTGTGGAGTTGGATGAAGCAAACCAAGCAAATCAAGCAAGAGTTAGTAGTTTGGAGGTTAGGATTGTAGTAAGAAGCTAGGGGTATATGGAGGTGTAGTATTTGAGTAGTAGTAGTTGTAACAATATTTTGAGTTATAATAGAAAATATTGTTGTAGCTAGTGCCTCCATACTCAACACATTGCGTGTTGCGTTGCGTTAACTAAACGAAACAAAATTCTTTGCGTCTTTTGTTGCGTTATATTAAACGAAACGAAACGCAATTGCGTTCAAAGATGCAAATTTTTGTATATTTTTTTTTGGAGGCAAACTTGCATATTATTGTATGAAAAATGAAAATAAATACATAAAAATCATAATAACAGTCGAGTTCCACTAAATTTTCAAACCCGCACATATTTTTCACACCATTTAACATGATATAACATAAATCAAATAGCTAACTAGTTAAGTTATAACTTATCTTACATGTTTGCACGAAAGACGCAACATAAACGAAACGACACTGACCAATTGCGTACGTATACCGTTTCGTTAATCCAACGGCACCAAAAAATCTTGCGTCTTCCGTTGCGTTGATCAAACGACACAGAAAATTCTTGCGTTTTGCGTTTTGCGCAAACGAAACGCAACGCAAAAACACAAATTTGTGTTTGTTTTACACCCCTAATTGCAGCCATCACAATTTCCATGTCCCAAGACTTACAGCAGAATTATGCACTGGGTTTCCACCGGTACTGCCTCAGTGCCTCCAGTCAAGACAATTTGTTGCGTTATCTGATCTCCATGTTGCTGCATACGATGGTTCTGCTAATCATCTCGATCAAACTCAATTTCACTATTTCAGTGGTACATTGCGCAATTGTAGACTATGAAAGGCTTCACCTTGTGTGAAGAAACCAAGGCCCATACTAAAAGGAGAACTGAATTTTTACTAGGCTGTGTTTCGAAGTTGGGCTCTCTGTTACATTACTACCTTGTCAGTTATTGGGCCTTGCCCGGTTTCTGAAATCCATTATTTTGTGTTTAAGACTTAAGATTGTTTCCCACCCGCTAAATCTCAAGCCCATCGCCCCAAGTAGTTCAAGACTCACAATACTCAAGACTCTAGTAATGGGGGAGAGGACCTGCTGACGCGTAGCACGATCAGCAGTGGTCTGGAAATGTACACATCATCAAAACTAGTAAAATAGCTGATATATCTGTCAAACCACTATAATAGCTTCTATCTCTATCAAAATTAAACTTTCTTTTTATCCCCTTTACTTTATTAAACATCCCTATTATCCTTTTATGGTATTCTAATCTGCGATGAGTGTCTACAGTGTCATGAACAGTGAAAAACAACAGTAATTTTATTTATTTTTTTATTTATTTACTTTTTTTTTTAAAGATTGGTACACAATGAGCCAAAGCATGGAGGTAGAGGTAGCAAATTGTTGGGTTGGGTTCGGATCAGGTCGGGTATCGGGTTGACGACATTTTTTTGAGTCGGGTCGGTATTGGGTTGACGTCTGTCGGTAATTTTTCGGGTCGGGGCCGGGTGATGGGTTTTTCGAGTCTGGTCAAATTTTGCACCTCTATTCTCGAGTAATCTCGAGTTTTGGGTCTTTTGGGTTCAGGTCAGTCTGACTTTCCCTGATACACGGGTCGAGTCGTGGTTCGGTTCGGATTCAGGTTAGTTTGAATTTCCTTGAAACACGGATTGGGTCGGGTTCGGCTCAATTTGACTTGCTTTGAAATACGGTTCGGATCAGATCGAGCCGATTTTTCAGGTCGCTTGCCACCTCTACATGGAGGTAATCATGAGACAAATAAATAGTTTGCACTATTTGAACATTGCTATTCACCCAACTTTTCTTCTTTTTTCTATATTGAATCTTTCTTTTCTTCATTAATTATTATATTTTTGACGATTTATAGTCTAATTTTAGGTCTTCATATGACTCAAAGATATTGATTTTATTTTTAAGTGTTCAAAATGCTAATCATAAAGAATATAGATATATCAACAACAATTGATTTCATAATTAAATTTAATTTGCAATGAATTTGAAAATATGATAGTTTATAAAAATATTGACTTCATCCAAATTTTATGTAGAGACTATTTAATTTAATATTAACACATCACAACAAAATAAATTATATTATTTTATTAAGGCACTACAAAGAGTGAATTTTCTTGAGAACTTTTATTTTAACAATTGACAAACATATTTTTTGTATATTAATTATATTTCGAATTTCATTAAAATATGATAGTTTTAATAGAAACACAAATTGTTTAGGAAAAATAAATGATATTGCTCAACTTTTATTGCCGAAGCAAAGCGAGGCGCCTTTTCTAGTAGTATACTAATTTTGGACGGATTGCTACAGTATAATGAACAGTGATTTCAACAGTAACTTTTTTTTTTTTTTTTGGGAATGATTTGGCCCATGTCAATTAAATCATAAAATAAGAGCAATGATCGGTTATACTAATATACATACGGCTTCAAATTTTTTTTTTTTTATCCTTTCTCAAAGATTGAAATGCAGATGATAAATTTTTTTTTTTGAGATAAAGATGAGAGTCAAGCCACTCAAATTTAAATGTTTATAAAAGACCCTCCATCCAGGTTCCAAACCTGCGACTTCCCGTACGAAGAACGTTGCTCTTAGCCACTAGACCAAAGACTGGTTTTTGACCAGTTATATTATTTTACTTACAACTTCATTTCAAGACCAATGGAGATATCCATTTTCCACTTTTAAAAAATCATTCTTTTCTTTATGATTGTTTTTAAACCTTCTTTGAGAAAACCATTCTGTATTTCACTAATAATTTGCCGAAAAACCGTATTATTATTAAAGAGTTATTTTAGATATTTTTATGTTTTTATAACCATGCATGTAATGAATCCTTATGGCACTGTGAAGGATAGGATATCTTGAAAATTATTATTTTAACAATCATATAAATTTTTTAATTATATTAAAAACTACTTCAAAAATAGATACAAAAATATTTTTAACATGTATTTCAATTTTCATAAAAACTTGCTAGCTTCTAATAAATTATCAAAGACAATAAAAAATATTATTTTTTTTTTTACTTCTACTATCATTAAAAATACAAATAGCTCAACATCATAAATTATACAGCTTAGTAGTTATTGCCAAAGCAAAGCGAGGCTGTCTTCTAGTATTATTTAATGTAGGATAATATGTATGTATGTATATTGTCCATTGAATGAAATCCGAACCCTTCTCCCTTTACTAGTAATAGCTTATATAGGGAAGAGAGGGTAACGTGTAAAGCATGTGGTAAATAGATGGTTGCCGCGTGTAAAGGGTAGGCATGTGCATGGGTGACGCTGTAGCTTTTCGGGCTTTTGTGCTATTCCAGGTCTTTCAGGCCGGGCCGGGCGCCGGCTACTGAGGATGTCTCTGGCCGGTGGGTTGTCAAGTGCGTGCTCAGCTTTCTGAGCCTTATTGGGCCTATATGTTTTATGGATCTCAAGGTCATGACCCTATCATTAGCCCCCCGAAGCCCTAAGTGAAGTAACTTAGGGTTTGATAGATTATAATAGCCTTTTGATGTTTGTATTGGCATTGTCGGTCCTAGCCCCCGAGGCGGGAGGTACTTGCACAACCTCCGAGATGGATTTTGCAATTTTGCAACGAACAGTTCGCCGTTTATGGTCTCTCTGGGATCCTACTCCCCTTTTTAATGACTTTCCCGAAGAACTTCGCGCTTCTCCCCTTTTCGATTACTAGTAAGAAACCCGCTCGTTGTGCGGGCCTTTTAATTATGATTTCATACCATGTAATACATATAAGGGGAATTTGTATATTTGCCACTCCAAAACCCTCCAATTGTAATTTTGCCACTTCAAACTTGGAAATTGCAAATTTGCCACTACAAACTTAATAACATTTCATTTTTACCATTAAAATTTTTATATGACCAAATTACTCTCAATCTCCCCCATGGCAGCCCCTCGTGCCCCCCGTGCTGCCCCGGCACCCCCCGCACCCCTGGCAGCCCTTGGGCATGCGGGGGCTGTCGTGGGGCGCGAGGGTGCTGCCGAGGGGGCGCGGGGGGTTGCCAGGGGCGCGCGGGGGGCTGCCGGGGGGCGCGCGGGAGGCTGGTCATATAAAAGTTTTAATGGTAAAAATGTAATGTTATTAAGTTTGTAGTGGCAAATTTGCAATTTCCAAGTTTGGAGTGACAAAATAAACAATTAGAGGGTTTTTGAGTGGCATATATACAAATTCCCCTACATATAATGTGCTTTCAGTTTTTGACTAATTATTTACTATTTAAATTATATGTTTACACTAAATCAACTCATTGAATTTTAGAATATAAAGAGTTAATTCCTCGTTAATATAAATTCTAATCAACATTGATGTTT
Source organism: Cyperus esculentus (assembly GCA_030179965.1). Classification (NCBI taxonomy): domain Eukaryota; kingdom Viridiplantae; phylum Streptophyta; class Magnoliopsida; order Poales; family Cyperaceae; genus Cyperus; species Cyperus esculentus. Next base: position 3,004,918 of record JASGLE010000035.1, on the reverse strand, counting down.
TCTATACCAAGATTGGTATCTTTCCATTTTTTTTTTTGTAAAAACTAAAATGGAGAGGAAGTTGTTTAATTGGAGAACATCAATGCCTTTAAAATCAATGTATTTTGATATATACATTGATTAAGGGTAAAATGGGATTCAAAAAAAGAGGAGAGACCAAATGACCACAAGTTTTTGTGCCCCATCAATAACCACAAAATTAAGACTCCAATAACTACATTTTAAATTCTTAAAAAATAAAACTAATTGAAAGAATGTTTAGCATATATCATATTTATGTGCAACAAGCATTAACAAAAATCAACGGTTCAGATTTTATGATTTTTTCTTCTCTTTTGATGGCTATCGAAACAAAGTTAAATTTTCATCATTTTTTATGTGTATATTATTGAGATGATTTAGAATATATTTAACGGTTTAGTTTCATCAATTTATAAATAAATAATGATGTGGTTATCAAGGACACCAAATTTTATAGTTATTGGATCCATACTCTAATAAAAATTGGAAGAAGTAGAAAAAAAAAAAAATTTGGCTTCTGTGAGTTTACTTCCTTTTACTACTGGTCATATTTGCGGTATAAAAGGAGACTTTCCTTCCCTGTCCGTCACTTTTTACACTTCACCGTTTGCAATTCTCTCTGTCACAGTGTCACTGCTCTACTTCTGCTGGTGCCTGCCGGTGTGTGAGGTATTTCGCAAGGCGATCTTCTTGTTTCTGCTTCGTTCTTCTTTTTGGTGCCTGCCTTTGAGGTTAATCCTTCGTCTTTCTTCCTCCATTTCTATCCCTTTTCGGGGTTTGGAGGGTGGTTCTCGTTACCAAATATGCTTTGTACCGTAGTATAGCTCCAAATGTGCTCCCTCAAATTTGTTTGGGAAATTAGGACTTTGAGCTGTCATTCATTACCAACCATGCTCCACCTGTGTGTTTTTTAGTTCTAAAGTTTAAACCTTGTGATTTTTTTTTGGGGTAATTTGTGGCTACCTATGAACCTATAATGTCTGATGGAGTGCTTATCCTCTAACATATGGCATGTGCCATTCTGCACATGGGCCATTGGATCACCTCGGCATTTGGGCTAGCACGAATCTCGAGAGAGATCCAACGGCCCACGTGCAGAAGGGCACATGCCATATGTTAGGAGACGTGAAATCGTCTGATATGAGGAATTGCACATTTCTGTGTTGACGTTGTACTGAACTGGCCCTGAGTTGTTGGATTGGGTGGAGTGGTACCGGGTTAATTGTGTAGCTATCTCAGTTGTAGTGTGTGGTTGACCTTGTCATAGTAATGTCACGCGTAAGGCGAGGGTCTAGGTGGGCTCGCCGGATTATCGATAGACACTCTGGGGAACCACTTTATGGTGTGGTTCGGGAGGAAAGGGAGGATGAGAGTATGAGTACCTCCAGTCGTGCAAGGGGTACGGCATGAGAGGGGCACCGTACAGATGCTATCTTCCAGGTCTCGGCAAAGATAGAGTGCCTTCCCCGGAAGCGGGCCGATGCTGATTTTCCCTGGATCTTGTGGGATGGTTTGGGGGCAGGGGGAAGTGGTCGGAATTGATAGTACCCCGGGCCCGGGACCGCGCCCACGATGCTCACCTGGGCATGTGTATATATTGGAAAATGCCGATGTGCAGGTTCCAGTTTCCCTATCGCATTTTAAGCAGGAGCTCTGCAATTCTTAAGCGGGAGCTACTGAATGACAAATTTCTAAATTCGCATTTTTAAATTCTACCAATTTTTAATTTTTACTGTAATTCTTGAGTGCATGAATTGAACAAACTACTATTATATATGGCTTTAAATGAAACTTGAAATTGAAGTTAAGAAATTTAAATATTAAACTAATACACAAGGTTTAAAATTTAAACGACCTATTTTCCAACTCCTTTTTCTGACTTCCGGAATTAGATTGGAATGTGCAAACTTTGACCGAATTCACTTTTTTTTTTCTCCCACACGATTGTGATCTTGTGTGTTATTAGTTGCAATTTGCTCCATTACTATATTTTTTTGTTTCTAGGAAATAAATAAGTGAATCATATATCATAATGGATAAAGAGAAACACGAGAGAAAATAGATGAAAAATTGGTGAAATTTGAGTTCGGAACTTCTTATGTCCCATTCACATGGGGATTTGGGAGAGACGGGTCTCTTGTCTTAGCGGGTTTAAGATGAAGAAGGTATGTACGTTTGAACGGCTCCATTAATCAAGATATCTTGATCTGATTCAAAATCGAACAGTTCAAATGACTAACCCAACCAAAATCGAATGGTTCAAACGACTAAACCAACCAAGTTTGGTCCGATGGGCATCGGAACTAAACTGCTACAGAAATTATTGCTTCTGCATACACGCTTGTTAGGCTGTTGATTTGTTGTACCATTAATTTTTCTGTATTTTTTTTAATAAAGATGAGGGTAAAGCTCTCATATTTTTATTGATATATAAAAACATATTTACAATATTGGGTAATCTTTCAACACTTTGAAAGAGTGACCCACAAATAGCTAGATAGAATCATAAAAGAGAAAAAGGACAGAACAATGGAAGAAAGAAATAATATGAAAAGAAAAGGGGGACGCAGGTAAAGAACCGGCCCGAAACAATTTTTCTGTACTTTCCATGCGCGTCATTGTTTAAAGGGTAATTACTCGTGGGCCCATCTCATTGCTAGTCAAAAATAATGATGGCAGGATCCATCATTATTTTGCTTAACTTTCATTATGAAAGTTTCATATCATATTGCTCTACTAATGAAATTAGCACATGCAATTAATTGCAGGATCCATCATTATATGGCGCTTTTGCTTAACTTTCATTATGAAAGTTTCATATTATATTGCTTTACTAATGAAATGAGCACTTGCAATTAACAAACCAGTATAGTTTGGTAGCCACCTAGAAATTCCACACTTAAATACTAATTCAATCGCAATTTGTTTATTGGAAAGTGCCTAGCTTACATTACTTTGTCCTAGTTTAGTTCATTATTGTCTATTGATCATCTTTGCTGCAGCAGAACAAACGCATAGTCTTACGATCACTGAGAAATGGGCCACACATCGTAATGCAACTAATCGGTTTTCATAGTGTTTTTATACTAATTTTGTTATGGTAGGAGTGGCTCGGTTGGTAGAGCAATCACTTTTTTCTATAACATTTATTATTTCACACTCATAACCTCCATATATTATTGACTCTATACTTCTCTACTTGTGCATGATTTCTTGTGTTCTCTAACTTCCTACAAGATCAAATAGAAAGGTCATCTATAGATAAAACCATGTCAATTGCTGAATCAGTTGGACTAGCGGCACTCGGCTGGGTTTTGTCGCCTGTCATGAAAAATCTCATCAGCAGGAGTACCTTCTACCTGGGTAGTGACATTGCAACAGGCCTCGAAGATTTGGAGACGACTCTGCTTCCGCAATTTGACCTTATCATCCAGGCAGCACAAAACAGCCCCCACAAGGACAAGCTTGCAAAGTGGCTAGCCCGTTTGAAGAATGCTTACTATGATGCTGAAGGAATCCTCCACGACGTGGAGTATGAACACCTCAAACCTGAGGCCAACATTCAAAAGAAGAAGAAAATTTTGACACGAATCTCCTCTCATCCAGTAATTAAACATCTTGCAAAACTCACCAGCAAGGTAAACAAAAACACTTCCTCTATTATTAAACCCCTTACAAAGTTCCATGGCAAGGTGAAAGAAAAGGTTCATATGTTGTTGTCAGATCTTGAGATATACTTGATACGTGACAGCACCACATATATATAACTATATGAAATTACACATATGTAAGGCTTTAATGACTAATATGTATAACTATTAAATTGCAAGGATTCTAATTCACAAATTAATCCTGACTAAATTAAATTGTTATTTGCTTATTATGTATCCATTTTGATCTGAACTATACTTTCATGTCAGCTAATTTGTATGTGCTTCCGAATTGTAAATTTATATAATTCTGACCAATCAAGCTTAATCTTTATGACATAATACTGAGTACTTCAATAATTGTTCTCCTAATTAGTGTTTCTCACATATATGCATGGCAGACCATACATATGTACTACTATCACACAGGCACCACATACTAATTAACTATTGCTCAATTTAAACTAAGACTTGCTCTAATTATATTGGGTCATGGACAAATAAGCTCTTGCTGCCATAGGTCCCTTTTTGTTGATTACCAAAGTTGATGCTCAACTCCTCACTTTCAAATTGCAAGTTAAATTTCCCTAAAGCTTAGACAGAGAATAGCATGCACTTACATACCTAGCTAGCTAGACAAACTCAATCAAGCTACAAGTTAACTAGGCATGATAAATATGTCAATTATATTATATATACTTGCTTGCCCTTATTACAAAGATCCAACAACACATACTACCATCTAAGACAAATTTGTTTATTTAAGTGAAACTTGCCTGATACCAGCCCCTCAAACTAGCTATGCTCGTAATGTTTCGAGGGCAATTAATCTACTCACTCTGCCAACGTTGAACCACTTATCAAATTTCCTATCCTAAGAATCCTCTCATATTTCCATCTTTTCTTGTCCATTTATATTTCGTTCTAAATTTTTTACGTTCATGAAAGATCATAACCAGTTGCATATATATAAGTATTTGAGTCGGTTCAATACCCCTCTGTTGACTTGTCACGTATGTTTTGTTTCTATCTTTCTATGCTTGCAAGAAAAGGCAGGCTTATTTACTTGGATCAGGCCAAGTTTAATATATATATTTGTTGAATTGATCTGTATATAAGTGACATGGTCACCAATCCTATATTATGTTTATCTTCTTCTTAAAAAGAATATTTCTGATTCTTGAGCGAAAGGAAAGATTTTAATTGGGTCAATTGATTTATAATTAATTATTTTATTAATTTATTTATTATTAAATTTTAAAAGTTAAACCCTCAAATTATTTTATATTCAAAATATATAAAATTTTCATTTCAATAAATTTTGATATTTTACAGTTGTCCCCTGAAAAGAGAGAGTTGTGGTATAGGCTGACCAAGCTCAAGGAAATTGCAGCAGAAGCAAAAACTTTCCATGATTTACTGAAATTACCAGCTGTAGAAGAAAATAGTACAAAAGGTAATGGTAGTCCTGTCACCATCTCTCTTCTTACCCATGAAGTTTTTGGTCGTAATGGTGATCGTGATGATATAATCAGTTTTTTGTTTGATGAGCAAGGAGAAAGTAGTTTGAAATGGGGTTACTCTGTTGTTGCCATAACTGGCATTGGAGGTGCTGGCAAGACCACTCTTGCCCAATATGTTTATAACAATGAATCGGTGAAGGAACATTATGATTCAACAATGTGGCTATGCTTATCTCAAAACAACGATGTTAAGAAACTCACAATAGAAATGATCGAAAGTATCACAGAGGTACACACTGATCTAAGTAGTTTAAATGTACTACAAAACAAGCTCATGAGAGGACTTCAAGAATTCAAAAAAGGGGTTTTGCTTGTGCTAGATGATGTTTGGTATGATGTAAAGGGAAGTGAGAAACAATGGGATGACCTATTAGCACCATTTGCTTGCATGGAAGGAAGATGTAAGATTTTGATAACTAGCCGCTCAACATCATTTCCTATCGCTTTACAACCTCAGAAACTTATGAAGTTGAGTGATTTGGCACCTAATGACTTCATATCACTTTTTACGTACTATGCAATGGGTGATTTGGAAACCAACAATCCACTGAGGAAAGATTTGAGTGATATTGGTGACCAAATTGCTGAAAAATTGTGTAAATCTCCAATGGCAGCAAAAGTGGTAGGAACTCAGCTGCGGAAACAGCCAACTAAGAAGTTTTGGCAAGCCACTTTACAGAATGTGAATTTAAGCAGCATTTCAAAGATTTTGCTATGGAGTTATCAATGTATGGATGTGCAATTACAACGGTGCTTCTTATTTTGTGGTGTTTTTCCCAAGAATACCTGGTGTACTGGTTATGATTTGGTACAATATTGGGTGGCACTTGATTTAATCCAGTCCTTGGATGACAGTATTAGTACCAACGCTGAAGATATTGGTTCTGAATATTTCCAGATGATGGTAGAAAACTCTATATTTCAACTAATCAATGGAAAGTATTTCATGCATGATCTCTTTTTTGATCTAGCAGAAAATCTTTCTGCTGGTGATTGTTTCAGGGTAACAAACGTTCAAACAGAAATACCTCCAACTACGTTACATTTGTATCTCAGAGTTAACACTGAAATGTTAAAGGAGAATATATCTAGTATAAGTAATCTACGAAACTTGCGTTCCCTGATTGTGTATATTCCCTTTAATACGGATAATGAAGTAACTGAATTTCTTTCCATTGTGTCCTCTAGCTTTAAAAATTTGAGAATATTAGATATATGGTTGGGAGGTTATAGAACATTGTCAAGTGTTGTAGGAGATTTGAGAAATCTGAGGTACTTAAATGTCTGGCAGAGTTCAATCGAAATGTTGCCTGATTCAGTGTCGCGACTCTACCATCTTCAGTTTTTAATGTTACCCATGTCAATAAAGACACTTCCAACAAAGTTGAGTAACCTGAATAAGCTGCAAAGCATTGGTAAGTATGACAAGGATTTCAATCGTGTTAATTCCTTACCTCGTGTACCTTACCTAGGCAAATTAACATCGCTCCAACATCTCGATGAATTCCATGTTAGTATGGAGGAAGGATATGATCTGAGACAACTAGGCAGTTTGAGCAAGATTGGTGGCACTCTAAAAATTGTAAATCTAGAGAATGTCAAACACAGAGACGAAGCTATTGATGCCAAGCTTGTTAACAAAAAAAAGCTGGAGAGATTGGAGTTGGTATGGGGTGGGTTCGCTGAGAATGTTTCAGATCTAGATGTGATTGAGGCCCTGAAAGCCCCATCCAACTTGGAGGTGCTTTCAATTGACGGATATAGAAACGCGAGATATCCAACCTGGTTGGATAGAGATTCGCAACTAGTAATGAATTTACTCTCTCTTGAGCTTATTAACTGTAATGCGATAACAGCTTTACCCCCAAATTTGTACCAATCCAGTCATTGCCGCAGACTCATTCTTAAAAACATAGGGGTTTTGAAAGAATTGTTGGACTTGCCTGAATGCATTTGTGAGTTAAAAATCAGTAGATGCCCCTCTTTGATTTTTGTTTGCGAGAATGAGCTGCAGAAAAATAATTATCTGGGCACACTGGCAACACAAATCTGGATACCCATCATGATAGATGGATTGACACAACAACAATTTGCTGATTATGTACAAGTCTTAATTCATGGGGAAGTCAAAATCTTTCAGCAGACAGGCTTAGAACAAAACTGCTCAGAGGAACTTCGGATTATTGAAGCTGCTGCACAGGATAATGTTGCAGACCATTGGGTAAATGTAATGAGAGCTTGGTGGCATTGTCATCAACAGAGGATGAACTTCATTTTTAGTACAAGCGGAGAGAACAGATTGAAATTACCCTCCAAGCTTTGCTGCCTTAAACTCGGATATTGTTGTATATCTGATGGAGCCCTGTCAGAATGCTTGAGAGGTATGGAAGCTCTTGAAGAACTATGCTTAAAAGGCCTCATGACGATAACCACACTTCCACCAAAAGAAGTTATGCAGTCCATGAAGAGCCTACGAATTCTTAAGATCAAGCACTGCTGGTGTCTGAAATCACTTGGTGGCCTACATGCACTTGCCAAGCTGGAGAAATTGAACGTGCAGTTCTGTTGGTGCTTGGAAATGGGAAACGAATGTCCTGATCTGCTGCCACCCACTCTCCAGTTCTTTGTTATGAGAAATTGTGCTGTTCCTTGGGGTATTTTTATGGGCAATCTTCAATGCCTCAAGAGCGTTGAAATTGGTAATTGCAATGTCCCAAGAACCGTATCATTTAATCATCTGATACCCCTCAAATCATTAATGCTCTATAATTGCCACAACACTTTCTGCATTGAGGTTTTTGATTCACGTAGTTCCCTTGATTTGCTTTTGCTAGTTGGACTTCCAAATCTTGATGTACAATCTGTTTTGAAGTCTTGGAAAGGTTCCCAAGTACTTCATATAAGTAGCTTGGTGATGCTGAACGAGCTTTTATCATCTGTTGGGTTTGCTCCTCCACAAACTTTGAATATATATTGGCAACATGTTGTATCATTTGAAAATGCTGACAGCCTTCGATCGATACAGAATCTCGGTTTTCTACACTGTGGTACTATGGAGATGCTACCAACTTTGAGAGACTTCTCTACTCTCGAGAGTATCAAATTCTATAACTGCCCAAATTTATCAAAGTTGCCAGAATTAACACCTTCGGTCAATTATTTTGAAGTAATTAATTGCCCAGCGCTAAGGGAAAGTTGCCAACCAAGTGGTTCCGACTGGGACAAGATTCACCGGATACAACATAGGAGGATTGAATGATTTCAGCAGCCCACTACACACCAAAATATTGTCTCTCCACAAAGTGGTAATTACTTTTTAATTTTTTTTATTATTCCTTGTTGTATTTAGTTTTGTATTTTAATTTTCTATTCAATTGTTACGTATATTCTTTTTACTGCTGCTTATATTATTTCTGTAAAGTGTTAATATTTATTGATCTTATATTCATAGGAAGGGATCTCTTTACGTATGCACAATTACATTCTTCTGGCATTCCATTTATTAATATGGGTAGGGATTGGGTGACAACAATTTAAGTGACAACCGTGACAATGAATCCTCAAATAAATATAATTAGAATCGTTGCAGGTCAACTGGAGATGTTAAAGTTATAAATTACACTTATTAATGGGATTATCTATCAAAAATGAATCTACACATATATCACAAAGACTAAATGCTGTTTGTTTTCCTTTCCAGGCTAGAAGATCCTGCATCAATTTGTTCATATATACCAATTTTGTGCACAACGTTGAAGCTTAAGAGCGAATATCAGACTACAAGCTATATGTTGTCAGTTCTTTCTGTAATGACTTCCCATTGGAGGTATTTGTTATAAAATTTGGTCATATCTAGTATCCTCAATATTAGTGTCCACACTGTTATAAAATTTAAATTAAGTGTTACACAATTTGAGATAAGAGTTACAAATTTTGTGTATGTGTGGACATATAAATAGTTAAAAATGAGGGCGCTTGGAAAATTCCCTTAAATTTTCATATCCGCTAAACTAGAGAGAAATTTGCAATCTGTCTAAATGTCACTGATGTCAAGATATTTGTATATCCGAAAATTGCATATATATATATGCTGGTAGTAAGATATAAGGATTGATAGTCTTAAGCCGAATGCCAATTACCATTATCTTGTATAATTATTTAATTTGGTGATGAGTTAGGCTACTGTATTACACATATATAATAGCAAATCTTGCTATGACATTTTTTATCGTTGGATTGGTATTAATTAAGGTCCGTGCATGGATCATGTTGCTGGATAACAAAGGGAGACAACATATCATGTACGGTCCACGGATCTTAGAGCCAATCAACAATCTAGAATATCGTAGTATAGTTTGCTATGATATATGCATAGCACCGCAGCATTAATAGTTGGAGATTCTGTTAAAGAACTTGATTGAATCTTGATATTGATTCTATTCTCTCAGATTAAAATTAAGCAGGACATGATATCTACCTGAGAAACAATCTATAGCCTGATACTGCAATTGGTTTGTACTCCAAAGGTTGGTACTTATGAAAATTATTTATTAATTCCCCACCTCAATTTGAGAAAATATCTTGAAAGAAAATTTTCTTTCAGGTGGTGGAGTTTACAATCTATATTGAACCACATTAGCCCTGGTACCAAAGTGACAAAAGAAGAAGATGGTGAGTTGAAAAAAAAAAAAAAGCAATAAAAAATTTTCTTAAGAATTGACTTTCATGTAGGTGCCATATATGACTTTCATGTTGTTGGGATGATGCATAGCTATTTAACAAAGACAAAAATATAATGCTTTGCGCGCGTAATTGTCAAAATTCAATCTCAAATGACAGGCGAGAAAAATGATATTTCGGAGGATTCTGTAGCAGAAAGATGCATGTTTGTATCAATCCTTATCCTTACTCTTAATCAATCTAACTATTCTACTGTACAGATAAATGAAGGAACTTCTACTATCCACTGCGCGCCTCTGGGAACCTCCATCTTCTCAAAAGTATGTATCCTGCATTTCCTCTTTCGACTGTAATTTTCTTTTTTATTTATGGTACTAATAAATTCCTATTTGTTTCCTCTAATTTGATGTTTTTAGAGGTGGCTGAGAGCCTGGATAAAGGGGAGGGAATACTGGAAACAATTTGAAGAATAAAGTCTCTGAAGCGTTATGTTTTGCATCTTACAGCAGCAGGAGCAAAGAATGAGATCTGCTAATACTTTGATTGATGCGAATTTGTTGTATGCTTTGGTAAAATTGCAATCTTAGGCTAAGATCTAATAGTTTCCTGTTTAGTTTGTATATAGATTTCTCCAATTTGTATTGGAATCTACACAGTTCATTTTTATTATTGGCTCTGAAGGTAATTTACCAAATAAGTTGGTACATGCCAATAAAAAGAAGGTACTTGGCAGTCATCTATTCAAACGACGACCATACTAATTGCTCTCTCTATGTTAGTTTATCGGGATGCAAGATGTTTCTCATTCTCTCTCTTGGATCCATTAGATTTGGCTAAATGTGGCTACATTTTTGGGTTGCTCTGGTGATACTCGGGGCATCCTAATTGTACTATGAATTTTCCATTGATTTAGTAGTGCAAACTAGATAGCAATTGAACACTGATGATGTATTATAAGGATAACAATCAGTGCAATCTGAGACTGCTGATTCAATGAAATAAAAATATCAAATTTTCTGGCAGTATCACTGGCAACTGTTATATTAATATAGGCCAAATTATAGAATTCAGAATATGCCCAGAAACAAAAAATGATGAAATATTTCAAAATCACATAATTCTTCCATGCGAACATGTAGCTGCAGCTCCAATTAGGCCTAAAAAATCATATTTGCTTTATTCACATTACAAATTTTTACCATGAACAGCAAAATTTCATTAACAAAACCCAACAGGGTACCAATTACTACTCTTTGATCTGATACCAACACAATTTTAAACAATGGTACCTTTCTCTTCCCCTTCTGTCTGTGCACAAATTTAATCAAACTCTTGTACAGTCACCATCACCTGATCTCCAATAATCCAATTCGTTATCACATTCCCAATCAGTTATTCCTACCAGAAAAGAATCATCAGCAACAACAACCAAGTAATTTTATTTTTATTGCAGCCATCACAATTTCCGAGTCCCAAAACTTACAGCAGAATTTGAATTACTGTGTTTCCACCGGTACTGCCTCCAACCAAGACAATTTGTTGCGTTATTGGGCCGTGTTTCAAAGTTGGGTTCTTTCTTACATAATATCTGTTATTGGGCCTAGAACTGTTTTGTGAACTCCACTTATTGTGAACTTTCAACTCGCTATACCTCAAGTCCATTTCTTTTCTTTTTCTCTGTTTGTTTTTAGTTCAAGACTCGGGATTCCGGATTCAAGACCTTCTAGTTTGACATGTCCATGGTGAACATGTTCACAAATGATAACTTGATGATATGCCAAGCAGCCAATGCCAGTCTTTTTTTAAAAAAAAAAAAAAAAAATGATATGCCAGTCTTCTGTAGCTTATGACTGAAATAAATTGCTTTTCTGTGTAGACTGTTTAGGACTTTAGTGGTGGACTGGTGGTATTGGTACTAACTTTCTCTGTACCTTCCCATGTGGACAGTACCACCACTATTTTTTTTTTTTGAGTGAACAGACCACTAACTTCCTCTGTACAATCCCATGTGGGTTTTCTGTCCAAGGGTGGCCCATCTCATTTTTTTTTTTTTTTTGAGGAAAGTGGCCCATCTCATTGCTAGTCTTTTTGGAAAAAGATCAAAACTTTGAGTGCTCATCAGATCATCCCTGACTTACTGCATTGTGCTGTTCACAATGTCAGCCGTTGGATCATCTCGAGTCCGTGCTGACACGAATCCTGAGACAATTCAACGGCTGTCGTTGTGAACTGCGTAATGCAGTACAGCAGGGGATATGAATAAATTGGATGAGTATCAGGGTTCAGTAAGGCTATAGAAGAAAGTGCAGTCAATAAGCTAGAAATGAAAAGGCAAAATGCATCTAAGCTGAGCGCTACCTCATCTCCATTAACATGTAGCATCCAATTCCAATTTCAATTCCAATTCCTCTTCCTACACTAGATTATTTCCATCAAAAACCTCTTAGCCAGCTAGATCGATTAAATCAGCCAAAACTTGATCGATCGCCAGTTCTTCCCAACTTTAATTTACCAGTTCTCATCAGTCAGAACTTGCCAATTAAATCCGTCCATTCCTATCAAGTTTGGGCCTAAAAATTGATTGGTATGTTCGATCCAGCAAGCCGATTTAGCTGCTCCTGATCTCAGATACAAAGACGAGAGAATATGGTTGAGAATATAGTAAGTTCTGTTTTGGGTAAGCTAGCAGATGAGGCATTTGCAAGGCTGTCACGCATATGGGGAGTTGATGAACAAGTCGGGAAGATGCGACGCGAGTTAGAAATGATTCGGGCTTTCCTCAAAGATACCGATAAGAAGGCAATCCGAGATGAAATGCAAAAGGTCTGGGTGAAGAATGTGAGGGAGCTTGCCTATGACATAGAAGATGTCGTCGACAACGCTCTCTTATTAGAAGTGGAGGCCCCACAAAAAAGCACAAGCATCATCAGGAAAATCTTCAAGAGACCTCGAAAACTCCCAGTTCTCATGGAACTTGGAGATCAGATAGATCAGATCCTTTCTAGAATTGAAGAGATCTTTAGTTATAAGATCAAGTACGGTATCAAGGATCTCGGTGAGGGAAATGGAGCCAACTCGATGCTGCCTGCCAAGCCGATCATGCTACCCGACATTGATGACCCCAACCTTGTTGGCTTCGATGAACACAAGAATAACATTGTGAAGGCACTTCTTGATGAGAAAACTCGAAGGCGCTCTGTTGTCTCGATTGTTGGCATTGGAGGGCTTGGAAAAACCACTCTTGCTCGAAAAATATACAATAGGTATAACATTATATTTTTTTTTATCATAGTTAAATTATCTTCACTTTTAAAAAAATACTAGCATTAAACCCGTGCATACACGGGATAATAATTTAAATTATTTCAAACAGAAGTTGTTCAAAGAGTTGGAATATATTTATATCATGACAAATTTCATTGTAAGATAGTGCATGATAGAAGGTTATATTTACATGTGTGGAAAACTAATTGACATAATGGATATTGAAAATTTGACCATTTGAATAAAATAATAGTTGTACAATTTATAAGCATAATAATTGTATGTGTTAAGATGTACATATTAATAATATAGCGCAAAAATGTAGACTCGGACAGATAATTAAGGAATGTTAAAAAAAAATGTTCTATATATTTGTAATACAATAAACAAAGTTCAATTAAATTTAAATGTATAAGTATGCTATTTTTTAAAAAAAAAAATAGAACAAAAATCATATTCATAAAAGAGGAGAGATCCATTGACAATGCCAATCTTGACAATGCCAACTTTAAAAAATTTGAATAAAATCATATAAATTAATAAAAATGAAAAAAAAGTTGATGGATGTATTATTTAACTAATAGATTAATAGTATTTCAAATTTCAATCAATTTAGACATTGTTTGATGGCTTATCAAAATTTCATACATTTTTTAACGGTTGTAATTTAACAGATCTTTGAAAAGCTATCGAACGTCACTTAAATTAAATATAATAGGAAACATAATTAATCTATAACTCAAACAATAGTTCCGTAAACGTTTTTCTATTTTTGAGAATTTCTAACTATTTTTTTCAAATTTTTGAAAATTGGGATTGTCAAGATTGTCAAAATAAACATTGTCAATGGATCCCTCCTCTTCATAAAAATTAGATCAAACTTATACGGAGAGAGTAACAAAAGGAATATCGAATAAAATATGGATAAAATAATATAGTTAGGTTTCAGAAAAAAATTGTGAAATATAAGAAATAATGAATAATATGTGACAACGCCTAGCCCTCCTCATTTTATTGGGAAAACTTCCGATATGCGACAATCATCTGCAACTAATTTAATAATTCCACTGATGAAATTCTTATTGCCGCTTTTATCACTGATATTGTATATAATTTTTTTGTGTTGCTGTACTATTTCTAAGAGAAGAACAATAAGTACCTGTACAACTTGTATTCGATTAATTTACTTACGTGTCAATAAAATAATTATTCATCCATAATTTTTGTTAAACAATGTTGTGATATTTTCTGAACCAAAGTCTTAATTGAAAACTGAAGATAAAAGAACTTACCAGAAAGAAAAATTCAATCGAAAAAATTTGTGGAGCATTCAAAGTATCAGCAGATGTGACTCAGAGCATTGACAAATGTAGCAATATTGATGAACTGACCCATTCTCTTAGCTTATCCATCCTTGGACGATTGATATTAGAGAGCCATGCTTAATTTCTGAAAGAAAACTGATGGTGTCTTGGATTTAGTTGAAGAATTATTAACTGTATTATTGTTTTCACGGGGAAGGTCAAATTCATGGTAATTGCGGTCTCCGGGTCTTGAAAGATGGATTAGTTTCTCTCCGTCTGCAGTTGCACGCTAAATGGATTATATTGAGAGTGGGTTAATGTTAAACAGCGGAGATGATGGCAAGTAAGAGCGCCAGAGCGACATGGTGAGATAGAAGTAATGAGATGGGCAGACGGCGCCGTTTGAAAGAAGTGCATCTTGAGTGCGGGGAAGTAAATAAGGAGACGCCGGTTTAAGCAGACGTCTTTTGACTCTTTTCATTTAGCGCTGCAAATGACTTTCTTGAAGGAAAACTCGACCACTGAAAATTATTTGACGCCTTTTAGTAGAAGAGGTGACGTGGCTTCATAGAATTCTTCTATTTTCTTCCGCTTTTCTTTGAAGAAAGAGATTTGTACTGTGCATACCAATTTGAATAAAAATGAAAACATAGTTAAAAAATACTGAGAGACGGGATCAATTGACAATGCTTATTATGATAATGCTTATCATACTAATTTTAAACTAATGGTATCTTTATTCGCATAAATTTAATATTCCATGAAAAACTCATGATAGCTTACCACATCAATTTAAAGCATTCATGTTGGAGTTATATGGTTGTCGAACCGACACCAAATAACTCCATGAGTTTACACTCATGGTAACTTTATTCACATAATTATAAAAGTTCATTACATAATTCTTTATATCAATTTTTTTATGAGTGAGTCTATTATATTATTAATAGTACGGATTGCTCCGTACTATTGACTCATATCTCTAATTTAAAAATATTAATAATCGATCCAAACCGTTCATTATGATCTACATACACAATTTTACTTGTAAACCAAATTTTATATTTTTTTAAATTTGTTTAATATTTTTTTAGATATTATAAAATGTCACCTATTTAAATGGCTCATAATGTTTTAATCAAGTGACTTTTGAAAGTATCTTAAAAATAGTAAAAAGTTACTAAAAATTTAAAAATTTGGTTTACAAGTTAAATTGGATATAAATATCATAATAAACGATTCGGATCGACTATAAATATTTTAAAATTGGAGATATGGTCAATAGTACAGAGCAAATTGTACTATTAATAGTACAATAGCCCCACTCTTTTTTTATATACTTTATACTATATTGCTTAATTGTATAGTTTTCAGCTTATAAAATGATTTTACTCTCCATTGATGGCCTTTAATTCTCTTATGTTGTTCTGATTTTGGATGCCTTTTCGACCCGATATAATGGCACGTTTGATTTATTTTCCAAAAAAAATATTAATTAATGATTTTTTTTTATGGTGCATCTAGTATGACTTATTTATGATATCTAGTATATATCGTGATTGTCATTTTACCAAACACTAAAATTGATAGATGATTTCAATTTTAATAAGCACAAATTAGTCAAAAACAAAACCAACAACTTCATTATTTGTTAATAGTGCATTAATTATGTTTTCAGTGCTGATGTCAAGGCAAGTTTCAGTCGGCGTCTATGGGTAACTGTCTCTCAAAAATTCGAATTGATCGACATTTTGAGAAAGATTCTAGAACAGATCAGGAATATCACTTCGAGTGAGCAAGGAAAAGAAACAGAATATTTCCTTGTCGAGCTTCATAAGTCTTTTCAAGAGCAAAAGTATCTGTTAGTTCTAGATGATGTCTGGACAGACGAGTTATGGGGTCATATAGAAGAAATTATGGTTGATTCAAACAATGGGAGTAGGGTACTCATAACCTCCAGGAACGAAAATGTTGCCAAAGTTGCTGATCCCTCACTTAAACCGTACAAGTTGCCATTATTATCGGAAGATCAAGGTCTTCAGCTTTTACTTCAAAAAGCCATTCGTGGCCGACTATATTCCAATAATCTTACCGATATTGCAACACGGTTAGTGAAAAAATGTGGTGGTGTGCCACTTGCATTGGTAGTTTTGGGTGGTCTATTATCCCGAAAGCCGATTGAATATACTGACTGGAATAAGTTATTGCAAACAATGGACTGGCATGTCGATGGGACACGGTGTATGAAGATTCTAGCCACTAGTTATGATGACTTGCCACTTGCTCTCAAGTATTGTTTCATGTACTTTGCTGTATTTCCAGAAGACTATATAATTAGTGCTAGAGAGTTAATCCGAATGTGGATTGCAGAAGGTCTCATATCACAAGAAGAACATAAAACATTGGAGGACACAGCTGAGATGTTTTTAGAAGATCTTGCGCAAAGGTATGATTCATTGTTAGCTAGCTCTTGAATAAGTATTTGTTTTCTTATTCTAAATTTTTTTTTATTTTTATCAAAGCTGTGATGCTATTAAGATGGTATCAATTACAAAATTATATACTGATCTCACCCTCACAGATAAAGAAAATTTCACACGTTCCTCGATTTTCAGGAAAAAGAACAAAGGTTACCAGAAACATCATATGGCTACATTAATGCTTTAATTTGCATACTTTTTAGCCAGTGTTATTAATTTTAGTTACACTTCTTAACATCGATTAGCTTTTTATTAACAGTCCAAATATTCAGAAACCACTAGAGATACCGTCGGAGATACCATGATCTTTGACCAATTCAACTAAACCTAAATATTTACCTTAACCTTCTAAATATTCGCCTGAACCCCCCTAAATATTCAACTTAATACATTTTGCTTGACAACCAATAAAAACTCCACATAATAACAACCTAATTGCAGCATTACACCTCCTAACTATTCAACTTATCCTTCTAAATTCACCTTAACCTCCTAAATATTCAACTGATCACATTTTTTATTGGCAGTCAATGTTTAATGGTATCCCGACGATATCTTTTGCGGTATCCCCATAGCATTTACCTTTTACTAAAAGAAAAAAAAATGCAAACTTTGAATGAGTTGTCAATACTGGTATTATTCATACTATAATTTTATTAATTTCAATTACATCATGGCTATATTTGTACCGTATATTTTCTTCAAGTTATTATTCATACTGTTATTAATGTTAATTGAGTTATTATTCATTTTAATGACTTCATCATGGTACTAAATACTGATTTTGAATAATAGTTAGTTGCAAAACTTACAATGAGTTGTTGTTCATATTAGTGATATTTACGTGAAATGTTGTATAAGAATAATAAGATAAATAACACAATAGAGTATTAACAAAATAACAACTCAACTAATAATAATAATCAAATAAGAACAATAACAATAACAATAAACACTGGAAGACACAGCTGAGATGCTTCTTGAGGACCTTGTGCAAAGGTATGAGTAACAAGATCATTATTTTTATTTGTTTACAATTTTTTAACAAATAAATGTGGTTAAATATTAAATTGTTGTTCTCAATTCGTTTTGTCATATTTTTCCGAAAGTTGTAATGCTATTAAACAGCTTCAATTATAAAATTATATCCTAATCGCACCCCAACAGATAGATAATTAACCTGTATTCCTCGATTTTCACAAAAAAAAAGTACCCAGAATATATATCAGAGTCTGGCTACGGTGCTTCCGTAAACATTTCGGACCGAAACGCTTACAGTTGGAATTTGAAAATCTATTGTCCGAAATTTTGATCTAAATTGCTCATAATAATCTTGACATAGTTAACTTGTATTGTACCAATTTTTACCATTTTTGAAATTTTAATACTATCTTTAATGATTTTTTGAACGATGGCTCTTAAAATAATTAAAAATAAATCAATTTTGTATGCCAATCTTTAAAAAACCATTAAAAATAGCTAAATTTTTCTAAAAATGGAAAATTTTGGGATTCTACAAGTTAAGTTTGTCAAGATTATTATGAGCTATTTGGATTAAAATTTTGGACGGCGGATTTTCAAATTTGAACTGTAAGTGTTTCGTTTTGAAATGCTTATGGAAGCACCGTAGCCAGACTCTATATGTCACTATCTAGTTTTATTAGTTTCAGTTATACTTCTGAACACCGACTAGCTTTTTATTAATAAAAATAAAAGATTTGATACATTGTTGATATTAGTGATTTAAAAATGGTCCGGGTAGGTCCGGGTCGGTCCAAACCCGCCCCGGTCCATGAGTTCCCCGGTCCACGGGTTTCCCCAGTCCACGGGTTTTCCCGGTTGGGGAAACCTCGAGAAAATTTTGGGGGGAAGGAGATTGGACCTAGCATAGGACCATCCCTCCCGGGTTGTCCGGGTTGCTCAGGTTGCCCGGTCCCGAAGTTATATGTCAAAAAAAAATAAGAAAAGAAAACAAAAAAATATAATACACCTATTTTATATTACAAAAATCGAAAAATATACTTAAAAAACGAAAAATAATTCAAAAATTAAGTTATTTGTTTTAATCAGATATACATATATTATATTATACTATTAAAAGTTTGGAAAATAGTATTTTTATATTAAAAATGAAAAAAATAATATTATTTAAACCGAAAAAATAACATAGATAATCAGAAAAAAATTTTAATAATTATTTTTGTTGTAAAACAAAAATTCTTCTTGAAAAATAAAATTTAAATAATATTATATTAGTTGTTAACATAGGCGGGAAAAGTTGGAACCAAGTCGGGCTACCTCGGGTTATTACCCCAGTACCTCGGGTCGGGTAGGGTCGGGTCCCGGGTTGCCCCGGTACAACGGGTCGGGTATGGTTGGGTCCTGGGTTTGCTCGGGTAGGGTTTCCACAGGAATATTTCTGGGAACATGGATACCTACCCTTGCGAGAACCGTCCCTCCCGGTCCTCTCGGGTTGCCCCGGTCAGACGCCCGGGTCGGGTCGGTCAGTCCGTTCCCCGGATTTCTCGGGTCGGGTTCGAACCTCTCGGGTTTTTTTAAAACACTAGTTGATATAATAATTTTTACCGTATTCTCTCTTAAATGCCATTGTCAATATACCATCTTGTGCATAAGTTCATAAGTTATAAACACCCCGATATAATGTATAAGGACACCCCACAATACATTGTATAAACACTCAAATTAGGATAGATAGTCATTCACCAGAATGAAAACTATGGTGTGCGTCATACATAGAGAAATTCACCAGATCGCGAAATCTTAGACCTACTGTAAATTTTCCATTTTCTAAATTTATCATATTATTCTTGTGCAATATATATATATTTTTTTGAATAAGTGGATATTTTTCTCCATCTCCCATTTCTTTTTAGGACACTTATTATTTTGTGTCCATGGTGGATTGAACATGACCTCTTGAAAGTCATCATAGTTAGCTACCACTTGAGCTACTAAGCCCTTGTGCAATAGTTAATATCTCCTTAAAGCAATTACAATTTTAAGATGAATGTACATTAATGCATTAATGTGCATATATTATTCCATAAATGTCTCCTCATGCTAATTCATAAGAAATTACCTAAATTCTATTGCTCATTTTCTTAAGTGGAGAGATTTAATGACAATACTTATCTTGACAATTTTGACAATGAGATATTCCAAAAATTTATAAAAATTCTTAAAAATGAAAAAATGTTTATGGATGCATTACTTAACTTGTAAATGGATAGTGTTTCAAATTTCAATCAATTTAAACATTGTTTGATCCCTTTTCAAAATTTTGTATTCTTTGTAATAGTTGTAATGTCAGGGCGGCTTTGAGAAGCTATCAACCGTTGCTTAAATTGAATATAATCAGAAACATAATCAATTTATACATTAAGCAATACTTCCATAAAATTTTTTCTATTTTTAAGAATTTTTATAATTTTTTCATGATTTTTAAAAGTCTTTTGTTAAAATTGTCAATATAAGCATTCTCAATGGATCCCTTTTTTTATGGGAAGGGATCAATTGACAATTGATATCTTGCAATTTTGACAAGGCTATAGATAGATATAGTGATAACATATAGTTTGACTTGGTCAAACAAACAGATTTTTTAACTTAACATACTAATTATTCAACTTAACATGGTAAGTATTCATCCTAAAATCAATTTATAAGTTGAATAATTGTTGATATAATTATTCAACTTAATATATATTGTGCTTAAAATGGAAAAAAAAAAAAAGAACCAATTATTCAACTTAGCATACTAAATATTCAACTTAACATGCTAATTATTCAACTTAATATCAACTTATAGTTATCATGTTGATGTTAATTAAGTTGAACAATTAGTATGTTAAGTTATACAATTAGTAAGTTAAATAATTAGTATGTTAAGTTAAACAATAATTAATGTATTAAGTTGAACAATTAGTTCGTTTAATTAATTCAAACTATATGGTATCACCGTAACATTTTCCTTTTGACAATATATTTTTTCAAAAATTAAAAAAATATTTAAAAATCGTAAAATAGAAAAACTTTACACAAATGTTGTGAAACATGCAGATTGAGTATGTTTTAAATTTTAAGCGGTTTTGTTTGTATTTGATGTTCCATCAATGATTGTTTAATTGGGAACCGTTGGATTTTGTACAAACTTTCGATTTTGCAGAAACTTTCGATGAGAGATTTTATTTATATTTGATGTCCATCAAGAAGGCGCCCTTAAACCATTTTCTATTTTTAAGATTTTATTTGAATTTCCATTGTCAAAATTGTTAAAATATGTATTGCCAACCAATCCTCCCCTTTCTTAATTGCTTAAAAATAACATATATATGATAGGAATATAAGGATTATAGTCTCATCCAGTTCATGTAATTAAAGGAGATATTAATAAAAGGCTAATTCTGCTTTGGATCTGATAAAATATGGGCCGTGAAATATATATAATAATAACACCTCGATTAAAAATCAAAGGTTGCTTAGTTAATCCATAGATGAATCACTCTTAATATATTGTTGTCACAAGTACAAATTCAAATTGTAGTGAGCTTTTTTTAGAAGATTATAATGGGGGATTAGTTAGGTTTGCAAGATATTAGAATTAATATTGTTCGAATTTATTAAAATTAAGCAGTTTGGTTGACTGAAGCCAGTGATATCCGAATCGGGTTAATATACTATACTTCTGTCGAACAGCCTTTTTTGTGCTAGGTGGTTAGTGTTGTTTCAATTTGTTCCGCATTTTTTATGATTATATATAATAACAAAATTTCGCAAAAGAAGGGATCATTTATTTGAAATTTGTTTACCCGTGGTTATATGGCAGGAGCATGGTTGAAGTCTCCTTCAGATCACGCGATGGTTCCATACTCTCTTGTCATGTACATGATCTCCTGCGGGATCTTGCTATTGAGAAAGCTAAGGAAGACAACTTCTTGACAGTTTGTTCAAAGCCTGGTGATGAGCATGGTTGTGGTGGGGCACGCCGTGTGGCTATCCATCATTCTGATAGCAATGGATCGATCTCATATGCAAGTCTTAATATTAATCTACGGAGTCTCTTGTGTTTTAATGGTGAATTTCCAAATTGTTCTGGACACAAACTTCTGAAAGTGTTGAGATTGACCAGTGGTAAACATACTAACAAAAAGATAGGGGACAAGAATACTGAGGGTTTGACCCAATTGAAATATCTTCAGCTTCGATCGCATTTCGGGGATATGGAAATTGAGAATCCGGTACGGTTTATAAAATTGATTAGTAGTATGAAGTTTCTGCAAACACTTGTTCTTAGAGATATAGAAACTTGTGACCTATCTAATTTCACATGGGAAATAGAAACATTGAGGCATGTCATGCTGCCGTGGAAGTCACCATCTTTGGGACCGCCATCAGGTATCAATTTAAAGGATCTACAAACCCTCAATGGCATAAAAACAAGGGAGTCTTGGGATATTGCAACCTTACTGAATCTACCAAATTTGCGTGAGTTAGATATTACAATAACTGATGGATTTTCATGGGACATAGTCGCTGCTTTCTTTGGTACACTTAAAAATCTCGTGAGGCTTAATCTACAAGGGCATGAAATACCAATTGGTATTATTGACATGAGAGGCTTCCCCTTTTATCAGCACCTAACTTCTCTGGCATACGAAGGAAAGTTTGCAGATGGAGTGGGAGTGACTCTTGATAGTGCTATGTTTCCCACACACCTCACCCATCTTACTTTCTGTGATTTCATAATACAACAAGTTGATTTGGCAGTGTTAGAGAAATTGCTCCATCTTAAAGAACTTAGTTTGTACTCTGACGGGACTGATGAAGATCTAAAACAAATGAGGTGCTCAGCCGGAGGTTTTCCCCATCTAGAAGCTTTGAATGTTTGGTCCTTCCAAAATCTAGAGGAATGGGTGATAGAGGAGGGTGCCATGCCCATGCTTCAGCAGCTCGTAATAATTGGTTGTCTTAAGTTGCGGGTTCCACTTGGGTTAAAACATCTCACCAAACTCCGGAAGTTGACTTGGCAGCATTGGACAGACCAGTCTCCAGCTGCTACGGCAGAGGAGATCCGCACCCTGTGCGGACACGTTCCAGACCTTAATATACATCTGCCTTGAGATATATTAATGTCCCGGCCAATTAGCTTGCAATTTGGGGTGTTTAATTTCTCGTTAACTTCTTTTCCCCGGCCGGATTTCAACTGTGTGCGGCCCTGCCTTATTGCTTCTTTATTATTATGATAATGTTGTATTTTTATTCTGATGACAAATGGACTGAAAGTAATTGTTGGTTTGTTTTGTGTGCGTCTGAACCTGTAAGTCGAGTTTTCGTCTTGTTATTATGATATTATGCCTTCCAGGGCAAGAGTTATGTATGAAATAATGCTACTCGATATATTTTTCGATGTTCTTGTATAAGTGTATTGTAGGATATTAAATGGATTGTTATGATATTATGCCTTCCAGGGCAAGAGTTGTGTATCAAATTATAATGCTACTCGATATATTTTTCGATGTTCTTATATAAGTTTATTGTAGGATATTAAATGTAATGCCAGCATGTGTAAGATCATGGTTAAGGCCTTAAGGGGATAGGCTCTTGCACAGATTCCAGATCTGGTCGAGTTATATCATATTTATTTTATTTGTTTTTGCTTGCAATCAAATTATAGATCAAAATGATATATTTTAAATTGTACACTCAAAATTATATTTAGTTACTTATTAAAACGACAAGAACCAGTGCTGAACAGTTCTTTTGTTGAGCCTGACCTGCATGTAAGGAAATATATGGTATATTTTAAAGGACCTTGGAAAAGAAAATTTTAGGAGCGAAGTCAAGTGTCCCCTGGGCAGCTGGATTTTACTCTTTATTGTGTTTGAAACAAATTGCAAAAATGTAAAACAATTATCATATGCAACTAAAACAAAACTTTGAAGGATCACTATTCACTAATTATCAAAAAAAAAAAAAAAAAAAAAAACTGTTTTTGTTTATTTTATAAGGATCTCTGCGTAATTCATGTTTTTCGAATTTTCTTTTAGCAATTCTACACTCCCAGCCGGGCTGGCAAAAAAGTTCGTAGCTCGTAATTCGCTCGAGTTTGATTCGGTCTGAGCTCGAGTTCGATTTAGTTCGATTCGATTTTTTGTCAGCTCGAGTTCAATTTTGCTTGGCTCGATTTTTTCTTAATTCGATTCAGATTCGTAATAGCTCGATATATAGTAATTTTGACATATTTTGAATTATTTTGTTAAAATTTTTTGTTATAGTATACCTATTTTATTATTTAATTAACAAAATATACATATGTTATTGTTGAATTAATAATAAAATAAAGTTTTTTAAGCATATTTTATTATAAAATTAGTAAAAATAGAGATAATTAATATATTATCAAAGAATAACAAAATAATATACTTATTTTGGCTCTAATATATTGTCTATAGTAATATGAAAAATAAATATAAAGTTATAATAATTGAGCTCGATTTGAGTTTGAGCTAGTCCGATTCGGTTTAGCTCGAATTCAATTTAGCTCCGTCTCGATTCGATTCGGTTCAAGTTTGATTTAGATTAAATTCGATTCGATTTGATTCGTTTACAGCCCAGACTTCCAGCTGACCAGCAAAAAATTGGACAACTAACTGCTCGCCATGACTCCACACTGCAGAGAGCTCATTCCCTTACTTACTGCATTGTACAGTTCACACTGTCAGCCATTGATCATCTCGAGATCCACGCAGACACGAATCTCAAGACGATCCAACGATTGAAGTTGTGATTTGTGAATTGCACAATATTGCAATACAGCAGAGGATATATAATATGAATTCCACACTGCTGCAACCTCAAAATCTCCGAGTGCTCATCCCCTGACTTACTGCATTGTGCAGTTCACAACGACAGCCATTGGATCATCTCGAGATTGTTCTGAAACGAATCTTGAGGCAATCCAACGGCTGACGTTGTGAACTGCACAATGCAGTGCAGCAGGGGATATGAATTGAAAAATCTCCCAGTAAAACCTTCTTCACTCAATCAAAGAACTATCATTAACCAGTAACCAACCATTCTGCCACTCAAAAGTCAAAACTCAATGCTTAACTTTAACACTCCATTAATCATTCTCTCCATCGCAGTCCTCTTCTCCTCTTCTCTTTACTACCTTCTAAACCCTAACTCTCCCCCCAAACCCTCGCCCGATCCCCATCCTCCAACCCCCATGGATCCCGACCCCAACCCCGACGCCGATCTCCTCCAGTACGAGTTCCCCGGCGGCCTTCGCTACTACAGGAGCGGCCGTGCGGAGCGTCTCGACGGCACCAGGTGGTTCCCACAGGCACCGACCCTGTTACTGCCGTCACTTCCAAGGAGATCACTGTGGATCCATCCACCGGCCTCTCTGTGCGGCTCTACCTCCCTAGCGGCGTGGATCGGGGGAATAATAAGGTTAAGGTACCGGTTGTTATGTTTGTTCATGGGGGAGCGTTTATTATCCACACGGCAGGGTCGCCGGTGTACCACCGGTACTGTAATCTGTTGGCTGGTAATGCGAAGTCGGTCGTGGTGTCGGTGACGTACCGGCTCGCTCCAGAGCACCGGGTCCGGCGGCGTACGAGGACGCCTGGGAGGCCTTAAAATGGGTTGTGAGAAATTGTGAATCAGGGAATGAACCGTGGCTAGCTGAGTACGGTGATCTGAACCGGGTTTTCTTGGTTGGAGATAGTGCCGGCGGGAACATTGTTCATAATGTTGCGGTATGGTTTGGGGAGGAGGGTTTGGATGGTTGTTCTAAATTAAAAGGATTGGTGCTTCTGAATCCCTATTTCTGGAGTAAGGACTCGATTGGGAACGAGAAGACGGAGCCGGGGTTACAGGCGTGGATGGAGGAGACATGGGGGTTCATATGTGGAGGGAAGTACGATATGAATCACCCGTTCGTGCATCCGATGGGGTCGCCTGATCAGTCGTTCTCGAAATTGGGTTGCCAGAGAGTGATGGTGACGGTGGCTGAATTGGATATGTTTGTGCACCGAGGGAGAGCGTACACCGAGGCACTGAAGGAGAGTGCGTGGGAAGGGGAGGTGGAGTTGTATGAGGTACCGGGAGAGGACCATGTGTATTTCTTGACCAAGTTTGATGGTGAGAATGCCGTTAAGCAGATGGAAGCAGTGGCGGCGTTCATAAACAAGGACTAGATTGTGGTCTGTGATGAGAGATCTAGGTAAAGGTAGACATGCCATTATTTTGATTATCGTCTTACTCTTAATCTGGAACGTTTTTTTTTTGTGCATCTCTTTTACTATTCTTCATATTGTTTTTCAGTTTGTATTCCACATATTATAAGTAGTTTGAGGCTTCTAATTGTTAGTATAGGAACAAGGGAGGTCGAGTCCAATGCCTATCCTGATCACTATACGTGCTATCACTCCTTGTTTAACATCCTTGGCAATAATGCACTGGAGTACTGGACCCATCTATGCCAAAACTGAGCACTGAGGGATCAAGAATGTCAATGGCAAATTCTGAGGCAAAAGAGATAAATGGAAAATCAAAAGATAATAGAATATTTTCATATCATTTCATTACTCACTAATCTTTGCCTGAAAAATGTGTCTTCTAATTCCCAATCCAAGAGATTGAATCAGTCATGACTATACAAGTTATTAATTGCCTAGGTGCCACACCACCAAGGATGCGTCAACTTCTTTCTACCTTGTTGATCATTGGAGCTTGCTCTTCTCAGCCGCATGCTCAACCACTAGATTTCTCTTCACAGGTTTGCTTCTATTATTAAAGATCACAAATTGCATAATAATACTAACAACTAAGTACTGGAGTATGCATGTGTAATTGACATGATCCAATTTTATTTGTATAGCGATTGTTTGGAAACAAAATAATTAAATTAATCTCCAAATGACAGTATTGAGAATTGAGATCATACATGCATGTTATGTCCGACATGCTTAATTTGCAGTCAATAAAGCTTATCTTATACCCTATACCCAATTGATTATCACTCTCAAGCTGTACATTTTAGGGATACCTCATCTTATACCCTATGCCCAATTGATTATCACTCTCAAGTTGTACATTTAGGGGTAGTTATCATTATCAAATTGTTGAAATTGGCAAATTGGCAAAGAAATTAGCTACTAAAGGTTGCAGAGAAGCAAATTGTTTTCAGTTCTAGCAAATAGAGAAATCCATTTTTTTTATCTCCATCCGAAGAGAAATCTATTGAATTGGTTGCAGGGAGAGGGCAAAAACTTAAAAGGGAAATAGAGCAAGAACAAGAGGCGAGTGGACAAAGGAGGGGACAATGACGAAGAGTTACAATTCATAGCAGTGAGAAAAGAATGGACTGAAAAGAGAGAATCGAGAGAGACCAAATGAAAAGAGGGAAGTCACCATCATCATGCATGCATCAGTTCGTCCTTCACTCCCTCGCTTCCAATTTGAGCGAACTTTGAGTTGGAGACCGGTGGAAATGGAATTGTTTGATGATGCTAGAACGAGGCTATGTATAATGTGGCTGGGCCTGGGCGATGACTCGAAGGCTCAAACGAAGAGGGGAGTATATGCTATGTATATATTACTTTCAGGAGCTATAGTTTTGCGCTGGGTGTTGTCTGTTGAATTGGGCCTGGCTCTCTTTTAAATTTTTTGTTAAATATCATGATTTTTGTTACAAATTGGTTACTCAATTTTTTTCTCTGTCCACATTGACCACGAAATTTTTTATTTATTAAATTTATTTCAATTAGGCCACTTTGTTAGTTTTTTATTTTTAAATCCAAATAACTAATGAAACATGATTATATTTATCAAACAAATCACAATGTACCATTCGGGGGACCCGTTTTTAGGTGTTAAACAGCTTGATAACACAATTCTGGTACAGAGAAATATGAAGAAGAATAGTCTTTAATTGATGAAAATGTTCAGTGTCGTAAAACAAAACAGGTCACCTAAATTGTCAAGCGTGATGAGTTATAGTTAATATAATCATGCATGTTCCGTTAATTTTTTTGGAGGAAAGAAAATTAATATATTGACTTGATAGGAACAAATATAAAATTTAGTAATCATATGTGGATAAATGAAAGTTGAGTAATCAAATTGTGACTTTGAGTAAAATTGAGTGACTTTTAACGAAATTTATTCCCTTTTTATATAAAGTTCAAGAATTTTGGTTTAACATTAATTGGTTCCATTAGAGATGAAACTTAATTGAAGGCAAATGTGCTTTTGGCCCTGTCAATTAGGGCTTAGAGAATCCACTAGTTGATTTCTGTTTTGATTGAATCCGTTATTAGTTACCTACATAATCAATATATATGATGTTTTTACTTGTTTGTGGTCTTCGAATTTGTGAAATAAATTTCGGAAGCCTCTTTATTGTGTGCATGCAGAGATAACTTTTATTTCTTGAAATATTTTTAATGAATGGATATGATTAAAAATAAGGAAAATGGTCACACTCTGAAGCCCCTAATAATTATCTAATTGTTACACTAAGTAACAATTTATGGTGTTTGTATATTTCGTTTCGAAAGGCTAACGCCTCAAAATATATGTGACACGGTAATGGAAACATAATTTATGGTACCCAACAAATTCTACATATACATATAAAAATAATAGGAAACCAATTTTTTTCCGTTTTCAGATTTTTTATGTATTTGTGTTGAATTTTTTAAAAGAGCTCCTGAATGATAATAAAATGTGATATTTGTACGTACTACTTTAAAAAAAATACAAAATAAGTATTTTGATAACTCCAAAAATAGAAACATTTTGTATTATCTAATATTTTTTATATATAGAGAGAATCTAAGAAACACCATATTTTGTGATTTTGGATATGGCAATATATATTTTGAGGTGTTATTGTTATCACGATAGTCTAGTAACTCATAAATTAATTTAAAATAAAATTCGGATATATCTATTATCTCTTCAAAATTTGATATCACCTACTTCGACACCTAGTAGTAACCGAACTCTTATAGCGGGAATGCATTTATTCTGATCCGAAATGCTTACAATATTTGCAAAATTTTTGTATTAATATTATTTGAGAACTGGATTAGACTAATAGTACCCTAATAGTCTCCCATCAAAAATCCCCCAATTCTATCCCCCCAATCAGAGTTTGCCACATGTCAAAAGCGTGTTGACCGGTCAAAGCTAAAAACGCGTTACTAAGAAGCCTGTGTCGCTCCGCGTCATGTGCAGCGCAGTGGCTATGCATGTGTTAATATTTCAAAGTCAGGTATTTATATTTCAGAACCAAATGTTTATATTTCACATCCAGGTATTTTATCTCCCTAGTGTTAATATTTCAAAGCTAGGTGATTATATTTCAAAACCAGGTGTTTATATTTCACATCTAGGTATTTATATTCTTAATTGCATGTGAAAAAATGTTATATAGTCATTGGTGGTTTACGGAGTATTTATGCTTATATACTGGGTATTTATATTTTTTATGCCTGTATTTATACTTACAAAGCATACATACGCACCTTACAATAATTAAAATTTTGATATTAGGTGTTTATATTTTGCTTTTGTCAGACTCTTCTCCTCCTTCTTCATTTGATTATAGCCAGAGCCGACATTTTATTTGAGTGTTTATATTACTTTGTCAAGTGCTTATATTGTTTTCTTAAATATTTATATATATTAAGTTTGTTCGTAAAAAAATAATTAATTTCATAGAAATTAAGAGATGACAGCAACAATGGAGATATGGCTTGTACAAAAATATTAGAAGTTCTTGTAAGGGCAAGAAGCGGCTTTAAAAAGTAAGTCAAGGGAGGAGATCCTGGACGGAGGGACCGTCGGTGCGAGATCCCGGACGGAGGGACCGTCAGGGCGAGATCCCGGTCGAAGGGACCGTCGGGGCGAGATTCTAGACGGAGGGACCGGTAGCTTGGGATCCCGGATAGAGGGACGTCGGCGCGAGATCTCGGTCGGAGGGACCGTCGGCACGAGATCCCGGACAGAGAGATTGCTGAAGATTGCAAATAGAGGGATCGTCGGAGATGTTAAATGGAGAAATCATCGGACCAGGCGTCATAACGGAGTGAGATCCGAAATTCTCCATTACTACTGGATCGATGGGTGTGCAGTATGTACGAAGAGGGAGGGGGACGCTATGGGGGGACGGAGCTCAGGGGATTTTAAGATTTTGAACTCTTATATTTCTTCGCTGAAACTTAATTATTTATATAATGAGGGATCCACACTTACACAATAAAATTTGATAAAAGAAATTAGACCAAATCATATAAATTAATAAAAATGGTAAAAATAAGAAATCTTTTACAAGCATTTGTATATACTTGTAGATCGATTGCATTTCAAATTTCATTCAATTTGAGTGTCATTTGAGACTTCATCAAGAGTCATTAAATTTAAACAGTTTTAATTAGCATACAAACTTGATGGTCATTGATAGAGCATCAAATGATACTCAAATTAAATGAAACTAGCGTTAGACCCGTGCAATGCCCGGGGTCCAAAAAATAAATAATATTTTTAAAGTTAATTTTTTTCATTAATTCATTTTAAAATGCATATTTCTGTATATTTAATATAACTTTATTTTTTTTAAGAAGAAAATTCATCCAGTGAAAAATTAAGACACCATTTAACAACGCATATTACTTTTGGCAAATAGAAATGTGTCCTACAATTAAGAGAACTTCATGATCCTAGTTAAATGTTGCGTTAAAATTATTGTATTTTAAGATGTTAAAAAAAGTTTACCATGAATTGCATAGTTAAGGAGTTTACAATAAAGATTGCCTTTACAGTTGCAGCTTCAATTTGCCTGAGATAGTTGCCCACATTTTCTGCTTCTTTTCCCCTCAAAATAATTGTAGCTTTTTCACCTATGTATTTTCATATTAGTTAAAGAATAGGTCATAATAATTATTTCACAATTCATACCATTTCATATGTAAACAAATTGTTATAGATAAGATGAGAATAATTAAACTATAAAGAAGTGAACATACATATCTTTTTCCAATTTTACGTAACATACGTCGAGAAGAATTTTGTTTCCTGCTATCAATTCACTTGCTCCACAAAACATAACTATTGCATATGTTGGAAATTAAAGTCTTGTAGAAAATAATGTATATATTAATGTTAATTTATGAAAATAATGTATATATTAATGTTAAAGAATTCATAAACAGTCCTTGTATGTTCTTGGAGTTAGACTATCATACTAACGTTAAATGCTAACGCCTAAAAATTAATATGATCGTGTTCGAAATTAAGATTTATGGTACTCAATAAATTCTTTATATAAAAATATTGGAAAATACAAAAATTTTTCATTTTTAGAGTTTTCTAAACATTTGTTTTGCATTTTTAAAAATAGTATGTACAAACATCAATATTTTACTAATATTTATGAGCTTTTATTCTTCATCCTGAGAAAACGAAATAAAATAAATAAAACTTATAGATAATGAAACTTAAAGGATAATTGAAATCATAATCAATTTAATTCTCTCTCATGCACCACAACGGGCTCAGCATAAAAAGAAAAAAAAATGGCTAAAATAATATGAGTTGTCATAGCTAGATACGATCATATCACAATAATGGAATGCAATACGGCATGCAAAGTTTCATTCAATATTTCAATACGGCATGCAATCCGGTACAATGAAAAAACATTACACACTGCCATGAAATGAACTTAATTTAAAGGCCGAGTAATTTTACAAATTACTAATGATTGATGCAATATGAGAGGTTAATGTAGAGTGCCTGAGTGCCCTTAACTATTGCAAAATACTTATTGCGCATTTACTGAGACGTAAATTATAATCTAGGCAAACAACAAAAGAAGATAGGAATACATGACTGCAATAATTGGAAAACTGAAATTTACGATTCAATTGAATTAATTTAAAAAACTTCTAATTCGATTTCAAGTACATATGGTAAAATACCATTTCGTGAGGACCAAATTGAGCATAATACAGTAAATTAATAAAATAGTCTAGTAAGTAGAAGCTTAATTTGGTAACTAATTAGACCTACTAACGGCAGCATATATATTAAAGGTATTGAATTGGGAGTTCACATATTTCACAGTGGAAATCGGAGAACCCGCTTAAGAAAAGGAGTAAAATTACTGCAAATTTGATTGGTGATGGGCCTTGATTAAAGGGAGCAGTTGAAAAATAGTAATACATTCCAATCATAAAAGAGAAATTGTCAGCAGTCAGAGAGCGATACAGATGGAAACGAAAATAGAATTAAAAAAACGAAAACAAAACTCTACAGATGAAATAAAAGAGAAGCAAATATAGAGACAGTGAGAAAATTATAAGATATAGCACGCTCACATGGCCAAAAAAAAACAGAGAAAGATAAGAAGAGAAGATTACATCGATGATGAGGACAGTGAAAGAGCCGCCTATTGATTTTTTTTTATTATTGTTTAATAATTGACGGGATGCATCCAAAGTGAAGTGTAAATCATATATATAATCCAGCCCTGTCGAGAAAGCGAAGGGATGCGTAACAACAGGAGTAAAATCGCAGTTTGTAAAATATGACGTGGCAGGCTGTAGAATCTTCAATTTCTTCTACTTTTCTTTAAAGAAAGAGATTTGAAATGATCTACAAGTAAAATGAATATGGTTGTAAAATATTTTCTCTTTTTAAGATTTTTCATGAATTTATAAGTATTGGTGGACCCTTTTTCATTTTTTAATTTGTGCGACGACTTGAAGCTAGTCTTCTGCCAGTTTTTGTTCCTCCTAGAAGGATAGAAAGTTCAAACTGATACCTGGCCGTTTCTATCCACACATCACAAATTATCTTGCAGACAAACCGCAATCAATGAATGAAACAACTGGGCTCTTAATGTGAGGCTAAGTCAATAAAGAAAGCAATGAGAAACCAACTGAAACAAAAAGAAAGAAAGCATGTACACGGTACATCACCTTCTTCAACTCTGACTGCAAATGCCAAGCATCTTCTTTCTTGGTAACCCACACTCGGTTAGAAATTTTAGTTATTTTCCTGGTATTTCAGAAAGTGCTCTTTTCCTCAATTGAATCAGCCAGAATTTCTCCCGATTTTGAGTCGATTCCAGTCAAGAGTTAATCCTCCGTTACAACATGTAGCATCCAATTCTTCTTCCTAGATTTCCCATTATACTCCTCTTAGCTCGACCAAATCAGCCAAAACACGCCCAGTTCTTCCAATCTTTATTACCCGATTCTCAGTCAAAAACTTGCCACATCCATCCATACGTTCCATCAAGTCTGTGGCTAAAACATCGATTGGTATATATGTTCAGACCGAGCAAGCCGATTCTGCTCCTAATCTTACAGAATATAGTCACAAACACCGCGCAGTAGTTGACACAGATACAAAAACGACAGAATATGGTTGAGAATATAGTAAGTTCTGTTTTGGTTAAGCTAGCAGATGAGGCATTTTGGAGGTTGTCACGGATATGGGGAGTTGATGAACAAGTCGGGAAGACGAGACGCGAGTTAGAGACGATTCATGCTTTCCTCAAAGATGCCGATAAGAAGACAATCCGAGATGAAATGCAAAAGGTTTGGGTAAAGAATGTGAGGGAGCTTGCCTATGACGTAGAAGATGTCATCGACAACGCCCTCTTATTAGAAGTGGAGGCCCCACAAAAAAGCACAAGCAAGATCAAGAAATTCTTCAAGAAAACTCGAAAACTCCCAGCTCTCAAGGAACTTGGAGATCAGATAAATCAGATCCTTACAAGAATTGAAGAGATCTTTAATTTTAAGATCAAGTACGTTATCAAGGATCTCGGTGAGGGAAATGGAGCCGATTTGATGCTGCCTGCCAAGCCGATCATGCTACCTGAGATTGATGACCACAACGTTGTTGGCTTCGATGAACACAAGAATAACATTGTGAAGGTACTTCTTGATGAAACAACTCGAAGGCGCTCTGTTGTCTCGATTGTTGGCATTGGAGGGCTTGGGAAAACCACTCTTGCTCGAAAAACATACAATAGGTATAACACTGTATATTTTCTTTATCATAGTACAATTATTTTCATAAAAAATTATTTCTAATTAGCATACCAATTTCAATAAAAATGACATTATAGTTAAAAAATACTGAGTGGAGGGACAATGCATATCAGTTATCATGATAATGCTTATCATACTAATTTTAAACTCATGGTAACTTTATTCACATAATTTTAAAATTCCATGAAAAAGTTATGGTAGTTTATCATACCAATTTTAATTATTCGTGTTGAAATTATATGGAAATCGAACCGACAAGTTAAACTCACGTTAACTTTATTAACATACATCAATTTTTTTTATACTTTATAGTATATTATCTTAATTGTATAATTTTCAGCATATAAAATGAATTTACTCTCCATAGGTGCATGGCCTTTCATTCCCTTATGTTGTTCTAATTTTGATTGCCTTTTCGAGCTGATATAAATTTTAATGGCATGTTCGATTTCTTTTCCAGAAAATATATTAATTAATTTTTGTAATGGTGCATCCAGTATGACTTATTAATGATATCTAGTATCGTGTTTGTCATTGCACCAAACACTAAAATTGATAGATGATTTCAATTTTAATAAGCATAAATTAGTCAAAAACAAAACCAACAACTTCATTTGCTAATAGGACATCATGTTTGCAGTGCTGATGTCAAGGAAAGTTTCAGTCAGCGTCTATGGATAACTGTCTCTCAAATGTTCAAATTGATCGACATTTTGAGAAAGATTCTAGAACAGATCAGGAATATCACTTCGAGTGACCAAGGAAAAGAAACAAAATATTTCCTTGCCGAGCTTCATAAGTCTCTTCAAGTGCAAAAGTATCTGTTAGTTCTAGATGATGTATGGACAGACGAGTTATGGGGTCATATAGAAGAAATTCTGGTTGATTCAAACAATGGAAGTAGGGTACTCATAACCTCTATGAATGAAAATGTTGGCAAAGTTGCTGATCCCTCACTTCAACCTTACAAGCTTCCATTGTTATCAGAGGATCAAGGTCTTCAGCTTTTACTTCGGAAAGCCATTTTTAGCCGACCATATTCCAATGATCTTACCGATATTGCAACACGGTTAGTGAAAAAATGTGGCGGTGTGCCACTTGCGTTGATAGTCTTGGGTGGTCTATTATCCCGAAAGCCGATTGAATATGCTGAGTGGAATAAGTTTTTGCAAACAATGGACTGGCATATTGATGGAACACGGTGTATGAAGATTCTAGCTACTAGTTATGAAGACTTGCCACTTGTCTCAGGCATTGTTTCTTGTACTTTGCTGCATTTCCGGAAAGACTATGAAATTAGTGCCAAAGAGTTGATTCAAATGTGGATTGCAGAAGGTCTCATATCACAAGAACATAAAACATTGGAGGACACAGCTGAGATGTTTTTGGAAGATCTTGCTCAAAGGTATGATTCAAGTTAGCTCTTTTATAATCAGTTGAGCATAATGAGGTCATTTTTCTCCTATTTTACATTCTTTGTTTAGAATTTTTTTTGACAAGAAACTGTGAATAAGTATATTCATTTTCTTTTTTAAAATATTTTTTTCTTTTTCTGAAAGTTGTAATGCTATTAAGATGGTTACAATTAACTGGACAGTATTATCAACTAGACAGTACTATCAACTGAACAGTACTATAGATATGTGAATCCGGATATACACTATTTTTTCTGCCGAGCAGCCATTTTTTGGGCAACGCAGCTAGCATTGTTTCAATTTGTTCCCCATTTTTTATGATTATATAATAATAAATTTTTGCAAAAGAAAGGAATCACTTATTTGAAATTTGTTTACCCGTGGTTATATGGCAGGAGCATGGTTGAAGTGTCCATCAGATTACACGATGGTTCCATAGGCTATTGTTATGTACATGATCTCCTGCGAGATCTTGCTATTGAGAAAGCTAAGGAAGACAACTTCTTGACAGTGTGTTCAAAGCCTGGTGATGAGCATAGCTGTGGTGGGGCACGCCGTGTAGCAGTCCATCATTCTGATGACGATGGATTGATCTCATATGCAAGTCTTAATATTAATCTACGGAGTCTCTTCTATTTTAGTGATGAATTGCCAAATTGTTGTGGACACAAATTTCTGAAAGTGTTGAGATGGAGCACCGGTAAACATACTGAAGAAAAGATAGAGCACAAGAAGATTGAGGGTTTGACCCAATTAAAATATCTTCAGTTTCCATCAAATTTCTGGAATGTAAAAATTGAGGACACGATACGGTTTATAAAATCGATTAGCAGTATGAAGTTTCTGCAAACATGATCTTACTATTATACAAAATTGTGACCTATCTGATTTCACATAGGAAATAGAAACATTGAGGCATGTCATGCTGCCGTGGCATTCACCATCTCTGGGACCACCATCGGGTGTCAATTTAAAAGATCTACAAACCCTCACTGGCATAAAAACAAGGGAGTCATGGGAAATTGCAAACTTACCTAATCTACCAAATTTGCGTAAGTTAAGTATTACAATAACTGAGGGATTTTCATGGGACATAGTCGCTGCTTTCTTTGGTACACTAAAAGATCTCGTCAATCTTACTCTAAAAGGGCATGAAATTCCAATTGGAATTATTGATATGAGAGGCTTCCCCTTTTATCAGAACCTAACTTCTCTGTCATACGAAGGAAAGTTTGTAGATGGAGTGGGAGTGATTCTTGATGGTACTATGTTTCCCACACACCTCACTCTGCTTTCTTTCTGGAATTTCAGAATACAACAAGTTGATTTTGCAGTGTTAGAGAAATTGCCCCACCTTAAAAAACTTTTCTTGAGCTCTGACGGGATTGATGAAGATATAAAACAACTGAAGTGCTCAGCTGGAGGTTTTCCCCATCTAGAAGTTTTACTTGTTGACTCCTTCCCAAACCTGGAGGACTCCTTCAAAAATCTGGAGGAATGGGAGATAGAGGAGGGTGCCATGCCCATGCTTCAAAACCTCTGGGTATATAATTGTTTTAAGTTGCGGGTTCCACTGGGTCTAAAGCACCTCACCAAACTCCGGGAGTTGACTTGGGACGTTCGGTCAAACCAGTCTCCAGCCGCTACGGCAGAGGAGATCCGCAACCTGTGCGGACACGTTCCAGAGCTTAATATATGGGATTAATACTTGGGATTATTTATGCATTAATTAATGAATAATTGTTTTGAATAATATATTGAAACAACGTCAAAGTTCTGTCTTAATATGTTCATGATGTGCGCAATTTTTTACTTACGGATTTTGAAAGTTTGGAAATATATTTTAATGAAATAAAAGAACATTAAGGAGACCCTTGCAATTCGGGATGTTTCTTCTTAGTTTCTTTCTCCTGAATTTTCAATTGTGCGTGCGCTGCTTCTTTATTGTTAAAATGTTGTATTTTTATTCCGATGACAAATAGACGGAAAGTAATTGTTGGTCTGTTTGTGTGCTTTCTGAACCTGCTAATCGAGTTTCCTCTTGTTATGATATTATGCCTTCCAGGGTAAGAGTTATGTATCAAATAATGCTACTCGATATATTTTTTGTTGTTCTTATGTAAGTGTTGTGCATCTGCATGATATATATTAAATGTAATGCAAGTCTGTGTAAGAATAATGCTCAGGAGGATAGCTAGGCTCTCCACTCTTGCCTCTTGCACAGTATTTGTTCCAGATTTGGTCGAGTTATATCATATATTTTTTTTGGAAGAGATGACATTACAACTATATTTATTTTGATAATCATGACAACTACTCTTAAATAAATTTATAAAAAAAATTTAAAGATGAAAGGAATAATTGATCAGTAATACAGAATCCTGATTGCGTGCAGAAAGGAATGATTGATCAGTAATACGGAATTCCATGCTTAGTGTATCCAGGTCTGCATACTCCTACACGTTTTCACATTCCCAACAGCTGTTGTTTCTACCAGAAAGAATTGATCAGCACTCAGCAGCAACCAAGTAAAATTTATGCATCCATCACAGCTTCCAAGTCCCGGACCGCACAGCAGAATTATGCACAGTATCTCCACTGGC
This sequence comes from Cyperus esculentus, assembly GCA_030179965.1. NCBI lineage: Eukaryota > Viridiplantae > Streptophyta > Magnoliopsida > Poales > Cyperaceae > Cyperus > Cyperus esculentus. Next base: position 2,966,879 of record JASGLE010000035.1, on the reverse strand, counting down.
ACTGCCTCCAGCCAGAACAATGTGTTGCCTTGTTGCCATGTTGCAGCAAGCCATGGATCTGCACTTGATTCACAGCTCGATCGGTAGAACTCAATCTCAGTGGTAAATTACGCCAAGTCTAGAGTATGAAGGCTTCACCTTGTGTGAAGGAGGGAAGGCCCAAAATGAAAGAACTAAATTATTGTTAGGCTGTTTCGAAGTTGAGTTCTGTGTTGAATGGGTATGGGAACATGTTATAATTGGGTCTGGTCCTGTTTCTCGAAATAGTTTTCTATTTTTTTCTATTATTATCAAAGGTTTAAATAGCGGTCATAGTAGCCACTATAGCGGTCGATATAGCGTTTTGGAAGCAAAACGCTACGACGCTATCGGCTTTTTCCCGCTATTTGATACTTTATATAGTAACATATAAAATATGGTTAAAATCATCTGAATTTTTAATTATTTTATGATATCTAATACTTAATAGTTGTTATTTATGTTTTACAATCGTTTAACACATAATTAATTGGATTTGTCAACAACAATCAATGTTATATAAACTTAGTATCCACATAAGAAAAATTGTGGGATTGATATTAGTGAATATGAAAGTCATATACTTGAAATCCATTAAAATGTTATATAATCAGTAATTTTTTTTAATAATGCTTTATCATAATTTGTTTACAATTTTTTTATTATAATTTTTAGATTCTAACTTTTTTTCTTGAAAAATGATAGATTATTTTTTATAGCTCCAATAATCCATTTAATTTTTTAATATTTAGGAAAAGTAATTACTCAACGATTCAATTTGAAATCTTTTTGATAGAAACAAATAATACTTGTGCAATAAAAGACTGATCATCATGTTGTATTATGTCAATATATCTGAATAAGAATGCTTTGTTTCAAGAGTGATACAATAATTATATAATTTTTAAACAATTTGGTTAGAAAACTTTATACATTATTCTAATTATTCATCATTTTTATTAAATGTGGTAGTTCATGAACTAATAAAATAGTTAAAATATTCTATATAACAGGAACCGGTAGCGCCCGCGATAGCACCGATATCCGATATCCGCTATCAAATATACCCCACCTCGACGAGTCCGCTATCCGCTATTTAAACCTTTGATTATTATTATTATTATTTTTTTTTTTTGTAGTTCAACTGTTCAAGGGTCGGGGCTGTCTATACTCTATAGTTCCACATATTCACGTTTTTTTTACATGATGAATTGATGATATACCAGTCATACTTAGATTGAATGAAATATAAATGCTTTCGTATAGGGGTTACTCGGAGCATGCTAGGAATCCGTCATAGAAAATTATTAGGTTTTTTATAAACTCAAGCAAAGCTTGTTTGTTCAAAAATAAATATCTTTGACGGTCTTTTTTGTCATTTGTAATTACATCTTACAAATGACACTTTTTACTCGTCTGTTATCTTCAAACTTTTCTTAAATAATTTTACTACATAGGATATAGATAAATAATTTGTATCTTTAAATTTTCATATTTTTAAGTTTTACAATAAAAAAATTATGTCTAAGTTCTGGAATTGATGTCATGTTAACTTTTCTGTTAAGTTGAATGAAAAACTAACAGCGTGACCAAATTTGGATAAAAATCAAAGTTTAATGACTAAAAAAGAATAAATAGAAGTTCAGTAACCAATTAGGAATTTGAAGTAAAATTTAGTGAGCCCCAAAAAATTTATCCAATTATATAATAAGAAGTAATAATTAGTTTGACTTGTTCAAATGAACTAATTATTCAACTAAACATATTAATTATTTAACTTAATACCCTACTTATTTAACTTAACATCAATTTATAAGTTGAATAATTATATCAATATTTATTCAACTTAACATATATTATGGTTAAAATGGAAAAACAACCAATTATTCGACTTAACATATTAATTATTGAACTTAACATAGTAAATATTCAACATAATAATTATTTAAGTTGAATATTTAGTATGTTAAGTTGAAGTTAAGTTGATACTAAATATTTAATGTACTAATTATAAGTTGATAGTAAGTTAAATATTTGGCATATTAAGTTGAATAATTAGGAACTTGACTAATATGAAAGCGTTTGCATTTCGCTCTGAAATGCTAAAGGTCCAGATTATACTTTGTCATGTCCAAATTTTGATTTATGGTTCCCATTTAAATTTATCATATGAAAATACTACGGATTGAAGCTTTTAAGCATTTGTTCTGGATTTTTCAAAATGAATCTAAGATAATTAATAAAATGGTGCTTGTTTGTATATGGATTTTAAAAGAATCCGAAATAACTACTTAAAAAACTCCAAAAATGAAAACTTTTTGTTGCCCCTAATATTTTCATATTATAAACTTAATAAAAACCATAAATTGAAATTTCGGACGTGACAAAGTATAATTTGAACCGTTAGTATTTCCAAACGAAATGCAAACGTTTTCACAATAGTTCTACTCAATAATTAGTATGTTATGTTAAATAATTAGATCATTTGCCCAAAATTAAACTATATGGTATTCCTATATTATCCTCAATTGCATCACCGTACAATTTTCCAATCCAAAACACATGTAAACTTCCATATTCCACAATTAGACAATGATTATGACATCTCAGGTTGGAGCACTTATTGACATGACAGTAGTGACCTCGGAATCTTTTTTTTTTTTTGTGAGACGACTTGAGTCTTCTACAAGTCTTCAGTCTTCCTTTATCAAGAGCATAAAGAAACTTCATGTATGTGCTGGGCTGCTGGCCGTCTCCTCTCCACATATCACAGAATATCTCAGGCGTAATTCCTTTACTTCACATGCCAACAACACAAAATAATTGATCAGGCTTCAGTAAGGTTAAGTAAGTGCAGCCAATAAGCTAGGAATGAAAACCAAAATGCTGAAATGGAATATGCATCTCTTTTCTCTCCAATAACATCTAGCATCCAATTCCTCTTCCTAATTTCCTACACTAGATTATTTCCATCAAAAACCTCTTAGCCAGCTAGCTCGACTAATTAAATCAGCCAAACCTCGATCGATCGCCAGTTCTTCCCAACTTTAATTTACCAGTTCTCATCAGCTAGAACTTGCCAATTAAATCCATCCATTCCTACCATTCCTATCAAGTTTGTGCCTAAAAATCGATTGGTATGTTCGATCCGGCAAGCCAATTCTGCTCCTGATCTCAGATACAAAAACGAGAGAATATGGTTGAGAATATAGTAAGTTCTGTTTTGGGTAAGCTAGCAGATGAGGCATTTAGGAGGCTGTCAAGTATATGGGGAGTTGATGAACAAGTTGGGAAGATGAGACGCGAGTTAGAAATGATTCATGCTTTCCTCAAAGATGCCGATAAGAAGACAATCCGAGATGAAATGCAAAAGCTTTGGGTGAAGAATGTGAGGGAGCTTGCCTATGACATAGAAGATGTCATCGACAACGCTCTCCTATTAGAAGTGGAGGCCCCACAAAAAAGCACAAGCAAAAGAGAAGCCATCAAGAAATTCTTCAAGAAAACTCAAAAACTCTCAGCTCTCAAGGAACTTGGAGATCAGATAAATCAGATCCTTAGTAGAATCGAAGAGATCTTTAATTTTAAGATCAAGTACGGTATCAAGGATCTCGGAGAGGGAAATGGAGCCGACTTGATGCTGCCTGCCAAGCCAATCATGCTACCCGACATTGATGACCGCAACCTTGATGGCTTGGATGATCACAAGAATAACATTGTGAAGGCACTTCTTGATGAAAAAACTCGAAGGCGCTCTGTTGTCTCGATTGTTGGCATTGGAGGGCTTGGAAAAACCACTCTTGCTCGAAAAGCATACAATAGGTATAACATTATATATTTTCTTTATCATAGTTAAATTATTTTCAATTTAAAAAGGGAAAATTGGTTTTATGCTACCCAAAATCAGGAAATTAGTTTTAGTGTCACCCCAAAGTTCGGACTTAGCAAATTATTTAAAATTTTTAAAATAAAAGCCACCTCAAATTAGTTTTAATGCCACCTCAAATTCAATTTATTGTGAAAATTGCCACAATTTGCAAATTATTTTAAAATTTTAAAATAAAAGCAAAAAATTTCAGTTGTATTTAATTTGGTATTTTCTTAATGCCAAAATTGCCCTTCATACTCTCTTCTTCAATAAAATTAAACACCCTACCCTATTTAATTAGCATAGAAAATTAAATTACTTGTTGCTATGAATTTGGCTGTGATGAATTGATGATTAACATCCTTATTGTAATATAATACGAGTAATAGTTCATTTGGGTTTAGGAATGTGTAATTTTTCTCTTATGATGACTAATAAATTTCAAGTGTATACTTATCAATAAATACTTGGTTGTATTCTCATGTAATGAATTTTTAAGTATTCTATTTTTATTGTTATTCTTAATTAAGCATTTTCTTTTCATGTAAGACTTCATAAAAAAAAAAAAATAACTTATACCAATATCAAGGAAAATATAAAAGGGTATTTTATACACTCTAGTTATATTTTTAAGAAAGCATTAAAAAATTATACATATGATGCTTGTGGCATTTTCCACAATAAATTGAGTTTGGGATGACATTTTGTTAAGTCCCAACTTTAAGTTGACATTTTTCTAATTTCCTATCTTTCGGTTAGCACTTTGCTAATTTCCCAACTTTGGGGTGGCATAAAACCAATTTTCCCATTAAAAAAAATATTTCTAATGTGCATACCAATTTGAATAAAAATGAAAACATAGTTAAAAACTACTGAGATGATAGGAGGGATCAAATGACAATGCGCTTATTATGATTATGCTAATTATACTAATTTTAAACTCATGGTAACTTTATTCACCTAATTTTAATATTCCATGAAAAACTCATGGTACCATGATAGTTTATTATATAAAATTTAAGCATTCATGCTGAAATTATAAGGAGGTCGAACCAACATCAAAGGACTCTATGAGTTTAAACTCATGGTAACTTTATTCACATAATTTTAATAGTTCATTACATTGATTTTTTTGTATACTTTATAGTATATTATCTTAATCGTATAATTTTCAGCTTATAAAATGATTTTACTCTCCATTGATGGCCTTTAATTCCCTTATGTTGTTATGATTTTGGATGCCTTTTCGATATGATATAATGGCGCGTTTGATTTCTTTTCTAGAAAATAAATTTTCAGCTTATAAAATGATATAAAGGCCTTTAATAATTTTGTATGGTGCATACAACATGACTTATTTATGATATTCTAGTAGCTGATTGTTATTTTATCAAACACTAAAATTGATAGTTGATTTCAAGAAGCACAAATTAGTCCAAAACAAAACCAACAACTTCATTATTTGCTAATAGTGCATTAATTATGTTTCCAGTGCTGATGTCAAGGCAAGTTTCAGTCGGCGTCTATGGGTAACTGTCTCTCAAAAGTTCGAATTGATCGACATTTTGAGAAAGATTCTAAAACAGATCAGGGATATCACTTCGAGTGAGCAAGGAAAAGAAACAGAATATTTCCTTGCCGAGCTTCATAAGTCTCTTCAAGAGCAAAAGTATCTGTTAGTTCTAGATGATGTGTGGACAGACGAGTTATGGGGTCATATAGAAGAAATTCTGGTGGATTCAAACAATGGGAGCAGGGTACTCATAACTTCTAGGAACGAAAATGTTGGCAAAGTTGCCGATCCCTCACTTGAACCGTACAAGCTGCCATTGTTATCGGAGGATCAAGGTCTTCAGCTTTTACTTCGGAAAGCCATTTGTAACCGACCATATTCCAATGATCTTACCGATATTGCAACACGGTTAGTGAAAAAATGTGGTGGTGTGCCACTTGCGTTGATAGTCTTGGGTGGTCTATTATCCCGAAAGCCAATTGAATATGCTGAGTGGAATAAGTTTTTGCAAACAATGGACTGGCATACCGATGGGACACGGTGTATGAAGATTCTAGCCACTAGTTATGATGACTTGCCACTTGCTCTCAAGTATTGTTTCATGTACTTTGCTGCGTTTCCAGAAGACTATGAAATTAGTGCTGAACAGTTAATCCGAATGTGGATTGCAGAAGGTCTCATATCACAAGAAGAACATAAAACATTGGAGGACACAGCTGAGATGTTTTTAGAAGATCTTGCGCAAAGGTATGATTCGTTGTTAGCTAGCTCTTGAATAAGTATTTGTTTTCTTATTCTATTTTTTTTTTTCTTTTTATCAAAGTTGTGATGCTATTAAGATGGTATCAATTACAAAATTATATCCTGATCTCACCCTCACAAATAAAGAAAATTTCACACGTTCCTCGATTTTCAGGAAAAAGAACAAAGGTTACCAGAAACATCATGGCTACATTAATGCTTTAATTTGCATACTTCACTAGCCAGTGTTATTAATTTTAGTTACACTTCTTAACATCGATTAGCTTTTTATTAAAGGTCCAAATATTCGGATACCACTAGAATACCGTCGGGGATACCATGATCTTTGACCAATTCAACTAAACCTAAATATTCACCTTAACTTCCTAAATATTCGCCTTAACCCCCTAAATATTCAACTTAACACATTTTGCTTGACAACTAATAAAAACTCCACATAATAACAACCTAATTGCAGCATTACACTTCCTAACTATTCAACTTATCCTCCTAAATATTCACCTTAACCTCCTAAATATTCAACTGATCACATTTTTTATTGGCAGTCAATGTTTAATGGTATCCCGACGGTATCTTTTGCGGTATCCCATAGCATTTTCTTTCACTAAAAGAAAAAAAAAATGCAAACTTTGAATGAGTTGTCAATACTGTTATTATTCATACTATATTTTTATTAATTTCAATTACATCATGGCTACATTTGTACCGTATATTTTTCTTCAAGTTATTATTCATACTGTTATTAATGTTAATTGAGTTATTATTCATTTTAATGACTTCATCATGGTACTGAATACTGATTTTGAATAATATTTAGTTGCAAAACTTAGAATGAGTTGTTGTTCATATTATTGATATTTACGTGAAATGTTGTATAAGAATAATAAGATAAATAACACAATAGAGTATTAACAAAATAACAACTCAAATAATAATAATAATCAAATAACAAGAACAAGAACAAGAACAATAACAATAACAATAACAATAAACACTGGAAGACACAGCTGAGATGCTTCTTGAGGACCTTGTGCAAAGGTATGAGTAACAAGATCATTACTTTTATTTGTTTACAATTTTTTAACAAATAAATGTGGTTAAATATTAAATTTGTTGTTCTCAATTCGTTTTGTTATATTTTTTCGAAAGTTGTAATGCTATTAGACAGCTTCCATTACAAAATTATATCATAATCTCACCCCAACAGATAGATAATTAACATGTATTCCTCGATTTTCACAAAAAAAAGGAGTACCCGGAATATATATCAGAGTCTGGCTAGGGTGCTTTCGTAAGCATTTCAGACCGAAAGGCTTACAGTTGGAATTTGAAAATCTGATGCTTGAAATTTTGTTCTAAATTGTTCATAATAATCTTGACATAGTTAACTTGTATTGTACCAATTTTTACCATTTTTGAAATTTTATTACTATCTTTAATGATTTTTTGAACGATGGCTCTTAAAATAATTAAAAATAAATCAATTTTGTATGCCAATCTTTAAAAAATCATTAAAAATAGCTAAATTTTTCTAAAAATAAAAAATTTTGGGATTCTACAAGTTAGGTTAGTCAAGATTATTATGAGCTATTTAGATTACAATTTTGGACGGCGGATTTTCAAATTTGAACCGTAAGTGTTTCGTTTCGAAATGTTTATGGAAGTACCGTAGCCGGACTCTATATGTCACTATCTAGTTTTATTAGTTTCAGTTATACTTCTGAACACTGACTAGCTTTTTGTTATTAATAATAAAAGATTTGATACATTGTTGATATAATAATTTTTACCGTATTCTCGCTTAAATGCTATTGTCAATATACCATCTTGTGCATAAGTTCATAAGTTATAAACACCCCGATATAATGTATATGGACACCCCACAATACATTGTATAAACACTCAAATTAGGACAGATGGTCATTCACCAAAATGGAAACTATGGTGTGCGTCATACATAGAGAAATTCACCAGATCGCAAAATCTTAGACCTACTTAATATCTTGAACGGGTGCATAGATATCAACTACTGTAAATTTTCCATTTTCTAAATTTATCATATTATTCTTGTGCAATATATATATATTGTTTTTGAATAAGTGGATATTTTTCACCATCTCTCATTTCTTTTTAGGACACTTATTATTTTGTGTCCATGGTGGATTGAACATGACCTCTTAGAAGTCATCCTAGTTAGCTACCACTTGATCTACTAAGCCCTTGTGCAATAGTTAATATCTCCTTAAAGGAATTACAATTTTAAGATGAATGTACATTAATGCATTAATGTGTATATATTATTCCATAAATGTCTCCTCATGCTAATTCATGAGAAATAACCTAAATTCTATTGCTCATTTTCTTAAGTGGAGGGATTCAATGACAATACTTATCTTGATAATTTTGATAATGAGATATTTTAAAAATTTATAAAAATTCTTAAAAATGAAAAAATGTTTATGGATGCATTACTTAACTTATAAATAGATAGTGTTTCAAATTTCAATCAATTTAAACATTGTTTGATGCCTTTTCAAAATTTTGTATTCTTTGTAATAGTTGTAATGTCGCGGCGTCTTGGAGGAGCTATCAACCGTTGCTTAAATTGAATATAATCGGAAACATAATCAATTTATACATTAAGAAATACTTCCATAAATTTTTTTCTATTTTTAAGAATTTTTATAATTTTTTTATGGTTTTTAAAAGTCTTTTGTTAAAATTGTCAATATAAGCATTCTCAATGGATCCCTTTTTTTTATGGGGAGGGATCAATTGACAATGGATATCTTGCAATTTTGACAAGGCTATAGATAGATATAGTGATAACATATAGTTTGACTTGGTCAAACAAACAGATTTTTTAACTTAACATACTAATTGTTCAACTTAACATGGTAAGTATTCATCCTAAAATCAATTTATAAGTTGAATAATTATTGATATAATTATTCAACTTAATATATATTGTGCTTAAAATGGAAAAAAAAGAACCAATTATTCAACTTAGCATACTAAATATTCAACTTAACATGCTAATTATTCAACTTAATATCAACTTATAGTTATCATGTTGATGTTAATTAAGTTGAACAATTAGTATGTTAAGTTATACAATTAGTAAGTTAAATAATTAGTATGTTAAGTTAAACAATAATTAATGTATTAAGTTGAACAATTAGTTCGTTTGATTAATCCAAACTATATGGTATCACCGTAACATTTTCCTTTTGACAATATATTTTTTCAAAAATTAAAAAATATTTAAAATTGTAAAAAAAGAAAAACTTTACACAAATGTTGTGAAACATGCAGATTGAGTATGTTTTAAATTTTAAGCGATTTTGTTCGTATTTGATGTTCCATCAATGATTGTTTAATTGGGAACCGTTGGATTTTGTACAAACTTTCGATTTTGCAGAAAGTTTCGACGAGAGATTTTATTTATATTTGATGTCCATCAAGAAGGCGCCCTTAAATCTTTTTCTATTTTTAAGATTTTATTTGAATTTCCATTGTCAAAATTGTTAAAATATGTATTGTCAACCGATCCTCCCCTTTCTTAATTGCTTAAAAATAACATATATGATAGGAATATAAGGATTATAGTCTCATCCAGTTCATGTAATTAAAGGAGATATTAATAAAAGGCTAATTCTGTTTTGAATCTGATGAAATATGGGCCGTGAAATATATATAATAATAACTCCTCGATTAAAAATCAAAGGTTGCTTGGCTAATCCATAGATGAATCACTCTTAATATATTGTTGTCACAAGTACAAATTCAAATTGTAGTGAGTTTTTTTTTAGAAGATTATACTGGGGGATTAGTTATTTGCAAGATATTAGAATTAATATTGTTCGAATTTATTAAAATTAAGCAGTTTGGTTGACTGAAGCCATGAGTGATATCCGAATCGGGTTAATATACTATACTTCTGTCGAACAGCCTTTTTTGGGCTAGGTGGTTAGTGTTGTTTCAATTTGTTACCCATTTTTTTATGATTATATATAATAACAAAATTTCGCAAAAGATGGGATCATTTATTTAAAATTTGTTTACCCGTGGTTGTATGGCAGGAGCATGGTTGAAGTCTCCTTCAGATCACGCGATGGTTCCATACTCTCTTGTCATGTACATGATCTCCTGCGGGATCTTGCTATTGAGAAAGCTAAGGAAGACAACTTCTTGACAGTTTGTTCAAAGCCTGGTGATGAGCATGGTTGTGGTGGGGCACGCCGTGTGGCTATCCATCATTCTGATAGCAATGGATCGATCTCATATGCAAGTCTTAATATCAATCTACGGAGTCTCTTGTGTTTTAATGGTGAATTGCCAAATTGTTCTGGACGCAAACTTCTGAAAGTGTTGAGATGGAGCACCAATGAATATACTGAAGAAAAGATAGATCACAAGAATATTGAGGGTTTGACCCAATTAAAATATCTTCAGTTTCGATCAAAGTTCTGGAATGTGAAAATTGAAAATCCGGTACAGTTTATAAAATTGATTAGCAGTATGAAGTTTCTACAAACATTTGATCTTCAACAAATAAAAAAGAGTGACCTGTCAGATTTCACATGGGAAATAGAAACATTGAGGCATGTCATGCTGCCGGGGCAGTCATCTTTGGGACCACCATCAGGTGTAAATTTAAAAGATCTACAAACCCTCACTTGCATAAAAACAAGGGAGTCATGGGATATTGCAACCTTACCGAATCTACCAAATTTGCGTGTGGTAGATATTACAAGAACTGACGGATTTTCGTGGGACATAGTTGCTGCTTTCTTTGGTACACTAAAAAATCTCGTCAGTCTTGATCTAGAAGGGCATAAAATCCCAATCGGTATTATTGATATGAGAGGCTTCCCCTTTTATCAGAACCTAACTTCTCTGAGATACAGAGGAAAGTTTGCAGATGGAGTGGGAGTGACTCTTGATGATACTATGTTTCCCACACACCTCACTCAGCTTACTTTCTGGAATTTTGGAGTACAACAAGTTGATTTGGCAGTGTTAGAGAAACTGCCCCATCTTAAAGAACTTGCCTTGTTGTCTGATAGGATTGATGAAGATCTAAAACAAATGAGGTGCTCAGCTGGAGGTTTTCCCCATCTAGAAGTTTTGGATGTTTGGTCCTTCCAAAATCTAGAGGAATGGGTGATAGAGGAGGGTGCCATGCCCATGCTTCAACAGCTCGTAATAATTGGTTGTCCTAAGTTGCGGGTTCCACTTGGGTTAAAACATCTCACCAAACTCCGGAAGTTGACTTGGAACCTTCGGTCACACCAGTCTCCAGCCGCTACGGCAGAGGAGATCCGCACCCTGTGCGGACACATTCCAGAACTTAATATATTTTTGCCTCGAGATATTAATGCCCCTGCCAATTAGCTTGCGATTTGGGATGTTTAATTTCTCATTAGCTTCTTTTCCGCGGCCAGATTTCAACTGTGTGCGCCTTGCCTTATTGCTTCTTTATTATTATTATTATGTTGTATTTTTATTCCGATAACAAATGGACGGAAAGTAATTGTTGGTCCGTATGTGTGCTTTCTGAACCTGCTAATCGAGTTTTCTCTTGTTATGATATATGCCTGCCAGGGCAAGAGTTATGTATGAAATAATGCTACTCGATATATTTTTCGATGTTCTTGTATAAGTGTATTGTAGGATATTAAATGTATTGTTATGATATTATGCCTTCCAGGGCAAGAGTTGTGTATCAAATTATAATGCTACTCGATATATTTTTCGATGTTCTTATATAAGTTTATTGTAGGATATTAAATGTAATGCCAGCATGTGTAAGATCATGGTTAAGGCCTTAAGGGGATAGGCTCTTGCACAGATTCCAGATCTGGTCGAGTTATATCATATTTATTTTATTTGTTTTTGCTTGCAATCAAATTATAGATCAAAATGATATATTTTAAATTGTACACTCAAAATTTTATTTAGTTACTTATTAAAACGACAAGAACCAGTGCTGAACAGTTCTTTTGTTGAGCTGACCTGCATGTAAGGAAATATATGGTATATTTTAAAGACCTTGGCAAAAAAAACAATTAAATCAAAAAAGGAAATTTTAGGAGCGAAGTCAAGTGTCCCCTGGGCAGCTGGATTTTACTCTTTATTGTGTTTGAAACAAATTGGAAAAATGTAAAACAATTATTATATGCAACTAAACAAAACTTTGAAGAATCACTAATCTATATCTATATCTATACTATATTAAAAAGAGAACATTCTTTTTATACCCCGGCTCCCGCACCCCATGTTACCATGTATGCACCCGGTGATTTTATAAGAGGCGCTTCTTTTTGCTTAGTCTGATTGGTGATTTTACCTCATTTTCCTATTTACTGGGCCATGTTTCCCACTTATTATTCCTCATATAAGTAATACCATGGTGAATACTTTTTTTCCATAAACATTATTTTTTTCATGGAACCATTATTATTTTTGTGTAAACACTATATTGTTAATGTTAAACACCTTTTATGCTCGTGGAAACTCTTCTAAATATATTGTGTAAACACTTTTCTTGTTCATATTAATTTTTTTTTTAAATAGTGCAAACACTTTTTCATATGTGCAATATTCTTTTTTATCCATATTAAACATTTTGATATTTTGTGTAAATATTTTTTTGTATGTTGTATAAACACTTTCTTAATTTTGTGTAAACACTTTCATGTGTGCAATATTCTTTCTTATCCATATTAAACATTTTGATATTTTGTGTAAATACTATTTCATAAAATGTTGTATAAACAATTTCTTAATCTTTCTCTTGAACAATTTTTTTATGTAAACAATATTTTTGTACATATTAAATATTTTTATATTTTGTGTAAATACTTTTTTGTGCATTTGAAAAAATTAAATATTTTGTGCAAACAATATTAAATAGTGTTGTCTGTATCGTTTTCATTTCCAGGTTGCAAATTTGATGTGTTGGACTCGGACAAAAATTGAGTTTTTTGTTGTATGCCGGATTGCCGGTGCGCATGATCAAAATTTTGCGCTGCGAACACCAAAATGATGAATCTTTAATCGGATCTATTGGTGTGCATTATATGGTGTGCAGTTACTTTTCCTCTATTAAAAAATGAGGAGGGATTCATTGACAATGCTTATAATAACAATCTTGACAATCAAGATTTTGAAAAATTTGTAATAATTTATAAAAAATCTTAAAAATGAAAAAACTTTTATGGATACATTCTTTAACTTATAGATTAATAGTGTTTTAAATTTCAATCAATTTGAACATCGTTTGATAGTTTATCAAAATTTTATACATTTTTTAACGGTTGAAATTTAACGAGCTTTAAAGAGCTATCAAATGTCACTTAAATTGAATATAATTTGATACATAATCAATTTATAAGTTAAAAATATCTCTATAAACTTTTTTCTATTTTTAAGAATTTCTAACTATTTTTACAAATTTTTTAAAATCTTAATTGTCAAGATTGTCAATTTAAGCATTGTCAATGGATCCCTCCTCTTAAAAAACACGTAAGTATCACACTCTCAATTTCGTTTTTACAGCCTTTTACTTCTTGTATCTTATCAAATTCGCTCCTTTGAACGGCCACGATCGATTATGAAATCAGTGTTTCCTCTCCATTTCGATTTTCCAGCATTGCTAAACCTATCAATTTTTCCAGTATCGCTCGACGGCTCGAGCCATCTTCTCTTCTTCGCTTCTGTCCGTCCGCTCTTCCTCTCCTCTTGATTCTCCTCCCCTTGCCAAACTCGCAGCCGGTCGGGTGAGTGGGATGGTATCCCTCCGATCGCCGGCAAAGAAGCCCTTCAAGTCCGGTGCTTTCTCCCCGCAACCCTTCGCATCTCTCCTCTCTTCTGCCTCTCCATCAAAACCCCGAATCCGGACATGGCGCGCTCGACAAAGAAGCGCCAGGGCGGGGCTGCGCCCAGGGAGCACCAAGCGTGGGCCCCGTCCGCGGATCTGGCGGTGGTGGTCGAGGACGCGAATCCCCCGCCGCAGGACCGGCCGGTGTGTAAATTGCCAGTGTGTAACATAACTTCTACTTGGTATCTCCTGGCAATTTCGACATCCTTCTAGTGTTCTCAAAAAGCAAAAAAGACATATTCTGGTTATTTCCGAAAACAAAAGTATTAATAGAGTAACATATAATAGATGCAAAATGCTTAATTATCTCTCCAAGAAATCTCTACTGTCTAACCATCAATGAAAATTATGGTTCACAGTGCTGTCAGGGACCTCTCTGCTCCCTTGTTAATTATAAAATCTCATTTTCTACTTGATAGGTGGCTGGTTATGCGAGCTGGAACCTGAATCATTACATTGATGGCCAGGCTTCCTCTCCTGGTACAACCTTTTTTTCCCCAATTGTTAGTTATTGCCAACAAGCTATACAGGTATATAAAATTTGATTTTTTAGGTGACAAATTTCAATACTTTGTTCTTGAAACCAAACTTAATTTGAGAAGTACATAAATTCACTGGCACCGCATCAAGTTGGAATTGAGGATTCTGAATTTTTGATAATTTAATCTTGCAGTAGTAGGAGCCAACCCAGCAACAATCTATTTCCTTATATTCGCTATTCTGGCAGGGGTGGTCGGTGCAGTGGCGGCGCTTCCAGGATTATACCACCACTACTTATGGCGGACCGAAACCCTTCCTGCGGTTGCCTCATCTGCTGCTGTTGCTTGGGGCCTCACCGCCCTCGCTTTTGGGTTCATCACATAAATTATCCTTTTCAATTCAATTCATGTTGCATATATGATTAAAATTAACTAATGATTCAATGTCCTTAACTGTTCTTATCTATCTTTCTGATTTCAGCTTGACGTGCAAGGAAATATGCATCAGAGGGCAAAGAGGGCAGAGACTGCAAGCGCTCGAGGCATGTGTTCTTATAGTTGGTTGCACACTGCTGCTCTATGTGTCGCTTCTGCACTGTGGCATGTTTAACAGTAGGTATTAGCCTGACTATAGAGATCCCTTCAAGGAGTTCACTAAGGAGCGTCGTCCTCGGGATGAGCCGACGGAACCTGTCGAGACTTTGGCGTAGGAACAATCTGCTAATTCGACGATTTTCTGATTAATATACCTGGTGCAAAATTGCGATTCAATCAGCCATCATGACAACACGTCAGATTTCGAACTATAGTATGTATCTCTCTTTTTTCTTTTTCTTTTTTTAATTTTGCATAGTAGGAACCATAAGATATAATAATATTCTTCTGGATTTCCTTTCCTGTTAATTCTGCAGCAACTTAATCAAACAATGAGAAAATATCGTTGATATTACCTGCGGGCGACGCAGCTATGCCTTACGACATCGGTTCAGGAGAGGTGGTCCCTACATCAGCTCTGCAAAACAGGACATGTATGGAAGAGTAAAAATGAAAATCGACCCTAAACAGGAGCACGAGAAACGGATCATCCTTGAAACGATCGTAAGCCTTCTGCCAAGGGAGCGGTTATTCAATGTCAGTAAGCTTCCTGTTGATGCTCCTTTGAGCCTCCATCTACCTGGACACAACAATCGCATGCCGGCTTGACCTTGAGACTTTTATTTAATTTGCAGATTCTTTTATTTAATTTCATTTATAGTTTTTATCTAATTTGCAGATTCTTTCTCAATGCAACATATACGAAGCAGGCCACGAAAAGACTGTTTTCAAATACATGCCTGAGAAGGTACTTATTGATTTAATTGTTAATTTTGGTTGTATTTTTTCCAAAGAAAATATAATAACTGAAGATATTTGGGCAAATGGAATGGTTCTTCTCAAACAGGCAGCAGACAGGGAAGAGGTGATGGCTGGTTGGATCAAGTCAGGAGTTTTATTTCTTAATGGCGCCCAGCTATCGCTCATAATTGGACCTGGTGCAGATTGCGTTTTCAAGGTTCTGGTAATTGGCTTTTTCATTTGGCATTGTATTTGTTCTAGGCGATACTAAACTTCATTGCAGGTAAGAGAGATCAAATACTTCATTGCAGGTAAGTGATGGCTCAGTTTAGGTTGTCTTTAGACCAGAATCACATCTACTTTGAAACCAATGAAGTGTTGAGTGAATTAAAAAGTCCACAAACGTGTTTCTTCAATTGGTTTTTTTGACTGAAAAACTAGTATTTTAGAAATCCGAATCAGTTCCAAGTGCATGAAGCTTTCAATTGGTTATTGATGACATATTTCTTGATTCCTATATTTTCATACGAAGACATATTTTCAGGTTCATGTATCCAGTTGTGGTCGATAAGCCCAACTGATAGTATGATATGATTTATCTCACCCCAGTAGTACTCAAAATACGTTGTTATTTCTATAATTTTGTTTTTATTGGAGAACATTATGATATTTTGTTTCTTTAATTACTGTTTTTGTCCGAGAAGAGGCATCGGTGTCGGTGCCCTCCATCTCCGTCCCTACCCTCGCTCCCATCTTGCCTCTGCCTCTGCTCATGCGCTTCCTGGCACCAGCCTCGACCCCAAAACAGCTCCCGTCCCCACCTTGTACCAGACCCGCCCCGCACTAGCTAGCCCCTTCCGTCCAGATGATGGAGAAGATTTTCGTGCACGAGCCATGTCACCCTTTCGCATTTTAGTAGTTTTGTTATACTTATGGTATGTAGTTAGTAGTTCTGTTATACTTATAATAGTTTGGTGAATTTGTATTTCATATAAGACCAATGCAACCATTTTCCTTATGATATTTATACAATCCAATCTTAAAATCCGCCGCGAAGCGCGGGTACATGGCTAGTTATCAAAAAAAAAAAAATGTTTTGTTGATTTTGTAAGGATCACTGCGCAATTCATGTTTTTCGATTTTTCTTTTATTAGCAATTTCTCACACTCCCAGGCTTCCATCTGATCTGACCAGCAGAAAATTGGACAAATAACTGCTTGCCATGACTCCACACTGCAACCTCAAAATCTCCAATAAACAACTAATTATTCAACTTAATGTATTAATTATTTAATATAACATGTTAATTATTCAACTTAACATCAACTTATAATTAGCATGTTAAGTTGAATAATCATTGATATTATTAAGTATGAACGCTAGCGGCATGCTTAACCCATGCATGCAAGTCGGACGGGAAGTGGTCTTTTGAGTGGCGGACATGTTAAAATCATATTTGCTTTATTTACATTACAAATTTTTACCATGAAAACAAAAAATTTCATTAACAATAACTCAAGTAGAGTAAGAGTACCACACAACGAAAAGAGGAGGTACCATTTTCTTCTTCCCCTTCTTTCTGTTTACAAATCCAACTCTGGTACAGTCACCAGCACCTCTTCAACTCCAAAATCTCAGCCCCACTTTGGGTAAGCTGATTGGGTGTAGAAGAGGGTGATTTATCAGCAACACACAAAAATTCCATGGTTACTCTTCCCAGGTCCTCACACTCCCACCCCGTATCACAACACGTACCAATCAGTTTATATATTTTTACCAGAAAAAAATTCATCAGCAACAACCAAGTAATTTTATTTTTATTGCAGCCATCACAATTTCCAAGTCCCAAAACTTACAGCAGAATTTTGCACTGTGTTTCCACCGGTACTTCAACCAAGACGACATGTTGCGTTGTGTGATATCTGCATGTTGCGGCATACCATGGCTCAGCACCTGATTCACATCTCGATCAAACTCAATTTCACTGTTTCAGTGATAAATTCTAAATTGCGGCAATTAATTTGTAGACCACGAAGGCCCAAATTGGAAGGAAAACTGAATTATTACTGGGCTGTGTTTCTAAGTTGGGTTCTTTGTTAGACCGGTATCTGTTGTCTGTTATTGGGCCTGAACCTGTTTTGTGAACTCCTCTGATTGTGCATCCGAGTGTTTCAACTCGCTAAATCAAGTCAATTAGCTTGACACGTCCATGTTGAACATGTTTCAGTGTTCACAAATGATAACTTGATGATATGCCAATGCCAGTCCTATTCTCAAAAAAAAAAAAAAAAAAAAAAAAAAAAATGATATGCCAGTCTTCTGCAACTTATGTCGACTGAAATAAATTGCTTTTCTGTGTACGCTGTTTAGGACTTTAGTGGTGGTACTGGTACCATTAACTTTCTCTGTACCTTCCCATGTGGGTTATTGTCCTAGGGTTTACTCATGGGCCCATCTTTGCTAGTCTTTTTGGAGAAAGATCAAAACTTTGGGCCCATAAAGGTACAATATCATTGGTGAATGGAGGCCATAAGGTACATATTATTGATGATCTTTGTTTGCTTTGGTTGAAATTCCAGCTTTATTTTTTTTACATGAAAGAACGGAAGTAATTGGTTCTGTAATTACTTGTTGCCAGTTGAAATTATAATGACTAGAAAATACTATGCTTCAATCGTACTACCTTTGTCCCAAAATAAATGGATTTTTTGTAGTTCATTTGAACTACAAAAAATCCATCTAAAATGGGACAGAGGTAGTACAATATTTTTTATGTAATTTGGTGGATTGTTAGACATGTACATGAAACAGCACAACCTTTACTACAAAAGTTCCTCACGATTTTTCATTGCATAATAGTTTTGAGCAATTCATATCCTCTAGCGCGCACTAAACTACTGTACTCCAATCGTTGGATCTGCTTTGAGATCCCTCCTACTCAATCTCAGAAAACCCCTCCTATAATCCACGTCTTTGATTCGCCAGTAGAATACTGCGCAGCAGCGGATAAGCACTCAGTTTTGAGTGGAGATCGGATAACCACAAAATTTGGTGACACTACTATTACTACAAGTTTTATAAATTAACAAAAAAATCTTAAAAATAGAAAATCTTTTACAAATATATTTATTTACTTATAGATTAATTACTTTTACAAATATATTTATTTACTTATAGATTAATTACTTCACGTGCCAGAACCAAATAATTGATCAGTTTTCAAGTACGTAAGGTTAGGTATACGTCCAGTCAATAATTAAGCAAGAAATGAAAACCATAATACATCTCTGCTCTTTACTCTCTTTGCCACAAGCTAGCGTCTTCTAGCTAAGCTGAGCGCTATTAGCATCCAATTCCTCTTCCTACACTAGATTATTTCCATCAAAAACCTCTTAGCTAGCTAGCTAGCTAGCTCGACTGAATCAGTCAAAACTCGATCGATCGCCAGTTCGATCTTCCGGCCCAACTTTTACCAGTTCTCATCAGTCAGAACTTGCCAATTAAAGATGTACCATATTTTGTGATTTTGGATATGGTAATATATATTTTGAGGCGTTATTGTTATCACAGTAGTCTAACTCGTAATTTAATTTATAATAAAATTCGGATATATTATCTCTTCAAAATTTGATATTGCCTACTTCGACACCTAGTAGCAACTGAACTCTTATAACGGGATATGAGTAAGAAATTAAAATTAAATGCATTTATTCTGATCCGAAATCCTTCAATATATTATATTTGCAAAATTTTGTATTAATATTATTTGAAAACTGTGATATTTCTTTCGCTGGAACTTATATTATTTTTATAGTGAGGGATCCACACTTACACAATAGAAATTTGATGAAAAAAAAATTAGACCAAATCATATAAATTAATAAAAAATGGTAAATATAAGAAATCTTTTGCAAACATATTTATATACTTGTAGATCGATTGCATTTCAAATTTCATTCAATTGGAGTGTCATTTGATACTTCATCAAGAGTCACTAAATTTAAACCATTTTAATTAGCACACAAACTTGATGGTCATTAATAGAGCATCAAATGACACTCAAATTAAATGAAATTTGAAACACAATCAATCCATAAGTAAAATAAATATGGTTGTAAAATATTTTCTCTTTTTATGATTTTTCATGAATTTATAAGTTTTGACGGAATTTTTGTATCAAATTTTTGTTGCGTAAGAGATTATATTCCTCATTTATAACTGTGATTCTTGATAATGTCTGTTTAATTACCTAATGGACTAACACAAAAATAATCCAAAACACTTCTAAGTTTGTCAAGTATAGTGTATACTCAATCAATGGACATACCTCTGATCAGAGGACCATTAAGTGGACCCTTTTATATTTTTTAATTTGTGCGACGACTTTAAGTCTTCTTCCAGTTTTTATTCCTCCTAGAAGGATAGAAAACTGATGCCTGGCCATTTCTATCCAGATCTAAATCCGCTGCTTTTCTGAAAAGAAAAGCTGACCCTGCTTTTCTTGATCCGACGGTTGAGAAATACCAAAATACTTTAAGATCGGTGCGGAAAATACCGAAGTATTTGAGATCGGTGTAACAACCGATCCCGATCATCCGATCAGAAAAGGATCTGCTTTTCAAGAAAAGAAATGCAGCGGATTCGGATCATTTCTATCCACACATCACAAAATATCTTGCTGTGCAAACCGCAATCAATGAATGAAATAATTGACTGGGCTCCTAATGTGAGGCTAAGTCAATAAAGAAAGCAATGAGAAACCAACTGAAACAAAAAAGCATGTACACGGTACATCATCCTCTTCAACTCTCACTGCAAATGCCAATTATCTTCTTTCTTGGTAACCCACACTCTGTTACAAATTTTAGTTATTTTCCTGGTATTTCAGAAAGTGCTCTTTTCCTCAATTGAATCAGCCAGAATTTCTTCCGATTTTGAGTCGGTTCTTTCCATTCATGCGCGCTTTTGCACAAAAATCAACCGGTATACTCAGCTCGCATCATACGGATCTTTTCCTACTCAGCCAATTATCCAAACCATGACACCACCTGATAGCTGAGAAAGATGCACAAACTGAGAAAAGATGATTGAGAACATACTGAATTCTGTTTTGGGAAAGCTAGTAGATGATGCATTCGGTAGGCTTGCACGCTTGGGGGGAGTTGGTCAGAAAGTGGACAAGTTGAGAAGCGAGTTGAGAATGATTCAGGTTTTTCTCAAAGATGCTGATCGAAAGACGATCAGAGATGAACGGCAGAAGCATTGGGTAAAGGAGGTGAGGGACCTTGCCTATGACATAGAAGATGTCATCGACAACGCTCTCCTCTTGGAGACAGAGGCCCCGCAAGAAAGCACCAGCAAGGTAGGGGCCATCATGAGGGTGCTAAAGAAACCTCGGAAAGTCCCGGCTCTTGACAGACTTGCTGATGAGATAGAAGTGATCCTTGAGAGAATTGAAGAGATTTCCTATAGTAGAATCAAGTACGGAATCAAGGATCTCGGTGAGGGAAATGAAGGGGACAACCTGATGCTGCCACTTAAGCCAATTATGCTTCCCGACATTGATGACCCCAATGTTATTGGTTTTGATACACATAGAGATCACATTGTGGAGAAATTGCTTGATGAAAACACTCGAGGACGCTCTGTTGTCTCGATCATTGGAGTTGGAGGCCTTGGAAAAACCACTCTTGCTCGAAAAGCATACAATAGGTATAACATTATATCTTTTTTTTATCATAGTTAAATTATTTCCAATTAAATTATTTCTTATAAGCATACCAATTTGAATAAAAATGACATTATAGATAAAAAAAAAAAATACTGAGTGGAGGGACAATGCTTATTAGTTATCATGATAATGCTTATCATACTAATTTTAAACTCATGATAACTTTATATAGTATATTATCTTAATTGTATAATTTTCTGCTTATATAATGATTTTACTCTCCATTGGTGCATGGCCTTTCATTCCCTTATGTTGTTTTGATTTTGATTGCCTTTTCAAGCTGATATAAATTTTAATGGCACGTTCGATTTCTTTTCCAGAAAATATATTAATTAATGATTTTTTTTATGTTGCAGCCAGTATGACTTATTTATGATATCTAGTATATATCGTGATTGTCATTTTACCAAATACTAAAATTGATAGCTGATTTCAATTTTAATAAGCACAAATTAGTCAAAAACAAAACCAACAACTTCATTATTTGCTAATAGTGCATTAATTATGTTTCCAGTGCTAATGTCAAGGCAAGTTTCAGTCAGCGTCTATGGGTAACTGTCTCTCAAAAATTCGAATTGATCGACATTTTGAGAAAGATTCTAGAACAGATCAGGAATATCACTTCGAGTGAGCAAGGAAAAGAAACAGAATATTTCCTTGCCGAGCTTCATAAGTCTTTTCAAGAGCAAAAGTATCTGTTAGTTCTAGATGATGTCTGGACAGACGAGTTATGGGGTCATATAGAAGAAATTATGGTTGATTCAAACAATGGGAGTAGGGTACTCATAACCTCCAGGAACGAAAATGTTGCCAAAGTTGCTGATCCCTCACTTAAACCGTACAAGTTGCCATTGTTATCGGAAGATCAAGGTCTTCAGCTTTTACTTCAGAAAGCCATTCGTGGCCGACCATATTCCAATAATCTTACCGATATTGCAACACGGTTAGTGAAAAAATGTGGTGGTGTGCCACTTGCATTGATAGTTTTGGGTGGTCTATTATCCCGAAAGCCGATTGAATATACTGACTGGAATAAGTTATTGCAAACAATGGACTGGCATACCGATGGGACACGGTGTATGAAGATTCTAGCCACTAGTTATGATGACTTGCCACTTGCTCTCAAGTATTGTTTCATGTACTTTGCTGCATTGCCAGAAGACTATAAAATTAGTGCTAGAGAGTTAATCCGAATGTGGATTGCAGAAGGTCTCATATCACAAGAAAAACATAAAACATTGGAGGACACAGCTGAGATGTTTTTAGAAGATCTTGCGCAAAGGTATGATTCATTGTTAGCTAGCTCTTGAATAAGTATTTGTTTTCTTATTATAAATTTTTTTTTTCTTTTTATCAAAGTTGTGATGCTATTAAGATGGTATCAATTACAAAATTATATCCTGATCTCACCCTCACAGATAAAGAAAATTCCACACGGTCCTCGATTTTTAGGAAAAAGAACAAAGGTTACCAGAAACATCGTAGCTACATTAATGCTTTAATTTGCATACTTCACTAGCCAGTGTTATTAATTTTAGTTACACTTCTGAACATCGATTAGCTTTTTATTAATAGTCCAGATATTCGGATACCACTAGGGATCCCGTCGGGGATACCATGATCTTTGACCAATTCAAATAAACCTAAATATTCACCTTAACCTCCTAAATATTCACCTTAACCCCCTAAATATTCAAATTAACACATTTTGCTTGACAACCAATAAAAACTCCACATAATAACAACCTAATTGCTGTAGTACACTTCCTAACTATTCAACTTATCATCCTAAATATTCACCTTAACCTCCTAAATATTCACATTAACACATTTTGCTTTACAGCCAATAAAAACTACTCTTAAATTAACTTACAGCATTACACTTCCTAACTATTCAACTTATCCTCCTAAATATTCACCTTAACCTCCTAAATATTCAACTGATCACATTTTTTATTGGCAGTCAATGTTTAATGGTATTCCCGACGGTATCTTTTGCGGTATCCCATAGCATTTTCCTTTTACTAAAAGAAAAAAAATGCAAACTTTGAATGAGTTGTCAATACTGTTATTATTCATACTATATTTTTATTAATTTCAATTACATCATGGCTACATTTGTACCGTATATTTTTCTTCAAGTTATTATTCATATTGTTATTAATGTTAATTGAGTTATTATTCATTTTAATGACTTCATCATGGTACTGAATACTGATTTTGAATAATATTTAGTTGCAAAACTTAGAATGAGTTGTTGTTCATATTAGTGATATTTACGTGAAATGTTGTATAAGAATAATAAGATAAATAACACAATAGAGTATTAACAAAATAACAACTCAAATAATAATAATAATCAAATATTGATGTTTGTACATGCTATTTTCAAAAATACAAAACAAATACTTAGAAAATTTTAAAAATAGAAAATTTTTGTATTCCCCAATATTTTCATATAAAGAATTTATTGAGCACCATAAATTGTGATTTCGGACACGATAACAACAATTTTGAGCCGTTAGCATTTCGGTCCGAAATGCTAACGTTAGTACAATAGTCTAGCTCTATATATATATATATATATATATATATCTGAATAAGTGGATATTTTTCACCATCTCCCATTTCTTTTTAGGACACTTATTATTTTGTGTTCATGGTGGATTGAACATGACCTCTTGATAGTCATCCTAGTTAGTTAACACTTGAGCTACTAAGCCCTTGTGCAATAGTTAATATCTCCTTAAAGCAATTACAATTTTAAGATGAATGTACATTAATGCATTAATGTGTATATATTATTCCATAAATGTCTCCTCATGCTAATTCATGAGAAATTACCTAAATTCTATTGCTCATTTTCTTAAGTGGAGGGATTCAATGACAATACTTATTATCTTGATAATTTTGATAATGCAATATTTCAAAAATTTATAAAAATTCTTAAAAATGAAAAAATGTTTATGGATGCATTACTTAATTTGTAAATGGATAGTGTTTCAAATTTCAATCAATTTAAACATTGTTTGATGCCTTTTCAAAATTTTGTATTCTTTGTAATAGTTGTAATGTCACGGCGTCTTTGAGGAGCTATCAACCGTTGCTTAAATTGAATATATCGGAAACATAATCAATTTATACATTAAGCAATACTTCCATAAATTTTTTTTTCTATTTCGAAGAATTTTTATAATTTTTTCATGATTTTTAAAAGTCTTTGTTAGAATTGTCAATATAAGCATTCTCAATGGATCCCTTTTTTTATGGGGAGGGATCAATTGACAATGCATATCTTGCAATTTTGACAAGGCTATAGATAGATATTGTAACACCCCAGAATCTGCAGCTTCTGGACTGTTACTTTTCTGATATCCACAGCATCCAGTTCGGTCAGCAACCTACGTCGCCAAAAGAACACACAACAAAGAAAACGGAGTCAGCTGATAAAGCTCAGTAACAAGTTATTTTATGACGCAACTTCTCTATAACAGGTTTACAAAATAATATGCAATTAAATGTAATTATGTTAATTAAACTCTATTTAATAAGACCACAGCTTACATGTCCTATCCTAACTGACCAGATCATGCCAACACGTTCCTAAGTCACATTTATCATTTAATCACGTTAAACTTTTATACTGAAATCATGCTATCAGATATAAATAGTAAATACCAAAAATATCATGCAAATACTCTTTATAAAATACAGATGTTTCCCAACCTGACATACCAGACTGACTGAATCACACCAATACCTGAATCCAAACCTAACATACAGTCCTACCAGATCAACCCTCTCATGCAACCATGCATCAGACCCAAACCAAGGCATACCAGACAACAAAATAACATCCTGTGCATCAGCACGTATCCTGCACCTGACCATTGTTGAGATCCAAATACTACGTACTTGCCTATACGTAAACTATAGCGCTATAGTGAGGTAGCTAGCCTCCTACCGATATCTCGAATCAGATACATAATCAATCCAACCTCAGACCAGGCATATCCAAACCATGTATACTCAGACCATGCATATCCAAACCATGTATACTCAGACCATGCATATCCAAGCCAGGCATATCCAACCCACACGTATCCAGACCAGGCATACTCAAACCAGACATATCCAAACCATGCAACTCAAACTAAACATATCCAAACCATGCGTACTCAGACCAGACATACTCAGACCAAGTATACTCCCAAATCAGACATAACTCCCAATTATAACCAGGTTGATAACCACAACTACATGCATAACCATGCCGACCCAAACAGATAACATAAACCAACATGACATACTCATATCCCAATCTGAAACTAGTACCACACATGCATCCCAAAACCATCCCAAAACAATATTAAACATGCACAGATAATAGAATCCAAGAATCAAGACAATTCAGATCAACTGATCCATATCACAAGTCACAAGGAACTCAAATAGACAACTGGAATCAAATACAAGTTATAGAGAAGTCCGGTTACCTGATACGTAATGATTCCGATTTATGAGACAGATTAACGTCTTTAACTTGAATTCAGAAACCCAATTGTGATCTCGAATCGAACCGACATCCTGTTATATCCCACGATCTTGATTAATATGATTTTCTATTTTATTTTCCCTTTTTCCTATTCTTTTCTTTTATTTGTCCTTCGGTCTATCTTTCTTTCTTTCTTTCTGTTTTCCTTTTTGCGTTTATTTCTTTTGATTTATCCGATTTGAGGAGATGAATATATATCTCGGTTGGTCACGCTTCCAACAGAAGCAAATCATAAAACAAGACCACGTGGCAAGCAAGCACACACCACCGTGGCATCAACTTAATTTATAACAATTTTGCATTCAAGACCTTGAGTTCATTTGAATTTATGAAATAGCCCAATTAAATTATGAAAAAGTCCTTTTAACTTAATATTTCAAATATAAAATATTTGGGATATTATAGATATAGTGATACCATATAGTATAACTTGGTCAAACAAACAGATTTTTCAACTTAACATGGTAAGTATTCATCCTAAAATCAATTTATAAGTTGAATAATTATTGATATATATGAGTAAATATACCGTGAGCTTAAGCTCACGGAGCCTTCTATGAGCTTAACCTCCAAATTTCGATTTATATGGCTCAATAAATTCTTTATATCAAAACCTTACGAGATACAAAAATTTTCCATTTTTGAAAATTTTTAATTATTTGTTTCAGATTTTTTAAAAGTGATACATAAAACTTAATTATTTTATTAATATTGTATAGTCATTTTTTAAAAATCTCAAACAAATACTTAAAAATTTTCAAAAATGGAAAATTTTTGTATCTCGTAATGTTTTGATATAAAGGATTTATTGAGCCGTATAAATCGAAATTTGGAAGTGATTTGATAGGTTTTTTGAGGTTAAGCTCACGGAAGGCTCTGTGAGCTTAAGCTCACGATATATTTACTCTAATTATTCAACTTAATATATATTGTGCTTAAAATGGAAAAAAAAAAAGAACCAATTAACTATTCCACTTAGCATACTAAATGTTCAACTTAACATGCTAATTATTTAACTTAATATCAACTTATAGTTATCATGTTGATGTTAATTAAGTTGAACAATTAATATGTTAAGTTATACAATTAGTAAGTTAAATAATTATTATCTTAAGTTAAACAATAATTAATGTATTAAGTTGAACAATTAATTCGTTTGACTAAGTCAAACTATATGGTATCACCGTAACATTTTCCTTTTGACAATATATTTTTTCAAAAATTAAAAAAATATTTAAAAATCGTAAAAATAGAAAAACTTTACACAAATGTTGTGAAACATACAGATTGAGTATGTTTTAAATTTTAAGCGATTTTGTTCGTATTTGATGTTCCACCAATGATTGTTTAATTGGGAACCGTTGGATTTTGTACAAACTTTCGATTTTGCAGAAACTTTCGATGAGAGATGTTATTTATATTTGATCTCCATCAAGAAGCGCCCTTAAACCTTTTTCTATTTTTAAGATTTTATTTGAATTTCCATTGTCAAAATTGTTAAAATATGTATTGTCAACCGATCCTCCCCTTTCTTTATTGCTTAAAAATAACATATATGATAGGAATATAAGGATTATAGTCTCATGCAGTTCATGTAATTAAAGGAGATATTAATAAAAGGCTAATTCTGCTTTGGATCTGATAAAATATGGGCCGTGAAATATATATAATAATAACTCCTCGATTAAAAATCAAAGGTTGCTTAGCTAATCCATAGATGAATCACTCTTAATATATTGTTGTCACAAGTACAAATTCAAATTGTAGTGAGCTTTTTTTAGAAGATTATAATGGGGGATTAGTTAGGTTTGCAAGATATTAGAATTAATATTGTTCGAATTTATTAAAATTAAGCAGTTTGGTTGACTGAAGCCAGTGATATCCGAATCGGGTTAATATACTATACTTCTGTAGAACAGCCTTTTTTGGGCTAGGTAGCTAGCGTCATTCCAATTTGTTCCCCATTTTTATGATTATATATAATAACAACATTTTGCAAAAGTCGAAGGGATCACTTATTTAAAATTTGTTTACCGTGGTTATATGGCAGGAGCATGGTTGAAGTCTCCTTCAGATCACGCAATGGTTCCATACTCTCTTGTCATGTACATGATCTCTTGCGGGATCTTGCTATTGAGAAAGCTAAAGAAGACAACTTCTTGACAGTTTGTTCAAAGCCTGGTGATGAGCATGGTTGTGGTGGGGCACGCCGTGTGGCTATCCATCATTCTGATAGCAATGGATTGATCTCATATGCAAGTCTTAATATTAATCTACGGAGCCTCTTCTGTTTTAGTGATGAATTGCCAAATTGTTGTGGACACAAACTTCTGAAAGTGTTGAGATGTCACAGTAGTGGTGAACATACTATCAGTAAGATAGGGCGCAAGGAAATTGAGGGTTTGACCCAATTAAAATATCTTCAGCTTCAATCAGACACCCGGGATATGGAAATTGAGAACTCGGTATGGTTTATAAAATTGATTAGCAGTATGAAGTTTCTGCAAACACTTAATCTTCAATATATACAAAATTGTGACCTATCTGATTTCACATGGGAAATAGAAACATTGAGGAATGTCATGCTGCCGTGGCAGTCACAATCTTTGGGACCACCATCAGGTGTAAATTTAAAAGATCTACAAACCCTCACTGGCATAAAAACAAGGGAGTCATGGGATATTGCAACCTTACCGAATCTACCAAATTTGCGTGTGTTAGATATTATAAGAACTGATGGATTTTCATGGGACATAGTCGCTGCTTTCTTTGGTACACTAAAAAATCTCATCAGTCTTTCTCTAGGAGGGCGTGAAATCCCAATTGATGTAGTTGACATGAGAGTCTTCCCCTTTTATCAGCACCTAACTTCTCTGACATACGAAGGAAAGTTTGCAGATGGAGTGGGAGTGACTCTTGATAGTGCTATGTTTCCCACACACCTCACCCATCTTACTTTCTGGAATTTCAGAACACAACAAGTTGATTTGGCAGTGTTAAAGAAATTGCTTCATCTTAAAGATCTTCGTTTGAAGTCTGACAGGATTGATGAAGATCTAAAACAAATGAGGTGCTCAGCTGGAGGTTTTCCCCATCTAGAAGTTTTACATGTTTACTTCTTCAGAAATCTGGAGGAATGGGAGATAGGGGAGGGTGCCATGCCCATGCTTCAGCAGCTCGGAATAATTGGTTGTCCTAAGTTGCGGGTTCCACTTGGGTTAAAACATCTCACCAAACTCCGGAAGTTGACTTGGGACCATTGGTCAGACCAGTCTGCAGCTGCTACGACAGAGGAGATCCGCAACCTGTGCGGACACGTTCCAGACCTTAATATACTTCTGCCTTGAGATGTTAATGCCCCGGCCAATTAGCTTGCAATTTGGGATGTTTAATTTCTCGTTAGCTTCTTTTCCCCGGCCAGATTTCAACTGTGTGCGCCCTGCCTTATTGCTTCTTTATTATTATTATTATTATGTTGTATTTTTATTCCGATAACAAATGGACGGAAAGTAATTGTTGGTCCGTATGTGTGCTTTCTGAACCTGCTAATCGAGTTTTCTCTTGTTATGATATATGCCTGCCAGGGCAAGAGTTATGTATGAAATAATGCTACTCGATATATTTTTCGATGTTCTTGTATAGGTGTATTGTAGGATATTAAATGTATTGTTATGATATTATGCCTTCCAGGGCAAGAGTTGTGTATCAAATTATAATGCTACTCGATATATTTTTCGATGTTCTTATATAAGTTTATTGTAGGATATTAAATGTAATGCCAGCATGTGTAAGATCATGGTTAAGGCCTTAAGGGGATAGGCTCTTGCACAGATTCCAGATCTGGTCGAGTTATATCATATTTATTTTATTTGTTTTTGCTTGCAATCAAATTATAGATCAAAATGATATATTTTAAATTGTACACTCAAAATTTTATTTAGTTACTTATTAAAACGACACGAACCAGTGCTGAACAGTTCTTTTGTTGAGCCTGACCTGCATGTAAGGAAATATATGGTATATTTTAAAGGACCTTGAAAAAAAAATTAAATCAAAAAAGAAAATTTTAGGGGCGAAGTCAAGTGTCCCCTGGGCAGCTGGATTTTACTCTTAATTGTGTTTGAAACAAATTGCAAAAATGTAAAACAATTATCATATGCAACTAAAACAAAACTTTGAAGGATCACTATTCACTAATTATCAAAAAAAAAAAATTGTTTTTGTTTATTTTATAAGGATCTCTGCGTAATTCATGTTTTTCGAATTTTCTTTTAGCAATTTCACACTCCCAGCCGGGCTAGCAAAAAAGTTCGTAGCTCGTAATTCGCTCGAGTTTGATTCGGTCTGAGCTCGAGTTCGATTCGATTTTTTGTCAGCTCGAGTTCAATTTTGCTTGGCTCGATTTTTTCTTAATTCGATTCAGATTCGTAATAACTCGATATATAGTAATTTTGACATATTTTGAATTATTTTGTTAAAATTTTTTGTTATAGTATACCTATTTTATTATTTAATTAACAAAATATACTTATGTTATTGTTGAATTAATAATAAAATAAAGTTTTTTAAGCATATTTTATTATAAAATTAGTAAAAATAGAGATAATTAATATATTGTCAAAGAATAACAAAATAATATAGTTATTTTGGCTCTAATATATTGTCTATAGTAATATGAAAAATAAATATAAAGTTATAATAATTGAGCTCGATTTGAGTTTGAGCTAGTCCGATTCGGTTTAGCTCGAATTCAATTTAGCTCCGTCTCGATTCGATTCGGTTCAAGTTTGATTTAGATTAAATTCGATTCGATCTGATTCGTTTACAGCCCAGACTTCCAGCTGACCAGCAAAAAATTGGACAACTGCTCGCCATGACTCCACACTGCAGAGAGCTCATTCCCTTACTTACTGCATTGTGCAGTTCACACTGTCAGCCATTGGATCATCTCGAGTCCTCGCAGGCACGAATCTCAAGACGATCCAACGATTGAAGTTGTGATTTGTGAATTGCACAATATTGCAATACAGCAGAGGAGATGTAATATGAATTCCACACTGCTGCAACCTCAAAATCTCCGAGTGCTCATCCCCTGACTTACTGCATTGTGCAGTTCACAACGACAGCCATTGGATCATCTCGAGATCTGTTCTGAAACGAATCTTGAGGCAATCCAACGGCTGACGTTGTGAACTGCACAATGCAGTGCAGCAGGAAAGATATGAATTGAAAAATCTCCCAGTAAAACCTTCTTCACTCAATCAAAGAACTATCATTAACCAGTAACCAACCATTCTGCCACTCAAAAGTCAAAACTCAATGCTTAACTTTAACACTCCATTAATCGTTCTCTCCATCGCAGTCCTCTTCTCCTCTTCTCTTTACTACCTTCTAAACCCTAACTCTCCCCCCAAACCCTCGCCCGATCCCCATCCTCCAACCCTCATGGATCCCGACCCCAACCCCGACGCCGATCTCCTCCAGTACGAGTTCCCCGGCGGCCTTCGCTACTACAGGAGCGGCCGTGCGGAGCGTCTCGACGGCACCGAGGTGGTTCCCACAGGCACCGACCCTGTTACTGCCGTCACTTCCAAGGAGATCACTGTGGATCCATCCACCGGCCTCTCTGTGCGGCTCTACCTCCCTAGCGGCGTGGATCGGGGGAATAATAAGGTTAAGGTACCGGTTGTTATGTTTGTTCATGGGGGAGCGTTTATTATCCACACGGCAGGGTCGCCGGTGTACCACCGGTACTGTAATCTGTTGGCTGGTAATGCGAAGTCGGTCGTGGTGTCGGTGACGTACCGGCTCGCTCCAGAGCACCGGGTCCGGCGGCGTACGAGGACGCCTGGGAGGCCTTAAAATGGGTTGTGAGAAATTGTGAATCAGGGAATGAACCGTGGCTAGCTGAGTACGGTGATCTGAACCGGGTTTTCTTGGTTGGAGATAGTGCCGGCGGGAACATTGTTCATAATGTTGCGGTATGGTTTGGGGAGGAGGGTTTGGATGGTTGTTCTAAATTAAAAGGATTGGTGCTTCTGAATCCCTATTTCTGGAGTAAGGACTCGATTGGGAACGAGAAGACGGAGCCGGGGTTACAGGCGTGGATGGAGGAGACATGGGGGTTCATATGTGGAGGGAAGTACGATATGAATCACCCGTTCGTGCATCCGATGGGGTCGCCTGATCAGTCGTTCTCGAAATTGGGTTGCCAGAGAGTGATGGTGACGGTGGCTGAATTGGATATGTTTGTGCACCGAGGGAGAGCGTACACCGAGGCACTGAAGGAGAGTGCGTGGGAAGGGGAGGTGGAGTTGTATGAGGTACCGGGAGAGGACCATGTGTATTTCTTGACCAAGTTTGATGGTGAGAATGCCGTTAAGCAGATGGAAGCAGTGGCGGCGTTCATAAACAAGGACTAGATTGTGGTCTGTGATGAGAGATCTAGGTAAAGGTAGACATGCCATTATTTTGATTATCGTCTTACTCTTAATCTGGAACGTTTTTTTTTTGTGCATCTCTTTTACTATTCTTCATATTGTTTTTCAGTTTGTATTCCACATATTATAAGTAGTTTGAGGCTTCTAATTGTTAGTATAGGAACAAGGGAGGTCGAGTCCAATGCCTATCCTGATCACTATACGTGCTATCACTCCTTGTTTAACATCCTTGGCAATAATGCACTGGAGTACTGGACCCATCTATGCCAAAACTGAGCACTGAGGGATCAAGAATGTCAATGGCAAATTCTGAGGCAAAAGAGATAAATGGAAAATCAAAAGATAATAGAATATTTTCATATCATTTCATTACTCACTAATCTTTGCCTGAAAAATGTGTCTTCTAATTCCCAATCCAAGAGATTGAATCAGTCATGACTATACAAGTTATTAATTGCCTAGGTGCCACACCACCAAGGATGCGTCAACTTCTTTCTACCTTGTTGATCATTGGAGCTTGCTCTTCTCAGCCGCATGCTCAACCACTAGATTTCTCTTCACAGGTTTGCTTCTATTATTAAAGATCACAAATTGCATAATAATACTAACAACTAAGTACTGGAGTATGCATGTGTAATTGACATGATCCAATTTTATTTGTATAGCGATTGTTTGGAAACAAAATAATTAAATTAATCTCCAAATGACAGTATTGAGAATTGAGATCATACATGCATGTTATGTCCGACATGCTTAATTTGCAGTCAATAAAGCTTATCTTATACCCTATACCCAATTGATTATCACTCTCAAGCTGTACATTTTAGGGATACCTCATCTTATACCCTATGCCCAATTGATTATCACTCTCAAGTTGTACATTTAGGGGTAGTTATCATTATCAAATTGTTGAAATTGGCAAATTGGCAAAGAAATTAGCTACTAAAGGTTGCAGAGAAGCAAATTGTTTTCAGTTCTAGCAAATAGAGAAATCCATTTTTTTTATCTCCATCCGAAGAGAAATCTATTGAATTGGTTGCAGGGAGAGGGCAAAAACTTAAAAGGGAAATAGAGCAAGAACAAGAGGCGAGTGGACAAAGGAGGGGACAATGACGAAGAGTTACAATTCATAGCAGTGAGAAAAGAATGGACTGAAAAGAGAGAATCGAGAGAGACCAAATGAAAAGAGGGAAGTCACCATCATCATGCATGCATCAGTTCGTCCTTCACTCCCTCGCTTCCAATTTGAGCGAACTTTGAGTTGGAGACCGGTGGAAATGGAATTGTTTGATGATGCTAGAACGAGGCTATGTATAATGTGGCTGGGCCTGGGCGATGACTCGAAGGCTCAAACGAAGAGGGGAGTATATGCTATGTATATATTACTTTCAGGAGCTATAGTTTTGCGCTGGGTGTTGTCTGTTGAATTGGGCCTGGCTCTCTTTTAAATTTTTTGTTAAATATCATGATTTTTGTTACAAATTGGTTACTCAATTTTTTTCTCTGTCCACATTGACCACGAAATTTTTTATTTATTAAATTTATTTCAATTAGGCCACTTTGTTAGTTTTTTATTTTTAAATCCAAATAACTAATGAAACATGATTATATTTATCAAACAAATCACAATGTATCATTCGGGAGACCCGTTTTTAGGTGTTAAACAGCTTGATAACACAATTCTGGTACAGAGAAATATGAAGAAGAATAGTCTTTAATTGATGAAAATGTTCAGTGTCGTAAAACAAAACAGGTCACCTAAATTGTCAAGCGTGATGAGTTATAGTTAATATAATCATGCATGTTC
Source organism: Cyperus esculentus (assembly GCA_030179965.1). Lineage (NCBI taxonomy): Eukaryota > Viridiplantae > Streptophyta > Magnoliopsida > Poales > Cyperaceae > Cyperus > Cyperus esculentus. Next base: position 2,932,486 of record JASGLE010000035.1, on the reverse strand, counting down.
CGTTAATTTTTTTGGAGGAAAGAAAATTAATATATTGACTTGATAGGAACAAATATAAAATTTAGTAATCATATGTGGATAAATGAAAGTTGAGTAATCAAATTGTGACTTTGAGTAAAATTGAGTGACTTTTAACGAAATTTATTCCCTTTTTATATAAAGTTCAAGAATTTTGGTTTAACATTAATTGGTTCCATTAGAGATGAAACTTAATTGAAGGCAAATGTGCTTTTGGCCCTGTCAATTAGGGCTTAGAGAATCCACTAGTTGATTTCTGTTTTGATTGAATCCGTTATTAGTTACCTACATAATCAATATATATGATGTTTTTACTTGTTTGTGGTCTTCGAATTTGTGAAATAAATTTCGGAAGCCTCTTTATTGTGTGCATGCAGAGATAACTTTTATTTCTTGAAATATTTTTAATGAATGGATATGATTAAAAATAAGGAAAATGGTCACACTCTGAAGCCCCTAATAATTATCTAATTGTTACACTAAGTAACAATTTATGGTGTTTGTATATTTCGTTTCGAAAGGCTAACGCCTCAAAATATATGTGACACGGTAATGGAAACATAATTTATGGTACCCAACAAATTCTACATATACATATAAAAATAATAGGAAACCAATTTTTTTCCATTTTCAGATTTTTTATGTATTTGTGTTGAATTTTTTAAAAGAGCTCCTGAATGATAATAAAATGTGATATTTGTACGTACTACTTTAAAAAAAATACAAAATAAGTATTTTGATAACTCCAAAAATAGAAACATTTTGTATTATCTAATATTTTTTATATATAGAGAGAATCTAAGAAACACCATATTTTGTGATTTTGGATATGGCAATATATATTTTGAGGTGTTATTGTTATCACGATAGTCTAGTAACTCATAAATTAATTTAAAATAAAATTCGGATATATCTATTATCTCTTCAAAATTTGATATCACCTACTTCGACACCTAGTAGTAACCGAACTCTTATAGCGGGAATGCATTTATTCTGATCCGAAATGCTTACAATATTTGCAAAATTTTTGTATTAATATTATTTGAGAACTGGATTAGACTAATAGTACCCTAATAGTCTCCCATCAAAAATCCCCCAATTCTATCCCCCCAATCAGAGTTTGCCACATGTCAAAAGCGTGTTGACCGGTCAAAGCTAAAAACGCGTTACTAAGAAGCCTGTGTCGCTCCGCGTCATGTGCAGCGCAGTGGCTATGCATGTGTTAATATTTCAAAGTCAGGTATTTATATTTCAGAACCAAATGTTTATATTTCACATCCAGGTATTTTATCTCCCTAGTGTTAATATTTCAAAGCTAGGTGATTATATTTCAAAACCAGGTGTTTATATTTCACATCTAGGTATTTATATTCTTAATTGCATGTGAAAAAATGTTATATAGTCATTGGTGGTTTACGGAGTATTTATGCTTATATACTGGGTATTTATATTTTTTATGCCTGTATTTATACTTACAAAGCATACATACGCACCTTACAATAATTAAAATTTTGATACTAGGTGTTTATATTTTGCTTTTGTCAGACTCTTCTCCTCCTTCTTCATTTGATTATAGCCAGAGCCGACATTTTATTTGAGTGTTTATATTACTTTGTCAAGTGCTTATATTGTTTTCTTAAATATTTATATATATTAAGTTTGTTCGTAAAAAAATAATTAATTTCATAGAAATTAAGAGATGACAGCAACAATGGAGATATGGCTTGTACAAAAATATTAGAAGTTCTTGTAAGGGCAAGAAGCGGCTTTAAAAAGTAAGTCAAGGGAGGAGATCCTGGACGGAGGGACCGTCGGTGCGAGATCCCGGACGGAGGGACCGTCAGGGCGAGATCCCGGTCGAAGGGACCGTCGGGGCGAGATTCTAGACGGAGGGACCGGTAGCTTGGGATCCCGGATAGAGGGACGTCGGCGCGAGATCTCGGTCGGAGGGACCGTCGGCACGAGATCCCGGACAGAGAGATTGCTGAAGATTGCAAATAGAGGGATCGTCGGAGATGTTAAATGGAGAAATCATCGGACCAGGCGTCATAACGGAGTGAGATCCGAAATTCTCCATTACTACTGGATCGATGGGTGTGCAGTATGTACGAAGAGGGTGGGGGACGCTATGGGGGGACGGAGCTCAGGGGATTTTAAGATTTTGAACTCTTATATTTCTTCGCTGAAACTTAATTATTTATATAATGAGGGATCCACACTTACACAATAAAATTTGATAAAAGAAATTAGACCAAATCATATAAATTAATAAAAATGGTAAAAATAAGAAATCTTTTACAAGCATTTGTATATACTTGTAGATCGATTGCATTTCAAATTTCATTCAATTTGAGTGTCATTTGAGACTTCATCAAGAGTCATTAAATTTAAACAGTTTTAATTAGCATACAAACTTGATGGTCATTGATAGAGCATCAAATGATACTCAAATTAAATGAAACTAGCGTTAGACCCGTGCAATGCCCGGGGTCCAAAAAATAAATAATATTTTTAAAGTTAATTTTTTTCATTAATTCATTTTAAAATGCATATTTCTGTATATTTAATATAACTTTATTTTTTTTAAGAAGAAAATTCATCCAGTGAAAAATTAAGACACCATTTAACAACGCATATTACTTTTGGCAAATAGAAATGTGTCCTACAATTAAGAGAACTTCATGATCCTAGTTAAATGTTGCGTTAAAATTATTGTATTTTAAGATGTTAAAAAAAGTTTACCATGAATTGCATAGTTAAGGAGTTTACAATAAAGATTGCCTTTACAGTTGCAGCTTCAATTTGCCTGAGATAGTTGCCCACATTTTCTGCTTCTTTTCCCCTCAAAATAATTGTAGCTTTTTCACCTATGTATTTTCATATTAGTTAAAGAATAGGTCATAATAATTATTTCACAATTCATACCATTTCATATGTAAACAAATTGTTATAGATAAGATGAGAATAATTAAACTATAAAGAAGTGAACATACATATCTTTTTCCAATTTTACGTAACATACGTCGAGAAGAATTTTGTTTCCTGCTATCAATTCACTTGCTCCACAAAACATAACTATTGCATATGTTGGAAATTAAAGTCTTGTAGAAAATAATGTATATATTAATGTTAATTTATGAAAATAATGTATATATTAATGTTAAAGAATTCATAAACAGTCCTTGTATGTTCTTGGAGTTAGACTATCATACTAACGTTAAATGCTAACGCCTAAAAATTAATATGATCGTGTTCGAAATTAAGATTTATGGTACTCAATAAATTCTTTATATAAAAATATTGGAAAATACAAAAATTTTTCGTTTTTAGAGTTTTCTAAACATTTGTTTTGCATTTTTGAAAATAGTATGTACAAACATCAATATTTTACTAATATTTATGAGCTTTTATTCTTCATCCTGAGAAAACGAAATAAAATAAATAAAACTTATAGATAATGAAACTTAAAGGATAATTGAAATCATAATCAATTTAATTCTCTCTCATGCACCACAACGGGCTCAGCATAAAAAGAAAAAAAAATGGCTAAAATAATATGAGTTGTCATAGCTAGATACGATCATATCACAATAATGGAATGCAATACGGCATGCAAAGTTTCATTCAATATTTCAATACGGCATGCAATCCGGTACAATGAAAAAACATTACACGCTGCCATGAAATGAACTTAATTTAAAGGCCGAGTAATTTTACAAATTACTAATGATTGATGCAATATGAGAGGTTAATGTAGAGTGCCTGAGTGCCCTTAACTATTGCAAAATACTTATTGCGCATTTACTGAGACGTAAATTATAATCTAGGCAAACAACAAAAGAAGATAGGAATACATGACTGCAATAATTGGAAAACTGAAATTTACGATTCAATTGAATTAATTTAAAAAACTTCTAATTCAATTTCAAGTACATATGGTAAAATACCATTTCGTGAGGACCAAATTGAGCATAATACAGTAAATTAATAAAATAGTCTAGTAAGTAGAAGCTTAATTTGGTAACTAATTAGACCTACTAACGGCAGCATATATATTAAAGGTATTGAATTGGGAGTTCACATATTTCACAGTGGAAATCGGAGAACCCGCTTAAGAAAAGGAGTAAAATTACTGCAAATTTGATTGGCGATGGGCCTTGATTAAAGGGAGCAGTTGAAAAATAGTAATACATTCCAATCATAAAAGAGAAATTGTCAGCAGTCAGAGAGCGATACAGATGGAAACGAAAATAGAATTAAAAAAACGAAAACAAAACTCTACATATGAAATAAAAGAGAAGCAAATATAGAGACAGTGAGAAAATTATAAGATATAGCACGCTCACATGGCCAAAAAAAAACAGAGAAAGATAAGAAGAGAAGATTACATCGATGATGAGGACAGTGAAAGAGCCGCCTATTGATTTTTTTTTATTATTGTTTAATAATTGACGGGATGCATCCAAAGTGAAGTGTAAATCATATATATAATCCAGCCCTGTCGAGAAAGCGAAGGGATGCGTAACAACAGGAGTAAAATCGCAGTTTGTAAAATATGACGTGGCAGGCTGTAGAGTCTTCAATTTCTTCTACTTTTCTTTAAAGAAAGAGATTTGAAATGATCTACAAGTAAAATGAATATGGTTGTAAAATATTTTCTCTTTTTAAGATTTTTCATGAATTTATAAGTATTGGTGGACCCTTTTTCATTTTTTAATTTGTGCGACGACTTGAAGCTAGTCTTCTGCCAGTTTTTGTTCCTCCTAGAAGGATAGAAAGTTCAAACTGATACCTGGCCGTTTCTATCCACACATCACAAATTATCTTGCAGACAAACCGCAATCAATGAATGAAACAACTGGGCTCTTAATGTGAGGCTAAGTCAATAAAGAAAGCAATGAGAAACCAACTGAAACAAAAAGAAAGAAAGCATGTACACGGTACATCACCTTCTTCAACTCTGACTGCAAATGCCAAGCATCTTCTTTCTTGGTAACCCACACTCGGTTACAAATTTTAGTTATTTTCCTGGTATTTCAGAAAGTGCTCTTTTCCTCAATTGAATCAGCCAGAATTTCTCCCGATTTTGAGTCGATTCCAGTCAAGAGTTAATCCTCCGTTACAACATGTAGCATCCAATTCTTCTTCCTAGATTTCCCATTATACTCCTCTTAGCTCGACCAAATCAGCCAAAACACGCCCAGTTCTTCCAATCTTTATTACCCGATTCTCAGTCAAAAACTTGCCACATCCATCCATACGTTCCATCAAGTCTGTGGCTAAAACATCGATTGGTATATATGTTCAGACCGAGCAAGCCGATTCTGCTCCTAATCTTACAGAATATAGTCACAAACACCGCGCAGTAGTTGACACAGATACAAAAACGACAGAATATGGTTGAGAATATAGTAAGTTCTGTTTTGGTTAAGCTAGCAGATGAGGCATTTTGGAGGTTGTCACGGATATGGGGAGTTGATGAACAAGTCGGGAAGACGAGACGCGAGTTAGAGACGATTCATGCTTTCCTCAAAGATGCCGATAAGAAGACAATCCGAGATGAAATGCAAAAGGTTTGGGTAAAGAATGTGAGGGAGCTTGCCTATGACGTAGAAGATGTCATCGACAACGCCCTCTTATTAGAAGTGGAGGCCCCACAAAAAAGCACAAGCAAGATCAAGAAATTCTTCAAGAAAACTCGAAAACTCCCAGCTCTCAAGGAACTTGGAGATCAGATAAATCAGATCCTTACAAGAATTGAAGAGATCTTTAATTTTAAGATCAAGTACGGTATCAAGGATCTCGGTGAGGGAAATGGAGCCGATTTGATGCTGCCTGCCAAGCCGATCATGCTACCTGAGATTGATGACCACAACGTTGTTGGCTTCGATGAACACAAGAATAACATTGTGAAGGTACTTCTTGATGAAACAACTCGAAGGCGCTCTGTTGTCTCGATTGTTGGCATTGGAGGGCTTGGGAAAACCACTCTTGCTCGAAAAACATACAATAGGTATAACACTGTATATTTTCTTTATCATAGTACAATTATTTTCATAAAAAATTATTTCTAATTAGCATACCAATTTCAATAAAAATGACATTATAGTTAAAAAATACTGAGCGGAGGGACAATGCATATCAGTTATCATGATAATGCTTATCATACTAATTTTAAACTCATGGTAACTTTATTCACATAATTTTAAAATTCCATGAAAAAGTTATGGTAGTTTATCATACCAATTTTAATTATTCGTGTTGAAATTATATGGAAATCGAACCGACAAGTTAAACTCACGTTAACTTTATTAACATACATCAATTTTTTTTATACTTTATAGTATATTATCTTAATTGTATAATTTTCAGCATATAAAATGAATTTACTCTCCATAGGTGCATGGCCTTTCATTCCCTTATGTTGTTCTAATTTTGATTGCCTTTTCGAGCTGATATAAATTTTAATGGCATGTTCGATTTCTTTTCCAGAAAATATATTAATTAATTTTTGTAATGGTGCATCCAGTATGACTTATTAATGATATCTAGTATCGTGTTTGTCATTGCACCAAACACTAAAATTGATAGATGATTTCAATTTTAATAAGCATAAATTAGTCAAAAACAAAACCAACAACTTCATTTGCTAATAGGACATCATGTTTGCAGTGCTGATGTCAAGGAAAGTTTCAGTCAGCGTCTATGGATAACTGTCTCTCAAATGTTCAAATTGATCGACATTTTGAGAAAGATTCTAGAACAGATCAGGAATATCACTTCGAGTGACCAAGGAAAAGAAACAAAATATTTCCTTGCCGAGCTTCATAAGTCTCTTCAAGTGCAAAAGTATCTGTTAGTTCTAGATGATGTATGGACAGACGAGTTATGGGGTCATATAGAAGAAATTCTGGTTGATTCAAACAATGGAAGTAGGGTACTCATAACCTCTATGAATGAAAATGTTGGCAAAGTTGCTGATCCCTCACTTCAACCTTACAAGCTTCCATTGTTATCAGAGGATCAAGGTCTTCAGCTTTTACTTCGGAAAGCCATTTTTAGCCGACCATATTCCAATGATCTTACCGATATTGCAACACGGTTAGTGAAAAAATGTGGCGGTGTGCCACTTGCGTTGATAGTCTTGGGTGGTCTATTATCCCGAAAGCCGATTGAATATGCTGAGTGGAATAAGTTTTTGCAAACAATGGACTGGCATATTGATGGAACACGGTGTATGAAGATTCTAGCTACTAGTTATGAAGACTTGCCACTTGTCTCAGGCATTGTTTCTTGTACTTTGCTGCATTTCCGGAAAGACTATGAAATTAGTGCCAAAGAGTTGATTCAAATGTGGATTGCAGAAGGTCTCATATCACAAGAACATAAAACATTGGAGGACACAGCTGAGATGTTTTTGGAAGATCTTGCTCAAAGGTATGATTCAAGTTAGCTCTTTTATAATCAGTTGAGCATAATGAGGTCATTTTTCTCCTATTTTACATTCTTTGTTTAGAATTTTTTTTGACAAGAAACTGTGAATAAGTATATTCATTTTCTTTTTTAAAATATTTTTTTCTTTTTCTGAAAGTTGTAATGCTATTAAGATGGTTACAATTAACTGGACAGTATTATCAACTAGACAGTACTATCAACTGAACAGTTCTATAGATATGTGAATCCGGATATACACTATTTTTTCTGCCGAGCAGCCATTTTTTGGGCAACGCAGCTAGCATTGTTTCAATTTGTTCCCCATTTTTTATGATTATATAATAATAACTTTTTGCAAAAGAAAGGAATCACTTATTTGAAATTTGTTTACCCGTGGTTATATGGCAGGAGCATGGTTGAAGTGTCCATCAGATTACACGATGGTTCCATAGGCTATTGTTATGTACATGATCTCCTGCGAGATCTTGCTATTGAGAAAGCTAAGGAAGACAACTTCTTGACAGTGTGTTCAAAGCCTGGTGATGAGCATAGCTGTGGTGGGGCACGCCGTGTAGCAGTCCATCATTCTGATGACGATGGATTGATCTCATATGCAAGTCTTAATATTAATCTACGGAGTCTCTTCTATTTTAGTGATGAATTGCCAAATTGTTGTGGACACAAATTTCTGAAAGTGTTGAGATGGAGCACCGGTAAACATACTGAAGAAAAGATAGAGCACAAGAAGATTGAGGGTTTGACCCAATTAAAATATCTTCAGTTTCCATCAAATTTCTGGAATGTAAAAATTGAGGACACGATACGGTTTATAAAATCGATTAGCAGTATGAAGTTTCTGCAAACATGATCTTACTATTATACAAAATTGTGACCTATCTGATTTCACATAGGAAATAGAAACATTGAGGCATGTCATGCTGCCGTGGCATTCACCATCTCTGGGACCACCATCGGGTGTCAATTTAAAAGATCTACAAACCCTCACTGGCATAAAAACAAGGGAGTCATGGGAAATTGCAAACTTACCTAATCTACCAAATTTGCGTAAGTTAAGTATTACAATAACTGAGGGATTTTCATGGGACATAGTCGCTGCTTTCTTTGGTACACTAAAAGATCTCGTCAATCTTACTCTAAAAGGGCATGAAATTCCAATTGGAATTATTGATATGAGAGGCTTCCCCTTTTATCAGAACCTAACTTCTCTGTCATACGAAGGAAAGTTTGTAGATGGAGTGGGAGTGATTCTTGATGGTACTATGTTTCCCACACACCTCACTCTGCTTTCTTTCTGGAATTTCAGAATACAACAAGTTGATTTTGCAGTGTTAGAGAAATTGCCCCACCTTAAAAAACTTTTCTTGAGCTCTGACGGGATTGATGAAGATATAAAACAACTGAAGTGCTCAGCTGGAGGTTTTCCCCATCTAGAAGTTTTACTTGTTGACTCCTTCCCAAACCTGGAGGACTCCTTCAAAAATCTGGAGGAATGGGAGATAGAGGAGGGTGCCATGCCCATGCTTCAAAACCTCTGGGTATATAATTGTTTTAAGTTGCGGGTTCCACTGGGTCTAAAGCACCTCACCAAACTCCGGGAGTTGACTTGGGACGTTCGGTCAAACCAGTCTCCAGCCGCTACGGCAGAGGAGATCCGCAACCTGTGCGGACACGTTCCAGAGCTTAATATATGGGATTAATACTTGGGATTATTTATGCATTAATTAATGAATAATTGTTTTGAATAATATATTGAAACAACGTCAAAGTTCTGTCTTAATATGTTCATGATGTGCGCAATTTTTTACTTACGGATTTTGAAAGTTTGGAAATATATTTTAATGAAATAAAAGAACATTAAGGAGACCCTTGCAATTCGGGATGTTTCTTCTTAGTTTCTTTCTCCTGAATTTTCAATTGTGCGTGCGCTGCTTCTTTATTGTTAAAATGTTGTATTTTTATTCCGATGACAAATAGACGGAAAGTAATTGTTGGTCTGTTTGTGTGCTTTCTGAACCTGCTAATCGAGTTTCCTCTTGTTATGATATTATGCCTTCCAGGGTAAGAGTTATGTATCAAATAATGCTACTCGATATATTTTTTGTTGTTCTTATGTAAGTGTTGTGCATCTGCATGATATATATTAAATGTAATGCAAGTCTGTGTAAGAATAATGCCCAGGAGGATAGCTAGGCTCTCCACTCTTGCCTCTTGCACAGTATTTGTTCCAGATTTGGTCGAGTTATATCATATATTTTTTTTGGAAGAGATGACATTACAACTATATTTATTTTGATAATCATGACAACTACTCTTAAATAAATTTATAAAAAAAATTTAAAGATGAAAGGAATAATTGATCAGTAATACAGAATCCTGATTGCGTGCAGAAAGGAATGATTGATCAGTAATACGGAATTCCATGCTTAGTGTATCCAGGTCTGCATACTCCTACACGTTTTCACATTCCCAACAGCTGTTGTTTCTACCAGAAAGAATTGATCAGCACTCAGCAGCAACCAAGTAAAATTTATGCATCCATCACAGCTTCCAAGTCCCGGACCGCACAGCAGAATTATGCACAGTATCTCCACTGGCACTGCCTCCAGCCAGAACAATGTGTTGCCTTGTTGCCATGTTGCAGCAAGCCATGGATCTGCACTTGATTCACAGCTCGATCGGTAGAACTCAATCTCAGTGGTAAATTACGCCAAGTCTAGAGTATGAAGGCTTCACCTTGTGTGAAGGAGGGAAGGCCCAAAATGAAAGAACTAAATTATTGTTAGGCTGTTTCGAAGTTGAGTTCTGTGTTGAATGGGTATGGGAACATGTTATAATTGGGTCTGGTCCTGTTTCTCGAAATAGTTTTCTATTTTTTTCTATTATTATCAAAGGTTTAAATAGCGGTCATAGTAGCCACTATAGCGGTCGATATAGCGTTTTGGAAGCAAAACGCTACGACGCTATCGGCTTTTTCCCGCTATTTGATACTTTATATAGTAACATATAAAATATGGTTAAAATCATCTGAATTTTTAATTATTTTATGATATCTAATACTTAATAGTTGTTATTTATGTTTTACAATCGTTTAACACATAATTAATTGGATTTGTCAACAACAATCAATGTTATATAAACTTAGTATCCACATAAGAAAAATTGTGGGATTGATATTAGTGAATATGAAAGTCATATACTTGAAATCCATTAAAATGTTATATAATCAGTAATTTTTTTTAATAATGCTTTATCATAATTTGTTTACAATTTTTTTATTATAATTTTTAGATTCTAACTTTTTTTCTTGAAAAATGATAGATTATTTTTTATAGCTCCAATAATCCATTTATTTTTTAATATTTAGGAAAAGTAATTACTCAACGATTCAATTTGAAATCTTTTTGATAGAAACAAATAATACTTGTGCAATAAAAGACTGATCATCATGTTGTATTATGTCAATATATCTGAATAAGAATGCTTTGTTTCAAGAGTGATACAATAATTATATAATTTTTAAACAATTTGGTTAGAAAACTTTATACATTATTCTAATTATTCATCATTTTTATTAAATGTGGTAGTTCATGAACTAATAAAATAGTTAAAATATTCTATATAACAGGAACCGGTAGCGCCCGCGATAGCACCGATATCCGATATCCGCTATCAAATATACCCCACCTCGACGAGTCCGCTATCCGCTATTTAAACCTTTGATTATTATTATTATTATTTTTTTTTTTTTGTAGTTCAACTGTTCAAGGGTCGGGGCTGTCTATACTCTATAGTTCCACATATTCACGTTTTTTTTACATGATGAATTGATGATATACCAGTCATACTTAGATTGAATGAAATATAAATGCTTTCGTATAGGGGTTACTCGGAGCATGCTAGGAATCCGTCATAGAAAATTATTAGGTTTTTTATAAACTCAAGCAAAGCTTGTTTGTTCAAAAATAAATATCTTTGACGGTCTTTTTTGTCATTTGTAATTACATCTTACAAATGACACTTTTTACTCGTCTGTTATCTTCAAACTTTTCTTAAATAATTTTACTACATAGGATATAGATAAATAATTTGTATCTTTAAATTTTCATATTTTTAAGTTTTACAATAAAAAAATTATGTCTAAGTTCTGGAATTGATGTCATGTTAACTTTTCTGTTAAGTTGAATGAAAAACTAACAGCGTGACCAAATTTGGATAAAAATCAAAGTTTAATGACCAAAAAAGAATAAATAGAAGTTCAGTAACCAATTAGGAATTTGAAGTAAAATTTAGTGAGCCCCAAAAAATTTATCCAATTATATAATAAGAAGTAATAATTAGTTTGACTTGTTCAAATGAACTAATTATCCAACTAAACATATTAATTATTTAACTTAATACCCTACTTATTGCGGCCCGCAGGAAATCTGACAGAGAGCAGTTCTGGTTCTGGTTCACTGTTCGACTCACGTTATCAATTCTGAATCAAACCAGCAACAGTACAAGTCCTCAACTTTCGTATTTTGGTTCTTCTAACAATACCGGTTCAACAGAAATTCGTGGATCTATTTCTAAATCTACGTTCAAGTTACTTTTATATCTAGGATTCGGTTCCACTTTCGTAAGAACCGCAATTTTACCGTTCGGTTACTCTTGGACAACAAGTTATCAATCCAAACAGTGTAAATAACAATTCTTGCAAATATGATACTCTATTGACCAACTAAACCTTGTGCCTAATCTACAGGTTTACCATACAACAAGCATGATATTCTATTAACCAACTAGATTTTGCTCGCAATCTACAGGTCTATCACATCAACAAGTCAAGTCAAACACACATAATCATGAAAATCACAAGTAACATGAAAATAACGTAAATCTCACAATAAGAAGTCAATCCATTAACACAAACTTCATCATCTACCCTAAAAACTAAAAGACTACTCGCTCATGGCGAGGGAAAACAAAGAAAGCAAAACAAAGAAGAAGTTCATGATACTAAAGAACCGAAGAAGAACTAGCGTGGCTTCAATCTTCAACGTCTCCAAGAAGTCCTCTCGAAATCTCCTCGAAAAATGGTGAAGATCGACTCCCCAACACGCTCTCCTCTGGTCCCTGACGGCTAGGGTGAAAGAGACAGAAAGTAAGATGCCAAAACCGTCCAAAAGGATGGTTTAAATAGCCAAAAAGGCGGCAGAAACAGAAGCAGCGCTGCCGCGGGTCTTGCGGCCCGCAGGAAGTGAGTTCCAGTGCAGACTTGCTCTCCAGGGCTTCAAATCGCGTCCAAGTGGCTCCAAAAGCCCAATTTACCTGAAACATGGACAGAATTGAACAAGTAACTGGAATCTAAGAATTCTAACACTAAAATGCAATTAAACTCGGGATTTTAGGTCGAAAACAAGGTACAAGTCTAGTAAAATGCAAATATGAATGCGGTGCATCACTTATTTAACTTAACATCAATTTATAAGTTGAATAATTATATCAATATTTATTCAACTTAACATATATTATGGTTAAAATGGAAAAACAACCAATTATTCGACTTAACATATTAATTATTGAACTTAACATAGTAAATATTCAACATAATAATTATTTAAGTTGAATATTTAGTATGTTAAGTTGAAGTTAAGTTGATACTAAATATTTAATGTACTAATTATAAGTTGATAGTAAGTTAAATATTTGGCATATTAAGTTGAATAATTAGGAACTTGACTAATATGAAAGCGTTTGCATTTCGCTCTGAAATGCTAAAGGTCCAGATTATACTTTGTCATGTCCAAATTTTGATTTATGGTTCCCATTTAAATTTATCATATGAAAATACTACGGATTGAAGCTTTTAAGCATTTGTTCTGGATTTTTCAAAATGAATCTAAGATAATTAATAAAATGGTGCTTGTTTGTACATGGATTTTAAAAGAATCCGAAATAACTACTTAAAAAACTCCAAAAATGAAAACTTTTTGTTGCCCCTAATATTTTCATATTATAAACTTAATAAAAACCATAAATTGAAATTTCGGACGTGACAAAGTATAATTTGAACCGTTAGTATTTCCAAACGAAATGCAAACGTTTTCACAATAGTTCTACTCAATAATTAGTATGTTATGTTAAATAATTAGATCATTTGCCCAAAATTAAACTATATGGTATTCCTATATTATCCTCAATTGCATCACCGTACAATTTTCCAATCCAAAACACATGTAAACTTCCATATTCCACAATTAGACAATGATTATGACATCTCAGGTTGGAGCACTTATTGACATGACAGTAGTGACCTCGGAATCTTTTTTTTTTTTGTGAGACGACTTTAGTCTTCTACAAGTCTTCAGTCTTCCTTTATCAAGAGCATAAAGAAACTTCATGTATGTGCTGGGCTGCTGGCCGTCTCCTCTCCACATATCACAGAATATCTCAGGCGTAATTCCTTTACTTCACATGCCAACAACACAAAATAATTGATCAGGCTTCAGTAAGGTTAAGTAAGTGCAGCCAATAAGCTAGGAATGAAAACCAAAATGCTGAAATGGAATATGCATCTCTTTTCTCTCCAATAACATCTAGCATCCAATTCCTCTTCCTAATTTCCTACACTAGATTATTTCCATCAAAAACCTCTTAGCCAGCTAGCTCGACTAATTAAATCAGCCAAACCTCGATCGATCGCCAGTTCTTCCCAACTTTAATTTACCAGTTCTCATCAGCTAGAACTTGCCAATTAAATCCATCCATTCCTACCATTCCTATCAAGTTTGTGCCTAAAAATCGATTGGTATGTTCGATCCGGCAAGCCAATTCTGCTCCTGATCTCAGATACAAAAACGAGAGAATATGGTTGAGAATATAGTAAGTTCTGTTTTGGGTAAGCTAGCAGATGAGGCATTTAGGAGGCTGTCAAGTATATGGGGAGTTGATGAACAAGTTGGGAAGATGAGACGCGAGTTAGAAATGATTCATGCTTTCCTCAAAGATGCCGATAAGAAGACAATCCGAGATGAAATGCAAAAGCTTTGGGTGAAGAATGTGAGGGAGCTTGCCTATGACATAGAAGATGTCATCGACAACGCTCTCCTATTAGAAGTGGAGGCCCCACAAAAAAGCACAAGCAAAAGAGAAGCCATCAAGAAATTCTTCAAGAAAACTCAAAAACTCTCAGCTCTCAAGGAACTTGGAGATCAGATAAATCAGATCCTTACAAGAATTGAAGAGATCTTTAATTTTAAGATCAAGTACGGTATCAAGGATCTCGGAGAGGGAAATGGAGCCGACTTGATGCTGCCTGCCAAGCCAATCATGCTACCCGACATTGATGACCGCAACCTTGATGGCTTGGATGATCACAAGAATAACATTGTGAAGGCACTTCTTGATGAAAAAACTCGAAGGCGCTCTGTTGTCTCGATTGTTGGCATTGGAGGGCTTGGAAAAACCACTCTTGCTCGAAAAGCATACAATAGGTATAACATTATATATTTTCTTTATCATAGTTAAATTATTTTCAATTTAAAAAGGGAAAATTGGTTTTATGCTACCCAAAATCAGGAAATTAGTTTTAGTGTCACCCCAAAGTTCGGACTTAGCAAATTATTTAAAATTTTTAAAATAAAAGCCACCTCAAATTAGTTTTAATGCCACCTCAAATTCAATTTATTGTGAAAATTGCCACAATTTGCAAATTATTTTAAAATTTTAAAATAAAAGCAAAAAATTTCAGTTGTATTTAATTTGGTATTTTCTTAATGCCAAAATTGCCCTTCATACTCTCTTCTTCAATAAAATTAAACACCCTACCCTATTTAATTAGCATAGAAAATTAAATTACTTGTTGCTATGAATTTGGCTGTGATGAATTGATGATTAACATCCTTATTGTAATATAATACGAGTAATAGTTCATTTGGGTTTAGGAATGTGTAATTTTTCTCTTATGATGACTAATAAATTTCAAGTGTATACTTATCAATAAATACTTGGTTGTATTCTCATGTAATGAATTTTTAAGTATTCTATTTTTATTGTTATTCTTAATTAAGCATTTTCTTTTCATGTAAGACTTCATAAAAAAAAAAAAATAACTTATACCAATATCAAGGAAAATATAAAAGGGTATTTTATACACTCTAGTTATATTTTTAAGAAAGCATTAAAAAATTATACATATGATGCTTGTGGCATTTTCCACAATAAATTGAGTTTGGGATGACATTTTGTTAAGTCCCAACTTTAAGTTGACATTTTTCTAATTTCCTATCTTTCGGTTACACTTTGCTAATTTCCCGACTTTGGGGTGGCATAAAACCAATTTTCCCATTAAAAAAAATATTTCTAATGTGCATACCAATTTGAATAAAAATGAAAACATAGTTAAAAACTACTGAGATGATAGGAGGGATCAAATGACAATGCGCTTATTATGATTATGCTAATTATACTAATTTTAAACTCATGGTAACTTTATTCACCTAATTTTAATATTCCATGAAAAACTCATGGTACCATGATAGTTTATTATATAAAATTTAAGCATTCGTGCTGAAATTATAAGGAGGTCGAACCAACATCAAAGGACTCTATGAGTTTAAACTCATGGTAACTTTATTCACATAATTTTAATAGTTCATTACATTGATTTTTTTGTATACTTTATAGTATATTATCTTAATCGTATAATTTTCAGCTTATAAAATGATTTTACTCTCCATTGATGGCCTTTAATTCCCTTATGTTGTTATGATTTTGGATGCCTTTTCGATATGATATAATGGCGCGTTTGATTTCTTTTCTAGAAAATAAATTTTCAGCTTATAAAATGATACAAAGGCCTTTAATAATTTTGTATGGTGCATACAACATGACTTATTTATGATATTCTAGTAGCTGATTGTTATTTTATCAAACACTAAAATTGATAGTTGATTTCAAGAAGCACAAATTAGTCCAAAACAAAACCAACAACTTCATTATTTGCTAATAGTGCATTAATTATGTTTCCAGTGCTGATGTCAAGGCAAGTTTCAGTCGGCGTCTATGGGTAACTGTCTCTCAAAAGTTCGAATTGATCGACATTTTGAGAAAGATTCTAAAACAGATCAGGGATATCACTTCGAGTGAGCAAGGAAAAGAAACAGAATATTTCCTTGCCGAGCTTCATAAGTCTCTTCAAGAGCAAAAGTATCTGTTAGTTCTAGATGATGTGTGGACAGACGAGTTATGGGGTCATATAGAAGAAATTCTGGTGGATTCAAACAATGGGAGCAGGGTACTCATAACTTCTAGGAACGAAAATGTTGGCAAAGTTGCCGATCCCTCACTTGAACCGTACAAGCTGCCATTGTTATCGGAGGATCAAGGTCTTCAGCTTTTACTTCGGAAAGCCATTTGTAACCGACCATATTCCAATGATCTTACCGATATTGCAACACGGTTAGTGAAAAAATGTGGTGGTGTGCCACTTGCGTTGATAGTCTTGGGTGGTCTATTATCCCGAAAGCCAATTGAATATGCTGAGTGGAATAAGTTTTTGCAAACAATGGACTGGCATATTGATGGAACACGGTGTATGAAGATTCTAGCTACTAGTTATGAAGACTTGCCACTTGTTCTCAAGCATTGTTTCATGTACTTTGCTGCGTTTCCCGAAGACTATGAAATTAGTGCTAAATAGTTAATCCGAATGTGGATTGCTGAAGGTTTCATACCACAAGAAGAACATAAAACATTGGAGGACACAGCTGAGATGTTTTTAGAAGATCTTGCTCAAAGGTATGATTCATAGTTAGCTCTTTTATAATCAGTTGAGCATAATGAGGTTATTTTTCTCCTATTCTACATTCTTTGTTTAGAATTTTTATGACAAGAAACTCTGGATAAGTATTCATTTTCTTTTTAAAAATTATTTTTTTATTTTTCTGAAAGTTGTAATCCTATTAAAATGGTATCAATTACAAAATTATATCCTGATCTCACCCCAACAGATAAAGAAAATTCCACATGATCCTCGATTTTCACAAAAAAAAAATTACCCAATACATGATGGCTACATTAATGCTACAATTTGCATAATTCACTATAGCCGATGTTATTAATTTCAGTTACACTTCCGAACATCGATTTGGTTTTTATTAAAAGGAAAAAAAAAAAAAAAAAAAGCAAACTTTGAATGAGTTGTCAATACTGTTACTTTTCATACTGTAATTTTATTAATTGCTTAAAATAACACATATATAGGATTATATAAGGATTATAGCCTCATCCAATATATGCAACTAAATGAGATATTGACAAAGGAAAATGCTATGGGAATACCGCAAAAGATACCGTCGGAAATACCACTATACAAAGTTAATTTAACGTTAATCTGCAACATGTTGCGATCAAAACGAAACATCTATAAAGTTAATCTGAAACTTAATGAGATTAAAATGAAACACAAATAATATAATTTTCTCTTTTGTTGCTCTTTCACTTCATCTTGCTCCCATACGTTCTCTCAACAACTTTAAGGTAATATTTATGTGATTTAGTAGTGATTCGAGTAGATAATTTAATTTATGATTTGTGTTATTCAACTTAATACTACAATGTTTCAAGTTAATACGTTAATTGTTTCAAGATAATTTGTTAATGTTTCAATTTGGACATATTTTCAAAGATCATGATATCCCCGACGGTATTCCTAGTGGTATCCGACTATCTGGATTGATTAATAAAAAATGTTATAAGTAATTAAGACTTCAAATTATAGTAACTTTTTTTTAAGATTACAGTGGCGAATTAATTAAGGCTACATGGTGTAGTAGTGTGTTTACACATAGATTCATGCAAGTGCGGATCTTAGTACAATCAATTGGACAGTACTATAGATATCTGAATCCGATTATACACTATTTTTTCTACCGAGCAGCCATTTTTTGGGCAAGGCAGTTAGCATTGTTTCAATTTGTTCCCCGTTTTTTATGATTATATAATAGAGTCAACATACAGTGCACCATATTTTTTTCAATAAAAACTTGAAACTTAGGTGAGCCGTTGGATTTAATAAGGGTATTTGGGGAATTCAAAATATATTGGCTGCCCATATTCATTAATTAGTATTCATTAGCTTGCACAGATTTATTGTTGATCAGTTTTCGATACTCGTCTAGCAAATGAATATATCCTGGTGGATTCGTTTCGTATTTTATTTTTTATTTTTTCGAGAAACATCATACTAATTAACTAGAGTATTAATATAATCTTGATTTTTGATCTTATTGATTTAATTAAAAGAACAACAAAGCGCCATATGCATCGAAGTCGGAAGTCAATTAATTAATGCCGGACTATTGTTGCTATTTGATATTAATGGTAATTCATCCGAATATGATACAGAAGCTAGAATTTTATATGATTATATCATGTTGAGATAAATTTAATTAAATTTTGTTCTTGATGATATCTTCATTATGTTCTAGGTATTAGAAAACTAAAATCATGATTGCCATTCTCCAGAAAATATGATTATATCCAAATTTTTTATTTATATGGCTCAATAAATTCTTTATATCAAATCCTATAACACGCAAAAAGTTTTTCATTTTTAGAGATTTCTAAGTATCTATTTCAGATTTTTTAATAGCAACTATACAATATTAATAAAATAATTAATGTTTCATATGTAACTTTTAAAATTCTGAAATAAATACTTGAAGATCTCTGAAAATAGAAAATTTCTGCATGTCACATAATTTTGATATAAAGAATTTATTGAGTTATATAAATCAAAATTTCCATATGATTTGATATGTTGTTTGTGTTAAACTCATGGATGGGCTCCGTGAGCTTAAGATAACCGTAGTTTTACTCCTATCATATTTGTTTAGGATCCGAAGTTATAACAAGATACATTAGATATTTGGAGATGATTAATAGGAAGAGATCACATCGACAACAATTTATCTTGATAACATCTCGCAAATTAACTCATAGAAATTCTTCAAAATGAAAATTTTCTTGCAAACATGTAAATATACTAATAGATTGAGTATGTTTCAAATTTCATTCAATTTGAATGATATTATTACTCCATCAAAAACCACCAAAATTGTATGATTATTATAATGGTCTAAATTTAATCATTCTTAATGGGATATCAAATTATACTCAAATTGGATAAAATTAAAAATACAAACAATTTATGAGTGAACATGTTTGTAAAATATTTTTTATTTTTAAGATTTTTTATGTTTATAGAACACAATTAATGTATGAGTATATGATTGTCAAAATAAATAGTTGTCATGTGATCCATTCCGTTGCATAAATGTTAATCTAAGCTCAGTAAAACATAATGAGCAATTCACAATAGATTTACTCATGATATAGCTATCAATCAACGTTACATCAAATCATTTATGACTAAGCAAACACAGGTTAGAGTAGATTTTCTCATATTAAAATTTCCTTATGTATAACATCCACAAAAATTAACTAATTTTAACGCCATATGGTGATTAATTTTATTTCTTTAACATAAGGCATATATCAATTATTAATTTTAATTAATGGCATATCATGGTTAATAATGATTGTGCATAATTTTTCATTCCTACTTTTCAAGCTTATTCAAAAAATTCAAAATTTTATATGCTGGGGTGAGGCTATGATATGCATATCACATTTTGACCGGTGATACGGACTCGTCATCTTAGTTTTCATAAATATATCTGAATAGTCGATCCGAATTACTCAACATAATCATTATATCGAAAATTCAAAATCTATAAAAACAAATTTTAAAATTTTAATAATTTGTTTGCTATTTTTTATGATGAGGAGAAAATTATTTGATACGAAAGATTTTGGTTCGTACAAAACAAATTTCTCTATGCAACTTAAAAAAAAAAAGAACTCCATCAAATGAGCCCGGTTCATACAAAAAAAGTTCCCATCCAAATTTGACATATTTAATAAAAAGAGTAAGGCTATTTTACTATTAATAGTACAAATTACGCCGTACTATTGGCTTATATCTCAAATTTCACAAACTTAAGAGTAGATCCAAACCGTTCATTATGATCTTCATATGCAATATTACTTATGAAGCAAATTTTATATTTTTTAGAATTTGTTTACAATTTTTTTAGATATTTTAAAATGTCACATATTTAGATGGCTTATAATGTTTTAATCAAGTGACATTTTAAAATATCTAGAAAAATAGAAAAAATTCTAAAAAATATAAAATTTAGTTTAGAGGTAAAATTGTATATGAAAATCATAATGAACAGTTTGGATCGACTATTAAGTTTGTGAAATTTAAAATATGAACCAATAGTATATAGCAATTTGTACTATTAACAGTACAATAGGCTCACTCTAATAAAAAAATCTTATTTTTTCTCTGTTTAACTTAAAAATATATATATATACCTGATACCTCGTCATGTGTGTTTCAATTGCCATGGTGAAGTTGTTCAAAAATAATAATGACCTATAAAGAAGTTATCGCATTTAATGGATTCGAGTATTAATTGAATAAATTAAACTGGATGCACAGAAAAAATAGTAGTTTTTGAAGCAATTAAGATGGGCTCTACCAACGAATTATTTTCATCTCCATTTTCTTGGCAATGTGATTCTCTTATGAACAAATAAAAATGGACACATCTCTCAATTTTATTTTTTTGGTGCATTCTTTCCGTATCTTCGCTGGTCTCATGCTGATTAATTAGCATTAATACAATCCCGTAATTTGTACACTCTTCATTTTGGAGTGGCAGACACAAACACTGCAATTACGCAAATAGCCTCCCTTCTCTCCAACGGTAATACATTCAATTTAACTACAGCCATTCGATCAAAAAGTTTTTGACCGTTCATTTTTTTTTTTTGGTGCACTGTATCTTGACTCTATATAATAATAACATTTTGCAAAAGAAGGATCACTTATTTGAAATTTGTTTACCCGTGGTTATATGGCAGGAGCATGGTTGAAGTGTCCAAAAGATCACACGATGGTTCCATACTCTTTTGTCATGTACATGATCTCCTGCTGGATCTTGCAATTAAGAAAGCTGAGGAAGAAAACTTCTTGACAGTGTGTTCAAAGCTTGGTGATGAGCATAGCTGTGGCAGGGCACGCCGTGTGGCAATCCATCATTTTGATAGTAATGGGTTGATCTCATATGCAAGTCTTAATATTAATCTACGGAGCCTCTTCTGTTTTAGTGATGAATTGCCAAATTGTTGTGGACACAAACTTCTAAAAGTGTTGAGATGTCACAGTAGTGGTGAACATACTATCAGTAAGATAGGGCACAAGGAAATTGAGGGTTTGACCCAATTAAAATATCTTCAGCTTCGATCAGGCACCTGGGTTATGGAAATTGAGAACTCGGTATGGTTTATAAAATTGATTAGCAGTATGAAGTTTCTGCAAACACTTGATCTTCAATATATACAAAATTGTGACCTATCTGATTTCACATGGGAAATAGAAACATTGAGGCATGTCATGCTGCCGTGGCAGTCACCATCTTTGGGACCACCATCAGGTGTAAATTTAAAAGATCTACAAACCCTCACTGGCATAAAAACAAGGGAGTCATGGGATATTGCAACCTTACCGAATCTACCAAATTTGCGTGTGTTAGATATTATAAGAACTGATGGATTTTCATGGGACATAGTCGCTGCTTTCTTTGGTACACTAAAAAATCTCATCAGTCTTTCTCTAAGAGGGCGTGAAATCCCAATTGATGTAGTTGACATGAGAGTCTTCCCCTTTTATCAGCACCTAACTTCTCTGACATACGAAGGAAAGTTTGCAGATGGAGTGGGAGTGACTCTTGATAGTGCTATGTTTCCCACACACCTCACCCATCTTACTTTCTGGAATTTCAGAACACAACAAGTTGATTTGGCAGTGTTAAAGAAATTGCTTCATCTTAAAGATCTTCGTTTGAAGTCTGACAGGATTGATGAAGATCTAAAACAAATGAGGTGCTCAGCTGGAGGTTTTCCCCATCTAGAAGTTTTACATGTTTACTTCTTCAGAAATCTGGAGGAATGGGAGATAGGGGAGGGTGCCATGCCCATGCTTCAGCAGCTCGGAATAATTGGTTGTCCTAAGTTGCGGGTTCCACTTGGGTTAAAACATCTCACCAAACTCCGGAATT
This sequence comes from Cyperus esculentus, assembly GCA_030179965.1. Taxonomy (NCBI): domain Eukaryota; kingdom Viridiplantae; phylum Streptophyta; class Magnoliopsida; order Poales; family Cyperaceae; genus Cyperus; species Cyperus esculentus. Next base: position 2,909,837 of record JASGLE010000035.1, on the reverse strand, counting down.
TGACTTGGCGGAATTGGACAGACCATCCAGCTGCTACGGCAGAGGAGATCCGCAACCTGTGCGGACACGTTCCAGACCTTAATATATTTCTGCCTTGAGATATTAATGCCCCGGCCAATTAGCTTGCAATTTGGGATGTTTAATTTCTCATTAGCTTCTTTTCCGCGGCCAGATTTCAACTGTGTGCGCCTTGCCTTATTGCTTCTTTATTATTATTATTATGTTGTATTTTTATTCCGATAACAAATGGACGGAAAGTAATTGTTGGTCCGTATGTGTGCTTGCTGAACCTGCTAATCGAGTTTTCTCTTGTTATGATATATGCCTGCCAAGGCAAGAGTTATGTATGAAATAATGCTACTCGATATATTTTTCGATGTTCTTGTATAAGTGTATTGTAGGATATTAAATGTATTGTTATGATATTATGCCTTCCAGGGCAAGAGTTGTGTATCAAATTATAATGCTACTCGATATATTTTTCGATGTTCTTATATAAGTTTATTGTAGGATATTAAATGTAATGCCAGCATGTGTAAGATCATGGTTAAGGCCTTAAGGGGATAGGCTCTTGCACAGATTCCAGATCTGGTCGAGTTATATCATATTTATTTTATTTGTTTTTGCTTGCAATCAAATTATAGATCAAAATGATATATTTTAAATTGTACACTCAAAATTTTATTTAGTTACTTATTAAAACGACACGAACCAGTGCTGAACAGTTCTTTTGTTGAGCCTGACCTGCATGTAAGGAAATATATGGTATATTTTAAAGGACCTTGAAAAAAAAATTAAATCAAAAAAGAAAATTTTAGGGGCGAAGTCAAGTGTCCCCTGGGCAGCTGGATTTTACTCTTAATTGTGTTTGAAACAAATTGCAAAAATGTAAAACAATTATCATATGCAACTAAAACAAAACTTTGAAGGATCACTATTCACTAATTATCAAAAAAAAAAAAAATTGTTTTTGTTTATTTTATAAGGATCTCTGCGTAATTCATGTTTTTCGAATTTTCTTTTAGCAATTTCACACTCCCAGCCGGGCTAGCAAAAAAGTTCGTAGCTCATAATTCGCTCGCGTTCGATTCGGTCTGAGCTCGAGTTCGATTTAGCTCGATTCGATTTTTGTCAGCTCGAGTTCAATTTAGCTTGGCTCGATTTTTTCTTGATTCGATTCAGATTCGTAATAGCTCGATATATAGTAATTTGGACATATTTTGAATTATTTTGTGAAAAATTTTGTTATAGTATACCTATTTTATTATTTAATTAACAAAATAAACTTATGTTATTGTTGAATTAATAATAAAATAAAGTTTTTAAGCATATTTTATTATAAAATTAGTAAAAATAGAGATAATTAATATATTATCAAAGAATAACAAAATAATATACTTATTTTGGCTCTAATTGTCTATAGTAATATGAAAAATAAATATAAAGTTATAATAATTGAGCTCGATTTGAGTTCGAGCTAGTCCGATTCGGTTTAGCTCGAATTGGATTTAGTTCGAATTTGATTTAGTTCCGGCTGGATTCCATTCGGTTCTAAGTTTGATTCAGATTTTTTTCGATTCGATTTGATTCGTTTACGGCCCAGACTTCCAGCTGACCAGCAAAAAATTGGACAAATAACTGCTCGCCATGACTCCACACTGCAGAGTGCTCATCCCCTGACTTATTGCATTGTGCAGTTCACAACATCAGCCGTTGGATCATCTCAAGATCCTCGCAGGCACGAATCTGAAGACGATCCAACGATTGACGTTGTGAACTGCACGCACAATGCAATACAGCAGAGGGGATATGAATTGAATTCCACACTGCTGCAACCTCAACAAAACTCTCCCAGTAATTACTTCTTCAATCAAACTCAAAAACTCAATGCTGAACTTTAACACTCCATTAATCATTCTCTCCATCGCAGTCCTCTTCTCCTCCTCTCTTTACCTTCTAAACCCTAACCCTCCCCCCAAACCCTCGCCCGATCCCGATCCTCCAACCCCCATGGACCCCGACCCCAACCCCGACGCCGATCTCCTCCAGTACGAGTTCCCCGGCGGCCTTCGCTACTACAGGAGCGGCCGTGCGGAGCGTCTCGACGGCACCGAGGTGGTTCCTACAGGCACCGACCCTGTTACTGCCGTCACTTCCAAGGAGATCACTGTGGATCCATCCACCGGCCTCTCTGTGCGGCTCTACCTCCCTAGCGGCGTGGATCGGGGGAGTAATAAGGTTAAGGTACCGGTTGTTCTGTTTGTTCATGGGGGGGCGTTTATTATCCACACGGCAGGGTCGCCGGTGTACCACCGGTACTGTAATTTGTTGGCTGGTAATACGAGCTCGGTCGTGGTGTCAGTGACGTACCGGCTCGCTCCGGAGCACAGGGTTCCGGCAGCGTACGAGGACACCTGGGAGGCGTTGAAATGGGTTGTGAGGAACTGTGAATCGGGGCCTGAGCCGTGGCTTGCCGAGCACGGTGATCTGAACCGGGTTTTCTTGGCGGGAGATAGTGCCGGTGGGAACATTGTTCATAATATTGCGGTACGGTTTGGGGAGGAGGGTTTGGATGGTTGTTCTAGATTAAAAGGATTGGTTCTTCTGAATCCCTATTTCTGGAGTAAGGACTCGATTGGGAACGAGAAGACGGAGCCCGGGTTACAGGCGTGGATGGAGGAGACGTGGGGGTTCATATGTGGTGGAAAGTACGATATGAACCACTTGTTCGTGCATCCCATGGGGTCGCCTGAGTCGTTCACGAAATTGGGTTGCCAGAGAGTGATGGTGACAGTGGCTGAATTGGATATGTTTGTCGACCGAGGGAGAGCGTATGCCGAGGCGCTGAAGAAGAGTGCGTGGGAAGGGGAGGTGGAGCTGTATGAGGTACCGGGAGAGGACCATGTGTATTTCTTGACCAAGTTTGATGGCGAGAATGCCGTTAAGCAGATGGAAGCGGTGGCGGCGTTCATAAACAAGGACTAGATTGTGGTCTGTGATTAGAGATCTAGGTCAAGGTAGACATGCCATTATTTTTATTATTGGCTCTATTGGAGTTTTTCTTTTGATTATCTTCATTTATTTTGCAGCACTCCATATTGATTTCAATTTTTATTTATATTTGCAACATATTGGGGATTGCCTACATAATAAAGAAACAAAAGAAAATAAATTGTGATATACGTTCTTGGTTGTGGTTTCTGTATTTGGCTTTTGAACTCTGGGAATAAATAATGGAATCGCTATGCTAAAAGCATTACCAAGTCGTGTAAGTAGTATGGGGCTTCTAATCAATTGCGTCCTATAGCCGGTTATTATTGGCACCAAGCACCAATGTTAAATTAATTTGTGTCTTTTGTTACTGTTCGGGTACAAATTCTAGTACCTGGTATGAAAAATGAATGATAATGTTGAAAAGATAATTTTACAGCAGGTGAAACACAATTCTCTTTTAGTAATAACAAGACTACATACCTTAATAACTCTACTGCATTCTAAATAAGGTGAGAATAAAAAAGGTATGAGCAACTGTCATTGAATTTAGGATGGTCCAAACTCCAAATGGGTAATAGTTCATAAAGTATGGAATAGGAAGATACCAAGCATAACTGGTATCTGTCAAGAGGTATGCCTCATACAAGTGGCTGAAGTATGGAACTCCTAGGTACCGGATTCAGAACATTCCCAATAGTTGTCAATCAAACGTTCAAAGGAGTAGCAAAAAATTCAGGACAGCACAGATTGTCAGGTACAACCAGCTGGTTCAGGCCGGTACCATTGTACCAGTATGTCCAGTTTTATATATTCAGTACTGGACTACTATTAGACTTTTTTTTTTTAATTGCATACTGCTGAACATTGTTTTACTGAACTTAACTGACTGACTGTCCCATATGCGTAGTTATTCTTCTGAAAAGAACTTGGAACAATAAGTTGTTGCTTACCAATGGTATCTGTTTGAAAGAGGCAGTCTTATTTCAGGATTTAAGAATTTCTAATAAGATATGTTCTCAAGAAATAGAAACAAACTAGATCATTGAACAGACAGTCATCAGATAAACAGCAAGGGCACAAGAACATGACCTTATCAAACATAACAAATTTCAAACTATCATGGCTCTTTATTCAGAAAAGACCCTCTTTGTTCCTTCAAGGAGTATACAGTTCATAATCACTATTATCAAAAAACAAAGTATACGAACATAACTAATAAATTAAGTTTTAATAAAGTAAATATTCTGACTTTCAACTACTAACACTATCTTTCTGAACTGCCATCAATTTCCTTGCCATATATTGCCAACCTGACCATATGAGAAAGATGAGCATCAGCCAAAAATTAGCAAAACAGTAAAAAAACAAGCAAATAAATAATTGCATATATATATAACATTATTACTCATGAATCAGTACTCACCTTTACTTCTTGGCAAAAAAAGAAACAACAACATCCATGAGCTGATTAGCCTTCTCCTTTCCTGGTGTTATTATATGAAAGCAATGGTCCTCACCTTCACTCTCACACATCTCAATCTCTCCTTGCCACCCACTTTTCTTGACTGCTTCATAATATGCCCTCTGCCATTCCTTCAAACCGTCCTTCTCCGCCCAACAAACCAGCATCCTCTTACAGTTGAGACCTGTCAGACTCGGGGCATCCTTTGCCACCGGATTAAGCCTCGGGTCATCCACACCATCTGATGTAGGACAGGCATACTTCCATAGAGCATTGGTGACGAACCTCGATCTCATATGTGACGGATCGGTAGTAATCGGTTCGGACCCGCCAAACCAAGGGTGGAAGAGTATTATTCCTTCTAGTTCGGTACCAATTTCACGCAAGGCCATGTTGTGGGTGATGTTCCCGCCGGCACTATCTCCTGCCATGAAAACCTGGCCAAAATCACCATATTCAGAAAGCCAATCATCTTTGCATGACAAAACCCATTTTATGGCATCGATAGAGTCGTCGTATGCAGCTGGAATTTTGTGCTCCGGTGCAAGACGGTAATCAATTGAAACAGCAAGGACATTACAGTTAGAGGCAAGCGATGATACATACGCATGGTATGTCGGGCTGAACGCCGATTCCAGAAGAAAAGCGCCTCCATGAAAGTATATGAGGACGGGAAGCTTGTTCTCCTTCGATGCGCCTGGTGGAAGGAAAAGGCGTGCAGAGAGGTTTCTGTTTGAGTTGATGGTGATGTCTTTGGATTTGACTCCAGTAGCCGTATCATCACCGGCTGGCGTGAATGTAGTGCCGACGAGACGCTTTATGCCGCCACCTTTTAGTATCTGGAAGAAAGGGGAGAAGTCATGGAGGATTTCGGTACTGGAATCCATGAGAAAAAAAATGGTTGGGAGAGGGTTTAAGTTTTGTGTGTGGAGAAGATAGAACAAAGGTCAGGGAGAGCTGAATTATATAGCCCCATCTTAGAAAAAAAAATAAGTTGCCTTTAATTAGATTAATAAGATCTTATTAGAAACAACTTCTTTATTAGCAGGTATTGTGGAGTTTTGGATCAAGAGATTTCAAATATAGTGCAGGATTTTGAGAATAAAAAGAATAAAATTATTGGAATAGGTACAAAATTTTTAAAATAAAAAATATGTAAGACAATACCTTGATATAATGAGAAGAAGAAAATATTTTTTAAGGGTATGGACATAATATATATACTTAGCACATATATGCATAATTTTATATGACAGATACTATACTGGTGCTAAGCAGAACAGGAGGATCTAGCTCATATTTCTGAGAATTACTTCGATATAAATATAATTATCTAGAAATTAATCTCTTGTATTAAAAGATTGTTTGTGCTATTCTATGAGAAAAAAAAATACAGAATCATATTAAATAACGTAATGACTATTGTTGCTCGGTTATCTAATATTAATTGTAGAATATTGGAAAATCTGTAGTATTTTTGTAGTAATTTATTTCCTGATTTCTTCATTATTGTTTTCATATATTTGTTGTAATCCACCACTATAAATCGATGGATAAGTCTATATACAATTTTTTTTTTTTTTTTTTTGGAGAGTAAGTCTATATAGTATATACGATTATTAAACCCAAATCATTCTCTCTTCTTTTATCTCTATTAATAATAATTATTATTATTCATATAGAGTAAATCTAGTGTGCTCCTAGGAGCACGGAGGCCTCCCGTGCCTTTAACTCAAAAATCATACTAAACCATCATGAAATTTTGATTTATCATTCTCATTAAATTTTTTACAATAAAATCTCTTAGGATACAAAAATTTTTCATTTTTTGAGTTTCTTAAGTATATGTTTCGGAATTTTTTAGAATGACCTCAAGATATTAATAAGATAATGTATAAAACCATGTCATCTTTGAAAAATACAAAACAAATACTTAAAAATCTCAAAAAATGGAAAATTTTTGTATCCTATGATATTTTAATAAAAAAAATTTAATGAGACCCATAAATCGAAATTTTGAGATGGTTTAATATATAAGTTAAGAGCACGAGAGGCCTCCGTACTCTTAGGAACACCATAGTTTTACTCTATTCATATATATTACATTCAGGTTAGGTCATGTCGACTACCTGCAAAATAGCAATTGAGAATGTAATTTAGTCTACAAGTATTTTCAATGCTTGCTATAAAGTGACCTTCACATCAACAATTTAGAATTAATATAATTGTTAACGAGCTCCAAATCAGTGAAGATAATGTTTTAGGTTTACCGTATTTTGGGGGGTTTTGTTCGTTTAGCGGATATGACAGCTTAACAAGAAGTTGATTAGAAGGCCGGTTTTATATTTTAACTTTTGTGTAATAAAAATAATATAAAGATCAACATTTTTTATTGCGATAAATATGAGATGTTTTAGAGTAAATTAGTCCTTGTTTTATATTACGATGTGGTGATATTTTTGAAATATAAGATTCCTTATTTTGTACGTACTCTATGAAGTACTAACTAATTAAGTGCAAACTCTGATTTAGTAAACTGGGGGACTTCTATGATGATAACATTGGGATATATTGCAATTTTTGGGCTTACAAATGTATTATTAATTATTTATTTGTCTTTGAATTTGAATAAGAGAATGCCGGAGTAAAAACATTAATGATCAGCTTATAAAAACCTTGCTAATTATATCATTTATTATTTTTAAAATTTACACCAGAAGCAGCAGGAGCTCAATGTAAATCTGAATTCAGAACAAGAGGGAAATGCTTTCTTACTTTCCATTCATCTTTTTTCTTCTAAATATTAGTATCAAGGAGAAAATAGCATCAATTATCGTAACAAAACAATTAATTAAATCTGCTAATTGTCTAGTGCATTTATTCAGCTGCAAACTTGGGTAGTTTAACAGTTAACACACTGATACACTACAAATTAATTGGTAACCAACCCACTATTCACATTGACTGTATCCAACCAACCAACTTCTTTTTCATAACTCACATGATATGGTAGTGGTACCACCGTATCTTACCAACAAAAAGAGCAAAACATCGTTTTCAATATGAAACCTGCTTCTAGAGGAACTTCACATATGAACCTATGTATCAAATTTTGGAAATATCAACCACGGTTGTGTACTTTGTGTGCTAATGCACTGACCAGCACGAACATAATGATATTCGGTGAAGTGTATCAAGGGCATTAATTTTTAAGACAAAAATCGTAATTAAATCACTTAAATTTAAATGTCTATAAAATGAAATCTATGGGAGGACATTGTCTTTTCATAGGACATTACTTGAAGCATGTCACTCAGAACTACATAAAAAATGGATCATATCTAAGTCCTCAAACAAATGTGTCCACATGTTCATATTGTTAATTTATATACCTGTGTAGACAAATAAAATGGGGACAGTTGGAAATTCCCTTAAAATTAAGGTTTACTTGAAGTGCGCCACTCAAAAATGGATAAAGCTAGATTTCATATATTTCTATATGAAATAGACAGCAACTTAAAAATCAGGTTTACTTGAAGTGTTCCACTCAAAAATGGATAAAGCTAGATTTCATATATATTTCTAGATGAAATAGACAACAACAGCAACAACAGTTGAAGCAACACCAACTGAATGGAGCAGTTGAGAGTCGTCTCAAATTGACAAAGGGTCACATAACAAGTCATAAGGAGTTAAGAGGTAACAGAAATTGAAAGTTTTGAAGTGCAAGCGATGACTTCATACATAAATCGCATGAATACAGCATGATTTCGAAAAACTAAAGCGACATGTAAACACTGAACAGTCACGCAAAGTTCCCATTCCATGAAGTAAAACCAATTTACAGAACACCTAAAGCATTTTAGAAGTTTATTTATCCATCTAACTCTTGCCAGCATTGCCGGCGACATCAAGATACTCAAATATACAAAGACAAAATTGCTACAACTGATCATCACACTACAAGAAAGCAATTTGATAAATAGGATAGTTGGGGGTTGTAGCTGTTTGGCTGTACAATGATATTTTAACGACAGAGCTTCATAACTAATTAAATCTCTTAGCTGACTTATGATTTACTGCACGGCCAAGCGTCTCAGATGGTCCATGAAGACCTCAAAGCTGACGTCATCAGTGAAAATGACGTCTCCACCAGGAGGCGGTGGATTGCTGGAATTGTATGTCACTGATGGGTTCAGCTTTGCCAATAGAAAACGAGCCTGCAATGATTTTATAATAATCAACATAGGAATATGATCGCATAATACGACTGCCAATTGTAGTTAGAAAATATAAGACATTCTGCTTTTCTAAATCATGAGACAATATAACAAACTGCATCCTGCAAGAGAAGAATAATAAATAAACAAATACATAAACGAGACCTGCGAGCCATATTGATCACAGATGACCAAACGGGGTACTGGGAATCTCTCCTTGATTATTGCATCGGCATCATCACGTGGGGCTTTCAGTAATTGAGCAAAAGCCTGAGAAAATACAATTGGCTTCGTTAAAAAGCAAACCAATTATACTATAATATTCAAGCTTAACAACAAAGAATGTGAGTGTGGCCGTATTACTGTAATTGAAAATACGTGACACATTTGTAATTGAGAATTATGTTGTACATATATGCTTGACTTGTAAGTGTCCGTTCTTGTATATATATGCTATATATGCTTTGACTTATAAGTGTCAAAAGCTCACCGCATGCTCTGGTTGGTTGTGGTAACCAGCATTTCGCCACTGCGCAATGCTGGTGCCATGAAAAACAACAACAGTGAAGTAAGAATCAAGGAGAAGGATTCTATCAGCTGCAATAGCAGTGACATCCAGAAGCACCGGCTCAGCAGACGACTGGAAAGAGTAAGATATAAGCGAAGGTTGTATCATCACAACTGCATTAGCAACATTCTCTCTGTCAAGGACCATTCTGAAATAAGCAGTTTCATCAGGGCTGTTATTGAAAACCTGAAAATTTTGAATTTCAAAATTAGTGTTAGTATCAACAATAAACTAGAATGGTGACATTACTTTTGAGGGTTATACAAAAGGTGCTCAGTTGAAATATTTCATTGCACCCAATACATTTGGTTTCCATTCAAATCAACCATTTTAAGAAATTGTGGCATAGATCTGAAGGCTGACATGAAAATACTTGGGCACAGTGAACATTGGAATAGTTTAAGTGGCATTTGCCAACTCTCCTTTTGACTACTTATTTAAGAGAATTGAGAAGGGAACAGAAACATATTACCTGAACAAACTGAGAGCGTCTAAGATTGAATATAAATTGGGGAAATATTGATAATCTAGGAGATAAGGTAAAAGACGAAGGGTTCTCCTTCTGATACTCGCCAAACTTGGAGCACAGCCGAATTAATGAACGATCAAGCCATCTAATTGGATCAAAATCAGCCTGTATAGAAAAAAGTAAACTAAGATAAGACTTTTTCTAAGATCAATTACAGAAGTAGCAAATGAAAAAATTAAAATCATTTCCTAAGATGTCTTTGAAGAAAAAAAATATATGTTTCCATCACAGGATCACAATTGTGTTTTGCAACCTCATTACATACCAAAACCTCCAAAAATGAGAACTATTATCTTTAGTCAAAATCCAGACAATACCTCATTTTCCATTTTAAAGGAGACAAGCCGTGACATCACTGCTGCAGCAGCTTCTTGGTCAAAGCCAGCTGTGAGTTCCTACACAAGATATGAAGGATTATTAAAGAACTTGGCCGGAAAAACCAAAGCTTAATCCAATGATAAAAGTAGAGAACAAGGGTTACATTATTGCGGTATTACTTAGTTTTACTATTTTGTTGCTTATGGGATTGAATATTAATAACATAGATACGTACATCCTTGCACCAGCCCAAATAGATTATCAATATAAAGGCGAAAGCCATAACATCCAGCCCATCATATAAGCATCAATTAAGCTTAAATTTAATTGTATCAAAACAAAGCATACCTCCGAAGTTCCTTGTCCTGCTACCCATCTCCTAGAAAGTGTTGTCACTCTCAACCTCATTCGACCATCATAATGCTGATAACTGCAACATAATAGCATCATGAGTCCACAGCTTCTTCTTTAAGTAAACAAAGGAAGTACACCAACTTAAACAAAATGGGGAGCCCATACTAGGTAAGGAATTGGAAGTAGAACTGATTGCTGGCAGGTGGACCCAGCGCCTCAGTTCCGCCTTGTCTTGCTACGTCAAAAACTAGGCATATTGAGGTTTTTCTATCCAGGCCACACATCTTCCATGCAGTTGTATTTCCCTGGCCGACTGCAGTGTCAGAGCACAAAGGACCTTTCTGTAAAAGTAAATTCATGTATTACTATGAATAGTTCTTATATTCTACAATAATCTTTAGATGATTAAGATGTTGTAGCTGAACCTTTTCAAGAGATGCACATGGTCCAAGTATACCTTGAATCTTCAAATCCTTTGAACAGTTTACCTCAAAAATACCGCTGTAAGGGAAAACGTAAAATATAAAATACGACTTCAATTAAAAGGCCTTTCCTTTGTACAAATATTGACATGGTTTTGTATGAGAAAATTTATTTGTATGAGAAACTTAGTATTGAAATGCAAAAAGGAACAAAAAAAAAATAATTAAATAAATAAGAAGCTCCTTCAATCTTTCAAGTGCATGAAATCTCAAAAGATAAAATCCAACTATCGGTATGACGCCAACAAACATATCAATCAACCATTACAGAACTAAAAGTTTGGAATCTCAACAACCCATATCTCTGCAATTTTCAAGAAAATAAGTACAATCACAGGCTTTACGGGGTGTCCTAGCAACAAAATTTGCAAAAGTGAAAAGGCATCTCATTTATAGCTGTCCATGTGATAAATCAAGGACACGTAGTTGGTATATGTACGGTATAGACCTTTCTTAGTGAATAGCTAGCTCAGTGACAAGGGTGTATACAAAGGTAAGCTTATTGGTTTCATATTAGGAATTAATTAGCAAGAAAGTTTCATATTAGGTAAGCTTATTGGTTTCTTACTTGAAACACAGGCCAAGATCTTGTTCGCTTGACTGGAAAATTCTCAGAAGAGAATCTTTAAATACAGCATGACCAAAGCTCTCTGCAAGAACCACAATTCCTCCTGTTCTCTCAATCGCAACTTTCATTTCAGCCACACCAACCTGTTTGATAACACTTAGTTCTGTTTAAGTACTGAAAAAGTGGCAGTTACTTTACAACATTAGCAACTGAGAACCAAAATGTTCCTCAATATACATCAAAACCAATGCCCCGATACAACAGGAACCAATTAGCAAAAAAAAAAAAAAAAAAAAAGTCACCAAAACATTTTGTAATGCACCCAATATCCTGATTAAAAAGATTAAAGGATGGTCATTTGTTTCTACAGTGAATCTGGTTGAAAAGTTTGTTAATAAAAAAATAATTATGAAAACTGTTATTCTGTACATGTGACCAGAAATGCCATAGCCCAGCCCACTAAGAAATTATTAGAAAAGACAAAAAAAAAAAAAGTCGGAGATGAAACAACAAACCTGATCAAGCGCACATGCGAACAAATCTAACACATGCCCTTGATGCACAAGCTGCTTCGATAATCCCTCATAGAATTTGACAGCCTTATCAAAGAAAGGAACAGATCCCTTATCCAGGTCCTTGTGTGAGCGGATGGGATCTGTCAATGTTTTCGATACAATCTGCAAGCATTGCACAAGAACTCAGCAACTCGGATAAAGATACTGAATTGGAAAGATCCTATCCAGAAAGTAGTACCAAACAGAAGAGTATTTATCTTTAAGAACAATATAGAATACTTGGTCAGGCTGATAATGTCAATGCTGTAAAATATAAATTCTTCATCATTTTTCATTCTTCCATAAATTTTGTTTGAAAGCTCTAACAATCTAAATGAACTAACAGTAGTGCATATGGTGGACAGAAGAGCTGATAATGAGACCAACAAAGATGAACTAAAACTTACAGCTCCTGGTCCCTCAGTGGATGGCCCACCAACAAATGCCATAATCCTAGCTCCTGACCCAGGTACACAAACTCCCAAAACGGAAGCAGCAACACTCAACGCTGCTCCAGTGCATCGAGAAGAACGTAGATCAGCTGGGACTGGCCATGGATCCTTTTGTAGCTCCTCTATAACCTAGTAATTAGTTTGAAAAACCATGTCAGTACCGATGTCAGTAACTCTAGATGTACAACAAAGGACAGATCATCCTCATAGCAGCCACAATTTCCTTGGTAAAACAACCAAACATGAGTAGCCTTAGAGGTTAAATAAAGCTCATAATTCAGCATATGGGAAAAAAGCCCCTGAAAATAAGTGTATAGTTGTAGCAGAGTGACTGTACAGGATAGTACAGCCTTGCCTTTTAGTCTATTCTCGGAGCTGGTCAATGACATCCAAGCTTTATGCATCATCTGACCTACCAAATATCTCTGTCACCATCAAATACTTTTTTGTAGTATGCTAAGCTCAGAAATAGTACATATCTATATGAAGTAATTACCGAATTCAGGACAAACTCGCACTCTGATACTGGCAATAGGAACCTAGAGATACTCTCAGAGGTAAGCCCATCTCTTGCACCAGCAATAACTCCCACGCTTGGCTTTTTCTTTCCAGAAAAGAAACCCATCTGGTCCAAGACTTGTTCCTTGGTCACCTCCTTTGTCCCCTTGAAGACATATGACTTTGGCAAGATCCCAAAACCTAACTCATGTACCTAAAAAAATAAAATTAATAAAAGAATACATTTCTAATTATATGTCATTCGTATACATAGTGATGGAACCCAGATCAAGCATATCATTAGATAAAACACTGAATAATATAAAGTTATAAACACTGGATCAAACAAAGATGGAATCTATTTCTATTTTCTAAGACAAAAAAAAATTTGCAATGTGGCAAGTATTAGGTTTTCACAGGTTGAGCAACCAAACTCATATGAGCTAATTAATAACTCAGATATTTGATCAAATCCAGAAAATAAAAAATTGGATTCCTGGACTACATAAAAATGGAAGTCATGATTTAGTTACGAAAATTAGAGAAGCCATCTACATCTAAAAGCAGCCAGAGTCATATGTACAATAACCTAACAATATATTTCATATTTGAAACTACAATTTTTTATAACACAGTTGTGCCATTGTTTTTCTGTGCCTACAGTGAGAGGAACGGACAAAAAGCAGCAATCTGCAGATCTAAAATCTGAGGTGCATAAACGAAATTGGCTGTTTATAAAAATTACCTGCACAAATGTTCCAAACGTTATCAACCCAACAAGCGCCTTCTCGGGCAATAGCTCAACAGCCTGAGCAAGAGAAGACTTCAGATATCCAATCTCCTCCTCGATCATGCACGTGTCGACAACAAACATGAAAACTGGTGGTTGGGTGGGGCCCGTATCCGGTGTTGATGAATACTCAATGGTGCTGTATTGTGGGAAGAGCTCTGCTGGGAGGTTTTCTTCAGAAATACTATAGTAGTGTTGCGGGAAGTGGTTCCTCTGGAAGCAGAAGGGACAGCCCCAAATCTTAGCCGTGTAGTCCACAACAGAGAACGGGCTGAGCACTGCACGGCACATGCGGCACCGCAGGGGAGCATAAGGAAGTAGGGGTATATCGGTGATGGGTTTTAGAGGGGTGTAGATTGCAGCTGTCGGGATCACACAGGCAGCCGCATCTTGTTTCGTGCCCGGCATCACATTCCATGTCATACGCACCCCATCTTGCGCCTCCAGGTCGAGAAACTCCGACATTTCTTATGTCTTGTCTTATTCAGGCAGCAGCCAAAACTCTGAGCAAAGACAAGTCTACTTAGAACACAAAAATCACCTCATATGCCCAAATAAAAATAAAAAGTAGAATTTAGCAGCATTATTATTAGACCAAATGTTCCCGTGCTCTGCAAATAAAGTATGTTTTGGGACAAATATCATTATCAAATAACAATAGTAAAGAGTAAATTTTAGCAGAATTATCATTTGATCAAATGTTCTCGTGCTCTGCGAAAAAAGTATGTTTTGGGACTAATATTATGCTCAAATAACAGTAGTTTTTTTATAGCAGCTCAAATAACAATAATAAAGAGTATAATTTAGCAGAACTCTTATTAGATCAAATGTTCATGCTCTACGAAAAAAGCATGTTCTGGGACAAATATTATGCTCAAATAACAATACTAAAGAGTAGAATTTAGCACAACTCTTATTCGATCAAATGTTCTCATGCTCTGCAAGAAAAATATATTTCAAATAACAACAGTAAATAGTAGAATTTAGCAGAATTATCACTTGATCAAATGTTAACAAGGGCAGATGTTTCTGGTTTTCCATCCTTCCACTTCCAATTACTACAAATCTCTTGTTCCTGGTACCAAACAGCCAGCTGAGATCAATCCACTGCACAATTACCTGTTCTTAAAACCCCTTACTTACTAACACTCTAGTCAAGTTCCCAACTTTCCATGCTCCGGAAGATCCATCCACCGACAGCCCTCGATCCAACAACTAACCCGATTCAGCCAATTCCCGTACCATATACCAACAAATCAACCAAAAACAAGAAAAAGAGAACTGAGAGGGGCTCACAGCGCGGGATACAGGCCCGACCGACTGATCCGTCCTCTTCTTCGGCTGCGGCGGTCGGTGATCGGAAGAGAGATTTCGTGCTACCGAAGAAGGAGAAGAATGGGGGGGGGTAGAGTTCCGGACTGGACGGATCCGGTTGATTCATTCTACTCTGCAGCAGATCAACGATGAGAATTATAGGGGAGTTTCTGAGATTGGGTTGCACGAATCTCAAAGCGGATCCAATGGCTGGAATACTGCGCAGTAGAGGACATGAATTCCCGGTGGCAAAGTTTGATTAGATTAGAATAATTATTCATTCTACTGCGCAGCAGAGCAACGATGGGGATTATAGGGGGTTTTTCTGAGATTGGGATGCACGAATTTCAAAGCGGATCCAATGGCTGGAATACTGCGCAGCAGAGGACATGAATTTCCGGTGGCAAAGTTTGATTAGATTAGATCATTCTAAAAAAAAAGTTTGATTAGATTAGAATAATTATTCATTCTACTGCGCAGCAGATCAACGATGAGGATTATAGGGGGGTTTTGTGAGATTGAGTGGCGCGAATCTCAAAGCGGGTTTGGGTCGGGTCGGGTCGGGTCGGGTTTGGGTTCTGGTTCGGGTCAGTTTGACTTTCCCTAAACTGGGTTGGACAGGTTTTTCGGGTCGGGTCAAATTTTGCCACCTCTATTTACCATGGTAAGTTGAATTGGAAGCTCATGTGTCACATTTAAAGTCCACATGGCAAATAATGCATACATGTTAACAAGAAATATAGCAAAATGATTAATTTGGTTTTTTTTTAAAGAAGTTGAAAAACTAATTCAATCCGTTTATAAAAGTTCAAGGACTAAATTGGTGTAATATAAAGTTTAAGGACCAATTTGGTTTTTTAAGATAGTTTGAGGACCAAATGATGAATTTACCCTTTAGAATATTAAGTAGAAAAAATAAAAAATAGGTTTCCAAGTAGAGATCATGCTGATTTTTTTTTTTAATGGACAATTATGTTTTGATAGAAGATTCACAATTTGTAGTCTTACTCATCTATTTTATGCATTCAGATTAGATTGACTATTATGAAATAATAATATAATATATTTGGTTTTGAAATTCAAACACCTCAAAATATATTCTTTCATGTTTCAAATTTTGATTTATGATGTACAATAAATTTTCTTATAAAAGAATAAAGGATACTAAAATTTTCTACTTTTCGAGTTCACTAAGTATCTATTTTATTACTTTTGTATATTTTTTTAATGATATTCTTTCAGATGCAACCAATCAAAAATTTATTATTAAATTTGAGTTACTTTTAAAAATAAAAAAATACTAAAATGCAAAATATAGAATATATTTGTATCCAATTATTCTATTAGATAAAGAATTTATTGTGCACGATAAATTGAAATTTCTAATATGGGAAAGTTTATTTTAACGTGCTTTAATTTTGAGCTAAAATGCAAATATTTTTATAGCAGTTTAACTCATCGTATTAAGCACTCATACACTTAGATTGAACATCAATTAATAGTAGTGTACAATAAATTGCATTATAAAATTAATAATGGCTAGGATTATATGAACTTGATTTTATTGCTCGAGTTTTTTTTTGGATGAAGATGAGTGTTAGACTGTTCAAATTTAAAAGTCTATTAAAAAGTTTCTATCCGGACTTTTTTTTCGAGAGATTAACAGTGGCATTCTATCCGGACTTGAATCTGTGATTTCCCGCGCGTAGAGCATTGTCCAAAACTGACTCTCAGAAACAGAGATTAATAAATGGCATGATAAATGTGATTTGTGAATTGACTGTTTGTAAAACAATTATTTAATTTATGTATTTCAACAATTGATTAAATAAAGAGAAACATTTAAACGATGGATCTACGAACTATTCATCACCAATTTAGCACCTCTTATTTGGATGTACTAGTGAAGAGCCCACGCGTTGCTTTGGGCTGAAATTGTTATTTCTTATAATAAATTTCTAAGATAATATGTAATGGGCCTTATACTGAGGAAATTGATATGGGCCTTAAATTTTAATGGGTTGAGACATTAGCGTTAACGGGCATTAACGTAAATCAACTATTCTGATCTATTTAAAAAAATTATCAATGACTCAGGTTTCTTATTTGGGAGAAGATAGCACTTTCATATCATTTTTTCCAATATGCTTTTATATATAGTAGGAAGTAAGGATTAAATTGAGAAATTTTCTTTGTACATTGTTTCTTCTTTTCTTTCCATCTCCCCAACCAGAGTGCCCATCCTTTGTAGCGCTGCATTGTGTAGCGCAAAATCTGAACTGTAGATCATCTCAAGATTCAAGCCAAGCACGGATCCTGAGATGATCTAACAGTTCACATTCTGTACTACATAATGCAGCGCTAGAGGATGAAATCCTCCAATTATTACAAATGGTCAAAATTTTATTACTTAAGAATACTTTCACTACAAAATAAAATTCACACCAGAAAAGGTTTAGTTGAAGATAGTCTAAATCGGAAATTGATAATTCACAAACAATTTAGGATCCCTATTTGTCCAAAATCGAAATATTAGATCACCCATGTGTTTTACTATAGTTGAAGTATTCACGTATTACCGATTCTATTTGTTAGCATCCTTGTCAACTTTTGGGTATGGAAAACAACTTATTATTATTGTTTTACAACTCTCGGTAATGGATTTTATTTGTTTTCGCAGAGATCCCGGTTCAAAATACCAAAAAAAAAAAAAAACATTTAAAAAACAATAATAAAAAGTCCCATTCCTATATATGTGAAAACCCATATTTCAAAATGATAAAAGAGAGAAATCTGAATTCACAAAATTAAAGAGGAACAAAGAGAAGAACAAGGAGATTAAGATGAAACAAACATTGTGATAACCCAAAAATATATAAAAGAAAAAGTGTATAACTAGTAAAAGTCAGATGTCCTTAAATCTTATTTCCTTGAAGTCTAGGGGCTGCAGTGCAAAGTTTTATTATATTAGTAGACTGTTCTAGAAATCATCCCTTCCCCCACCGCTTAATGTCTCTCTAGCATCTTCTATTGTTTATCAAATGTCACAAGTAAATGAAACTAAACTTATAGCAGCTCTCTCTCGTATTTTCAGCAAACAATACGACGATAGCAGCTCCACTTCGGTCTCCGCTTCACTCGCCTAGTTGTAACTACTGTCGAAACCACTCTTCTTCACTTTCCCCACATACTGGTAAGAAACTTGGTTAATTAAAACTCCAATTTTCGTTTGATTCCTAGACAGTAAGAGAAAATACTGTTATTTCATATTGTTTCCTATTAAATTGGCTATGAATTGGCTTCAATTAATGATATATAGTGACTTCCGTGTCCCCTCCAGAGAAAGGGTAAATGAAAGAGGTGAATTGTAAAGACTAAAACAATTAATTAAGTAAGACTAATTTCAATTTGGAAATGAATGGAAAACTTAGAAACTTAAAGCTCTATATAATTCTCATGCCTTTGCTTGTACAGGAATTAACACATGACCAACTTGGCCATTAGTTGTGTGTAGAATTCCTCACCATTAATAAGCTGATCTTTCTTCTTTAGCAGGCCAACTAAAGAAGTAAAGATTGGGTTCATTAGTGTTGTACAAGCTGAAGGTTAATAGAAGATAAGAAATTGAATAATTAATTCCTTGACACTTTTGTCCATCTCAGTTTCTATGTGTGCACTGCAGCCACTCAAACTAATTATCGGTGTCAATTGAAGTTATTAAGTATGTTCAATATATCTAAATTGAAGGAGAGCAACGTAAGGAGTAGGCACGGGATTTCGACTAAATCAGTTCGCTTATCGTTAGGTAAGTATTTTGAGTTTCTCATACTTATGCTTGATAAGATATGTCATGGATTTGGTAATTTGGTAAAAAAAAATCTGAATGTATGCATGAGTAATTTACTGGCAGCCATATTTTTGTGAGATTGCTTATTGTGTGATTTCAAATGTGGCTCTAAATAATAAGATGCATGATTAATGAGTCGTCAATTTGCTATTTGTTTCATGTCTTGGCTGTTTCTTAAAACCAAGTAAGCTCTTTCTATTGGAATTATGAAAATTGTTATATCAGCTTGCAAGAAAAGTGGTATGAGAAATTAAGTAAATTAGAACTTGCATAGTTGTATACTGGCATGAAAGTGATCATATAGCCTCCTATGAAAATTGTGGATTTGTGTGGATAGACTAGCAGCTGCGGTTGCTAGTATGATTTATTTGTGGCAGATTCTTGTGTGAATGGACTAGCAGCTGAGGTTGCTAGTATGATTTGTGAGATGGAAATTTGCCATGTTGTGGCAGATTCTTGTGTGGATGGACTAGCAGCTGCGGTTGCTAGTATGATTTAAATGGGGACTAGTCACCCGCTGTGAATTTGGCCATTGCTGAGAGAGCAATGGATGTGTGATTATGAGATGATGTTGTGCTGGAATGAATATTTGGGTGTCTTACGCAAGGTATTGCGAAGGCACAGATCTTGGACTTGGAATTTCATAGGAGGGCAAACTTGGAAATTTGTCTCAAGTGCTTGGAATTATAATTTTACAAACAGTAGGAAATGTCTAACAGTTGTGCATCTGTATATTAAGAAATACTAAATACAAGGAAAGGCTAATTAAGTGTCATTTTTGGAAATTAAAGGATTTCAGTGGATGATTTCACTTAATTGCAATGTCATGGTTTAGTCAGCATATTATGCAAGCTGCAGAAAATATATGCATTTTTCTGGTAAAACTTTCATTAAGTAAAATAGTTAATTAATGGCATATTGTATCTAGTATAAGTATAGGGACCTCAAAGTACTTACTGAGCAATAGCTCATGAAGTGTTGTTCAATTTTTTTCAGCTAGGGTACAAGACATTTTGGACTGTCGTAGGACGAATCGCAAACCGTCATGGAAGGTATAACTAAAGATCGAAATAGCTATAGTTAATTAGTGAATTTTGAGGATCATGTAATGTAATTAGTGAATTTTGATAATATTTTGGGAATTTATAACATTTTTGGGGCTGTCTACTAGCTAGACACCAATGTGTATGTATGGTAGTTGTTTAGAGGAGTCAAATATAGCCATGTAAACTAAACCTCGTGATGTATGCTGTAAGTATAAGTAATATATGAGTTCAGTGTTCATGAATTACTCAAATTCTTTCATTTACGCTTAATTAATATGTCTTTACATTTACATGTTGGCTAGATAAAGTATGGTATGCATGATTTTAAAGACAAGTAATGGTAGCATCGTTTTGACCTTGAAGTATTATAAAAGCTGAAACTATATTACTTGCTTACTGGCAATTAGTTTTCTGTTATGGTTTGGGAATATGTGGTGCTGGTTAGATAAAGAATAACATGGTTATTAAGACTTCAAAAGTTCTATAAGTGCACAAGGCATTTTTATGGGTTGTATAAAATTAAATATAATAATAATAATAATATGAATGAAATAAAAAGCAACAATTTGATCATTGAGCCTTGCATAACTGAAGAATGTTCTGAGGTTATGCGGCGTCTGTTTCGGCCGGGTTCGGGGCGTTACAAACATGGTGGCTGTCTCGCTTCCCTTTCTACAGCCCCAAAATTCATGGAATCATATCTCAGTGTTTGGTACATTTACAATGAGACCCTCAAAAGTATTTTATATTATAAGTTTCTAACACAGCCCCTTTCTAGTAGTGTTGTGCTCATGCCCGAGGCGGGCACGCCCGCCAGAACCCGTCCGGGCCCACAACTTGAGGAAACCCGTCTAGGGTCCCGAGGGCGGGTTTCACAAGGGCAAGGGTCTAGATTTTGGGTGTTGCCCCCCCAAATTCGCCCACCTCTCCTTGCCCGTCCCGCCCGTCGCCCGCCCGCCTCTCTTGCCCACGCCCGCCTGCGCACGCCCGTCCCAATGCCCGCCTTGTCCGCCCGAACTCTCTCAACATTATTCAAACTAAAAAATGTACAATATTTAAATATAAAGAAAAAGAAAAATATGTGAATTAAAAAAAAAAAGTATGTTAACTTTGAAATTTCACATTTAAATTTTTTTTTTTGAGTTAATTGGATTTTCGGATTTAAAAAATGCAAAATGATTTTTTTTGTTGAAAAATATACAAACCCATGCCCGTCCGTCGCCCGCCCTTGCCCGTCCGTCCCGAGCAAGCCCGACGGATCTAGGGGCAGGCAAGGGCCGCCATTTGAGACCTTACCCGCCCTAACCCGCCCGTCCATACCCGTTGTCGCTCGTCACCCGTGTGCCCATCACCTGCCGGGACCCTTGCCCATTCGGGGCACAACACTACTTACTACTTTCTAGTAAATACAAAAGGCTATATAATTTTACCAAAGTACATAACAATGTGCATCTTTCCAACACAAAAAAAAAAAAAAAAAAAAAACAGAAGCTTGATACACCACATCATTGATCAAAGTCAATAAGATCATCCACATCAAAGTCAATAAGACCATCAAGGACAAGCTATTGAGAAATAAATAGAGAAACATCTTGCGTCCATTGAAAAGCCATCCATACATCTATAGATATATACATAATGTAACAAGTACATCCCGAAATGTAACAGAACATTAACAAATACATCCCGAAATGTAACTTATAGACTCTATGGACGGTTTTTCTATGAACACAAAGAATAAAATGTTTGCTGAATTAAGGCGTGAGCTAATTAAAGTGCCAAACCACTCTGAATATCCAGACTATATATATGAATGTAATCGATATCGGCCGCTTTTCTTCTCAGAAAAGCAGAGCCTGCTTTTCCAATCGGATGGTCGGGATCAGTTGCTGTACGGATCTCAAAGTATTTCGATTTTTATTGCACGGATCTCAAAGTGCTTCAGTGTTTCTCAACCGTTGGATTTCAGAAAAGCGGCGGATACTGATCCATATGAATGGGTATCTTTCTTTCAATAATTTCTAAGTCTAAATGTGTAGACTGTAACAATAGTAGGCCGCCGAGGACACGCCTTGGTGTCCTTGCACTTGGTTTTCCAACAAAGAGGGCAGATGAAGTTGCAGTTGAAAGCAACAAAAGTCCAGAAGCTACCGAACACGGCCCCAATCCACAGATTCCTCTTAACATTCCCTGAGTAGAGTTAGAACATTAGTATGATCATAGACTTGTAGAACATGTCAAGATATCTATTTAGTAAGTTAATTTGAACTATCAAATAATATTTAGATCCTATATAAGAACCAGTCTTTAGTCCAGTGGCTTGACCCTCATCTTTATCTCAAAAATATATATATATATTTGGATCCTATATAGTTCTCGAAAATGAAATAATTATATTAGTTAGAAGTTACAAGTACATCAATTTCTCAAGTACAAGTGTGATTTACTGGTCTTACAATGAACAACCTGAAATGCTGATATATATGAGTTGACCTTCACAAGAGTATACCTAGGACTTACCGATGATCTAGTATATATGTACTGATGTACATAATACTGGTATTTGATTTCCCTTTTTTTCTGGAAAAAAGAAGAAGAGGCATATATATATATGCTCCAGAGCAAATAGTTGTAATGCAAAAATAAGTTTACAACAGATGTATACAGAGAAGAAGCAGTTCATTGTATATACATACGAAGACATTCCTGGTACTCCTCGTGTGTCATATGTTCTGCAGTTGCCCTGCTGCAGTTACTCGTGCTGTAAGCTCTCCAATCGTCGTTTCTCGCCATCCTTCTTCTCATCATGGGTTGTCGAATTCTCCTGGTAATCAGACACAGTTTCTGAATTGTACTTGGACCCATCTCTGTTAGCACAGAATAAGTAAAATTAAGTTAACAAACAGAGAAATGAAGCTGCTAATTATCTAGAGGTTTTATCTCATAGTTTGTCAAGATTGAAGTAAAAAGAATCCTACACAATAATTCTAAAGTAGGATTTTTCTTTTTTTTTTTTTTTGTTGTCTAACTTGAGCAATTTTCTCTTTGACAGGCAATTAAATCGGATTAAAAGTTGGAGTAGTGCTATTTTAAGGGTTCAAATTGCTATTTTAAGAGTAGGGAGAGAAACTTTTCTTATTGTGCCATCTTTGCCCTCATAAAAAGTTTATATATTTGCTAACAACATTTAAGAACACATTAACTACAAAACCAATAGCCAACAAATTGTTGCGTGCTCGCCTTTTTAGTCCTAGTACTTTTATTTGTGGAGTTTTAACTAGTTTGATAGGTATTTCTAAATGTGTTTTTTGGCATGTTTTGTTTTGAATGTAATAGATACTAATGCATGGCTTATGCATTAAACAATGTACTATTTGTTTTCGAAAAGTAATGAAAGCCGGCGCCTAATAGTGCTTTGTTTTTCAAAAAAAACATACGTTGCCATGCCAAATAGAACTTTAAATTGTGGAGAAACGATGAAGGCTGACTTTTTTGAAACCAATCATAATATTTAGACTTCAAATTACTCAAATAGATAGAAAATTAGTCTTTCAGGTAGGTATTTTACTTTTATTTTTCAATTTAAAAAATGTACTAATTATGATATGAATTATTCTGATTTGCATATATACATAAAAAAAAATGTTACAATTAGAGTTTGTTGGTCATTCATCTAATATTCATCAGATATTAATTTGTTAAAAGGACAAACAACTATATTATAAAAAGTTGGTCGCACATTAAGAATGTGACATATATTTCATTCAATTCAGACTATATTGTAATCATTTTTAGCTAATTGCAATAAAAATAAAAAAAAGTAAAATTATTTTAATACCTTTTTGAGTTTATTTTTAAATAACCGAGCTCAGATGATATTTATACTCGGCAAAAGTAAAAGGAATTTTGTTTTTTGTCTATAGTTTGACAGAAAAAAAAAATAGATTGCCGGCATTATTAATCATTCTCTTATTAGAATATAAAGATTCAAATATTTTATATATGATATGATATAATATAATATATATACTTTATAACTTAGAAAAAAAATTTCACAAGTGGTACTACATAAAGTATCCAACCTTTATATATTTTACATTAAAAAAATGGTATCGGACTAAGATAGTAGCATATATATGCTCTCATAGAGTAAAATATTATTCAAATGAAAACTTAAATTGCCGATGATTTTTCATTTAATTTTAAATAATATACATCTACTTTGATTTGAGTTTCGATTTTTTTTTTCTTGTTATTCACATAGACCCCATATTAAATTTATTTAGGTTAAATTAAGTAGAGACGTTCATCGTTCCTTTTAACAAATTAATATTTGATGAATATAATTAAGATGAATGACCAACAAATTTAGTTTAATTGTCATTAAGTGATACATGTCATATGATAGCACTTTTTTTAAATTTTATTATTTATTTTGAACAATTAATTTAATTTTAATTATTTATTTTGTACCACATTTTTGTGTAAATATGCACGCCAAAAATATCATATTTCATAATTAAAAGTACAATTTTTTTTCTTTCAAATTAAAAAGGTGAAAGTAAAATATTAAAATGAAATTTTACTATCGGGTCCCATAAAGGTAACCTCCATTATAACGAATAGATTGAAACTTTGTTATTTGAAAAGGAGAGCGCAGTAATTTCACTAATTTGTTAGCTGTAGGCTTGTAGCTTTTGTAGTTAATGTGTTCTTTAGTGCAGCTAGTCTTAATATTAGCAAAGAGTGAGGTTATGGTACTATTAATAGTACTTAATAGTACATAATAGTTTGTACTACGGCTCTATATTATGATTTTTGAAGTTTAATTGATTGATCCAAACTACTCAATGTGATCTCCATATGTTAATATAGTTCTAGACCAAATTTTATATTTTTTAAAACTTTTTAACTATATATTTTGATATATAGAAAAACAACATTTTTGAATGGTCTATAATGTTTATATTAAGTCATTTTCTAATTATCTAAAAAAATAGTAAAAAAAACTAAAAATTATAAAATTTGGTCTATAGTGACATTTATATATGGATATCATATTGAGCGGTTTGAATCGATCAACTGCACTTTAAATTTGATAAAATGGAGCCGTAGTATCAGCCACTTTGTACTATTAATGGTACTGTAACCTCACTCATTAGCAAATATACAAACTCTTTAATGAGGGGCAAAACTGGTATAATGAAGAAAGTTTCTCTCCTTGCCTTCAAAATAGCAATTTAAGCCCTTAAAATAACACTCCCCTTAAAAGTTGAGTTGCAGGAAAACAGTTGCTTAATTACCAGTCTTGGATTTGAGGTGAAAATGAGATGTGTGTAAATATTGCCATTTCAATTTTAGCATTACAGTTGTATGCGTTCTCTCCTTCACAATTAGGTTTTGAATTTTTAATTACTTAATCAGACATTTCCTCAAAAAAATTACTTAATCAGACAATTTATTTTCTGCATCAGAGTATGCCAAATGCTGAAATATTATTATTTCCTTTGAGAATTTGAGCTAAATCTTCCTTAATTACAATGTTACAACTCAATATGGAATTGCATTGGGCAGTTGCTAATTTGTTGAATGTTGCAATGTCAAGCTTGTTTGTGTATGATCACATACATATAATCATTTGTTAATTATTACATGTTAAAAACCAACTTTTGAAGTTTATTTGCATGTATGGGTATATATTCGAATTATTGGATTCACTATGCAACTTACTTCATACAATGTACTGAGATATATAACACAAATAAGTTGAATATTTTAACGAGTTTTTGATTATCAGCACATTTAAAATAAATATTAACATAGTCGGTATCAATTTTGATATCACTTTTGATATGTATGTAGTTCCCAATATATATGTACACAAATGATGTCAAAATAGAGGTGATGATGAACTGGCCAAAATTAATTGTCTACAAACCATAATTCAATGTTATTATTTGCACAAAAAAGAAAAAAAAAAAAAAAACATAATACAAAGAGGGCCTCCACCCCATCTACATTTATTATGAAACAGATGTTCTAGAAACAACCTTTAAAAGAGGGACAAAAAGATGAGTAAAAAGGCACAAAAAAAGGGTTACATAGTGGGCATGCACAATTGAATATTGAATTTGAACCCCACAAATGAAAAGTGCACACAAATTAAACACAACAAAAAGAACTTGGAATTACTTCTGCTTCACTTTTTTATTATTTTTATTTTACATAGAAGCTTAATTAATTTCAATTTCAGTTCAGTTCAATTGCAGCAGATTTGACATCAGACTTAATCCTCCTATGCCACATCCACGAGTCGGCGGGCATGTTGGGTAGAGGTGGAAGCACCAGGGGACGGCGGCATAACCCGAATGGCCACCCCTCCAAGTGCTTGAACTCATCCAGCGCAGACTGGCAAGCTGTTGTTGCGCCTTTGTTGCCGTCCCATGACGCCGTTGCTCCCTGGCTGGAGCAGTGCGAGAAGTTGCTTTTCACTGAAAAAAAGGCTACGCTTTCGTCTTCGTTGTCGGAGGCATCTTCTGACTGATCCAGTTGTCTGTCGGTACTTCCGAATGAAGGTGGAAAGAGTGACCAGGTGAGGTTCGCCGAGTAGAAGGGCTTGTTCGCCTTCGAACTCGCTCTCATCGCCCGACTTCTTAGCTCCTTTAGTATCATCTGAGGATACCATACAAACGAAATGTTCACATTCAAAATTTTTCTGCTTATAACACAATATTTGATACAATTAAATTGTTATTTCTTTTTGTGAATTATGCTTCACATATAATATGATCTGATTGTAGCAAAATCATATACAAATAAAATAACACATGCTATCAACTGAAACGAAAAATAGAAGAAAAGAGAAAAACAGATGAATCGTACGTACCTGTTTGGTATCGATATCATAGTAAGTATCCTCATCTTCTGAGCTCAATTCAGAGGGGGTACCGACACAGTTCCTTATCAGATTAGGCAGCGATTTGCAGTGAATCGAGGGGAGCTTAATGTAGGATTCATTAGTTAAGCAAGGCATTACACTTTCTCCTTTGCCTACTATACTATACCTTTCTAAAGCAAGCACAGCATAGGATAACTGTGATTACTTATATAAAGATTGAGTTAATTTGATACAGACAGTGACATGCACAACAGAGGCCTCTCAACTAAAAAGGGTTTTGATTAGAGTAACAACCTTTGGGTTGAAGAATAAGACAATTGTTTATATTGTTTTAGAAATGGAAGTTGGAGATAAAGGTGTGTTAAGTGATGACTGTGATGTTACCTGAGCTCTGACATCAGTACTTAGAGAAGTAAACTTTATGACATCATAAACAAGCCCAAGTATTTCCCTGATTGTCCCTTTTAATATTTCATGAATAATAATGTGATAACACAAAGAAGTAGAATTGTGTGCATTATGTGGTAATATAAACCTTTTAAATAAATGTTGTTCTTGTGCATAAGCAGAATAACAGAATACAGAACTGTTGTTTCAGATACCTGGTAAATAAATGAGAAGATACCAAACTAGAGACCAATCTTTTACAAAAATTATCATAGAGGAAACAAGTTTATAATATATTCTAACACCAGTTTGTGGGTCACAAAATATAAAATTTTGACTTGCCCAGTCCATAGGCAGATCAAGTCAAGCTCTGCCCAGTTGGCCCAGTTCATGTCATTATTGTATTTTATGATAAAATAATACAACTTAATATAATTGCAGGAACTTTTTGTTTTACATGTTTATTTATTGAGCTATTTAATAGTTTGACCTTTTTATTTGAAAAGTAAACATTTAAAATGTGACACCTCAGACAGCATCCAACCAGTCAGGTTGTACCCAACTCCAATTTTCCAGAAGAAAAATATAAAGTACTGGTAGAGAGAGAGAGAGCATCATGAGATGCACCATCCTCCTTAAGAAATTACATCAATAGTTATAGTTATGTTTTGCAAAGTAGTAAATTACTATGCACTGAGAAGGCCTAACAGTTTTCATTAGTTGGATAAAAACATAATATGCCAAGAAAACCAGATGATATTTTCATATGAAAAGTTATTTGGTCTATGATATACATGTAGGTGATTCTTTGTTCTTACTTTTATATTTGGTCCAAAGAAATTTAGGTGATTCTTTATTCTCATTTATATCTTGAAGCTAAAGCTAAAATAACATCTTACCTTCACAATTGACAGGAGAATCTGAGTCACTTAATCACAAAATTCTAATTTAGATTTGCAACCCTTTCACTGTCCCCCATTTCTTCCAAGTCATATCAGAAATTAGTGGGACTAAACACTCCACTTAATAAAGCAGATGAAAGCAAATTCTCTACTTTAGGTGTTAGCCATTTGTTTTATCAAATTAATATGGTTAAGCAATATTAAAAGCTCATAAAGTTCAACGAATCTATCATCAGAAAGATCGAAGAACAACTGAAAACAAATAACTAAATGCAACAAATTAATAAAACAAATAAGCTTTCAGAGCTTCTATAAATAAATATATAATTTAGAATTGACAACCAACAAAATTAACAAGGAACCTTGTGAGAACTTTTGTACCCACAAACTTTCACTTGATTAAATGAATCAGTTAAAAATAATCAAATCCAAAAAAATTCATACATTAACCTCAATCAAAAGCCGTACTTTAAGCGAACACGACCCACATTGCAAGATCACCGAAACCGGGACAACATCGCAATCATTTACTTGTACCTCTCCATTCTCACCCAACAGAACGCCCATCTCTTCCAACTCCGATGAACCAATTCCAAAGCAATCACCGCACCTACAAGGATGCACCAACTCACACACACCATCATCGTTAATTTCCAAGTTCATGTCTTCCAACTCAATTTCATTGGCTACGACGTCAACTTTCCGCCTTGACGCAGCCAATTCCTTGTCGTACCGAGATTTAGACTGCGAATCGCTAAGCACCTCCCATGCTTTCTGGACGATGAAAAATTCATGTCCGCTGTTTCCGGGCTCAGACAAGTCAGGAGGGCACTTCGATACTTTGTCTGGGTGAGTACTGAGCAAAGCGGCTCGGTACCCGGTACGAATCTCATCGATACCGGCATCCTCGCTCACTGATAAGATCTCATAATATGTCCTCTGAGGAGTAATTCTGCCGTCGACAAGCATAGATATATAGAGTTTATGATACCACCTACATGCATGAAAACAAGAACAAAAGAATGATTGAACAAAACATACGAATCAGTCCTTGGAGAATGTTCAACTAATCTCTCAATGCAACCAATCTTCAATCATACCGTCAATTAAATCAATTGAGCCCACACAGAAAACCCGATTTCACTTCGATTAACCCTCAATTGCATAAACCAACATACAAAAGTTTCCAACTTTCTGCCTCTTACAACTATTTATAGGCCATAAAAATCGGTATTCACTTCTATACCGGTACCAATTGCAAAAACCCATAACGAAACCCAGCAAAACATCAAGCAAGCAGCAAGGGGACAAAGAGAGGGACAGTAAGGATTGGTAACCGTACCGAATTGGATCAATTGAATCCACACAAAACCCGATTTCACTTCGATTAACCCTCAATTGCATAAACCAGCACACAAAAGTTTCCAGCTTTCTTCCTCTTACAACTACTTTATAACCATACAAACTGGTATTCACTTCTATACCGGTACCAATTGCAAAACCCACAACGAAACCCAGCAGAACATCAAGTAAGAAGAAAGGGAACAAGAAGAGAAACAGAAGGATTGATTGGTTACCGTACCGAACCGAAATGGATCAATTGAATCCACACAAAACCCGATTTCACTTCGGTTAACCCTCAATTGCATAACCCAGCATACAAAAGTTTCCAACTTTCTTCCTCTTACAACTACTTATATAACCATACAAATTGGTAGTCACTTCTAAACCGGTACCAATTGCAAAACATCAAGCAAGCAGCAAGGGGACAAAGAGAGGAACAGAAGGATTGATTGGTTACCATACCAAATTGGATCAATTGAATCCACACAAAACCCGATTTCACTTCGATTAACCCTCAATTGCACATACCAGCATACAAAAGTTTCCAACTTTCTTCCTCTTAAAACTATTCATATAACCATACAAATTGGTGGTCACTTCTATACCGGTAACAATTGCGAAAACCCACAACGAAACCCAGAAAAGCATCAAGTAAGCAGCAAGGGGACACAGAGAGAAACAGAAGGACCGATTGGTTACCGTACCAAATTGGGAATCAGGAAGGCAGTGGGTGAGTTGGGTCTTGCGCACTTCTTCCTCGGCTTGCTTTGCCTTCGCCGAATGGGGGTGGAGTGGAGGTGGAGGAGAGTAAATACTTTATATGTATTGGGCTGAGTTGTATATGGGAGTTTCTGCTTGGGCCGGTTTCCATCGATTGGTTTTGGGCTTTTTGCATTTTAATTTCCCTCGTCTTTTTTGTGAAATAGAAGGGATCTAAATCCGCTGCTTTTCTGAAAAGAAAAGAGAGCCTGCTTTTCTTGATCTAACGGTTGAGAAACACCGAAGTATTTCGAGATCGGTGCGGTGCATACTAAAGTACTTTGAGATCGGTACAACAACCGATCCCGACCATCTGATCAGAAAAGCGGGGTCTGTTTTTCTGAAAAGAAAAGCGGATTCGGATCCAAATAGAAGAGTCGCTGGTATATGCAATTGAGAAGAATGCAACTTATTTAGAGTAGAGTGAACTATTTGAAAACGTTTACATTTAACTCTGAAATGCTAACGGTCCAAATTATATTTTGTCATATCCGAAATTTCGTTTCGTGGTTCCCATTAAATTCATTATACGAAAATACTATGCGATACAAGAACTTTTCATTTTCAGAGTTTTTTAAGTATTTATTTCAGATTTTTTAAAATTCATATACAAAAGAACATTATTTTATTAATATTTTAGAGTCATTTTGAAAAGAAAAAAAAAAAAAAAAACCGAAACAGATACTATAAAACTTCAAAAATAGAAATTTTTTGTATCTCTTAGTATTTTTAATATGATTAATCTAATGGAAACTATAAATAAAAATTTTGGACTTGACAAAATATAATTTGGACCGTTAACATTTCAAAGTGAAATGCAAACATTTTTATATTAGTCTAACTTACATATTATGTAATGAGGAGGGATCCAATAACTATGGACATTGGTACCCATGGTGACTATTTTTTTATTTATGCATAATTTGAAAAATCTAAACCATTAGATGTATTCTATATTATCTTAATAACATATACATAAAAAATAGAAAAGTTTTAATATTGTTTCGATAGTCATCAAGAGAGGAGAAAAAAATAATAAAACTTGAACCGTTGATTTTTGTTAATGCTTGATGCACATGTAAATAAAATCAAAATGATATAATTTTTTGTATACACATAAAATATGATATATACAACATATTTTATCAATTAGTTTTGTTATTTAAGATTTAATTTCACAGTCACCGATCGGTCACCAAAAATATGGTTATTTGATCCCTCCTCTTATATAATATATCTCAGTACACTATACTATACTATACTATACATTGTATAGTAAAACCGATAATTTGAATGTAAGAATGAATACTAAAAAGTTAGGACTTTGATATGACTTTTGTAGTATCTCTATAACATTTCTCCCTAAAAGGCGAGTTATTTTAAGAACAGCCAACATCAAGTTCTTATCTGGATTCTGAACTAGTTTTTTCAATCAGCTCGATGGATAATAAATAGTTTATAATAACTAGCACGAAACGTTATCCTCATCTCACATGGACAACTCATGCATTTGTATTTTGATATTCCATTGTAAAAAAAAAAATTTAATTATTTTCTTTTTTCTGAATGTAGCATCATAGAAGCAAGCTGCATACCAATACCTCAAAAGAAATAAACCCGAATTTGTATGCTTCTAAATTTCATTACATATATGATATACCAAAAGAGCCAACGGCTATAATATGCAAACAACAGTATATGTTTAGGAAGTTCGATCCTTAACACCTTGTAACAAACAGGTCATATCAATAAGAGAATAAGGATTATTCTATTTTGCTGCAAATACATGATTCATTTTAGAAAAATCATTCATTTCTTGTCTACAATCTTAACTGTAAATACAAATACTTGCTGCATTATCTTCTTCCTTTCGCAATCCCACGAGGTCTTTGTACAAGTGTAATAACCATTCTTCTTATTCTTTGGAAATTATTCGACCAAGATTAGCAAATTAGTATATCCTAAATGCACATTCAGGGTATAGCACAATTACTGGCTTCTGCTGCTGATTTCTATAAGATCATAATATTGTATTACTAAATTCAAGTTTACTGACACCTTTTTATTCTGTACCACTTACAAAGAAGAAAGACTGGAAGGTACTTCTCATAACTTGGACAAGGTCTTGCTGAACGCCGGATCAATACATACTACAACCTGCACATGTAGGTAATAATTCAATGCCACTTAACTCGTGAAAAATATGTTCAAAGCCAGAAATAAAATAACCTTCATAAGTTTCAAGGTGCTTTAGACAAGGGTGCACTTTACCTTTCCAACACTTTTACCGGAGTGCAGATGCTCCACTGCATCTGCAACTGAACTGAGGCCTAGAAATTGGGTGGGGTCAATAGCCACCTACATTTGAAGGTTGCAGCATATTTAATCAGCATTGAATTTCATCTAGCTAGAATTGGGTAAAACCATAATGGTTATAACCAATTTATACTCCGGGTAAAGCCAAAAATAATAAGTGCTCATGATTAATTTGTATTAAGATGAAAAAATGATAAGAAAAAAAAAGGACAGCTTTAATTACGAGGATATATGCTTTACTTGATAACAAAAGAAAACCACAGTTTGGTGTACTAAGTTGTTCAAACTCCGTTAGGGGCTCGAAGTCATATGTATTTTAACCCCAAAAAATGTACTAAGTTGTTCAAACTCCGTTAGGGGCTCGAAGTCATATGTATTTTAACCCCAAAAAAGGCAGACCAGATCTCTAATTACAAAAATAACGAATATTACTTTCAATACAACAATTCTAGAGGAAATCTTCAATCCGTCAAAAGAATTCCCAAAATTTATATTTGGACAGAATTTTGTAGGCAGAAGAAGAGAGTACCTTAAGTTTACCAGTAGCATAGAGATCAACCAGCTTATCAAGATGTTCTTGAAACAAATGGGCATGTTGGATAAGGAAAAACCCAGCCTGAGAAAAATATAGGGTATCATATTCATGAGAACTAAAACAAATGAGCCCGTTTAATAAGAAAACAAGCAAATGGAGGAAAAAATAACCACTAAAGGCAACAACAAAATTGCCACTGAAATTATTCAATTGTTTTACAATTTTACCAGCCAGGAAAACCTTTGGAACAACAAATGCATTAATGCATAAAGGCAAACAGCAATGAACAGTCACGAAACATTACCAGAAAAGGGTATTGCATACAGTACAATTTAACCGGGACCTTATACTCCCAGGAATTAGAGAGTGAATTATGGCCTGAACAGACTTCTAGTTTGCATTTCTCAACGATGAGTTAAATCATTCCAAACTCCAAAATCAAAGGGAAAATGAAGGTAAGCTTTAATTAAGCACTAGAAAATAAAATTTTACTAAAGAAATTTATTTCAGAATTGAGATCAGACTGCAAAATTTTATTCAAGCTTAAAAGGGCATATACAATATATTTGGGCAAAACGTCTCTGTAAGTACCATAAATTAATAAACAATAAATGATTCTCCTTTTTCTTTTAATAAAAAAAAGGTATCATGAAGACATACTCAACACTTCAAAAACTCAATTAAAAAGTTTAGCTGACAAAAATCATACCACTTTCTGCGATTTTGCAAGAATCTTCTCACACAGCCCAGGATAGCTCAATGGCTTCCATCCATGTTCACCTTGATACTAAAGCAACAGTGTTGTATTTAATAATGCATGTCATCAATCAGCTGATCAAAAACACCTTGAACATATGTTTAATTTCATGTTTTAACTTTGTAAATGTTTATTTTGAATAGTATAACTAAAAAAACAGTAGTTATCAATGGACATTTTCTTAAATGTATGTTTATAAATGCAATCGGTTTTGATTCAAACTCCATAACAGATTGACAGTTGCATTCCTTACGGAATTATCATGTTATGCCATCAGTAAAAGTCAAAATGTATGGACCTGAGAAATCATCCCAATCACGATGAGCCTTCCATGAACTGCAAGGGCATTTAAGCACATGTTGAACATGTCTCCTCCCACTGATTCATATGCAATATCTACACCTCTAGGGTACTCTCTTTTCAGTACCTGGATAAATAATTTACAAATACTTGTCTATAGGAACTAGGGCAATATAAACAAGAAGTAAATTATAAACACTGCAAACAATTCTATCCTAACAATGTGCTCCAGACAAGTAGCTATTCACACTGCAACAATACCTCACCTTATAACTACAAACACAAAGACATTAAAGACCAAATGACACATTGAGCAAGGATAGGTCAAATGGTTATAACAGACAAAAAAAAATGAGAGAGAGAAAACACCCCAAGTAGCTTCATATCAGATATTTTACAGACCCAGGAACAAAATGGGTTTGGTTTTACTTGATGGTTTCAAGATGGGACTTCTGCAGGTAATTTTGCAATTATATGATATATTTTTTTTCTGTGATCTAAATTTTCATGGAGAGATGATATTTAAATATTGGTATTGCTAAATGACTTGTTGTGGTCATTGACAAGTAACAACATTAAGGAGGAAAAAAGAGAAGCAAATTATAACACCAACATACATCCTTGATACTTTCAGTTTTGTAGTCGATGACTCGGTCAGCCCCCAAAGATTTCAGCAGTGCTGCTTTCTGTTGTCCTCCACAAGTTGCCACCACCTTGTTTCCTCCCAATTTTGCTAACTGTCACAACAATTCCATTTACAAGGTAAAAATAGAAATATAAACTCTACTAATACATCAACAAAAAATTAAATCAAAAACAGTTTCTGTGCTGGTTGGTCAATTGTTAAATATATAATATTGGTAGCAGATTGAATTGGGGCATTAACTAACTTGGACAGCAAATTGGCCAGTTCCACCAGCTGCAGCAGTAATTAATACAGTTTCTCCAGATGTCATATTTCCAGCCTGCAGAAGAAAGCCAAGGAAATAAGTAACTAATTCTCAACATAGTCACATGAATCAAATTTGTCCATGGCACTAACCACTTCCAGTCGCATTATAATGCTCTACAGAGGGAAGCATATGGTTATGAATTACCTTTTCAAGAGCAATGGAAGCAGTTAAGCCAGATGTAAGCATTGCCACAACCTCGGGGTCTGGCTTGGGGACAGGAAGCAGAAATTTAGCTGGAATCTGCAATTTTTAGATAAAAGTAAGCAGCTTCCTTCCATAACCAGTTGCAAGAAAATAAAAGGAAATCAACACATCTCAGATTCCTGAAAGAGAACAATAATTTACAGATGCGAAACCAGATATAGGAAATAGTGCATATGAGAATACACTAAATATTTTTTGTTTTCGGTTTCTCCCAAAGATGCTCATGCTCTTTGCCTCTCTTCCCTTAACACCCTTTCCCTTCCTTCTAAATTCAGTTTCTGGAGCACACTCTAAATGAGGTAAAAATGACTGCTAATGCTACATTTTATATATGGTGACAAAAGTACTTCTCTATAGCAAGAGAATTTTGCCAAGCTTATAAACTACAAGAGATCATATCTTCTTATATTTCAGCCAGTATAACTGACGTTCTTTATGTTTAAATAGAGGCAAAACTAAGTACCACAAAAATCTCAAAAGAAAGCTCTATTTCATAGCATCAGGCATTACCAGTGAAAACTCAGAATAGCCACCGAAGGTCATGAAGGCAACAGGTGTCCCCACTTTCACGTGACGAACTGCTTCTCCTACAGAAGCCACAATGCCAACAGCCTACAAGAACAATAAGATACAAGTATAACATATCAACCAACCTATGAACGTTGCCTCAAAAGAAAAAAATAAAACGAACAACATAAAATGAATATAATATATAGAGCAGATGTTAAGAATCATGGAACCTCAAAACCAGCATCAAATGGAAGGCGTGCAGCTGCATCATTGCCTTTACCACCAAAATAACGCCCAGAGCTAAAATTTACCTTTAAGATGCACAAAAAGAATTTAAAAACATGGAGAGTGAAAAATACAGGTATTAAGAAACCACAACATAGACTGACACAATGATCACATGATAGTTTATTACAACACATAATATGTGCATATATCAGATCTGGTGCTAATTATATCAAACCCTGGTTATGACGACAGTTGCCGGCTTGCCGCTTGGTGTGGCATTTTTATTCATTTTATACCGCCTGTCCCAGAACAAAAGGCATGTCAGGCTCAGTTCGATCAGATTAATTCAGTCTGAACGAGAGAATTTGGCATTGCCATAAATGTGATGAATTTCAATGTAGTAAAACCAACCCCACTGGTTCTAACAGGTCAGATTGGAAATGGAATGCCAGCTGTACTAAGGAAACACATTTCATTGAGCTTAAACCACTTCCTTTTCTGGTGTAGGCATTAAGACAAACAACAAGCTTAGTGTTACTGGATACTTACATCACTTGCATTCACGCCAGCATATAGGACTTTGACCAGAGCAACATTCGGTTCAATAGGCAGTCTTAATTGAGTCCGTACAATCTTTGTGGCGGAGCGAAAATTATGAGTAAGCGTGTGAACAACTCTGAGTCAAAAAGAACAAACATTAGTGCATCCTTTCTTTCCTTCAATGTTGCGAATTTTATAGAAGAAAGTTCACATTTTTTCGAATGATTGAGGAACGGTGATGCTAGAAAAACTAGGACTTGTGAAGTTTCTTTTTGGTCTTCTAACAAGATATTTCTTTTCTTCAGCTGGTGTAGGCCAATACTCCAGCCCCCTCCGATTTGTCACCCATAGGCAAGCACCAGACTTGCTCTCATCTTCTATAAGTTCAAAGGTACCTGCCAAATGCCGAAAATTATTATACAAAAAAAAAGAAAAAAAGGAAGGAAGAAGACAGAGATCAGGTGCTTTCAGCAATATCACCAAAAGTCAATTTCTCTCTCTTTCTTTGAAAAAGTTTCAATTAAGCAACGCCGCTTTAACATGCTAAAGGACCATGCATTCTACCTTATGGACTGTACAATAAATTTAAATTGGACAGCTATTGCCAAATAGCTGTCAATCTTGTTAAAAGTTCAAAGTATACAACATAACTTAAAAGATGCTCCACTCCTAATATGAGAAAACCTTTATCACCGAAAAAAACAGATAAAAAAAGTCAGCTGACAGTGACCATATTTTTGGGTTTCTTTTTTTTTTTTGTTTACCTTTTATAACATCATCCATTGGCACAAACCCACCAATCCCTTCTACAAACTTCGGGTTAATTTGATTCCCCATATCTGTTTGTACAAACTGCATGAATTTATTTAATTGAGTTATAATTAGCACATTTATGCAAATCAATACAAAAGGGCAATATAACATACAGAGGATAAACTCAAAGACAAGTATGCTCAAGTGTGTGTTGGCATAATACCTATTGGTACAGACTCGATGCGATTAATTCATTATGAAAAATTCTTTTTAACCATGCTCCAACCAGAACACAAAGAACTATTGCAACATCAGTTATAGTCTAATCAGATCAGCTCAATAGAAGAAATAGATGAAACCGATTGATTCCTAGCACAATATTCATACAGGCACCTGGTGTATAGATGACTGTTCTTGCTGGAATTAATATGTTACCTCAGGACAAAGCACATTCACACGGATCCCATAACGCTTTAGAAATGCAAGTGCCCTGGTAAACATAACAACTCCGCCTGCAAATACAAAAAAGAGAATATGCCATTCAACTTTCATTTTATAAGTTGGTGTCATGGGGTGGAGACTTGCCCATCAAGAGTAGAACATGAACCACTACAAGTAATTTCCAACCACAAAAATTAGAATTGAGTCTGAATTTTCTGAACACATCTCAGTGACAAAAAGGTACCTTTTGAGCCAGAATAGGCCGGATCGAAGGACATGGGGTACAGGCCAGCGGCAGATCCCATATTAACTATAACACCTGGCTTATTCTTGGACCGCATTATTTGAATCTGTTAAGAGTCCCAACAAAACAATGTGTTCACAAAATTGATCCTATTAAATTGTACCAAAGGAGCTTGGGAACAAGCATGCCTCTAAATTAAGTAAATACACTAAAATCCCTTACCGCTATGCGGGTACAGTCCATAAGTGCAGTAAGATTGACGTCAACAGTTCGTCTCCAAGTCTTGGTCCCATCTGTTGTATCTTCGTGAAACAATTTCTTGTTACCAATACCAGCGGAGTTGATGCATACATCAAGCCCTCCAAAGGTCTTGACATGCTTCTCAAAAGCACCAGCTACATCACCTGCCCGTCAAAGAACAAGAACAGTCGCACATCTCATCCAAACATCAATGCCACATTCATTACAATAACCAGGACCTCACATCAACCAAGGCATATTCTTATTTTCAGGTCCATTTGTAAAAGAAAAACATGTAGAGTCCACCCCTACTTTGTAACCCACTCATCCACCTCTCTCACAGTTCTGACACACCACGTGCACCCATGTGCTTACTACAGTCGCATAAATGTTCACTGGAAAGAAACCGTAGTGTATCTGTTCACTGGAAAACGATATCTATTGATCGGAAAGATATAAATGTGTACTGAAAAATGACATTTGTTCATTAAAAATACGGTGGACCGGTGGATTAGTAAAGGGTGGACGCTAGCTCTTACTCTTCGTAAAACCAGCTTCAAATTTACCAGTATGACACTGATACTGATTCAATTTTAATATTTTATCACCGTACGGTTCCAAACCTTGCATCAATTCAACCTACCATCGACTGATCATCATTCAATTATTAATTTAAAGCTTATTTGCTACCAATCTTATCAATCTTACTTGGATTAGTGACATCACACTTGACGAAGAGCGCCGAAGGCGAAGTACGACCCGAGCAGAACTTCTTATTCTCCTGTTCCACCATTGAAGCCACCTCTCTCCCCCTCTCCTCCGAGTAGTCCACCACCGTGACATACAGACCCCTCCGCGCCAGCGCCAGACTCAGCGCCCTACCTGCAACAACAACAACAACAGCCATCAAATTGAAAACGATCGGGATGGAGAGTATGTAAGAGATTGTAAGGATTGTGGAGTGAATGAAGTGATTGAGTACCGATGCCGGAAGCGCCGCCGGTGACGAGAGCAGACATGCCCGGTCTCAGCTCCATCTCTTGGCGCTTCTGGATCTCGTTACTCCTTCAAGTAAACTTGGTTGGAAGAAGGAAAAAGGAAAAAATAGGATGGAGGCAAAGGCAAGAATGAATGATTAATTTGGTAGTGGGATAGTATGATTATTATATGATAATTGATAAGCTTTCTATTTTGGAAATGTTGTTGACCGGGTAGATAGGGCGGGTAACACGACGGATAATTTGAGGGATCGGGATCACATGCTTTCTCGATCAAATACCGAAATACTTTTAGATTGGTATAACAACCAATCCCGACCATCCGATCGGAAAAGCATACCCTGATTTTCTTCTTAGAAAAATAGCAGATTCATTATCCTAATTTTAGATGATATATGTATGTATGTATGTATGTACTAGTAAAGAGCTCACGTCTTGGTTTGACTGTAATTGTTATTTCTTATAATAAATTTTTAAAATATTATGTAATGTTGAGTAAATTGAGAAAATTGATATAGGCTTTAAATTAAGAAAATTAATATGGGCCTTAAGTTTTAATGGGTTGAGACATTAAAATACATCAACGGTAGTGATCAATATAAGTAAACAATCAACGGCTGAGATCTATTCGTTAGGGAAGATAGACCTTTTATGTCAAAAAATCCAATATACTTTTGGAGTAAGGATGTATGTAGAGTCCGGCTACAATAATATACATATCGCGGTTTACCGTGCTATGCGGTTCGTATCTCAGTTTCTGGTGTCCAAATAGTCGATCCAAATCGCTCAACATAATATTTACATCAAAATATGCTAGCAAACCAAATTTTATAATATTTGGAATTTTTTTCTATTTTTAGTGATGGGGAGAAAATGGATAGATCCAAAAATTCTAGTTCATACAAAACAACGATTTTCTTCTCATCATTAAAAATAGCAAAAAAATTTTAAAAATTGTAAAATTTTGTTCCTTAATATATTTTGATGTAGAGATCACATTGAACGGTTTGGGTCGACTATTTGGACATCAGAAATTGAGATACGGACCGCATAGCACGGTAAACCGTGATATGCATATTACCATAGCCCAATTCGACGTATGTATGTAAGGATGTACTAGTAAAAAGCCCACTCCTTGCTTTGGGCTGAAATTATTATTTCTTATAATAAACTTTTAAGATAATATGTAATGGGCCTTAATTTGAGATAATTTATATGGGCCTTAATTTTAATGGGCTGAGAACGTCAACGGGCATTAATGTACATCAACGGTTCTGATCTATCGAAGAAAATGATCAACGGCTCAGATGTGAGAATGTATGTAACATATGTATTAATGTATGTATGTGGGGAAGAGATGTGAACATTGTCTGTCACGTTGACAAAAAAAAAGTGAGAGTCGTATTGGAAACATATATTATGCACGTTTTTTTTTGAAGTAATTCACGCCTCAATTAATATATTGGCATATCATGACACACACAATATTCTGACTTATGCCGACTATAATATAAGTATAATTATATGAGGTAAAATGAATGAATTCTATTCATTTTCCGCTTTTTATTATCACAAATCACGAATAATGCTACAATTTATTCATTAAGAAATAATATGAATCAGACCAAGAAGTGTTTGGATTTTGGAGGCTGTCTCCTGTCCACATTTTGATGAAGCCGGTTAGCTGGGCCTTAAAAAAGGTTCCTCACAATAACACCGCATCAAGCCGGTAACTAACAACGAGTGTTTATCCCCTAACTTACTGCATTTTGCAGTTCATGACGTGAGCCATTGGATCGTCTCGAGATTCGAAATGATTTGAGCTTGCACGAATCTCGAGACAATCCAACGACTGACGTCATGAACTGTAAAATGCAGTACAGCAGGGGATATGAAATCAACTAACAACAGGGAGGCTTCAGAGAAGCCCAGCTTTTGATATGGAAGTCCATCATATACTGTACCGGGATATGGATTTTACAGATTTAGATTTAGATTTGAGAGGCACTCCAAACTGGGAGACTGATGTTTTGGGCCGCCTGCTCTTCAGCGGTTCAGCCCGTGCCGCTATTTTTTTTTTTTTTTTTTTTTTTTTTTTTTTTAAGAAGATGATCCTATAACCATGGGCATTGTCCATAGTAATCATTTAATTATTTATACATAAATTAAAAGATCTAAACCATTAGATATATTCTAAATCATCTCGATGACATATACACAAAAAATGATAAAATTTTAAAATCGTTTCGATAGTCATCGAGAGAAGAGAAAAAAAACATTAAATTTGGACCGCTGATTTTTGTTAATACTTGATGCACATGTAAATACAATTAAAATCATATAATTGTTTGTATACACATATTATATTACAACATATTATGTCAATTAGTTTTATTATTTAAGAGTTTAAAATATAGTTATTAAAGATTTAATTTTGTGGTCAGTCACCAAAAACATTGTCATTTCATCCCTCTTTTTTTTTTTAATTTAATCCATAGATAGTGGACTAGTCGTCTATATATGCTTGGTCGCTACATGCTACTTTGCTAGCATTAGTAGAGAGAGGAGAAAAGTTTGCTGGCTCAAGCTAGCCTTGAGGCTAGCCACCAAGCAGGTGGCCGCAATTTGTGCACAACAGCAGCACAGCACAACTGCACAAGACATTGACTTGCGCCGAACCCAACCGATCGAACATCTCACAGATTTATCAGAATTATAAAATCCAATCAGTCTAGATTCTGGAAACAAATTAATTTCACGCGGTTGCGTACTTTCATCATTTCATGCGTCCACATATCATTACTCCTAAAGCTGTGCTCTAGAGTTTTACATTAATGGAAAAGTAAGAGAAGGAAAGGGAAGGAATGGTATGAAAGGTTAAGAGGATACTTATATATTGTTCCAGAGTTCTATTTTAATAGGAGGGGTTAAATGTTGTAACTTTTTCTTTATTTTAGTAGATAGTCATATTTACCCTTTCATTTATAATTGTAGGAGAACAAGAGACAGTAGAGCCCACTATCATAGTCTCTATAATCACAAGGGGTATTATAGATATAAATTGTTTGGTTCCTCATTCACCTCCTTTACACCCCAAATATGGGGGTGAACGATTTAGATAGAAATTGGGTTGGAATGAAACCGTTTGATCCCTCCATTACCACCCATTAACTCTCTTAAAAACTCGGGAGCATGTTACACATCTGACCTTCCCTTCCCCTCACCTCTATTAACCCTCTCTAGAGCACAGCCTAAGAAGAGGAAAAGGAGATTGGATTTTTTGAAAGTTCTATCTAAATCTCAGCGTTGATTGTTTACTTAGATAGAGCACCACCTTGAGTCCTTGACGTACTTTAATGTCTTGGCCCGATAAAATTTAAAGCCCATATTAATTTCTTCACAGGGAATGAGATTTCGACACTTTATTATAAGATATAATAATTTCAGTCTAATACAAGATATGGGCTCTTTAATAGTAATTTCATTCATCATTCATCTCCGTTTTTACTTCATATATAATATATGACGATGATGAATTGATAAATTGATGGGCCGAGAGTCAACCAATCTTCATCAGACAACTAAGATTGCGCGTAAACCCAACGTAACCCAACTTAAATTTCCTGATTAAGATGCTTGCGTATGTGGATGTCTACGGCTTCAGATTG
The DNA here is from genome assembly GCA_030179965.1 of Cyperus esculentus. Taxonomy (NCBI): domain Eukaryota; kingdom Viridiplantae; phylum Streptophyta; class Magnoliopsida; order Poales; family Cyperaceae; genus Cyperus; species Cyperus esculentus. Next base: position 2,866,864 of record JASGLE010000035.1, on the reverse strand, counting down.
TCAGTAAGGATTAAGAAATAAATATAAATGGATGATAACAATCTCCATCAGTTTCAAGAAAAGTTTATTTTTTTTTTCAAAATAAAAAAAATGATTAAAGTGATTTACTTTTTTCATATGTAATTTTTATTTGATTTCAAGTATTTTAGTATTTAAGTGTGCGATTTAGCATCTTGGCACACGAGATTCAGCTCAAAACCTCATTCCATACTTTGAAGAAAGACCTTCATGGAGGAAGGCTAAAATTGTATGTCATCCTATGCCCGTAAATCGCGCATGTTGCAGGTGTAAAAAGTGAAAGGAAAAGGGATGAGTTTTGTATGATCTATCACACAATATTGGTGATCACTTGTGTTTGTTTATATAAATATCCAGTGAAGTGCAAAGAGATATTTGCCAATATTTTCATTTCTCTAATAAGAAATTTTAGAAAGCAAAATAATGTTTTAAGATTACATTTATTGATCCGTAATTTGGAATGCTAGAGAAAATCAATGATAAGAATAAGAAAGAAACTATTAATTTGTATGAAAACTGAATTGATTTATTTTTCTGATATACAATACGTTTGATACATATGCATTTATATACAAGACAGGATAATAGAGAAAGTAATAAAACCTAATCTAACTAAATTAAATCAATAAGATCTGATACAAAATCATATGGGAGATTATGGACATCACGACACACGTGATTGGTACTGAATCTGCTTGGCAGATTATATCAATCACAATTCAAACCATATGAAAAACTAGAAATATTCCACATTTTGTTGCATCATGTACAAAGTTAGACAAAACTGTACAGTAGTAGCCCAATAAAAATCTTAAATTGTTTAAAATTGTACAAGATGCTTCATTGATCTATTAACAAAGTAGACAATTAAGTATCAAATTAGAAAATATTACAACAATTAATTCTCTTTGTTATTCTTTTACTCGATATATAGTTCTGAGCTTACAAGTAAACAATTACCATCATACCATGTTTTTGCAAATGTTCAAGATTAGAAATAGGTTTCTCGTTTATTCGATATATACCTCCAAGATTTATATGCACATATTGAATTAATGATTTTGTTTGTATTTTAATCTTGCATATATAATTGTGCATTGATCCTTTGTTAGTCTATTCATGTGTACAATTAAACATGATTTTTAGCAAAAATCTCATTGATATGATAGTATACGGGATATATAAATTGTAACTCACCAATCTTATGACATTTTTCAATTTTCTACTTCTTTTGATTCCAGGTTAGAGGAACTATATGCAAAACGAATCCTTTGTTTGTACTTCATGCCATTTTTGTTCTTCTTCTACCGTAAATCTTCTTAAAGTCTAGTTTTGTTTCTATTTTTGTACACAATACGTTTCTTCTACCGTAAATCTTCTTAAAGTCTAGTTTTGTTTCTATTTTTGTACACAATACGTTTCAGTAAATTAAAAACCATCTAATACATTAGTTTGTGCAAGTTTAACAATCTTTCATCTCTATTAGTTATAGTCAACTACACTACTTTGTCTGTCGGCTTTTGTAGACATCTACATTGCCCATCGACGTCTTGACCATCAACTTCTCAGATTGCGAGGAACATTAATCTTTAGTCGTTCGAACAAATGTTATATGAATTTAAGTACTATGATTGAGCGTAGATGAAAATTTTTCACAAAAAATTAGCTCAGAGCTACGTAGCCCAACTCCAAATGAGCCTATCTTTTTTTTTTTTATATATTAATTTGCTTTTATCCTTTACTTAAATTTTTTTTTCTTTTTTTTTTTTGTATAGTAGTATGGGACGTAATGCAGGTTTAAATTTAATTAATGTAATACCTATGCATTTTTCAGGAAAAAAATATATATTTTTTTCGATTGAACACACAAATGAGCCATGGATACAACAGAATTATAAGAAAGAAAGAAAGAAATTGAGCTGGGTGAAGTTCAGTCTTTTATTTAGTAGTCTTACATACATGATCCAAAAGAAACTTATTAACGAAATTTAGACCACGAGAATAAATAAATGGCAGCTTGGAACAGAGAATTGTCTGCCATGAAACATTATTTCATACGGCAAAAGACCTTGACCCACACAAACATGAATCCAAGATGGTAATTACTAATTACCCAAAAAAGAGAGGAATTTTCTACATGATAACAACGGTCTACATAGTTGTGAGTCTTGTGACTTTGTGAAGAGATACACCATACATACAGAGTAATATCTACATTCCATACAATATCCGTTCATAGCATCTATAGGTTACAAAATTGGACGTATCTGTTACAAAATCGAATATATCTATTACTTTTTTTGTATGTCTATGGACGTATGGACATATTTTCAATGGACGCAAGATGTTTCTCATACATATGTATCGTGGAAGAATGAACAGAGGAAACCCCAGAACATGAGCAAGACTCCAAATAATTTTATAGTTTGTTAGCCATTAAATAATTGAGGTTGTTGCCGTGACATGAGGACTAGCTTGACCTTGACTTCATGCTAAAATTATATATCTTGAAAAGTAGGAATATTTTTCCCATATTTTTATCATAATTTTAAATACCATGAAGATGAAGATGTATTTGATAATACTAGTAAAAAACCCACTCCTTGCTTTGGGCTGAAATTATTATTTCTTATAACAAACATTTAAGATAATATGTAATGGGCCTTAATTTGAGATAATTTATATGGGCCTTAATTTTAATGGGCTGAGACGTCAACGGGCATTAACTTACCTCAACGGTTCTGATCTATCGAAGAAAATGATCAACGGCTCATATGTGAGGATAGCCCTTTCATGTCATTTTTTCCAATATGCTTTTATTATTAGTAAGGATATAAAAGTAAAGTTCATTTTATTTTCTAAGTGGGAGATCATTTCATGTATTATTAATTTCTCAAAATTGAGGATTACTTTGTATCAGTATTCAAATTATATGAGTAAACTATTTAAAGTAATAGTTTCAATATGTTATTTATTTTGTACAGTGTACTGTATATATTGAGTATTAATTGAGTTAATATGAATATCAACTCATTTAATATGAATACTAACCCAATTTGCATCATTTTTGGTAAAATCAATTGAATGATTCAATTAAATCAATTGTGGTACATTCATATTATATCCTCTTAATATTGTATAACAATAAATTTTAAGGATACAAACTTAACTATAAAACTCCATGCATGAATGACAACAATAACTTGACATAAGTCCGAATTTTTAGTTGAAATTTTTTAATTAAAAATATTAATAAAATAGTTTGCAGCACTAAATCCTCTTGAAATTAAAAACTCCTACAATCCTATTGCTTTTATCTCCCGTATGCTAATATATATTTTGCTCAAAAGCAATGACATCTTTCTCGATTCTGATTGCCAAAATTTACAAACACGTATTGGTGGATCCGTACCAAAAAAAGCCACTCCAACATTCTCACAAAATCTAAATTACAATAATATGAAACCAATCAATCCTGGGCCTTCTCCCTTCTGGCAATTAATCCATCCTAATTAATTAATTAATTAGATGCTACATTACATTACATTTTATAGCAAGAAAAAACGTTGCTTTATCCAGCAAACTCGCCATCTTCCCAGTGTCGTTTACTCGTTACTCGTCAATTGCATTCCGCTCAGCACCAGCTGTTACCACACAGCCGCAAAGTCGTCAACGACCCTTCCATGATCCATCCATCCATCCATCCGAGTACTTATCCTCCAACGTACTGCATAGTGGATTTCACAATACCAGCCGTCGGATCGTCTCGAGATCTACTCGAACACGAATCTCGGGACAATCTAATGGCTGGCGTTGTGAACTATACACTATGCAGTGCGTTAGGGGATATGAATAATTGGATGGATCTATCTCCAATTCTCCGTTCTATTTTTTTCCCTTCCATTCCTCTCACCGTTTCCATCCGCGGGCTGCCTTTCCTTAACCTACACCCATAGTAACACCACTCTCTGATCAGTGGGCCCCACCACCTCGACTCCTTCTCGCCTTCACCTCCACAGTTACACGTGTCGGGGTAAACCCTTACCGCGAGACACTGCACCGAGGCTCCTGTAAGTCTGTACCCCAATAAAAAAGTTAACGAGTAAAGACCGGAATTCCGAATCTCAGAATCAATCAATCAATCAGAAAGAAAGAATAACAACAACAACAAGGTAGGGCTGCTTTGGGCAGCGTTGAAATTACTTAGGGTGTGCTCCAATTGAGGTGAATGGATAGGAGGGAAACGGATGGGAGGGGAGCAACCCTCTTTTAACTTGCTCCCAAGTTTTTTTTAGGGAGTGAATGGATAGTAATGAATGGAAGTGGATGTTACACCCTCTATTCATTTTCTAAAATCTTATAACCTCCCAAATTGAAGTGTACAAGAGTTACTCTCCTTTTGGTTCCATTACATCCTCTTTAAAACTCTGAAACACACCCTTAGAGCATCTCCAAGAGACTCTCTAAAAATGGATCCCAATATACCTATATTGGGTGTCATCCTAAATTTTTTGGGAGCAAATTTCACCTCAATCTCCAACAGATTCCCAAAATATGGATCCCAATACATTTAAACTAGGCCAAAATACAAATCCCAATACATTTGAACGGTTTGGATTTGGCTCTAGTTTTGGGAAGTTGGATTGGGAGTGCCCAAAAAAGCCACCAAAATAGCTAAAATTAGAGAGGATTTTGGGATAACCCAAAAATTGGGAAGAGTTTTGGGCTTCTATTGGAGACCAAATTTTGTTCTTAATTCCCAATAATTGGTTTTAGGAATAGTTTTGGGAAGCTCTTGGAGATGCTCTTAGAAGCAGCTTTTTAAACCAAAAATGACCAAAATGCCCCTATAGTTATAGTGTCTGTGAGTAATTCAGCAAGGTCAGTTTGGTCATTTTTGGTTCAAAGGCTGTTCCTAAAGTTGCTGAAGTAATTTCAACGCTGTCCGGAGCATCTCTCACTAACAACAACGAGCAAGAGAATTAACTATTAAGAAACTCAACTGAACACAAACAACAAACAAACACAAACACAAAGAAGAAGAAGAAGACTTCAACAATCATTCAATCAATAAATAATTAATTCCTTCTTCTTCTTCTATTCTTCTTCTCATTCTTAAAAGTCTTGATCGATCGAGATCGGAATCGGAATTTCTCGCGCATTTCCTGAATGCGCGTCGAATGAATCCTTCGCGATTGCGCGTGCAAGCTAGCGTTGATGCGATCCGGACGGAGGTATTTGATTTGAGATTTTGATTGATCGATCGATCGATCGGTAGATCGATTGATCGATTGATTGTTGATTGATCTAGTAGAGAGGTTGAAGTGAGAGATGGCGGTGCCGCTGGCGGTGCTGTTGAAGAGGGAGCACACGAGCGAGAGGACGGAGAAGCCGGACGTGCTGCACGGCCAGGCCAGCCAGAGCAAGAAGGGCGAGGACTTCACCTTCTTCAAGACCGAGTGCCAGCGCGTGCCCGGCGACGGATCCACCACCTTCTCCGCCTTTGCGGTATATATTCATTCAATCCCCTTGCTTGCTTTCTTGTTTGTTTGCTATATAATTATGATTTCATTGATCTCAATTTGTAAGTGTTGGAGACTTGTAGAGATCCTGCGTAGATCGCGATGAATGGAGTGGACGATAGATTAGACTTGCTACGAACTTACACTAACGTTTATTTATTTTGTTAATTCTAGAATTATCGATCAAATTGCGAATTTACTGAGGAGTTTATGCCAAAATTCTTGTTGAATTTTACTCCAATACTCCCACCAAAAGAACTTCCTTTTCGATCTGACGATTATAAATGAATATTACCCGTTATGAGATTCATCTGTATAAAATTATTTGAGTGTGACCATGGAAGTAACATCCAAATTTGTTTCCTTGGCCATTTACTAAATTTGGTGATGCAGGCAACTTACAGAATTTATGCTAAATTTGTGTAAATACTCCCACCAAAATAACTTTCTTTTCGATCTAACGATTATAAATGGATATTACCCATTATGAGATTCATCTGGAACCGATAAAATTATCTGAGTGTGAGCATGGAAGTGACATCCAAATTTGTTTCCTTGGCCATTTACTAAATTTGGTGATGCAGGCAACTTACAGAATTTATGCTAAATTTGTGTAAATACTCCCACCAAAATAACTTTCTTTTCGATCTGACGATTATAAATGGATATTACCCATTATGAGATTCATCTGGAACCGATAAAATTATCTGAGTGTGGGCATGGAAGTGACATCCAAATTTGTTTCCTTGGCCATTTACTAAATTTGGTGATGCAGGCAACTTACAGAATTTATGCTAAATTTGTTTAGTACAGATTACCCTGTAGGTCGGAACAATTTCGAGAGTAGCATAGCTTATCTGTTAAGGTCGGTAATGAGTTGAATAATTTTATGTAGCTGTTTGATGGGCACAACGGTTCGGAAGCCGCTATATATGCAAAGGAGAATCTGCTGAACAATGTTCTAGGTGCAATGCCATCTGATCTGAGTCGGGATGATTGGCTGGCAGCACTTCCGAGGGCTTTGGTTGCTGGCTTTGTCAAAACAGATAAAGATTTTCAAAATCAAGGTATTTATTTATTTAATTTTGCTAGGGGTACTAGATGCAACTGCTATAATGCAAAAAGAACTGTTGGTGAAAGCTTCTCCATACTGGCTGCTGCAGTTTATAGCTTTCTTTTTGTTTTAGGGTAGTTTTACAGTAAACTTTAGGAATATTATGTTTTCATTCCTAGTGGACCATTAAGGCATTAGTTATGTGTGGTTCTGGTATGTTCATACAAGTGTGGAATTCATTTAGTTTGACCACAATTAATTGCTTTATCGGTTGCTCGACTTCTTTCATTGGTCAAATTGATGTAAAGAGTAATGCCTAATTAGATGACTTGGAGGCCGATTGTCTAATAACACAACATACAGTTTGACGGCTTGACACATATTGGTAATCTATTCTGGTTACCAGTTTTAGTGGTTAGTGTTGCTTGGTTTGCTGTTGCTGGTATAGTAAACTATTTTGGCAGAACTTTAATCAAATTAACCAAATTTTAATGATTGGCTCTTTGTTGCACATTGTTCTACTGTTCATGCGTCAATTCCTTTTTATTATCTTAAACATTGTAAAGGACATGAACTTATACTACTTTTTCTGTGGTAACTATCTTAGCACACTCGTCGGGAACAACCGTAACAATGGTGATAATAGATGGATGGGTTGTTACCGTTGCATCTGTTGGTGATTCACGGTGCATTCTCGAGTCAGCTGAAGGTTCTATACACCATCTATCAGATGATCACCGACTTGATGCTAATGAGAAGGAGTAAGTCCCCCTTTATAAATACAGATGATGAGACCAAGAACTATCTTCTATGCTCTATAAGATATAACACATCATATTTATACTTCTCTGCTTCCTCTTTCTTGAGAGGGCGGGAATGACCTTTTAAACATCAATATGCATTAACACTTGTATCAGTGTCTGATATGACAGTTGTTTGCATACAGTAATGAGGCACTTTTGAATGATTCTGCATTGCAACATCAGTGCCCTTGCCATGGCAAACATAGATAGCATACTTCCACATGCATTTCTGTTCTTTTGCTCACATTTTGATGATGTTGGCAGATTTTGATTGTCATCGATAGCATGGCATACATGGATAGCATACTTCCACATGCATCCCTTTCATGGCTAAAATTTTGGTTGTTTGCTTCTCTCTTTAGTCTTTCCTCTTATGTTAATATTGCTATGCTTTACTCTGACAGGGTAGAACGTATTACTGCAAGTGGTGGTGAGGTTGGCAGATTAAATGTTGTAGGTGGTGCAGAGGTCTGCTCTCTCTCTTTCTTCTCATTTTTTTTCACATCATATAATTATCTTTTGCCAGATGAATATTTTATTAAGAAGGAAAAAAGATTATTATTTTATTTGATGTATGTCGTATATTGGTAGTTGTTTCACAGCCAGTATTTCCCCTCGAAAATTAATGACTCCCTTTTCCACTTACAGATTGGACCACTTAGGTGTTGGCCTGGTGGTTTGTGTCTTTCAAGATCCATAGGTGATTTGGATGTTGGCCAATTCATTGTTCCAGTTCCTTATGTGAAGCAAGTGAAGGTTGTGAAGTTACTTTGACAATTAAGTTTTGTCCTCTAGTTTTATATACCACCTATGTGATATTTGCTGACTTTTATATTTGGAACAGTTTGCATCGTTCATAAGTCTAATCAATGAAATGATCAAAAGCACACTGGTTTTGCTTCATTCTGAGATGATTTTTTAATTTTGTTTCCAGTTATCCAATGCGGGAGGCCGCCTTGTAATTGCTAGTGATGGTGTATGGGATGCTTTGACTTTTGAATCTGCTCTTAAATGCTGCCATGGTTTGCCCTCTGACTCTGCGGCTAATCAGATTGTGAAGGTACTTGAAATTTTTTCTTATTTGCAAGTTGATGCTTGACTTACACTTAACAGTACAGTCTGACTTAAGATTTAAGTAAAAATTCAGTAGGAGTTTCTGTATTCTCATTATTCTTAACCAAATTATCAGACAGGTAAAATTATTATACAGAAACTTTTGTGGGAAACAACCCCAGCTTGATGTCATCACAATTTTCTGGGAAACAACATTTTGATCATGGCTATTTTAACTTTAAAATGGCAAAATAATGAGGCATAATCCATTAATATTATCAACAATGGCTAATTGCGTAAATGGATTGATGGTATCGAGATTTCCTTTTGCTATGAGCTGTAGTTTGACTTGTGATTTGTGTGACAGAATGGAAATCCCAATTCTCAGATTCATGATCTAAAAGACTAAACTCAATTTCAAAGAAATGGTCATGCTACAATTTTATGATAAAATTTGTGCTTTTTTCAGGAAGCTGTACTGGTGAGAGGCCTGAGAGATGATACAACTTGCATTGTGGTAGACATTTTGCCTAAGGAGAAACCAGTCCCAGCTTCAACTCCTGCTCCGCATCCGAAAAGGCAAGGTGTGGGAGTCTTGAAAAACATGTTTCGTAGGAAACCATCTGCCAAGGCAATTAACGTGAAACCAGAGTGCTCAGAGCCAGATGTTGTAGAGGAAATATTTGAGGATGGATCTGCTACGCTCGCCCATAGGTTTCTCTCTTTCTTATTTAGTATGAGCTTATATATTTATTATCAATAATAACACAAACTTAGGGGTGTGGCCTTCTTTGGTACACCTGGTGTGATATTGCCAGACTGTTCACAAGAGTTTTTTTTTTTTTTTTTGGCTTTTAAACAATTTAAAATATATATATATATATATATATATATATATATATTACTCTATATCCCTTACTATTTGTGTGTTTTTTTTTTTTAATTATTATTATTATTAGGTCATGGTGGCAGTGGTGGGGTGGTTAGGAGGGGTAGGGGTTGGGAAATATTATAACAAAAACAACTCTCTTTAAAATAATTCTGTAACCCATCCTGGTGAGAAGCAACTTCTATTTCTGTTAGTTAAAAATAGGAAGCAAAACATGAAGGAAAATGAAAACTCTGCTCCTCAAATCATGTTCCTATTCTACAGGAGCATCCTACACCAACCATGTCATAATTTAGACTTTAGAGACCTTAATCATGTCTAATCTCCAGTTAAGAATAATGATAAGCAGAACTTGTGATTTATTTATTTATGTTTTTTTTTTTTTTTCTTTGGGCGAATAATGCAGGCTAGATACTGGAAATGCAGTCCAAAATTTGTTCAGGATATATGCATGTGCTGTTTGCCAAGTAGGGATAAAGCCAGGGGAGGCCATTTCCTTGCACTCTTGTCCTGCCCAGCCTAGAAAAATTGTCACTCCATGGGATGGTCCGTTCCTCTGTCATAGCTGTCAACAAAAGAAAGAAGCCATGGAGGGAAAAGGCTGTTTGCAAGGTACTCAATTTTTTTCTCTATATTTCTCCTATTTATGTTTTTTTTTTAAAGAAAAAATTGCAAACCTGTTTGTCATTTACTCATTTGTGCTCGATGAGTTGTGCTGAATGATGCAATGAAGGATGGAATTTTGAGAATTGTGTAAGGAGAGAAAATATTGTTTCTTGGAGTTCATGCTGCTTTGGATCATTTTTTAGGGCTATCATCGCTTTTGCAAATACATTTTTGCTGTTTTTTTTTTAATGAAATCAACCCTGAGCATTTCTAACAGGAGATGAAGCATTTCTAACATGAGATGAAGCTTTTCTTTCTTAAGCTAAAAGTTCTACTAATTGTCTGAGGGTTTCAGTTTCAAATTATAGAAACTTGCGGTCTATTTATCTGGTCTGTTTTGGAGTTAGATAGCCATATTTTTTGCCCTTTAGTTGATCTGAAAGGCCTGTAGATGTTCAGATTTGCAAACAAGTGCCGGAATCTGACTACAACAAAAGCCAAAAAATCTAGATGTTCAGAACTTCAGATTGCTCCCATAACTTATTGTTGGCCAGTGAAGTATAACTTTATCTCCTGTTGTTTTCTTCAGACTCCTCGTCTTCTTCAAAAAGTGCTTCAAGTGGTTCTTGGGAGAATTAGATCAACAACTTGGCGACAATACCTATTTTTTCTGATTTTTGCAAGTCCTGATTTCAGTCTAACTTGAATTCCGGAGCAATAATCCTAATCGGTGCATTTGCTTACCAAGGCATCCATCCACAAATGGGCTTCTTTTTTTCAGCTAAGTTAGTGGTGTACATACGCCATTGTATAGAAGCAAGACTTCGTACCTAGAATTAGGTTTAGTTGCTTTTTCAATCTGTCATTCTTTTTCATCTAGTTTTTCCTCTCTATTTTCGGTTGAACATCAATTAATTTCCAGACTGCTTGTGACTTTACTTGTCTATAGGGTATTGTAGAGATAATCGATTATTGTAATTTTTTTTTTTCCTCTAGTACGATAAAGTGTCATCCAATGAAAGTAAGAAAAATTGTCAAATGGTATATATTGTATATTGTTACTGCATTTTCGTAAGATTCAAACTTGCTCCTGTTAGGAAGTAGGTGCCAAGTAATATGACAATGAAATGAACTCTATTTATTTATTATATTAGAGTCGTATCTGGCATATACACATTTTGTTATTCATCTTCTTATTCGTTATACGTAATTATCTCACAGTTAGTTAATAGAATAGAAAAGGAATCTGTACTAAGAGAATTTAGTATTGTGTGTTTATGTGCACATATTACGCATGTATTGTATTGAATTTTTTGCAAGTATTTGGTGCTTACATTTCGAGTCAAAATACAAATGTCGATAGGTTCACGCTGTGGTGACTACATTCCAAATACGTAAGTATATGTTTTGAACTCAAAATTACATGGCAGAAGTATCAATGGTTCATTGTGATATGTTTTCCTACTTCAATTTTGTAAATGATGAACTCGAATATCTTTTTTTATTTTTGAAATATATATGTTACAATACAATTTAACCAAAATCAGATGTTCATATGCATTTAGAAAAGCTGTCAAATCATGATGATGTCAATTGTCAAACAAAATCACATCGGCTTTAACAAATAAAAATTCGGTAACTAATTACTGTGCATAAAAGTATCTTCAAATAAATATGAGAAACATCATGTGTTCATTAAAAAATCGTCTATACATCTATAGATGTGTATGGAATATTGGAATGTAACATATACATCCCCCAAATGTAACAGACACATCGGAAATATAACCTATGAACAACTTTTCTATAGACACCAGATATTACTCAATATAAATATATATCAACCAATTCCATTAAAAAAGAAGATGAAGGTCACTTCCATAAAAGAAGAAGAAGATCACTTTCGAAAGGGCAAAAAACACACAAAAAGTTAACTAAAATCTATCATTAGCGAGTCAAGTGAACAGACACCATTGAAAAGCCCTCTAGTTCTCGGGTTTGCATCTGCTGCCATAAAAACGATGACATGTGGTGTCATAGTTTTACAATGGCCCTTGGATTTGATTTAAACGGTTGTGATTTTAGCAAATAGAGGATTTTTTTTTTTTCCAATAGGGCCCACTGTCATTGTTATATGACACCACATGCCATCACAACTACGGCAGCGGATAAAAATCCTCTAGTTCTCTACTTGGGAATGGGATCTTCTCTTTGTTGAGTAGTTCAACTTAACAGCACACACGCTGAGTCGCTGACAGACAAAAAGGGGAGGGGAGCTGAAACTGAGAGACAAGTGCATGTGTGTGCGGGTCCGAATGAGCTGCTGCTTAAATGCTTTGCCTCTATTGTCCGGTTCGGTACAAGGTTCGACACCTGCACACGCTCTTCTCTCACCACGCCCTACTTGCAATTCTCTGTTTTTGTTCTTTCTCACTGTAATTGTGCTGATTGCTCTAGATAGTGATAGTAATAGTGATAGTAATAGTAATAGTAATAGTAATAGTAATAGTAATAATAATAATAATAAAAAACTAATGATTATGTCTTTTAAGATATCTAACATAAGGATTGCCACATTTTATTAAGTAAAACTGAACAACCAAATGTTATATAAGTTGCCAAATCCAAAAGGTTGATTATATTTTATTTTCCTAGAGTACCATTATTTTATTAGATGGTTGAAACTAGAAATTCTATTAACTTCTATTTTGCAAAAAAAAAAAAATGGTGTACTCAAACTGAACCTTTTAATTTCTTAAAGATAAGTAATGCAAAATCGGTCTGGTAATTATTACTAATGAAATTATTGTTTACAAATGTTATAATTTTAGTTGTTTTTACTCTCATTATTTTACTTGAAATTACTGTTTAAAAATCGGCCAATAAATAATACTCAACATTTCAAAATATATCTCATACATTTCCTTTCTTATCTTAATTATTTACATGAATCATAATTCATAAATTCCGATAAATTAAATGCCATTCACGATAATATATATATAAGAAACAAACATCAATTTGGCACAAATTAAGTTTGGTAATTCTACATGAAAATATTAATGGAACCGGATCGATTGACCCTACTTGGTTGAATCCAACCTGCCAATTAATTCCAAGTGTGACAAACATGGAAGGACAAAGTGCTTTTAATGGATGACGGACGACTCTTGGCTTGAGACGAATCGGTTAAATAGTCGCTGTATAATTAGACAGGGACTCTGTATTAGTTTATTTCAGTGCCCATAATTGTTGTAGCTTTTGTTATTATTAGAGCTATAACTCGGGCTTCACCCCGAAAAGTAGTATCAAATAAATAACTAAGAATTTTATAAAATTTCAAGTATGTACATTAAACAAAACTTAAACAAAATTTTTAAATTTTTAATGTAATTAAATAGTAATAATGTAAGCTATTAGATTAAAGTAGTTGAAGGGTTTCAAACAAAATAAAAAATAAATAAAAGTGATATATTTTTGTGTAGTTTAGACTTTAGACTTTAGACTAAGAGTTGGTGATATATTTTAGTTGGGAACAGCATGTACGAAGTGCCTAGGGGCTGCTGCTATTAGCTGTGTCACCCTCCTATTTTGTTTTTTATTTTTTTATTTTTGTGTAATACAATAGTTGATAAAACCAAACTAGATTTTTTTCTAGATTTGTCAAAATTTAATATTAAAACCTAGTTGCATATCAAAATTTTATATTTTTAATTCTCTAGTCTTTAAACTTTTTTTTTTGGATTTTTGAAATTTTTACAGAAAATGCACAAAAAGTTGTATATAAAATGAGTCATTTTTTCAAAAATCCAAAAAAGTAACAAAACTCTAAAAATAGAAAGTTTTAGTATGCAATTAGGCTTTGATATTAAGATTACGGTGGGCAACTTGAATTGGTCATTTGAACTACGGTTTTAAGATAACGGACCGAAACGCACTACCTCACTGCTTTTACAAAGCGCAATAGCCTCATTCATATTATAAATAGAGATAAAAAAAAACCTCCTTCATTATGTTAAGAAAAAATTAAAAGAAAATAAGCAATTGAAACTGGTGAAGCATTTGTACTCCTTCCCACCTGTCCGACAAGGCGACAACACATCTTTATGGTTAATTACAAAAGAACTAGGTCGCAAGTAAATTCCAACTAATTAATTACAGATTTTATCAGTTGCCATAGTTTTGCTGGAATGATACTAGTTACTGTTTTCAAATTTGTCGGCCCCTCCCTAATTTTGAGCTCAAGCTCCGCTACTGATTATGTCGTTTCAGGCTCTCAGCAGTCAGCAACTACAGGTAGAAAAAAAAAAAGAGAAAATGGAAAATGGAAAATGGGGTTTTTCTTTCATGGACTCTTTATTAAATATCAATCGTTGTCAATGGAACTTTGGTTAGAAAATAGTCGCATTGAAAGTTATTAGTTAAGACATTAATTAGGCCCAATTGATGTGCTAATTTTAATGTTTTGTCGATATTTTGTTGTTAATCTGTTATACTTAATTATACTGAAGCAAGTATTTTGGTTTGCCTTTTGCAACATGCTTGTTTCCATGGAATCTATAAACTAGAAAGATGGGTATGTTTCAAAGCTTCTAAGGCATGCCACATCATCAATCTTCTTAGCCATTAGATCTATTGTTAACTACTAATCTAATGGCTAAATTTATTTTACTTTCTTCAATAGAATTCCAAAAGATATTGAGACATTAAGTGTAATTAAGTATTATTATTAAATAATTGGTGATCTCTTGTAGAAAACTGACGTGTGTCAAGAGCTAATAAAATATGTGCCCTAAATACACTAAAAATGTCGGTTTATGGCACAAACCTATAATTGCATAAACCTATAATTGCAGTATAGAATAGGGGTCGATCCACAGAGACAGCTTTTGCATTAATGATTTTCAGGTTTCGATTATCTAGACAATCAAGTTTGGAGTTTGGAGAAATTGCTAGAAATTAAAAGACTAATTTAAACTAAAACAAACTAAATTAAACAAAGACAAGTTAATATACTAAGAAATATAGGGTTGTCCGGACATAAACAAGATACTAGTTCTAATTAACTTAATCTAATGGTCCTATTTTTAAGTTGAAGTATTTGAGAGTTTCTAATCCAATTTAGAACATGCCCATTGGTCCTGGTGCAGTCCCTATCTAAGGTAGGATCCCTTTTGCGGCTTGCTACCCTAAACACATTAAATTCTATGATTAGCTTAATCGTCAATCAAGCCACTAAGTTTCTCTAATGGTCTCGGATCAAACTAGGGTTCCCCGTATTTACTAAGAACCCTCTAAGCAACAAGCATACGAGTTCTTATCTCTAAGTCTATGTTTGGGTCCGGTTGTCAACTTCACCTTTCGGTCCTTGATCTCTAACCTAAGGTTTTGCAATTAGGTTTATTCATGGCATATTTCCTACAACAGTTCAAGTGTGATCAAGACCTAAACAAGTAATCAAGATACCATACAACAATTCTAATCACAAGTATCAATTGCAACCATAAATCAAATCAACAACCATCATTAAAAAGAACCGAGAAAGATTAAACTAAAGAGAACAGAGTATCATGTTTACATGCCATACAAACTCTAAGTTTCTACTCTTCCAAGGAGGATAGAGAATTCAACAAGAATGATGAAAACATCAAAGAGAAAAAGAGAAAAGAAGAGAGAAAACTTGGAAGAAGAACACAACCCTAGGTTTAACTTGTCTCCTTATTTTCGTGGGTTTCTTCTCTTAAAAGTCTTCTAAAACAGTTTCCAACAGGTTCTACTCGAAAAGAGCTTTCTATAGGATCAAACGGATCTAAATTTGGAATCTGAATGAGCCCGTAGCGTCAAAATTAGTCGAAGGTGCGCAGAAAATAGACTTTGCTGGAATGGACGACAAATCAGGCCGCACGAGGGGTGATCACACCGCGCGCGGAGTGAATTACAGGCTGCACGTGGGGTGAATCACGTGGCGCGCGGGGTGAATTATTTCTGCGCCCTTCAATGCTTTGTTTTGCTCCGTTCTCCTCCATCCTTGCTCCGATTTGAGTCCCATTTGTTGTGTTGGCTTCGTCTCTTCATTCTCTACACATTGAAACTCAAAGTACAACATTAACATGATCTTTGACAAATATTAAGTGATCCAAAGTATTTCGGTCCGGTTTTCTAAGTAACACTCTATCAATTTCTATCAAAAATGCATATATGTTTGGCGCTTATCAAAAACTTTCATATAATTATGTGTTATAATTTTTTTTTTTTAACTTTCTAGCACCAAATAAAAAATTCCACATTAATGATGATAATTAATTTATAAGCGTATTTTGTACTATAAGGATTTAAAATGTTTGTCACTTATGTATATTTTGATTATTTTCTTATCAACTTGAGTAGTTACACAAATAATAACTACAATATTAATTAATCCCATCACATACAATATAAGTTCACAACATCACATTATTCCATATATCGATTTTCTATTTTAAAGATTTATTGAGTGTTTATGTTTGCAAAAATTTTATAAGACCATAATAAACATATTTAATTGCCTACGAAAGTAACAATTTATTTTTTTAAATATTATTCAGGAATTTAAATATTTATTTTCATATATTACTATTTGTCCGGGCGAAGCCCGGAATTCCAGCCCTAGTATAATAAAAAGCTAGAGATTAATTCTTACTCCTAATAAAGGACATATTGGATTTTTTTTTACATCAAAGGTATCTTCCCCAAGAAATAAACCTCAGCCGTTGATTATTTACTTAGATTGATTACCATCGTTGACGTACGTTAACACCCGTTGACGTTCTCAGCCAATTAAAATTAAATACCTATAAAAATTGTCTCAATTTAAGGCCCATTACATATTATCTTAAAAGTTTATTATAATAAATAACAATTTTCAGTCCAAAACAAGGCGTGGACTTTTTTACTGGTATGATATAAATGATAATTGGGTCTCGGGAAACTTCCAAATTTTGCGAGTACTAAAAAATAAACATGTCAATGTTTCGAATAAATCCAGACGCACGCCCCAAGTTATATATTGTTGCCCATCCGAATTCTACACGATGCAATGTATGAATATGATCCTTGTATAAATCTTATTATGATGGGTCTGACATCGATGAGATGAAAGACAAAAGGAATTGAGTGTGACCTACCGTCTATCCATAAACAGTCCATCACACTTATAAAGTGTGGTATGGTGGGTCCCCACCACATGATTTTATGTGAGTGTGATGGAAATCCATAATGGACACAAGATATTTGTCTGAGAGATTAATCAAAGTGACGAGTGGAATTTGGATTTTGGAGTATATCCAGATTCCAGCTACACTTTTTAATCTTTCTTTCTTTTTTGGTTCTGATGATATGTATCTGAAAAATATCAAACTCGCCAGGAGAGTTTGGGGAAAAAATGTAAAGGAATTAAGGAACCAAATTATTTATTTATTTTTTTTTTTGGGTATGTTAGAATTTGTTTTGTGGAAACTTTAGTTTTGGTTCTTAGGCTTCTTGAATTTAGTTCTAACAGTTTGGGAACTAATTATTTAATTGTTCAGGTTAATTAATTGTGCAAACTATTTCCTATATTATTTTGTGGTTCAAATTAGTTCCTAAATTCTCAAGCTTAATTCCCATTGTCCCCTCTATTTACTTGTATTAGTTTGTAGTACAAACTTTGTACTCACTGCTGATAGGAAAATTAATTCGTACAATATTACAATTTAGAGGTGGCAAAACCGGACCCAACCCAAAAACCCGCCCAACCCGACTAGAGTTTCAGGGAAAGTCAAACTGATCCGACCCGACCAGACCAGAACACGAACCCGACCCGTGTTTCAAGGAAAGTCAGACTGACCCAACCCCAACCCGACCCGACCCGTGTTTTAGGGAAAGTTAGACTGACCTGAACTGACCCGACCCAAACCTGAATGACCCAAACTCGAAATGACCCGGGAATAGAGGTACAAAATCGAACCATACCCGAAAAACCTTCTCGACCCGGACCTGACCCGACCCGAAAAAATGCCGGCAGACGTCAACCCGATACCCGACCCGACCTAAAAAAAAAGCCGACAGTAGTCAACCTGACCCGAACCAGACCTGACTTGACTCGACATTTCCATTTGGTCAAACTGACCCGACCCGACTCGAACCCGAAACCCTGTCACCTCTATTACAATAAATATAATCAAAAGTAATTGAATTTTGTTCTTGTATAAGATATTTTTTAGTTTTTGACCCGTAGTTGAAAATTTCCTTCTACAATAACATTATAATATGATTCTCATTAATTGTTTTCTCTAAAAATAATTTTGACCTTGCCATACTTCGGCCACCGCAATTCTCGGGCGCCATATATATTAGCTCTTTTGCACAAGAAAATTCATAATAAAAAAAAATTCATAATAAAAAAAAATTCATACAACCACATCTTTCATATTTATTCTTGTTCCACGACACATATCGCAAAGTTAAATATTATTCCATATTTGTGGCACATGTTGAACAATTTCATCCGGTTAATTATCGCATCTAATTTGTCACATCGTAAAATATTAATTGTTAATCATGTCAAGTTGCTGTTGCAATATTATTGCTTATAATGACATGACGATGAATTATATATATATGGCAAAATAAAAAATCAAATGTTGATATATATATATATTTTTTTTGTAAATTAATGACCCCAATAATTATATGATAGTGGATCAGATTAGAGTGAAAATGGATCGGGTAGAGCCGCAATAGCAATTAAAATATGTGATGTTACAAAGATAATTATATAGTTCAATATAAGTCATTGAATCTATAAAATATATTTTATAAGGTTGCTATTAACTCATAGCAATATATTCTTATATATATATAAGTATATCACATGAGCATATCAAAGAAAATGTCATAAATTAGAATACCCAAAATTGAGCTATCAATATATGGTAGGTGACTCAATATTCCACACATATATCCTATGGATTTTTGTTTTTTTTTTTTTTTGAGTGAAATATCCTATGGATTATCCCTTTTTTTCTCTTTTTGAGAGCATCTTATATTTATTTAGATATTTTTTTATTTATAATCTATTTTCATATGCAAACATTAATTTATAAAATATATATAGTTTTTGTTCTTATGTCAAATAAATATAATGTACACTATCAAATCCGCTTTTATCATAAGGATGAATCTTTGCTTGGGGAAACAACATTAAGTCACGCAAAACATGTATATATAATTTTGGAAAATATCTATAATATTAAAAAAAAATTCGTTTACTACTAAATACAATCTATACTCCAGAAAGAGGGGTAGATTTCCAAACACCTCAACAATGCCACATCATCACTATTATTAACTATTGATTTTGTTTGAAACCATTCAACTACTTTGATCCAATGACTTGTATATTTTTTTCTCTCTTCATTAAATATGATGAATGTGACATGTGTTTAAAAAAAATTTAACCCTTAAAATGGTCTAACATTTATATATTTTCTTATTTATAAATTATAGTATTAGTATTATTTACTTACATACAAAATTTACAATTTTTTTTAAGTTTTATTTAATATAATATTTAAAATTTATAAAAATTTTAATTATTTATTGATACCACCTTTCGGGGCGAAGTCCGAGTTACAGCTCCAGTGTAAATAAAGACTTCTGATTTGTCCATATTAATTCTAGGTGTGTGGGCCTTTGTAAAAAAAATCTGTCTATCAAGATGAGCTGTATGGAAGGAATATATATATAACGTTCATCATTTGGTTTTCATCTACAAATACAATGCTCATGATTTCATGGACCACTTACACATCTTTTTCATGCATTGGTTGCTACTATATATCAATCAAACGACAGGTCTTAATTGATTATCACTATGCTTAATTTCTTGTCTTGTACCATGTTCAAGATCTGGTCTTGTAGGAATAAGGTCATTGAGCCAAATTGAGATCCTTAGTTCCTCACTATATATATATACCAGTGATTTTTGAAGAATAGTTATGTTGACATTGAAAAAGTTGAATTATTTTTAGTCATTCCTAGAGACATTTTAAAAAACATTAAAAATAATAATAATTTCCCGAAACAAATTGTTATTATATGTCATTGATGTGGAGACTTTTTTGAGCTACTTGGATCAAAATTTCAAAAATTGGGTTTTCAAATTTACGCTGTAAGTGTTTAGAGCTAAAACATATATGGAAGCACCGTAGTCTGACTCATCATATTTATTCTTATAAATGTTATATATATATACATACAACATTTAAACTAGTTTGTGGAGATGTCAACGTTGATACATTTTCATGTAAAATATTCTTTTGCATATAATAAAAGGAAGAGACTAACAGTCCCCCAAACTAAATCCCCCACGAAAATCCCCCAAACCGACTTTCCATTTTCGGCTAAAAGACACATTAAGCGCTCGGCCTTAAGTTGTCAAAAATGGAAAATGCATCTTGCCAGCTTATCAACTAGCACCCAACCCAGTTGCATCTAGACACGCAACTTTCAGCCATGGCAGGCTTCCAGCAGCAAGTTGAAAAGTGTTTATGCGGAAATGAAAAGTATTTATGTGGAAATGAAAAGTGTTTATCTGAAAATGAAAAGTGTTTATGTGGAAATGAAAAGTGTTTATGCGGAAATGAAAAGTGTTTATGCGGAAATGAAAAGTGTTTATCTGGAAAGTTGCCAAAAATGGAAAATGCATCTTGCCAGCTTATCAACTAGCACCCAACCCAGTTGCATCTAGACACGCAACTTTCAGCCATGGCAGGCTCCCAGCAGCAAGTTGAAAAGTGTTTATGCGGAAATGAAAAGTGTTTATGCGGAAATGAAAAGTGTTTATCTGGAAATGAAAAGTGTTTATGTGGAAATGAAAAGTATTTATGCGGAAATGAAAAGTGTTTATCTGGAAATGAAAAGTGTTTATCTGGAAATGAAAAGTGTTTATTTGGAAATGAAAATTGTCTTTGTAGTTTTGAAAAGTGTTTATGTAGTATTGAAAAATGTTCATACAACCATTATAAGTGTTTATATAAAATTAATAGAGATTTAGTAAGCAGATTCATTCAAACTGTCGCTTAAATGTACAATTTTTAACAACAAAATACAAAACAAACTTCAAAAACAACATAAAAAATATTAAAATGCTACAAATTACAACAAAAATTAATTGTGCAGTACGTACTAAGTACTAACACAGTGCCCATCTCCATCGGCACCGGCGATCGCGGTCGTCGGAAGGCGGGCCGGGATCGCGGTCGTCGGAAGGCGGGCCGGGATCGCGGTCGTCGGAAGGCGAGGCCGGGATCGCGGTCGTCGGAAGGCGAGGCCGGGATCGCGGTCGTCGGAAGGCGAGGCCGGGATCGCGGTCGTCGGAAGGCGAGGCCGGGATCGCGGTCGTCGGAAGGCGAGGCCGGGATCGCGGTCGTCGGAAGGCGAGGCCGGGATCGCGGTCGTCGGAAGGCGAGGCCGGGATCGCGGTCTTTGGAAGGTGTGGCCGGGATCGCGGTCTTCGGAGGGTGCGGCGGAGATCGCGGTCTTCGGAAGGTGCGACCGAGATCGCGGTCGCCGGGGGTGCAATAGGGATCGCGGTCGCTGGGGTGACGGAAGGATCGCGCTCACCGGGGACGAGGTATGGATCGCAGTCGCCAGAGGGAGGAGAAGGAAGAGCAAGGAAGAATGCCATTTCAAAGAGGAGAAGAGAAAAACGGAAAGAAAGCTAAATAGGGCAAGTAATCTGATTTAGAGATTTCTTAGGGGATAGAGGTCCGGAGATAATAACATTTTCTCATAATAAAATGAGGGTAAAGCCCTCAAATTTTGTATATTATTGAATAAAATAGTACAAAGTAAGTAAGAAGAGGTAAGAAAATAGAAAATAGAAGAAGTGATGGCTTCGCTGTTCTAAACAAAACGATAAACACATTAATTATCGATCGTTCCCTAGCTAAATTCAAGAACAATGTCTCTTGTCAATTGTCATCATAATCCTTCTCCAAAGTCCAAGCCATGGCTCTGTTGCAATCCATGACAATATCCAGTACTACTAGTAGTCTAGTACTGATCTGTAAACTGCAGACATGAAGGTATAATATATATATATTTGTGAAAGGGAAACATATATTTACGTCTATAGAATATTTCTATGGAATTACCATCATAGATACAAATGGCACATGGTAGGTCTCACCTGTCACACTTTATGATAGAAATTCTATAGAAATATTCTATAGATGGTAGGTATGACCCTTTGTGAAAGCTCCCTGGAGGAGTGAACTTATGGCTCGTACAACTGGACATTCATCCATGAGATGTTGAACAATTTCAACATTTCTTTTGCACATGTAACACATGTAAAATATTTTTGAAGGAGTAAATCTATTGTGCTTCTAAAAGTACAGAGGTTTCTTGTGTTCCGAACTTAATAATATACTAATTAACCATGCATTTTCAAATCTCAATTTAGAGTGCTTGTTAGGACTTTATTTCAAAATCTTCTAGGATATAACCATTTTTATTTTTAGAATTTTGTAAGCATTTGTGATATCTGAATTTTGAATTTCCAATTCAGAAATTAAGATATATTTTATGTGGCTTCCAATTACTGTCTTAAATTTATAACAAATTTCGCTTGCTTGACATAAGAATATTTGGATGGTTTATGTTGCATTATTTTTAGAAGTATTATTAACATGGGAGAAACAAAATTTAGATTTTGTTCCATTTGATCTTTAATAAAGTAAGATGTAAAACGGAGTCTGATCCTTTATTGATGATAAAATATGGACATGTTATTTATAAGAGTATAATTAACGTCTTGTCATTTAATTATTCATAAACACTAGTAGAAAACTACAGCATATATATCAATTTGGGGCTATTTCATGATTTGTGAATTTGTAGGGACCAATTAGTAAGAAGGTTAAAGAAATATATTGAACCAAATTGGATAAGAACGCTGGTTGCCAACTCATATACTTGGGCCATGTTGGTCATACTCTGGAATGCCACGTTGCTTCTATTGAACCGACATTTCTCTAATACAAATGAAAATACTAGCTGACAGAGTGCATTTCGATCAAGGAAAAATCAAAAGATAAAACATGTAATCTGAAAGAAAATAAAACGCGGAAAGAGAGGAAAAGGAAAAATAGAATGGAAGGTGTTGACAACATTATAATTGAGGCTGGCTAGGTCCTTAAATTGTTCTCATCTTGCAGGCTTGAACTTGGTTAGTTATATTATTTGAATAATTAGTTAATTACACTTGTTTTTATTTGGTTTCCTTTAATTAGTTTGGCTGTATTTATCTCTTGTGATTGGCCAAATAATTAGAAGGTGTTTTACTGGATGATGCAGAACTGGGCAGAAATGATATAATGTGGTATTTCAACTATAACTTCCTCAATATAGATCCAAATGAGGTGATTCAAAATTCTATAGAAAGATAAAGAAATTATCTACGACTTTCATGTTTCGATTTTTCTCATAATCGGAAGGCATCCCAGTCGAAATGATGAATTAATACAGCATGGTCTTCGGCGGTCCGCCCCAGTGATGGAGCTGCTCACTGTTTGGCGGGCGGTCCGCCCCCAGACGGGTCAAGTTGTGACTTTTAGAATTTTCTTGCGTTTTAGACTGTTTTTTTTTGTTTCTTTCTTTGTTTTCTTTAGAAGGGTTATTTCTATTTTCTTATATAAGCAAACTCAAGCCCTTTGGGCAGGACAAGTTGTTATTTTGTATCCAAGTTATCAAAAACCTAGAATTCTGTGTGAATTCTCAAATCTCTCGAGTGCTTCCGTATTCGTTCAATTGTCGTCTCCTACCGTTCGTGCATCAGTTGGTATCAGAGCAATCAGATTGATGGCGGATGCAAACCGTGGTCGTGGTCGAGGTTGTGGCCGAGGTCGGGGTTGTGGAGTCGATCATGAGGAAGAAGCGCCGGCGAACCGCCATCAAGACCAACGAGATTTGGAGATCGCAACGATGGGGAGACGGATCCGAGAGTTGGAGCGCCAACTCACCGAGGCAAGGATGGGTTCCACCAACGGGGAGGAAGAGGAGGAGTCGGTCTCCTTTGACTCTTCGACAGCGGGCAACGATGATGAGGAGTTCAACCCGTGGGGGACTCCGAATCACGGGCGAAATCAGCGGCAGCGGCCGGAGCCCGAACAGCCCTATCAAACCTTAGGGATGAAGATTGACCTTCCGGAATTCGATGGTAAATCTCACCCCGATGAGTTTATTGATTGGTTGCACACGGTCGAACGAGTTTTCGATGTGAAGACTCTGACTGACGAGCAGAAAGTGAAATTGGTGGCCATTAAATTGAGGAAGCATGCCTCGATTTGGTGGGAGCACGTGAAAACCCGGTGTGCCCGAGGAGGGAAGCCTAAGATTCAGAGTTGGAGTAAGATGAAGAAGAAACTGATGGCCAAGTTCTTACCCACTCAATACCGGCAGGAGGCTTTCATCGAGTACCACAACCTTAAGCAAAGGGGTATGTCGGTGGAGCAGTATACCAATGAGTTTGACGTTTTGCGGATGCGGTGTGATGTTGTTGAGGAGGATGAGCAGATTGTGGGTCGGTATTTGGCCGGGTTGAAACCAGAGATCTCCGATGTGGTGTACCTACAACAATACTACTCGTATGATGATGTGTGTAGGTTGGCCTTGAAGGTCGAGTCGCAACAAAGGAGAAAGGGCGTCAGTCAACCGCGGTACCAAAGCCGTTTCTCCGGCGCCGAGACTAGTAAGCGAGCATCTCCCTCCAACCTTAAACCCGCTCAACAACCCAAACTCCAAGCTCCAAACCCCAATCCGAGAAGGGACAAACCAGTCGGGGAGGTTCTATGACCAACCAACGTTGCTTTAAATGTCAAGGCCTCGGACACTTGTCGGCCGATTGTCCGAACCGGCAGATCGTGGTGTTGGTTGAAGAGGATGTGGACCCAGTATATGACGAGTATGATGAGGGCCCTGAGGAGCATCAAGCGGACGATGAGGAGGTCACCTATGCCGATTCGGGTGAATCCTTAGTGGTCAGACGCGCATTGAGCGTGACGGCCCACGAAGACGAGTCGTGGTTGAGGCACAACATCTTTCATACCAAATGCACCAGCGGCGGCAAGGTATGCAACGTGATCATTGATGGGGGCAGTTGTGAGAATGTGGTGTTCCACACGATGGTGGAAAAACTCGGACTCAAAACCGAGGACCATCCACAACCCTACAAGCTGTCTTGGTTCAAGAAGGGTAACGAGGTAAAAGTGTCAAAACGGTGCCTCGTGAAATTTTCAATTGGAAAGAAATACACTGATAAGGTTTGGTGCGATGTGGTCCCTATGGACGCATGTCACATCCTGTTGGGTAGGCCATGGCAGTTCGATCGAAGGACGAAGCATGATGGCCATAAGAACACCTATATGTTTCAGAAGGACGGTGTTACCATTATCCTCGGTCCTTCGGACTTGAGGAAGGAGCCCAAGAGCCAATTACTATCTCGCTCTGAGTTTCAGAACGAGGTGGGACAGACAGATGAGGTGTTTGCCTTGGTGGTGACCGAGGCTAATGATGACGGTCCTGAACTTCCACCGCGGGTTCGATCATTAATTGAAGAATTCATTGACGTGGCGCCGACGGAATTGCCATCCGGATTACCACCCATGCGCGACATCCAGCATTGCATCGACTTCGTGCCGGGAGCAGTCATCCCTCATAGAGCCGCTTATCGTATGAGCCCCAAAGAGCACGAGGAATTGCAGAGGCAAGTGCAGGAGTTGTTAAGCAAGGGGTACGTGAAGGAGAGTATGAGCTAGTGCGCGGTGCCCGCGTTGTTGGTGCCGAAGAAGGACGGTTCGTGGAAGATGTGCATCGACAGTCGAGCCATTAACAAGATCATCATCAAGTACCGTTTTTCTATACCCCGATTTGATGATCTGATTGACCAATTGCATGGGGCGACAATCTTCTCCAAGATTGATTTGAGGAGCGGGTATCACCAAATCCGGATTCGGCCCGGAGATGAATGGAAAACGGCATTCAAGACTCGAGATGGTCTCTACGAGTGGAGGGTGATGCCGTTCGGATTGTCCAATGCGCCGAGCACGTTCATGTGCTTGATGAATCAGGTCTTTCGTGCCTTTATTGGTCAAATCGTGGTGGTTTATTTTGATGATATTTTGGTGTACAGCTCTTCGGAGGAGCAGCACTTACAACACTTGCGCCAAGTCTTTGAGGTTTTGCGGGAGCAGAAGTTGTATGCCAACACGAAGAAGTGTCACTTCCTCACCAACGAGGTGACGTTTCTCGGATACATAGTGTCCAAGGAGGGCATTCGCATGGACCCCGCGAAGGTGGAGGCAATTACCGGATGGTCAACACCGACGAGCATCCATGATGTCCGGAGCTTTCACAGTTTGGCCTCATTCTACCGGAGGTTCATTCACAACTTTAGCACCATCAATGCACCCATCACCGACTGCACCAAAGGCGGCAAATACACTTGGACCAAGGAGGCCGAAGATGCGTTTCAGTTACTAAAGAAAAAGGTAACTGAGGCACCCGTTCTAATTTTGCCGGATTTTGAGGAAGTCTTTGAGGTTCACTGTGACGCGTCAGGTGTGGGTATTGGCGGCGTGTTGAGTCAGAAGAATAGACCCGTGGCGTTTTTTAGCGAGAAGTTGAACGATGTCAAGGTCAAGTACTCGACTTATGACAAGGAATTCTATGCCATTGTCAGAAGCCTCGAGTATTGGCGCCACTACCTCATTTCCAAAGAGTTTGTTCTATACTCTGATCATGAGGCGTTGAAATACATCAATGGGCAGCACAAGTTGAAGCCGAGGCATGCCAAGTGGGTCGAATTCTTGCAAGCGTTCAGTTTTTTCATCAAGCACAAAGCAGGAGTGCTGATTAACGTGGCGGACGCGCTAAGTCGGAGGTATGCTCTCATTTCGACTATGCAAGTTCAAGTGGTTGGATTCGATGCATTCAAGAAGATGTACACGAATGATCCCGATTTTGGAGTATATTAATCAACTTAGCTAATGGTAGACTGCTAGTTCATACAAAATACGAACATTAAACATGATTATAATTAACTGGAAGGAAGTTATTTCCAGGTTCTTCTTAGAAGTAATAAGATTATTAAATGGTTGCTAGGATTGGATATGTATATCGAGCTATCTGGTGTTAGTTTTGACAAAGAGCTGTTGATAGATGTCAGAGAAGGATGTGAGATCGGACAGCCGGTACAGATTCACAATAAAGAATTGTCAAACAGGTGCAGGTTCCGGTTATTTATCAAATCTATAAATTGAGCTGAATATTTTATTTATCGAAATGTTTCCGTGGTGCTTACTTATATTCTTGATATACTTGTTATACTGATTATATGTTAAATTGCTTGCGTGTGTGCATGACTTGATAAATGTGAATAATTGCATATACAGTATTATGCATTTTTGTGTGTGTTTGTGGATACTGTTGATGTTATTGCTGTTGTGCTTGTGGTTGCTGATCATGTACCTGGATAGAGATACCGGTAGGAGGTTAGCTACCTCACTATAGCGTTATGGTTTACGGACATGCATGTACAGGCATGTGCGGGTTATATATTTGGATCTCTGGGTTTGTCAGGTACATGAGGTTATACGTGCTGGTATGCACGGGATTGTGTGCTTGTTCTGTGTGATATCTGATACGTGCTTGTGCACGGGATTCGTGATTCGTGCTGAGATGCACGGGATATGCAGGTTGCTCGTGGATTCGTTTGATACAGGTTTGTGTGATATGTTTGATATTTGGATTTCTGGTACAGGTTTGTGTTGTTTGTGTATATTCTGGTATTTGCTTGGTTTGATATGAGTTAGTGAAATGGTACATGTGGTTTGCAGGGAAGACATTAAACTGGTTTTGGAAAGGAAAATGGAATATATTTATCGACTTGACGTCTAATCCTTTTATTAGTTGCAGGGATAATGATTATCGTCACTAACGTGCAAAGTTTCATTATTTGATAAACTTGATTTATATTATTATTAAAAGTGATGATTTTAGTGGTATTCAATTTGGCTAGTGGATTTGATAAGTACCACCGGCTGGAACTAAATACCGCACTGAGATTGTTTCAGACTCTCACCCGTGCCACTTTTGTGGGTTCCAGGTTACAGGTTTGCGATGCAAAGCCGACTTGGGTGAAAGAAAGGATTGAGATAATTGCTACAAGGGATTTTATGGGATTTCATTTTATCAATTAATTCCACAGTATATAAAGGGTTTGGGACCTGGGGGTTGGCTATTTGAGAATTGTGGCTATTTACTTGTTATTGGTAAAGTATATTGTTGCATATTTTATAGCCTTGTGCTTGTCAGTACGGCTACTATTCCACCTGCTTGTCGGGATGTTATAGTATTTGCTATGAATTTTTCAAAATGACATAGTTTTGTATATAATAATTATTTATGTTATTATTATTTGTAAGCTACCTTAAAGAATCTCAAACAAATATTTAAAGAACTCGATCCAAAAGTGAAAAAAAAAAATTGTATTATATAAGATTTTGATATAAATAATCTATTGGGCACCATAAATCGGGATTTAAAGATAATTAAATACATTCTTGAGTTAGAAGTACAGGAGGTTTTACTCTTCTTACAGAATTACATAATGAAGTTTGTAGGAGTTCTAGCCAGTACATATTTCTCCACGGAATTATGACATTTTAGAATTTTAGGTAGAAATACATTTGTTAGTATATATACACGAATTAATTAATTTCTGTTGTACATGGACACCTATATATGAGATATATGATATTTTTCCAGCAGATCGTGGTACCGCTTAAATTAAATATTAAAACTTATAATATTATTAAGGTGACGGCGTACTAAATTAACTTGATTAATTTTGTAAATTGAAGAGTCAATTAATTAATTAAATCATCATTACAAAACGTCATGCACATGTTCTAAACTGAATATATTATATATTGAACATATTCATGTCACAATTATATTTCAGATATATATATATATATATATACTAGATTATAAGTTTATAATTAACTGATAAAAAGTCGAATGGCGGCACCTAACATTTTTTTTTCAAACATTCCTCAATATATTATATATACTTACAATGATATATATTACGTGCATATATGACACCATGACCTCTTAGTTGGCTGCGTTATGGGATCAACTATGATCACATGGCTTGGAAATTTATTTCAATTTTATCTATTGTAAATTTGTAGTATATATTTTGACATTTATTTATTAATTGATTTATGGTGAAATTGGTGATGACCATATATATATGCCCGTTGACTCAATCTATCTTAAATAAATGTTTGAAATTAAGTAATTAAAAAAAAAGTGCGTTAATTTCGCCATGAAAGGACACCTCATTGTCAAATATATATAGTATTAATGAGGCATGCATTTACACACCAAATGCTATAATTAAGTTTACCTATCTAATTGTCTAGAGATTAGCTAGGAATTAATTCCTATATCTAATTGTCTAGGAATTAATTCCTTGTAATTAATTTAGTTATTTTGTAATTAAGTTACCGTTTAATTTTAATCTCACTTGACAAACATTCCACTGAGAAAGTGATGGTGTGTTATATATAAATTAAAGCAAGCTAACTTTTTTTCTAACAAGTGTTATAATTAATTATAACTAGCAATTAATCTCCACAGACATTAACGGTTAGTTAATAAATCCATGTTATATTATTGGCCTACATTGGTGGCCACCATGACGCAAGTTAGAGAAAAAAAAAAACCAAAAAAACATAAATCATTGAACCATATATCCTGTTCATCATCATCATCTTCTTCAACATATTGCCACATTAAATGCCCTCACCTTCTAAACAAACTAATATCCAATAACTACCTTAGTACTTAATTATAAGAGAAACCCGTAAAGTCTACCCTATACAGTAGGCCACCCATCCACCTCTTTTCTCTCACAGTTCTGACACACCACGTGTAACTATGTGCTTAGCATAGTTGTATAAATGTTTACTGAAAAAATATTATGTACCTGTTTACTGGAAAATAAATATCTATTGATCATTAGAAAGATATAACTATTCATTAAAAAAAATGATATTTATCCATTGAAAATACGATGAACCGGTTGATAAGTACAAAAAGTGGACGCTACCTACTACTCTAATTATAACTTCAAATCCACAAGATAAAAAAAAATACCCACAAAAAAAAGAGAAAAAAGCATCAATCTTTCTCATCATCATCATCATATATCCTTTGCCTTTGTCCAGTCCCCCCCACACACATCATTCTCTCACAAGTTCCATTCCATGGATTTATCATCAAAACACCCTCAAACAACAAGAGAAAAGAAGAAGAAGGAAGTAATAGAAGATAAGGTATCTTCTTCATTAGCACCCTCCTCGTCCACTGCCTCTCCTTCTCATGAGTTTTCCTTCACAATCTCTTTGCAATCCACCCGGCTGCCTCCAACACCGACATCACAGCTCGCCGTCACGAATAGTTGCACCGACGTCAATGCGTCGACGTCATCTGTGTCAAAGCTCCAAGAGGGCTCAAAAACGGTAGCGATATCGCCTCCTCGCAATTCGAATTCATCGGCGGAGAACTTCACGCTCCCTTTGGACCGCATCGAGAGCGATCTCAACCAAAGATCATATGACACAACGAACGGTAGCTTCAGAAGCGAGACGACGAGAACAAGGATCAAATCGATCTCGGACATATTCAGGATCTGGCGTGTCAAGACCGAGGAAACCGACCTGATCAGGAACGGTAACAAGTCGAGAATGGGCAAGAAGCGATTGGAATTGGGTCAAGTGCTGAAGAGGTTCGTGAGCATGGTCGAGAACATTTTCTCAATGAATAACCGGAGGGAGCGAGACCGTCACGATTTGCAGAAGCGACCGCATTCCTTCTCAGTGCCAAGAGAACGGGAGCGTTGGCGAAGGAAGAGGGGGCAGCGGTCTGCACAGCGGTCCGCACCGGCCTCCATGCGGGGCTCCCCTTCGCATAGCGGTCACTTCTCGATGAGCTCGATAAACAAGCTCTCGTCGTCCTCGGACGAAAGCACGATGGAGGAGCTGCAGAACGCGATCGAGGCCGCCATCGCGCATTGCAAGAGCTCGATTGCGGCGAAACAAGTGTAACTATAGCTAACTAGCTAGATCATAAAAATGTCTTGAAAGGTATGTATGAGTGAAAAATTTTGTTCTATAAATTCGTTTTATTCCTTCTTGAAAAATATAACTAGAATTAAGGTCATATATATAAAAGGAGGAAATTATATAAAGATGTGTTCATCTTTGTATTATATATATATGTGGTGTATTAGGCCAAATATATATTGTAAAATAGAAATTAAAGTTATATATCAATATAAATTTTGTTCTTGTTTGGGTAGATGACACACTCCTCTCCATGCGTAAGAGAATTGGCATACTTTTTTTTTTATATTGTTTTCCAACAAAAGGAACGTTTTTTACTTATTGATCGGTATATTGTATTTTCAATAAACAAATATCATATCATTTTTTAGTGAATATTTTTATATCTTTCCGGTTAATAGATATCATTTTCTAGTGAACAGATACACTACGGTTTCCAATTAATATTTATGAAATTGTACTAAGCACATAAGTACACATGATGTATCAAAACTGTGAGAAAAATAGATGGGTAGCCTACTTTAATTTATAGGAGTGGACACTACATGTTTCTCTATTCTTTTTATATATCGCTAGCTAGTGGATAATTATGGCCTATCCAATCATTACACTAATAATTAGGAAACAAAGATGTGATGGTCATGAGAATCATATTGCATTTTGTTATGAAAAGATGTTTGATTATGCAACTAATCCACCAAATTATTAATTAACATATATTTTCTGTTAAGTGTTCAATACACAGAAGTGACAAGACATTAGTAGGTAAACACATAAATTATGATATTTAATGTCTGAATTTAAGAATTGGTCAACTTATATATTATTACATATTTCATATAGATTGTAATCATTTTTGAAACATTAAGTACATATTAAATTGGGTAATATATCTGGTTTGTGCATTTCAGTACATGGTAAATTAAAATATACTGACACAAATTCAGTTTGTGCCCAGCACTTCTTTCATTTTTTTTTTTTTTTTTTTTTTTGTTGACTGAACTTTCTATCCAACTAAATTTTCTATCCATTTGTTTTTTATGGATTATGCCTAAGAAAGAGTATTCCTTTCTTGTTATATATGTACTAGCTAGTACATTATTTTTTTATATTTTCCTTCATAAAACAAATATCCAACATTTGGGAAAACTAATTAATTAATTATCACATATATCCGCACATCAATTCTGTCACATTTTCTTCCAAAATATATATATTGTACAAAAATGAGTGCAAAAATATATCAGCCATACTGATACAGCTCAGTATCAGTCAGCTTCTAAGCCAATCAATTAATATTCTGGTTTGGTTCCTGGCACCATTCCAACAGTACCAATTAATTAATTTTTGGGACCTCCGGATTATATATATATATATATCACAACTCTTATAAAATGAGTCATGACTCACTTGCTGCTCCGTGAGTCAGGATCCAAAAACATATCAAATCACCTCTAAATTTTGATTTATATGGCTCAATAAATTCTTCATATCAAAATCTTATAGCACGCAAAAATTTTTCATTTTTGGAGATTTTTAAGTATTTGTTTGAGATTTTTTAAAATAATACATAAAACATTGATTATTTTATTAATATTGTATAGCCACTTTTAAAAAATCTCAAACAAATACTTAAAAATCTTCAAAAATGAAAAATTTTTGTGTTCTAAAAGATTTTGATATGAAGCATTTATTGAGCCATATAAATCAAAATTTAGAGATAATTTGATATGTTTTTGGATCGTGACTCACGGAGCCGCCCGTGAGTCATGACTCACCGTAGTAGACTATATATATATATATATATGGGTGCTTGTATATATGGCTGGTCCTGGGCCCATTGTTTAGCCGACCATGTTTAGTCACAGACAGACTGTTCTGAAACTGACCCAGTCTCTACCCTATTATTATTAGAGAAACATCTTGCGTCCACGGGAAAATCGTCTATATATACATCCATAGACTTGTATGAAATGTAACAGATGCATACCGAAATATAACCTATATATGGATGTTATGGACGGTTTTTTTAAAGACGCTAGGTATTACTCTTATTATTATATCCTGGGTCCACATTATTATGTAACTATAAAGCTATATGATGTGTGTGTGTGTGCAAGTATATCTACTCCTAAATTTTGCATTTAGTTATTGTAATGCGCATTTGGATTTTGGAAGGCTTGGAATTACAATATTACGGAAAGATTAATTAATGATGGTAGTTAGGCCCATGAGGCAGATATATGTTTAGTCCTTTAATATTATTATTTAGGCAATTTTTGATAGCCCCATTGTGGTTTTATTTTTAGGTGTGGGCTGTACAAGTTCAGACGAAGAAAGTAAAAAAAAAAAAAAAAATGATATTTCATAGATGTGCAACCAATCTAAAAGGCCTTTTAATTACAAATGTAAATAATTAGGAAATAAAAGAAGGTTGCACCCTTGCATATAATATAACAATACAGACAACAACAAATATTCCTTAGGAAAACATTCTTTCCCACATGAATTATGTACATTTTTTTTCCTTACATTAAATATTTCGATGTTCATATATATTGGTGTCCTTGTTTCTTTCTTTAACTTCCATTTTCATTGATAAAAAAAATATAATGTATTATTTTCCTAGAGTTTAAGTTAATTAATAAAACCAAGAATACTTTAATTATGTTACACAACGTATTTAGATTTCTTAGTTTCTATTGTATTGAAACATATAGATAATATTAACATCAAATTACAATAAGAGAACAATATTCGAGTTTCTAGCTAGCCTTTATAATTAATAAATTATAAATTGATTCTTCGATATAATTGTTATAAAAAAAATCAAAATATTATATAAACAAATGCAATGTATATATGCTAGCTGCTAAAGATTATTCAATGCCAAATTGAACAGGTTTGCATTTATCTGGCTGAATCAAGACCACTTTACATAACATACAGTACTGTGGCAGACTGGCAGTGCATGTATTATGTATAGTATAGCTAATTAATCTCTGTTCTGGATTGCAACCTCTCATCTGCAATTAATCATTCAACCTCTCATGTACATGTGCATGCATATATATATATACACTTCGGCCACAATTTGGAACAATATTTGTGAACATCGACACGCACTGCATCTAATGATATTCCTTAAACAAGTTTGTACAAGCTATGTACATATATATATGGTCCCTTCTTTTTAGTGTTTGTCACTGCATGCTAGCTAGGGCTGCATACGAGTCGAGTTGGCTTGAGTTGGGGCTAGGTCAAACTTGGAATATTGAATACTATGAGTTGGCTCGAGCAAGCTTCGTAACTCACGTAGCAGAGGGATACTATATTAATTCCTCATTTAAATTCTAATTAATTATGTGTGTTTTCTTACTTTTTTCCTTCTTTTACAAAAAAAAAAAAATGTATTATAATGAAGTCGAAAGCACTTGCTAATTACTAGTTTGAGCTTGAATTCTGCTTCGTTCAAAACTTATTTCATTTTCGAAATTTTCTAGTAATAGGTGGCTATTTTTTCATGGAAAAATCGGAGGAAAAAACGTAATAAAAAAGAATTTTTGTAGCATATATATATGCATCCAGTATAGGATATGTGGAGCTTGCTATATATGGACTCATAAATTCTTCATGCAGAGAAATCAGCCTATGGAATACTGCTCATCAACTCCTAAAATAAATAATAAGGGTAATTAACTACTAGTAACTAGTTATTAATGTGAGCCATTAATTAAATGCAATACATCCAACTAGAAGTTGTGTCAGCCCCTGAAATTAAGGAATGGGATTGTGTATTAGTGTTGTTCACATTACAGCTGCTGCATGCCTTGTTGGTGGTGGACTGGTAGGTGACTATGTACTTAAGCATGGGGGAAGCTTTCATGGAGACAGGGACCAAGTGCCCCCCAATCATTTTGAAAATGAGTGATAATACATGTAAAAATTTAGAATTTTTCAAAGTATTTATAGTGTATTTTCATTATTGTGTTCCCCAAAATAATTTTGAGATACATTGCAGTGCCCCCAAAGTTTATGGTCAAACACTCCGCCAATATACCTAAGGAAATTTATAATTGGAAATTATGCATAGTTTTGCGGAGCCAAGATATTTTTTTTTATGTAAGAGAAAAGGTCTTTCTCCCCCAACTCAAATCCCCTTATTATCCTCCACCTACCATGAAAATAATTCATACCATTCTAAAAATATTTCTCTCAAATTCAAATTGATCTTTCTTACTTCTCAACTTGAATTTGTCTCTCCTTTTCTCTCTTTCTACACATTCGATTGCTTTCCGACGATCTCTTCAGACGATCTATCTCTTCTGACGATCTGTCTCTTCCAACGGCCTATCTCTTTTGACGATCTCTCCGGCGCTCTAGCACTTCCATGATCGTTGTATGGTCCCGATGCTCTCATGTCTTCATCAATCGCTCTCCTCCGACGATCTGTTTTATCTCTCTAACATTGTCCAACAAAATCTTAGTTGAAGATTAGATTCGCATACGTAGATAATCACGTTGTATTATAGATAAACACACATAAATTATCTAAGGAGGTGTTTGGTTCAGTCTTTCATTCATTTCCAGGTTTGTAACGATTCCAGGAGATCTCAATCGCTGGGAATCAGATTGATGGGCATTCATAGTTCTATGTTTGGTTATGATACCAACATAAACGTATGTTGCTGGGAAAGACTCAATAAATTGATACATTCTATATACATGCATTATTATTTTGCATGATGGAAAAATATCAATATTAACAAATAAAATTTTTTTGGTGAATTTAATTTGCAGGTCCTATACATAAATCGAAAAGCGTGTGAACAAATTATAAGATAATCTAATTAGTCTTAAATTATCTATATTAATTTCATGTATAAAAAATCAAAACATTTTTTGTTCATGAGTTTCAGTTGAAATTCGAAGCAAACACAGATTTTATAAATGAAATTGAAGGTTGATGTGTATAATAATATATAAAAAGAAATAGTGGAGGGATTAAAAGAGGCAAGTATTTGGTGACCATGACACATGAATAAAGAAAAACCACGTTATTGATGGGAATGTAATGGCCGCATTTTGTGGGAATTCGATTGCCCATGGAATCGCTGATTGCCACTGAGAATTCCCATCCGAACTTACCAAACGCAGGAATAGACTTGTCGCGGAATCTGATGTCAAGGAATCGCTGATTGCCACTGTGAACAAATTATAAGATAATCTAATTAATCTTAAATTATCTACATTAATTTCATGTATAAAAAATCAAAACATTTTTTGTTCATGAGTTTCAGTTGAAATTCGAAGCAAACACAGATTTTATAAATGAAATTGATGCATCGCATTTATATATGCATTTTACCAGACTTGCACTAGTATTTTGGCCTAAAATTCCTAAGTTTAATTGCATTTAGGTAGTAAGATGTCTAGATTCCAGTTACTTCTTTACTTTTGTCCAAATTTCAGGTCAATTGGGCTTTTGGAACCAATTGGATGCGAATCGGAGCCTTAGACGACAAGTCGGAACTGGAATGAACCTCCTGCTGTCCGCAGGACCCTTCCTGCGTCCAGCAGACAGAGGTTACAGCACGTTCAACCTTCCAATCGGCGCTGAAAACTTCCTGTGGAGCAGAAAAACCCACCATTTCCTTCTTCCTGTGGTTCGCAGGCCCGTGCCTGCGGTCCGCAGGGAGGTTATTGCACTGCAGTTTTCTATTTTCTAATGCGCTCTGCCTATATAAGGCGGTCATTGGGACGATTCCAAACATCGACACACATATTTTCACGCCCTTTCATTGCATTTTCACAACCAGAGGGCAGAGGAAAGAGGAGAGAAGGCCGTTCATCATTCTTCGAAGCGGATTTGAGAGAATTCTCGCGCAGGAGTGAAGATCGTGTCGACTCGAGTTCTTCTTCAGTTCTTTTGCATCATGATTTCTTTCAGTTCTTTGTTTTCTTTGTTTTCTTGTGTCATGAGTGAGTAGATCTATCTGTTCTTAGGGTTTGAATGATGATGATTGTGTCGACAGATTGACTGTATGTTTGGATTTATGTCGTTTTCATAATCACTTGAGATTTGCTTTTTAACGTGTTTGCATTCTGTTTGATTCGATTGATAAACCTGTAGGTTGTGGCCAGACCTAGTTGGTTAATGTAGTATCTTTTGACCAGATTTGATTGCTTGCACATCCTTGGTTGATATTGTATCCGAAAGTACCCGTTAGACGAAACTACGGTTTGACTAACCTTAAACCGGATCATAGAACCATAGTGACATGATCGTAGTTTATATCGTATTCTACGGATTTTGATTCAGTTTAGAACTGTTATTAGGACCAACAGTGAGAATTGTTGTAATTGTACCAGAACTAAATTGATAGGAATCGACGACATCGGTTGAAACACAACCAGAACCAAAACTGCTCTCGGTTCTTCTTCTTGCGGTACGCAGTTAGTTACCAGGAGTGTAAGACAGTAGTTGTGGATCGCCTGATGGTTACAGGGACACTTGTGATCCGCAGACAGTCCTATAACTGCTAAATAACCACCTCCTGCGGTCTGCAAGAGATATCTTGCGGAACGCAGGCAGTCAATCCGAGACCAATCTGATTCTGCCAACCCTGAGAACGCCTTTAATTAATTGTCTTTTCAGTTATTTACTTGTTTTAGTCCTGTTTTACTTGGTTGTCAACCAACCCTGTTAAAACCCCCCAACAATTCCCTCTTTAATCCAAATTCTCTTAGGGTTTAGAGGTAGAGTAAAGTAAAATCTGGTGTTAACTTCGTCCCTAAGGATTCGACCCTCAAATACTCAACGAGATCGTACGCTTGCGATCGAGTCGTTTATAGAGGTTTAAAAGCCTATACCCGGTCTTGCGGTCAGAAATAGAAGGTTGATGTCTTACTTTGATGTGTATAATAATATATAAAAAGAAATAGTGGAGGGATTAAAAGAGGCAAGTATTTGGTGACCATGACACATGAATAAGGAAAAACCACGTTATTGATGGGAATGTAATGGCCGCATTTTGTGGGAATTCGATTGCCCATGGAATCGCTGATTGCCACTGAGAATTCCCATCCGAACTTACCAAACGCAGGAATAGACTTGTCGCGGAATCTGATGTCTAGGAATCGCTCATGTATAGTACGAACCAAACGCCCCTAAACACTTTTATTACTTATCTAAATACATTTATCACTTGTATAAACACATTTTTCACTCATCTGAGTTTCATGTCTAAATACTCGAATCACTTATATAAACACCTAATACATTTATCTAAGCATTTGTATAACCTATTTAAATGCATTTATAATTTATCTAACATCTTAATTCGTTTATCAAAACACTTTGTACAACTAATAAAATACTGGGGTCATCTATATAAACACTTGAGTTAGTTATCTCAACATTTATGTAACCTATCTAAACACTTATGGCTCTAAAATTTTGATGTTGGAGTGTTTTGAATTAAGTAAGTTGGGAATAAGTACATCAGAAAAAAGTTGCGAATTTGCCACTTTAGATAACATTCTCAGCACATGTTTTACCAAAAAGAGTAAGTTAGTTAGGAGGATTTTAAGAGAATTTGACTTGGAGGACTATTAGTTGATCTCTTTATATAAATAGGTATGTTTGAACTACAACATCTTAATTACAAAAAAAATGAATATTAGAAAATAAAATATCTGAATATGAAAGTAGTTTATACTAGAGGCACCATTAGAAATCGTATTTATCAGCAAAGCGCTTATGTTCTTAATTACACTTCTTCAACGACAACAATATACGTAATAAAAGGTTTAAATCAAATCAAATAAAAACCTCAATTTATACAAGTAACTCAGAATATAACGTTATATGTCATTTTTGGTACAACACCTCTGCAGCAAATTCCTATAAAAAAATCACGTATTTTTTTTTTATTTTTTGACACTCATCAAATGTAATCAAAGGCGTGCTACTGAAATGGACTAATACACAAGACCAAATTAAAAGTTGTTATCACAATAAATTAACTGTTAGCAACTGTTAATTTGGAGCGTAACCATGAGCTAACACCATAAACGGCCCACAAGATAACAACTCACCGTTCCATTCCTTTGCGATTCAAGAAAGAATTGGAGTTTAATGAAGATGAAGGAATGTGGCCTTGTAATAATATCGACTTGTTATATCTCATGCTAGAGGTACTTGTGATAAATCATTTTCATATATAATTCTAAGAGAAACATGAATATCTGGAGGAATATTTACTAATGCAAGTATAAATAACTGTTTTATGTTTATTAATGCCTGTATAAGAAATATAAATGTCTGAATGGGATATATGAATACATTAAATTGTGAATTGCTATTTAAATATTCTCTTCTCTTTTTTTTTTTTTGTTTTGCAAGTATAGGCAAGTGTACTTTTACAAGAAAGGATGCAAGAAATCACATTGATGCTTATAAGAAAAGAAAGATGAAACCAATTTTTGGAAATGATGTAACTGTGTTGATAGAGTATTTTGACAAGAGCAAGATTCGTGACCCGAACTTCCTTTTCTGGTTTTAGTACTTATACTGTGATATTATATTTGATATAATGTAATAACCAATAAATTATGTGAAGGATCAAAATGAAATATCATTTAGTGTTCTCCAATATCTTATTACATGGAAGTATCATGCATTAAGCTTTTTGTCACTATAACGAGAATCAAAGGATAAACTGTCAAAGAAAAGGGTTAATTAAGAGCACAATAAGAAAAGGTTATGGATATTCTAAAGAAAACAACTAAAAACTCGATCTCATCATGACCTTTTTGTTCATTCATGTGTTATATCAATATAAAAAATCATTCAAAAGAAATGAAAAGAATCTCAATGAATGCAAAATGCATGACAGCGTGAGAATAGCTCAATAGCAAGTAGTAGGACGATTAGTAGGATCTAATTAAAACAATGAGTCACTGAACTCAAATATATATTATACAGTAAAATTAGTTTTTTTTTTTTTTGTGTAGATTAAGTATCATTTTTTATAATTTGAGTTTAAGAAAGTCACTCTCATTAACTAGTTGGAACTTAATTTCCAAATTAAGTTATACCACTCAAAACAGTGTAATTAATTAATGATGTTGTTATCAGCATATCATTGTTGTTTCCATGCCACTACGTTGCCTCAATAAAAAGAAAGAGAAAAAGAAATGGGGCACCATTTGGAAGAACAAAGCCCAATATGAAACTTAGCAATTATCCAATATTGGGTTGTTGTAGTACAACTTGTGCTTGCCTTGAGTCTTACACAGGCTTTAAATGGGCCTGCAACAAAGCTTGAATGATTTAACAACTATAGAGCCGTAAAATTCATATTATAAGCTTTACAGGGAATTTTACAGATTTACCCATAATTGACCTATATATATAATGAGGGATCCAATAAACATGAATGTTGGTGACCGTGGTGACTATTTTATTATTTATATATAAATTAACAAATCTAAACCGTTAGAAGTATTCTAAGTCATCTAAATAACATATATATAAAAAATGATGAAGTTTTAACATTGTTATCAATAGTCATCAAGAGAAGAGAGAAAATCATAAAATTTAAACCATCGATTTTTGTTAATGCTTGATACACATATGTAAATAAAATCAAAATGATATAATTTTTTGTGTATACATAAAACATGATATATACAACACATTCTATCAATTAGTTTTGTCATTTAATAATTTAAAATGTAGCTATTTCAAATTTAATTTCATGGTCACCGATCGGTCACCAAAAACATGGTTATTTGATCCCTAATCATATATAATTATATACCAATGGCTAACGTTGAAATTATAATTAAAGACACCATAAAATGTCAAACAATTAAATGATGCATACTATTATGATCATCCTATCAATAAAATGCCAGAATGTTGAGTCCATATCCACTGGAATGGTCAGCACAGTGGAGTAATAGAAATGGTCAGTTTTCAATTAGAAAGTACAGCAATAGGCAGCTTTAAGATTCGTGTATATAGTTTTGAAGGTGGGATTTTTTATCTTTGCACGGTGGGGTACTCTAGAGGATGTGATTTCCAGAATGTTTCCTCTTAACTATTTAACCATTCCAGTGTCCTCTGACTCTGATGAAATTTTTAACTGCACACGCCTGTAATTGTATACAGGGCATCTCTGTTATTTATTTGTTTTCTGAAAACTTCAATTGTATAATAATAATATTGTTCTACAGCCAGCCAACAGGCAACAGTGCATTGAAAATTTGAAGTCAAGGCAATTAAAGTTGACAGGACAGCTAGCTATATATGTCAAAATAAATGAGGCATCAAAGCATCTGATTTAATTCACTAATTAATAAGACACACAAAGGCCAAGGAAAGATGTTTCTTTCTTTTAATATTTGCTCCTTGTTTTATTTTTAAAATTCAAAGTCTGCATAATCCTGTCGTTTGCCCTCTCAGCTCATGATCACTAACAGACAAAATAGCACTGTTTCCAACCCTAAAGAGAGAGGACCCAATAATAAAAAAAAAGAGGGTCACTCAGTAATTCACTCCTCCAGGCTTTGAATTGAATTCAGATGCCAGAAACATAATTAATGCCATCATAGCAAGTTAGCAACACACATTAATTAATTTTGTACAAGAAAATATGTGGGTCAGAGATCAGTGATATGATATGAGTACATTACAAAAATTTAAGGCCAGCTAATCACTAATTAAGTTACAGCAAAAATACAATTTAATTAATTGATTGATTGCATCAAACAAAACCCTAGCAAACCCATAACATAATTAATTAAGTTAAACCAATCCTGCCCTCCCCTCTTCAATTTCATACACCAAATCTTCTGCTAAGAAAAAAAAAATAAAAGATTGAAGAACAAGGCCAAATTAATAAGAAAAAAAAAAAGGAAAAAAAAAAAAAAACTATTACTGGAAATCCTGACCAAATTAAAACATTAACATGTAGCTGATGATGAACAAACAGCAAAATGATGTACCACTCCGTACCAACAATTACACTTACAAAATCTTATATATTGTTACAGCTCTTCCAGTCATGTTATATATCTTGACTTCACTTGGACTTCATATTCATGGCTCCTGCAAGAAATAATAACAACAGATTGACAGGAAAGTTAGTTGCTTTTGTTTGAACCACCTGGTTTATTGGATTTTCAAAAATTTTATATATACTAGTATATATTATCAATATTCAGAAAAAGGAGTTTTTTTATACAATATATAGATTAAAATGCCTTTTTTAATCAATAAACTGTTACACAGGTACAACAAAAAAAAATACTTCACTAGACTTGGTACTAATCAATAAAACATCACTTAATTATATTATGATATTTTGCTAAATAGCACTCGTCTATATATTACCAAAAGTTGAGCAAAAACTTGAGTGAAAAAAAAGAAACAAGAAGAAAAAAAAACACACCACAAACCTAGCAACTTGTTTCAACAAATAACCCTAAATATTGCAACAAAAAAAAAAAGCATTTGATTTTGAGCATTTGAATTTTTTGAGAATGTCATGAATTAAAAAATGCACACACATTACAAATTTACAACATGAAAAAAAATATGACCTGAGTACTGAGCCTCCTGAAATTAAAATCGGTGCTCTCCGACGTCTCCGAGACCGACTCGAGCTCACTCTTGCTCTCGCCTTTCTTGCCATGTCCACTTTTCCTCAAGCCAAGGAGCCCCTTCCACCTTGTAGCCTTCGGTGGCCTCTCATCGGTCGCTCTGAGCTCGTCTCTCAGCGTCGTCACACGTTGCCCGGTTGCATGGCTCGTCGAGTCCTTCAACGGAAGGATGCGGCCCTTGAAGAAGAGCTGGTCGGCCGCCATCATCTGGTGTGACCCGACAGAGAACTCGAAGTCAGGATCGCTGGGCCCGGCGGGGTTACGGGACTGAGATGTCGCGGGCGGCGGGCACTCGA
This sequence comes from Cyperus esculentus, assembly GCA_030179965.1. Lineage (NCBI taxonomy): Eukaryota > Viridiplantae > Streptophyta > Magnoliopsida > Poales > Cyperaceae > Cyperus > Cyperus esculentus. The sequence continues at coordinate 2,823,732 of JASGLE010000035.1, read as the reverse complement.
GGGAGAAGTCGCTAGAGAAGGAAATGCGCGGTCCGGCGATCGGGTAGTGCTGTTGATGGTCTGGATTGTACATGTTTATACATGCCATATATTGTACAACCCCCCCTCCTCTTATATATTGTTTCACTAATTCTCTCTATATATATATATCCACTTTTCTCTCTATATATATATATATTTAACCTCTCTTTTTCTTCTATATTCTTACCTTGAGTGTATGTTATACCTTCTATATATCAATTCAAAGACTCTATAGAAGGAGCTCTTGTGATATAGGTTTGAAAGATTGGAACTTTGGATGAAAAGATTGGAACTTTGGAAGAAAAAAGATTGTTGGTTGGTTGATTGTTTTGTGTTGGTATGGTACTAGTAGGAGAGTACTTGGTGTGAGAGTGAGATTAATTGGGTTGGTCAGGAATCAGGATATATCATATGTATATGTATATATATACACAGAGATATAATAAAGTGTGGAACTGGAAGGGAGTAGCAATAGCTGGATGAGGATGGAGTGGCTTAATTAACAAACAATTAACAATTAATTGTTTGCGAGCTGCTAGTAAAAAGGTCATGGGTTGCTTTGGGGCCGTTCGGCAATCCCTCCTAAACGTTTTTTTAGACTTATTTTAGTTTCCTTAATCTCTTAAACCTTCCGAACGTAAGCTACTTAGCACGGATTAAAAGTTTCTCTTTAAACCTCCTTTTGACCGGGGCTTAAGCCTTGTCCGGATTCCTAAGGAAGCAATACCCATGGCTTAAGACTTCAGCTTTCTTAAACCCTTTTTCTTTTTCTGAACGAGTGTGGCTTAGTGGGGCTTAAATATTTAAACCAACTATCTTGCCAAACGACCCCTTTGAGCTGAAATTGTTATTTCTTATAATAAACTTCTAAAATAATATGTAATGAGTCTTAAATTGAGATAATTTATATGAGCCTTTAATTTTAATGAGCTAAGAACGTCAACGGGTATTAACGTACATTAATAGTTTTGATCTATCCAAAAAATAATCAATGTCTCAGATTTCTTATTTTAAGAATATAGCCTTGTCATATCATTTTTTTTCACAGAGATGTAATAAAGTGGGGAACAAAGTAGCAATAGCTGGATGAGGATGGAGTGGCTTAACAAACAATTAACAATTAATTGTTTTGTTTGTGAGCTAGATGGATCCTGGTCAAACTGTGGCAACAAGGGCTGTTACAGCACTCCCCCAAATGTGCATCTGCATCACCTGGATCTTCAAGGAACGCATTCAATATTCAATTGTTCAATTGCCTTACTGACTGCAGTCTAGGTAAACATGTTGATGTTATTATGTATGTTACCAGCAGCATTTAAGAACTGTGAGAAACATCTTGCGTCCATCGAAAATACGTCCGTATGTCCGTAGGCACACTTAGGATGTAACAGATATATCCGATTTTGTAACACATATATCTGATTTTGTAACTTACGGACGCTATGGACAAATGTTCTATGGACAACACGTAGAATTTGTTATGTGAAGTTCACTTTAGTTATTTTGATACAAATATTTTATTTTATTTTATTTTATTTATTTACTTAGTCTTTTAATTTGTATGTCTTTGAACTTGCCAGACAAATTATTCAATTTCATAGAATAAAAAGGGTATTAAATTTACAAGCATATCTTTTTTCTTGCATCCTTATGTTTTTTTTTTTTTTTAGTTACTTGACATTAATGTGATAATTTTTAATTATTTTATTTATTTTGCACACCTGCTTTTATTTGGACAAAGGTAGCTGAAAAGAGAATATGGCCTAATTGTACGATTTTTTCAATCTTGATGGTGAAAATTTTGGTAAAAAGAATTTTAAATTTACTGAAGCATACAATCAAAATGCTTAACATTTATAACGTAAATGCACGATTTTGTTATTCAAAATTTGGATTGTTTTTTTTTTTTTTTTGTTTATTAAAATCATCAAATCAGGCCAATCCACTTTAAGATTTTTGAGATTAAAACTAAATTTTTTATTTTGGCAAATACACCTTGAATTATATACGATTTTTCATTACATATAGATATATAATAACATATTTCATTACGATTTTTTCACTAAAGATCAAAATTGTTCACTGTTGGCTGCATGCCCATGCGTTCATGCTGCTCGTGGTCCTAAAAATCGTACCAAAATGATCGATTCATAAATAAAACTTTTTACACTTCCAGCACCCTGTTTCTATACGATTTGTCGATATGAATCATGCATATACAAATTAAAAGACATTATTTTTTTTTTGTTTTTCTTTTTGGGAGGTTGATTAATTATTTAGAGGAATTTAAACAATTATTACCAGCTGATGAACATGAACAAAACTGCATGGCATGGGCACAAGGATAAAGGCACAGTGTTCCCATAAAGCACCAGAATGTGTTGTGGCCTTATTATAACTAGAGCTGTAATTTGGGCTTCACCCCGAAATATGATACAAAAAATAATAAAGCTTATAAAATAAAAAAATTTATTTTAAAAAATTAAACATAATTTTAAAATTTTTATGTAAATGATGATGTATAATTTATAAATAATAGCACATGATGATGATGTATAATTTATAAATAATAGCGCATAAATATTAGATCATTTTAAAGATTAAATTTTGTCTTAGACATATCATCATCTTATTAAATTGGTAGAGAGAATAAATATAAACCATTGGATCAAAGTAGATGAATAGATTTAAACAAAATCAATGGTTAATAATATTGATGATGTGGCATAGTTGAGGTGCTTGGAGAGTTACCCCTCTTTCTAGTTTATTGATTACTATTCATTTATTCATGCATGTATTGTGCCTTGGTTGTAGAGGGTAGAGATGGATGAATATCTGCTGCTCTTAAAACCCGAGAGTAGGGTCCTGCTCTTATGATCAGGCGGTCGGTATCAACCGAAATGTACTCTTCGGTTGATCACAATCGTCCGATCATAAGAGTAGGACCCTACTCTCGGTTTTTAAGAGCACCGGATCTCAATCCGGTAGGGATATGCTTGTCAGAGCTACCACCTGTTCAAAAAAAATTTAACAAAAAAAAAAAAAATTTTTTTTGGCTGAAACTCTGATTTTATAAGATAGGATTAATTGGCTGTTTTCATTTCTAGTTGTTTATAGCTAGTTGTGATTTCTTAATTAATAAGAGCGTGTTGTATGGGTTAATTGTTTAATTAGGGCAGGGGGCGGAAAGCACCTTGTACGTTCCTTAACGCGTGCATTTAAATATCACATAGATTTGAAAACAAATATAACAAATATATAATATAAAAACTAAATGAAGTAAGTCAATATTTGGTAGTAAAAAATGTAGTTACATAAACTTCCTTTTCCTGATATAATTTGCTATACTTTAATTGATAAGGACCTGATTAAAAAAGAGAGAAATTATTCTAGTCCCCTTAAAAATCTCTCTTAACTATCCGCTAAGCATATATCTCACTCTAGATGTTTATTTTCTGTGACATACATCTTAATATATACAATTTCCATATCCAGCCTAATCACTTTTCAAACTTGTATAAATGAAAATATTTTTTATATATCTACTACTAAATTTTTGCACAAACATATTTTATATTGATATATTTACAAAATACATTTAGTATAATCACTCATGGTTGTTTGGGGGGAGGACTAAAGTTTCATATATATATTTTTATATCTGATATATTGAACAAGATTAATTAATTATTTAATTATAATCACAGTCAGGCAAAGCGTGAGAGGTACGAGTGGTACACATAGTGGAATTTGAGAAAAGTTATTAGGGTATATTTTTATGGACGATTTTTTAAAGGGACTAATCTCATGACCGCAAAAATTAATGTTTGGTTTTGAACAGAATAGATGCTACTTATGGTCTGGCTAATTAAAAAAATAATCCGACTACTTATCCCCCAATACAAATCCTCCTTAAAATGTCCCAAGTTTCTGACTAAGTTTTTTTTTTTTTTTTGATAATAAAACACGCTCAAAATGTCGCTAAAGGTTGTAAATTCATGACTTTTTGTACCCCACGTGCTAATTCAAAACGATCAAGCGACGTATTTTTGGAGTCGTAAGTGTTTAGATAGATTATACGAGTGTTTAGATAGTTGACTTAATTATTTTGATTAATAATTTAATATAAAATGTGTTTAGATAGGTGAACTAAAAGGTTAGGTAGATTGTCAATGTGTTGAGATATATAGGTGGCACACAGACACTTAGATAAGTGTATTAGGTTTTGAGTAAAACTAGCATGCTCCTAAAAGTATGGCGATCTTCTATGCTCCTAACTCAAAATCATACTAAATCATCATGAAATTTTGATTTATCATTCTTATTAAATTCTTTATATCAAAATCTCCTATCATGCAAAAATTTTATATTTTTTGAGTTTTTTAAGTATATGTTTTGGAATTTTTTAGGTTTGCGTCAAAATAATAATAAAATAATGCATAAAATTATGTCATCTTTAAAAAATCCAAAACAAATACATAGAATTTTTGTATCCTAAGAGATTTTTATATAAAGAATTTAATGAAAACCATAAATCAAAATTTCGTGAAGGTTTAATATAATTTTTGAGTTAGGAGCATGGGAGGCCTCCGTCCTCCTAAGAAAACGGTAGTTTTACTCATTAGGTGTTTGTATAAGTATTTAGATTTATTACAGAAGTGTTTAGATGAGAATAATAAGTTTTATATTGCCTACAAATTAAAGTGTTTTGATAAGAATAATAAATGTTGCTCATAAGATATATGTATAGATGAAACATATCCTGAGAGACAAAATAGATTTGTCGGAAAGACAAAACAGATCGATCGTTGGAAGACAATAACTAACGGAGAGGAAGGAGAGGGGCAAGGATGGGATGGAGGAGAAGAGGCAGAGGAAGGGGCAGCATATGGAGGATTTGGTGGAGAGGTAGAGCATTGAAGGCGACAAGGGAGACACGACATATCGTCGGAGAGAGCATTTCAAATTTTGGAGAGATGTTAAAGATAGTGAATCGGGGATGAGGTTCTTTTTTCCGGATGAACAGTACCTCCCCTCCTTTGAGCCGTCCGATCAAGATCTGATGGCTGTCATTCCTCCTGCTGATGTGTGCTGGCGTAAGCAACGTTAATATGCAATGATTTGGATAAAAGAAAGAAACGAAAGAAACACTGCAGGTATACTCACAGGGATCCAAATTTACTTAGGTAAAGGTTTAATGGTAACCGCTCTAAAATTTTTTTACCCAAGTTCTTGCCGGTTCCTCATTTTTAGATGCAAATCATATACATATACATATACATATACATATACATATACATATACATTTAGGGGTGTAAGTCCAATCCGTTCAACTCGCGGAACCTGACCGATTGACTAACCCGACCCGAAAAATTACAGATTTTGATTATAGTTGGTTAGATATGGATTAAATTTTGAGCAACCCGATAATTAAAGTTTGGTTATGGTTTTGTAAAATATATTGGATAAAACCCGACCGACCAATTTGTTTAGATTTTTTAAGATAATTTATATTATTCTAAATAAAGTCACAGTATCTTTATATAAAGAGGAGGGATCCCTTGACAGTGTTAACTTTGACAATCTTAACAATAGAACATATTAAAAATTTATACAAATTCATAAAAAATCTTAAAATTGAAAACAGACTTATGGATGCATTAGTTAACTTATAGATCGATAGTATTCCAAATTTCAATCAATTTGAACATCGTTTGATGGCTTATCATTTTGTGTATTTTTTAACGGTTATAATTTAACGGATATTTGAAGGGCTATCGAATATAACTTAAATTGAATATAATTGGAAACATAATCAATCTACAAGTCCAGAAATAATTCCATAACTTTTTCTATTTTTGAGAATTTATATGATTTTTTACAAATTTTTGAAATATCAAATTGTCAAGATTGTCAAGATTGTCAAGTTAAGGATTGTCAATGGATCCCTCCTCTTATATAAATGTAATGACTTTTTGATATACTTATATTTTTTAATTGAAACTTATTTTATTTTACTTTTAGTAAGTGTATATTAATTTTTTTCATAATAACTTAATTGCACTTATATTTATACAATTAATATCTTAAATTGAAATCCACGAAACCCGACCACCAAAGTTGAAACCCGAATTAAACGGTTTTTATTATTTGTTGGTTAGTTATGGATTGAAATTTTGTGCAACTCAACTACAATAATTTGGATTGCCAACTTATACGGAACTCGACCAACCCGACCTATTTACACCCCTATATACATTAATTGGCTTTCACGTCCTCTCAAATGAATGCCTTTGTCGTCTATTTACGAAACCATTATTTAATGAGAAGGGATCCATTGACAATGCTAAAGTTGACAACCTTGACAATTAGAATTTTCAAAAATTTGTAAAAATTCATAAAAACTCTTAAAAATGAAAAATAGTTTATGGATGTATCATTTAACTTATAGATTGATTATGTTTCCAATTATATTCAATTTAAGCGACATTTGATAGCTCTTCAAAGATCCGTTAATTTATAACCGTTGAAAAGTGCACAAAATTTTGATAAGCCATTAAACGATGTTCAAATTGATTGAAATTTGAAACACTATTAATCTATAAGTTAAATAATACATCCATAAACTGTTTTTCATTTTTAAGAGTTTTTGTGAATTTTTATAAATTTTTAAAAATTCCAATTGTCAACATTGTCAACTTTAGCATTGTCAATGGATCCCTCCTCTTATTTAATTATTTCCAAATATGTTTGGTTGCTGCAAAGCAGTAACAACGAAGCATCTAGTTATATACTAAATAGAGATATGGCAAAATTAGTTTCTAAAAGATAATACTGAAACTTGAAGATATGATCAATCCAAATAAACTTTTTCTAAAAGATGTACATCAACGAGGTATCTAGTTTAACGACTGAGATTTTTTCTTTAGAGAAGATAGAACTTTTTTTTGAGAAGTGGGGAAGATAGAACTTTCATATCAAAAAATCTAGGGTAAATTCATCATTTGGTCCTCAAACTACTCTAAAAAACTAAATTGGTCCTTAAAACTTTATATTGCACCAATTTAGTCCTCGAACTTTTATAAACGGATTGAATTAGTCCTTCAACTTCCTTAAAAAATTCAAATTAATAATTTTGCTATATTTCTTGTTGACATGTATGCATTATTTGTCATGTGGACTTTAAATGTGACACGTGGGCTTATGATTCAACTTACCATGGTAGATAGAGGTGGCAAAATATGACCCGACCCAAAAAACCTGTCCGACCCAGTTTTAGGGAAAGTCAAACTAACCCGAACCCGAACCTAAACCCAAACCCAAACCCGACCCGACCCAAAACTTTCAGGGGAAAGTCAGACTGACGGGAACCCGACCCAACCCGTATTTCAGGGAAAGTCATACTGACCCAACCCGAATGACTTGAAACCCGAGATAACCCGGGAATAAAGGTGCAAAATCTGACCAAACCCGAAAAACCCGCCCGACCCAACCTGACACGAAAAAATGTCGACAGTCGTCAATCCGGCCCACGTGGCACATTTATAGTCCACATGGCAAATAATGTATACATATTAACAAGAAATATAGCAAAATGATTAATTTAGTTTTTTTTTTAAAGAAGTTGAAGGACTAATTCAATCGGTTTATAAAAGTTCAGGGACTAAATTTGTGCAATATAAAGTTTAAGGACCAATTTGGTTTTTTAGAGATAGTTTGAGGACCAAATGATGAATTTTCCCAAAAATTTAATATCCTTTTATTAGAATTAGAAGTAAGGATAAAGATATATAATGGACTATCACGAGAGGATCAAGAATTGGCGGGGCCATCTTATGAATTTATAAGGATTTTGTGAAGCATGCATGTGTGTTCTATACAAGGTTCGAGTTATGTCACATTGACATTGGGTATGACTATGAGTAGTTGAGTATGAGAGAAAATCTCCTCAAAAAAAAAAAAGTATGAGAGAAAATGGTACTATTGGTGAAAGACAGAATCATGGTGATGGGAAAGATTGGATTCGGAGCGGCCAGTGGTCACCCCCTAGCTACTAATACTACACTTTGTCCTGATCAGGTTAGCTAGCTAGGTCACACCATGACCATATCCAACCATAAGTCCATAAACATTATCCCATTCTCGATTCTGTCCCCAGATCCTCTATACACATTCATCTTCTACCTATCAAACTATATACATACTATTTATCCTTGAACATATTCCATGCGTTTGGTAGCCGTAGTAAAATTGATTTAAGCTCTTAAATCAATTTTAATTTTAAGTCACTAAACAGAAGTGATTTAAGGTGTAGTAAGTTAACACAGCTATATAGGTGTAGCAATGTTCTAAATAGCGCGCTATAGTGTTTTCTGGACCCAAAACGCGATGCTATTGGCCAACACTGCGCAAGTTGCGCTATTTCCGCTATAGCGTAAATAGCGTGCGCTATAGCGCATAGCGTGATAGCGTCAAAATAGCGCGCTATGCTACATAATATATTTTTTCAGAAGATGAGGATAATGAGCCGCCAATTTAAGTCTGATACTGAGCCAACAGATAATGAAGTGTCTGAAGAATCTATAGAATAATATATAGTTTGACTTGAAATTAGAGTAAAACCTGATATATATGATATTTTGTATAGGGTTGATAATATGATTAGTGACCTTTTGTGCAGGAAATGACTCTTTTGCACAGAAATCCAGGAAATGACATTTTTTTGTGCAGAAAATGACACAACTTGTAACAATTTAGATCATTTTGTATAGAAAACAATCTTATATCAGATATTTTGAATAGCAACTCAGACTTTGTACTAGTTTAATGCAAAAACATTAGTTTGTTAATTATTTTGTTTTGATTATTTGCTCTATAGAATTTTTAGTAATGTTAATAATACAAAAATAAAATATAATTCATAAAATTAATGGACACGCTACGTACGATAGCTTTCGCTATAGCACGCTATAGCGGCGATAGCTTTTCCGAAGACCCGCCGCGATGACGTTATAATCGCGATTTAGAACCTTGAGGTGTAGTAAACTAAATCACCAACATTTCACATTTTTTACACATAACATCATCTATTTACTTCACTACCATCAAACACCACTGATTTAAGGTGATTTAACGTTTTGCTCCGCTTTAACTTGCTACACTTGCCAAATGGGGGGATTATATGCAATTGACACTTCAGACACTTGTGTCACAGACTCACAGCCCCCACAAATCAGAAACATGAAACATGGAATATATATACATTACTAGCTAGTGATATATACATGTCACTGATAGTGATATGATATGCATGTTTTGAAGGAGGGAGAGAAGGGAAAAAGGTATGAATCATGTTGACTAGTCTGTTGACTGGTTCTGAACTCTGAAGTGAAGGGATCATCCTTCATTCATCATTCATTCATATGATCATATCATGTTATCATTGTAGGACAGTGATAGGGTGTCGCGCATGTTGTCCCCACACCATGTGATGTGCTGGCATTTTATTTATTTGATATATTATAAACAGAACGTTCTAAAAGATAGATTACAGAACGTTCTGAAAGATAGATTACAGAACGTTCTAAATGATATCCTGGGAATAGATGGACAGCAGATGGGCAGTTTACAAACGTTCTAAATGGGCAGCAAATGGGCCCCCTTCCTAAAAGACAGTTTATAAAACGTTATAAACGTTCTAAAAGATAGTTTACAAAATTGCAATACTGTCAACATGAAATATCAATTAATTACAAAACGTTCTAAATGGACAGCAATCTGTCAGCGTATCACATAGCTAGGGTTGCACATATTTATTTGATAGTATTGGTTGAGCTTTGCTGGCATGTATCCAATCCAGGACCGCATGATCTTGGCACGTGACGTGATCACGGATATATATATCATATATCATATCATATGCATATATATATGGTCATATAGGAACTCCCTTTTGTTTGGTAAGCGAGTTACTAATCTTAGAGTGGGATTAAAACTTTATAAAGTCTGCCTGCATCTGCATGCACTTGCTGTACCCTTTACCGTTGCATTGCACGTCATGACTTATTATGACCTGTCAGTCGACCCTTTTTTATATATTAGAAGTATACCCGCACGTTGCGGGAAATTTTAATTTTCATTCAAGCTGAATAGAGTGAAAGAATCGAAGAGAAGAGAAGAAATTGGTTTGTGAGAAATACAATACGAAATGGATGCAGTGTGAGCCTTTCATTATTTGATAGATAGAGATTAAGATGAGAGTTAGACTATGACCATTAATGGAGGGTCCAATCCTTAGCTTGTTTTTAAAAGAGCATAGATAAAAGAGCATATATATATATATATGAGTTAGACTATTATACTAATGTTAGCATTTCGGACCGAAATGCTAACACCTCAAATTTTATGTTATCGTATCTGAAATCACAATTTATGGTGCTCAATAAATTCTTTATAGAAAATATTAGGTAATACAAATTTTTTTTTATTTTTAGAGTTTTCTAAGTATTTCTTTTGAATTTTACAAAAATGGTCATAAATATTAATAAAATATTGATGTTTGTATATGCTATTTTCAAAAATGTAAAATAAATATTTAGAAAACTCTAAAAATGAAAATTTTTTGTATCCCCTAATATTTTCATGTAAAGAATTTATTGAGCACCATAAATCGTGATTTCGGACACGATAACATAAAATTTGAAGCGTTAGTATTTCGGTCCAAAATGCTAACGTTAGTATAATAGTCTAGCTATATATATATATATATATATAGAGTAAATCTAGTGTGCTCCTAGGAGCACAGAGGCCTCCCGTGCTCCTAACTCAAAAATCATACTAAACCATGATGAAATTTTGATTTATCGTTCTCATTAAATTCTTTATATGAAAATCTCTTAGGATACAAAAATTTTATATTTTTTGAGTTTCTTAAGTATATGTTTTGAAATTTTTTAGAATGACATCAAAATATTAATAAAATAATATATAAAACTATGTCATCTTTAAAAAATACAAAACAAATACTTAAAAATCTCAAAAAATGGAAAATTTTTGTATCCTATGATAATTTGATATAAAGAATTTAATGAGACCCATAAATCGAAATTTCGAGATGGTTTAGTATGATTTTTGAGTTAGGAGCACAGGAGGCCTCCGTGCTCCTAGGAGCACCATAGTTTTACTAATATATATATATATATATATATATTTATAAATTTTAGTGTAGAACGGTGCTTTTAGCCTTTTACAATCTTATCATCATCTCCTTGACTCCTTGTATTTGTTTGAATTTCTTTTTCTATCCTGGATTTATTAAATGGTTTTGGGCCTTTCGCAATAATTTTTTTTTTTTTTAAACTTTTTCCAATATGAATAAATTTTAGCTATAAAACCTTGATATGGGAATAATTCATGAATAATATTTACATTTTAATAATGGCTACTAATTAAATTAGTTTACGAAACTTCACATAATTAATTTAGAAACATGCAGGGTTGATAGGTCAAAAACTCTTTGGGAAATGGAAGTTAATGCTGGGGAGGAAGTACTTTGTTGAATGAATGGCGAATATAAAGCGGGGCATCAACCCAGATCTGGCTTTAAGGGGCTATTGTTTATCCAAACTGGGTAAATATTTATGAGCTCGGTTCAAACAAGCTTTCCCTTCGTAGTAGAGGTCTCCATGTGGCACATGTACTGCGCTTTAAATTGCGTGCTGAAATCGGCTACGAGCCAAATCGGATCAGAGAACCTCCAATCTCCGTTGGACGGTTGAGATTATTTAAAAAAAACCTCCCTAAAAACTACAGTTGTCGGATCGGAAATTGGAGGGCCCTCCGATCCGATTTGGATCGTAGCCGATACGGACTCTTTAAATTACCTATATACACATTCATTCATTCGCCCCAATGGCATTCCATTCATATATCCTGTTTTTATATCCTTATCTATACTATATTAAAAAGCACGTAACTATTGCCCTCTCCATTTTTTTTCTTTCTTTTTCAAACTTTTTAATACCCATTCTACCCCTTAATCAACGATACAGATCAAAATATATTTATTTCAAAGGTGTTGATGTCCTCCAATTAAATAACTTCCTTTCCATTTTGGTTTTACAAAAATGGAAAGATATCAATTTTGGTATGGAAAACATCAATGCTAATTAAAATTTATATTTATGAGGAATTAATGCTTTATATTCTAACATTCAATTAGTTGATTTAGTGTAAAGATTAAATTTAAATGGTAAATGATTAGTCAAAAACTGAAAGCACATTATATGTATTACATGGCCTGAGATTAAAATTTAAAACGCCCACACAACAGGCGGTTTTGTTGCTAGTCACTAATAAAAGGAGATTGAATTTTTTGACATGAAAGTTTTATCTTCCCCAAATAATAAATCCCAGCCGTTGATTATTTACTTAGATTGATCACCACCATTGACGTACATTAATGTCCCGGCCCATATTAATTTCTTCACAGGATATGAGTTTTCGACCTTTATTATAAGATATAATAATTTCAACTGAAAGTGTAAGCTCTTTACTAATAAGTTATAACAGTTACAATTTTGAACCAATTTGACCATGTGAGGAAAAGCAGAGTTTTATTAGGGTGTTTTAGTGCAAAAATACAAAATTAAATTAGCCAAAGTGGAGTGGATGTTATAATGTTATATATCCAGGGATGGGTACTTATTCAAAAGTACTTTGACTTGAACATTGAATGGATTGAACACATTAATATTGAGAATTGAGCAGGGGAAGGTAATTTGCATAGTTGTATGCTGCGTCGAAATCAGCTGAGAACCGAAATGGATCTTAGGACCCAGAGATTCCATTATAGACGGCACAGATTATTTCAAAAAATATCCCTAAACACTATATCCGTTGGATCGCGATTGCAAGATCCTGAGATCCACTTTGGATTGCAGCAGATACAGACTCGTTTAGATTTAAGTGGATATTTTTTACCATCTCCCATTTCTTTTTTAGGAAATATTTGTGCTTATGAGGATTGAACTTATGACATTTTAAAAGTCATCATAGTTAGTTACCGGTTAAGAAGCAAGAACATGCCAATGTTACTTATAAATAATGAACTGTGTTCATGTCAAATTCAAACTCCTAGTTACTTATTGTTAGGACAAAATGAGGGACAGGAATTGTTGTTTTGTTAGGTTAGACCTGCATGATTAATTCAAACAGTTGAATCAATATGGACCATTTTATGTGTATGTGTTTGGCCCCCTGAATGATTTTGTACTTAAAGACAGTAATCAAGTTTGCATGTTTCACACATTAAATGAATTTATTTCTGTTGTCAGAGAATTTAAACGCCAGTTTTGCTAGCCCAATATATTATTATTTATTACTATTGGAGTAAAACTATAAGGTGCTCTTAAGAGCACGGATGCCTTTCGTACTTCTAACTCAAAAATTATATTTAGGCATTTAGCCATCTCAAAATTTTGATTTTTGCTTCTCATTAAATTCTTTATATCAAAATATCATAAGATACAAAAGTTTTTCATTTTTTGAGTTTTTTAAGTATTTGTATTGGATTTTGTAAAGATGACATAGTTCATACATTATTTTATTATTATTTTTAAGCTATCCTAAAAAAATCTAAAAGAAGTACTTAAAAATCTCAAAAAATGAAAATTTTTTTGTATACTGTGATATTTTGATATAAAGAATTTAATGAGACCAATAAATTGAAATTTTGAGATGGTTAAGTATGATTTTTTGAGTTAAGAGCACGGGAGGCCTCCGTACTGCTAGGAGCACTGTAGTTTTACTCATACTATTGCTATATTAATTGCATAATGTATGTCATGAGACTCATATATATAGTGTAACATGTTGAACAGTATATATGATTTTCAGGCAAGAGATAATTAAGTTTCACAATGTTCAGCAGCACCTGACATATATAATTTTCAAATTAATAACCATAAACAACGAATATATTTACATCAGATGGAATATCATAGTATAAATAGTGGGAAGATATTATATTTATTTATGCGGTCTGAGAGCTATACATATAAAACATGCATGCCGTTCCAGTCCAAATGGTGTGGGTACATGAGAATTCAAGAGCTAATGGCCGAGGATGGAAGGACAAATTAAGATGGTGGCAACTCGCATTAGGGGTACTATTGGGGCACATGATGCCCTCTGACAGACCAAGGGCCAGGTCTACTTGTGTTGGAGATAAAAACTGAGACCAGTCCCAATACCAGTAACCAGTGCCAGTGCCAAATATCAGTCTGCCAATTTCTGCCTGCCAGTGATTGCATTTTGATTTTGAGCCAGGGCCAGCCATATCATACAGACTTCTACTTTGTTGTTATATATTTTAAGGAATTTAGGAATTTTCTTAGTGTCCTCATTTTAATTTGAACCGGTCTTTGCTTTAGTGACTAAGGAGAACGCTCTCTGTGTGGAAGGTCGCGGGTTTGAAATCCAGATAGGAGGTCTTTTATAGACATTAAATTTAAGTGGTTTGACCACATCTTTATCTAAAAAAAATAAATGTCCTTATTCCAACTATCTACGTATCTATACATACTCAAAAGTTGTAACTTTTATCCTAAATCCAGTAAATCTGTAAGTTGATTGTAACTCAAGTTTTATAACAATATGTCCTTATTTAACTATCAGTCACTGTTTGTGGGGCCTGTTTTCTGACATCTCACCGACGCTCTGGCTCTGCATTTTTTTCCAAAAGTACGCCACAACCTTACCTTTCTTTCACGCCTTTCCAAAAAAAAATTATAATCATGATAATTAATTAAAAAAAAGAAATAGTGTTTCATTGAGCCAAACAAGAACAATTCTTTTTTTTTTTTTAAAATTGAATAAAATTGTTGGTCCCTTGGATTCGGACAGTTTTCAAAATCACCAGTGATTTTTTTTTTTCTAGTCCTGTTCTTTCCGGAATATCACAAAGAAGTGTCTACCTTGCACATTTGCAAGAGACAATAGCAGGGAAGTCGATTTTATTTTATTTTATTTTTTTTTAAGAAAGTGGAATACTTCATCGGTTTTATTGAAATTTTTTATTTGTGCTATGGGGATTGAACCCATAACTTCTTGGAAGTCATCTTAGTTTTATTGTTAATTTGTTTATTTGTTATAATTGCCAAGATATACAGCTTTAGTTTTTCAAAACATGAACATTTGCTCAATTTCATTTTTGTTATATCAAAAGGCTAGTAGAGATACATAATGACCATCTTATTCCTTTATTCAATTAATCACCCCTCTTTTCTCAACTGTAAGTAAATACTCAGAACTCGGTATGTTAATTTCTCTGTTGGAGGTTCTATTATCAATATTTTTGGGATGAGAAATATGACTAGATTATAGTACTTTTTTTGAAAAAAAAAATACTTATAAGGGTTTTTGTCAAATAAACTTAAAATGTTTAGAGAAAATTAGAAAAAAAAGTAAAAAAAAAAAGATATATTGATGTATCTAGGTTCAGTTCCTAAAATGGTAAAAATTGGATTTATTTTTTGCTTAACACATTCGTTCCATCGTGGTCTATTTTGGCTTATACAATTAGTTTGCATTTTTTTAGTAACATATTGTTTAGTCTAACTAAATAAATTTTACAATAAAATTTTGGAAGCCCTATAAAGTACATATTGTCACTGCAAAGCGCGGGTGCTTGCCCCGAATGATCGCTCCTCTAAATTATTTCTCTTTTAAAGCAAAAATGGAGAAAATAAAAAATTTTAGAGACTCTTCAAAATATTTTTAAATTTATATCCTTACTATATATAAAAGCATATTGAAAAAAATAGCATGAAAGGTCTATCTTTTCTAAAGAATAAACTTCAGTCATTGATTGTTTACTTAGATTAATCACCACCGTTGACGTACGTTAATGCCTGTTGACGTTCTTAGCCCATTAAAATTAAAGACCCATATAAATTATCTTAATTTAAGACCTATTACATATTATCTTAAAAATTTATTATAAGAAATAACAGTTTCAGCTCAAAGCAAAATTTTTTTACTAATATAATGTACTTTCCTTCTGTACTTCTACAAGACTTCTTACATATTAAGATATACTACCTCTGTCCATGAATAAATGAATTTTTAGGAAAAATCAAAGGAATTAGTGGAAAAATGTGAAATTACTTTTATGCCTTCAATTTGTAAACATTACATAATAATTGTTCCAATTAAATATATAGATAAAAGGATAATCATAACATTGGAGAAATAAGTGGATTCAAATAACTTTACTAGACAACTAAGAGACGAATAGAAAAATAATATTGAATCGGTAAAGTTCATTTAATTGGGGACAAAGCTGTTAATGGTATAAATTCATTTAATTGTGGACGGAGGTTGTATTAAATAACGTTTAATTTTTACAATGACATAGGACATCGTAAATTTGACTTGCATTAACCACGATGACTTATGGCACTCAAGATGGCACTAGAAAAAAAAAAAAAAAAAAAAGCCTACGCAATTAATTCAGATACAAGATTCAAATGTATATATATATACAATATTATTTTGACCATTCACTTTAATTTAAAAACAAGGAAATAATAAAAAAAATACCCAGACATCAATATAATATTTGTGAAAATGGTACCCTACTGTAGCATTTGAGTTGAGCTGCTCTCTTATCCGGATAAGAAGGGTAGAAGACAAGAAGTGGTACTTATATATTAAAAATTTTAAATCAAGCTCTTCTTCTTTGTTAATATATATATATTTTTTAATTTGAAGCTGATCTTCTTTATCTAGCTGTGCATTTGTGCATCAGTGCATGCACCAATATTTATAGTGGGGGGGGGGGGGGGGGGGGGGGGGGGGGGGGGTATCAAATACAATTAAAAGCAAGATCTCTGTAGGAAGTGTGCATTAAAATTTGCAGCTGCGGTGCCTTTGCCTTTAAGAGGCCATAAAGTTGCAAACTTGCACACTGCTAACTAGGCTAGCTGGAACTAGCTGAAGCATGCATGAATTGACTATTTTGAAAATGGGCGGAATTCAATACAATACTGATACTGGTAATCTGGTTACTGGGTACTGGTACTGGTACTGGTATGGTGTAATACTCGAGAAACCCGTCTGAACCAACCTCACTCAAATCCGATCCGACCCAGTATTTTATGAAAGTCAAACTGACCCGACCTGACCTGAAGTCGACCCGACCCAAGATCAAACACCATACAATCAAACTCAAATCAATGTACGATCCAAAAAAACGATATCAAAATTGACCCGACCCGAGAGCATGCTTATCCTCCACCTTAAGGCACGCTGCCATAGAGCACATACCACATTGGCTCGCCTCGAGATTCGAACCGGATTGCCTTAAGATTCGTGCAGGCTCGAATCCCAAAGCGATCCAACGGCCCATATGCTTCATGGCACCCTGCCTTAAGGCAGAGGATGTGAAATCGACCTGCGATCTTTTAGAAAGTCAAACTGATCCGACCCGTCTGTCCTGAACCCAACCCGTCCGCCTGCCCGATTTGCCACCCAGCTGTAATGTAAGCTTTTACTTGACGCTGCTGCATCAGGTACGGGTGCCGCTCACATGCCTGCCCAAAGTTGTATGCATTTCCGACGCGTGTCTGCATGCCAGACTGCTGCACAATATTTATTGTGGATATTGGTCAAGTCAAGGTTCTTTCCTTTTATAAATAAAATTCAAGTCTGCTCAGAAAGTTGTGTACACTCGGTATACAGGCGAGTGTGAGTGATATTATACTGGCAAGTGGCAAGTCGCAACACAACCCTGATTTTTTTTTTTTTTAAGATAAAATAGGGATCAAGCAACTCAAATTTAAATATAAAATATTTTATTTAGATTTCGAATATGCGACCTCCCATGTAGAAAGTGTTCCGCTTAACTACAAGACCAAATGCTAATTCTCAAGAGAACCCAGATTTCAATTATATGATCTCATGTTAATGGCTTTTTTTTTTGGGGTTTTAGTTACTCAAGTTGCTCCTCACTAGCACGGAGAAAAGAGTAGTGCGTTTCAGTTCGATATCTCAAAGTCGTAGTTTAAATAGTCAGTTCAAGTTACTTAAAACAATCTACTTATTAAAACATTGTGGATTACCTTATGTTTTTCTATTTTTCTAACTATTTTTTTAGAGTTTTTTCCTTTCTATGTACAAGTTTGGGTGCATTTTCCATAAAACTATCAAAAATCTAATGCGTTTGGATCGTGGAAGGATTAGTGAAAGAATAGTAGAATAGAGAATAGCAGATGATACAAAAATAATGATTTTTGGATTAGTAAAAGAATATATAGTTGAAATAGGGTGCTATTCGGAACAGTAAAAATATTGTTTGAAAAGAATAGTAGCTAATCCATGTTTCACAAGGAATAGCGGATTAGCAGCTATTCTTACTAATCCGGATTAGCATTTGTGCGTTTGGATCGTACAAAAGTTAGAAATAGCTTGCTAATCCGATTAAAACACTATTCCGTAGCCATCCAAACGCACCCTTGAGAAAATAGTAAGAAAATTCTAAATATGGAAAAAGTTGGCCTAATCCATAAAGTTTCAATACATAAATTGTGTTATCAACTTGAATATGCCATTTGAGCTATTGTTTTGAGACATTGGACCGATGTGCACGTACCTCACTGCGTTTTGCGAAGCGCAATAGTCTCATTCTAATTATTTTCTCTATTTCATGGGAACTTCTATAAAATTGGGAATGAAGTATTTTTCTAGAAAAAATTCATTGTATTATATATTTTTTATGTAAAAATTAATTCTTACACGAATACTCTCTAGATTTTTCTAATGCATATCAACAAGTTCATATTGATTTTATTCAATTAATTGAATTCAACCCCATATTTTTATTTTTAATCTTACTTCCACTTTATAGCTCTGTTCTTATACATCTTAAAGTCCATTGTATAATTAAAATTCTAAATTTATTATTAATTAATAAGAAACTAAAAATGGTAAAAAATATATATATTTCTCACACTTATATTCAATTAGATTTCTAAATTTACTCCAAATATTTTACAATTACCTTTCAATTAATCAATAAAAATAAAAAGCATTAATTGTTAAAAATAACTATGTAATATTTAATTTGTAATTGCCAGCTAGAATTTTGCAGCCAATTATTGTTGCAGAGCCGGTGACTTGGAGATATATGCATGCAACTCTTAAGCTTGGTCTCCTCCAAAGGCAGCAACGCTCTCACCGCCACACAGTATTATAATATACACATGCATAGCATAGTGCCATTCCACATAATCCGTCCAACGCAATCTAGGCTTTATCTAATCTAAGCAAGCCAATCTATACAGCTAGCTAGCTACCACCCTTTTGTCTATCCACCGGTCTACTGTAATTTTAATAAACGAATACTATTTTTCAGTACACATTAATTTATATCTTTCCGATTCGACATATGTTATTTTCTAGTAAACAGATACATACACTACTACGAGTTTCAGTATACATTTATACAACTGTGACAAGCACATAGGTGTATGTGGGTGTGTCAGATTGTGAGAGAAATGTGAATGAGTGACCTACTTTATATATAGTTATAGTTATGTACTCTCCTTGCATACATGCTCCAAGGAGATTATCAAATTATCAATATATGCAAGTTGCAAAGCAAAGCCAACCAATCAATTAACCTATTCATTCATTAACTATAAACAATCAATGTTTAGTAGTAGTAGTAGGTCACATGCAATTAAGGCTTTTGCATGAAAAGGGACAAATTATGGAATACGACACACAATGGGTCGGTCCTAGCTCGGTCAAACCGATAGGCAAGGCAATATATATATATATATATATATATATATATATATGCACCTAGATAATTAGGATCCGAATCCGCTGCTTTTCTTTTCAGAAAAGGCAGACCCTACTTTTCCGATTGGATGATTGGGTAGTATCCGATTCCGCTGTTATCCTAACCGAGGATAGCAGGGCCTTGGTTTTCCGCTCGGCACCGTCGGATCACATCGAACGGTTCAGATTCAGTGCAAAAGTTCGGTTTTTAAAGTTAAAAAGAGTTTTCCCGAACAGATCTCATCCGTCCATTTAAATCCGACGGTGTCGAGCGGAAAAGCAGGGTCCTGTTATCCTCAGTTAGGATAAAAGCGGAATCAAACGCCGGGTACCGATATCAAAAAATTCAAAATACTTTGATTTTTACTGCACAGATCTCGAAGTACTTCGGTGTTTCTGAACTGTTGGATCAAAAAAAGTTGGGTCTGCTTTTCTGAAAAGAAAAACAGTGAGTGGATTCCGATCCCCTAGATTAGAGTTTGGATTATGTTTATGTGAGCTAGCTAGCTAGGTGGTAATTAATTTAATGGCCCTTGATTGTAGGTTAGAGCCCAGCTAGCTAATTAAGATGTTGGTTTGTGTATACCTGTGTTGTATATGTAGTTACTTTGGAGTAAATTAAGGAGATTCAAACAAACCGGCTGGGCAGAGTTGAATACAAATTTAGACCCGTCAAACGAACGAAACGATCATGAAAATGAGCTGTTTTGTTTCGTTGATCGTTTTATTTGGACGAAATGGAATGAAAGGAACGAAAATAATAGTTTTTATAGTGGTATTGTTATGTAAAAATGGAAAACGGAATGGACCGGATTATTTCGTTTGCCGTTTCATTTCGTTTAAAGGAACCGTAAACCGTTTCGGTTTCGTTTGGATGAAACAAAACAGTAGAACAAAAATATGGTATTCGCTGACAGCCCTAAATAGAATTGCATGAAGAAAGTAACCATCACCAAATTTGGTTAGCTAATTATTTGGCACTAAATTTAAAATTTACATATATATATCATAAAATTGTGGAAAATTTACACACACACACACACACACAGATATATATATATCATATAGTATATTACTGCACTGAGCATAATATCGATCAACGATATAATTAAGATTCACGCAATTAATTGACCCATATTATTTGCTCAAAAAGTTCCCAAACCGAAAGGGGCTAATATTTATTTCATCAAGTGGGGCATTGCTACAGTGCTACTTTAACACATCTCATTGCAACTTTTTTCTTTTCTAATTAAACAAACAAAGATTTAATGTAATCCACACATCAAGATTTTGTAAAATGCTTATTTTTACCTTTTTATTCAAATATAAAAATCTTTTTTTTTATATATATTTTTGTAAGATTTGAATAATATATATATATATATATATATATTTAAAAGAAAATTTTGTTCAAATCTTAATTATTGTTGTATTTCCATTAGCACGGATTGATCATCCATCTTATTTGTTCTTATAGAAAATTTATTATCATGTTTATCTAGAATTATCAATAAAATTTGAAAATATTTTACTTAAAAATAAATCGAAGACATATATGGGATTTTTAATTTGTACATTATATAGCCCATATATATCATCAATATTATGAACTAACGATTTTTTTAAATCTCTTCATTTACTTTAGTTAAATGGTTTATATCTAATATTTTCTCACTTCATTTAAAATTGAAGAGTGTGATTTGTCTAAGATATCCAACTTTTAGTTATTTTTTAATATATCACATATTTAATTACATTACTTATTATATGGTTATTATTGTGATTAATTTTCCCATCAAAGAATTTAAAAATATTTATTCGTAAAATTTAATATTTTTTTCTTATGGAATGAAGCCTCAGTATATATTATCAATCTTCTGATTAATTAACAAATTTCTCTTTTCATTTCATTCAATAACGGACTTAATTAGAATATCGCCAAAGACCTCATTAATCAGAATTCAGAAACATTTATTCTAATAAAATTTTGTAATGACCGACATATATTTATATTACTAGCAAGAAACCCACCCGTTGTGCGGGCGTTTTAAATCCTGATCTCATGCCATGTAATACATTGTACATATAATGGCTTTTGGTTTTTGGGTAATTATTTACCATTTAAATTCCATCTTTACACTAAATCAACTCATTGAATGTTTGAACATATAGCATTAATTCCTTATTAATGTAAATTATAATTAGCATTGATGTCTTCCATATCAAGATTAATATCTTTCCATTTTTTGTAAAAACTAATAACAATATAAATCAGAACCGTTGATTTACGTTAATGCCTGTTGACGTTAATGTCTCAGCCCATTAAAATTTAAGGCCCATATCAATTTTCTCAATATAAAGCTCATTACATATTATCATAAAAAATTATTATAACAAATAACAATTTCAGCTCAAAGCAATGCGTGGGCTCTTTACTAGTAATATAGGATAGATGAAACTACATCACAAATTAAGATCTTAATTCCCAAGTCCATAATGAGATGAGCTGTTTGACGAGTTAATTAAATCCGTTTGACTTTTTGTATTTTATGTGCAAATTTTTAACCTATTTTGTCGTTATTAGAATTACCTCCTCATTATTGTAATAATTAAGTTGACTTTTTTTATGTGTTAATTTTTCCATGAAGATGTAAAGTTTGACTTACATACATAATAACTTTATTTATTAATGTCCTTGTTTAACGGAATCTAATTACTAACATGAATGCGGTAATCTAGGGGTTAATTGTATATATATATACGACACGAGTCATATATATAGAGAAATTTATACTTCTATTGAGATAGGTTTCGATAGCCATCAAGGGAAGAAAAAATCATAAAATTTAAACCGTTGATTTTTGTTAATGCTTAATTCACATGTAAATAAAATCAAAATGATATAATTTTTTTAGTACACATAAAATATGATATATACAAAACATTCCATCAATTGGTTTTGTTATTTAACCATTAAAAATGTAATTATTTGAGATTTAATTTTGTGAATACCGATGGGGTACCAATAGTTGTGGTCATTTGATCCCTCCTCTTTATCAATACCTATTTTATTTATTTATTTATTTTTTTGAAGAAGCAAGCAATGGCTTACTTAATTCATTAATAACTAAAGAAAATGTTACAAAAGATTAATTTACAAGTAGGAGTTGAAAAGTTGAAAAAAGGAAAATCAATACCTATTTTAATTTAATAAAATAGATTTATAATATTTCACTCTTCAAATCAATTGGCAATGTTTATGTTGACAGTGGACTTTTAAAGAAATTGAAAAAAAAAATATTTTGAGAACATTGAAAATGGCAAAAACTTGATTGTGATAACTGTGAAACTTGCGGATCAATACCTATTTTTTTTTATATTTATTTGCATCCACGAAACAAAAATAAAAATGTTATGGAAAGCAACGGATCACCTCAAGAACTTGTATATAAAAAAAGTCTGTGTATTGTACGTTTTGTGCATCAAGAAATGGAGCAAAACCAAGTACATGGAAGGAAACAGAAAAAAAGAAAATAAAAGAAAAGGAAATACATATAAAAAAAGAGAAAATAAATGAAGAGAAAAGAAAAAATCTTTTATTTTTTCTTTAAACCCATAAGTTAATTAATTAATTGTTTTGAAATCTTATTTTTCCCATTGGATAAACTTCATTAAGATGGAAAAACTTCCTCCAAGAAAATTCTAAAATGGACAAAGAATTAGATCTTAAGACAGCTTATTTAATGATTAATTTTATTTAATTTTCTAATCACCTAGCTAGTTAATTATTCTTATTCATTTACAACAATTCAGTGAAGATTTCGAAATCCCACGACAGTACTACTAACGATGAGTTGTCTCATCCCTAATCACTTTTGACTTTTAGTAATTAATTTGATCATCTTTAAATTAAATTAAGTTTGACATTTAATTAATTAATTAATTAGTCCATCGATCCTCCTCGTTATTGCATTATATACGTTTGACTTGCAATATATATTGCACGTACTTTTTTTATTATTATAAATAAGGTTTGACTAATTAAAATTTACATGTTCTGACATTCATTTCTTTGTTTACGAGGGATGATAATAAATAATATTTGGAACTATTATGTTGCTCATGATATATTATATTCAGATCACATGGAAAATATATTAGTAAATCAATTTATTTTTCATTTTAGTATATAGTGATAATTATTAATTAACAAAGATGCACATTCATGGGAATTTCTTTATGGGTGCTAGCTAGCTACTATACAGCAGTGATAGATCTAATCTGTCTAACCGTTTTAAAACGCTAAACACGTATTTAATTACTATTTACCACATAATTAAATGAAATTAAAATTATATTGCTACATGAGCAATATGTTGTGTTAATATTACTCATTTGATTCTTTTTTAAAGAACTAATTTTAGGATATTTTGGCTATTTTCTTTTTGTTATTTTTAAAATCAAATTGATCAGTAAGTGATTTAAGGTGCTTTAAATCACTAAACGGAAGTGATTTAAGGTGTAGTAACTTAACGCACCTATATAGGTGTCTAAAACTAAATCACCAATATTTCACATATTTTATATATTATATATAGATATTTACTTGGCTACTATCAAACACCACTTCTCTGTATAAACATACATATCCACTGTAATTTCTGTTGGACAATTGCACGTGTAACAAACATTTCTATTTCTTAGAATTTTTGACAACAGATAAATTCAAGTTAAAAACGATCAGAATTCAGAACCAGTAGAATATATATATACGCTACGAAGCCCAATTTTAAACAGTAAGCCTAGGCCCAGGGGAGAGAGGCCTAAATTGGGTCAATGATATTCTGCTTCCAGACAAAGTTGAAGAACAGTTTGAAACTATTATCGTTCTATGAGACGGACGTGAATATTGTTTCAAAATGAAATGTATACGGTATACCTTATTCCGATGTTAAACAAATCGGAAAAAAGAGGATGTCTCAAACGATGGTTCTTTACATATGAAGTTTCTGACTTTTTTCTGTCCTGATTCATCTGTCAAATGGTAGCTTTAAGAACAGAATTCATATACAAATTTTGGAAGAATATTTCCAAATTGGTAAAACATAAAAATTTAAGAGTTAGACCTGCTGTGTATGATTATAAGTTTATAACTATGCTTAAAAAAGTTATGAACAGCCATTCTAACAAATTGACTCCGATAATCTTATTATCGACTTATCGTCGATGATTGCATATACTGACGATAGGCGACTGACATGATTGAATGATTCTTCTTCATTTTGCTTTGTTCTTTGCAGTAAAAAAAAAAAAAAAAAAAAATCAGCCTTGGCCTGATATCATAGAGTCACAGATGAAGGAATTTACTAATTCAGTATGTATGTCGAATTAACGAATATAGATTGATCGGTGTTCTTGATATCGTATCTGCGATTCTGTTCCTGCATCCAGTTGCACATGTAACACATCTCATGCTATTATGCTAATAGTAAAGTTTATTATTATAATCTAAATGGAAAGAAATAGAATACACTTCTGTTAATAAATTGCACGAAACTGCGGCAAAACCGTTAAACATACATCATGCTGATAAAAATAAAAACAAGCTTGAGTAATTTCCAGCCTTACAACAATACACACATACATGAAAATGAAATCTTATTTCTTAATTTTTTCAATTTAAGACATGTCGATAGTCGATACAATTATCCAATTGCATCAAGCTAATTAATCAATATGCAACGATCCTGAGACCCAAACTTTGTTCTGCGAATTCGATGAGATTATCGATCTCATCTTCGTTGATGTACCCGTCGCCGTTACTGTCAGCAGCACGTATGCCCCACTTGCTCTTCCAGCCACTGAAGCGGCCACGGATGACCTTGATTGCACGCCGGAGCTCCTCACGGCTGATCCGGCCATCCCTGTCCACGTCAAAGCACTTGATCCATTCCTTGAACTCATCCACTGTCATGTCACCATCGAGAGCCCTTGTTGCGATGCTTCTGTTCCTAATTGGTGCCGCATTCATGCTCTTTATCGCCATTTGAAACAATTCACTGCGATATCGATAAAAGAGATTATGTTGTGTGGCTTGAATTGGCAGAATTGTTGAATGAGTTGTACGATACAAGTCAGGGATGTGATTGGAGTATATAAAGCAGTAGCACAATCAAAATAGCCTTTATTCTCTCCTTTTTTATATTGTTTCTTTTTTCAAAGAGAATCCAATCTTTTGGAAAAATAATATTTGGTATCCTCTGACAGGTATCATATTCTCTGATATTTATATCATTTCTTTCAAACATTTAAATCAGGTGGTAAAATACTTGGTTATTCTTGTAATTTATTACCATGTTGATTTATGATAAACAAAATAGTTCAGACTGTAACTGAACGTATTTTCGTCGCAAAGTACGTAATTTCCACTAATTCGTACTTTGTTATAAACATCGGTCGTGTCGCTATTTCTATTGCCAATATTACATTCAGTTCCTCATGTTCATGTATGAAAGGACCTAAATTCCCTGATTATAATTAACCTGTACTGGTACACTGTCTGGTACACTGTCTGGTACAAAGAAAAAATCATTACAAAATGGAGGCATTATTGTTATTAATTCGGAAAATATACGGGGTTATGCTATGCGTATCTCGATTTGGTCTATATACGGCTCTACGTACGCTACTACCATATTCGACAAAATCACCAACATTATGAGCCTAATCCTGTAGCATTTTTCAAGTGTATGAACATGATTGGATGAGGGAGAGAATCCAACTAGCAACAGCAACTAGGGTTAGCTTTGCAGAAGTGGAGTTTGGTTGAGCTAGCTAGGGAGACCAATATGAGTGGATGAGATGATACAAGAAGAGAATCAGCATATATAAAAGCAATTAACAGTGAGGTTCCAACTTCCAATAGCAATCTCTAAATAAGATAGCAAAGGAATGAGATTCCATGCATCATGAATAGTTGAAACTTGCTAATTAGTAATTAGTATTTGCTATAAGGATATGAATTAGTGGTGTGTGAATTGTTTGAAAAAGAATCAGGAACAAGCAGCAGTTGAAGATAATTGTGTGTAACATGCCACCAATTAGGCTGCCTAACACGTTAACTTGTTCAGTCAATTTTTTTGGCCAGTTATTGTGTGTGGTTTTTACTCTTTCTTAGGCTGGTCAAAATATAATTTGCTTGAATAATCCACAACATTCTGGAGTTTAATTTAGCACGAGGAATCAAACTTTAATTAATTAAGTACTTTTGCTCATCTTGAATTTCTTGAGAAAACACGAACAATTTGGGTTTGTTCGGCGGTGCTATTGACTTAAATACGTAAGTATTATTAAGCCACACTCGTTCGGAAAAAAAAAATGGCTTAAGAAAGCTTAAACCTTAAGCTGTGAGTATAGCTTCCTTAAGAATCCGGGCAAAGCTTAAGTCCGGTCAAAAGGAGGCTTAAGGAGAAATTTTTAATCCGTTCTAAAGAGCTTGCATTCGGAATGATTAAGAGACCAAGGAAGCTAAAATAAATCTAAGAAAGTTTAAGGAAAGATTGCCGAACATGCACATGATCTTATCTGGCAAAGTATTTTTATGAATAGCTGATTACAGCTCACTAATTATTATGAGAGAAGTCATGGTAGCCTAATTAAACTTATCAATTCAGTATCAAAAGTAGCAGCAGTTTTTGACCATTTTATACACTGTTTTATACTCCAGATTAATACAATGAGCTTGTATAATTTATTAATTTTGCATGCTTTGCCTTACCATATCCATCCATTAAACAAAAGAAACAAGGGAAAAATAGTTTTCTTTTTGTTTGAAAAACAAGCAAGCAGTGAAGCCCAATTTCATACTTCACCATCCCAAATTTCTGGGCTTCCGGATCTTATTTGGGCTTGAAATGAAATGGGCTCAGAAGAATGAGAAACCCAATTTGAATCCTGCCCAAATGACCTATCACAATGAATAAGGTAACAAATTTATTTAAGACACCCCTATTGTCTGAATTGAGGTCCTCTAAGTTAACCCAATATTTGAGTTTGCCCGAATGGTAATATTAATATATAACAGCCCTGTAAATTCTAAACATTGACTGAGATATAAAATAGACGGTTCAGATTTGTCTACGAGTTAAGTTTGAGTTAACTGAGAGGATACAGACTCCTCTTGGCTGCTATAATTTTTTTTGTTTCTAAAAAAATTGGTTGATACAGTGATACTTATTTGTTTAGCTAAAAGAAAAAAAAAAAAAGGAAAAAAAATCCAGTGATCTCCATTCCATTTGCAAATGACTTGTTTATATAATCTCATGTGACTACCTTGAAATTTCAGGAAAAGAGATATATGGCTCACTAATTGAGTACACTTGATAAGTTATTCTGTCCAAAATGACACCTAAAATAATTGCAATTTATTTAAAAGGGGCTATATATATATACAGTGTTGTTTTAATCAAAATTGTTAACTACATCTCAACACAAACATTGTTTGATAGTGGAGACAAGAGAGTCAGAAACAAATATTTCCTGATAAACAATTAACAGAGGGTTGAACTGCATATTTCTCTAGGACTGAAGTAAGTGAGCTTATTATCTCTACAAACTAATTTTAGTCTTGTATGATCCTAATTCCCAATCATGTAGGAAGAATTTATAAAGTTCAATTACCATGTCAATGGTCACCTGGTTTTCAATCAGACATTGACATCCAGTATAAATTCTTGCTTTGTTGAACATGCACCTATATGCTCTTCCTTCGCTTTCGGTAAAAGCTTTCGATGCCACACTATAGGTTCAATACAAAGACCTACACACTATCTCAAATTCTGATGTCCCGCGCACGTACGCCACACCAGCCACTGCCAAGCAACACATCATCCTCAATTATTGCCATATATATGTTGATCAGTCTAAGAAAGGTGTAATATATGCTTGAGCTAACTCTTGGAGAATGTATAATCCTGATATTTTATCCCTATATATGTTTGCTGTGAATTTGCCAGATTGAAGGGTTCATGATGTTCTATTTCTCGTAAAAGTCCTCGTTCTTTCTTCAAATATCCTGAAATTGAAGCGAAACTTAAAAATGGGTACATTCTTTCTAAATATAACCGATGTCGAGAACCGGCCTTTTGTTGAGAAACACATTTTTCTTGAAACAAAGAATCACCTCAGATTCAATAATTTGTTCCACTTGTTTATCTTTCTATGATTCTATCCCTGACTTTGTTTTATATCTCGTCAGGAATATTCTTGTCTGAATGAATTTTTTTTACCTTCTTGCAAAAATACTACATAACAGATAATTATTCAATGAGGATGTTGTTTTCAATTTGAACTAATCTTTCAAAAGTGGCGAGGTGAGAAAGATAGGTTATACTTTAATGTACTATATTTGTATATAGCAACACTTCTGTGATTTTTGCCTGGAGCTGCTCGATCAAAATTGGATATTTCAGTATCAGATCATATCGAATTACTTGAATGGATCGTCTTTTCAGATGTCTTGACCAATCTGGCATCTTATTGTAAATTCACTCTCAGAACTTTAGAAGGCACAATGAATATCCTGTGAACTAAAACAATTGTGCAAAAAATAAGAATATTAGTGAGCCCCAGCATTATATAGATATATCTTTAAATAAAGTAAACCTCAGAAAAAGATGTTGGAATGGGACTGATATTAAAATTAATATCAAGGGATGCCAATTGCCAGTAGAATGAGAGCACAAAAATTTAAAAAATACATTATGCTTTACAGAATGTTGGTAATTCTGTACGACGACATACTGTTATCCTAATTTGCTCGATATTGCGATACGGGGAAGAAATTCTGACTGAAATCATTAATGGTACTCCAGTGTGATTTGGTTGCTGGCTAATTTGCTTGAACGACGGAATTAAAATACCCATTCAGTACTATTACCAGTAGATGGGGAATTGTTCTGATAAAGAGTGATGCAACTCTGGTAATTCAATTTTCAACATGCCTGTGATCGATATGTCGACTGGCACACTTGGTGGTACCAGGAACGCAAAAATTGGGGGTGATGCAGGTGAATTAATTGCCTATATGAGACTTCTAATATCATATTTATCATCAAATATGATAAATTGACAACCTGATAATTGGAGGAAACCTTGCATTCTGTCAATACTCAATACACTTTAAGTGACGTTACGTATTATATTCAGCTTTATGAAATTTTTCAGACTTTTTGTAGAATTATAGTACCTACCATCCATCAATGGTTCAATAACTTTAGAAATGTCACAACCCACAACCCACAAGAATACTGACCTAATTTCATTGGGACCTTATCAACTAGGAACCTTGAATTATTTGTATATATGCGTCCCTTTCAATATATGGTACATTGATACGAACCACTCGCTTATATATAAATAGCGCGATAGTCTTTGAACAATCCAGAATAGAAAACTTTAAGCATTGCTCTTAGTCTTAGGATTACAATATGCATATTTTCAATAGCAATCTGGGTAATTCTCCATCCAGTTTAAGCAAGAACAAGTCCAAAAGGATGACACGACAACAGTTCGAGGAGTGGCTTGATGACATAGATCTGAACTACGATGGCAGCATAAGCCAGAAGGAGCTCCATGCCGCCCTGAAACAGTTGGGTCTGCGCCACAAGACATGGCGGTCGTGGAGAGCCATGGGAGCGATCGATCGCAACCGCAATAAAGTCATTGATGGAAACACTGAGAAGAAGCTACTCATTGACTATGCTGCAAAGCACTGGGGCATCGTAGTCGTCGATAATTAGTGCTTGATGTATCGATCGGGGTGTCTATCTAATAAAGATTATATATGCACAAATTTGTGTGTGTGATTTTTATCTTGTGTTTTCCTTTGATTTCCCTCTATATTATCTGGTGGAATTATGTGTTTGTGTCGACTGTCAAGTATGTTAGCTTAATTTCTTGCATGTTAGTCAACTTAAGAGTATCATTATACACATGTTTAAATAAAATGACTACCATCATCTCTTAATTGCATTGAATCGATCTCAGAGAATGCGGAAAAGCGCTTAGTAATTGTTCAAAATTGAAACAACCTTTTCCTAGTAGACGTTTTTTTTTCTCAGTTCTTGTGTTGTAAGATTCCACCATAAGGAAAGAGTAGTGGCTCTTCAAAAGAGTACTTATATTATGTAAACTCAGTTTAAAAATATGAAGGATATGCCGTCAAGTAATGAGAAGAATCAAAATTTAATTGCACACCTAAAATCAAATTAAAATCGAAGAAACATAGTGTAGGGTGACACCATTTTTTACTTGAAGTGTGCCTGTTATTGTTGATAATGGTTTGATGGTTTGATAAAATTAATAAGGGAAGAGAGGAGTAAGAGCCAAATAAATATTAATTCAACTCAATTCTCATTTTACAAGTTTTTTTTACATGCCTATTTATAAGACACAAACCGACTACAACTAATTTGTATCCAACAACAACCGACTACAACCTGCTTGAGTTTATTAAGACTGCCGACTTCATTCCAGCTCACACTGCCGACATCATCTTCAATGCTGACATATACTCTTAATTTGCTAAATTAAACAAACTCCTATTAGTATCCAACTTGTACACAAATACATCACCAAGTTTCTAGCACATTTAAGAAATAAACTTACCCACTATTATTGACTTCAAACATAACCGTTTCACACTTAACAAAATAATTAGTTTAATTTTTCTAACATCCCCCCTTAAACTAAATTATTTTGTAATTTGCATGCCAAGTAGCTTCTTCAATCGGTTGAACAACTCCGTTGGTAGCGGTTTAGTAAATATGTCTGCAACTTGATCACGACTAGCAACATGTATCATCTCGACATCTTCGTTCTTCACACATTCTCTTATGAAATGAAAACGCACATCGATATGCTTGCTCATTTCATGATGCACCGGATTCTTGGCTAGTTCAATTGCTGACTTGTTATCTATTCGAATCTCCGTTGCATTATTTTGAACAAAAATCATCTCCTTCAGTAACTTCCACAGCCATAAAGCATGACATACGCAGGAGGATGCAGCAACATACTCTGCTTCACATGTCGACAGAGTAACGATCGGTTGTTTCTTTGACAGCCATGTAAATGCTGTACTTCCCAGAAAAAATACAAAACCCGAAGTACTTTTTCTATCATCTAGATCTCCACTCCAGTCACTATCCGAATATCCAACAAGATTGAACTCATCAGTGTAAGAATAAAATAATCCATGAGATAGTGTACCTTTTACATAGCGCAAAATTCTTTTTATGGCTTTCCAATGCATCATTTTCGGCTCCTCCATATACCGGCTCACCAAGCCGACTCCATATGCAATATTTGGTCTTGTGCAGGTCAGATAACGCAGACTTCCAACCAAACTTATGTATAAAGTTGCATCAATTGACTTCCCTTCATCATATCGAGACAGTTTTGTACCACACTGAACGTGGGTGCTTACGGGATTGCAATCTTTCATTTTAAACTTCTTTAATATCTCCTTTGCATACATTTCTTGTGATACAATGATTCCAGATTTATCTTGTTTGATTTCTAATCATGTCTCTATTGTTCCCAGTAAAAATCAAGTCATCCGCATATAAAGCCACAAATAATAAATCATCATTTTGTACCTTCATATACAATGCATGCTTATATGGACACTGCATAAATCCATGCGCTTTAAAATATGCATCAATTTTGGTATTCCAAGCTCTTGGGGCTTGCTTTAGTCCGTACAACGCCTTTTTTAATTTCAGCACCATATTCTCTTTACCAGAATTTATGTAACCAGGGGGTTGTTCGATGTAGACTTCTTCTTCAAGCCTTTTGCTACCAATCTGGCCTTGTGCCTTTCTATCTCTCCTTGAGCATTCTTCTTCTTTTTGTAAACCCAGTTAACACCAATCGCTTTATGACCCTTGGGCAACATCGCAAGTTCCCAGGTGTCATTCTTCTCGATAGCTTTTATCTCTTCTTCCATTGCTGCTTGCCACTTCTCTTCTTTAACTGCTTGCCCAAATGTTATGTCTTCTGCATCAGCCAGGAG
Organism: Cyperus esculentus; assembly: GCA_030179965.1. NCBI lineage: Eukaryota > Viridiplantae > Streptophyta > Magnoliopsida > Poales > Cyperaceae > Cyperus > Cyperus esculentus. The sequence goes on along the minus strand of JASGLE010000035.1, from coordinate 2,790,791 downwards.
ACACACTAGATGCAACTCATTTGTCGCCTCGTATAGCTCCTGAATACTTCTTGTCCTCTGTGTTCTTGGCTCATCTTCTTCATCAGATGAGTGTGAAATCGGCTGATCTTCTGTTGTCATAGTGTTATTCGTCAGTATAGATGCTCTTGTCGATGTCGCCTCATGTGACACCTCTTCCATGGAAGTCCAGTTCCACGTGCTTTCTTCATTTACCTGAACATCACAGCTTACGTGTACCTTCTTAGTTAGAGGATCATAAAGATTATAGGCCTTCGATTTCTCATCATAGCCGATAAAAATCAACTTCTTGCTCTTGTCGTCAAGTTTAGTGCGCTTCTGATCAGGGATGTGAGCATAATCCACACTTCCAAATACCCTCAAATGAGCTACCGACGGCTTAACACCGCACCATGCTTCCTGTGGAGTAATATTATTCAAACTTGCTGTTGGACAGTGATTTTGTAAATAAACTGCGCACCTTACAGCTTCGGCCCAGAATTCTTTTGGCATGTTTTTGCTTTTCAGCATACTTCGAACCATGTCGAGTATGGTCCGATTCTTTCTTTCTGCTACTCCATTTTGCTGAGGTGAATAGGGGGCCGTCAAGAATCTTTTGATGCCTTTCTCTTCACAGAAATTCACAAATTCTTTTGAAGTATATTCACCTCCTCTATCAGACCTTAAAGCTCTAATGCTTTCACCACTCAAATTTTCAACTAGCACCTTAAACTTCTTAAAAATAGGGAGTGCCTCTGATTTCTCTTTCAGAAAATAAACCCAAGTTCTTCGAGAAAAATCATTAATAAAGGTGATAAAATAACGGTGTTTACCATGAGATTCAGGAGTTATCGGGCCACAAATATCAGTATGAATCAACTCAAGTACCTTCTTAGCACGATATCTTGCTTCTTTAGGAAAAATATGCCTTGGGTGTTTTCCGAGCACACATCCTTCACATAATTTATCGCTATGGTCTATATGCGGTATACCCTTCACCATTTCTTTATTTGCCAGTTATCTCAAACTATTAAAATTCAAATGTCCAAACCGCAAATGCCACAGCGAGGCTTTATCCATCATATCGATCTTCAAACATTTCTCTTGCATGTTCCTCAAATTGAGTTTGTACATGTGTAACACATGGTACTTTCTACTTTTAATTATTTTATTTTATAATTTATTTCGTAATTATTTATGGGATGTTCTAAAAATATTTTGAAAGAAAGAAAAAAAGGTTTTTACATATGATCAGTTGACTTAGTTATATATATCATGATATAAACGACATAGAAAATAAACAGCGTGTCTAAATTAACCGATATATGCTAAAAATTGGAAGATAACCTCCCTTGAGTTAGACAATTCTTGTCAATTATAATTTAGTTAATTAAAATAGTACCTAACTAATAATAATCGATCTAAGTATGGCACATCCCTATTTCCATTGCCCATGATCAAAACCGACAATGTCTTGATTAAAGTGAATAAGTAATATATAAACCACTCTGTCCGGCCTTCCCTATAGACGACACAAACACAGAGGGGAGAACTTCGGGTGGTGCTTCGTCTTGCAAGTGCGGAGGGATGCTCAATCGATAATCCAACGAATTAACGGTGCGTGGTCTCCCTTTGAAATAATTTTTGAATTCATATCTTGATTGTTTTGTTGTTGAAACAATCGTTATATATTGATTTGCAATGTTTTCTTTTGATTTGTGATTATTCGTATTGCAACCTTTCTAATTAAACTTTCGAAAATTGATATCGTAAATTGATTTGAAAAACTATCGTACTTACGTCAGGATTAAGATCGAGCTCGGTCTGTTATCGAATTATGCGTCAACATCTAATTGAGATTTTTGATTTGATAAATAGAAATAGAATCTAATTAAATAATTGTCCCTTTGAAATAATGATATTCATTTTGTGATATGGAACTCCCAATTTTGTTTCGCTTCGTTGTCTCTATCGTTATTCGTTATGGTTTATGGTTCTATAGATTATCGTTCGACAATGTTAGCATTGACCAAATGATTAATTGATCGATTTATTGATTGATTGTCATCGACATTGAGTTTTATAACCAGTCATTGACTTAAGTATGTTCGAATTGGGACGGTGAAACCAATAACTAGAATTAGGAATATGGTATGGCCATTTACTAGACTTAAATTGATATTAAGTTACATTGAATTTGAAATAGATCTCCTATTATTGTATATTCGATTGCAATCCCGTTTGCACTGGGAAACACTAGGTTTCTCATGAGTACCTTGTGCACCTTTTTCGCAGGTGAGGAAAATTGCTGAGTTGCCATGTAGATTTTCAAGATTGATTTGTAATTTGTTTTAAAGGCTTCCGCTGTACTTGTGTAAAATTTATGTATGTTAATAAGATTTTGTTTTGTTTTTAAATTATATTTTGAATTATGTTAGGATTATTATGTAAAATTGTGGCATGAAATTTGTATTGATGACTTGATTGTATTTGACATCTTGCATTGAAAAGCACGGCGGACGGCTCGTTTCCCTTGTTAAAAATCGGGGCCGTTACAACATGCGATTCTTTGCCATATCAATACGACCAATTAAGCAGCCTCTTTTATCTTTCAATTGCATTGACCGGCCTTTCATGAAAACCGAATAGCCCTTCTCCATAAGTTGCCCCATACTTAGGATGTTGCTTTTCATCTCCGGCACATAGTACACATTTTCTATTGTACTTTCTTTCCCATTATGGAAGTAACAAATTTTACCTCGTCCTTTTACACCGATCTTTGACGCATCACCAAATGACACGTGTCCATCTTTAATTTCTTGCATCTCCGCAAATTGATGTTTGCGCCCGCACATATGGTTGCTGGCACCAGTGTCGAGATACCACACTGTGTCGCTTTCGGGAGCGGTATCATCATACGCCATCAAGAGGACACCGTCATTTCTTGCCTCTTCTGTCATGAGATTCGTGCTCTCTTCTACCTTCTTCGGAGATCTACAGTTCTTTGCATAGTGTCCATATTTGCCGCAATTGTAACATTCGACATTCGGACGGTATGCACGGTCGCCCCTTCCGTGACCGCGTCCTCTACCACGCCAATTATATTGACTTCTCTCTTCTTTATTTTGTTTTTCTTCTTGTTCATGGCCGCGTCCTCTACCGCGACCATATACGTGACCTCCATAGCCGCCACGGCCTCGTCCTCGACCTTGTCCTCTTCCTCCTTTATCATTAAAGGAAACTTTTGTTTGCAAAGCTTGCTCTACCGGCTCTTGTTGGCTTCTCTTCATTCTCTCTTCATGCGCTAGCAATGATCCATTCAACTCATCGATCGTCATGGACTCCGTGTCTTTTGATTCTTCAATTGCTACCACCACATGATTGAATTTAGAATTGAGAGAACGTAATATCTTCTCTACAACTCTTACATCTTGGATCTTTTCGCCAAGCCTCTTCATTTGATTCGCTACTGCCAACACTCGAGTAAAATAGTCTCCTATGGACTCACTCTCCTTCATCACAATCGATTCAAACTCACCCCTTAGAGTTTGTAGTACCTTTTTCACCTTTTCAGCTCCAACCGCCGAGTTGCGAAGAATTTCCCATGCATCTTTCGCTCACGTCTCATTGGCGACCTTCTTGAACATGTCGTCATCCAACCCCTGATGGATGATACTTAGAGCGCCTTGATCTGCTTTTCTCTTCTTCTGCAAGGCACCCACTTGAGCTAGCGTAAGCCCCGTGTCATCTTCGGGATTTTCGAAGCCGTTCTCAACAACGTCCCAAAAACCATAAGCGCCAATGATAGCCTTCATCCGCAGCGACCATTTATCATAATTGGTTTTGGTTAGAACTGGATATTGGAAGGAGATACTAGGATTTTTGGTGGCCATGTTAACCTCGCTCTGATACCAATTTGTTGATAATGGTTTGATAGTTTGATAAAATTAATAAGGGAAGAGATGAGTAAGAACCAAATAAATATTACTTCAACTCAATTCTCATTTTACAAGTTTTTTTTCCATGCCTATTTATAAGACACAAACCGACTACAACTAATTTGTATCCAACTACAACCGACTACAACCTGCTTGAGTTTATTAACACTGCCGACTTCATTTCAGCTCACACTGCCGACATCATCTCCAATGCCGACATATACTCTTAATTTGCTAAATTAAACAAACTCCTATTAGTATCCAACTTGTACACAAATATATTACCAAGTTTCTAGCATATTCAAGAAATAAACTTGCCCACTATTATTGACTTCAAACATAACCGTTTCACACTTAACAAAATAATTAGTTTAATTTTTCTAACAGTTATTTCCTGGTGCCCCTTTCCATGTTGGTACCAGATACATAAAACAAGGGTTTCATTACAAATTCAAGAATTGGTATGCAAATGTTTGCTTATTTTATGTTCTCTTTCCAGATTGCGCTTAGAGCTCTTCAGTTGGCGAAGAGAAAAATTACCTACAGGCCATATGCTAACATTTTTCATACCCCGTTTCACCCGTACCAGTAATTTGGTTTATTGTATGTCTCTCTCGACGATAACATTTCTCGACACGTTGAAGGAGCGGGCAATATCTCGAAGGATAATGTGGGAATATGCTTTCTATATATTGCAATACACATATATATAAAGAAGAAATTGGATTTACCCTATTGGAATAAAGAAGAAACATGTGTAAACCGAAAGCAACCGGGTTATATTCTGGTCACTGAACTTACAACACAAAAGCATACTTAATTACTACTAACATAGACATGCATGCAACAGTATGATCATATCCAACCAGGGAGGAAAGCAAAGAAAGAAAGAAACATACAACAAAGAATTTAAGCATTGAGTTAGAATTATAGAACACCTAATAACATCTAGGAGCACATGAACTTATTCTTATATAGTCACCTATATATATATATATACCCCTACATTTCCTACAGCATCCTCTTTTTTTTTTTTTTAAAAAAAAAAAAATTATTTTCCTAATTTGGAGGCCAACAGTTTACAGGATCCGACTTCCGGTCCTATAAATAGGAACGAAGCTGTCATTGTCCTTCATACTAAGCCAAAAATATCTCTTATTCTCTCGTAGTACGTAACATACGTACACGATCGAATTTACGACAATGGTTCTGGCACACTCTGACAAAGGACCCAACACATCTCCTTCCAATTCGAAGACTCCGAAAAAGATGACAAGGGAGCAATTCAAGAAGTGGCTCGACAAGGTAGACGTGAACGACGACGGGTACATAAGCTGGAACGAGCTCTACGCTGCGTTGAAGGTTCTCGGTCTGAAATGTAAGGCATGGAAAGTTTGGCGGGCGATGAGGGCGATCGACTTGAACCACAACAATGTCATCGATATGGGTAAGGAGAGGGACATGCTTGTTGACTTTGCAGAGAAATACTGGGGCATTATACAGACTGATTAATATAATTAAGATATATATAGCATGTATTATTAGGTCTTCTATTATATATGCATGCAACATAGAATTAGTGCAATAATAAGAAATGGGCGTATGCAAACATATATATATATAGTTTGATCTTGAGTAATACCTAGTGTCCATAGCAAAACTGTCCATAGCGTCCACAGGTTACATTTTGGGATGTATCTGCTACATTTCGGAGTATATCTGCTACATTCTTTGTATGTTTATGGACATATGGATGGTATTTCAATGGACCCAAGATGTTTCTCTTTGATCTTTTGTCTAGGGGTGTAACTTAGTATCTCGTTTAGTGGTTCCTACTTTAAATCTTAAGTACTCATGTGTTATTATTGTATGAAAAAATAATGTATAAGTTTGAACAAAAAAATCTATTATTATTATTCTTTTTATTTCGTTTCATATGATGGTCAAGGAACCCATAAACAATATATAGCTCGGTTAAAAGTAAAATTAATTTTATTGCCATTAAAAAATTATGGAGTGACTTAATTAATGGAACAATTTAACCTTCAGTGCATGCAACCATATAGCGACGAAATAGCATCTATATATACACTTATTGCTTCTGTAATTTTATTTTATTCATTGGAGTAGGCATATATAAATTAAATTTCGTAATTAATTTCATTCCTTAATTATGAGATCTTTTTCCTTCTTTTTGTTATTATTTTTTGTTTGTTTCCTTGTAATATTGAATTGTCGTTCAATAATATATAAAACTAGATGAGGGCCTTACTTTGCTTCCGCAATAATTATTGAGCTATATAATTTGATACATGAGCTATTTCAGTTTGTAATATTATTAAAAATATAATAAATGATTATCAAATTCTCATATATTTGAAATTCAATGAATTTAGAAGTTAAAAACATGTCTATAAAAAAATAATTATTGAGGTTGTTTCTTTTCTATATATATTGGAAAATTCTCCATCGTAATTATTAAAATAATTGTTCTCAAGTGACCCAATTTTTATAGCGTCAAAAAATATAATAATTATCATACAATTTACTTTGCTTGTAATTTTGTTAATATTATATGACATTTAATACTTGCACTGGATGAAAGTTGAACGGGTAACATATGAGAGTCATTAAGTTTTTAAATTCATTGCAAAATTTATTTTTCAAAGTAATTAAATTAATTGTTATTGATATATCTATATTCCTCACAATCAGCTTCTAAACACAAAAAAATCAATGTTTTTGGACCTATATGACATTAACCCATACAATATATACTCAAAAATAATAAAATAGTTGATGTCTCTATCTACGGTTTAAACCAAAAGCGTCTATATATCAAAGAAAAGCAAGATAAATATAACATGAGTTTTCTGTACTTTAGAGTCCTTCAACTTCCAAAGAGCATTAATATGCAATTAAAAAAATATTGAGTTAGAAGAAAAAAAAAAAAAATTAACCAAGAACATTTTTTGAGAATTTACTAACTCAAAACTTAATTTATTTAAGAACTAGATCTCTGGTTGCACCGTTGGTATAAGAATGTAATTTTTTTTGCTGTCTATTGTCTGCGGGACATATACGAAGACATGTATGGAGATATCATTCTTTTTTAATGAAGATAATTTGTGACAGTTGCATACAATATCATATAGGCTGCACATTTTTTAAAAATTCATCCAACATTGAAATGAATATCATAAACCCCAAAATCATATTTTTTTTTTTGGGCAGAGACAAAAAAAAATTATGTAAACCATCACCTTCATAGTAACATAACCAAAGATATTAAAAATCTCCCATCATAACAACATGTTATGATTTCCTAGTTATGCAAATTGACAGTATTATTTGCCGTGTACTTTTAAAAATCTCCCATCATAAGTGATTTAAAAGCTTGTATTTGACACAAATGAAGAATAATAATTTGTCTATAATTCATAACTACTAAATATTACAATATACTAATTATATAAAATACTATCTCTTACCCTTTTTTGCTTATATATATATATATTTATTTTACCATTAAAAATATTTTGGTAAATTGCAATTCTATGCTTGCAATAACATTTCTACCTTGGCCTCCTGGCAACCAACAATTTATTTCTACTAATGCAATAGCAATACTAACTCTTATCCCCTATTTTATGTATACATATTTTTCTATTTATTGTCTATCGTTGCAAGTTTGTTAAAATATTAATGTCTAGAGGCATAACACGGTGACATTTAAAAAACTATATGTTTCGATGTAATTTATTTTGCTATTAAATCAACAGCACATACGAAAGAAGATGATCATTTAATAGAGACCAGGGCGTGCAAAGTTACGTTTTAAAATTACAGAATAGGTCTGGTGCAAAGTGGGGGTGCAAAGTATAAAATTTCGAGAGAAATGTGTTAGATCTTTGTACTATAATGATTCTCGGTTAATAATAAAATTACATATTTATCCTGACAACAACACAACAAAGATTAGATGGAATTAATTTGTTACATCAAGTTTGAAGCCCAGTTCTTCCAGGTCCAATTTAATCACTCTTAATCCAAAATTTAGAACAGTTGATATGTAGTAAACAAAAAAGAAGCTCACGATTTATCATATATCGGCAAGGCCTTGTCCTTGATTTGTCGAAATTTTGACATATAGTTCGGCCTCATTAAGACATTTAATATATAGGTGCAGTGTTTCAAGGTTCAAAGACACTTAATGCGAAAACTAACAGCCCTCCGATGTGGCGTGCTTATTAATTTAATTTGAGCTATTGCATTTCGGCCTCTTGGAGAAATGATGGAATTATTTTTTTTGTGTTTGATTAGCTAGAAATGAGAAGAGATAGAGTGGAACAGATGAGTTTTTGGGAGTGGTGTAGTAATAATGAAGGAAAATTTTATTTTCTAGTAAAAACCGAGTGGAAAACAAAGTGAAGAAAAGTGGGGGACAATCCCCAGACAAGAATCATTGCTCCCGAAAAATTTTGTCATCAAACAACGTCAAATTAAACTCTTAGAAAATTTATTATTTTCCATCATTTTGAAACATATCAAACAAGCCTAAAATGTTGTTGTGGTCCAACTGCAGAAGAAATTAAATGGGCTTAGTTAATTACGGGCCTCAATTATGTTAGAATTTGGGATGAATGGTTGGTTTGTGGCGTATCATGAATATGAAGCAAAACATGTGCGGTCTGATCTGTACCAGAAAAAATATGCACACTCTTCTGTCGAGCTTAAGCAGAGTTGTCGTGATATTTGGCCGTCTCCAATGTAGATTTCCTGCTCATTACACAATTTTGTACAAGTACGTGGACAATCTCCTTTGAGGAGGTTCTCTTATACATGTTAGCATTCTTTTCAGATTCAGGAACCAGAAAAGTTTGTATTCTTGATGGTACTTCATTGTCCAGATTACAGTGTACAATAGGTTTCGTGTGAGATAGGAAGGTCTGTGCAGAAGAAACAGTGACTAAGGAATCTAAAATTGTCTTTAATTGAAAATGGCAGACAGAGCTATATTTGTTTCCTTCTAAAAATAGCAAGCGTAATCTATCGGCCTATCCGGAATTAGTTCGGTCGGTTGATTAGTCCCACAACGACCATAATTCAAATCGGCTGGTTTATATATACTTCTTCCTCCGTACCTCGAACGTGATTACGATCGCATTCAAAAAACAAAAAAACACTCGTGGTATGCCGATTAAAAAAAAAAAAAATGGCACGTCATGTGCGCTAAGCATTTTGCATCTCCCTGTTATTTGGAACAACAGTTTCATCGGTTGATTAGTCCCACAATGATCATGTACTTTGAATCAGCCAGTTTATATATGCGTTCGGCTCAACCCAAAGCGTGATTACGATAACATCAGAAAAAAAAAAGACATTCATTGAAATGGATGTCTATAAAAAAAAAAAAAAAAGCACACGTCATGTGCGCTCGGCATTTTGCATCTCTTTTTCATTGTCGATAGAAAAAAAAAAAGCCATGCGGCACGCGAGAGGCAACCGTTGGTTTGTCCCTCCCTTCTTGAGGAAAGAACGGTTGGGGGAGGAAATTTTTGCTTTCTCACGCTATAATTGCAGTAGGAAGGAAATACTACTTGCATCGTAAAATAACACAAGTCTTCTGTAAATTAAAGAATCATCTTGTGCAAAGTTTTCCCTCAGAGAATATATACATTTATGTTTTAGAACCTTCAAATTTGAAGTTTTGCAACGGGATACATGATGCTTCTTCGCATCTATTGATGAAGTATCGAAATTCCAGTTCTACCAAGGTGTCGTACTATTATATATGCACATGAATATATCCCGATTAATTAATCAAATTTTTGGTGAAACGCAATTTAATGAAAATATTTTGCAACAAACAAAAATATGATGATCTTTTCCAATTGATGGTGCATATAATAGATGGTCAAAGATATTTGGAGCCTCTAGTGAGGAGTAAATGTAGGAACCTCTATATAAACACAAGTATATGAGTTCAATAGATAATTATAAAGAGTACTTTTTCTAGAGGTGACAAAATCTGACCCGACCTGAAAAACTCGCCCGACCCGACCTGAGTTTCAGGGATAGTCAAACTAACCCGAACCTGACCTGACCCAACACTTCTATTTGGTCAAACTGACCCGTCTCCACCCGAACCCGACCCGACCCGACAATCTGCCACTTTAACTTCTTCTGAAGATCTAATACTTACATTCTATATATGCACTGCTTGTTCTCGAGCTACACGGCGCAACCCCAGCCATGATATGCAAAGCCGTGTCCCTCTCTTCACAGTTCTGGGCTTCTAGCCACACCCTTCCTTCCAACTATATTCTTTCTTATCTAAATTTTTTGGCACTTTTTTAATTAGGCACCTAATTTTTCCCTTCTCTTTTCTTTCTGGCTGAGTGTTTTTTGTTTTTTTTGTTTTTCTCTCTATTAACATTTAACAAGGTCTTCAGGACAGACAAGTTTTTCGTTTGTGCGAACGGTACTTGTTTCCATAACTGCAATAAACCGATCTTAATGCTTTGTTTTAAACTTTTAATTTATTTATAAGAGATTTTTTTTTTTTGCCATTGCACTAAAAAGTTGATTATTAAGATTATTGTTATAAAATAAAGATAAAACAATGATATGGGAAAGACAAAATCTTATTTCTTATTATCTCCATGTGAGAGAGTGTCATACAACAAGTTACAAAGCCTCTATTTATAGGCTTGAGAATGTAGATGAAAAGCCATACAATCAACAATGAAATTAATACATAAGAAGGTGGAGATTAATGTATGAGAAACTGGAGGGAGTGAAGAAGGTAAAAGGTCTACTGTTATATTTCATAACACTCCCCCTTAGACATTTTACCTTATTATTATACACTATTAATATTGTACTACTGGACAACATTAATTAGTTAGGTACTTCAGGACCAAACTGAATAAACTGATACTTCTGGATCAGTTGTGCTGCCTCATTAAAACCTTACTAAGAAAACCCAATGGGATAAAACTTAGTGTAGGAAAAAGAGTACAGCGTGTATAATACTCCCTCTCATTTTAATATACATCTTCTAAACGACGGAGACCAATATTCTATATAAGTTGTTCAAAAACTTTTCTCGGCAATGATTTTTGATGTTGCTAACTTGCTATCAATGTCTGTGTGGTTGATCGCCATGAAATTGTAGTACCACCATACGTAAATAATACATATCCAGATTGTAACTGAGCTTTATGTGAATCCGATAAGTATCATGCTCTGCATACTCAACTAATTTTGCCTTTATATCTTTTTGATAAAACACTTGCTTTATTCTGTTCCAATGTCAACAAGTTGGATCAAATTATATATCGCTAACACATTTTCATAAAATGGCACTTAAGTATGGTGCTTCTGGACCAAGAACTTTTTTTTTTTATTCTTTCTCAGGGATAATACAGTTTTTTTTTTTTATATCAGATGATCGAACAATCATTGGTGTACTTAAAAGATGAGCTTTGTCCATATTAAAAAGTTTCAACATCTTCTGGATGTAGTTTGATTGATGAACAAAAATATCATTATGCAAAATGCTCGATCTGCAGGCCAAGACAAAACTTTGTTACACCAAGATCTTTCATTTCAAATTATTTCTTTAACAAACTAGCAGCCTTTTCAATCTCTTCAAGAGACCCAATAATATTCAAATCATCAACATATACTGCACTAATTGCAAAACCAGATATTGATCTTTTAACAAAAACACATGGACTAATTACATCATATTTATATCATTCTTTTAGTGGTCAAGCTTGTGTAATTAAATATTAAAATAACTAACTCAAGAAAACAAATTCTGAGTATATTTCTATATATTGTTAAAACATAAAAAGCTAATTATTATTACCATGACAACAAAATACTCACACTATTCACAACAAAGAATAATTATATCGCAACTAATTATATAACATAATCATACCAGATAAGATATTTACTAAGTTGATTATACCACATTCGACCAGATTGTTTCAGTCCATGTAAAGATCTTTTAACTTTATAGAATACATATGTCGAGGTTTTGATTTAAATGCTTCAGGCATTTTTAATCCTTCAGGGGCTTTCATATATATATATATATATATATATATATATATCATTTTCAGTGATTGTGAGACTAATTAGTTATGCATCCACTACTGGTGAATGTGTTTCTTCATAATCAACTCCCGATATTTGCTTGACACAATCCCTGCTTTATATCTCACAATCTCATTTTTCTCATTTATTTTTATTGCAAATATTCATTTGTAACTTATAAAGTTAACATCTTTGGGAGTTCGGACTACAGGTCCAAAAACATTGCGCTTGTCAAGCGAGAGTCTAATTCAGCCTCTCAAGGCATATTTCCATTTTGGCCAATCATTTATGTGCATACACTCTTCAGGAGTTTTAAGCACATAATCTTCCTCATTTAGGACATCAATTGCTATAGCATATGCAAAAATTTCATCAACACGTGTTTCATTTCGGTTCCAAACTGTATTATTATGTACATAATTCATTGAGATCTCATAATCATTAGGTACCTGAGTTTCTTCTGGAACTTCATCAACCTCTTCTAGGGTTTTATTTACCTCTTCTGGGGTTCTACTAATCTCTTCTGGGATTTATTAACCTCTTCAGGGGTTCTACCAATCTCTTCTGGGATTTTATTAACCTCTTCAAGGGTTTTATCAGTAACCTCTTTTGGGCTACACCAACTGCTTTCTTCTGCTCCTCATTTTTCAGTGGAGTAATGTCTTTGGAACCGATTTGTCCTCCACATTTTCATTGTACCGTAACCTCTGCTGGGATTACATCAATTCGAGCAGGTACATTTAAAGCTGAAACATAGGTTTAAGTAACTCTTTTTGTATTTGTAAATGCATCTAGCAATTCATTTGCTATTCTTTGTAAATGTATAATCTTTTGAACTTCCAGTTCACATTGACCACTTCGAGGATCGAGATAAGATATTAGTAATGCATTCTATGTTACTTCTTATTTTTCCAGCATTTTCTTTTCTCCCTTTAAGATTGAGAATATTGATTCATCAAACTGACAGTCAGCAAAACGTGCTGTAAAAACATCTCCAATTAATGGTTCTAAATACTTAATAATTGATGGAGAGTTGAAACCAATATAAATTCTGAATCTTCTTTGTGGTCCCATTTTTGTGCATTGTGGAGGAGAAATTGGAACATACACAGCACAACCAAAAATTTAAGATGGGACAAGTTTGGTTCTCTTCCGGAGACCAATTGTAATAGAGAAAATTTATGATATGCAGTTGGTTTTAATCTTAAAGTGCAGCAACATGTAAAATGGCATGTCCCTATGCAAAAGATTGTAAGTTACATTTCATAAGTAATAGTTTAGTAATCATTTGCAATCTTTTAATTAATAATTTAACTACTCTATTTTGTGTATGGACATAAGCTACCAAATGGTCTATCTCAATCCCTATTAACATGCAATAATCATTAAATAATTATCAATTCTCCAAGAGAGCATGTTGCACATGAGAAATCTTTTGTAAATAGGATCTTCAGGTCCTTTAGGGGATGCTCATTTGCACTTTCAATTATTCTCCTCATTATTGTTCTATCTGGATTACCCAATCTATCATGCCACATAGTGAACATCTATGTGTCAGGTAACTTTTGATTACTGACCATATTTGACTCTATTGGGTTTATATAAGTGTAATATAATACAGACAATAAAGCTTCAAGCTTTTCCAATATGATCTTCCGGCCATATTTATTGAATGCAATTTGAAGATACTCTTTATTATTTTCAATCATGGTTTCAAGATAATAAACATTAAGTCGAATATCTTTAAAACTCAGTAAATTACTTCCGGATTTACTAGAATGATGCATCATCTATAATTAATTTTGTTCCTTCAGGTAACAAAATACAAGCTTGTCCGGAGCTCTCAATTAGCATGTGTCTCTGCTGGAGACAAGCGAAGAAAAATATTTCTTATTTTTTAATTCCACTGTCTACAAGACTTTCATCTCTGATATTTACTATTGAGCCTCAAATCATGTTTTTTATTCTTTGACTCACAAAAACAAATGTATAAGAAACATTATTAAAGACCAATTTGATTTCATCACAAATATTAACTCATATAGTTAATTAACAAAAAAAAATTTATTACAAAACATAAAAGAGAAGAAAAATAATTTACTCCTTAGTCTTATTTATTTCTTTATTAACATTTTCAAGTAAATCAGAAGCATCCAAGTGTGTGTCTAAAATCAGATCATTTAGATATTTTTCAACGAAATTTGTTTCAACTTTTTTTCTCTTTTTCTTGATGGATGCTTAATATCATTATTACCACATCTATAGCAAATCTTATAATTTTTTTTTAGAAAATAATTTCTCTTTTCATATCTCCCAACATTATTATTGCAATGATGTCCGCAACCTCTTCTGGGGCCGGTGACCATGTCTTCATCAATGATCTTCTTTACGTAATGTCATATTCGCTTCAGGGAATATACTAGGATTATTAGATCATGATTGATGATTTCTTATCATAAGCTCATTATTTTGTTCCACAACAAGAAGACATGATGAAAATTTATTTGAAAAATAACACTCTCGATATTGCTGCTGCAGGAGCTAATTCGAGGCATGAAATGGGAGATAATGCTTGTACGATATATCAAGAGCATTGAACTCAAGTTTAGTAAACTTCGCCACAGTACAAAAAAAATGCTAATACAATTAAATATGCGTTTTTTTTTTCAATAAATAAATAAATAAAATCTTTCAAAAATAAATCTAAACAATCTTAATAACTTCAAGTTATTAAGCAAATTAAGTACTAGAAACACTTTATTTATTTATTTATTTAATAACTTCGGGTTAGTACAATTGATCAAGTATTAGATGCGCTTTATTTATTTATTTGATAACTTCGGGTATCAAATATTATACAAATATCTATTTGCATATATATAATAATTTCTGGTTATTATGTTTCATGATAATAAAGATTTTGATTAAGAACTTCAGGTTCTTTGTATGTGGGAACATTTTGTTTCATAGAAGAACTTCAGGTTCTTGTATGTTACGAACTTGGAACATTTTGTTTCATATAAGAACTTCAGGTTCTTGTATGTTACGAACTTGGAACATTTTGTTTCATATAAGAACTTCAGGTTCTTGTATGTTACGAACTTCAGATTCTTGTATGTTACGAACTTCAGGTTCTTGTATGTTATGAAATATATAAATAAAAAAAAACAGCTAATGAAAAATATTCTTAATAACTTGAGATTATTAAATATTAGAGACATTTTATTAAATTATATGATAACTTCCGGTTATCAAAAATACTACTAACGTCTGGCTATTTTAGTAACATGAGAACTTTTGATAAAGAACTTCAGGTTCTTTTTACATGATACTTATAATTTAGTAGAATTTCTGGTTCTCGTACATTATGAACTTCAGGTTCTTAAAAAAAATTTAGCGATAGTATATACAAAAGCTTTTGGCCATTATCTTGTACTTCTTCATTCACTTCAGGGAATGAAAATATTACACTCATTCAATATAAAGCAAAAGAAATCAAAGCAATAGAAATATCTACAAATAGTAATATTAATAAAATTAATAAACAAATAAGCCATTCTCTTCAGCGAATGAATACCTTTTGATCTACATAATTATTTTATCATTCTCTTCATGGAATGAAAATATAATTAAAAAAAAATCATCCAAGAAATAAATATTAGCAAAAAGTAATCCAAATAATACCTTCTTCCTGCAATTTGAGTGCAGCATGATTATGCTTCTACTATAGATAATTCCGTCACAATTTGATTAGAACAAACTCTTACTTCAATTGAAAAATTACGACCTCGTCTCAACTCGACTAAAGCAAACTCGTGCTGATAACGTGTTATAAAATAAAGATAAAACAATGATATGGGAGAGACAAAATCTTATTTCTTATTATCTCCATGTGAGAGAGTGTCATACAACAAGTTACAAAGCCTCTATTTATAGGCTTGAGAATGTAGATGAAAAGCCATACAATCAACAATGAAATTAATACATAAGAAGGTGGAGATTAATGTATGAGAAAGTGGAGAGAGTGGAGAAGGTAAAAAGTCTACTATTATATTTCATAACACTTATGTTAATTGTTCTATCATAATTCTTTGATAGAAATTAATTAGCTAGGCAGAAAAGAGTATATATGGTGATCAGAATTAACTATGCAAGATACATAAATGAAGATTAGGGTGTAAACGGAAGACTATTTCTCCGTTATTTCATTTCGTTTCGTCTCAAAAGAAACGAAACGAAACGAAACAATTTTTGTTTCATTAAATACTACTATACTGTTAAACGAAACAACTCTTTCTATTTTGTTTTCCATTTTGACTGTAAAATACTACTGTTAAACGATTATTTTTGTTCTTTCGTTTCATTTCGTTTCGTCCCAAACGAAACAATTTTTTGTTTCGTTAAATAAAACGAAACAAAAACGACACATCTCATTTTCGTGATCGTTTACAACATTATACACCCCTAATTGTGGGTGCTTTATCAAAGTTTATTAATTGGTCAGATACTGTCTTGTTACAGTTTCTAACTTGGCGAACCCCGGTAACTACTTAGCACAATTATTGAACCGTTTTCGGAATCTAATCATGTAGATTTATATGTAGATTTTATCCTTGGCGTGCTGGACAATATATAGTGGACCACTCCTGGTTCCTTTTAAGATGAGAAGGAATTAAGGAATGGATATATATGCTTGTGTGGCAGCAGAAATCCAGCTCCAGGTATAATTCCTCATGTCGATCAATGGTGAGTGTGTTCGATCTATACCTGGACCGATTCTTCCTTCGCAGCATTGTCCCGTCACCTTATCTGAATTTCTGAAATATAGCTGTCTATGTTTCAAAATAAGATAGCTAGAGAATTCATTTGTATGATAATATCTTTTTTAAAGAAGTAATGAAACAAAAACGAGACGTAAATAAGGAAGGGAAAAAAAAAAAAGGTTTTGTACAAACTGGCACAACAAATGGTTTCATCAGAAAATCTAGTAAATTTATTTAACTAGACAAAACAAAAATTATGCCACTTTCAAACTGGTGTGTATATATAATATAAATAAAGATTAAAGACAGAAGTATCAGATGGCTAAGTGGCGAATTAAAGCGCTTGGGCATCTTTTCTAAGCTCCTAAGTTCAATCCAGGCTTGTAGATTCTGTGTTTTTTGTGCTCGAGAGTAATACCGCAGATCATCTATGGCAAATCTGAGTGTGTATCCTCTCAGTTACTGCAAATTTTACGGTAACTGATTGAGAATCTCAGCCATAGTATCTAATATACGGTCAAAAGGAGAAAAGTATACAATGGTCAGACTTTAGAATGAAGGCGCTGTTATTAAATGTATAGTTTGGGCAACCTTAATTTTTATAGTAACTGAGAGGATCTCGATTCGTCACGTAATCTCTGTCAAACATTATTACACTGCACCACTATGCGGATTGGCAACCACGTACATGCAGCTTATGCAGTTGATCTATGCTGTGAAAGCACCGTTACCAAGTACATACATCTTAAAGTCCTGCAATTAGCACACAATTAATTAATCTGTTCTTCTAAATGATTTCTGATGAACAAAGCAAAAGCTTTCTTCTTCTTCTTGTTTTTTTTTTGGTTCACAGATTTTCTGATTGGATCAGAATTCAACTTGTGAAAAGGATACAGCTACTTAAAGTGGCAATCTTTATCCATATACTTTCTGAAAATGGTCCATATATATATAAGGTCTATTATGTACCTCAAGTTTGGTTTTTTTGAAGAAGACCATACAACTCAAGTTTCAAAATTAGCAAAATACATTATGAAAACTTAAGATCACAATAATTACTAATTAAAAAAGAAAAAAGGAAATTTTTTCAGTAGTGGTGATCAGTGATGCACTGCTGTATCAGAATTTGAGATGAACATGGTAATTAAATACAGTTCTCTTAATCTCAATCAAGTCTAGTAGGACAAAATATATTTCAAACCGAAAGCACTGAACATAGTATAAAGGCACATTTTCACAAAAGCTAAGTTGATACTTCCAATCAAAAAGCAAAGCTGGTGAACTTTCTTTTATTGTAGCAATAAAAAAACAGCAGATAAACTTTCACTTGATAGTTGGATCTTAATCTTCCTCCAAAACCTGTGGAATAACAATTTCTTTTGACAAAGAGAAATACATGGACTCAGTAAATGTAGATTTTAGAGATCAACACATAGACCTTTTGAAAAAGAATTAATGGCCTAGTCAAGACCACAACTGAATGTTTATCCTGGAATCTTCTTCAAAAAAAAAAAAAATAATAATAATAATAAAATAAAATAAAATAAAAAAATAAAAAATGTTTATCCTGGAACATATATTTATTTTATTTTGCTCACAATATTCATTAAGTGGATTCAATGAAACCTTTATTTGTTCCTAATCTTTCTTTTCAAGTAGTTTTAAATTTCTAAGCACCATATATAATCTGTTTAGCTAACAAATAATTATGTTAGAAGAATATTAATTATTAAGAATCCCCTTTTCAGTCTAGTTGCAAAAACAAATCTCTTAAATTATGTAAAGGAAGCACTAAGATCGGTCTATTGCGATTTTCGAAACAATCACCGTCGACGTCTCGCTCTCACACAAATGACAAATTTGACTGATCAGTTGTCTGCTTTTGTTAATTAAGACTTAAGAGTTAAGGCACAAGCAGTGCAGACTGCAGACACACACAAGAAAGCAAATGGTACCGGCCTACCGAGTCTTCATGCACACGGCTTGCATCACAAGATTAATTAAACTGTTCGCTTTTTTGCTCTAAATTAAGTCTAAATTCAATGATCAACATATATTATCCTTTATTTTACATGTGTATTCCAATAGAAAGCATATGCCAACATTATCCTTTCAGATATTTCCAGCTCCAAAGTGTCGAGAAATGTATTCGTCCAAAGATACCTACAATAAACCAAGTTATTCATACCGGTATAACTGTATAAACAGAGTATGGCGTCAGATGTTATCGTTAGTTTATGGCCTTCTTAACTGGAAATTAATCCGATATTAATTTCTACATTACAATATAGCAGCAGGTAATTTTTTCTCTTTGCCAACTAAAACTCTCTAAGAGCAATCTGAAATTACCCGTGAAGAATATATTCAATCAGTACGTAATAATTTCTGTTAACTTCATGAAGAAGCGAAAATCTGGAAAGAGTAACTTAATTTCAGATAGAGTATTTCAATATAATTATAGTAACTTTTTACTTTTGTAAATACTAAATCAAATCTTTATGTTTGAACTAGTATCAGATTCCAAATATATAATTGAACTTTTTCTGTGTATCCTAACTTAATTCGAAGGAGATCAGGACAGAAAATTCTATTGGAGAGGTCCATTCCAGTAGTTTTTTATGCTAACAATTCCACCAAGGCTAACAACTCTGTATAATTAACCACTAACTAACAATATTTAGTCGAAAAAAACAAAGATTTCGTAATTCTAACATCGAATATGTTCACAGAAACTTACTATATATTAACCTAATATGTTAAGGGTACATTAATTTACAAAAGCACAAGCATAAGCATAACACCACAATATATTATACATATATATCACTAGCTTCTTAGCCGGCATATGCCAGAGCCAGAGCTTATACGTACTGCTTAGTACGTAGTTTACTTAAGATTTAAGACCTAATTAACGTTCGACATAACTTGAACATATATACTGTTCAAGTACTAATTTGTGATGATGATATGCCAGCGCTTTTGAGCGTAATCAATCAGATTCTTCCTCTCCAATCCTAAGTCTATGACATGGTTGTGGTTCTTGTCGCACCTTCGCATTGCCCTCCACGCCTTCCATGTTTTGAAGTGCAGTCCTAGCGTCGCCAGTGCAGCGTAAAGCTCGTTCTGGCTTATGTAGCCGTCACGGTTTGAATCGACGGTGTCAAGCCACTGATCGAATTGCTCCCGCGTCATCTTCCTGAAACGGGTGTTTCCTTGGTGGTTGTGAGTGTTGTTATGCCTACCTGGCGGGTGGTGTCCTGGATCATTTCCGCATAACACCATGTTAATAAAGTTTTATATATAATCTGATTGGTGTTTGTCGGAGCTCGAAAGAGAGTATATTATGTGCTTTGAGCCGGTATGAAAAGAATCAGTGACAAGTTAGCTATTTATAGAAGAGAAACTCACTGGCAAGGTACGTAGAACTAGCTATAATGCGGTATAACGCACATTCATAATCATAACAGTAGTAAACTAGTAATTGTGATTGTGGTTTTGCTTTAATTATCTTTGTTAGTAAGTAAAGTGTGAAGTCCCATTAGTGTCACTGTCTAGTAATACTTTTTAATGTGCCCAATGCCGGCGGTTAACATACTAATCTAATTACTGAGCTAGTATACTTAAGAACCTAATCATTTGATTTAGTTTAGATTTTATCCTTGAGGTGCTGGGCATTATAGTGGGGCCTCTTCTGGTCCTATTTGATTTGAGAGATGATAAAAAATATGTGCTCGTGTGTGGCAGCAGATCGATCGATATCCAGCTCCAGATGTATATGCATCGTCGTGTCAGTAACGAGAATGCTCGATATCTGGATTCCTCCTGGGCAGAATTGTTCGATCTTATCTTAGGTTTTTCCCCAAATATATCCGTCCTTGTTTCCAATAGCACGCGTATGTATGTACGATGCAGACATAAAAATCGTAATGCTGTACATACTAATTACTTATAAGCCGATAATTACTTGATCGATCTCGGAGTGATTTTAAAAGCATTTCTTCTAATCTGTACTTCTTAACTTTAATACATGACTCTGGAATCGAATTCTCAAACAATTTTTTCCTTCTAAAATGTCTTTCTTCCAAGTACTGTTCAATGTTTTTTTGCATTTGGAAAGGGTACTTTGATTTCAAATTTACTAAAACAGATGGCACCTGCAAATTGCAATCCTCCAAACCAGCAAAGAAGCCAGAGACATACATGTCAACCCTTGGCAATAAAAGTTACAATCTTCATGTATATTATTGAAATAGACTCAAAGTATATATATCCATATATATTATTAGTTTCTGAAAATTAACGTTCAGAAAATTAAGGTCAAGCATAAACCACAAGTTTCCTATCTAAGAACCAGTTTTTAGTCTAATGGCTAAGAGCAACGCTCTCCGTGTGGGAGGTCGCGCATTCAAAACCCGGATGGGATCTTTTATAGACATTTAAATTTGAGTGGCTTGACCCTCATCTTTAATTATATCAAAAAAAAAAAAAAAAAAGCACAAGTTTCATATATAAACACAAAATATTATCAAAATTCAAGACCACAATACTGTGGTTTGCCAGTGTTGCACTGCTGAATGAGAATTTGAGATGAGCATGCTAGTGTCTTTCAACCGAAAGCACAGAACATAGTATAAAGCCATTTTCACAAAAGCTAAATGGATATTTCCAACAAAAAGGAAACTGAACTTTCTTTTATTGAAGTAGTAGAAAAGAAAAAAAAAAAAAAAAAAAGCAGATAAACTTTCACTTGATAGTGTGGAATCTTTATATTCCTCCAAGATCAGTGGAATAACAATTTCTTTTGACGAGAATTATTTGGACTCAATAATGTAGGTTGCAGAGATCAACGCAGATCTTTTGAAAGAGAATTTCCTAGTCAAGCCCCCAAACTTTTATTTTATTTTGTTTTTCTCATAACTAGTAAAAAGCCCACACCTTACTTTGGGCTGAAATTGTTATTTCTTGTAATAATTTTTTAAGATAATATGTAACAGGCCTTATATTAAGGAAATTGATATGGGCTTTAAATATTAATGGGCTGAGACATTAACGTCAACGGGCATTAAAGTAAATCAATGGTTCTGATCTATCCAAGAAAATGATCAACGGCTCATGTGGGTGGATAGCCCTTTCATGTTCTACCCGCAATCATATTTATTACTTAGGCTACTATACTGTGGCAATAGACATTATATAGTTCTACTTGCCAGTGACCTCTTCTATAAATAGCCAACTTATAGTTGATCCTTTTCACACCGGCACATAGCACATATACAACTTACAAGCTCTGACAAGTACCAACTAGACTATACCATGGTGTTAGACATGAACAACCCGGGACACAACTCTTCCAACACTAATCACAACCCGGCAAACAGCCGTTTCAAGATGATGACACGGGAACAATTCGAGCAGTGGCTTGATACCGTTGATTTGAACAACGACGGCTACATAAGCCGGAGCGAGCTTTACGCTGCACTGGCGACGCTAGGACTGCATTTCAAACCATGGAAGGCGTGGAGGGCGATGTGGAGGTGTGACAAGAACCACAACCATGTCATAGACCCGGGATTGGAGAGGAAGAAGCTGATCGATTACGCTCAGAAGCGCTGGCATATCATCGTCACGAATTAGCTAGTCGAACGGCAGATGGTCAAGTTACGACGTCCGATGATAAGTATAAGTAAACTAGCTTAGTAGTATGCTTTGTTTGCATAATTGTGTTTCCTTGTGCTTGTTGTGGTCTGTAAAAAATGTTTTGTGCATTGTCTAGCAGCTAGAAGCAAATAATTAGCTTTCTGGCATGACAACTAGCTAGCTAGTTATGGAATGCATGTAATAAAATTATGTGCATGCATATACTTTTGTAAAGTTTTGTCAACAAAATAAGATATAATTATAAGTTGTGTGGACTAATTATATAGTATTATAAACCTTGATTTTTTTGACTTAATACTATTAATTTATCATTAGTTCTTGTTATTAATTTTTAGAGGTTAATCATAGAGAACTGTTAGCAACTTAAGTATAGTTCACTCAGGTGTAATATATATCAAGCATATGCTGAAGTAGAAGAAAAACAGAGAATTAAGGTACGAAACTAAATGTCTCCAATTATTCCATATAATTCAGTTATACTATGAAAAGTTAGTTTTGCCCAACTTATACTTGAAGAGAATAGCAATCCAAGTTTATTTTTTTGAAGCCGTGGCCAACAAGAAGGAATCGGTCACAGTATCTCTAATAGGATTGCATAATATTCTTGGAGGGGCAATATTCTTATAAACTCACTATATTAATTTAATTAAATTGTGGTTTTTTTTATTAATAAGATTAGTAGTTGAATTTTTGATTGACTTATAATTTTGAAGATTATAAATTAATCTATCATTTATTTATCATGATCTATAAGAGATCTGTTTTTGCCTTCTAGACTTAAAAGTTGATTCTTAAGATTGTTTTATTGTTCTAGTTCATGATTCTTTGATGACCATACAGAAAAAAATGGTAATCATAATTACTTGAAAGATGCATAAACATAAGAGAAGATTAGAGATAAATAAAGGAGATGAGCAAAATATTTTATCTACTCATTTATGAATATTAGAGCTGAAAAAAATATATTCAGGATAAAACATTTAGTTGGCACATATTTCCCGTCACTAACGAGTCGCTCTCAGCGACTCTCGAGTGGAAGAAAAAAAAAAGTTGAGAGACTAGAAAAAGGGAGAAGAAACCCTAGGTGAGGAGAACACGCCACCGCCAGCCTCCCTGCCACCCTAACCTTTGCTTTCTGTACATCCGGCTCATCTTGTTCATGTACATTTGAACTCTAGCTGTGGCAGCCACCACAATTACTGTCGTCAACTTATGTACGCCACTGCGTATCGCCATTGCCACTATGTAGTCTCGATCTTTGCACTTCGCCACTGCCACACTTTTGTGTCTCTGCACCTTATCAATGTCGCTCTCGTGTCTCTACACCTTGCTTTTGAGTCTCTACACCTCATCGCTGCCTGTACCGGGTTTTAGCATTGCGCCAACACCGTCAGATTTTAACACCTCACCTCAGCACCTTGCTACCACCACTCTCGAGTCTCAGCACTTCGTTGCCGTCACCTTCGAGTCTCAGTGCCTCACCATCGTCGTTGTTTGGTCTTAGCGCCTTGTCACCGGCGCTATCCCATCTTGACGCTTTGCTACCATGTGCTCTCCCGCAACATCTTGCCTAGCCGGCCGCTGTTGCCCTCCACTTTTCCTTCAACAATCTCATTTGGAATTTGGGCTTATTGTACCAACTACTGCAGCTAGAGGTGGCAGATCCCGACCCGACTTGAGAAAGCCGCCCGGCCCAACTTGAATCCGACCCGACTCAGAATTTTTCAGAGAGTCAAACCGACCCGACCTGAGATCAAATAGTATCCGATCCAACTCATATTAACATACGATCCAAAAAAGTAGATATTAAAATTGACTCGACCTGACCCGAGATATTCTAGAAGGTCAAACTAACCCGACCCACCCGCCCGATTTGCCACATCTAGCTGCAGTTATCTTTCATCTTCATGACTTTTTCCCTCTTTTTTTGTTTGATCCCCATGCCATATGTAAATTTATTGTACTCTTTTATTTGTTTAGTGGAAATTTTCATAGGATTTTACCTTCCCACCTCAAAAAAAAAAAAAAAAAAAAAAAAATGGCGGCTTGACCACACAATTCTCTTCAAAAGGTCCATGTGTTGATCTCTATATTCCACATTTATTGGATTCCATATCCTCTGTGGCACTGCATTGTGTACTGTAGGATGTGAACCGGTAGATCATCTCAGAATCTGTGCTAACTCAAATCTCGAGACGATCTAATGGTAGACATCCTCCGCTACACAATGCAACGTTACAGAGGATGAGCACTCCATTTATTGAGTCCATATATTCTCTTGGAAAAAGAAATTATTATTCGACCAATCTCGGAGGAATATAAAATTCTACTATCAAGTGAAAGTTCATCTGCTTTTTTTACTACCATCAAAGAAAGTTCTTCTTTTTTATTGGAATTGTCAACTTAGGTTATGTGAAAATGCCATTATCTATATCTATATCTATACTCTTTTAAAAGAAGCTAAGAATTGGACCCTCCACTAATAGTCATAGTTTAACTCCCATCTTAATCTCCATCCATCAAACAATGAACGGCTCACATCGCATCCATTTCCTATTGTATTCCCCTCCATTTCTGCCTAAACACAAATTGAAATGACGAATTGTCTGACTGACCTTTTAAAGCATTGTCTGCTTTAAGTCACAAACTTGTCATTTATTCTCTTCGATTCTTTCACCCTATTTAGCTTAAACGAAAATTAAAATTACTCGCAGCAGCGTGCGGGTACGCTTATGTGCTTTCGGTTTAAAGATCTTTAATTTTGAGCTACTGGAACTGATCGAGATTTAAGAAAATTGTATTTTGAGCTACTGTATTTTCCTTGAAAAATTGAACTCGAGGATCGTATGCTTGAATTCTAATCAGAAAACCTGTGTGAACCAAAACACCTAGAATTTTTTTTAGTTTTTCTTTGTTCATTGTACTTTATTTAGTAGAAAAATGATTTGTACTGATTACCAAAAAAAAAAAAAAAAAGTATGTAATTGGTAGAAGTACTTTCAGGTTCAGATGCGACAATAGGCATCAGATATGCATGTGAGATTTGCAACAGATAATTTTGCTGCAATTACTGATCTTCAAGTACAAAAACCACGGAGAACATATATACAAGCCTGGATTGAACATGGGAGCTGCTTAGAAAATTAAAAGAGGCCGAAGCACTTTTATCTGCCACTTAGCCATTTGACGCATCTATATATCTTAATTTAACTCTTTAACAATTTGTTGTGCCATTTGTACATAACCTAGTTTTCTTTGTCTCATTTTTGTTTCCAGTACTTGTTGAAAAGAAAAAAAAAATGATAACATTATTATACAAATGAACTGGTTATCTGGCTTTGCAGTTGCAATTGGCACCCATTATATATATTGCCATGTAAGTTATGCTATATATAGTACAATTTGGAAAAATAGTCGACCCGATCGATATTTGGGAAAATTAAGATAAGACAGAATCACAGAACCATGCTGCCCAGGAAAAATCCAGGTATAGCCGTATATATAGATCGAACAATTAATCTCATTATTGACATGAGGAATTATACGGGGAGCTGGATATATATGGATATCTATCTGCTGCCATGCACACAAGCATATCCATTCCTTCCATCTTCAATGGAAGCAGTACTGGTCCACTCTATATATATATATATTGTCCAGCATGCCAAGAATAAAATCTAAATATGAATCTAGCTAGATTAGATGATTAGATTCCGAATTAAAACGGTTCAATAATTAAGCTAATTAAATTGTTACCTGGGTTTGCCAAATTAAAATAGGTAACAAGAGTACAAGACAGTGATATTGTAACTAATTAATAAACATTATAGCTCTAATATATACTTGCCTGTGACATCTTCTATAAATAGCCAACTTATAATTGATTCTTTTCACACCAACACATATATAGCACTTATACAACTTCAAGCGGTACCAACTATATTACACCATGGTTTTCTGCATAACTGACCCTAGACACAACTCTTCCAACACTAATCACAACCCGGCAAACAGCCGTTTCAAGATGATGACACGGGAACAATTCGAGCAGTGGCTTGATACCGTTGATTTGAACAATGACGGCTACATAAGCCGGAGCGAGCTTTACGCTGCACTGGCGACGCTAGGACTGCATTTCAAACCATGGAAGGCGTGGAGGGCGATGTGGAGGTGCGACAAGAACCACAACAAAGTCATCGACCCGGGATTGGAGAGGAAGAAGCTGATCGATTACGCTCAGAAACGCTGGCATATCATCGTCACGAATTAGCTAGTCGAACGGCAGATGGTCAAGTTACGACGTCCGATGATAAGTATAAGTAAACTAGCCTAGTAGTATGCTTTGTTTGCATAATTGTGTTTCCTTGTGCTTGTTGTGGTCTGTAAAAAAAGTTTTGTGCATTGTCTAGCAGCTAGAAGCAAATAATTAGCTTTCTGGCATGACAAGTAGGTTGTGAAATGCATGTAATAAAATTATGTGCATATACTTTTGTAAAGTTTTGTCAACATAATAAGATAATAAGTATAAGTTGTGTGAACTAATTATATAGTATATATTATCTTATTCAAAAAAATTATATAGTATATATTATAAACCTTTGATCTTTTTGACTTAATATTATTAATTTATCATTAGTTGTTGTTATTAATTTTTAGAGGTTAATCATACAGAACTGTTAGCAACTTAAGTATAGTTCACTCAAGTGTAATATCAAGCATATGCTGAAGCAGAAGAAAAACAGAGAGTTAACGTATATAATTAAATGTCTCCAATTATTCCATATAATTCAGTTATACTATGAAAAGTTAGTTTTGCCCAACTTATACTTGAAGAGAATAGCAATCCAAGTTTATTTTTTTGAAGCCGTGGCCAACAAGAAGGAATCGGTCACAGTATCTCTAGTATTGCATAACATTCTTGGAGGGGCAATATTCTAAACTCACTATATATTAATTTAATTAAATTGTGGTTATTTTATTAATAAGATTAGTAGTTGATCTTTTATTGACATATAATTTTGAAGATTATAAATTAATCTATCATTTATTTTCCATGATCTATAAATAATTTTCGACAATGTTTTCTTTCAATATTATAAGAGATCTGTTTTTGCCTTCTGAACTTAAAAGTTGAGTCTTAAGATTATTTTATTGTTCTAGTTCATGATTCTTTGATGACCATACAGAAAAAAGTGGTAATCATAATTACCTGAAAGATACATAAACATAAGAGAAGATTAGAGATAAATAATGGAGATGAGCAAAAGATTTTATTTACTCATTTATGAATATTAGAGCTCGAAAAAATATATTCAGATAAGCATTTAGTTGGCACATATTCCCCGTTACTAACGAGTCGCTCTCAGTGACTCTCGAGTGGAAGAAAAAAAAGTTGAGGGACTAGAAAAAGGGAGAAGAAACCCTAGGCTAGGAGAACACACCACCGCCGGCCTCTCTGCTACCCTAACATTTGCTTTCTAGTGTACCTCCGACTCATCTTGTTTAATGTACATTTGAACCCTAGCTGTGGCAGCCATCACCATTATTGTCATCCACTTATGTACGCCACCGCGTATCGCCGTTGCCACTATCCTGTCTCGATCTCCGCTCTTCGCCACTACCATTTTCGTGTCTCTACACCTTATTACTGTCGCTCTCGTGTCTCTATACGATGCTTTCGAGTCTCAAAACCTCATCGCTATGGTTTTAGCACTACGCCAACACCACCAGGATTTTAACACCCCATCTCAGCACATTGCTGCCACCACTCTCGAGTCTCAGTGCCTGACCATCGTCGTTGTTTGGTCTTAGCGCCTTGGCGCCAGGCGCTATCCATCTTAACACCTTGCTGCTATTGCTGCTCTCCCGCAGTATTTTGCCTAGTCGGCCGCTATTACCCTCCACTTTTCCTTAAACAATCTCACTTGGAATTTGGACTTATTGTACCAACTACTGCAGCTAGAGGTGGTAGAACCCGACCGACCCAAGAAACCCGCCTAACCCAACTCGAACCCAACCCGACCCGAAACTTTTCAGAAAGTCAAACTGACCCGACCCGACTCGACATGACCTAGACCAAACCCGACACGAGATCAAATAACATCTAATCCAACTCAAATCAACATACGATCCAAAAAGAGTAGATATTAAAATTGACCTGACCCGACCCGAGATATTCTAGAAGGTCAAACTGACCTGACCCGCCCGAACCGTACCGAACCCGACCCGCCCGCTCTCCCGATTTGCCACCTCTAGCTGCAGCTATCTTTCATCTCCATAACTTTTTCCCTCCTTTTTGGTTTGATCCCCATGCCATATGTAAATTTATTGTAATCTTTTATTTGTATAGTGGAAATTTTCATAGGATTTTACCTTACCACCTCAAAAAAAAAAAAAAAAAATGGCGGCTGGACCACACAATTCTATTCAAAAAGTCCATGTGTTGATCTCTTCAAAAATTGCACCAACACCGCCAGGATTTTAACACCTCATCTCAGCACCTTGCTACCACCACTCTTGAGTCTCAGCACTTCGCCGCCGCCACCTTCGATTCTCAGTGCCTCTCCATCGTTGTTGTTTGGTCTTAACGCCTTGTCGCCAGGCACTATCCCATCTTGACGTCTTGGTGCCTTTGCTGCTTTCCGTAGCATCTTGCCTAGCTGGCCGCTATTGCCCTTCACTTTTCCTTCAACAATCTCATTTGGAATTTGGGCTTATTGTACCACCTACTGCAGCTAGAGGTGGCAGAACATGATCCGATCTGACCTAAAACCGAACCCGAGAGATCAATAGCATCCAATCCAACTCAAATCAACAAACGATAAAAAAAAAGTAGATATTAAAATTGACCCGACCCGATGCGAGATAACCTAGAAGGTCAAACTGACCTGACCAGCCCGATCCGAACCCGAACCCGACCCGCCCGTCTGTTTTGCCACCTCTAGCTGCAACTATCTTTCGTCTTCATAACTTTTTTCCCTCTTTTTTTGTTTGTTCCCCATGCCATATGTAAATTTATTGTACTCTTTTATTTGTTTTGTGGAAAATTTCGTAGGATTTTACCTAGCCACCTCAAAAAAAAAAAAAAAAAAAATGGCGGCTGAACCACGCAAATTCTCTTCAAAAGGTCCATGTGTTGATCTCTATATTCCACATTTATTGAGTCCATATATTCTCTTGTCAAAAGAAATTATTATTCGACATTTTATATTCTCTTGGAGGAATATAAAATTCTACTATCGAGTGAAAGTTCATCTGCTTTTTTTACTACTTCAATCAAAGAAAATTCATCTTCTTTTTTATTGGAATTTAGAACTATCAACTTAATTAGCTTCTGTGAAAATATATGCCTTTATACTATACAATTTGCTTTCGGTTTAAAGATCTTTTGAGCTACTGGAACTGATTGAGATTAAGAAAATTGTATTTACCTGTTTATTATAAATTTTTATACAACAGTTCATCACCGGTCACCACTGAGACAGTTTTTTTTTTTTTTACAATTTTTGTGGAGTCAAATCTTATAACATATATATTTTTCTTTTGAAACTTGAAGTGTCAGGTTTCCTTGAAAAATTGAACTTGAGGAGTATGCTTCTGAAGCAGCTTTATCCTTTCGAAAGAAAATCAGAGAACTGTTGAAGCAAAACGCGATCTCAGAGTAGTGAATCTGTTTGAGAATTGTATACCAAAGTCATTTAGTAAAAGTTAGAAGAAGAAATTGTCTTCTCCTCTTTAACTGTTAAGAAATCGGTCGATTTCATTTTTCACAGTTAAGTTGAATTCCGATGATCCGATCTAATCGGAAAATCTGTGTGAACCAGAAAATGAACTTTTGCTTTGTTCATTATAGTTTAGTTAGTAGAAAAATGATTTGTACCAATTACCAAAATTAAAAGTGTTTGTACTTGGTAGAAGTATTTTCAGATGCAACAGCATGGACAGCATATGCCGCACGTACATGCACGGTGGCCAATCGGCATAACAGTGATGTGTATATTATAATGCTTGGCACCATATTATATTGCCATGTAAGTTACATATATATGCTAGTTTCAATTGGAAACATAGACGGCCATATTCGGGAAAATTAAGATAAGACAGAACAACGCTGCCCAGGAAAAATCCAGGTATAGATCATCGAACAATCTCGTTACTGACACGAGGAATTATATCGGACCGGAGCAGATGGATACCTATCAATGCCAACACAAACACATCCATTCTTTATCATCTTAAATGGTACCAGTACTGGCCCCACCTAATTGCCAGTACGCCGAGAATAAAATAGAATAAAATCTAAATCTAGATGTTCAGATTCTGAAACGGCTCAATAATTATTAATCTAGGTTGTTACCTGTGTTAACCTAATTAAAAAAATGTAACAAGACAGCAGTATTTAATATAATATAAATATTAAATACTGTGCATTTTAGACATTATAGCTGTACTGAATTCTCAGTGCCTCTTCTATAAATAGCCAAGTTATAATTGATTCTTTTCACACCGGCATATAGCACACATACAACTCCTCCAAGTTTCTGGCAAATTAATACCCAATTAAATTTTACCATGGTGATAGAAAAAACTGACCCGGGACACCACTCTGACAACACCAATCATCGAGTCGAGCAGTGGCTGAATACAGTTGATTCAGACGGTGATGGCAACATAAGCCGAAACGAGCTCTATGCTTGGCTGGCGAAGCAAGGGAAGCATTTCAAAACATTGAGGACATGGAGAGCGATGAGGAGTTGCGACAAGAACCGTAATCATGTCATAGAGCCAGGTTCGGAGCGGGAACAACTGAGTGATTATGCTAAGAGACATTGGCATATTGTTGCCCGGAATCGTTGAACTGTACGTAGATAGTCGTGTTGTTATGTCAGATGCTAAATAGAAGCAAACTATAGCTAAATCGTACGCTAGCGTTGTTCGCATGGTCGTTTGCTACTGTTACCTCTATGTGCTTGCCAAATTAATTAGAGGTAGTGAAATTTATGTAATTATATATGTTGTTAAGCACATGTTTTTGTAATTAAATGTCCATCAAAAAATTAAGATAATAAATAAGTTGTGTGTGCCTAATTAGTATTTAGAATCCTTTGGTTTTTGACTTAACATTATTTTATGATTGCTGTTATTAATAATCAGAGGTTAATCATACTAAATTGTTAGAATTTTTCTGTCCTGATCTCCTTAAAGTTTGGATGCACAGAAAGTTGAATTATATGTGGAATCTGATACTATTTCAAACTTTAAAATTTGCTACAGATAAGATACTCTATCTGCAGTGAGGTTGATCCATAGTAAGAACCATACTAATCCTTTATCTCAAAAAGAAGAACCATATATGCATACTAATCCATACAATTCATATTAGTGACTTCTGATCGTGGTTGTGACTCACTTGTGACGTGCAGATGATGCAAGGTATATATCTTCAAAGAGTTCAAATATTGGCAAAATATATGGCTACTCAAAATAACATAGAAACCCAAAACAAATCAATAAAACTTGGAGTAAGCTAGATAGAAATTTAATGAAAAGAGGGTCTGAAAATCTACACTTTTTAAGTTTATGTGTCATATAGGCCAATAATAGTACTACTTAACTAGCTATAATTAATTTTCTTAGATAACTGAAGACTAAATTCAAACCTTTTAAATTTTTATTTAGATATTCATAAGAGATGAACTTTTTTTTTCCTTTAGATCTACCATAAATTAAACTGAGGTTAATTTTCAGCATATTATATATTTTAGAAGGGGGTAGTATATACAGAAATCACTATAAAGGGGCTTAATTTAATTGCCAACCTTACCTTAATAATGGTTTTAAACAAACTGAATATATAACTGAATATGCTATGCTTCAACCAGACTTCAGTGAGAATCTAAAGTTCTAAACAAACTAGCAACTCTGAAGCTCAAATTACAGTATCAGATTCCATGGTTTACCTTTCTAGCTAGCTTTTAGGAGATAAAGGCATGGAAAGTTTTGTGAGAGACCTTATCAGCTCCCTTGCTTTCTCTCGGATTATTATTAACCATCTGATTCTTAACCGATTACTACGAAATCCACAGAGGCATAAAGAGATATTCTTCAAGTGCAAAAGCATAAAAAGACGATGAGAAACATCTTGCGTCCACTGAAAATGTATCCATACGTCCATAGACACACTCAGAATGTGACAAATAGATCTGATTTTGTAACAAATAGATCTGATTTTGTAACATATGGACGCTATAGATAAATATTCTATGGACGCTAGGTATTACTCAAAGACAATAAGCAGATGACATCATTATTACACATTATGACATCACACTACATATTTAGCTACAAAGGATAATATTTAGTTATTCACTATTTCTAAACCGCACTCAAAACTTTTCATTAACCGAAAACCTAGAAGCGACGACACTAACATTCAAACACGCACGCAAACTGGCAATACATAACTACATAAGTATTATACATATAGTACATTGCATATTTTCTACCGGCTACAGGCGCTGCTGATTCATGAATTCGTGACTATAATGCGCCAGCGTTTCTCAGCGTAGTCGATCAGTTTCTTCCTCTCCGTTCCCGGATCTATGACGTGATTATGGTTCCTATCGCACTTCCTAACGGCCCTCCAAGATTTCCATGTCTTGAAATGCATCCCCAGTGTGTCTAGAGCAGCGTACAGCTCTTTCCGGCTTATGTAGCCGTCCTTGTTCGAATCGACATAGTCAAGCCACTGCTCGAATTGTTCCCTCGTCATCTTCTTGAACCGACTGTTTCCTGGAGTCGGGATGTTCTTACTGGTTTGCCAAGCGGATGTCGGAGGGTGGTAGTGCCCCAGATCATTCAATGTCATCACCATTGTAAATTAGTTGGTATTGCAAGAGCTTACAGGAACTAAGATATGTCTTTACTGGTACGGATAGAAACAGTGATAAGCTGGCTATTTATAGATAAGTTCGCTCGTTAGGTACCGCCAGTGGCATAGTTAATGTACTGTTACGTGTAATGTTAATCATTGTTCCAAGTTAGTTGGAATTCCATTACCGTCTCGTTACATTATAATATGACCAGTGCAGCCAAAAAGCTTGACCTAGAATATATAGTTAACGCACTTTTTACCAGTATAATTAAGTTGACGCTTGTACTATACGATAGTACTCCGAAGAAGTTACTTTCTCTTCTTTAATCTCCTCCTTAATTATGAGGAGAACCTAATCATTGAGATTTCGACCGATTTTATCCCTGCAACTTGGCAGTTTTTTAGGGCAGGAATGAATGAGGAATCCATCTTATTTACTGATAATTAGTTAATTCCTTGTGTTAATTTGCATCTAATGAAAATCAGGGGCTGATCTGGATCCCAGTTCCTGCACAGCATTGTTCCATCTTATCTTTACTTGTCAAGTCTCGGGTTAAAATTTCATCGATAATCTATCGTATCTTTTATTTTTAATTTGTGGGTTATTCTGTTTGTGAATCAGATCAACTTAAAGCATATCATTAGAAAGTAATATATATTTTTAGTTGAGATAGAAAGAATTAATTGTGATGCTGATTAGTTCTAATATGAAATTCTCATATCTCATAAGTGCTGCTCAAACAAAAGAATTAACATTGAAATCGTCTTTCAGTCATTTCGATAGGGGGCGTACGACATCGAACTTAATTTAAAAAATTTCAACACATTTATTCTATAGTCATAGAACTTAACAATTAAAATTTCAGTTGTTTGTTAAAGGCAATTTCGGATTGGTTCGAATGATTGCAGATTGTCGATGTCTAATCGAATTCAACAGAATAAAAACTATTGGTTTTCATTTTTCTCCCTGTTTTGAGGTCATTTATCCTTATCTATTTAAAAAAAAAAAAAAAACTGTTTCAATCTGTATTTAATTTATTTTTTCAATATAGCTCTGCAATTAGCAAGAATTTTTTGGTACTGGATCAATGGGTTACCACATGATCTTCAGGTATATGCATTGCTTATTCAGTTCCATTAAAACAATTGTTCTGTACCGTATCGGTTTATCTTTATGAGTATTCATTAATTGATAGTGATTTAAATCTGTGAAAGCAATTTTTTTTCCCCTTTATTTGGTGTAGATAATGTTAGCAGAAGTTTGGAATATTGGTATGGCAGTTATTTCTCATTGTGAAGCTTGCCTCTCAACAGAGTCAAATTTTTTTTTTTAACATAATTTGAAGATTTAAACATTTATAAATTTTGGGCATGGTCACTTCATATATACCAGCTTATAACAATTTTACAAGGATGTTTACTTTACTGCTCAGAATGCAAATTTACAGTAACTTGTCATCAGATAAACACATTTATATATATATCAGAACTTATTTACACCCGGGACTTCTTAGCCGGCCGAGTCATCATCGCGATGAAATCATCCAAGTCGACGTACTTCTTCCCGTACCTGTCGACCTCTTTCACCATCCTCTCGCACTCCTTCAGACCATACGATTCACCGAGCATACTAAACGTCTGTTGGATATCGTTGGCGCTTATCCTCCCGTCTTTATCCCTGTCAAACACCGAAAACGCATGCCTTATCTCGCGCATCCGCACCCCGTTCTTGTGCATGTCGAAGAAGCACTCCAGATCGATGGCTTTATCTTTCTTTGAACCAACAGTGTAGATCATACGTGCTGCCTCATGTTCCGCCTCTGCCACGCCTAGCTTCGTCAGCAGTTCTTTCAGCTCTTTGAATTTTATCTTGTTATCTATACCAGCAATTTTGTAAAAGACTCGCTCCATCTCCTTGCGGTCAGGCTCATAGTTTGGCTCACCGATCAAGTCGGAGAGCTGCCGTTCTCTACTAGGCCGGAACATTGTCAGATTGTACTTGAAACTCAGCATACTTAGCTGAGACATCTTTCTTTTTTCCCTCTTTGGTTCTTGGAGAAACGTTATCGACAGTATATTATACCTTCAGCACAGAAGGCCATATAAAGAGGCACACCCAAGGCATTACCCTTTTGTGATTATGATTGCAAGACAGGGATTCTTTATGGAGAGAACAGGATTGCTCCGAAGAATCTCGAATTGCTTGAAATGAATAATTACAAAGTATGAGCAGAAGGATGAAGTTGTACAGACAATGGGTTACATCCAAGAAGAAGGAACCTCTAGTGTTGTTCACAAGTTAAAAGGAAGATTCCTTGAACCTCTCTATTTCACTATTATTTTTCTTTGTCAAGGTGTATATCATTGGCAAAAAGTAACAGTACATAAGTTATAAAACAAAATTGCTTAGAAAGTACATATCTTTTTAAAAAATGAATAAGCTATCAAGCCATCTGAAGTAGCGGCCTTGGCTACTCGAATCCAATGGTATATGTAATTATCTTCTTTTGTTAGGTTAATCAAACATTGAACAAATGTCGATTGACCTATGAAGGCGGGTTCTCATTGTCTATATCTTCCATTAAATTGATCTCCTTGCGCACTGTAATTTTGCTGACATAACCTGCAAATGAACCAGAAAGGAAAGCCTGTAAATCAATTATAGTTTTTAATAAACAAAAGAAGAAATGTCAAGGATGAAATAACAAAATTAAGAGCATTGAAAAGAAAGCATTTTTATTTTCTTGAATTGTTGGTTGGTGGTTTTGAGGGATACACGTATGCATCCGTATTGTTGATCATGTCTGCAGGTCAAAAAATTATAATTCAAGGGATTCGTCAGGTGGCTTATCTAATATGCACCACACACGTATCTTATTTGAACCCATATTGGGTACACGCACAATACAGAAGAAGTTAGTTTCTGCCATATCTGGGTAACATAGTTTCATGAGAATCAAGTTTAAATAGTGAAATGATCAGTAAATTTGCTTAACCATCCCAACGTAATCATTTACAACAAGCACAATTAGTCCTATGAACAAAGTTCTTGAAAGAAAGTTAAAATATCAGTAAATTTGCATTAGACAACATATTCAGTAGCGCAGCTTCATATCAGGAAGGGATATCACTTTTAATATATACAAAGCAGGCTTCACTGTTGTTGACATACTACAATTTCAATAAACAGTTATTTATTTTAGTTTAATATGTATTAATACGGATGTACAGGACCGGTACAAGCATGTAAAGGCTCAAAAAGGAACCTTGTGTCCAGCCAGTGTAACAATGATAACAGAACATAAATCACATTTCTAAGAAGAAATTTGCAATTTCATATTTCCATTGACTTCAAAAATGGTAATCGTTACCTCTCTCAGTTTTTATTTAACCATTAACCAAGCATCTTGCTTCAGCAGAAATTACAGGTTACATAATCATTTACCAAGTATATCAAAAATTATAGAACCACACAGTCTGGTAACCAATAAGCTATCAAGCATGATATCATCTAACAAATTTTTTTTTTAAAAAAAAGAAGGTAGCAGATTATATAGAGAGAGCGCACCTACACCCATACAAGGTATGCACTTGCAAATGGTCTCTTTTCCCTTTTTCCTATAATAGCTAACCAGCCCTGTCCCTTGACAACTCCTACATTTTCCTGTCCATTCATATGTTACCTCCTCTCTGCAATCCTTCGATCCCAAAGAAATAGGAAGTTCAAGCAGATTCTGCGGAAAACAGGAGAGTCAATAGCAACGCAAATGAATATTTACGCACTTCCACAATTTGAGGGCATGTACAATATGAAACTCAATTGAATAGGATTGATGATACAACTAAACCACAATTAAATCCCATACTAGAGCAGAGTAGCAGTTACATTGGCATATGTTAAAAGTTCAAACAATTTATATTTTTTTTCCATATCTGTTAAGCATATTCTAAATTCGAATATACAACTAAAGAACTTTTTTTCTTTATATGGCCATATAAAACTAAAAAACGATGAAGCTGTCACTATAAATTCAACTTTTGTAAAACTAGTACACTCGCAGACAATGTCTGCGAAATACTATCTGTTCATATATAATACAAGGAGGAAATTTGGAAATATTTGAAGGACTATTAGGTTAATAACTTGTTCAGGTTCGTTACTTTGTAAATTTGTGTTCTAACAGACATTTAATCAGAATAAAACTCATGATTTTGTTTTTGTTCCCTAAGCAATTTTGCATATGATTTAGTCGTCAGAGTAAAACAAGGTCTGGCCAGATTCAATTTTCTTCATATTCCTCAGTAAAGCTACAACCGATTCAATTATCAATTATCAATACATCTATTATACCTAAATGTATCAACAACACATTTCCATTGTTCAGTAATTATACCACCTGTTCAACAATCAATACCCGAAATGTACCTAAATTTTACTATATCTAGAAAGTTCACATACACACGTACCTCGCCCGCCTCAGCGTCGCAATTGAGCCGCCGTTCGATCTCCTCGGGCGAACAGGGCGTTGAATCGGGATACGTCATGGGGAGCGGCAGCGGCTCGGAGTCATCCACAAGATAACTCTCCTTCTCCTTCGACCACCACCACCACTTTCTCCATCCATTCCTCTTCTTTCCCTTCCCCTCCTCCTTCCCCTCCTCTTCTGCGTTCACTCTGACCCCCGGATCCCTGGCCGAACCGGAACCCCTCCCGTCGGCTTCGGAGCTCGGCCGGAACCACCCGGGCGAGGAACCAGCGTCGGAGGCCTCGGCCGCAGCGCGCAGGCGGTGCAGAGTGGCGCGCGCGGGGAGGTGAGGAACGGGGAGGAAGGAGGGAGGGAAATTCGGGTTAGGGTTAGGGTTTGGAGGGAGGGAGGAGAAGAGCGGAGGAGGACGGACGGGTGAGGGTAGTATCATTGCAGAGGAAGGATTGTAGAGGAGGAGGCGGTCATGGCCGGCCTCTCCGTCGACTGTGCGCGGAGAGTGAGAAGAAGAGATTGCAGAGGAGATAACGCGGACAAATTGGAGAAATGGACAAGTAGAAGAGTGTCGTTGACTGGTAAGAGATATTAAACATGCAGTGCAGAGTATGGACCGTTGGATTGCGTTAAGATTGATGTGAACGCGTATCTTGAGGTGATCTAGCGGTGGTAGTGCTGCGCTGCAAATTGCAGTGCGGCAGGGGAGCGGGAGATCGGATTGGTGAAACTCTGCGGCTACTTTATTGGTTTTTATCGTGTGGTGAATCACTGTCAAGTGTGTATTGAGAAGCCGTAGGTGAGGTTATAAGGGAGATGGCCGTAGAAGGACGGGGCACGCGGGGAACACGATTCTTTGGCTGGAAGAGTTGGACTTGTTCACTTTAGGAGTGGACACCTGTTTCTTAATTTTCTGTATGAAAGGGAACAGAAGTATTTCCATTTTTCTGCCCTGCTACTGGATTAATCCTTGTGGGGCCGCCTGGAGAAAAGAGGCAAGGGGGAAATTTACCATGTGAATCTGGTGGAGAGACTAGGCAACTCCAATTTGGGCCACATGGACCACTAGTCTTCTCCGCCGTCCAGTAATTTATTTTCTACTATTCTTCTTCTCCTCTTTTACTCATTTCTTCTCCTTACTCTAGCCACCAGCCACCAGCCACCAACCACCAACCACCACATCTTGTATCTCTGACCTACTTTACCTTTGGATCTTGACCTTTTGGGAGGATCGAGTGCAACTCGAATCCACACGGTGCGCAAATCATGATAAGATCGTCGACCTCTCTCGCCCTCTACTCTCTCGGGCTGTCAACTTCTCTCGCCGCTTGCTTTCTCGGGCCGTCAACTTCTCATGCCCCTTGGTTTCTCAGGCTGTTGACCTCTCTTGCCCTTTCCTCTCTCGGGCAGCCAACTTCTCCGGCCTCTACCTATGTCGTAGGCTGCACGCTATCATGGTTGTCCACTGTTGTTGACTTCACTGCCTCACCGGCCGTGTACCTCCTCGGCCATACACCTGTTTGGCCCGTCGACATTAATGGCCATCTGGTCGTTGACTCTCTGGCCTTCTACTTCTCAGGTTGCGGGGACACTCGCGAGCTACTCAACTAATAAGATGAGTTGAGCATGACTACAATTGGAGCTAGATAGTGATTTCTTCACAAAGAATTAGCTCAGAACTTCATAGTTCAGAACAAATGGGCAGATGTTTTTAGTTTTTAGATTAATGTAGTTGTGGTTTTTAGTTAATGTGGTGTTTCTTTTCAGTATTTAGTTTGAAGATGAGTTTTAGTTGGAAGATGTGATGCTCTCGTTTAAATTAATGCATACCTATGGGTTTTTCTCAAAAAAAAAAAAAAAAAGATTAATCCTTGTGGTCAGTCTGACATGTAAACTTTTATGAACTTATGTGCCTACACAATTCTCCGGATCCGAATCCACCCTGCTCTTCCGATCGGATGGTCGGGATAGATTGTTGTACCGATCTCAAAGTACTTTGATATTTTCTGTACCGATCTCAAAGTAATTGGTATTTCTCAATCTCGGATCATGAAAAACAGAGTTTTAGAAAAGCAGCGAATTCCAATCCCAATTCTCATGTACTCCCGTTTTTATTTTTTTTAGAAAAACCTCTAGGTATTGTATTAATTTAAACTAGACCATTACATTTTCCAACTAAAACCCATCTTCAAACTAAATACTGACAAAGAAACACCACATTAAATAAAAATCACAACTACATTAATCTAAAAACTAAAACATCTGCCCATTTGTTCTGGACTATGAAGTTCTGAGCTAATTCTTTGTGAAGAAGCACTATCTAGCTCCAATTGTAGTCATGCTCAACTCATCTTATCAGTTGAGCAGCTCACGAGTGTCCCCGCAACTTGAGAAGTAGAAGGCTAGAGAGTCGACGACTAGACGGTCATTGATGTCGATAGGCCAGAAAGGTGTATGGCCGAGGAGGTTGGGCAGTCAGGCAGTAAAGTCAAAAACAGTAGACAACGATGATAGTGTGCAGCCTAGGACACAGGTAGAGGCTAGAGAAGTCGATTGCCCGAGAGAGCAAAAGGCAAGAGAGGTCAACAGCCCGATAAACCGAGGGGCAAGAGAGGTCGATGACCCGAAAAAGCAAGGAGTGAGATAGGTTGACGCCCGAGAAAGCAAGGGGCGAGAGAAGTTGACAACCTGAGAGGGTAGAGAGCGACAGAGGTCGACGACCTTATCATGGTTTGCACACCGTGCGGATTCGAGCTACACTCAGTCCTCCCAAAAGATCAAAGTCCAAAAGTAAAGTAGGTCAGAGGTACAAGATGTGGTGACTGGTGATTGGTGGCTGGAGAGGAGAAGAAAGGAGTAAAAGAGAAGAGAAGGAGAAAAATAAAGGATAAATTACTGGATGGCAGGGGAGACTAGTGGCTCCTGTAGCCCAAATCGGAGTTGGCTAGTCTCCCTGCCAGATTCACATGGTAATTTTTTTCTTCGCTTTTTTTCTTTAGGTGCGACGCTTAGAGTTTCCTCCTCACTTCTTACAGTGACTCCTGTAATCCTATTTCTCTAAATTTTTGACACTTGCAAAGGCTAGGTTTACATTACTTTTACTTTTTTTTTTTAAAAAAAAAAATCCTACTTTTACTTATTTATTTATGTATTGGTATTTTTTTCATAAACTAATTAACAATCTGATCACATAATAAAATAAACAGCAAGTGCTCAATTGAAATTATGAAGAAGTTACAAACTGCAGCCGGGCCCATACTTTTAAGAGGTCACTTGGGGCCCAAAATATGAAAAGATCTACAAGAAAATATTATTAACAACAAAGTTAACCAACTCGATATTATATATACAAATATAATAATATGAGTTATTTTTCTATGGATTGACTAAGCAACCTTTCATTTTGAATCGAGCGGTTCTTATCAAACACCTTCCTTTAATTGCATCTGAAAGACATATTGTGGTCATTCGATTATGAAAAATGAACTGCCTAAGAATTAGCCTAATAATATTGGAGTAATATTGTGCATTTATTTATTATCGAACGTGGTGGCACGATTTTAGTATTTCATGATTAGCCGAATATTTCATTGCCTAAGAGATACGGAGCATTTTTTTTATTTTTACAAATTACCACGATTATTTATTTATTTATTTTTGCTAGCTCAACAATTTAAGCAATTATCTCCAATGAGTTTCTCATGACCATCGAATAATGTTAATATTTTTTAGTACTTATAAAACAATTTTAATAATTTTAAAACTCTTAGATCATATAATCGCATAATTGTCAATTACAAGATGCCGTATAATTTCAAGATGAATAATAATTAATTAGAAATCAACTTTGAGAACATAAATTCATACTAAGGCTTAGATATATATCTCCTTTATAATCATCCTTTTATGTCCAAACAGTATCTTTTTATATTTATTCATTCTTAAAACTTATTATCCTTTTTGTACAGGTATTAAGCTAAAATAACCCCAGGAATTTGTAATTTCCATTGCATATAATAATTACCTCCAAAAGGCTCTCTGTCACCAAAAAAAAAAAAAGCCTCCTCTTGTATGAAGAAACCTGTAACCCTCATATTTTCAGTACAAAATGAATTAAAGAATATTGACATGCATGCCAAGGAAGAACACACAAGTTACTCTCCAATCCGTACCATCCGACGATCGGCATCTCGAAAAAAATTGCAAAAAAGTAAAGAAAACATAACCAAAAAAAAACAAAGAAAAGTTCTTTAAATACTGACATAGGTGCAGGTATAAGATTCACAGTTGTATCTGATCTGAACTTTGGTTACCAGCAAGCATTTGGAAGAGCATTGCATTGATGCACTTCTTCTCAGCTTTTCTGGTAGATTATTAGTTTTGCGGCGTAAACCTGCAAAAGAAACCGAATTGTACTGTTAAAACTGAGCTGATACACTTTCAATGATCCATGCAATACAGTTAGGGGTGTAAAAGGAAGACCGTTTTCCGTTATTTCGTTTCGTCCCAAACGAAATGAAAACAAAACGATTTTTTGTTTCATTTGACGAAAAAACTCTTTCCATTTTGTTTTCTATTTGGACAGAAAATACTACTGTTAAACAATTATTTTTGTTCTTTCGTTTCGTTTCGTTCCAAACAAAACGAAACGAAAACGAAGCAGCTCGTTTTCGTGATCGTTGTAAACGTTATACACCCCTATAAATACAGTATTGTTATATCAGAAAATACAGTAAACTGTTAGTAATCCAAATACTCACTGAAGTAGAAGATCGGTTCGATTCTGGAGGTTGTCCGGTACGGTGCTGTTAAGATTGTTGTTTTGAAGGTATCTGACAAAAGCAGCATTCGAAAGTCAGAACAGTTTAACTACAATTGCACAGTGCAAAAGACAGTTTATGAAAATCTTGGCTTACATTTCTTGGATTTTCGGGAGGGTCCCGAGGGATTCCGGTATTGATCCGGTGAGCTGGTTGTTCTCCAAGTGCCTACAATTTAAATCGACAAAAACGACATGTTAGTATCGAAAATTTGTAATCTTATATTGAATTGTACAAACATGAAACTTGTTATTAGCTTACAAGGAAACCAAATGTCTGAGAGTGTCCATTTCTGGTATTGTACCAGTAATGTTGTTCCCGGCAAGCCAACTGCAAGTACCAGTTAAATTCGATCATTTTTTTTTTACTCCTCGCAATATATGCAGCAATTTGATAGCATTAGTTAGTTAAAGAAGCATACATGTCCTGAATTCCAGTCAAATTACCAACATTCTCCGAAATTGACCCTCCTAAGCCGAAGTTCGTCAAGTTCCTAGAAAAAAAAAAAACAAGAATATTTCTTAGCGATTAGATTCAAATTGGGGTTGATTTATTCTGGCAAACCTCTTATTTTCATTTTTTTATATATTTAATTCTGGGAGGATCTTACAGTGAGATGACTCGTGCAAGTTCATCGTCCGAGCAGGTCAGTCCGGTCCATGAATTTCCTTCTGGTAAGCATGGATCGCCACTCCAATC
Source organism: Cyperus esculentus (assembly GCA_030179965.1). Lineage (NCBI taxonomy): Eukaryota > Viridiplantae > Streptophyta > Magnoliopsida > Poales > Cyperaceae > Cyperus > Cyperus esculentus. Next base: position 2,747,453 of record JASGLE010000035.1, on the reverse strand, counting down.
GGAAGGTGTTTTATCGAACGATTTGGCCAAGGCTGTCAAACCGATCACTGTAATGCACAGATTAACAGATGAAGTGCAAACAGAAAGAACGTATAGTTAGTTCTTCCAATTATCAGTTCATTTCTTTCATCTTTGTTCCTTTTTAGTGATGAAGAAAAAACTCGATAGAGGCACGTTGGTATCAGTACCTGATCCATCATTGAGGCAAAGGGAACAATTGCATATTTAAGTTCTTGTTAAAAAATGGTAACAATGCAAATTAACTCAAATTGGTACCAAATTTGGACTCAAGTTTTGACAAGATTTGTGATCTTGGATGCGGTTTACTTCTAGTACTACGAAATGAATTGAATTTCTATAACGAACGAAAACATACCATCTCTCGGATGAGTTCTTCTACCAAGAGGCACAACCATGAGCAGCTCGGCAGCATTTATGATCGGTCCAACAGGAGAATTACCGTCCGGCACCAGCGTGATCGTTGTCTGACCCGACAACGGCCAGTTCGCGCTATACACCATTGTTCCCCCAGTAGATACATTCAGTCCTTTATAAAACATCTCTCCATTTACCAGAATATCGAACACTCTCCAACTGAACAGCGAGGGGGCTCGATCGTCCTGGAAGTACAGTGCAATGTAGTAGTTCGCTGCTGGTAGAGACATTGGTGGCCACTGGACAGTCAGGTTCTCGACCTTACTGGTTGTCAGGCCGGTCGAGAAGATTGCGTCCGGTGGAAGGTTCCAGAAATCGGCAGTCGTCGTGTTGGATTTGCTCATTGTTAGCGAGTTCTTGTCGGCGTATGCCTCCCAGTATCGGTTGAACTTGTCATCTGGATAACTAGTTAAATAAATCTCATTACTTAGTTATATGAATAGTAAGTTCAGAATTGATGAGGATTCTAAAATTGGTTTATGAAGATGAGATCTTTTTGATATTTTGAAACATCCTTTCATATAATTAAAATCTAATTAAGGTTTTGCTACCAGAAAATAATATGATATAAATACAAAAATTCTGTCTTTTAAGGGGATAATCATTGATAAATCATAATTAATGCTTATAAACATATAATTAACTTTACAATTTAATAGAATGATGAAGTTTCTGAAATATTACCTGACCATAGGACCGTCATAACCAAACCGCTGCCTGGCGATCGTACTGAGAGCGTTACTCGATAAATCAGTCGCATTGTACACTGAATCCTCCAGCTGCACCAATTCAAGAGCCGATATAAACGGACTCGTCGTCGTGTTCTCGTTCCTCGCCAAGCACACACTCAGAGTCCTGCCCGTGGCGCTCACAATGATCTCGTAGTAGGACGCCATGTCCTTCACATAATCCTCTCCCGTGTCTATCGTGGTCCATTTCGTTCCCTCCACTATAAGATCAAATACCGGTGGCACATGTCCGCCGTCAAATCCTCCGTAGTAAAATGTCGCCCTGACCAAATAATTTGCACCTTTTGCGACCGGAACCATGTAGCAGTATTTTCTCGCAGTCCTGTCGGGAAAATACCATAGTGTAGATAGCATTGGCATGAGGTCAGAAAACTCTATTGTCGAGGCATTGCCAACCGTTACGAAGTCTCCGTCCGGTATCCACGTTACATCATTGTACGTCTTCTCCTCGGTCGAACCACAGTTTATCGAATATCCTACATCAAAACAAAACTTAAAAAACATGATATAACAATGTACATCAAATGCAAGAAATTAAAATCATGTTACGTTAAAATCCGCATTCGCTCGGTCGGTCGTACCTTCCGGAGGCGATAAGGAGGCAAGTGCATGCAAAGAGACCCCCCAAAGGAAGATCATGAGAACAGCTAAATGCACCATTGGCAAAATGAACATGACAAAACCCACAAAAGAACAATGAAGTTAGGGAAGATACATCAATTGGGGGCAAAATACAGAGGGAAGGAGAGGGCAACTAATGCAACCCCTTTAGAACAGTATAATGCCGGCTTAGCACTTTTCTTAGTATAAAAATGGGTATATTTACTTCATATACAAATGGTAATATGGTTATTTGAGATATAAAGAAGTTGGGCTCCTGATTTGGATCAGATACCTTTCTTTCCTTCAGCTCACTTTGCCACAAGTAATTCCTTGTACAGTTTTATTTTATGTAGAAATTAATGTAGCGGGTCCTCTAAAAGAGTAATACCTGGCGTCTATAGAAAAAACTATCTATAACGTCTATATGTTACATTTTACGATGTATCTCTTAAATTATATGATATAGATGTTACATTATGTACACATCTATAGATGTATGGACGATTTTTCAATAGACGCAAGATGTTTTTCTCTGTTATTCACATAGTGATAAAACTATACGACAATTAATAAAGTTCTTACTAGTTTTTGTATTGTAGGTATTCTCATATGGTTTTCTCAGATTACGTGAAATTCAGAATAAATGTGATTAGTTCTTCTGTTTGTTTATGTCCAATAACAACTTAACAAATAACAATCCACGCAACTAAAAAGAATGTGCAATGACAAACTTTTAGTTACACAATAAATCCTATATGAATACTTGCAGATTTTATTTATTCTAACAATTTTTTATTAAATTTTATCAGGTTTTATTGTTAACACTGATGTGCTGTTATTTATTTAACTACACTAGAGATGTAACTCGGGCTTCACCCCGAAAAGTTGTATCAAATAAACAATTAAGAATTACATAAAATTTTAAATATTTATATTAAACAAAACTTAAGAAAAATTTGTAAATTTGTATGTAAGTAAATAATAGTAACAACAACAACAATAAAAATAAAAATAATAATAATAATAATAATAATAATACAGTAGTTTATAAACAAGAACATATATAAATGTTAGACTATTTTAAGGGTTAAAATTTGTTTTAGACATATCATATCCATCTTATTTAATGAGAAGAGAAAAAAAAATATAAGTCATTGGATCAAAGTAGATAAAGAGTTTAAAAAAAAAAATCAATGGTTAATAATAGTGATGATGCGGCATAGTTGAGATACTTGAAAATCTACCCTTGTTTATGACGTATAAATATGACAATCTTACCGCAATGAGCCGCCACATATTTTGTTGTAAATTTGACGCCATAAAGGAAGCTTCTATCTTGACGTGTTGACCATTTATTCTTTCCTTGCAAAGCTCTTTATACTCTAGTGATCATTTTTAAATTCCTTCGTGATAATTTCTTTTAACTTGTCATTTTCGAACGTGCTTGCATGAAAGTGCCCAGCTTCAATACTCTTATATAAGATAAGAAAAAAATAATATGTTCATCTTATAACAAAACTGGAGGTCTGGTTGGTGGACACGAGTAATTCAAATAACAATATGTTTAATATATTGATAGGGGGTGTTGGTTTCTCTTTATAATTTTGGTTGTGATTTTGTGGGACCTGTTAATTGTTATCAAGTGAAATGTTTAACTATTTGCTACAGAAAGTGTTGTGGAGTTATGTTTTTTTTTTTTTTTTTTTTTTTTTGAGATAAAGATGAGAGTACAGCTGCTCAAATTAATAAAATTAAAATGCCTATAAAAGATTCTCCATTTGAGTTTCGAGTCCGCGGTCTCCCATACGGAGAGTCTTATTCTTAGCTACTAAACTAAGGCTGATTCTTACGACGAGTTATGTTTTAACTTTTATGCTGAAATATACAGATTCTTTTATAATTTTTGGTGCACATGATGTTGTCTCTAATAGTTACTGGTCCCTCATTTCTCTGTTTTTTTTCAATATATGAATTACATTTTTCTTACTTCTGCTGCTTCTTGCAAAATTAGTAGGCTTATAGATATACACAGATATTGTTTTCTGGTACAGGCTAGGCTTCGTTCAGCTCTTTACAGACTGTACAACTTGTTTGATGCCCACTTTATCACGACCCAGTAACATTGACCCAAATTGGGCTCTAATATGATAATTGGGCTTTAATATGATAATTGGGCTTTAATCTGATAATTCATATCAGTGGGCCTATCTCAGATTGTACTGTTCTCCTGCCTGATTATGTTTGATATACAGGGTCCGTTTGGCAAATTAAGAAATAACATTATTCTAGTGTTATCCGATTTGGATTAGTGATAGTTGGAAGAGTGATATTTTGAACTATTCGGATAATAAAATTATTGTTTGGCAACATATTAGTGGAATAGTTGGACAATAAGTATAGCTATTCCGCTATTCCATCTATATGATCGAATAGCGGATTAGCCTATTCACATCACTATTCGTTTAGCTATTTTGTGTTTGGCACTCACAAAAAATAGAATATCACACTATTCCAGAATAAGCTATTCAAAATGGGTTGCCAAACACACCCATATAGTACAAGTTTATTACAGGTTCAGTTAACGGAAACATCATGTCTATTGAGATACCCGTCCATACATTTATAGAGTACATATGGTATAACAGTTTTACCTTAAATGTAACAGGTACATCCAATGTTTAACATTAGCGCTCTATTGAAAATGCACAGTGGACATTAGGTAGCACACTACTCCCGGTAAACATGATTGGTTTGACCATATATTTGGTATAAGAATTATTAGATAAATCCAAATGCTCATATTATATACCAGGGATTTGCTCAAGTTACGTGCGTGGGGTTAATAGTTTGACATTTCCAAAAATAAGGCCGGGTTAGCTAAAAAAGGTTCAAACTTGGGACAGACAAGTTTATGAAATTGATTTAGAAAACACAAATAGAGCAATTTAAATGTGTTTGGAGAGTATTTTAGTGTTAATTTGGATGTAGTTTTATTGGCATAATAACACTTTTATCATGTTTAGATAAACACTTTAACATTCTGGAGACACAATTTAAATCATTATATATAGTTTCAGCATTATACTGTGCTCAAATACTATCATAGTTGCTTTAGAACACGTATATAGTTATTTAAATGCGTTATGATTGCATTCTAGTATTATTTTGACTGCAATTGATACATTAACACTTTTATCGTACTTAGATAAGTAATTTAAAACGTTGAAGATATATTTGAATGTTTTAGATAGGTTTTAAAATTATAATGTGCAAAAATGATATCATAATAATTGATTAAAACATAAATAAAACAATTTAATTGCAGAAATTATGTATTACAAACGCAATCTAAATAGGTATGATTTAAAATCAATAGGTATTAGCATTCTAACCACAATTATGTATCATACCCAATAGGTATGATTTAGGTATGTTGCAGACCCAATCTAAATCATTATAGACTAGTTTTAGCATTGTGGTTTGCAGAAATTATACCACAATTAATCTGTAATACAAATAACACAATTAAAGCAACCTAATTGTATATTGTGCATATATATTTTAGTGTTATTTTGAGAATAACTAGAATATTAACACTTTTATTTTGATTCGATAAGAACTTTAAGATTTAAAATTTTAAATCATTCAAGATAAGTAATTTAAATAAATAATTTAACAGCGTGCAGCTTAGAAAATTAATTCCAGGACCGAGATGTCGCTTTTATTTTACCTTAATTGGCATTACAAGTTTTGTGCACATGAATTCATGTGCTCTTGCACAAGGTTCAAAGTCAATGAAATTTTTTTACGAGAAGATGATTTTGACTTTAGAATTGATAAGTCGTTCTGGGCTAAATATTTAAATTCATTGGCGTTTATTTGTTGTGCAGTATTATTTATTTATTTTCACAATTGGAATGAATTTATAAGAGAAGTACTTTGGGTTAATTAATTTATTTCAAAATCAAATTTAAAAATTCGGTTCACAATTTAAATGATGTTTGTGACGTTCATGACATTGACACTTTGACAGTTGATGACAATTTAACTAAAGTAAGAGCTAGCTTCTACCATTTTTACTTATCCACGATTTACCATATTTTTAATGAACAAATATTATTTTTCAGTAAACATTTATATCTTTCCGATCAATAAGTATCGTTTTCTAGTAAACAGATAAACTATGGTTTCCAGTAAATATTTATGTGACTGTCACAAGCACATAGGTGCACGAGGTGTATCAGAACTATTAGAGAAGTGGATAGGTGACCTACTTTATAGGGATGGACTCTACATGTTTTTCACTTAATTAAGAGGATAGATACTGGTCGACATGGGTTTCATGTGTAGGGTTTAGGGCAAATGAGGAATTAATTTGTTGAACACTTGTTCTACCAATGTCCTACTGCCGGACAAATATACCTCTCGTACATTAAAAAATATAGTAGGCGTTTCGCCTGCTACATCAAAAAAAGTATACCCTCTCGTACAACAACAAATACACACTCTCTTGAGTTCGTAATTTCTTTTTTCTCTTAAAAGGCATGAGTGACTTTTGGTTATTATGCTTTGTAAATATAATAATTTAGCATGACTTTCATATTTTGATGTTATTATTATGCTTTGTAAATTGGGGTATAATTGATCATGACAGTTTATATTTTATTCAGTTTTAATACAATATATATAAAAGTTTATAATGATTTAATTTGTGGACGCGTGGATTTAGCATATACATATTGAATATTTTGAAAGAGGAGTCAAGATGTTAAACCTTCTTTTATAAGGATTTGTAAAAGAATTATTTAGTTTTATATTGATAGTCTTATTATAAAACTATGTGCAGCTTAGTTTGCTCAGCTAAGCGAAAACATATACTTCTTAAAATAAAAGAAATGAAATAAGTTTTAAAAAGTAAGAAAATGCTTTGAAGATGTTTTATAAAATTAATTCATATAATCAAGTATATACTTTAAAATAAATTCAAGAGAACATTTGAATTGAGGACGTTTGGGATGAAGGCCACTGATTTACTTCCTCTTTTTCTTTATTTTTTCCCCTAATTAGTTTATCAGATATTGAGAACCTCATGTGAATCGTATAATTTAAGTACCCTTTTGAGAGTCCGAGGAACAAAATTAAAAAATTATTGCTTGCAAGTACACTTTTTTTTTTTAAAAAAAAGCATTCAACTAGAGAGGACAAATATTTTGTTCCTCTCATGCGTTTTTTTCCAATTTATTTTTTTATAAGGGAAGAGAGATCAGATGACAATTATTTATCTTGACAATCAGGCAATCACTCTAAAATAAATTCATATAAAATCTTAAAAATATAAAAATCTTTTATAAATGTGTTCATATATTTATAGATTGATTGTGTTTACAATTTCATTCAACTATCTTGACAACCATTGCGATCGTACATTTTTCAAGTTTCTTGATAAAGTATCGAATGTCATTCAAATTAAATAAAATTTGAAACATAATCAATTTATGAATATATGAACATATTACTACAAGCTTTTTTATTTTTAAGAATTTTTATAAACTAGAGCTGTAACTCGGGCTTCGCCCCGAAATATGATAACAAAAAAAATAATAGAACTTATAAAATAAAAATATTTATTTTAATAAAATTAAACATAATTTTAAAATTTTTGATGTGAATAATCATGATGATGTATGATTTATAAATAATAAAACATAAATATTGGACCACTTTAAGGATTAAATTTTGTTTTAGACATATCATATCATCTTATTAAATGAGGAGATAGAATAAATAAAATCAATGGTTAATAATATTGATGATGTGGTATAGTCGAGGTGTTTGGAAAGTTACCCCTCTTTCTAATTTATAGATTTATTTGAGAGTCATTGTCATGATTGTCAAGATAAATATTTATTATATGATCATCCCTTCCCTTTTTTAAATACTTTTTAGTAGCTGTATTAACTCCATGGACGTCGTCCCATATAGTCTTACACCGGACTGGAGCAAAACAGGAGCCTTACATATCTAGCAAAACCGATACGATAATCAATTATTAAATTTTTCGCATAGGACCTAATGCTGATGGCGGTCGTAAAAAGATGAAATATTATTATATTTAATATCATTTTTTTTTTTTACAACCAGCATCAGTATTGGGTTCTACTTGGTTTCATTTCTACCTCACGCCAACTTGTTTGGGACTAAAGGCATAATTGTTGTTGTTGGACCGGATTGCAAATTGACATGTATATAATTATCTTTATACATTTTATTTTCCCTAGCTACATCTTTTTTTGTTGTTCATTAACAAAAATTGATTTATTTTTTTTACTTAGAGCACACGGATAATCGAGATCTTTATACTTGAAAATAAATTTGTGGGGACACTATGAAACATCCCGACAAGTAGATGGAACAGTAGCCGTGCTGATAAACACAAAGTTATAAGATATGCAAAAATATACTTTACCAATAACAAGTAAATAGCCACAATTTTCAAATATCCAACCCCCCAGGTCCCAAACCTTTAATATACAGTGTATCAAATAATATATTGAAATTTCATGAAAATCCCTTGTGATAATTTCCGCAATCCTTTACCTCACTCAAGTCATCCTTGCATCGCAAACCTGTGACCTGAAACCCACGAAAGTGGAACGGGTGAGAGTCTGAAACTCTCAGTGCGGTATTTAGTTCCAGCCAGTGGTATTTATCAAATCCACTAGCGAAACTGAATACCAACTAAAACACTCAGTTTTTAAAAATGATAACATAAATAGTGCTTATCAAATAAAAACACTGCACGTCAGTGACGATAATAGTTACCCCTGCAACTACAAAGAATTAGACGTCAAGTCGATAAATACATTTCATTTTCCTTTCAGAACCAGTTTAACGTCTTCCCTGCAAAACCACATGTATCAGTTCACCATCTCACATTAAAATAAGCAAATACCAGAACATAATACAAACAACTCAAACATGTACCAAAAGCATATCGATCACACATACCTGCATCAACAAATCTCGTGCATCAGCACATATCATCGTGTACCCAGAGATCCCAAATATATCATCCCCTAGCCCGGCCCGGCCTCAGGGATTGGTTACACATAACGCTATGGCACCGAAACACGGGAGCGACCAGTCTGCCAAAATCTCATCTAGATACATATCCAGCAACAACAACAACAACAGTATCCACAATATATACAAAAATGCATAATATCATATATGCAGGCACTTACATTTATCAGTCACGCAAACATTCAAACCAGTTTCACTCAATTCAACGCATAAACAATACATCAACAATATAAATAATTAACGTATTCAGTTCAATTCATAGATTTGATAAATAACCGGAACCCACACCTGTTTGATGATTCCCACTGTGAGTCCAAACCAGACCTCCAATTTCATATTGTCGTTTACTTAGAAAAGAGCACACCGGAACCTCGACCTTGGACAGCTCACTAGTATTCCAAAAGCGAGTGCTCATCCTCTGCCTTAAGGTAAAGTGAGGCATGGCACGTAGACCGTTGGATCACTTAAAGATTCGTGCAGACTCAAATCTCGAGACGATCCAACGATCTACGTGCCATACCACATTTTACCTTAAGGCAGACGATGTGAAATCTCCAAAAGCCATTACCATAAGATCCTCATATTACCGAAAGTAACCAGATAAAATATGAATCAATCAAGACTTCTAACTTGTGTTCTAATTAGCCGTCAGTTCCTAACCCACAGAATCATAATTTATCTGAATTATTCTCAACTTATATATATGGAATTAACTAATTAAAAGTGACAATTTAGCAAGTGCCCTTAATTCACTAACTATATATATATATATATATATATCCTATACGTATTTCACTGTCAGTTGCCGTCAAATTAAGCTAATCGCATATGCATATTTTGTTATTCCATTTGACCAAGTATATCTATATATGCTCTCTCAACTTATAAATTGGTTCAGATATTAGTTCAGGCAGTCTGGAGCTAGCTTCTCACATGTCCCACCTGAACTCGATTAAACAATGGACAATAATACCATGTCACAACTTTACCCCCACAACCCTGTGATGAGGTGGCATATGGGTGGGGAGGATCATTTTTATAAAATTTTGTGGGGCGGAGGTACATTATTGTAAAATTGTGAAGGTCATTTTTGTAAAAATTTTTTATGGTAGGATAATTTTGTAAATTTCCTTAGAAATAAAGGATATTTCTGTAAAATTTTCTGAAAAGAGAGATATTTTTGTAAATTTTTTCAAGTGCATTGGGTGTTCTGGAGGCATTGTGTGTGACAGAATTCAATTCTGCTATTACCTTCTCTCGGATAACAGGGTCTTGCTTTTCCGATCGGCACAGTCGGATTAAAATGGATGGATGAGATATGTTCGGCAAAACTCTTTTTGCTTCAAAAACCGAACTTTGCACTGAATCTTAATCGTTCGGTGTTGATCCGACGGTCACCGTCGGGATAACAGGGTCCTGTTATCGCCGAAGAATAACAGCAGAATCGGAAGCGTGTGTGACAAGTTATATTTATCCTTAAACAATATATATACGTACATATCTAAGTGCTAGTAACGTATGATATCAATTAATTAATTAAGCAAGCTAACAGCAGCCTATTATTACATATATATATGCTCTAATGTATGCATTCTTATACACTTAATTATTCTTTCATATTACTAATTAATATAAGCCAAGGTACTAATTACCTGTATCAATTTATTGGAGATTTAGACCCTTAGCACGAAATATCCCTAGCTATCTCAATCTCAGTATTTCAATTTTTTTTTTTTCTTTTTTGTGACAAATCAAGTGCACATTGCATGCACCTTCTCTCTTTGTTATTCTTCTTTCACGACTCATCTCTTCCTTTCCTTTTTCTTTTCGATTTTCTCTGTATTATTTTCTTTTCTGTTTTCACTTCGTTATTATGCTTCCTGTGTTGGCATTTATTAAGACTACTCAAGTAGGAGTGGCAAAAAAACTCGTAGCTCTTGGCGCGTTTGCTATTGGCTCAGGATCGACTCGTTATTGGGTCGCCCATTAAGTTTGTTAAGCTAATGAGCCGAGTTTGAGCTTAGCATGGCTCGACTCGTTAAACTCATTTGGCTTGATAAATTATTACTGATTGCAATTCGTACTGTTCTTATCGTAAATTATTAATATATTGTACAACATATGGTCTAATATATATAAAATTATTATGTATAATATGTACGAACATATTTTTGTTAGTCCTTTTGTTGATTTTTATATAAAATTTGATATAACATACTTTAATTAACGAGCCGAGCTCAAGCTTGTGTTTTTGGCTCGTTAGTTAAATGAGCCGAGTTTGAGCTTAGCCTAACTCGGTTCGGCTTGTTTACACCCCTATTCTCAAGAGGAAACCGGCCGAAATATCAAACCCTAAACCATGTACTGATGTGTACATTCATATATCTTATTGATATATATCTCCAGGTGGTAATTTAACCGACTCCACCAGCTGAAACGTGCACTCAGAAGAAATGTGGTGATCTGTCCTTTACCTCATCCGATTTACTACCTCCGTCCACAATTAAATGAATTTATATCATTTAGATCTTGTCCCTAATTAAATAAACTTCACCGATTTGAATTTATTTTTCTATTCACTTGTTTGAATCCACTTGTTTCTCTAATGTTATGATTATCCTTTCATCTATATTATTTAATTGGAACAATTATTATGTAATTTCATTTTTCCACTAATTCATTTGACTTTTCTTAAAAATTTATTTATTCATGAACGGCGGTTGTATAATTTTACTGCACCCCATTTTTTTATAAGGAAAACCTCAAGACTTCTTAGTAGATTTATCAAAGAGTCCAAAGTAAATATGTTCACTACAACAGATTGGGCATACCAACACTTACCCTGCTAGAGATATCGATTCCTCTTGCTAAATGCCTATTTCAGCAACACTATATATGTCCAACACAAGCTCCAGTCTAGCAGAGTTTTGTACTTGCCTCTTTGTTTGGTAATTAAAAATATTATTTTCTTTATACTAATTTGTTGCTTTGCAACACCAGCTAGCAAAACCACAGTCCAAAGGTGAATGATACAAGTAAAACAACACTCGGTGGAAAAAAAATAGATATCACACACTAATTAATTAACAAAGAAACCCCACGGTAAATTTGCTTTCTATGGGGGGTACTTAATTCTGTCAGTGGTAGACTGGTAGTTGGCTCGCTCAGACTGTCAGACATGGTGTTATTGAACGTTGATATTTTAACAAAGGAAAACACGTAGAGTCCATCTATAAAGTAAGTCAGTACTCATCTACCTCTCTTTCACAATTTGACACACTCATGTATTTGTCACAATTTGCATAAATGTTTACTAAAAATCGTAGTGTGTCTGTTTACTAGAAAATGATTTATGTTGATTGGAAAAATATAAATGTTCACTGAAAAATGATATTTATTCATCCAAAATATGGTGGACCGTGGATAGATCGATGAAAGGGTGGTCCCTACCTACGACTCTATAATAAAAGTACACTGGGGCAAAATTACAAGCCATTATATTTATATATGAAAGTTTTGTTATTTTCTTGAATTTTATTTTTTAGTTTGTTCTTAACATTGAAGTATATGCCCCTAAAAGGTACAGTCCACAAAGGTACAAAGTACATAGTTTAGGACTAACAAATTAAAAACTCACATAGGATTAGGCGCATGTATTAATTTGACCCCAAATTGGAAGTCTTACTCTGACTGCCCTCTGCATGCTTTGAGTGGCCAGAATTCAATCCCTGTTGCTTGTTTCCTCTGTTAAAGCAATAAACAAACGCAGGTCTTCCTTCAGAAATTAAGGGAACAACTTGGCTCTGGCTGGCTGAGTGCCAAATTAACGAGGTAGAATTTACAACTAGTGAAATTTAATACCAAATCCTTAAACGTAGTTGACCCATAAATTAGATACAACATTCCAATGTGCTATATACTTTTAAATCATCATATATAGTTGGTGATGAATATATGAGAGCACAGGTTAGTTACAAAGTTGCCTACTTTAAGATCAAAAACTCTTTCAACTTGGATAGAATTGCTTTGGCTTCTGTAATGAAGCTCCAAAGGAGGTTGCATTGCATTGCCGCAAGGCCTCGGCTTCTGCTTACCGGTATGTTCGCTGTTTTGATCCTGGTTTGGGCATCTTCGAGTACGCGATGGAGTTCGACCAAAGCTTGGATGGCTGTTGGAGGAGGTAAATAATATAAGTAAATGATGAGAACATTAGTAATGCAATTATGCCTTTTTATTGTAGTGGTTATTTTATTTGCATCTTGCCTTGTTTTATCTGATCACAACCTCTGCATTGTTCTCCTTCAACAATACAATTTAAGCTTGTGCGATTCAAATTATAAAATATTGTATAATGGTCATAATTTTGAAAATATTACATGATCTATTAATTTCCATTTATTGCATTTTTCACATATTAAAAACTCAAGTAGTTATAATCAATCAATCTTCACTATATAAGTTGACAAGCTGTTACATATACTCGTATAGGAGGATAAGTGGATAACAAGGAGAACTAGAAATAATTGAAAAAAAAAGTTGATCTAATAAATTGACCGGCTCATAAATATTTATCAGTTTTTTTTAATTCTATATTTCCACTTTTGTAAGCAATTTACATCTTGCTAGCTAAGTGCTGTCCTATTTAGTATTTTTATCATGCTCATTTATCATTTTTATTTGGCAACACATTCTAGGTTCATCACAAGCTATTGCTACAGCTACTGTACCAAATGACAGACTTCTAGGCGGATTGCTCTTGCCCGATTTCAATGAAGAATCCTGCTTAAGCCGGTACCAATCCATGTTATACCGCAAAGCGTCACCATACATACTATCCTCATACTTGATCTCGAAATTACGAGCATACGAAGAACTCCACAAAAGGTGCGCTCCGAACACGCCTCTCTTCAGAAAATCACTAGAACAGCTGAAGTCAAACCACAGCACCGACCAGCTAGAGTGCAACTATGTGCTTTGGAGTCCGTTTGGTGGCGTAGGCAACCGATTGCTTACACTAGCCTCCACATTTCTCTATGCCTTGTTGACAAACCGAGTCATGTTGATCCAACGAGTAGCTGATATGAGCGACATGTTATGCGAACCATTTCCGGAATCAACATGGTACATACCTCCTGACTTCCCAATCAAAAATATGGAAGGTTACGGTATAAATTCGCAAAATAGTTACGGTTACATGGTTGCGCATAACTTGATAAAAGATGACCCCCGAGCTGCACCTACTGAACTCCCTTCATTCATATATGTGCACCTGCAGTACAATTACATATACCATGATTTACATGCGCGTTTCTTCTGTGAAGGTGATCAGGAAGTGATCAACAAGATCAATTGGGTTTTGTTAAAATCCGACAACTATATCGTGCCTGGATTGTTCACAATACCAAAATATAAACAGGAACTAGACCAGATGTTTCCTATAAAAGAAACAGTATTTCACCACCTTGGTCGGTACCTCCTTCACCCGAGCAATTCTGTTTGGGGCATGATTAGGAGGTACCACAACTCATATCTGGCCAAAGTAAATGAGAGAATTGGCATTCAAGCAAGAATTTTTAAGTCAGCTCCAATTTCCATTGATGATATGTATAAACAAATCATTGCCTGCACCCAAGAAGAGTCGATTCTACCAGAAATAAATGCCAAACAACCCGAGGGCTCCGCAGTACTGAACGAAACATCGTCACGTTCAATTCTTGTAGTCTCTTTGTATGGGGAGTTCTACGAAAGATTGAAGGATTTGTACTACACCCATTCGACCAACACCGGTGAGATAATTAGCGTGCACCAACCAAGCCATGAAGGGGAACAAAAATTTCAGCAGCAGTTGCACAACCAAAAAGCACTAGCGGAAATCTGGCTGCTGAGTTTCTCTGATGTGCTGGTTACAAGTGCGGGATCGACATTCGGTTATGTTAGTTACAGTCTGGCCGGCATAAAACCCTGGTTTCTTCTAAGCTCGAAGGATCGAAAGGTGCCAAATCCTCCATGCCGCAGAGCTGCTACAATTGATGCATGCTTCCACTCACCTCCTAACTTCAACTGTAAAACAAGGAGTAAAGGGGACACCGCAAAGCTCGTAAGACACGTGCGGCATTGCGTCGACATGGAATATGGGGTCATGTTGTTTGATTAATTAACTTCTCATTAATTGTTTGTTCTACATATTCTTCATTTCATGTACTTCATATATATATCTTCTAACAATCCAAAGGGTTGTCATAACAGAATGCAAGAGTTGTAATATGGTTTTTGAATTTGTGTTTCATTTTGACAAAGTACTTATTTACTCTTAGGCATGTAAAACAATGTCATAAGTTTAGTTAACTCAGTCAATTGCAAGCTGCTTTTCCCCTCTTTATAATGACTATAGAAAATGGAAGTACATATATGGATTAGTACTCTGCATCTCAATGATCTACCTCATATGTCAAATGAACTCTACCATTTGTGGATTAGTAATATAGTACCATATTACTACCAATGTCTACCATGTACTATTGTACTGTACAACTGTGATGTACAAGCCTTCAAATTTTCAATTTACCCTGACAAGACCAACCGCTCAGAAATCTAGTGTCCTAACTCCTAATTTGTGCCAACTTCATAAGCTCCTTGAGGCTGCTCCTCTTGCTTCTAGTCCACCTTCTGATAGCCTGGGATGACCTTCCATAATTAAGGAGGTCCGAGGGATCCAATAACCATGGGCATTAGTGCCTATGGTGACCATTTTCTTATTCATGCATAAATTGAAAAATTTAAACCGTTAGATGTATTCTATATTATCTCAATAACATGTACATAAAAAATGATAAAGTTTTAACATTGTTTCGATTGTCATCAAGGGAGGAGAAAAATCATAAAACTTGAACCGTTGATTTTTGTTAATGATTGATGCACATGTAAATAAAATCAAAATGATATAATTTTTTGTATACACATAAAATACGATATATACAACATATTCCATCAATTATTTTTGTTATTTAAGAATTTAAAATATAGTTATTTAAGATTTAATTTCATGATCACCAATCGGTAACCCAAAAACATGGTTATTTGATCCCTACTCTCCATAATTTAACTATTTGGAAAGGGGAAAAACTGGAAGGAAAGGGACTTTACAGAATTTCAAATTTGCTTGGAGATGTAAGCCCATATTTCTATAAGTTTATTAGTTGTGCAAAACTGAATATAGTTTTTGTAAGCCCAACTGATAAGTGAGGTAATATGGGCCGGCCAATGTTTATCCACCTGATATTTTTTCTAGAGGTGGCAAAATCCACCCGACTCAACCCGAGTTTCAAGGAAAATCAAACTGACCCGAACCCGATCCGATCCGACCCGTGTTTCAGGGAAACTCAAGTTGACCTGAACCCGACCTGACCCGTGTTTCTAGAGGTGGCAGATTGTCGGGTCGGGTCGGGTTCAGGTTCAGGTCGGGTCAGTTTGACCAAATGGAAATGTCGGGTCGGATCGGGTTCCGGTCAGTTCGGGTCAGTTCTACCGAATGAAAATGTCGGGACAGGTCGGGTTGGGTCGAGTTCGGGTCGGGTATTGGGTTGACAACTGCCGGCATTTTTCGGGTCGAGTCGGGTCAAATTTTGCCACCTCTACATGTTTCAGGGAAAGTCAAGCTGACCCGAACCCGAACCCGATCCGACCCGACCCGACCCAACCCAAACGACCCGAAACCCGAGATCACCCGGAATAGAGGTGCAAAATCTGACCAAACCAAAAAAAATCCGTCCGACCCGAAAAAATGCGGTTGCCGTCAACCCGAGATACCCAACCCGAGCTCGAACCTGACCCGACGGACAATCTTCCACCTCAATTTTTTTCCGGATCGAGGGAAAGCATTGTGATTGTGAAACATTTTATATATGGGTAGTTTTCCGTTTCCACTATTTTATTTTCCACAAAAACTTAGAAGTCAAGGTCATATTTTTCTTTGTGAGAATGAACTGTGAAAATTAGGTGTAAATTGTGTATTAACGAGTGCAGCTAATTAAATGTCGTGCTTAAAATATCAGTTAAACATCGTGTTTCCAACAACAATTTTTCAAATCTTATTTCGTAAACGTAATTGGAAAGAGTGCAGATATGATGATACCATTGAGGATATATATACAATTCGGGATACTTAACATCAACTTATAATTAGCATGTTAAGTTAGATTTTTAAGTTGAATGTTTATTATATGAATATTTTATTAATATTCTTAACATAATTTATTAAAGGTCTGCTGATTAAGCTAGGGGTGGGATCACAATCAGACCTTAAATCTTGAGTCTAATTTAGATCTTTCTAACGAGGATCTATTAGATGATTAGTTTCATGCGAATCCATATCCGCTATTATCCTATCTAGGATAACAGGTCCTGTTATTCTCTATTGGGCCTTCAGATTAAAATAAGGCCAAATTTTTGGTGTACCCCTCGAAACTTCCTTAATTGCCAATATCCCCATCATGACAATCTAATAGCTTATATCCCCATTAAAATCTAATTTACTTTCTTTTATCCCCATTTATTTATATTACCTACCATTTAACTCATATAAAATTTAAAATGACAATTATACCCCCTTCTCTAAAATGGATCAAGTCCCTAAAAGATTATCTGTCCAGTGCAATTAGAGGTGGCAGATTGTCGGGTCGGGTTCAGGTCAGGTCGGGTCAGGTCAGTTTGACCAAATGGAAAATGTCAGGTCGGGTCTCAAGTTGATGCCTACGACATTTTCTCAGGTTGGGTTCAGGTCGGGTCGGGATTGGTATCGGGTTGATGTCTGTCGGCATTTTTTCGGGTCGGGTCGGGCAGATTTTTTGTGTCTGATCAGATTTTGCACCTCTTTTCCCGGGTCAGGTCGGGTTCGAGTTAGTCTCACTTTTCCTGGAACATGGGTCGGGTCGGATCAGTTTGACTTTCCCTAAAACTCAGATCGGGTCGGGCGGGTTTTTCGGGTCGGATCAAAATTTGCCACCTCTAAGTGCAATGATGAATTTACAATTATGTATGTGCAAAAACCAGAAGTCGCATAGATAAAAGTGTGTGAAAACCAAAATTCACACGTATCTACCAGCTAGGATGTTGGCAATTAAGGTACATGCAAAAATCAGAAGTCAGACGTGTATGTGCAAAAAACAGAATTCACTCAAAAACAAAAATTGTGAGAGTACTAATTAAGGTCTTGCTGTAATGCTTGTTGTCAGGGTGATGCTCCTTAACCCAAGTTTGGACAGTGAACACGTATCGGTATCTGCTACCTGACACGAATCGTTATCTGCTACCATCGTTAAAAAAACTTAAGGGACTTGATCCATTTTAGAGAAGAGGGTATAATTGTCATTTTAAATTTTATATGAGTTAAATGGTAGGTAATATGAATAAATGGGGATAAAAGATAGTAAACTAGATTTTAATGGGGATATAAGCTATTAGATGATCATGACGGGGATATTGGCAATTAAGGAAATTTGGATGGGTACACCAAAAATTTGGCCTTAAAATAATGGATCAGATTTATTTAAAAAACCCACTATTATCTAAATTGGGCCGATCCGGTCCGTCCGTTTTTATCTAACGGTTGAGGTTAGAATAGCATGTCCTGTGCAAATTCGGACTCAGTTTCATGCTTATTTTGGTTTATGTCATATGGCTAATTTCACCATTTTGTGTAGTCTGTTGATGATTTAGAACTACAATTAGCTTGGAGTTTTTTCTTTTCTTTCTATTTTATGTTTTTTTTTTTTTTTTTTTTTTTGAACCAGGGATGGATATACAAATCTTTTCTATGTCTAATACCATGAATTATGTATGCTTTCGTAAAGAAATGGAAGCGGGCCCCTAGTTCTAGGGTGCTCTTCATTTTAAAAAAAAAAAATTTGTACGTTGCTTTTCAAAATTAAAAAAAAATATTTAGAAGTTTCTAAAAATAGAAACGGACTTCTTAATTTGTATCTCGCGTGATTATGAATCACGTAAACTCAAATTTAAAAGTGATTTAATATAATTTTGAGCTTACTGTATATTTACTTCAATTCAATAACAATATAATTCTGAAACATTATGATTACCAAAATTTGTCTTTGGACCTGGTTGGGTTGAGTTAGTTTGTCTGTACGTGAGATTTTTTAAATTCTTAGAGATATCGGAAAGAGATAAATCTAAATATCTAATATATACGAGTTCACAGTTGACCTGTGCTCTCATTTATTACCAACTATATATTATGAATTTATGATTTATATGTGGCACATTGGAATCTTGTATGGGTCAAGGTTTAAGAATTTGATATTAACTGGTCAGCGGTTTCGACCTCGTTTAGCACCCAGCCAGCCAAGCTGTTCCGTTCTTGAAGGGATACTTGCATTTTTATTTCAGAAACTTTCTGCGTTTATTGAGGGGCGATCCATAAAAGTTATACTGTAAGTGTAACTGTTACATATCTAGGTCCATATGAGATCTATTTATTATACTATTTATTGCTTCTATGCACTATCCATTGATGGACGGTAGGTCTTACTGTTTTTAGAGCATCTCCAAGAACATCCTTAAGCCATTCCTAAAACTAATTATTGGGAATTAAGGACATAAATCGGGCTCCAACAGAAGCCCCAATCCCTTCCCTATTTTGCGCTATCCCCAAATCGAAGCCAATATTAGCTATTATTAGGCACTCCCTCCGCACTCCCAATAATCCTCCTCTTCCCTCTCCGCCGTTTGATTGGTCAGGCCCAGTGACGAGGGCCATTTTAAATTTATTGGGATCCATCTTTAGAGAAACTCTTGGAGCTTAAGGTATAATTCGGATTCTAAAAATTTGAAACAGCTCCCAATATAATTATATTGGTAATACATTATTAGAGATCTCTTAGATATGCTATTATTTATTCCTTTTCAGAAGGAAACGGAGCAACAACGATTTCAGCTTACTCAAAACCGTGGGTGGAGAAGGACTTCTAAATTGGGGTCAAATACACCCTAATCGTCTATATGTGAGTTTTTAATTTAGGGGTACCATCCATAGTTGAAATTATCCACATGTAGACCACTCTATTAATTAATTACAATTCTTCTGACAACCATGTCACGTGACACGTTCTTAATTAATTAATGTGATCGTTTTTTTAGAGTCATATCTAGTATCCTCAGTATTGGAATCGTATCACCTGTTATCCAACTTTTGGATAACCGGGTCCTATTATTCCAATTGCAACCGTCGGTTTAAAACGAACGGACAACGTTCATTCAAAAACATATTTCCTCCCCCCAATAACTGTATTTCAGTTTCAATCCGAACCATTCATTTTGGTCCAACGACCCTGATTAAGATGACAGGACCCGGTTATCCTCAAGGATAACAGCAGATATGAACTCTCTCAATATTAGTGTTTACATGTCCTCAATATTGATACAAAATTTAAGTTAAGAATTATAAATTTGAGATCATAATTAGAATTGTAAATTTTATGTATGTGTCCACAATATAGATAGTTGAATGTAGATCATCTCACTCTATTAAGAACGTATCACGAGATATAGTTGTCAGAAAAAAAACAAAATGACAAATAGGAAATAGGAAGGTCTATTGGTGTCATAAGAAAAAGGAAATTCAAAAGATCACCCCTGCACTATAAAGTCTTCTTATTAATTAATCATTATTCTACTTTTTTCAAAAAGGATGAGACTATCAATACCCGGAGCAAAATCCCCGGACAAAATCCCTCCAATCAGAGTACGTCATGTGGCAAAAGCGTGTTGACCTTTCAAATGTTGAAAATACGTCGCTGCACAACTCGTGTCGCTAGGTGTTTATATTTTGAAACCAAGTGTTTATACCACAAATCCATGTATTTATATTTCACATTCTCGGACGAACATGCTTTCCATTATGAACGCGCTTTCCAAAAATGGAAAACGCGTGATTCCATTATGAACGCGTTTTTCCAAAAATTGAAAGCGCGTGACCCCGTACGATGCGCAAAAGCAAGTGGCCCCCCACGTGACGTGTGCGCTCCCCGATCACGTGATCATATTTTTGAGATAGGTATTTATATTTCTCAGACAGACATTTATCCACATAAAATAGGTATTTATATTTCTGAGATAGATGTTTGTCTTTTATATTTCTCAGAACAATTCACATCAACATAACATAGGTATTTATATTTCTCAGACAGACATTTATCCACATATCATAGGTATTTATATTTCAGCGCGACGAATCTGGAGAAGCCGCGTTCGTCCAGACGCGCTGCACGCTGAGCTACACAATGCGCGCTGCGCCACGTTAGGGAGAAAAATAAGGGGAGATAGGAACGTGGGGATCTTAAGATTTTCACTTTCAAAAAATACAAGATTTTGTGGTCATCGAGATGCATCATTTCTTTACATGCTTTTATTTTAGTAAAATTACAAATAAAATAAGCGTTGAAAACTTGAAATATATTATCCTGTCTTGAAACTAGAGCGTTGCATGCAGGTCAGAGCTATCCTTTCTAACTTTTATTTTTTCTGGATCGTGATTTGGTCAACCCAATTAAATTTTAGTTAAAATCGATTCTATCGCTTCTCTTTGAAAAAAGAAAAAAATGACAGCTCAGTGATTAATCGAAAAGGGTAATAAAAGAGAAGGATCTCAAAAAAAAAAAAAAAAAAAAAAAACAGAGAGAGAGAAGAGAAGGATCACAACATCATTTATTTATGTTGAGAACCATGCACTGCTAGAAAAAAGGCATTAGTGTTGCAACTTTTATATAAAAATATTGCATCGATCATAGTAATTAATTCGTGAACATTTATATTTAGCATTTGTTTTTATACGATCAGTGGTCAAATTAACTTTAAATTTGATCATATCTTGTTTTTTCAAGATCTATATAGTGTTATATATTGAATTTGAACGGTTTTGATCGATCATACTTCATTTTAGATGTACTTAAAAGCATTTTGACATATAGCTATGATACTAATGTATAGAACATAAACTTGAAGTGTTCACTATTGTGCTTTCTAATACGTAAAAGATAACAAATTATCGATCTCTTCCGTTCATATGCTAAATAATTATCTTGATTGTACACCGTACAAGTTTTGCCAGGTTTGAAGCTTCGGATGAAGTCGATCAACTAATTTTAAAAACATATTATTTAATGGACATAAATTGTGCGTAATGGATCGGAGAATTATACAAAGTGTGAGATCAAGTAACCATTATAAATTTTTTGATCTTATACCAAAAAAAAAAAATTAATCGGATAACGTTTTATCAATGCGATATTTCGTCAAATTTAACGGTATTAGATATTTTGATGTATTTGACTAATCAAATTAAAACAAAACTGGGAAAAATTTTATACTTAAGCAAATATTAGCATAAAGTTTTGATTTATAAATTTTAATTTATTTTTATATATTTTATTCTATTTTATAAGCATGTTTTTAATTTTCTGGTCATTTTGGTCCGTTAGATTTGAATCAGAGAGTTGTCATAGTGAAGTAGACCTCCATTTCCATCCAAAAAGGAGACAAAACTCTGAAACATGCACACTGTGCAAAGCAACACAGACAACAACAGACCCAACATGGAAGGAAACAAGACATGTAGCAACTGGGTTCGGATCCCACTGGTCACCCACTTCATGCGATTTTGTTGTTTATTTTATTGAATAAAATAATGTTTCTCTCTCTTTTCAAAAGGCATATGATATAGAGAAACATATTGCGTCTATTGAAAAACCGCCATACGTCCATAAACGCACAATAAATATAACAGATAGATTTTAAAATGTAACAGATACATCACGAGATGTAATCTATAGACGCTATAGACAACTTTTCTATGGACACTAGGTCTTACTATGAGATAAGACCCCAAATTCCACTGCTTGCATATCAATTGGGTGAATCTAAGCACGTTAGCATTTAGATGGGGCCCTTACTTATGCACGTTGATGCTCATTTTTGTAGTAGTGATGGCAACAACTCTCAAATAAATTTATATAAAAAATTTTTAAAATGAAAATAGTTTACAAACATGTTCATACTATACATAGATTGATTATTTCAGACATCATTCAATTTTTGTGTCATTTGATACTTGATCAGGAAACCTCAAAATTGTATGATAAATACAACGGTCTAAATTTAATCATTCTTTTGTCCTCTCTTGATGGCTATCAAAACAATATTAATTCTCATCATTTTTTGTGCATATTTTATTGAGATAATTTAGAATACATTTAACGGTTTAGATTTATCAGTTTATGTATAAACAATGAATTGTTCACTCTGTTGGTATCAATGTTTATGGTTATTGCATCCCTCCTCTTATTGGAAATTACCATATGTTCTCATTTTAACTATATATCTACATATCCACAAACATATAAATTTTGTAACTCATGTCTCAAATTTTGTAACTTATATCTTAAATTATGTTACAATATGGACATGTAATCACAAAAATTTTGGACACTAGATATGACCCAAATTTAATATATATCAAATTGTTAAACGTTGACTCACACAAGCTATGTGCCACTTGTAAATCATATGTAGTTAGTAAATACTAATAGATGAGAGAGCAGCTTAATTGTAAAGTTGTTACCCTAATATAGATCAAATTCTTTCAACTTGGACAAAATTAATCCGGCTTCTATTATGAAGCATGAAGGGAAGCTTGATTGTATTGCCAGAAGGCCTCGGCTTCTGGTTACTGCTATGTTCACTGTTTTGATTCTGAGCTGGGCATCTTCAAGTAATCTGTGGAGTTCGGCCAAAGTTTGGATTGCTGGTGGTGGAGGTAAATAAGTAAATGACTTAATGAATAATGCAATTATGCTGGTTATTGTACTACTTTCATTTGTTTCTTGCCTTGTTTTATCTGATCACATCTTTTGCATTGCCCTTTTTCATTCTTGAAATAAGAAAATGGAAAAATAAAATAAAATATATTGTTTTCCTTCTATGTAGGTACTACTGTAAATTAAGTTAGTGAATAATAAGGAGAAATAAAAAGCATAATACCTAGCTTCCATTATTGATGGACAGTCTATAGAGTTTAAATAAATGTTACTAATTAGGTGTAACTGTTATAAAATTGAGCGTAACTGTTATAAATTTTGTATACTATAGACATATATTAACAGTTATTCAGTGGATACTAAATGTTCATAATTAAAAAGTATTGAAAAGGAAAAATATATTGATATACCAAATTCAATAGCTCGTATCAATCTCTCTCTCTGTTTTTTAATTACCTTTTTTTTTTTTTTTTTTTCATCTTGCCCCTTTTTCTAAGCAACCTCACAAACATTATATGACCCTTTTTACTTAAATCTTGCTAGCTAATTATATATTGTTGTTCTACTTAGCATCTCATATCAAGCCCACTTATCATTTTTATTTGGCAATATATACATATTGTAGGTTCATCGCAAGGTATGGCTACCAATACTGTACCAAATGACAGACTTCAGGGCAAGAACACAAATGACAGACTTCTAGGCGGATTGCTCTTGCCCGATTTCGATGAAGAATCATGCTTAAGCCGGTACCAAGCCATGTTATACCGCAAAGCCTCACCATACATGTTATCTCCATACTTGACCTCGAAATTACGAGCATACGAAGAACTCCACAAAAGATGCGCTCCAAATACTCCTCTTTACATGAAATCACTGGAACAGTTGAAGTCGAATCATAGCACTGACCAGCTAGAGTGCAACTATGTGCTTTGGAGTCCATTTGGTGGCGTAGGAAACCGGTTACTGACACTTGTCTCCACATTTCTCTATGCATTGTTAACGAACCGAGTCATGCTGATCCATCGAGCATCGGATATGAGCGATATGTTATGCGAACCATTCCCTGAGTCAACATGGTACATACCTCCCGACTTTCCAATAAAAGATTTGGAATATTATGGTATAAATTCTAAAAATAGTTACGGTTACATGGTTGCGCATAACTTGATCAAAGATGACCCTCAATCTTCACCGACCGAGCTCCCTCCATTCATATATGTGCACCTGCAGTTTAATTACATATACCAAGATTTGCATGCGCGATTCTTTTGTGAACGTGATCAAGAAGTGATCAACAAGATCAATTGGGTCTTGATAAAATCTGACAATTATATTGCTCCTGGATTGTTCACGATACCAAAATATATGCAAGAGCTAGATCAGATGTTTCCTATAAAAGAAACGGTATTGCATCACCTTGGGCGGTACCTCCTTCACCCGAGCAATTTCGTTTGGGGCATGATTAGGAGGTACCACAACACATATCTGGCAAAGGTAAATGAGAGGATTGGCATTCAAGCAAGAAT
Organism: Cyperus esculentus; assembly: GCA_030179965.1. Taxonomy (NCBI): domain Eukaryota; kingdom Viridiplantae; phylum Streptophyta; class Magnoliopsida; order Poales; family Cyperaceae; genus Cyperus; species Cyperus esculentus. The sequence continues at coordinate 2,722,229 of JASGLE010000035.1, read as the reverse complement.
TTTTGCTTCGGCTCCAATTTCGGTTGATGATATGTATAAACAAATCATTGCCTGCACCCAAGAACAGCTGATTTTACCAGAAATAAATCCTAAACAACCTGAAGGCTTGTCACTGAACAAAACTAAGTCACGTTCGGTTCTTGTAGTCTCTTTGTATGGGGAATTCTATGAGAGATTAAAGGAATTGTACTACACCCACCCGACTAAAACCGGTGAGTTAATCAGTGTGCACCAACCAAGCCATGAAGAGCAACAAAAATTTGATCAGGAGTTGCACAACCAAAAAGCACTAGCAGAAATCTGGCTGCTGAGTTTCTCGGACGTGTTGTTAACAAGTGCGAGATCTACGTTCGGCTATGTTAGTTTCAATCTGGCCGGCATAAAACCCTGGTTTCTTCTAAGCTCAAAGGACCAAAAGGTGCCGAATCCTCCATGCCGCCGAGCTGATACAATCGGAGCATGCTTCCATTCACCTCCAAATTTTGATTGTAAAACAGGGAGTAAAGGGGATACCGCAAATCTCACGAGCCATGTGCGGCATTGTATGGACATGGAAGAAGGGGTGAAGTTGTTTGATGAATAAACTTCTCATTTCAATTTCTTCATGTGTACTCTATCCTTCAAACAATTCAAAATAAAGCGTGTAATCCTGCAACGGTCAGGCTTTATTGATCAAACTTTTGAATTTTGAATAAGCTTAGTCCACTAGAAAACTACACTGAATTTAAGCCTTTGGCGGCATGGATAAGCAATCTGTTTTGTATTAATTGTTTCAGATTAATATGTACAATTTCTTACAATACCAAGTACTTGATAAAATAAAGTAAAGCCACAGAAGTTGCAGACATATGTACATCATCTGGTGATGTATGTATCATTCCTCGGGACTGTTTCAAGCTTATGTTTATACTTTCCATTTGTTACACAGAGTTATGTAAATAATCACAAAATTCATACTTTCGTTTTACCTTATGCAAATAGTTCTCTTTTCAGTCTTGTAACTCATTTAACGAATATATAAATTAATTGCAATTAATTTTAACAATAAAATTATATACAGTCCATTGTACTAAAATCGAAACTCACGTACGCAAGAGTAAGAACAACGTTGCAAAGGAATCAAGATTATTATAGACTAACATTAATGTTCAACAACGGTGGGCACTCACACTTTTTATTGTAGAAATCTTTGGTGGGAGAGAGACAAGATTGCTCTCTCCCCCCATCGCCTCTCATATTTTCTACTGTAGTCTTATCTAACCCGTTTTGTTGTTTTGTCTACTTCTTCCATCACTTTGTCCGTCGTTTCGTTGCTCTTATTATTTAAGAAGAGATTGTTGGTCTTCTTTATTTGAGGTCCACTGTTGTAGCCATGAGAATTTTGAGATGTCAAATTTGCTTTGACTTCAAAAAATCACGTGATGCTTTATAATTGAAGTTTTGTTAAGCACTTAGCAAGTTTTTTGATCCATAGTAAACCAACAACGATAAACAAAAGCATTCATCAAACTGGTAAGTTCGAAGTTGTGTTTTCAAATTTGTCTCTTGTATTGGAGATAAAATCAATTAGATTGTCATAGTTGATAGGTTTGTTGATAGATTCATTTTCTACTTTGTTGATAGATTCATTTTCTACTTTGTGTTTTTGTTTTCTATAAATGTAATCACATCTTTTGAATGAAATTTGTTACCTACAAGCATTTGATGTTAAAAAAAAAAATAGGGGTAGGCACTGGCCCATCCCCTAGAAATTATTTTTCAAAAATATACCTTTAATTATTTAAAAAATATCCTTTCTTTGAGAAAAAAATACAAAAATGTACTCAATTTTTAAGAAAAATTACAAAATTGGCCCTACTATGAAAAATATTTACACAAATATAACTTCAAATTTTACAAAAATATACCTAATTTTTTTAATAGTCACAAAACTATATCCCATCGAATTGTTGGATCACCCCTGCATCGCAGTTTGGCTCCACCCCTAGTTACATCGGTAATTAAGAAACAAAATGAGAGCATTTTATCGTGCTCAAACTTGCTCTTGATTGAAGAAGTAAGTTTAAAAATTTAGGAGGTGTGAGAGATGTGGGAGAGGTGGCAATGTCTCACCGCTCATGCACCGAAACCAGCTACGATCCAAATTGGATCGAAGGACCCTCCATTAATTCTAAATGGATGATTAAGATTATTTTAAAAAAAAAAACCCTTCTAAAATCGATAGCCGTCGAATCAGGAATTGGAGGGTCCTAAATCGTGTCGATACGAACTCTACCGCTCACTTCAGTATAAAACATGATGTAATGGTGCGGGATTGTGCAACAACATTTACAGTGCATGCATGACAGTCATATTTTTAGGGAGATTTTAAAACAGAAACATCTTGTGTCCATTGATTTTGCCCATACATACATATATAGTCACTTTTTGTTGAAAAAGTCGAGAACAAACTACAAGCTTCGTCATCTGTGGTAAGGCGGAGACTATTGTTATTACAAATGGGGCCTACTTGGTCCTATTAATGTCCATACTATGACGGTAGGTTGCCCCCATTTTAAATGGGTGATGCTATTTTGAGGGCAGTGAGAGAATATCTTTTCAAAATCTCAATTTTACCCTTAATTAAGAAGGTTTATATTTTGACTCTAGATTAAATGTTGCTCCCTGTGGGAAAAAGTATTCACATTCAAAAAAAAGAAAAAAGAAGTGCGAAAAGGGGTATTAACTGTAGCAGGAAAAAAGACTAATTAATTGTTCCATATACAATTTTTGTAACGAGTGATATTGAATTAAGTTATTACTATTATAGTGTTGATATTATCAATTCAATTCAAAATATATTCAAATTTTGATTATATGGTTTAATAATTTTTTAATTTATATTAAAATCTTGCGGCATATAAACAGTTTCCATTTTTTTTAATTTTAAAATACTTATTTCTTATTTTTTAAAAATAACTGTATTAATAAAATAATCAATGTTTCGTATATAACTTTTAAAAATCTTTAAAAGATGGAAAATTTTTGTACGTCATAAGATTTTGATATAAAAAATTTATCAAAGTATATAAATTGAAACTTTGATATATTTGATATGTTTTTGAGATTAAACTTTAAATTGCCTATACTAAAATATCGTGCACCATGTCTATATATACAAACTAATAGCGGATACAAATCTCTTCCCCACCCACTGAAGTTTTGCAGGAACTATTTGCATAGATTATGATTTTAATGTTATCAATGCTTAATTAATGGGGAGTTGGATGAGAGAAAGGAGAGTGGAGGGCAAAATAGGTATAAAGGGTAAAAATTATTCATGAGCCCTCAATATAGCAAAAACTGCCCTCAAAATAGCTCTCCCCATTTTAAATTGCTGCTAGCACGTATTTCAAGATAATTTAATGGATGACCTACTACTAATGGACACTTGTGATATGAATGAATTCAGTAATAGTCTGGTAACGTAATTTCTGGGTACCTAGAAGGGGCGCAAAATAAAAGCAGGGGCAGCGGATGTGTTTCCTTAAAATAGCAGCCCAAAAAATTATTGTCAATTGGCACGTATTTCATGTGCACTTGCACAAGGTTCGAAGTCAATGAATTTTTAAGAAGAGATGGTCTTGACTTTGGAATTCGATCTAAATGCATTAAATTGGCTTCTTATCCGTTAATTTTTTTTTTTTTTTTCTGGATTGGGGTGGAGTTAATTAAGGGAAGTACCTAGAGATTAGTAATTTGAAAATTTTAAACATTTTTCAAAAAAAAAAAAAAAACTTTGAATTTGGTTAAATATAAATGATGTATATTCTGATTTATATATGTACATCATGATATACATCATATTATAATATAATAAAAATGAATTATTGGATTTTATAGTAGATATATTCGGATTAGTATCATGCAAAATTCAATTGTGGATTCAAAATATGAAACGGATTGTCGTTTTATGATTCATTTGTGGATTCAATAAGTTATTAGATAATTTTTTAAGATGTATATGCAGATCCACTCATCCGGATTTAGATCGGTTTTCATATCCATTGACATCCCTCCCTATGCGAAAACACGCCTTCTTTAAAAAAAAAAAAAAAAAAAAAAAAAAAAAAAAAAAGGAGTTAGTTCAAATTACACCAATAGTCCCTAAAGTATCACATTTTATCAAATTGGTCCTTAAAGTTTCAAAGGTACCAATTTGGTCTTTAAAGTATTGATTTACTACCAATTTGGTCTCTAAAGTTTAGGATATACAATTTTGGTCCTTAAAATTTCTCTAATATATCGTTTAGTCCATATAATTATTTCCGTAACTGTTATCCACGTTTGACACCCCTACTTATTGTAGTGGATGCTTTGTGTTGTTAAAAATTTCAAATTATAATTTAAATACTTTCAGACAAAACTTGAAGATATTATGAACGTTGAAATAATAACTGTGACTCTTTTTTTAGTTTGCATGTAACTTTGATTTACGTCCCATTGGAAAATCCATAAACAATATCAAGTTGATGTATGTGACTTTGATGTATCCACAAAGGCACGAAGTGCATTGTTTAAGGCCGCAAATTAAAAACTAACACACGATTAGGGTTTATAATATGAGGAGCGATCCAGTCAACACAATAATTGGTACCCTTAGCTAGTGACTATCAGGGCGGACTTACATAGGGCATACGTGTCTATGCTGAAATTCCAAACTTGCTATTAATGCAGTGATTTTTTTTTTTTTTTTGTCTTAAGAATTGTGATGCATAAACGGTAGAGAAAAGTAATGGAAGGGTGCAAGAAAATAGAGTTTTTTTGAGAACACACATAATTCTCATTTTCTAGATTAGCTAATACAAAAGCAACTGTTCACCAAAGAACATGACAACTAGTATAAATAGAAGAAAAAACAAAACCCTTAAAAACAATATAATGTAAAACGTACTAAAATACCTCTAAAAATGTAAAGAAAGGCCCAAAAGTTTATGAAGGGAGACTCGGATCACGAATCTGAACCTCCAAAATGGCCGAAATAAATCATAGATTATTTCATTTTAAGCTCAAAGCCCCAAAGTTTTTGTAAAAATTTCAGCCCGATCCAACGGTCAGATCAAAAGTTATGCCCCTTTTTGTGAGACGTGCGCGGGACCACATTGCATCAAATTGTACAATATAATTTACAACTCAAGCTAGCATAAAAAGTTGGCATTTGTGCCCGGGTTTGTATTTTTAAGTGAAGCATTAAATAAGTATTTGTTTAAGGTAAAATACCTTCAAATGTGTGACTTGCAGTTGTGGTTGATCTGCAAGAGGCTCACCATAACATTTTTTTCTTAAAATATAGACACTACCACTAAAAAGACAAAAAATAGTTGAGTATCATTTTTGTGCCTGCGCTTAGTTAACAATCTAGATTTGCCCCTAGTGACTACGAGATTATTTAATATAAATTGACAATTGCAAATCAGTCGATGTATTTTAAACCATCTCAATAATATATACACTAATTATGATAAAAATATTAAACTCATTTCAATAGCCATCGACAAAGAAAACAAAATCACATAATTTGAAATGTCGGTTTTTGTTAATGCCTGATAAGCTAATACAAATGGTTATAAAATCAAAATGATATAATTTTTTGTGTCTATATAAAACGTGATATATACAAAACATTCTATCAATTAGTTTTATTATTTAGGAGTTTAAAATGTAATTATTTGAGACTTAATTTTATAGTTACCGTCTTACCGATGATGCATCAAAACTTGTAGTAATTTAATCCCTCATTTAAAATCTAGCTCCGCCTGGTTTGAGTGACCAGAATTTAATCATTTTGTTTGTTTCCTCTGGAAATGGAAATAGAATAACAAAATGCAAGTCTTCCTTGAGAAAAGGACCAATTTGCCGGAGTACTAAATGAGCTATAAACTAAGATCCATTTTATTTGTTTAATTATTTGAGGAGCAATTGAAAAATAATATCAAATTCATGGCCATTGACTCACTTAACTTTCCCATGTGCCACTTGCAAATATATCATATATAGTTTGGTGACTACTGAGAACACAGGTTAAGTGCAAAGTTAATTGCCTACTCTAAGATCAAAACTTTTGAACTCGAAACTTGTTAGGGTTTCTATGATGAAGTCTCAAAAGAAGCTTAATTATTGTATTACCACAAGGCCTCTGCTTCTGCTTCTTGGTATGTCTGTCACTACCTTGATTCTAAGTTGGGCATCTTCAAATAATCCATGGAATCCATCCAAAGTTTGGATTGCTGTTGGAGGAGGTACTAATGTTTGTTTCCTACCTTGTTTTTTTTTTTTTTATTTTACTTACAGCTTTTGCATTTTGTCTCTCTTAGACCTTGTTATAAAAAGGGGAAACATATATATCCATAAGTTGCTAGTACATCATTTTTTTTTTTTTTGGGATTGTCTAAATTCTGAGAATATTAATTACATGATCTGTTACAGTTATTTTAGTGCATCTGTTCACATATTTATTAGAAACTCAAGATTTTCCAATCAATCAATCTTCAATATATTGACAAGCATAGAAACCATACAGGAGGGTAATAAACAGAACTGAAAAGAACAGAATAATTAAGAATATATATAGATCTACTAAATTGACCAGCTCATGATATCAATCATGTTTTTCTTTTCATTTTTCTCCTTTTGTAAGCAATTTATTAACATTGTATATTCCTTTATAGTTATTTGCATCTTGCTAGCAATTCTTGTTGCATCTAGCTTCTCATATTATGCCCATTTATCATTTTTATTACATTGAAGGTAATTATTCACCGCAAGGTATGGCTACTGCTACTGTACCAAACGACAGACTTCTAGGCGGATTGCTCTCGCCTGATTTCGATGAAAAATCCTGCCTGAGCCGGTACCAGGCCATGTTATACCGCAAAGCATCACCGTACATATTATCCTCATACTTGATCTCGAAGTTACGAGCATACGAAGAACTCCACAAAAGATGCGCTCCACACACTCCACTTTACAAGAAATCGGTGCAACAGCTGAAATTGAATCATAGCACTGACCAGCTAGAGTGTAGCTATGTGATTTGGAGTCCATGTGCCGGCATAGGCAACCGATTGCTGACACTGGTCTCCACATTTCTCTATGCTTTGCTGACGAACCGAGTCATGTTGGTCCAACGAACATATGATATGGAAGATATGTTATGCGAACCATTTCCTGAATCAACATGGTACATACCTCCCGACTTCCCAATAAAGAATATAGAAGGTTATGATATAAATTCTACCAATAGTTACGGTTACATGGCGGCGCATAACTTGATCAAAGGTGACCCTCAATCTCCACTTACAGCATTTCCTCCATTCGTATATGTCGACGTGCAGTATAATTACCTGGTGCAAGATTTGCATGCGCGTTTCTTTTGTGAAGGTGATCAAGAAGTGATCAATAAGATCAATTGGGTTTTGTTTAAATCTGACAATTACATTGTCCCCGGATTGTACACCATACCAAAATATAGGCAAGAGCTGGACCAGATGTTTCCTATAAAAGAAACGGTATTTCACCACCTTGGTCGGTACCTCCTTCACCCGAGCAACTTTGTTTGGGGCATGATTATGAGGTACCACAACTCGTATCTGGCCGGAGTAAATGAGAGAATTGGCATTCAAGTAAGGATGTTTATGTGGCCTCCAATCTCAATCGATGATCTTTACAAACAAATCGTTGCGTGCACGCAAGAAAAGCTGATTTTACCAGGAATAAATCCTAAACAACCCGAAGGCTTGTCACTGAACAAAACCAAGTCGTCACGTTCAGTTCTTGTCGTCTCTTTGTATGCGGATTTCTACGAGAGATTAAAGGAATTGTACTACACCCATCCAACCAGAACCGGCGAGTTGATCAGTGTGCACCAGCCAAGCCATGAAGGGGTACAAAAATATGCGCAGCAGCTGCACAACCAAAAGGCACTGGCAGAAATCTGGCTGCTGAGTTTGTCAGATGTGTTGGTTACAACTGTAGGATCGACATTCGGGTATGTTAGTTACAGTCTGGCCGGCGTAAAACCTTGGTATCTTCTGAGCTCAATGGACCCAAAGGATCCTCCGTGCCGCCGAGCCCTTACAATCGATCCGTGCTTCCATTCACCTCCAAATTTTGATTGTAAAACGGGGGGTAAAGGGGACACCGCAAATCTCACGAGGCATGTGCGACATTGCGACGACAGGGACTTCGGGGTAAAGTTGTTCGATTGATTAACTTCTCATTCAATTTTGTTTCTTTTTTTTTTCTTTTTTTTTTTGAATTTGTTCATGTGTACTCCTTCAAACAATCCAAATTAAAGGGTTGTGATCAGAATCGGATGTAATAATCATTCATACGGTAGAAAGAGAAGTAAGTTTTCAAATTTTCTAGTTATGCCGCATCTCATTAATTTCAATCATTAAATTTTTTTTCTCTCTTCTTTTATCTCAATCAAATGGCTCAAATTAATTTTTTCTTTTTTTATTAAAGGGATAAATATAATTTGTCTAAAGAACAATTTAAGACTTAAAACACTTGCAACTATTTGTATTCTTATATATGAATTGATATGTAGCTAAAATATATTGTATAGAAGTTATTTTAAATTCAATATTTATTTAATAAAAAACATATATGAAAAAAATGTATATTTATTTTGAATATCTATTCATGTACGTAATATTATTTTTTCGGGGCGAAGGCCCGATACACAGCTCTAGTTTAAATAAAATTTCAAATGATCTCACAGTTTTGAGAACAGCACATGTTCTTAGTTTTCAAATCGGATTATGAGCCTATATATGTTTCAGGAAGTTTGGTTTGTGCAGCCCAATTGATAAGTCAGGTAATATATATGGGCCGGCCAATGTTTTCCCACATGCTATTTCTCATTCTGGCCTTTGCTGGGCATATCATTCTGTATATGTCGAATCGAAGGAAAGCATGCATTCTAGTCCCTTGTAGAACAGAGATCCCTAACATAACGTATGGTGTCATGCAGCACATGGACCGTTGGATCTCCTCGAGAGTGTATGCCAAATCTTCAGGCAATCCAACGGTCCATGTGCTGCACGCATGGCATCATGCCATATGTTAGGGGATAAGCACTCAGGTCAAACGTGGACAACGGATAAGAATCTGCTACTTTTCTAATAAGAAAAGCAGGGTCTGCTTTTCCGATCAGATGGTCGGAATCGGTTGTCGCACTAATCTTAAAGTATTTCGATGTTTACCATACTGATCTTGAAATATTTCGGTGTTTCTCAACCATCGGATCAAGGAAAGCAGGGCCTGCTTTTCTAGGTGATCCCGATCCGTGGACAACCACAAAACTAACCATTTTTGTATGGCATTTTGTGGGTCTGTTCATTTGTTATTAAAAGATTTTGAAAGTTGTTTTCCGCGGAAAGCAATTTTATGAAGAAAAGTAAAAGTAAATTTCTGTGATCATTTGGAAGGAATAGAAAACACAATTTTTTTTTCCATGCGTTCATTTGATGTAAATGAAACTTCAAAGAAATTGTGAAGCATTCCATTTATTATGAAGCATTAATGCATGCTTATTATTTCGTATAATGCTATAATTATATTAATATTGTTTCATGTAAGTTTTACTTTCATATATTATGGTCACCGCAATGATATTAAAAAGCATATTACTTAACGTATATAACAAAATAAAACTAGCGCACTTAATAAAGTGAAATAAAACAAACTTTTTGTACTAGTCATTCTAACTGAAACAACAATGCAATTAGTAAAATAATGCATTAGAGGCATAAGACAACCATAAAGTTCGATATCAACAATAAGCCACGGCACAACATTTGGTGAAATATCAAAGAAAAAGAAATGAAATCAGTACCAAAAGATCATGCCAGTATCGAATAATTACATAATATGATATAATTGAAGAAACAACAACAACAACAACAACCAAGCCTTTAGTCCCAAACAAGTTGGGGTAGGCTAGAAATGAAACCAAGTAAAACCCAATGATGTCCTAATATGAATGATAGTGATGATGAGTATGATACTACATAATACTAATATGAATGATAATAATGATGATACTACATAGTAGTAATAATGGTAGTAGTAATAATACTACTAATAATAATAGTAATAATAATAATAATAGTAATAATAATAGTAATAATAGTGAAATAGTAGTCATAGTAATAATAGTAATATAATAGTAGCCGCTAGGGGTTTGATTTGTTGGTCATGGTTCCGGTACGTGGATTGCTAACTTCCACGCGTCCCTATCCAAGAGCAGCTCTTCGGATATACTCCATGCCTTCAAGTCTCTTTTTACAGCCTCCTCCCATGTCAGTTTTGGCCGACCTCTACCCCTTTTCGTGTTTTCGGTACGGGTTAGGACACCGCTACGTACTGGTGCTTCAGGAGGTCTCCGTTGAACATGTCCAAACCACCTCAATCGGTGTTGGACTATCTTCTCTTCAATCGGAGCCACCCCTACTTTGTCACGTATGTCATCATTTCTGATACGATCTTTTCTTGTGTGGCCACACATCCATCGTAGCATACGCATCTCCGCTACACTCATCTTCTGGATATGGTTTCTTTTAGTAGGCCAACATTCTGACAATATCTATTCTAGACACTAGATTATATCTATACTGCAACTCTTTTTTTTTTTTCTTTTGAGGAAAGGTCCTTAGGCACATTTAAATATAAAAAACCAGCATCCTTACATGATCAGAGTCCAGCATCTTGTACCAGTACCTATCAACATTGCATTCATCCGGTATTGCTCCATCACAAGACTTCCCTGTTGCCCTTGCCCAATTTGCTAACCTATGAGCTTGCTGTACCGCCTCATGATCTTTAAATAGTCACTAAGTCGGCCATCTAGTTTGCTAGCTCTAGAATCCCTCGTACCGTGCCAGCAGCTTGCCATGATGGTAATCCCAATTTTGATCATTAACCGCCTGTACCAGATTTTGATAATCTTATCACATACCACAAACAATTAGATAGTAACAAGAGCATCAAAGAGGCAGATCAAACGACTTGGTGATGAATGGATGGACCGTAGTAACAAGAGCAACACATCATCGCAACCGACCATAACAAACATTCCAAAATCCATTTCTACTGTCTAAGCTTAAGAAAATGAAGAGAGAAAATCATTGTTTCAGATGTCTCTCTATGGGTCTTTATAAGATTAATTGCCGAGAACCACTAAAATGTCTTAAGTGTCACTAAGCATGGATATCGTTTCTGCTGTCAGAAAAATATCAGCAGCAAATAAAATATACAACCATATATTCATCAATGCATTAATTTGATGTTTAAATTTCATCTAGTACAGATCTTACCAGGAGCATTGGACCAAGGGCAGCCCAATCTCTTGAATTCTCACTTCAATATTCAGCCCCAACTAGGATGACTGTATGACCGTCACTCTTACCTCTGAAAATTACAACAAAAAGAAAAGGTATATGAGTAAATAGGTCCAGGGACAACCATGTATTTTTGTTAATAGTATTTTGAAAACTACACTAGCTTTAATAGTATTCAACTACAAGGTAGATCCATGCACCAGTCATTGCTGCGGACATCAATGATGATGGGAAAATCGAGAACCTTGGTAGCAATCAAAGACTATGAATGAACAGTGGCAGCATCAAATACATAAAGCTTCTTCCCAGAATAAATGTGGACGCACCTTTCAGAAGCCTTTTTACAAGAGAAATATCACCAACGGTGCTCCTAGCCATGATTTCATCATTTCCTCAAAGGTTGAATTGCTTCCTCGCAACACCCCTCCTCTCCAATAAGTATCTACCAGCCGGGCTGTCCTTATGAATGCTTCCATCTGGTGAAAGGTGATTAGTTACGATGCTAAAGTATATGTGGCACCGAGACATTATGCATCCTTGTCAGATTTGGGGCCAGGGGATACTGTAATGTCCTTAAAGTAAGGAGGCTCATGGATGTAGGTGGATTGCAGGTCCCTGAGTTAGCGATTTTACATGTGTTTACATTTTGTGATGGATTGGTATGAGCTTCTAGACAAGGCAATACACCTGAAACCAGTATACGTGCTTGGAATTTTGAGGGATTCACTGCATAATTATGCTTATCAGTATGCAAATACTATAATTATGATGCACTATATAATTACTTTGTTCTTTCTAAAACACCATGTTATCGATTTTAAATAACTTGAGAGAATAGGTTTCAGACTTTCAGATAATAACATACCTAAAAATTACACTATCAATCATTGTAATACTAAGAAGCATGCATGTGTGCACTGTGGTACTGTGTTGTTTTTAGGCAATTGATCAAGCACCTTATGTGCATGCACTATTCATGTGATGATCAGATATAATTAGCAACTGTGATTACCAATTCAAACTCACAAACTCAGTCTTACAAGTTAAGGCAAAAAGGAAGAACCATCGCAATCAAATTAGGACAAAAGGAAAGAAAATTGTTAGCACGATTAAGTTGTTGAAGAAGAAGAAGAAGAACGGTTACCATTTTATTAGAAGAACAGAGAACAACGAGCTTGCTACTCGAACTCGAAGAAACACGAGTGGTAGTGGAGGTTACGGCGAGAGCAAAAACGCGGGAGGGGAGAAGCGCTCGTGCCGTGAGGTTTTCGTTTTCGTTTTCCGTCGAAAAAATGGGGAAAACGAAAACGGGGGTTTTCAGCCAAATCCGGGATGAAGGTTTCCGCAGATTTTAGGTTTAATGGCAAACGAACAGACAGAAATCAAAATTCCATGGAATACAACTTTCTGGGTCTGTTTTAATACCAAAGGAACTTTTTGTAAAAAATCTTTTATAAGGGGACGAAATTTTTTTTTTGCTATCGTCTGGCGTTTCGTTGTTTACTTGTTTTAACGCAACTGAAATCCCTAGCGTTAGTTGTTTCGTTAAATTAATCGGACGAAAAGGAACATATATAAAGTTTAAAACAGTTAAATTGGTTCTTATTTTCATATTTGCAAAATTTCCGTAGAAAACTATGATTAAATCATGGAAACTAAACACAAATTTTACTGGTAAATTCGAAATCGGCTAAATCAGCAAAATCGAGAATTATCAAAATGGAGAATCGAGTAAACTTGCGAACTGGTAATTTACCAGTATGTACAAATCTCCCTAGTTTACTGAGAATTGACAGAAATTAAAGCAGCAAAATCAGCTATATTCTCAGTACCAAAAACAACAAATCAGCAAAAAACATTAAAAATTAATACCAAAAACCAATACCAAATTTAAGAAAAACTAACAAAATTCTCGGAAAATCTGCAAAATCGAGAGAATCAGCAAGATTAACCCTGAATTTGCAACTAGTAGACAAAATTAGTAAGATTTGTACCTGGTAATGCAATATTAGAAGAAACAAACTTAACGAGGCCATCTCCTAGCTGCGGCGGCACTGGTTGCAACATGACAGATGCGATGCATCGAGATCAGCCACTGGGGAGTGGGGACGGATCGGGATCACCTGCTTTTCTTTTTAGAAAAGCATGGCCTGCTTTTCTTAATCCGATGGTTAAAAAACACCAAAGTACATTGAGATCCATGCAGAAAACATCGAAATACTTTGAAATACGTGCGGCAATCGATCCCGACTGTCCGATCGAAAAAGCAGAATCTGCTGTTCTCTTCGGAAAAGCAGCCGATTCTTATCCAGTGGGGACTGGTGAATCTGAAATAACGAAACAAACAGAACAACGAAACGAAATCTGTATGTTGCGTTATTCGTTGCGTTCAGTAAACGAAATAGTTTTCAATTTCGTTATATGTTTCGTCCTTTCTAACGAAACAAAATCTTGTTCCATTGATCGAAACTCGTTATCTGTTCCGTCCTTTCTAATTAACGAAACAAAATCTTGTTCCGTTGATCGTTTCTTAAGAACGAAACGAAACGCAATAACGACCAAACCACCGATCTAGTCGGTTGTACACAACTATATATACATCATTTTATTTTCCTCAGGAAACAAGAAGTCAAAGTTGTCCTTCTTTGTGAGATCGTGAATATGGCTATTCTCACGCTGCTGGGATGCACGTCCATGGCTGTTCAGGTGTTCTTTGTTCCCATGTCATGATAGGATTTGTTTTGAATTTTTGGATCGAACCTTCTTTAATTTAACTAGAGCTGTAACTCGGCTTCGCCCCGAAATATGATAACAAAAAAAATAATAAAGTTTATAAAATAAAATATTTATTTAAAAAATTAAACATAATTTTAAAATTTTTTATGTGAATAATGATGATGATGATGATATATAATTTATAAATAATAACACATAAATGTTGGATCACTTTAAGGATTAAATTTTGTCTTAAACATATCATATCATCTTATGAAATGGGGAGAGAGAATAAATATAAACCATTGGATCAGAATACGTAGATGAAGAGGTTTAAACAAAATCAATGGTTAATAATATTGATGATGTGGCATAGTTGAAGTGCTTGGAGAGTTACTCCTCTTTCTAGTTTATGGATTGGTGATACCTAATATTATTTATTCTTTTTTTTTAATGTAGGGTACTAATTAATAAACGTGATATCGAATAATCAATAGAGCAAATTGCCACGAGATATATATAGTCAAGCATATCTTATTAATTAAGATGGGAAAAATATGTATTTGACCGAGCTAGCACTGGAACATATATTTATCTATTTTTTTTACAATTATTTTATTGGGAAGAGATCACAGAACAACTATTTATCTTGACAAATATGACAACCACTTTCAAATAAATTCATAAAAAGTTAGATAATTACAACTATCAAAATTTAATCATTCCTGATGGAGTATCACGCAACACTCAAATTGAATAAAATTTGAAACGTAATTAATCTACGAGTATATGAATATGTTTGCAAAATATTTCCATTTTTAAGATTTTTTATATATTTATTTGAGAGTGGATGTCATGGTTGTCAAGATAAATAGCCGTCATGTGATCTGATGCATGCCTACCCCTATTTTATTTAAACGTAAACAACACATGTATATGCATAACTCGGACTTAACAAGTAATTATTATCCCCATTTTTCTTATTACAATTTTCTTTTCTTTTTTTTTTAGTAAACTAAAGGGCCTAGCCCTTATCTTTTAATTTGCAAATTTTATTAATCACCTGTAATTACAAAAGTTAAATATTAACAGATCAGCTTAATTTTGATAATTAAATAAAGATTGCGGATCGACGACAACTGTTCAAAAATGATTGATTACTTAATTAAAATTAAAATAATTCTAAAACCACATGAAGGCAGCATAAACAGTACTCTAATTCAATATAAAAAACCAGGCCCTTACATATATATATATATATAACTTCCTTCGCTTAAGCTTAGTTAGTGCATGCCAACATTCTTCCCATAAACAAAACCTCGTTTGACTATGACAGCCCTAATTAGCGCACAGCTGAGAGTACTTGAAGCAAAGAAGAAGAGATGGAACTTCACCGTGAGGCCGTTCTTTCCGATTCTTCTTGCAACTGCCATGGCGTGTTTGGTTCTTCGCAATGCCGTCGACCGGCTATCAGCTTCAGGTACATACATACATATTTCCTTCTTTTTGTTGTTCAGAAATTAAGTTATTTACTTCTCCATTGATCATCGACCGCCATCGTTAATCGTTTCGTTATTTTTCTTTGAAAATGTAGTTATTTTTTTTCAAGTTTCTTTTTTGAGAAGGCTATATATATATATATATGTATGATATATCTAAATTCGGTCTGAAATATGTCACAATATAGTAAGTGTGCATTTCAAGGTTTGTGAACTTGTAGTCAACTCTTTGAGGCAAGTTGCTGGGGCGGAGCTGCATATATAGCGGGAAGTCATGTGGCACCTCTGGAAATTTATTTTACAAAAATGTACCCCTTTAAAATGTGTCTTTTTTTTTTTTGTTGATATACATATATGTCTTTTTTAAAAAAAAAAATCACAAAATATGTTTGATTTGTGAGAAAATTATGAAAATTGGTCCTATCTAGAAAGTTTCTATAAAAATATGGCTCTAAATTTTATAAAATATGTTTGGTTTATAAGAAATATAAGATGGTCCTACCCTAGAAAATTTAAAAAAATATATATACCTCTAAAATTTACAAAATTATACTTAATTTCTAATATAATTACAAAATTATGTTTCATTAAAAAAATTGGATCCCCAGAGTGTCTGGCGCTGCCCCTAACAAGTTGGAGTATATATATTTTAATATTTTGATATATAGTATTGTGTACCTCTTGTGATATTAATAATATCATATTATGGAGTTTCGGACCTTTCGGTAAGAGTAATACCTAACGTTCATAGAAAAACCGTCCATAGCATCTATGAACGTATGGACGTATGGACGGTATTTGTTACATTTCGAGATGTATCTGTTACATTCCCTACATGTCTATGAACGTATGGACGGTAGATGTTTCTCTCTCGGTAACTTATCGATCGGGGCAAATTGCACATGACTATGTAGTCAAAGATTATGCAATGGTGTGTAAGAAGGGAAAAGGGAAAACATGCGAGCTAGCTAGCTAGCATTGAAATTTGATCTATCGTTACAAATTTTCCCCTCAACGAAAAAGACAATTAATTAAACGGAGGCATGAAACCAGGAGTTTGTACTAATTATGCCTCTGTTTTACATTCAAAGACGTCTCCTTGAAAATTATGACCTTAGAAAAAGAAAAAAGATGATAAGCAATTGACAAATTTGACACATGACCAAAAAATTAGTTTCATTTCTAGAACTAATCCAAATCAAGTCATGACACCGTCCGCGTTTAAGAAAATTCAATTCAACCGGTCATGTATAGAATTTTCCTTTGATGTGCCTTAAAGCATGACAAATTCTATACACAATGCTTTCTTGTTCTTCTGTTAGATACTTCATTTGCTTTCTATATGCATAGCAAAACCTACACAGAGCATTTGCAATGGAGAATAGACGGAGCATCGTCACCATGAGACGTCCGCTATTCGTCGTCCTTTTCGCAACTCTGGCATGTTTGTTTTTGCATACTGCATACCGGCAATCGGCTTGGAACGAGATATCATCTCAAACAAGAGCTACACATGAGCATTATGGAGGTACTATATTTTTGAGAATTTTTTTTTTCTTTTTTTTCTTTTATTTCTTTTATTTCTTTTTGTTGCTTCTTTCGACTATATAGACAGTGCAGTTTCAATATAAGCATGCGTTCATCAATTATAATTTAATTTGGGTAATCTCAATGATCTCAAATAAAATACTTGAGAACCGAATATTGTATGCTCTTGTGGTAACAGACAACACCCTCCATATTGTAGGTGCAGATTTAAAATCTGAATAAGGGTCCTTTTATAAACATTTAGATGTGATAGCTAGGGTTGATCAATCATCATTTTATCTCAAAAAAATTTAGATCCTTGTTTAAGAGATTTTACTAATGCAAGATGCTGAAAAGTTGGCTGGGTCAGAAATCTTAAAAAAAAAAAAAATCTACAATGAGGTAATTAAGGGAAAAAAAAAATAAGAAACGAATGATCATGAAACTAATACTCGGCAAATTTTCGATTGATGATGAAGCACATCATTTAGCCATGACTAGGTCGACAAATAGACATGCATCCACAAACTTCCATTTTGCCATGTACATTAATTATTAGAAAAATGTAACTTAAGAAGCACACAATGTATTTAATGATGCGGATGCAGATGCGGATACGGATATGGATGTTATCGGATAGTATCCGATCCGTTTACACTCCTGTAGATGACGTTCAATTAGTTAAAGAGAACCCGTCATAGAACTCTCCTTTGATGGATTCAATGCATGACCTCACAACTTTCCTCCATTAGATACCTCATTTGCTTACTATAGGAGAAACAACTTGAAGAATATATTTGAAATGAAGAAGAAGAAAAACTGATAAGCAATTGAAAACCGTTTTCAGAAACAACGTTCGAGAATATATAGAAAAACTATCGGCATATATAGAGAAACAACGTTCGAGAAAATAAGAGGTGACAACAGTTTTCAGGAGAAAAAAAAGATGATTAACCAATTGACAAATTTGACATGATCAACAGAATTTCATTTCTAGAATTAATCCAAATCTTAAGAAAATTCAACCAGTCATAGAGAAAAAACAACGTTCGAGAATATATAGAAAAACTAACCGGTCATAGAGAATTCTCCATTAGATATTACCTTATTTCATTGTTTGCCTGTTCTAAAGGCAAATGGAAATTAAACAACTACTCATAATTTAAAAATGATGAACAGACGGAGCATCGTCACCATGAGAGCGCTATTCGTCGTTCTTTTCGTAACTCTGGCATGTTTGTTTTTGCATACAGCAAATCGGCAATCGGCTTGGAGTTCATCTCAAACAAAAGCTACACATGAACATTATGGAGGTACTATATATTTGAGATTTTTTTTTTTTTTTTTGCTTTTTTCGACTATAGACAGTGCAGTTTCAAATATAAACGTGCGTTCAATTTTGATTCGGGTATTCTGCAATCTCAAATGAAATCCTCGACAAGTATTCTTCTTGACCAGTGTTTTGAAAATTTGCCGATTCGATCGATTAATCGTCCAAATAATCGGATATAGCAGCTCAACCGTTTCGAATAGATAAATCGGAAGTCATTGTTTGGATACAACGAAATCAACTTATAAATAAATCACTGGTCACCAATTCTTTGTATTATCACCGTGTCAGTATTTGTTTTTATATTATACTATTATTTGGTGCCTTTTGATGTGGGCTTTTACATTACATCTGTCAATCAAACACCGAGGGACCTCCATTTTTTTATAGCTTTAATATTTATTTCATATAACAATGCAAAATTAGCTTATTTGTTTCATATAAAATTTTTACCAATATAGAATCTATTTTTTTTATTTAATCAATGCATTCATTTTTAAGAAATTATTAATATTTATGTATATATGGATATATTCGTAAAAATGTAAAATTGTCCGTAAAAATCCGATTAATCGGCCGCATAACGATTGATCACTTGACGGTACCCTAGCCGTTCGACACGTGTATACCATTTTTTAAAACACTGTTCTTGACTTCTTCTGGTAAAACACCACGAATTCTTATCACCCGACGTGCTGCACGGGTTACTGCAAAGAGAGAGACCAGAGAGAGAGCTCGATGCTCGGGCCCACCGATCCTACAGACCCCACCGAAGCCGAGGCCTCTGATTGCCCTGCATGGTGTGCAATACGTCAGAAGATCACCACACAAAAAACCACCCTCCATATTGTGGGTGGCAGATTTAAAATGAGAAACATCTTGCGTCTATTGAAAAACAGTCCATACATCTATAAAAGTACAAATAATGGTACAGATACATTGCAAATGTAACCTATTGATATTATAGATGGCTTTTCTATGTACGCTAGGTATTACTAATTTAAAATCTGGGTAAGAGCCCGTTTACAAACATTAGATTTATTTGATTAGGTCAATCATCATTTTATCTCAAAACTAGAGGTCCTTGTTTAAGAGATTTTATTAACGCAAGATGATGAAAAGTTGGTTAAGTCTGAATAATAAAAGTTTACAATGAGGTAATTAGCTAGAGAAAAAAAATAAGAACTAATGATGAAAAAAAATACTAGGACAAATTTTACATTGATGAAGAAGCATATCGATTAGACTTAACTAATGAAAAAGTAGAAATGCATCCACACGAACCTCCACTTTTGCCTTAAGAAGCACACAATTTATTTAATAGGGATGCGGATGCGGATGCAGATGTTATCGGATAGTATCCGATCCGTTTACACCCAAATAACGTCTACTTAAACAGAACAAGTAATAGAACTCTCCTTAGATGTATTCAATGCATGACCTCACAACTTTCCTCCATTAGATACCTCATTTGCTTTTTAAAGGCATATATATATAGAGAGAAAAACTTACAACTTGAAGTATCTGAAATGAAGAAGAAGAAAATAACCAGATGGAGCATCATCGCCGCGAGACCGCTATCCGTCGTTCTTCTCATAACTTCGGCATGTCTGTTTTTGCATACTGCAAAACGGCAATCGGCTTGGATATCGTCTCAAAGGAAGAGTAGACATGAACACAATGGAGGTACTCTTTTGAGGATTATATTTTGGTTCCTGCAAATGCATATACATTGCAGTCTTAAACTAATGCAATGCGTTCGTTAATTTATTCATTGTTCTTAAATCTTAATTACAGATTGAAGTCTCTGAGAAGTGAGAACCAAACTTTTGCTCCAAGGGCAAAAAACAATGTTTTTTGTGTGTAGGAAGTTGCATGTTTAAAATTCAAATTAGACTTTTAGGAGATTTTAAATTTGATTAACTTCACCCTTATTTCCCTAAAGCAAAAAAAAATTAATAATAATAAGAAATCCACTTTAAGAGTTTTTCCTAAAAATGAAAAAAGAAAAAGAGTTTCTATTGACCAAAGATGTTGAAAAGTGTGCAAAATAAATTTGCCTTTCACTAAACGAAAAATGAGGGAAATCAGAACTCAGAAGCTTATATACTGTACTTGCATATCTGATTGATTGATTGATTGTAATGTATATCATCCCACTAGTCAACTAGTGGAGTGGAGACAAACAAAACAATGCACTTGCATTGCATGGTTGACTGACTCAGGTTTAGTCACGCTGTCCTTCTTTGACTGCTGCTCAGTCAGTCAGTCCTCATCGATTGGATTTTTTGTGGGCTTCAAGCCTTTAACACCGGTTGCTCAAATTGGCCCAAAAAATAAACATCGGCTTAGTAAATAACTCCCAAATAGAGAACTGGGCAGTGTGTGTGCCAGTTAGGGGTGTCAATGGAAGAACGTTTTCCGTTGTTCCGTTCCGTTCCGTTATAACAGAACTTTCAACGGAACGGATTTTGGTTCCATCCGTTATAACGGAACGGATTTTGGTTCCATCCGTTATAACGGAACGGAAATGGAACAACCTATTTCCGCCCCAAACACGTATTTTTCACGTATTTCTCACGTATATCCGTTGTTCCATTATAACGGAACGTTAAACGGAACGGATTTTGGTTGGTTCCGTTATAACGGAACGTTCAACGGAACGAATTTTGCTTCTGTCCGTTATAATGGAACGGAAACGGAACAACCCATTTCCGTTGCTGTTTGGAACGTTTGACACCCCTAGTGCCAGTGGCGCTGAAATCAGCTGAGATCCAAATCGGATCTCAGGGTCCTGAGATTCCGATCCGACGGTTCTCAGGGCCTGTATCTGCTGAGTCCGAATCTCGGGATCCCTAAGAACCGTCGGATCGGGATCTCAGGACCTTGAGATCCGATTTGGATCTCAGTCGATACCGACGCTGTGCCAGTGTTGTGCAGTGTGCGCGGCAGTTCGGTTTAAATGATGGAATTTTTTGAGCGTCATCGTTTTAACTATCACACGTCCACACAACACAAAATTTGTAACTCAAATCTCAAATTGTATAACACTTAACTCAAATTTTATAACAGCACGTGGATTTGTGGACATTAATTTTGTGAACACTAGATATGACCCTTAAATGATGGCATGTTAAATGTACATGGGCGGTGCATTCGTTATGTTGCACGCAAGGTGCTCGATGAAATGCCGGAATGATTTTTCTTAACGGTTTATCAAAATCTTAACACAAAAGTGTTTGATATATATATATATATTTTTTCCTTATCTGTGATATAGCTTGGTTTTATGTACTGCTTTGGAGTATAATGTACAGCAGCAACCACTTCTGTTCTGGTTGCATTTGCATTTCCATTTTACTGCACACATATGGTAAAAGAGGCATCAAAATTGGATATGCCCTAATACCAACTAGAATGTGAAAATTATTTTGTTATACAATCCCTCTTATGTTGGATTAACAGCCTAATAACTCACCCCAAGTTAATTCTATGTTATTTTTTTGGTACAAGACCGTTGTTAATCGAGAAATGATGTCTTTCTATACTTTGTTTGTGTATTAATCCCTTATCTTCCCATAATTGCAGCGGAAAATCAGTCTACGGCATCAACGACGCAAGACGGGTTTCTTGGAAGCCTTCTTTCGCTAGATTTTGACGATTCATGTGTAAGCCGTTACCAGTCGGTGTTATACCGCAAGACCTCTCCACACAATCCATCCCCATACCTCATTAACAAACTACGAAGCCACGAACAACTCCATAAGAAATGCGGGCCAAACACGTCGCTCTTCAACAAGTCAGTCGAGCAGCTGAGGACGAACAGTTCGGATCAATTAGAGTGCAATTATGTGATTTGGACTCCGCTCGGAGGGCTAGGTAATCGAATGTTGACACTAGCGTCCACATTTCTCTATGCGCTCCTTACCGACCGGGTCTTGTTAATTGACCATGCAACGGACTTTGTCGACCTGTTCTGCGAACCATTTCCCGGTTCGTCGTGGGTTCTACCTTCCAATTTCCCTATTGAACAATTGGATGGGTATGATGTCAGTTCGGAAAAGAGTTATGGGTATTTGATAAAGAACAATTTGATTCCGGAAGATCCGGAAGCAAACCCTGAAAAGCTACCGAGTTTCGTGTATGTTCATCTCGAGAGTACGTACATTTGGGATGTATACCATCAGCTCTTCTTTTGTGATGATAGCCAGCTTGTTCTTGGCAAAATTAACTGGTTGCTCATGAGATCCGACAACTATTTCCTGCCGGGCTTATTCACGCTCGCTACATTTGATAAGGAACTGTCTCGGATGTTTCCTTCACGGGAGACGGTGTTTCACCATCTGAGCCGGTACTTGTTTCATCCAAGCAACTCAGTCTGGAACCTGACTATGAATTATTACCATTCGTATGTCGAAACCGCTAACAAAGTTGTGGGGATACAAATTAGGGATTTCCCCTGGTCGATCATGTCGAAGGAGGACCGATTCAACCAGATCATGGAGTGTATTTTAAACGAGAATATTATACTACCAGTTCGGCGACATAGCCGTAAAACTAGTAATTTAACCACAGATGAAGCAGATTCAAAGGCTATTTTGGTAGTATCATTGTACAAAGACTATTTCGACAGGATGAGGAACTATTACAATGACTCGACTCATGCCAGACAACCGATCAATGTATATCAACCGACTCACGAAGAGGCGCAACAACTGAAGAATCGATCGCATAACGAGAAAGCTCTGGCAGAGATATATCTGTTAAGCTTCTCTGATGTACTGGTAACAAGTGCATGGTCTACATTTGGCTATGTTAGTTATAACCTTGCAGGAATCAAGCCATGGATATTGCTTAGTTCGAAAGTTTCGAAGGAAGTTCACCCAGCGTGCCGTCGAGTGATGACATTGGATCCATGTTTTCATACGCCTCCGATGATCAATTGCGAAACCAAGAGAAGTTCCAAGACGAAGATCTCCGGCCCCCATATACGGCAATGCGAAGATGTCGATGAGGGCATTAAGTTAGTTGATTAGTGTGGATTATTCATAGGTCATTTTTCTTATTTTCTTTTCTTTTTTCATTAATTATTTTTTTCTTGATTTAGAGCTGCATTTTTGAAACTGATGTACAAACACATGATATAGATATTGTACAAATTCAATATATAGAAAAAAGATACTTCATTCCAAATTTTGTCAAGTTAATTCTAACTATTTATTCTTGTCCCCAATACCACTGTCATAATATTTATATCTCATTGTCATAATATTTATATCTCATTGTCATGATATTCTGTACACAGTCATGCTGATAGTATGTAGTATACATTTTATTTTATTTTTTCTTGAGATAAAAGATGAGGGTCAAGCCACTTAAATTTAAATGTCTACAAAAGATCCTTCATCTGGGTTTCGAACCCGCGACCTCTTACACAGAGAGCGTTGCCCTTGGCCACTAGACCAAAGGCTGGTTCTTTATATGTAGTGGTATCCATTGTTTGAAAATCAAGCAGCTGCATGCAGCTGCTAGCCTGCGGCACAAGGGAATGATGGTCAATTAATATTAAGAAGAGAGGATATTAGAATATAAAAAAAGGGGGGTCATCTCATCTGAGACGTTGCTTTTAATTTTGCATAATTGCATTACACGTCCTGTTCATGTGACACTTGCACAAGCTTCTAAGTCAACCAAATTATTTTACTCTCAGGTTATTTTTTACTTCAGCTTGCTTAATAATTGTATTAATTCTCGTTTTACTTTGTGTTCAAACCTTTTGCAATTAGAGTGAAGTTAAATTTTTTTTTTAACTTTGAATTGATAAGTTTGATAGCAATTGTGAAAATATTTGCAAAATTAAGCTTCATACTATATTTTTGGTGATTGATTAGCGCAAATAAACAATTTATTGAGTACAAGCATTAAATTAACTCAATTTAAGTACAATTTTAGTCGACATAAGTCCAATAGTAATTACTTATTTCCTATGGAAGAAATCATAAAAGTGAAATTGTTAATTTCTCCGAAAAAAATGTGAATAAAATCGCTGACTAATTAATTAATTAAAAACAATGCTGAAATCTCGTACTGGTAAACGTCTCAGTGTCCCATTTCTGAAGCAAAGGTTGATGATAGGTGAGTAGTATAGAGGTGGCAGAACCCGACCCGACCCGAGAAACCCGCCCGACCCGACCCGGCATTTTCCAGAAAGTCAAATTGACTCGACCTGACCCAAACCTGACCCGACCCAAGATCAAATAGCATCCAATCCAACTAAAATTAACATACAATCCAAAAAAAGTTGATATTAAAATTGATCCGACCCGCCCAACCCAAACCCAAACCCAAACCCGACCCGTCCGCCCGCCCGATTTGCCACCCTGAATGATAGGTGACCAAAGACTTCCTAGTTATTAAACAAGTCAATTGCACAGTTGCATCCATGAACAAACTCACAAACATTACACACAATCAATTAGGTTGACATGATGAAGTACCAGAAGAGGCTGAGTTTTGCTGCCTCAAGGCCTCTGCTGCTTCTTGGCATGTTTGTCACTCTTCTGATTCTTGTTTGGGCATCCCGACGGAGTTCGTCCAAAGTCGGGGTTCCAGGCGTCGAAGTTGCTGTTAGAGGAGGTAAATGTTGAAATTAGTAGATATTTACATGCTGTTGGGCTGCTTCAGATCAACTTATGTTTCATTTTTCATTCCTTTGTTTATCTGATTGAGGATTTATGTATTTTCCTTCTTAAATTTTGTTCAGAAATATGAAGAAAAGGAAGAGCAGAAACATATATGCTTTCCTTATCAGCTTCTATTAAATTAATTTAGAAATTCAAATTTCATCTTCATAAATAGTAAAGCTTGTATCATATTTTTATACAGTGGAATACCAACTTTTACAATTTTTAGAATTTTTTAACTAGTTTTTTGGATTTTTGAAAGATAAACCAAAAGTAATAATAATAAAATAATGCCATTTAGATATCGAAAAGTATCATCTTTGAAAATTTTGAAAAAAAATAGTTAAAACGTTCTAAAAATTATAAAATCTGGTACTTTGTATAATCTTAATATTAGATTGTGTTGGGCTCAGTTTGGTCATTTGAGTTTTAGAAATAAAAATTTAATGGTGGTGTAAAAACCCCATTCGCACTACGGTGCACCGTAACATAATTTTGTGTGTATGTTGTAATTTAGCCTTATTGTTAATTTTTTTTTTTTTTTTAAGGTTGTCACAATTATGAAAGTTATTCTTGAATCTTGATCAATTGGTTATATTCAATTCTAGTGCATCATGTTTCCTTTACACATTAAAAACTCAGGTACTTCAAAGTACCAATGTGCATCTCATATTCTCTTCATTTTGCAATTTGTAGGTTTTGCCCAAGGTGCGGCTACGGCTACCGTGCCAAACGACGAACTTCTAGGCGGATTGCTATCGCCCGACTTCGATGAACAATCCTGCTTGAGTCGGTACCAGTCCATGCTATACCGCAGAGCCTCGCCACACATCCTATCATCCTACTTGATCTCGAAATTACGGGCATACGAAGAACTCCACAAGAAATGCTCCCCAAACACTCCTCTTTACCGAAAGTCGCTGCAACAGCTGAAATCGAACCATAGCAGCGACCGACTAGAGTGCAACTACGTGCTCTGGAGTCCGTTCGGCGGTGTCGGCAACCGAATGCTCACGCTCGTGTCGACATTCCTGTACGCTCTTTTAACCAACCGAGTCATGCTGATCCACCGAACAAATGACATGACCGATGTATTCTGCGAACCGTTTCCTGGGTCAACATGGTACATACCTCCTGACTTTCCGATAAAGAATCTGGAAGGTTACGATCGAAACTCTCAGAACAACACTTACGGCTTCATGGTCGCGCATAATCTGATCAATGAGGACCCCCGATCTCCACCAACTGCGGTACCTCCGTTCGTATATGTGCACTTGCGGTACGATTATGTCGACCGTGAAAGGCACGTGCGTTTCTTCTGTGACAACGATCAACAAGTGATCCACAAGATCAATTGGGTGTTGTTAAAATCCGACAACTATTTCACCCCGGGTTTATTCATGATACCGAAATATGCGCAAGAATTAGATCAGATGTTTCCTCTAAAAGAGACGGCGTTTCACCATCTGGGGCGGTACCTCCTCCATCCGAGCAACTCTATCTGGGGCATGGTTATGCGGTACCACAACCCGTACCTGGCCAAAGCGAAGGAGAGGATCGGCATTCAAGCGAGGATGTTCAGTTGGGCTCCAATTTCAATCGATGAAATGTATAAACAAATCGTTGCATGCACTCAAGAAGAACTCATACTGCCAGAAGTAAATCCTGAACAATCGGGATCCAGCCAATCTTTGGCACTGAACGAAACAGCGGCACGTGCGGTTCTCGTAGCCTCCTTGCACGGGGATTTCTACGAGAGGTTAAAGGACATGTACTACACCCACTCGACCACAACCGGCGAGATAATCAGCGTGTACCAGCCAAGCCATGAGGAGGAACAGAAATTTGAGCAGCAGCTGCACAATCAAAAAGCAATTGCTGAAATCTGGCTGCTGAGTTTCTCAGATGTTCTTGTCACAACTGCGGGATCGACATTCGGTTATGTTAGTTACAGCCTTGCCGGCATCAAACCCTGGTTTCTTCTAAGCTCCAAGGACCAGAAAGCGCCGAATCCTGCATGTCGGAGGGGCGTTACAATCGATCCGTGCTTCCACTCGCCTCCGAATTTCAACTGCAAGACTGGCAGAAACGCAGACTCCGGGAAGCTCGTACGGCATGTCCGGCATTGTGACGACTTCCAACATGGGATCAAATTGGTTGATTAATTACTTCTCATTTGGAACTTTTTTTTTTCTTTTTTTACTTATTTATGTATTAATCCATCCTTTAGAACTCTGAAAGGGTTGTCAGAATACAATGTCATATTTTATTATAGTTTCATTTATCTTTCATTCTAAGACAATACTTAGGCAAATTGTAATTTCCAAAATACTACATAATTATGCAATGTTTTTTTCCCCCCCCTTTGGCTAAAGTACACCAAGAGAAAAAAAAAATGAGAAAGAAACACAAAAAAAACAAGAATTTTACTCCAATACTCACACCAAAAATTTATCATAAATGAATATTATCCATTATGAGATATATTTGTAACCGATAAAATTATCTGGGTGTGAGCATAGATATATATTTGTAACCGATAAAATTATCTGGGTATGAGTATAGATATATATTTGTAACCGATAAAATTATCTGGGTGTGAGCATAGATATATATTTGTAACCGATAAAATTATCTGGGTATGAGTATAGATATATATTTGTAACCGATAAAATTATCTGGGTGTAAGCATAGATATATATTTGTAACCGATAAAATTATATGGGTGTTAGCATAGAAGTAACGTCCAAAAAACAAACCCTTAATCCAATTTTATGTGTGTACATGCCAACAATCCATTCTAATTCTCAGCTTCCCAATGATCAACCTCCTTAAGCAACTAAAACTCTTATTGGTTGTGAAACTTTACCATGTACAAATAAATTAGTGATCAATTAACGGTGACAGACGATGATGCCAAGTTTATAAGGAATTAAAGCCCATGGGCCAAGTTTATAAGAAATTAAAACCCAGAAATAAATTCAGAATTTAGCTAATTCAATTACAACATAGCCCAAAAGTTGATCAGCGTAAACTGTTGAGAGAATTTGATTGCTAAATTATTAAGAATAAAAAATACTAATAACAATAATAATAGTAATGATAATGAAAATAACAATAACAATAATAACAATACCAATAACAACAATAATAATAATAACAATAATAATATTATTATTATTAATAATAATCAAAGGTTTAAATAGCGGATAGCGGACTCGTTGCGGTAGGGTATATTTCATAGCGGATATCAGATATCGGCGCTATCGCGGGCGCTACCGGTTTGGGTTATGTAGAATATTTTAACAATTTTATTGGTTCATGAGCTAAGATAGTTAATAAAAATGATGAATAATTAGAATAATGTATAAAGTTTTCTAACCAAATTGTTTAAAAATTATATAATTATTGTATTACTCTTGAAACTAAAGTATTCTTATTTAGATATATTGACGTATTATAACATGTTGGTCAGTCTTTTAATGCACAAGTATTATTAATTTGTTTTTATCAAAAGGATTTATAATTGAATCATTGAGTAATTATTTTTTCTAAATTTTAAAAAATTGAATGGATTATTGAAGTTATCAAAAATAAATTATCTATCTGTCATTTTTCAAGAAAAAAGTTAGAATCTAAAAATTATGATAGGAAAATTTTAAACAAATTATGATAAAACATTATGTAAAAAAATATTTACTGATTATATGACATTTTAATGGATTTCAAGTATATGACTTTCATTTTCACTAATCAATCCCACTATTTTTCTTATGTGGATACTAAGTTAATATAACATTGATTGTTGTTTATAAATCCAATTAGTTATGTGTTAAACAATTGCAAAACATAAATAACAACTATTAAGTGTTAGATATAATAAAATAATTGAAAATTTTGACGATTCTAACTATATTTTATATGTTACTATATATAAAGTATCAAATAGCGGGAAAAAACCGATAGCATCGTAGCGTTTTGCTTCCAAAACGCTATATCGGCCGCTATAGCGGACGCTATGAGCGCTATTTAAACCTTTGATAATAATAATAGTAATAATAATAACAACAACAACAATAACAATAACAATAACAATAAAATGTAAATTGTCAAACTGGCATTGGACTGCTAATTAAACTGCTCAAGTCAACGACTTGAGCATGAAGTGAGACAGTAAAAAGTGCTTCCTTTTAGGATAATCAAAGGTATAAGATAGTCCAACTTGAATTAAGGAGCCTCTACACATGGAAAAATAACTAACTTTGCTTGAAAAAGTAGCATGCATGAATCAAACTTTGCTTAGTCAAATTAATCAATCCTCCACTACTCAACTTTGCTTGACAAAGGTGTTATATACCATGTGTTGACCAAAATTGGGACTTAATAATTAGGCTGCCTAATTTATCACCATATCATGTACAATATTATTGAAGAGAGAGGGAAAGAGATTATAATCAAGGAGTTTCAATTCAATGGGCATTGTTAGAAGTACCCAGAAATCATCCTATGATCATCTTTCAGTGTTTGGAGAGATGAAGCCCTTGTTGGTCCTTTTGGTTTGTTTGATCTCTCTGCCTGTGATATTTCTCCTCTCAGGACATGAATCTTCAGTTGCTTGGTTGCAGGGTGTTCATGTCACCATACATCAAGGTAATTACTTGTTAATTTCTCTTATATCTTCATGGCTAATATATTCTGCTGTGAATCGGATGAAATATGGGCTGTTGATTTTTTATAATCAGATGGCCGTGATATGTTTTTAGATGCAATTATAGAGATATGTTTGATAAGAACCGTTCGATTCGAAATGAAATGTTGCTTAGCCGATCCATAGCAGAACCACTCTTAACTATTTTCATATATATTTGCAAACTTAACTGTCCTGACAGAAAAATATGCAAAATTGCAAACCTGATTTTGCTCCTACAGCTTATAAAACAATGTTATTTTAGAGAAATATTTTGGAACTCAATGTTTTGAAAATTACCTTTTTTTTTGGAAATTTCAGAAAATTACTGTTTGTTTTAATTTTTTTTCAACAATTAGAAAGAGATATATGCTAACAAAGTTCTTTATTATGATCAGAAAATCCTGTAACACCTGACAGACAAAGTGACAAGTTGATGGGTGGCTTGCTATCTCCTAGCTTCGGCGAACAATCATGCCTAAGCCGTTACCAGTCGGCTGTTCTCCGCAAGGTGTCGCCATACATTCCGTCATCTTACCTGATCGCAAAACTGCGCAAGTACGAGGAACTGCACAAGAGATGTAGCCCCAAAACAGCTCTGTACCAGAAATCGATAATCCAGCTGAACTCTGGGCAGAGCATGGAGCTAATGGACTGCAACTACATGGTATGGATTCCGTTTAACGGCTTGGGAAACCGAATGCTGACAATTGCATCGGCGTTCCTTTACGCCGTGCTCACAGATAGGGTCTTTCTGATCCACCAGACAGAAGACATGTCTGATTTATTTTGCGAGCCATTTCCGGATTCTACCTGGATCCTCCCGCAAGATTTTCCTATCAAGAACTTGACAAAGCTGTACCGAGGATCTGACATAAGCTACGGCAACATGCTCAAGGATAAGAAGATAAACAAGCAAGGTCCCGCATCGTCGTTGCCGGCTCATGTTTATCTTCACCTAGAGCATGATTACCAGCACTTGGATAGGCTGTTCTTTTGCGAGGAAGATCAGGTTGCCCTCCAGAAAGTAAACTGGTTGCTGCTGCAATCCGACATTTACTTTATACCGGGGCTTTTTCTGGTACCACAATTCGAAGATGAACTGAGATGGATGTTTCCGGCAAAGGAGACGGTTTTCCACCATTTAGGAAGGTATCTTTTCCATCCCGCAAACACGGTGTGGGGGATGATCACCAGGTACCACACGGCGTATCTCGCAGGATCCGACGAGAAAATAGGAATCCAAGTCAGGACCTTTTCGCGATACCCGATATCATCCGAAAACTACTTGAAGCAGATAATGATGTGCTCTCAACAGGAGAGCATTTTGCCGGAAATAAGCTCGAATGGAGCAATACCAACGAAAAGTAAAACGAAATCAAAGGCGGTACTGATAACTTCTCTATACTCCGAGTATTCTGAGAAAATCAAATCGATGTACTACGAGCATACCACTGCGACAGGAGAGACGATTAGCGTCAATCAACCAACCCACGAGGCGCAACAACATACAGAAAACCAATCCCACAACCAAAAAGCGCTTGCAGAGATGTTTCTACTAAGTTACTGCGATGTTTTGATGACGACTGCCTGGTCGACATTCGGGTACATAGGTCAGGGTCTTGCTGGTTTGAAACCGTACATCCTCTTGACGCCAAAGGATCAGAAACCCGCTGATCCCCCGTGCACACGGGCCGTGTCAATGGAGCCGTGTTTCCAAGTGCCGCCAACCTATGATTGCCGAGCAAAGAAGAATGCCGACTTGGGGGCACTGGTACGTCACCTGACGCATTGCGAGGATGTATATCAAGGCATTAAGCTAGTCGATTAGATCCAATTATGATTCTTTTTTTTATTGATTTTATAGGATAGTGCCTTAATTTGGTTGTCCAACATCCATTCATGTAATGTAATCCAATTTTCGAATAAACTTTATCATACATGTACCTTTAGTTTTGTTATGAACACAAAACAATACTAATTCTTGGATGAACAGAAATGATGCAAAATGGTTATTTATTTATTTACTCTTTCACTATATGGCAATTACAGAAGGATCAGAACTGATTATCATACACAGAAGTTCATAAATTCCACCAAAAAAAAAAAAAAAAGTTACAACCGAGATCGAAAGGTCTACGTTTCATGACTTCAAAGTCTGAACCTTCTTTCTTGCCAAGAACATTATCAGGCGCGGAAAGAATGACCTCCTCACCTTCGAGTCACGGTGTGCGTTTCTTGTTTCACCTCTTGCCATATAAGTCCTAGGACTAACCGGCTGACAAGTCGCGCCGGAGATAACTCTGGGACTGTTAACTTCCGTACTCAACTCCAGGTTTGTAATCTCGGCCAATCCTATCGGCATACCATCAGCCGCTTTTCTTTTCTGTTCGCTGTCTTCTCTCCATGCTCGCAATTCTTGTTCCACTGCCAACTTTGCTTCGTGAGCCATGTCGGCCTTTTGTACTGCCAGTTTAAGAGCCTTCTTCCGCTCCTCTACTTCCTTCTTTGCCTCCTCGAGTTTCTGCAAACTACTCGATTCAGACTCTTTTGCCTCCTGAATACGGTCAATTGCTAATATTACCCTCTTATTTGCCAAATCTTCTGCTTCTCTCGCCAATTTGCTTAGAGAATGATACTCCTCGGCATGAACTGTAACAAGATTTTCATTTTCTTCGGGTTCTTTCAAAGAATCAACAGCTGAAACAGCCAGCTCTTCTGATGATTTAGTTGCTTCAATTTCCATCAACACGGCTTGTAACCTCATTTCCATGGCACCTGCTGCAGCCTTCGCTTCCTCGGTTTCTTGTCTGACCTTTCTAAGCTCTTCACTTGCTAGGCTGGCAGCTGACTTTGCACGCTCGGCTTCCTGTGTTGCTTCTTGCAGCTTAACTGTTAGCTCATGTTCTTCGTCCCTTGCCTCCTTTTCTGCGGTGACCTTCTCTAACTCGGCATTCGCCTTGCTTAGCTCTTCTTCAAGAGTTGAAACAGAAAGAGATGCCGCAGATTCCTTCTTTCTCGCTTCTTCAAGCGCATCCTTCGCTTTTTCAAGGTCTGTTTTCAAAGAAGCAGCCACAACCTTTAACAGTTGCACTTCATCTTTGGTCTTCTCCAAGTTTTTCTTTATCTCTTCGACTTCTTTGTATATTTCCTCCGCAGAAGCCGGCAATTCTTGGTTTAATTTTCCTTCTATGTAGGTAAATAACTCAGCTCTTAAACTCACTAACAAATCAGAAGCCGCTCCTAGCTTTGACTCGAGTTCATTGGTTTGAGATACCTGCTCACTGATTTCTTGCAACTGTAATTCGCCTTGTTCAATCTCTTTCTCCATGGTAAGCTTCTCTTTTTCCCAATCCAAAGCGGCATTTATCCTGATTTCTTCAGCTTCAACATGAGTTGCATGGGACGAATCAAGCAATTCCTTCAATGAAATGAGCTCCAAGGTTAATTCCTCCACATTTTGCTCGATCCCTTTCGATTTGGAGTTTTCCTCCTCAGCTTTCTTTGCTGCAAGATCCCTCTCTTCAATCAAGGAGACGTATTCCTTTTGGAGATTTTCCAGCTCACTTTTGACTGAAACCAATTCTTCGACGGAACTAGAATGCCTTGCTCGCTCGACTTCTAGCTGTGTTTTTGTGGCAATGCTTTCCAAATAGGCGACGCCTTCCTTTACTTCATTCATTCGAAGTTGTGCCAGTTCGGAATCCTGTTGCGCTTGCTTCTCTTCAGTTTGTGCCTTTTCAAGGCCAATTTTGAGGTCTTCTATAAGCCGTCTTTTGGCAGCAAGTTCATTTAATACTGTGTTTTTGGATTCTTCTGCTGCAGAAGTCTTAGTTCTGTACTCAGGAATTTCTACCTGTGCTTTCTCAAGCTCAACCTGTACCTGCTTGCGTCTCTGTAAATTGGTACCAGAAAAGTATCAGCAAAACTGTGAAAATTTCCCATTCTTAGGCAACATTTATGTTTCACTCAGAATTTATTAACGATAAAATGACATAGTTCATAGAGATTCCATCAACAACGTTCGT
The DNA here is from genome assembly GCA_030179965.1 of Cyperus esculentus. Classification (NCBI taxonomy): domain Eukaryota; kingdom Viridiplantae; phylum Streptophyta; class Magnoliopsida; order Poales; family Cyperaceae; genus Cyperus; species Cyperus esculentus. The sequence goes on along the minus strand of JASGLE010000035.1, from coordinate 2,688,376 downwards.
CAAGTTTCCTGAACTAGTCCAGAGAAATGTAAGAAAAACTTTTCACTCAACCTGATTTGTTGGTAATTGACAGAACTTGAGTCTGTACCAGTACAACCAACATATTCTGAGTTATACCAAATTACAAATGTTGGACTTGCGGTGGGCATTCTCAACCAGAAAACTAGGAAATGCTTATACCTTCCAGAAATTTGGCAGTTTAAAACTTTTTTAAGTATCTGTAAGGTTAAAGCCTGGGACCATATACTGGAATATGACATAAGAATGTTCCAAAATTATAATTTCAGCTTTCTGTCGAAAAAAAAAAACTCATATATTGATGGCCTGTTACCGAAATTCCTACTTCAAAATCATGGTAATAGATTGCGTTTTCTTTGATTTTATCTAACCATATTCTATTGTAAATGGTATACCAATTAAGGTCAAAAAAAGAGGCAAATAAATATACCTCTTTCCAATCCAAAATGCCTCCAAACTTGCTGACGGCCTCCTTAACCGACTCGAAGGGTGCTGCGGTATCAATCGCCGGTTCAATGCCTTGTCCCATTTGATCATCTTCGAAAATTTCACCGCTGCCACCAAGTGTTGTTCTATCTTCTTGATGATTTAGTTGGTCATAGGAATCGACAATGGGACTGTCATCACTTCGATCGGGGATTTCGTTATACTGGTTGTCTAAAGACTCCGATGCCGATCCCGCCGACATTGACGAACTGGCAATCGGTTCATCTGGTGTTACGGGGGACAACTCGGGTGAATTCGTCATGTCGTCATCGGTTCCTTCCATTCTGTTACAATCAAGAGCTTCTCTTTAAAATTCATTCCTCTCAATCAAAGTAAAATAACCATTGAGAATAACCATAATTTAACAATGGATAGAAAAAAAAAAAAATTCTTCGTACATATTATTTTAAGAAACAATTAACAAACACATAATTAATGATTCTTCAATATGAAATTCGAGAACATATGAATATGTAAAGAGAAAATCATAAAAAAGTCCCTCCAATAACAAAAAAAAGAAGAAGAAAATTCAATCAACCAAGCAACAAAACCAAACAATCCTTGCTACAATCAATCAATAAAAGAAAGAAAAAAAAAAAAAAAAAAAAGAATAAATCTTTTCATGCCGCAATGACCACCAAAATCAAATCAATACCAAACATATCTCATCACCCAACAAACAAACAAACATACCGGGGAGAATCCTCGGCCATTGTTGTTGTCAACGTTCGTTCGTTGGAAAAACTTGATTGGAAAAATTGGAGGGAGGGAAGGAGGGAGAGCAAGAGGGGCACGTGCGAGTCACGTGCGGGTACGTACAACGGGGCTCTTACACTGTCACCATCCGAAAATTCCCTGTTTATCTCCTGTCCGTCCGAATTTTATCCCTCCCCCATTTTATTCCATTTCTCATGCCCTCAAAAATTAAATTCGCGTCCTTCTGGCTTCTGTGCGTTCTTTTTCCCTTTTCTTGTTGTTGTAGCTAGAGGTGGCAAAAACCCGACCCGACCCGAGAAACTCGCCTGACCCGACCCGACTTGAACCCGACCCGACATTGAATTTTTCAGATAGTCAAACTGACCCAACTCGACCCGACCTGATCCGAACCTGACCCGACCCGAGATCAAATAGCATCCAATCCAACTCAAATCAACATACGATCCAAAGAAAAGTAAATATTAAAATTGACCCGACCCGACCCGCCCATCACCCGACCCGACCTGACCCGAGATATTCTAGAAGGTCAAACTGACTCGACCCGCCCAACCCGAACCCGAACCCGACCCGCCCGCCCGATTTGCCACCTCTAGTTGTAGCACACTTGTTTATAGTTGTTTGTTGGTTGGACAATGATATCATACCACAACTTTGCCCCCACGACCCTGTGATGAGGTGGTATATAGGTGGGGAGGGTCATTTTTGTAAAATTTTGTGGGGCGGAGGTATATTTTTTATAAAATTGTGAGGGTCATTTTTGTAAAAATTTCTCATGGTAGGATAATTTTGTAAATTTCCTTAGAAATAAAGGATATTTCTGTAAAATTTTCTGAAAAGAGAGATATTTTTATAAATTTTTCTTAATTACATTGGGGTGTTCTGAGGCATTATATGTGGTAAGTTATATTTATCTTTGTTGGTTTTGTCCGTCGATCATGAGGATCAAATAATGTAATAGGAGAGACGCCACGTGGAGAACCGTGGGATGTGGGCATGTGACATGTGGCTCGAATTCGATACTCAGTCAGATGGTCTCATTTATCCAATGGGTCCAACGTTAAAAATCGCTAATTATCAGTAAAATGTTGCTCGTTAGTCGTTATATGTTGAAGGGAATGAATTACAGTTCAATGGAAAGTTTGTCGTACAGGATATAAATTTATAAAATTGACATTTTTTTTTTTTGAACAAAGCCCGTAGGCAAACCCCTAATTATCTCATGTCCAGCCCCTGCTCGAACTTGATCCCGGGTCTCACCGTGGAAGCCCATGTCACTACCACTAGGGCGTAGCCTCGGTGACTAAATATAAGTGACATATTTTGTATTAATAATTATACATATATTTTCACTAGAGAATGAGCGGCTTTTTAACAAATATAAGTGAATTTTAACGATGGACACATTGAACAAAAGTGGCGTTAGACTTCAAGCATTTTCCACATTTTAAAACTCTTAAATTGTCAAAATGCCCCCCTCCCCACCCAAAAAAAAGTAAGTTTCTCTTTTGTTCTGATGCCACTCCAAAACTATTTCAGTTTGCTAATTGCCACAACCACAATCATTTTACAAAATCTTACAGAATTAATTATTTATTTGTAAATATTAACTAATAGAGTAAAACTACCGTGTTCTTAAACTCACGGGGGCCTCCCATGAGCTTAACACAAAAAATTGTATCAAACCATATCCAAATTTTGATTTATATGGCTCAATAAATTCTTTATATCAAAATCATGTGGCATGCAAAAATTTTCCATTTTTAGAGATTTTTAAGTATTTATTTCGGATTTTTTAAAAGTTACATATTAAACATTGATTATTTTATTAATATTGTATAGTTGCTCTTAAAAAATTCGTAATAAATACATAAAAATCTCCAAAAATTTTTTTTTTTTTTTTTTTTGCATGCTATAAGATTTTGATATAAAGAATTTATTGAGCTATATAACTTAAAAATTGGATATGATTTGATACGTTTTTTGTGTTAAGCTCACGGGAGGCCCCCGTAAGCTTAAGAGCACTGTAGTTTTACTCTAACTAATATGCACTATATTTTTCTAACATCTCTAATATTTTCAATCCAGGACCCGGACCAGCTTATGCAATGTGATTCACTGATTTGATTATTTACTTATATTTATAAGGAGTTTGTGCAGTTTGGAGGAAAAAAAAAAAAAAAAAAACAGAGAGAGAGATATATATATAGAGGAGGGAGCATATTTTAGGAGTTTATGAAAGTCGAGAGATGTGGATTAGGGAGAGGTTTTGAATGATCTTGTCATGCATAAGTTATGAAACTCTTATTTTAAATAGCTTATATATTTTGTGAAAGATAGTATTCATCTGAATCATCTCATATAATTTTTTAACAAATAAGAAAAGAAGTAAAACAAGTACATTTGATTTTGATTTTTTAAATAATGATTAAATTGGTTATTTTATTAAGATTTGTTATTAGTTTCTCTAATTTTCATGAATTAGATACCAGAGATAATCAACAAATATAAATATGTTGATTCTTCGATTGAAGAAAAAGTAATGAAATTGCTTAGTTAATTAAAATTGCAAACTAAAATTATATATAATGAGCCTTTGCAATTTATTGGTGACAAAATTATAAAATTGGGACCAACGGAACATGATCAATTTGAGACATCATTTGTTTATTACTCATATTTTTTAAGTTAAGGTGTCTTGCTTGTTTGGTGTTTGTATTTTAAAAACAAACGTCAGTTGAAGTCATTTATATGTATGAACTTAAAAGTTGTTTGATCCATCCCAACATATATAAAATAGTTATTGTTTCTTACTTCTTTCATTATAAATAGAGCGATGCTGCTATGGATCGGACTCAAAATTTGGAATTGAGCGAAAATATGGTTTGAGCAAATATCAACCATTCATTCTGAAAAGGGTATAATTGGAATTATCTTTCTCCATTAAGTCTTCCGTTATGTTCTCATCCGCTTCCGTTAGCCTCTCTAGTACTTGGCTTCCGTTAGCCTCCCCCTTCAAGTTTTGCATCTTCTCTGATTAGAAGAGAAGAGGAGGAGAACCAGAGATCCGGAGGAGAACCAGAGATCGGTCCGACTCGCCCTCTCTCGTCGCTCACTCCATTCCAATCAATTAAGCGAATCCATTTGAGCCAGAAATCCCCACAGTTCCTTCAGCAAACGCTTGTCAGATCCGATGAACTCAGCAAGTGCGAGTACTCCTCGCTGCATTCGGTCCGATCGGAAACCATGGATGCACTCTCTTTGTCCCTACGATCTCAACGCAGCCTTCTGATCCTCCATCGGAGTTACCGGCATCGAGTTTTGCCACTGTTTCTTTTTGACGGCTGAGATGGAGGTTCACAACCAAGCTCCAATGCCATTCGAAGCCAGTAAGCTTGGCCCAGTCGAAAGAGAGAAGAAGAAACGGATGCTAAACTTGAATTAAGAGTCCAGCAATGATTCAAGCTGAACCCAATAGCCCAGCAACCCCATGACCCAGTTTAGAAAATCAACGGACTTGGCCCAACGAATTAGATTTGAAAGTTGGCCCAGAATTGATTAAGTTATATTTCAGGTTTTTAAATAAAATAATTCTAAAAATAGTTCCCGAACTTCAAAAATCACAAAATTAATTTTAAAATTAATTCACAAATTTTAGGATTTTTTTGTAGAAAAAAATTTAAAATTTTAATTTCAAATTCAAAGAGGACAAAAACATAAATTTTCAAAATAAAAGTCTCCATTTTCTTGTAAATATTTTCCTACATCATTTTGTACAAATTTTAGGGAATTTTTATGCTCATTTGAGCACATTTTGAAATTTCAAATTGAAAAAAAAAATGTTTTTTTCTTGAAAATAAATTCAAAAGTGTACAAATAAATGTTCAAGTAGCGAAGACACTTGGATCATGACATTTCTTTTGTAAATAGTTTCTCAATAAAAAAAAAACACATTTAGGAATTTTGTGCTCACTTTAATGCATTTTGAATTCAAATGATATACTTGTACACACATTTTAGCATTGCCCTATTCTTAATCAGATGTGCCTGAAGTTAACAGCTTCAGAGTAATTAGCAATAAGGGCTTGCGCTTATTGGAATCTAAGACCCCACAATCACTTGAAAATAATAAAACCCTTGTGCGTGAGTATTTGAGAGTGTTTGTCTCACAACGTCTACTAACATATGCCCGTGTACAGGGTGACCGTGTTCTTTCTTCCCATGAAAACGTCTTTAACGCATTTCTTCGGCGGCGGTCCAGAAAGGGTGGCACAATATGACTTTCATGTCAAATGTGTCAAGAATGTTGAATGATCAAATATTACTTTCATTTAAAAATGTCAAATAAGTTTCATGTCAAAGTATGTTAAAAATGTATGTAAATATGAAGGCACAATAATGACTTTCATGTCCAAAATATGATCGAATATGGATTCGTTTAAAATGCATTTAGATTGCACTTTATTAAGTTGACCAATTTATAATTTAAATTATGAAGGTACACGTTTATTTCTCACCATTATCAAAATTGCTCAAAACTGTAATTTAAATAGGCCGTTTTGACTTTCTCGAATTTATGTGCCCATTTCTACTACAAATTGACCCATAAGTCATCCAACTTCGACATAGCATGTGTTGAGAAGTTTTGATTGATTGTCGTATCATAATCATATTGTTATGACACATTTATTGTCTTAGTTATTAAAAATGGCTAAAAACCGTAGTTTAAATAGACTGTTTCGAGTTTTCTTAGCTTTTATGCTCATTTATGCTCCAAATGGATCCAAAATTCATACAATTGATCTGTATTATGTGTTAAAAAGTCTTGACTGATTGCCATATCAAACTAGTGATGTTATGACACCTTTATTGCTCAAAACCGTAGTTTGAAATAGGCTATCTTGAGATTTGGAGACAATACATGTTGTTATGACCACTTTTATGCTCTTAGTTATCACAATTGACCACTTTTATGCTCCAAATGGATCCAAAACTCACCAAGTTGATCTGTATTACGTGTTAAAAAGTTCTTGTTGATCACATATCAAACTTGTACTGTTATGACACTTCTATGGCTCACAATTATAAAAATTTCTCAAAACCGTAGTCTAAGGAGGTTTCAAATAGCACTTAAAATGTAATGTGAACACATTTAAATGGCTCTAAGTGTGTTTTCAATCAAGTCGGACCTCATTTGCACACATTATAATGCCAAACTGGTCTCAAATGACTTAAATAGCATATATATATTGTGTTAAAGTACTTATCTAAAGTGAAAGATGCCAATAACACTTCAAATAGCAATAATTTGTAATTTAAACGCATTTCAATGGCTCTAGAAGTGAAAGATGCCAATAACACTCTCAATCAATTTTAACCTCGCTTGCGCATATTATAATATCAAAACTGGTTTCAAATAACATAAATCGCATCTGAAACGCGTACCTAACAAATATAAGTGCGTTAAGATGCCAATAACATACCAAACCTGACACTAACGAATATAGGATGTAAAGATGCCAATAACACTTCAAATAGCACTAAAAATTCAATTTAAACACATTTAGATGGCTCTAAGTGTGTTTTTAATCAATTTTGACCTCGTTTGAGCATATTATATAATTCCAAAACTGGTTTCAAATCACTTAAATTGCATCTAAAGCACATTGAGATACTTATTTAACAAATATAGGTGTATTAAGATGCCAATAACACTCTAAATAGCAATAAATTGCAATTTGAACGCATTTCAATAGCTCTAACTGTCTTTTCAATCAATTTTGACCTTGTTTGCACACATTATAATGTCAAATTTGGTTTCAAATGACATAAATTGGATCTGAGCGCATTAAAGTATTTATCTAACGAATATAAGTGCATTAAGATACCAATAACACCAAACCTAACGACGAATATAGTGCATTAAGATGCCAATAACACTCCAAGTAGCACCAAAATTCAATTTAAACGTATTGAAATGCCTAAGTATGTATTCAATTAATTTTGACCTCGTTTGCACACATTGTAATTCCATAACTGGTATCAAAAGACTTAAATTGCATCTAAAGCGTATTGAGGTACTTCATTACCGAATAAGTTCCTTAAGATGCCAATAACACAATTTGAACGCATTTAAATGGCTCTGAATATGTTTTGAATAAATTTTGATCTCGTTTGCGAACATTATAATGCCAAAACTGGTTTCAAATGACTTAAATAGCATCTAAGCGCATTAAAGTACTTATCTAATGAATATAAGTTTGTTGTGATGCCAATAACACTCCAAACAACACTAAACTTCAATCTGAACACATTTAGATGGCTCTAAGTGTATGTTCCGTCAAGTTGGACCTCATCTACGCACATTGAATTGCCAAAGCTGAATTTTAAATTACTTAAGTTGCATTTGAAGCGAGTTAAGTAACACTATAAGTAGCAATAAATTTTTAATCAATTTTTACCTCGTTTGCGCACGCTATAATTCGAAAATTGGTTTCAAACTTAAATTGCATCTAAATGACGTTAAAGTACTTATCTTATGAATTTGAGTGCGTTAAGATACCAATAATACTCCAAGTAGCAACAAATTGCAATTTGAACGCATTTAAAAGGCTCTTAGTGTGTTTTCAAAAAGTTTTGACCTGGTTTGCACATATTATTATGTCAAAACTGGTTTCAAATGACTTATAAGTGTGCTAAGATCCCAATGACACTCAAAATAGCAATAAATTAAAATTTTAACGCATTTAAATAGATTTGTGTGTGTTTTTAATAATTTTGACCTCGTTTCCGCACTTTATAATGCCAAAACTGATTTTAAATGACTTAAATTGCATTGAAGTGCATTAAAAGTACTTATGTAATGAATATAAACGCGTTAAGACGCAAATAACACTCCAATTAGTACTAAATGCAATCTAAACGCATTTGAATGGTTCTAAATGTGTTTTCAATCAAATATGACTACGTCTGTGCACTTTAAATTGGCAAAAAATGGTTTCAGATGACTATATTTGTATCTGAAGCGCGTTAAAGTACTTATTTATGGAACATCAGTGCGTTATGATGCAAATAAAACTTCAAATAACAATACAATGCAATGTGAAATTCTGAATGCATTTCAATGGCTCTAAGTGTGTTTTCAATCAATTTGTATAACATGACATATCAAGCTAGTTTAAAGAGGCTATTGTGAGTTTTCTTTTAAGTTTGAAACAATTTTTTGGCAAAATTTATTGAAAACACACACAGATCTATATAAATACGTTCAAATTCTAATTTATTGCCATTTCGAGTGTCATTGGGATCTTAACGCTCTTATATGCAATTTAAGTCATCTAAACCATTTTTGGCAATTTAAAGTGCGCAAACATAGTCATAATTGATTGAAAACATATTTAGAACCAATCAAATGCATTTAGATTGCATTTTTAGTACTAATTGGAGTGTAATTTGCATCTCAACGCGCATATATGCAATTTAAGTTATTTGAAACAAGTTTTGACATTATAATGTACGCAAACGAGATCAAAACCTTTTGAAAACAAACTAATAGTCATTTAAATCCGTTCAAAATTGCAATTTATTGATACTTGGAGTGTTATTGGTATTTAACGCACTTATATTTTTGGAGTGTTATTGACATCTTTACGCACTTATATTTATTAGATAAGTACTTTAATGTGCTTCAGATACAATTTATGTCATTTGAAACCAGTTTTGACATTATAATATGCGCAAACAATGTCAAAATTGATTGAAAAGACAGTTAGAGCCATTGAAATGTGTTCAAATTGCAATTTATTGCTATTTGAAGTGTTCTTGGCATCTTAACATACTTATATATTCATTAGAGCCAGTTTTGAAGTGTTATTGGGATTTATTGCTATTTCGAGTGTTATTAGGTATCTTACCGCACTTTTATGCAATTTAACTCATTTGAAACATGTCTTGGCATTATAATGTACGCAAACGAGGTCAAAATTTATTGAAAACACACACGTTCGCATACATTTAAATGCATTCAAATTGCAATTTATTGCTGTTTCGAGTGTTATTGGGGTCTTAGCGCACTTTTATGCAATTTAAGTCATTTGAAACCTGTCTTGGCATTATAACGTGTGCAAACGAGGTCAAATTTTATTGAAAACACACACGTGCGCAAACATTTAAATGCGTTTAAATTGCAATTTATTGCTATTTCGAGTGTTATTGGCATCTTAGTGCACTTTTATGCAATTGAAGTTATTTGAAACCTATCTTGGCATTATAATGCGCGCAAACGAGGTTAAAATTTATTGAAACACACACGTGCGCAAACATTTAAAAGTGTTCAAATTGTATTTTATTGTTATTTCGATTGTTATTGAGATCTTAGCGCACTTTTATGCAATTCAAGTCATTTGAAACCAGTTTTGACATTATAATGTGCGCAAGCGAGGACAAAATTTATTGAAAACACACACGTGCGTATACATTTAAATGCTTTTAAACTGCAATTTATTTCTATTTTGAGTGTTATTGGGATCTTAGCGCACTTTTACGCAATTTAAGTCATTTGAAACCTGTTTTGACATTATAATATGCGCAAACGAGGTTAAAATTTATTGAAAACACACACGTGCATAAACATATAGATGTGTTCAAATTGCAATTTATTGCTATTTCGAGTGTTATTAGGATCTCAGCGTACTTTTATGTGATTAAAGTCATTTGAGACCTATCTTGGCATTATAATGTGCGCAAATGATGTCAAAATTTATTGAAAACACACATGTGCGCATACATTTAAATGCATTCAAATTGCAATTTATTGCTATTTGGAGTGTTATTCGGATCTTAGCGCACTTTTATGCAATTCAAGTCATTTGAAACCAGTTTTGACATTATAATGTGTGCAAACGATGACAAAATTTATTGAAAATACACACGTGCGCATACATTTAAATGCGTTCAAATTGCTATTTCGAGTGTTATTGGGATCTTAACGCACTTATATGCAATTCTAAGTCATTTGAAATTAGTTTTGACATTATAATGTGAGCAAACGAGGTCAATTTTTTGAAAACACAATAAGAGCCATCTAAATGCGTTCAAATTACAATTTATTGCTACTTGGAGTGTCATTTGTATCTTAACAAACTTACCCTGTGTGCATGCGCGTGCTAGTTGACGTCGTGATGCGTTAATTTTCACTTACTCGCATACAAAGGTTTTATTATTTTCAAGTGATTGTGGGGTCCCGGATTCCAATGAGCACAAGCTCTCATTGTTAATTACCTTGAAACTGTTAACTTCAAGCACCTCTGATTAAGAATAGGAAAATACTAAATCATGTGTGCAAATCTAAACGAGAATAAATAAAGGAAAGGAAAGAAAAATCCTGATTAAATGTTATGCATGAATGAATGAAAGACTTTTAAATGCGGAGGTGAGGGTTAGTGTTATGATGTTAGAGGGTGTTAGTGGGTGAAAACCTAGGACTCATTTGTTTGTCCCGGAGACGTATGTGTCTTTTTAGGTTTTCGCGACTTGGGAATTATATGTTCATCCCGGGGACCTTTTGTCCCTTGAAGTCGTAATCATCGGTCGGGTGGGAAACATGATTTCGTGATCACCGCAGTGGATGCCCTAGATCGTGAAATCAAAAGCAATATGCCTATCTACGATCGAGGTGCCAATCTTATAGTCTCACTTCTGGCCACTACTTAGTGGGAGGTATGATCGACTATTGATTGAAGGAGAACCTAGGACTGACTCTGCTAGTCTCGGGGATCTTTGCGTCTCTTAAGGTTTTCCTAATAGGAGAACGTGATGTTTCTGTCTTTTATCGTTTCTACCGATCCTTGAATGACGACACTCAAGCGCTCACAAAATTTGAATCTGGATTTCGCCCTTACTATGGATTCAAAAAATCATTTTTGAAAAAAGAGAGCATGAAATTTACCCAAATATTCATGAAAGAAGGGTTTTCAAAGTGCTGGATTTAGTCCTTTATTTGTGCACTTTTAAATCTGAAACTTAAGAAGGAGATGTTCTTATGAAATTCAATTTTAATGAAATTCCAAATGTTTTGTGCCGATGTGAAAACAATGGAATAAAGAGAAGAGAGTAGACTTTTTATTTTGAAACTTTGTTCTTTTTGCCGCTTTTAATCTCAAAACATACAAAATTTCTATGTTCACGTAACAAAGAATCTTGTAGAAGACCTAAGAATTTTGTTTATTTAAAACTTTTATCTTTTTCATTTTGGTTATTAAAATATAAAGTGTGCTCAGATAAGTCACAAAATTCTCAAATACATCTTTAATGAGAAAATATATATGACAAACGTATGTACATCATAGTGCTCTAACTTAACACTTATTACACACTTTTAAACATAATTTTTAAGAAAAAGTGTTATGGATTTTTTTTTTTAATTTCAAAATGTGCTTAATATCTTTAATGAGAAAATATTTACAAAATGACAAAAGTATATACAATGTCATAGTCAAAGTGTTATAGCTATTTACACACTTTATTCATATACTTTTAAGCAAAACTTCAAAAAAAGTGTTTTTGTATTTTCACTTTTAAATTTATAAAAGTGATCAAATAAACATAAAATTTTCTGAAACTTGTAAAAGAAAATCAAGAAAATTTTTACAAAGGGGGTTGGGACTTTATTTCTGAAAGTTTACATTTCTGTCCCTTTTTAAATTTGAATTCAAATTTAAACATAAAATTTCAAAAATTTGAAAATTTAAAAATGTTTTTACACAGAAAAATTCTATATTTTGTAAAAAAAATTTAAAACTGATTTTGTGATTTTCGGAGTTCAGGAAATATTTTTAGAATTTTTTTTGGTGAAAATCCCGGAATAATCAACTGATTATACATTTGGGCCAGCTTCATCACGTTTCTGGGCCGCGTTTAAAGGTTCCTGGGCTTGTATTACTGGGCCAAGTTTGGGACTGGTCAGGATCTGGGCTAAACTCAAAAGAGTCATAAAAAATCGTGCTTTTTCTTTCTTTTATTTCGTCAGGTTGATCTTGGCCGCCGGTTGTTGCATGAATGCGGATCTCAGCTCTGGGAGCTCCGATTGACGATCGGTCAGGTGCGTTGGAAAGGAGCATGCGGAATCCATCTATGGTCGCCGATCGGGCTATGGTGAAGTGTGGGGCACTCGCATCAATCAGAGTTTGGGGCAGTCATGGCGCGTCGCTGCCAGTTCTTTTCCGAGCAAATTTTGTCAAATTAGCGATTGTTTTTTATGAAACTTGATCCTAAGTTGATTTTCTCAATGTACTTAACATGTTTGCCAACTTAATTTAAACTAATTTCAATCGCATGGGACATGAGGGTCTTGTACCAGTATACTGGTTCCTGTACCAGTTCAGCACTTTGCATAATTTATCAGTCAATGGGTTTGGACACACTTTTAATCTTTAATTCGGATTAGCACACTACACCTATGTCATTCAAAGCCCCTTTAAATCATATCCACCAAATATCAAATGCCGGGTTCAGTATTTCGAGCAGACAATGTCTAAACAGTTTATACATATGCAATTACCATTATAATTATGCGAAATGACATGAAACGATGCAACTTTTTTTTTTTTTTTTTTTTGTACAAACATGATTTTTATACTACTATAAATGTTTTGGCTTTGAAAATATCCCTAATCTAACAGTTATTGTACTGTTTAAGAAAATACTCAAAAATTCCAGGAAAATACCAGAAAATGGAAAATTGTCAGAAATTGAATGTTTTTCATATGAATTTTTCTAAGATTAATTTGAAAAAGTGGAAAACATGAAAACTACTCAAAATCATGCCAGGAATATATGAAAAATATCAAAAATATGCACTATGAATAGAAAAATATGAACTGACTTTTTTGCTGGAATTTCCAGAGAAGAAACAGAAAATAAAACTGGAACTGACCCAGTGAGGGTACTGTCTTGTAATTTTTATAGGAATTTTCTATGAAGAACTAGAGAAAACTTTGTATATGAAAATTGTGTAGAAAAGTATGAGTAATGCAAATAAAATATTTAAAATATGCATTAAGTGAGCAGAATATGAACTATGGCTACATTTTTGTGACTGAATCAGAAAACTGACAGCAGAAACAACACTATCTTGACATGTTTTGAATTTTTACGCAAATCTTTTGAAAACAAGTGGAAAAACAAATTTAACAGTAAGATAGAGTATTTTTTTCTGAAAATTTTCATAACAAATTTGCATGAAATTGAGTTACTAAAGCTAATGTTTTAATGATTTTTCAAAACAGTGACAGATCTAGGCCTATTTACACAACAGCACTTGTAAAATTCATATAATTTTTTCTACAAAGAATTTTACAAAACTTATTATATGAAAAGTTCTTAGAATTTGATTGTGAATGCAGGAAAAATATGACAAAAATGCATTATGTACATGAAATGCATGTGAAGGGGTTAATTTGACAGAAACTGTGATTTTCCCCAATTTTCTGAAAACAGGGAGCATTTCGGCAGCATTTCATCATATGAAATGATTGAAATACTGCACAAATTTCTTCCTGGAGTGTAAACAATCACCTGGAACAAATTGGGCAGCATATCCCTATGAAAAATAGGGATATGATGCCTAATTTGCTTAAACTCCATTTTGGCCGGTTTGGGTCAGATTAAGATTTGCAAAGCACATTACTTCACTCTATGCCTCTGCCCTCAAATTGATCATTAATCTTTCATTCTAGATGCTTGAATTGATTGTTCATTGCCTTGCTTTAACCCAATTTCAGTTCTAGTACCCAATTTGAGCAACCAAAATTTGGTACCGAAACTGATGAGGTGGAACTCATAGTTAGAAGCATCGAATTGAAGTTTTGAGGCATTGAACATGGTCTTGGGGTTGAAGAGATTCTACCCGAGCCATTAATCGAAGCAATCTCATCTCATTTTGTTGGAACCCCATCGGAGCCCGGCACCATGGCCATTTTTTTCCCCTCTTTTCTCTATTTTGATTCATTTCTTCACAGCTTAAGCCACCTGTACCGCTGGATAGGGGGAGGAGAGGTGATTCCAGAGGCACCAAGAGCTCAGGCAACGGTGATCGGGGCGGACAGCGCCTTGCCCCGCAGGTACAGCACCAGGCGGCAATGCAGCGCTTCGACCACAGGAACCGGGAGAGGAGCGGAAGGGTTGGCAGTGGCGGCAACCGTGGTGGTGGTGGCGGCGATGGTGGTGAAGTTGTTGGTGGCTGCAGAGGTGTTGGTGAAGGTGGAGCTGGTGGAGCAGAGGTGAGGAGGGAAGCGGAGGTGAAGCAGGAGATGAAGAAGAATTTGTGAAAGAAAAAAGAGAATCAAAAGTGAACGATTCGGTAACAATTACAATTTTGACCTTTCCTTCCGTTAGATTTAACGGGAAGCCGCAATTCGCTATTCATCTCAGACGTCTGATTTACAGAAAATGGACGGTTCATATTCTTTCAAATCCATAAAAGAATTAGCCTTATAAATATATTTCTTGTGGAATATAGTCATGTTTCAAAGAGAGCACCAGATATGCTCGTATTACTATAATAATAAATGTAAATTATTATTTTTGAATTTGTCAGCCAAATTAAATAAGAAATAATTTCAAATTATTGATAATTAAGATGCTAATATTTTTAAGATAATAAATAGTTTTCTCTGACATAATATAATATGAATACAATGTTATGATATCATACAATCATTAAATTTGAGAGTAACTCGAACCGTACTAATTAAAAAATAACACACTTATGCACAATAATTCATAAATACTATTATCTGTTGAAATTTTTGTCATAACATTATATACAATATTCCAAAAGATCCCATAAAGTTTTTTTTTATGATTAGTTTATTTAATATTCAACTTAGATTATTTATTTTTGCGATTCTTTCTTTTTCTCGCAATATAGAGAAAGTATATCAACTGTTAACTATAAAACTCTACAGTTATTTAATCTGTATTTCACTATTTCTATACGAATTTATAAAGATTTTGTCACTTAACAATTGTGTATATCTATTTGTGATATAGCTAATTGAAATTAACAATTAGGATATATGGTGTATAAACTGGACAATTATAAAAGTGGATACAAAATATTTTCCACTTTTATGTATATAGGCATTATAAGAGATACGGGCTATATATATATAATCTCAGAATTGTGTCAAAAATCGTGACATGTGCGCTTTAATTAATTATCAGGCGTACTCCATCCTAATTTTCTTTTTACCAGAAACTCATCCATAAAATGACCCATCTCTGGATAATCTGTGTTTATGATGTTGTTAAAACACAGAATCGTATAATTAACTATAAATAATTATCAAATAGTTCCTATTGCACGGTACTTTTTACCCTTTTTACATTATATTTTTAGTTTTGTTATACTCGGAGTTCACAAGTCATAATAAATGGGCAAAGACTACAGTTAAAATCAAATGGAGAGCAGGTTAAACCAATCCGTTTAATCCAACTTGTGACAGTAAAAAAAAAAAAAAAAAAACAATTTGGCAAACAACATAATTTTTTCTCATGTATATTTCTCCTCCTGTTATGAAACTCATTCTAAATTACAAGGTAAAATTTTAGACAGCTCAAACGCCAGAAAATTAACAAATTAAGACAATAAATAAATGGAATGATAAAATATTTTCTGTAAGTATCCCTCGTTACATACAAGATGTAATTTACCATACATAAAAAAAAGCAAGTCAGTATAGGGTTCTGTTTCAATTAATTAAAAAACAATGGTTTGTCAATAGTTTCCTAACATAAATAGTGCTTATTAAAAATGTTAATATTGTTTCCCTCAAAAAAAAAAAATGTTAATATTGAACAAAATAATTCACATGAAGTATTGAAAGAGTACCATACAGGTTTATTACAGTAATGGTAATATTGATGAGAGCCATGGGCTCAGTTTTTGACTTAGCCAGTTTATTACATTGGAAATGGGCTTTTATCTTTTATTGGGCCCTAAACAAGAAAATTAGTGGGCAGTCCCCATGGGCTCATTTATTTTTTATCTTATTTTGGGTCAGAGTAATGAAATAATTAGGGATGGTTAATTGATAATCATAGGATCAATGGTTTTGGATGCTTAATTATAGAATTTCTATTTTTAGGTATCACGTTATGTGTTTAACAAATGCATTCCAATAACAAACGACTTTGTATCATATATTGGTTAATTTTATTATATAATAATGACTAATTATTGATGCACCTATTTCATATCTGCATTTTAACCAGACTTGCACCTAGTTTTTGTACCAAAATCCTAAGTTCATTAGCATTTATTAGAAGATTGCCTAGAAATTAGTTACTTCTGTGTTTTTGGCCCAATTTACAGAGAAACAGAGTTTTTGGAGCTAAAACGGGCCAGATTTAGAGCAAAGGAGCAATGAGCACAACCACCGGAGCCCAGCCCAGTAGGCCTGCGGACCGTACTCCATCAGGTGCGGAACGCAATGAGCTCAAAACGCAGCCCATTCAGACGTGCCGACTCACAACCGCCATATCCAAAGATAGCACGATCCGCGCTCCCATTTCTGCTGAACGCAAGAAGTCTAAAAACAGGATTGCACTCCTATTTTTGCGGACTGCTATTTCTGAACTTCCAACTGCGGACCGCACTATATTTAGTGCGAAACGCAGGACATCTAAAACTGAGCAGAATCGCTATTTCTATTGCACGTTAACTTCCGGCGATCTATTTTTCCATACTTGCGTCCCAAGGATCCAGAAGTGGAACGACTAAAACTGAAGGCATCTTCTAGTATATAAGGGACCCCTAGGGGTACTTTCTCATTGTCTTGTGTAGGTCTCATGTGTTGAGATTAGTTTAGTCAATAGTCATTGTTTAGTTGAGAGTCTAGTTTTGTCAAGGGAGGAGTTCATCGCCGCCAAGGTGAAGGAGTTGGTTACTCGCCTATTCCTAAGCTCGATCGGTTCTTTCTTTTCCCTTATTTTATTTTGCTGTTTAGTCATGTCAAGGCGTGAGTAGTCGCCTTTGTTCTTGGGGTTTAGGATGATGTTTGTATGTATGGATTAATTGAATACTTGCTTTTAACGTTTATGCATTGAAGTTATTTTCATATTTGCTTTGAGCTTATTCATAATTGTGCTTGAATTGTTTTCTTGTTCTTTGATATGATCCTGTGGATGTATGTTCGTATCTAGTTGGTAGATTTATATCTTCTTAGGCCAGAATTGCTAATTGCATGAGAGTGCACTTGTAGTAGTTCACCCTATTTTGATAGACCTGTGGATTGGGCATAGTCTAGTTGGAAAACTTAACGTCAATTGATAGAGATTCAATACTTGCACTATTTGGGTAGATAACTTGTTGTCCAATTGTATCCGAGAGGAGAAGTTGTGGTTATAACGTGAGTTAAACCGTACTTGTGATCGAAAGCAAATTGGGTTTAGGTTAGAGATAATCTAAAGATTTCGAATTGATCTAAAAGTATTTAAAAGTGCCAACAAACGAGAGTTGAGGGACTTGTAATTGCTTTGGGTTAGTTGGGGATCGGTAACTTTGATCAACAATAGAAACTGAGCTTGAACTGACTCTGATCTGTTCCCTGCGGATCGCATTGGTGACAGGTGCGAACCATACCAAGCAAGGAACAGACAGAGAACCACAAATTTGTACATCTTGCGGTTCGCACCCTCTCGGGTGCGGAACGCAGGCAGTTAGTCCAAACATCAAACTGATTCTGAAAACCCTAGGAACGTTTGTTTAATAATTGTTTTAGAGTCTTTTATTTACTGTTATTTACTAATTTGCATCTGTTAATTGTTAGAAAACCAACTTCAAACAAAACCCCCCAAATCAGTTACGTTCACATTAGGATTAGTTTAGGATTTAAAGAACTGTTTAGAGATATAACCGTCCCTGTGGATTCGATCCCGACTATATTGCATAATATCGTACGCTTGCGATTGATTGTATTATTTAGGGTAAAAGCCTATACACTCCACGCGTATCAAGCTTTTTGGCGCCGTTGCCGGGGACGGCAACACTATTTCTAGACTTTTCTTTATTTTCTTTTCTATTTCTAACCCCCTTTTTTCTAGTTTTCTTTTTCTTTTGTTACAGGTGACAGAAGCTGGACCGACTACCGCCGGTCGGTGACTACAAGCTGAGAAGTGGTGTTCAATATCCGAGACTACAACCAGAAGACACCCCAACCTCAGTTCCGACCGACCTGACCACAACTTTCCAGCAGCTGTCGATCAGAGACTCTTCCTGCGGTCCGCACTCCACTGCTCACGGTCCGCAAGACATGGCAGACGAAGCAACAAGGCTTGCATTGCAAGAAGCTGCTACCGAAAGGCAAAGGCTTCAGACAGAGGTCGAACGACTACAGCGGGAAGCAAGACAAAGGAGAGAGGAAGAAGAAGAAGCACAGCGTCACATGCCGCGTACTCTAAGGGATTTCCACATCCCCAAAGTTGACGATGCACAAGGACCTATAGTACTTCCTGACATCGTTGGGGATCCTCCTAACTTTGGCTCAGGGGTAGTCAATCTCATCCAACAAAGTTGTTTTCACGGCTTGGAGTCGGAGAACCCACACGATCACATCAACAACTTTCTCCAATGTTGCAGAACCGTGAAGAACATCATGGCGAGCCCAGATTACGTCAGACTGGCTTTGTTCCCGTTCTCCCTACGAGACAGAGCACGAACATGGTTTAATTCTCTTCCCACAGGCTCAATTGGTACCTGGGCCGAATTATCTAAACAATTCATTGAAAAATACTACCCTGTTAGGAGAACTGCTAAAGTTAGGGCACAAATTTCATCTTTCAAACAAGGGTATGATGAATCATTGAGCGATGCTTGGGATAGATTTAACCAATTGAGACAATCTTGTCCTCACCATAACTTTACTGATTGGATGTTGGTTGATGCATTTTATGATGGTTTAACTTCACAAAGTCGTGTTTTGGTTGATTATGGTGCAGGTGGGTCTATCATTGACAATGAGCCGCATGAAATCTTGGAGTTATTTGACAAGTTGGCAAAGCAACAACAATGGTCCAACTGTGAGCAAATCAGAGGTCAGAAGGGACGTTATGAAGTCGATCAACTCGCTTTGATGCAAGCTAAACTAGACGCCCTTCAATTACAAGTTGACAAGCAAAAGGCCACCACTAATTCCGTGCAAGTCCAATCTTGTACTCTTTGTGGAGAATCTCATGACTACGAAAACTGCCCCTTGCGTCAACCCGAGGTTGGAGGACAAGTCAACTCGATCAACAATGAGCCACCCTTCTACCCAAAGCCTCCGTTCGCACAGTCGTACAACCCTCCTCAGAGGTATCAGAACCAAGGGACTCAGTATCAACCAGGTCAAGGAAGTGGAAACCGTAACTTCTACAGCAACAACCACTTCCAAAACCAAAACCAGAATCGCAATACCCCGCCGAACAACTTATACCGACACCCAAACACGCATCCCCAACAAGAACCACACGTACCACCCGAGGTCAACACCTTCATGCAAGAGCAAATCAAGATGAATCAAATGATCTTTGAACAAATGCAAGCCATGAATGAGAAGTTGGCTAGACTAGCGGGAGGAGACACTAATGCGAGCATAAGCTCGACGGGCACGGGTAAGCTTCCGAGTCAACCAATTAATCCAAACGGCGAAGTAAAGGCTATACATATCTTGAGGAGCGGCACGCAATACACAGACCCTCCAATGCCAGAGGAACCTGACCTGAGTATCAAGGGACCAGCTGACACCGAAACCGCTCAGAAAACTACGAAAACCGCTTCAGACAGAGCAGAGTGCGAACCCCACCCTTCTGTACACGGTCCGCACATCCCTTGGTTAGCAGAAACAGAGAAGAGCACGACCCAACCGACTTCGCGACCGAAGCAGTCAGGCCCAACCGACACAGCTTGCGGTTCGCACTCACGAGAGTGCAGTCCGCAGGATGATGAAACAGAAGACAAAACTGACCTGAATACCAATCCGGTTTCACGTGCCACCTCAGCAAAGGGCAAAGGCAAAGCAACAGAGACACCACCGCCTTATCAGCCGCCTGTTCCTTTTCCACAAAGACTCGCCAAACATCGATTGGATGAGCAATTTTCCAAGTTTATGGAGGTACTAAAACAACTCACAATCTCAATTCCATTCACCGACGCTCTCATGCAAATACCTTCATACGCCAAGTTCTTGAAAGACATCTTGTCCAACAAGAGGAGTCTCAAAGATTGCAAGAGGATACAACTCAATCATGAAGTAAGCGCAGTCATAAGTCGTGAGTTACCTCCTAAACTTGGGGATCCGGGCAAATTCACAATCCCATGCACTATCGGGAAGGCTAACATAAAGAAAGCACTATGCGATTTGGGTGCAAGCGTGAGTCTCATGCCTTACACGGTGTTTCAAAGAATCGGAGTTGGAGATCTTAAACCGACTCGCATGACGATCCAACTTGCCGATACCACCACGCGCAAGCCGTTGGGCATTGTTGAAGACATACCCGTTCGAGTTGGGCAATTTTTTATTCCTGGAGATTTTGTTGTGATAGACATGAAGGAAGACAAGCATGTGCCGATCATTTTAGGGCGACCTTTTCTAAGAACCGCCGGTACCGTTATCAACACACGAGATGGCACGTTGACGATGTACGTTGGAAATGACAAGGTTCAATTCCAAGTTGAAGAAGCGATGCAATACCCCGACTATTCCGAAGACTGCTGCCGATTGGACGTTATCGAGGATGGAGTCCATGAGGTGCGAGAAGATGACGAGTCTCCTCTGCAGGATCAGTTGGTACATGCATCACGCGGTTCGCAGCTCACTACATGCGTTCCGCATAAGGAAGGAGGAAGGGCTGAGACACAACTGACACTTCAGCCCGAGACAGAAGAAGCAGTAGATGACACATACTGCGTTTCGCAGCTCACCACATGCGTTCCGCACCATGCTGAACCTCCAGACAGACAGTCGATTTTTCAGACGCAAGCAGAACCATCTGTTCCGTACTCAGTCACAGCAACTGACTGCGGTTCGTACTCAACCAGGCACGGTCCGCAGGAAGGTGTAACCAGGTACGAGACAGACAGGTCCCCACCGCGCATAGCTTGGCATCAGGTCAGGTATTTTCATTAATAATTTAGGTAGTTTAGGGGTCGAGCTCGGGACAAAAAACGTAGCGCTTCTTGGGAGGCAACCCAAGTACGAATAAAGTAGTTTAGGTTAGTTTAGATAGTATCAATTAGTCCATACAAACAAGTTTCATCCTAATGTTGCATAAGGTATTTTTAGTTTTGTTTATGTAGTCCATGAGTCAACCCAAGGAAACATCAAGAATTAGAGCTCGAAATCACGAGGAAACGAGGTTCTGGCAGCTGACTGCGATCCGCAGGGGACGCCTTACGGTCCGCAATCAATACCAACTGACCCCGTTCAGTCAGCAGAAAAGGCATAGTTCAAATCAGCTTGGGGAGTCTCCATGACGTCTACGGAGCATAGCTAGTCCATCAGGTCGTATTCTTTCTTTCTCTCATTTATTTCCATATCTAAGTTCTAAGCACTGAGGGCAGTGCAAGGATTAGCTTGGGGAGGGAGAATAGAGTAAACTTGATTGTAGAGTTCATGCATTTTTTAGTCCAATTTTTCGAATTTTCATGCATTGCATTTATGAAAAATTTTGAGTAGGTGTTAAATTCAAGATTTTTGGGTGTTTTTAAATTTTGTTTTATTAAAAATTGAGTAGGATAACTTCATGAAATATTTGTTATAGTCGGTAATTCTTGTTCTGAAGTGACTAGTTACACGAATTAAGTAAGTTTTAATTGGAAAAAGTAGTAAACCGAAAATCTGATTGAGAATGAAAAAGGAAATTCTTTTGGTTTTGTTGATTTCACGTGAACATGGGTCTGGCAAAGTGGAATGTCATAGCTTGAATGTCAAATAAAAATAATTAAATCCGTAAATGTTCATAAATGACGAGATAAGTCTTGAGCAGCGGAAAATCAAATCAAATAAGAGGCTTTTAGGATCGCGGTTGATTCGGACGAGTGTACCCTTTATTTTTCCATCCGGATCGATTGGATTCTAAAATGTCTCAAATTCACAAAAGGTTGGAGTTGCGTTCAGTTCGGAGTTGTGTACCCTTTAATTTTTTTCATCCGGACTGATTCGAGCTTCATTCCCCAAACACAAATAAAATAAGGCATTTCAAAGTCTATGGAGTTGAATAGAACGAGAAAGTTGTTCACGTGGGATGAGCAAAGCTTAAATAACCACTTTGTAGTTTGATTGAAAGATCTAGGTCCGAAAAAGTACAATTGTCTTATTTGTTTCATGGAACAAGAGTCGCTCGTCTTGGTTACTTATTATAACACGTCTTATGAAGTAATTTTTCCCAATTGTTGATAAAGCTTAGTTTAAACTTGTTCATAAATCTTGAGTTAAACATAAACACAAAGTCTTTCATTTGCATTACTTGGGAATTTGGGAATGAGTCTAGGTACAGTCTGTTCTTAGGTTTAAGTAATTGCTTGAGGACAAGCAAGGGTTTGAGCTTGGGGAGATTTGATGCACCTATTTCATATCTGCATTTTAACCAGACTTGCACCTAGTTTTTGTACCAAAATCCTAAGTTCATTAGCATTTATTAGAAGATTGCCTAGAAATTAGTTACTTCTGTGTTTTTGGCCCAATTTACAGAGAAACAGAGTTTTTGGAGCTAAAACGGGCCAGATTTAGAGCAAAGGAGCAATGAGCACAACCACCGGAGCCCAGCCCAGTAGGCCTGCGGACCGTACTCCATCAGGTGCGGAACGCAATGAGCTCAAAACGCAGCCCATTCAGACGTGCCGACTCACAACCGCCATATCCAAAGATAGCACGATCCGCGCTCCCATTTCTGCTGAACGCAAGAAGTCTAAAAACAGGATTGCACTCCTATTTTTGCGGACTGCTATTTCTGAACTTCCAACTGCGGACCGCACTATATTTAGTGCGAAACGCAGGACATCTAAAACTGAGCAGAATCGCTATTTCTATTGCACGTTAACTTCCGGCGATCTATTTTTCCATACTTGCGTCCCAAGGATCCAGAAGTGGAACGACTAAAACTGAAGGCATCTTCTAGTATATAAGGGACCCCTAGGGGTACTTTCTCATTGTCTTGTGTAGGTCTCATGTGTTGAGATTAGTTTAGTCAATAGTCATTGTTTAGTTGAGAGTCTAGTTTTGTCAAGGGAGGAGTTCATCGCCGCCAAGGTGAAGGAGTTGGTTACTCGCCTATTCCTAAGCTCGATCGGTTCTTTCTTTTCCCTTATTTTATTTTGCTGTTTAGTCATGTCAAGGCGTGAGTAGTCGCCTTTGTTCTTGGGGTTTAGGATGATGTTTGTATGTATGGATTAATTGAATACTTGCTTTTAACGTTTATGCATTGAAGTTATTTTCATATTTGCTTTGAGCTTATTCATAATTGTGCTTGAATTGTTTTCTTGTTCTTTGATATGATCCTGTGGATGTATGTTCGTATCTAGTTGGTAGATTTATATCTTCTTAGGCCAGAATTGCTAATTGCATGAGAGTGCACTTGTAGTAGTTCACCCTATTTTGATAGACCTGTGGATTGGGCATAGTCTAGTTGGAAAACTTAACGTCAATTGATAGAGATTCAATACTTGCACTATTTGGGTAGATAACTTGTTGTCCAATTGTATCCGAGAGGAGAAGTTGTGGTTATAACGTGAGTTAAACCGTACTTGTGATCGAAAGCAAATTGGGTTTAGGTTAGAGATAATCTAAAGATTTCGAATTGATCTAAAAGTATTTAAAAGTGCCAACAAACGAGAGTTGAGGGACTTGTAATTGCTTTGGGTTAGTTGGGGATCGGTAACTTTGATCAACAATAGAAACTGAGCTTGAACTGACTCTGATCTGTTCCCTGCGGATCGCATTGGTGACAGGTGCGAACCATACCAAGCAAGGAACAGACAGAGAACCACAAATTTGTACATCTTGCGGTTCGCACCCTCTCGGGTGCGGAACGCAGGCAGTTAGTCCAAACATCAAACTGATTCTGAAAACCCTAGGAACGTTTGTTTAATAATTGTTTTAGAGTCTTTTATTTACTGTTATTTACTAATTTGCATCTGTTAATTGTTAGAAAACCAACTTCAAACAAAACCCCCCAAATCAGTTACGTTCACATTAGGATTAGTTTAGGATTTAAAGAACTGTTTAGAGATATAACCGTCCCTGTGGATTCGATCCCGACTATATTGCATAATATCGTACGCTTGCGATTGATTGTATTATTTAGGGTAAAAGCCTATACACTCCACGCGTATCAATTATATCTTTTTTATTCAGCTAATATTATCAAAAAATTAA
The DNA here is from genome assembly GCA_030179965.1 of Cyperus esculentus. NCBI lineage: Eukaryota > Viridiplantae > Streptophyta > Magnoliopsida > Poales > Cyperaceae > Cyperus > Cyperus esculentus. The sequence continues at coordinate 2,663,747 of JASGLE010000035.1, read as the reverse complement.
TTAATTAATTAAATATTAAATCCAAAGTACGGGGTGTTACACAAAAATTAATTAATTAATTAATTAAATATTAAATCGAAAGTACGGGGTGTTACACGGAAAAAAAAAATGTTCCAACTTAATTGGTTGTGTTACAAACTTACAACTATTTTACAAAATTCATTCAAAAACTAAGAAATGATGAATACGCAACACAATTAATTATAATTACAAACTTACAATACAAGATATGCAAGGTGTTGAACTGGTCCAAACTGTCAGGAAATAAATATCTGGAGTACAGTTTAACCATCACAAATTCACAATCATGAAATCCTCCTCTAGAAGGTCAGGAGGAAGGAATCAGAATCCGCACCTCGTCTCGTGCGCATCTTGCTGCATCTTTTTCCCTTATCCGCAAAGGAAAAAGAGTAATTAGCGACGTTGACCATCCCGTCCGAGGTCCGGCCTTCTTATTATTGAAGTACTATTTACTCGCCTTGACCCAATTCAGTGACTCCCCAATCCAAAGTTCCAAACGATTTCTTTTCTCCTGCGCCGCGTACGGCGTACCAAGCTAGCTGTTTCCAGTTCTTGTGCAGTCAGGTTCTCCAGATGCTATTGCCGTAGAATGATGATCCTGTGGAATTAATTTTCAAATCTTACCCTTTTTTTAAATAAAACTCTTTACTTCACATGTTCAATATTTTAGTTAACTTGATTTATTTTTTTTATGCAATAAATTTGTCTAGATTTCACATGTTCATATTCTATTTTTTTTTTATTAAATTTAGTAGGGAAACAAAAAATGTTCCATCTAATGTCAATAGAAGTGGACAGATGTCTTTTTCAATTATTTGAACAATCCTCGTGATAATATGTAATTTTATTTGTTGAATCCTGGTTATAAAATGTTATTCATTGATTGAGTTTTAATTATTTCTATTATATATTCCAACTTATTTGATTAGTTTAAACTTTTTTATTATATGGTGATTGTTGTATTAAATATTAATCCTTAATTACTGTGTCCACTCATAGTGTTTTCTTTTCATTTACTTTGTACTCTAAGTTTTCCTTATTTTAAAACAATCTAAGATAATTCTAGAACAAATTTCCGAGAATTCCACACAATCTGGATAATTCTAGAGAAAATAATTCCTGGATAAGAAAAATCCTCCATCCATCCATCCCCATCAGTCAACAGTTATCCTAAGATCTTTCATGCTTCTTCTTTCTATCCCACCGGCTCCCATAGTTTATAGCAAGTAAGAAACATCAATAAAATAATTATGAGTATGATTCTTTTTTTACTAATTATAAAGTCATGACACTAAACACGTGCCATATATGTGTACAAGTTTATCATAGAAAAAGACAAACTGACCTTTTTAAGCTACATCTTCATTAGTACAAAACTCATTTAAGTTACAAATAAATCTTTTACTAAATGGAATAATTGGAAGTTAAGTTACAAAATAAATCTTCAATTCAATCCGGGGTTACACAAAAACAATTCCCCATGTAATTTTGTTCGTATGCTATTAACTTTTTTTCTAAAAAAAAAAGAAAAATAGTAACCTATATCTGTACCAAAAAAATTCCAGTAATTAATAAAACAATCAAAGAATGAAATGTGTCACTCTCTCAATATCTCCTAGCTACCAAAAAATGGCTCTCTTCTTCTGTTCTTCATTATATCATTTCCAATTTTGCCTCCTTTTAATTACCAGTTGAATTCCATTCCCTCCAGATTTAACAAGTCCTGCAATCCATCCCACATCTCCACTGTCTCCTGTTGCATTCCCTGCTCCCCTGCTCCATTGTTCCATTGCTGGCTCAGTGGCTGCACCTGCACCTGCGTCTGCGTCGTCCCCGTCGTCAGATGGGAACCTGACTCGATTCCGTGATGATTATGATCACCGGTTTGAAATCCGTTGATATGATTCTGGGACGGTTTTTCGTCTGGGAACGGGAAGTTCAGCTTGGCGCGGGCTCCGCGGAACTCAATCGCGGCCATGTCGTACGCCCTGGCGGCTTCCTCGGCGGTTTCGAAAGTCCCGAGCCATTTCCGCACCGCCCGATGCGGGTCACGGATCTCCGCCGCCCATTTGCCCCACGGCCTCTGCCTTACTCCCCTGTACTTGTTCTTCTTCACCTTCTTACCCTTCTTAACAACCTTCCGATCACCCGGTCCCGTTCCATTTTCCGCCGCCCCTGGCACCGCCGCCGCAACATCCCCGTATTCCTCGCTCGACGTCGTGAAGAAGTCACAACCTAAACACCCCTCAATGCGACACTGCTGACACACCGCGAAGAGCGACGGTATGTCCGGCGGCGGGGTGGTGTAATTGGAGAGCACATGGACCAGGGTGGAGACGATGATCGAGTTCTCCTTCTCGCTCGACAGACGGCGTGCCTGATGAGCCGCCGCCGCCGCACCTATGTTGTTGGGGTTGGAACTTGGGTGATCACTAGTAGTCATGGCAATGAATTGATGATCAATTGTGAATTGTGACTAGGGTTGACAGTTGAAGTTGAGCTTGTAGTTAGTTAGTAGCGAATGTGTGTTGTCAAAGGCGGTGAAGTGAAGAGAGGAGAGATATATAGTGGAGGCGGTGCGGGGCAGGGGAGGATGGGAAAATTCTTTACACGGAGTCAACGTCTGTATCAGAACTTTCCCCTTTCTTCTTTTCTTTTCCTTTTTAGTTGATCTGGTATTCTTCTGGTTGCCTGCCTGCCTGTCTGTATCAGAACGTCTGTATCAGAACTATGCCCTGTAATCAATATTATTAACCATTAATTTTATTTAAATCTCTTCATATACTTTGATTCAATGATTTATATGTATTCTCTCCCCCATTTAATAAGATGATATGATATGTCTAAAATAAAATTTAACTCTTAAAGTAGTTCAACATTTATATGCTATTATTTATAAATAATTACATCATCATCATTGTTATTCACATCAAAATTTTAAAATTATATTCGATTTTTTAAAATAAATATTTTTAATTTATAAGTTTTATCATTTATTTGTTACTATGTTTTGGAGCGAAGCCCGAGTTACAGCTCTAGTTCCAACAATAAATATTGGATGCAGAATATGAGTTATGGGATTTCAGATTGAGAAACATGTATCGTCCACCCATAAAGTAGGACACCCATCTACTTCTCAGCCCTCTTACAATTCTGATACCAGGTGCACCCATGTGCTTAGCACGGTTGCATAAATATTTATTTAAACTGTTATGTATTCAATCACTGAAAAATGATATCTATTAATCGGAAAGATATAAATGGTTACTGAAAAATGATATTTGTTCATTGAAAATATAGTGGACCAATGGATAAGTGAAAAGGTGAACGCTATTGCTCTTTCTGATTTTCAGTCATTTTCAGATTATTGTGAACATCCTCTCTCTCCGCGTTGTACAGGTGGCATACCCAGGATGCCAGGATCAAGTTTCTCAAAGCCAAAAAAAAGAAAAAAGAAAAATGGAATCTGGATTTTGCTTTCAGTCTGCGTAATAGATAGTCACGTGATGTGACGTCAGGGAATACATCATCATGCAAGAATGGCTTGTTTGGGTGTTTCGTTATTAATTTTTGGAAGAGTAATAAGTAGTGACCACAACTTGTAGATAAGTACCGGTTCACCGTATTTGTAATAAACAAAATATTATTTTTTAGTAAATATTTATATCTTTCTACTCAACATACATCGTTTTTCACAAATACATTACAGTTTCCAGTAAACATTTATGCAACTGTGACACATACATAAGTGCATGTAAGTGTGTCTGATTGTAAAAAAAAATAGATTGGTAGTTTATTTTGTAAGGTGGACTCTACATTTTTTTTTAATCTCAATGTTTAAACTTTAAACATTTTGGTGTGTTTGTATGCTGATTAAGGGACAGTTTATGACATGTGGAACCCAGACGACGACTTGGTCCCAGACATTCGTTCAAAAGGGAATTTATTAATTATGCCATGTTAACTATGTTCCTCTTTGGGTAAGCAACATTTTGTTTAATAATTGTTAACTCTAATTGATGCATGTGTAGCTGACGCCCGACTGATCTAAAATAACACGTTGTAAACATGCTAAAAAGGATTAAGATAATTACACGTGGAACGTTTTAATATTTTAGATTAACTGATTAAGCAATGAGATATGTTCGTATAGGTGAAATTATAAAATTGGTTGTGTATAAAAGAATAATAAGATCGAGTTCACATGTGCAACGAATGTCGTAATATAATATATATAATATAAAGAGTATGATACTTGCCGATTGTTATTTTGACAATGCTGATAATTGAAATTCGAATAAATTTACAATTTTTTTTATCATTTTTAATTTTTACGATACTTATTATCAAGATTGTGAACATAAAGATTGTCAGGATTTCTCCTCTTTAGAAATGTCACAAATGAAACTGATTTGTATATTTTAATAAAAATTATTGTGACAGCCAAATTATCATAACAGAGGCAAAACTTTTTTCATTTAAGAAAAGGACTTCTGTTTAATTAGAAATATATTTATTTTGTATATATATTTTTTTTTTTGCATGATTTGAATTTGCATCAATTTGTAGAGATATATTTTACATAAAAAATGAAATTAATATAGCGGGTATTGTCGATTATTTACATAAAATTAACTAATAATATAGGAGCAAATATACATGAGCTTAAGCTTACGGAGGCCTTTAGTGAATTTAATCTCAAAATTATATCAAAACACTTCTAAGTTTGAGTTTATATAGCTTATCATTCTAATAGTGTGCAATGCAAAAAAATTTTATTTTTAGAAACTTCTAAATATTTGTTTTGTACTTATTAAAAGTAACTATACAAAATTAATAAAATAATCAATGCTTTATGTATTACTTTTACAAAATCCAAAATAATAATACTTAAATTTTTTTAAAATGGAAAATTTCAGTATTCCGCGAGGTTTTGATATAAAAAATAATAAGTCATATAAACTCAAATTTAGAAGTAATTTGATATGATTTTGAGCTTAAACTCACAGAAAGTATCTGTGAACTTAAGCTCACCGTATATTTGCTCGATTAACTGTATATATGCAATTTACTTTCAAAATTATGTTCAAATAATTTGTGATGTCAATAAACTTATATTTTTTTTAAACCAAAGAAAAAGATTTTCTTTAAAAAATACTTATTCGTACAACCCACAACCAGAGTCATAAAAAGTATTTTTTTTAAAAAAAATAACACAAGACCGCGATAGCCACTGTATTAAAACTGATTTTTTTTTTTTCAATGTTTAAGGGTAAAAATATATATCATTATCTTTTTTCACAGTTTCACAATTTATTCGCAAGATTGATTGACCTCACTGCTTACATGCACTCATCATCATATCTCTAGCCGACTGATAGATAAATAAATATAATTAACAAAACCATCTTCGATTTCTCTTTGGAAAAAGAAAACAAAATTGCCCTTATGGTTCTTTTTTTTAAATTCCGAATTAATCACTCTAGCCTTATCCAAAGTAGACCACTGTCCCCTAGGTTGGTGGGACAGCAGAACGTGGTCAGCTCCGGATTATTTTATGTGTTCTGACTTCAAATATCCCCAAATAGTACAACGAATCAACGATACTTAATACTACGATAGTAACTAACCACGAAAAAAATTAACAAATCGGAAAACCCATTATGACGCAGGTCCCGCGATGTCACCAACCCTCAAATCCACGGAAACTCTATCATAAGGAAAGCGATGTATAATAAAACTAGAGGTGACAAATCGGGCGGGCGGGTCATGTTCGGATTCAGGTCAGACGGGTCGAGTCAGTTTGACCTTCTAGAATATCTTGAGTTGGGTTGGGTCGGGTGATGGGCGGGTTGGGTCAATTTTAATATTTACTTTTTTTGGATCGTATGTTGATTTCAGTTGGATCGGATGCTATTTGATCTCGGGTCGGGTTCGGATCAGGTCGGGTCGAGTCCGGTCAGTTTGACTATCTGAAAAATTTCGGGTCGGGTCAGGTCGGGTTCTGCCACCTCTAAATAAAACGGACGGATGATCTGAAATTTACTGGAGGTGACAAAATCTGGCCCAACTGCCAAATCTGACCCGACTTGAATTACAAAAAAAGTTAAACTGACCCGGACTCGACCCGACCCGTGTTCCAGGAAAAGCCAGACTGACCCGAATCCAACCCGACCCGACCCGTGTTCCAAGGAAAGCCAGACTAACCCAAACCCGACCCGTGTTTCAGGGAAAGTCAAACTTATCTGAACCAACCCGACCCGAACAACTTGAAACCCGAGATAACCTAGAATAGAGGTGCAAAATCTGACCAGACCCGAAAAATCTGTCCGGCCCGACCTGACTCGAAAAAACACCGACAGACGTCAACCCGATATCCGGCCCGATATTTTCATTTGGTCAAACTGACCCGACTCGACCACATCAATCCGATACCCGATCCGATCCGATATTTTCATTTGGTCAAACTGACCCCAGAATCTGCCGCCACTAATAATGAAAGAGATGTAAATTAAAACGCACGAGGACAGGTGGTAGTCGACCCGACCAGCATGCAGAATGTTTTTTATGTATTTATGTTTCTTTGTTGTTTTTTTTTTCGGAGAAAATTATGTTTCTTTGTTTCAATGAAAGACCAACTAGTGAACTACTGTGTTAATTACTGCGCCGAATGCAAAGCAATGAATTAAGCAAGCGAAGAGGTGTTCAACACCGGGTCCAGGAGGAGCTGGAGTGCGTATCCTCTACTGCGCAGCGAATCAACGATGCAGATTATAAGGGGGACTTTTTACGATTGAGTTGCACGAATCTTAAAGCAGATCCAACAGTTGAATCGCTGCACAGTAACGTACTGCGCAGTAGAGGATGTGAAATTGCAGGGGGACCTGCTGGACAGCAACATGACAGCTTGCTTGTGCTGTGCGCGCGGGCGGAACAGCAGATAGAACCACCAAAAGGCGGGCCTCGTTATCATTGTACGATGTTCTGTTGTCGCTTCACCTTTTTTTAACATCCGCACCGCGGTTTACCTTACCCAGTCCAATTCTAGGAAAGAATGAGAAATGGACGGATGGATGGATGGATGACGATCTTCTTGGATGCCGTCTGGTCAGCGTCACGGCGTTAACGCACTAGGTGATGACTGAGTGATGCGTGATGACTGATGGGGGGAAGGTTTGACGGGAGTTAGCGTCGTCAAAGTGTTCGTTTGGACTTTGGAGTTTGGACAGTAACACATTATTGTATGGTGACTGGTGAGTGCAATATTTAATTTTAGCAAGAAAATAATTTATACGTGGTACCTTCCGTTTGACATAATAAGTTAAAGCAAACTCCATTTGTCAAGCGTAGTAAGTTAAAGCAGAGTAAAATACTAAATCACCTTAAAGCAGTGATATTTGATAGTGAAGTATATAGATGATCGAAGTAAAGTGGGTAGAATGTGTAAAAGATGTGAAATGCTGGTGATTTAGTTTACAACACTTATATAGCTGCGTTAACTTACTATGTCTTAAATCACCTCCGTTTAGTGACTTAAAGCGCCTTAAATTACTTACTACACCACTACTACATTTTTAATACAATTGCCAAACGTAAGGGTAGAGTATATGTAAAATTACTTTTTTTTTTTTCTTCTTCAGAGTTGATCATCAATAATCAGTTTATTAATAAGTATCTGTTAGGACTTGGGAGTTGGGATAATGCCTCTTCATGCAGAAATAAAAACTTATTAATGAAACCCACTTCTTGTTTTTTTGTTTCGACTTTAGAGCTAAAGTACAACTTTGGTCATCTTAATATCTTCCTCAATTTTTTTTTTTTTTTAAAACTAATTTACATCACCTTGGTATTTAGAATTTCCTTTGATTTCAGTTGTCATTGATAATTTGTATTATTAAATTTCACATCTGTAAAGTGGAGACTACTAATTTCAAATATATTAATTTTTTTGAATAAGTATCTATAACAGATTTGTTAGATTAATAATTATTCCATATTTCTAAAATAGAAGTTGTAATAATAAAAAATATATATATTCTTTCAAAGTGGAGTAAAAATGTTTTGAAGACCAAATTGAAATGCTAATAAATTGCTTTACATAATGCCAGGAACTTACTGCCTATGTGCATGCAAAACAGGTAGGCCCAGAAGAGTGTGTGCTGTTATGATTTTGTTCTAGTATGTAAAAGCCCATAATTTTACGACTTTTGCCGTCACAAAGTCTGAAGATTTAAGCTACAAACCCAAATATATTGTTACACATTTGAGCTCGTCAAGCCCATAACCATCTATTAACCATGGGCCTTATAATAGTAAAATTAAAATGCGAAAACTGCAGCCTGCAGGCATCCCATTGGCATTTATTTACACAGTTCGGGTTTCGGGCTCAGGCCTTGGACCATCCAAGGTACCACCGCCTGCGGCTGATTTCGGGCTCGTCTTCAGGCTTCAGGCTTCTGATACCGCAACTAGGCTTCGGCCTACTCAAGTAACCCAACCGCACTCGGTTCGGGCTAGAACCCGCTTTCCGCTACACTGTCCGCACGCACCCGTTTAAGCTTCTGAACCCGCGATTCGCCCCCGCTTCTGAAACCTCTCGCTCATATCTTCTTATTATTAGAGCATCTCCGAGAGACTCTCTAAAAATGGATCCCAATATATTTATATTGGGTGTTATCCTTAATTTTTTGGAAGCAAATTTCACCTCAATCTCTAACAGATTCTCAAAATATGGATCCCAATATATTTAAATTGGGCCAAAATATGGATCCTAATATATTTGAACGGTCTGGATTTGGCTCTGGTTTTGGGAAGTTGGATTGGGAGTACCCAAAAAGGCCACCGAAATAAGGAGATTTGACTCTAGTTTTGGGAGTGCTAAAAATATGGATAGCTTTTTTAGTACTTCTTGGAGAAGGTTTTTTCTCCTTAATTCTCAATTTTTGGTTTTAGGAGTATTTTAGGGAGTCTATTGGAGATGTTATTAGCAGAGAAGACACTCCCGCTGACACTCCCGCTGATACTCCACACACACTCCACTGACACTCCACTGAACTTTTTTTTTTTTTTTTTTTTCTTGAATAACTCCTCTTCAGTACATCAAGGTATATATCGTCCCTCTATCTCTCTCGCTCTCTCTCTCTCATGTTTGATCAATTATTCAATTGGGAATCTTGGGCTTAATTATCTGTTCAAATGATGGAATTTTGGACTTAATTTTGAATAACTCTCCTCTTCAGTACATAATGATATTTGTTTTATGCATAGTCTTCTTATTTTTTTGTATTATGATATTTGTTTTATCCAAGTTTTTAAGTTTGTGATTTCTGTAGTTATTATGCATAAATATTTGTTTTATGCATATAACTTTAGTGTGATATTTGTGTTATTGAATTTTTCTTTTCAATTTGCGCAGTTGTTATGCAATATTTGTTTTATGCATAGACTTCTTATTTTTAATCGCTTGGGGCGACCCGCTTGAATTGCTTGGGGTGACCCGAATGGCCCTGTGCGACCCATCCTAATCCGGCCAGCGGTTTGTCCATCATTACCTCGAGCAGCCGTGGGTGATTCGCACGAACTGCCCGAACCTCCTCGGGCGACCCGCCTCGACCTGGCCATCGGTTCGCCCTGGGCACAACACAAATGTAGCGTGATATTTGTTTAAGGTAAGATTTTAAAGTTTGTGTTTTACAGTTGTTATGCGTAATACTTGTTTTATACAATGTGATATTTATTTTATGTAAATTATTCTTTTAATTTGCGTTATGCAGTTGTTATGCATGATATTTGTTTTATGCACAGACTTCTTACTTTTATACAGTGTGATATTAGTTTTATGAAATTTTTTTTAGTTTCTGTGATTGCAGTTCTTATGCTATTTTTTTTTTAAGTTTCCTTTTTTTTTGTATTTATGGTACTAGTATTTATATTTTGGAAATGGATGATGATTAACGAAGTGTTTATAATTTGCTAGCATTATATTTACGAATAGTGTAAAAACATTTAAATTAAAAAAAATGTTTCAAATATTTATATTTTGATACAATAAATTGGTTATTCTCAAGGCCGGCCCCCAAACTATGTTTCCATTATATATACATTTTTACTAGAGCTGTAACTCGGCCTTTGCCCCGAAAAATAGTATCAAATAAATAATTAAGAATTTTATAAATTTAAATATTTAGATTAAACAAAAATTTAAAAAAATTGTAAATTTTTTTATGTAAATAATAATAATAATAATAATAATACAATAATTTATAAATAAGAACATATATAAATGTTGGACCATCGTAAGGGTTAAAACTTGTTTTAGACATGTCACATTCATCTTATTTAATGAGGAGAGAAAAAAAATACAAGCTAATGGATCAAAATAGATGAAATGTTTCAAACAAAATCAATGGTTAATAAGAGTGATGATGTGGTATAGTTGAGATGTTTGGAAATCTATCCCTCTTTATGGAGTATAGATTTATGTACCCAACTGCTCACACTGTTCCATATTTGGATTTTTTTTTAAAATATAAAAGAAAGAAAGTTAAAATTGATGATCGGCTGCTTCAATCTTTATAAATATATAATATATAACATGTTTGCTAATACAATCTGAAAAGCCCAAATTTGAGGCCCAAACCGTCAGCCCATTACAAGCCCAAATTAGCTTTAATTGGTGATCATATTAATTTGTGATCACCGTTAATTTGTGATCAAAGCCTCTCTGTCTTGGACTCTCTTTTCATTTTTTATAGTTTCATTAATAATTAATACATCCATGCATGGGTATAAGACTACAACTTTATATAACAACTCTTTCTTTAATATAATCACTTGGCAAAGCACTTTTCTAATTGGGTTTCAATTCTAGTCTACCCCAATTACTTGCTTGGGATTAATTAAAGGCGTTACTATCGTCGATGTTTTTGTTGTTGTACTTAGAATGTATATTTTGAAATCAAATAAAACAGAACAAAAACCCAAGAAGAGTTTCAAAATTATCTAAATGAAACAAGCAAGTTGAACTTTAAAATTATCTCATTGCATATATATCATGCAGTACAGAATGGGGTTGCCGATCTGTTTGATAGAACAGATACAGGACCAGGGAAATACCACTCCAAATTCCTCCTACAGTATAATTATCAGAGAATTTTTGCCTCTTATTTCTGTATTAATACAGTGCAATAGTAATCGTTCAATCTGCAAGCTTAAAATAAATACGCTTGCTAATACAATTTGTAAAAAAAAATCAAAAAGAGCATTTAATTTCTTCTTTTTTGTTGTGTCATAGTTGCTGTTAATTACAGCATCAACTTCCTCCCAGATTTCTTCTCCCAGACGCAGTAATCGTTACCGTGTGCGGCGACCACGAAGTTAGAAGGGATCAGGTTGCCAACATCCATTTTTGGTCCGATCTTCATAATAACGTTCTCGTCTATTTGCGCCACGTAGAGATCGGAATCGGCGGCGAGGATGCGTAGTGAGCTGCCTGAGTGGATGCCATTTCTTGATCTGACAGCAACCAAATCAGATATCGGTTCCTTCAGCCCCCAATCGAACAAGTGATCATAAAACTGCATATCAAACGTAGCACATTAGTTGCAAAATGAAAATACTTTTCTGTCATAGAAAGTGCACAATTAAATCTGCGGCAAAAGAGATGAATTATTATTTGTTAGGATGATCTTACTATGGAAGGTATTCCTGGATGAGTCAAGATATACGCATAGCCTTGCATGACTTTGTCCGACGGGAAAGGCCACATGTTCTGTGTCGACCCTGTGTCATGGTTTTCGACAAAAGTGACAGATTTTTCTGGCCACCAACCGAGCATTCCCGGTGCCTTACCATTCCCATCCCGCATCCTCCACAGCTCTCCTTGCACCGCAGCATTGAGAATCCCCTTTGTAGTAAAATCGAATGTTGTTGCAGGACTGCCGACAGTCTGGGCCCAATTTACCAGTTCTTGCCTATCGTGGTCTTGGTTGGGTGATGGTTTTCCGTCACCGTTGTATGAAAGTGAGCTCCATATCTCTGCAACCACAAAGCTTGGGGAGGTGTTCTCCACATACTTTTTGGCAATATCGGCAGAGTAGCCTTTCGCAAAGTCAAAACGCCAACCATCAAAGCCAATATCAGTCTTGAGCCAGTTCAGCCTGTGAAATGTCAATCGAATGTTAATTTCTGAAATATTCGATAACTTGAGATAATTTATTTATTTCATAATTTTAATTTGAAAATTGAAATGACATGATCACATGTGGTATTTGGTAATACCAGTCGGAGAGCTCCTGTTGAACACGGGTGTTTAGGTGATCAATGTCAGGGGCACCACCAAAGTCGCCTCCTGTGTCGAGATTTCCGGTGCCATCAGAGAATTGTGTATCATCACGGCAAATCATATGTGGGCCCCAGTCAAGGCGGCTGTCAGATGTGCCCCCTTCAAAGATGCAGTAGATGCCTCTGCTATCCTTGTAGTCGGCACATCTGTGATTGATCACAATGTCGGCAACACATTCTATGTTCTTGGCATGGAAGGCGTTGACTAGTGCCTTCAGCTCCGCCGCAGTGCCATACTTTGAGGCATCAAGGTCATATAACCGTCCCGGCATGTAACCTGAGAAGTATAGTAGTGTTAGGATCAAAGGCAAGTTTAGTTACTGACTGACTGTCATTTCTTGTGGCATTAGTTCATCTATTGATTCTTATGCATGGGTACTTAATCGCTCACCTTGTGGAGCAACCGAATGGCTCGGGGGAGGAAGCCAGACATGAGTAACACCGGCATTGGCAATGTCGTCAATTTGGCCCATGAGAGAATTGTACCAACCACCTTGTTTCCTCCATGACTCCCAGTTAAACCCCTACATACATGGTCGATCGGTCAGTTTAGTCTCTCATTCAGTTATAATAAAATATAATTGCAACATGATATTAACAAATATACAGGCATAATACAGGAAGATAGTGCTTACGGTAGCACAATTTTTCTTTAATACATTTTTGTTTGCATACATGTAGTACATTTTTTAAACATAAAAATATATACACAAAAACAAAAGTATCTGGTATATATATGATTTGTTATATTTCTATGAAGCTATATATGTCAGTGTGATTATAAGCAAACAAGCATTTGCACTTTTGTTATTTTGTATATATATATATATATATGTATATACCTGGAAGAGGATCTGAGCTTGAACTAAACAGGAAGCTAGTACTGATAGTAAGACTACCAATACCAAAGAAGGGGAAATGGAGCACCTCCCCATTCCTAATTAATTTTCTTTTGATATATATATCTCTCAAAATAAGGAAATGTATATATCAATGAAGAGTATACTTTGTTACAAACACTTGTGGATATATGGTACTATATAACATGGGGAGCCAAGTATATATAGGCGTATGAGCAAGGCAATTTGTTATGTGAAACCTTTGCTCCATGCTTCAAAGCAAATAATAAAGAAGGGCTCCATAAATATTTAGTTGGAATGCGAGAAAATGAGGTGGAAATTAATTACACGGCTCTTTAATTTGCAACTGAATAAAGAGATCTAGATAAAATGCAGGCAATTCAAGCACCCCAATTGGACCAATTGTACAAACTGTAAGAGCAACAATTGTGCAGGCAAAAAAGAAATAGAAAAAGCATTGAAGAAGTTTTGATGAGGTCATGACCATATATGACTTGGAAATTTTAAAGCTGTTTTAATTTTCCGTGGATAACGGAAACTTTTTCTAACTGTAATTTTACGCAGAATATCCATACAGAACAAGCTTACATATTAATGAGTCATGCTACGGTGCACCACATTTTTTTTTAGAAAAAAAAATTAATCTAGTCTGAACCATTGGATTACAAAAGGACAATTTGTTAACAAGATCATATCAGTTGTGTTAAAAATGGAAGCGATCCTTTGATTGCGTAAAATCCTTCATTACTTCCTCATTCTGATTTTCTATTTTGTTCTCCATTTCCTAAAAATTGTCTTCTCCTTTTTTTTTTTTTTTTTTTTTTGTATTTGTTCATAACGACCAAACAAGAACTTAATACAGTGACACATATATAATCCATGTGTATGACATTTGAGCAAGGTCACTAATAATTAACTTTTGTTGGTCTTAATAATCCTTCAAAAAGATTAAGTTCATATTCATATTCATATTTCAACTTGATTTAAGTCGAAATTAAGTTTATATATGATACAACACAAGAATAATGGCCTATTATTTAAATTTCATAGATTATTAAGATTTTGAAACATGCATCTCTATGTGAAATGTTTAATATTTATTGAATGCTCAAACATATGATGGAGAACGGACGACTGACCCTTTTAGTAAAATATATTAATTTATGTCGAATTATGGTAAATTTATGAGTTAGACTATTATACTAACGTTAACATTTCGGACTGAAATGCTAACGCCTCAAAATTTATGTTATCGTGTCCGAAATCATGATTTATGGTGCTAAATAAATTCTTTTTATGAAAATATTAGGGAATACAAAAATTTTTCATTTTTAGAGTTTTCTAAGTATTTATTTTGAATTTTACAAAAGAGCTCATAAATATCAATAAAATATTAATGTTTGTACATGTTATTTTCAAAAATGCAAAACAAATACTTAGCAAACTCTAAAAAATGAAAAAAAATTTTGTATTCCCCAATATTTTCATATATAGAATTTATTGAGTTTCACAAATCATAATTTCGGACATGATAACATAAATTTTGAAGCGTTAGCATTTCAGTCCAAAATGCTAACATTAGTATAATAGTCTAGCTCTAAATTAATTATCTATACATTATTTCAATAATAAATTTTGTTAAAAAATTTTGTTATTTTATTACTTCAACAACAAAATAAGTTTGCTTTATTAATAAAATAATAAAATAAGTATATTATTACAAAAAACTTTGATGAAATAGTAAAGAGTGAGGCTACGATACTATTAATAGTACATAATGGTCTGTACTACGGCTCCATATTATGATTTTAACAGTTCAAATGATCGATCAAAACTGCTCAATGTGATATCCATATCTTAATATAGGTCTAGACTAAATTTTATATTTTTTAGTGTTTTTTTACTATTTTTTTAGATAATTAGAAAATGACTTAATATAAATATTATAGACCAATCAGAAATGTGGTTTTTTTATATATCAAAATATATAGTTAAAAAATTTTAAAAAAATATAAAATTTGGTCTAGAGCTATATTATGTACTATTAATAGTACTGTATCCTCACTCTATTTTGAAATACATACAAATTACTATATATCGAGCTATTACGAATCAAGCCAAGCTAAATCAAACTTAAACTGATAAAAAAAAATTGAACCAAGCTAAATCGAACTCGAGCTCAAACCTAACAGAACCGAACACGAGCGAGCTATGAGATAAATTTTTTTTCTATTGTCCTAGATGCGGGTAAATAGTATGAAGCACTTTGTATTATTAACAGTACAATAGCCTCACTCTTTATATTTTAATTTGGATATTTTTCTCATTAATATTTCAAATATTATTTAATTATTAGAGTGAGACTACGGTGCTATTAATAGTACGAGTGTCCCGTACTACAGCTTCATATTATTATTTTTGAAGTTCAAACAGTTGATCCGAATAATTCAGTGTGATCTCCATATGTTAATGTTGTTGTAGAACAAATTTTATTTTTTTAGAATTTTTAAACTATTTATTTTAGATAGAATAATTTTTTTTTTTAGAATTTATAAACTATTTATTTTAGATAGATACAATATTACATTTTTGAATAGTTCGTAATGTTTAAATCAAGTCATTTTCTAATTATCTAAAGCAATAGTAAAAATGTACTAAAAATATAAAATTTTGTTTACAATGATATTTCTATATGAAGATAATGCTGAGTGGTTTGGATTAACCATTTGGACTTTAAAAACTATAGTATGAGAGCTGTAGTACGGCTAATTTATACATACTATTAATAAATATAGTACCATAGCCTCACTCTAATTATTATAGTATACAACACGAAGTTGATACTTCTTATGACCATATATCTATATGGAGTTAGACTATTGTGCTAACGTTAGCATTTCAATTCTAACGGTTCAAAAATCGTGTTATCGTATCCAAAATCGTGATTTATGATGCTTAATAAATTCTTTATATAAAAATATACGGGTAAACAAAAATTTTCTATTTTTCTATTTTTCTTAGTATTTATTTTGTATTTTTGAAAGAAGTATGAACAAACATCAATATTTTATTATTATTTATGAGCTATTTTCAAAAATTCAAAACAAATAGTTAAAAAAATCCAAAAATGGAAAATTTTGTATTTCTTAGTATTTTTATATGAAGAATATATTGAACACCATAAATCACAATTTTAAATACGATAACACGATTTTTGAGGCTTTAGCATTTCGGATCGAAATGCTAACGTTAGCACAATAGTCTAGCTCATCTATATGTTTTGAATATCATTGTTGCCAATTAGGAATTATTTAAAAACTTATTATGGCAACCTACTAGTTGTGAGAAATAAAAATTACAATGTATTATATACTGCAACAAAATAGTTCAATTTTCATATAATTACTTCCTTTTTGTCACCTCTCCATTTGGTTTAAGTAATTTATTCCAAAACACTTATAAAACTGGAGAGGCCTCTTGGCGTTTTATTTTCTGAGTCTTTTTTCCTGTTTCTCCTCAATCACATTTAATAGCCTGCTTAAATTACGGCCCAGCAACAGATAAATTACATCAATATTCCTCATGCTCATTGAACGGTTGTACCTCCAATTGAATGTGAGCCATTTGATCAAGAAAGTTTTGACCGTCCAATTTTTTTTCGGTGCACTGTAGCAATTTTCTATATTAATTTGACATATATAAATCACAAATTCTGCTTCAACCATGAACTTTCACTAGAGGCACATTGTATGTCATCATATTACGTTATAATTCTTACAAAAAATAGTTTTCACAATAGAAATTATAGTGTTTGTAGTTACTTAAAGGAGAAAAAGAAATATAATTAACAAAATATGTCTTTGCTTAGCTTTTGGAAAGACAATTTAAAATTTTAAAGGCATTGCAAATTTTAACAAATGACCAATATATAACATTTCAAACTGACTCAAATGGTAAATGTCTAAGAGTTTCGCCGCTTTGGTTGTTTTTTGAATGATAATGAAACCAATATATACACGTCTAATTTAGGACTTGAGACATTACTTTCTGATTTTCTGTATATGAGAATAAAAGTACTTGATTAATTAGATAACTCGATGAATAAAATTTCACATTTTTAATTGGTACTCTTCCTATTGCCATATGTATTAGTAATTAACTAATTATCTAATAAAGTATGGTTAGATTGAGGAAAAAATGATAGCTAGGCTAGCTCATTGCAGGAGGATATACTGGTCTTACCGAGTACCGACCTCTAATCCTGCAGTCCCTTTTTTCTCTTCTCTGATCTTCTCCATTCTAATTTATAAAGTAGAAAGAGGGGTAACTCTCCAAGCATCTCAACTATGCTATATCATCAATATTATTAATAATTGATTTTGTTTAAATCTCTTCATCTACTTTGATCTAATGGTTTATATTTATTCTCTCTTCCTATTCAATAAGATGATATGATATGTCTAAGACAAAATTTAATCTTTAAAGTGGTTCAAAATTTATGTACTAAGTGCTATTATTTATAAATTATTACATCATCATCATTATTCACATCAAAAATTTTAAAATTATGTTTAATTTTTTAAAATAAATATTTTTATTTTATAAGCTTTATTATTTTTTTGTTATCATATTTCGGGGCGAAGCCCGAGTTACAGCTCTAGTATCCTGTAATACCTTAACTTGTTTTGTTTTATCTTGATAAATAAAATTTTTTATAGTAGGCGATCGCCTGCTACCTTAAAAAAGGTCCTGCAGTCCCAACGGAAAGGCCTGCTGGGGGTCCATACCTAAGAGCAAGAGCAAGAGCAAGAGCAAGAGCAGTTCTATGGATAACCAACTTGGAGCAAAGACTTTATCTATCTATCAGGATTCAGGCGTAGTCATGCAGCCGGCCGACCACACAACTGTTATAAAAGATGAGGGTCAAGCCACTCAAATTTAAATGTCTATAAAAGACTTTCATTTGGGTTTCGAACCCACGATCTCCCACACGGAGAGCGTTGCCCTTAGTCACTAGACCAATGGCTAGTTCTCCGCAACAATTTTCTTGCAACTTGCAAGTATTTCTATTTTCTAAGGAAAAAAAGAAAGTTTCTCTTTGTCATGCACATTAGAAAATAAGAGAATAAATAGAAACATATTAGAAAGTAGAAAGGTAGGCTATTACTGTGTTGCTTAATTTAATTATTCGCTTCAAATATCAAGATCATTAATTATGATGGTATGAAACAAAAATATTTTTTTTAAAAAATAATGTATTCTGTGTGCACATAAGGCTGCAAATGTGAAATTAACCCGCTGGTAGATTTAATTAGTTGAAGAATAATAGATTGGGAGCTGCTATGGTAATACCATCAGTGATACTGTTGGTGATACTGTTGGTGATACCATAACCTTTGACTTGGTCAAACGAACTAATTATACAACATAACGTACTAATTGTGCAACGTAACGTAAAACGTACTAATAGTGCAATGTAATGTAAAACGTACTAATTGTGCAACTTAGTGTCTTAATTGTGCATCTTAACGTCTTAATTATGCATCTTAACGTCTTAATTGTTCAACTTAACGTCGTAATTGTTCAACTTAACGTCTTAATTGTTCAACTAATTAACGTACTAATTGTTCAACTCAACATCAACTTAATTATAGATAGCATGTTAATGTTAAGTTTAACAATTAGTATGTTAAGTTGAGCATTTAGTATGTTAACTTGAATGATTAGCTCATTTGACCAAGTCAAACTATATGGTATCACCAACAATATCATCAATGGTATCACCATAACATTTCCCTAATAGATTTTATTTACATTTAATTCATGCTGGGAAGAAATCCTTGCCAATCAAAAGATCTATTCATTTTTTATAAATGGGTAAATTAATGCCTCTACAAAATTGCAACCCTTCTGTAGAGAACAGTACTAGAAAATGACATGAAACCGAGATGTCTTGCTAACACTTCGGAGTCGCATCCTAAAATTAATTTGGGCCTTCTTGCTCAATGCTCATACAGAGAAATATCTCATTGGAATTAAATACTTGCAAAACCCAATTCTCACTTTCTATATATAAGTGATATATCTCTTCTTTTAAAGAAAAGCAGAAGAAATTGAAACTTCTACAAGATGCCACGTCATTTTTACAAAACGTTTTATTTACAAGCATCCCTTCGTAACTTTGGATGCCCTCTGAAGACCCTGTAAAGCATCTCTTCGTGTGCTTTATAAGCAGGTTTAGGCACCTCTTCACTTTTTCCACAGTCTTACATTCATTTTCTTTTCCCATTTGTAGTGGACTCTTCTGGTGCCCTGTGAACGTTTGACCATGTCTCTTTTAGCGTCTCCTCCATCTTCTTCTAAAAACAGGTTTGCTCTATGCTTTCTTTTTTCCCTGTTATTTTCATCTATACATTTAAAGTTCTTATTTCATCATACTTTCAATCTTTTATTGAATGAATACCGTTTTCCTTTCTCTTCCCGCAGGTTTTCGTTATCTCCATTCAATTCTCTATTAACAATTTTTACTCTTTCTTTTTACTTTTTAATTTTTACTTTTCATGGGGTTGGTTCATAACGAACTGAGGATTGGACGATATCATTTATGATTTACAGTTTTTTCATGTTCCCATGTGCACATGACGTGCTTGATGGAATGCGTCACAGAAGTAACATATATTGTTACTCGTTAATGATCAAGGCATGTTGAAAATCATTTTTTCTAGATGGATTACAAGTAAGTGTATAAAATCGTTTTTCTAAACTCTGGTTTTGGAAGGCTGATTGAGTGTTTTTGATTCAACAACAATTTTTGGTTAAATTTAGTGATTTGTTCTTCTAATTTGTTGTAGGTTTATCAGGGAAATAGGAGGCACAAATCAGATTTTGAAGAGCATGGCCTCTCATACAAAATTCATAATTATAGGTAATTTATTAGTGAGTTCAATATTCTGAGCAATTTAGCATTGCAGTATATATAAAAAAGGAAGTTTCTGATATTTTGCAATCCACGCACATATTCATTTTAAATTTAACAAAAAAAATAAAAAAATTACAAAATTAACTTGCTACTAATATTTTTAACATTATTTAGTTCTTGCCTCCACTTTATTTTCATGTGTACTTTATGAAATGATTGAATCAATCATTCTTATTAGCTATGTTCAATGTTGTGAATGAAACATATGTTCTACTTAAATTCCATACAATATTATACATCAATTCAAATTCAGTTATGTCATCACTATGATATAATTATTATCACAGGCATTGCACGGGTCAAATGCTAGTTAATTTCAATACTTTCAGCACTTAGTTTTTACTTTTTTTTTTTTTTTTTCATTTTTTCATTTTTTCATAATGCAAGTTTAAATAGAGCCAGAACTGCTTCAACACCTTTCATTTATGCACAGTTGTTGATCTTACAGTAGCAGTACAATAATACTGATCCAATTGGAGTGCTCTAATTTGCTTCCATTTTATCTACATCTCTTTCTTTAATCCAGTTGCAAAGAGCCGTTTTTCTTGTACCTTATCCTCTCGCATTCCAAGTAACCATTCATGGGCCCTTCTTAATTGTTTGCTTTGAAGCATGGAGCAATAATTGAAGCCATTGTCACACGTTAGGTTTTACAACACAAACTGCCTTGCTCATTTTCCAATGAGTCGTAGGTAGCCACCACCCATTTTATCTATCTACCGGTCCACCGTATTTTTGACGAACAAATATAATTTTTCAGTAAACATTTATGTATTATCGATCATCATATATCATTTTCTAGTAAACAAATACACTACAGTTTTCAGTAAACATTTATACAACTGTGACAAGCACACAAGTGTACATGGGTGTGTCAGATTGTAAGAGAGAGGTGGATTCGTGGCTTACTTTACTTTATAGGTTGACTCTACGTGTTTTCCTTTTCCTATATATACTGGGCTCCCCATGTTAGTACCATATCCACCAGACTTGTAACAAGTATTTTCTTCACAAGAGAATCAAGGGATGGGGAGGTATTCCATTTCTCCATCTCTGGTATTAATGCTCTTACTATCAGCACTAGCTTCCAGTTTAGTTCATGCTCAAATCCTCTTCCAGGTACACACACAACATTACATAAGTACTAGCTAGTTCAAATGCTTATTATTTGCTTATAAAAGTATCACAATTGGTACCATAGACTTTGAAATTGCATATCAAGACGAAATTAGATTCATTATAATATGATACAGATATGCAAACAAAATGTGTTTAAAAAAATTGAGCTAATATATATAAGCATTAATCTTTTCTGTTTGTACATTCTCTCTAAATTTATATATTATAAATTATAACTAATCGAGAGACTAACTAACTGGCCGTGCATGTAGGGGTTTAACTGGGAGTCATGGAGGAAGCAAGGCGGTTGGTACAATTCTCTCATGGGCCAAATTGATGACATTGCCAATGCCGGTGTTACTCATGTCTGGCTTCCTCCCCCGAGCCATTCAGTTGCTCCACAAGGTGAGCGATACCGATGCATAAGAATCAATAGATGAACTAATGCCACAAGAAATAACAGTCAGTCAGTAACTAAACTTGCCTTTGATCCTAACACTACTATGCTTCTCAGGTTACATGCCGGGACGGTTATATGACCTTGATGCCTCAAAGTATGGCTCTGCGGCGGAGCTGAAGGCATTAGTCAACGCCTTCCATGCCAAGAACATAGAATGTGTTGCCGATATTGTGATCAATCACAGATGTGCCGACTACAAGGACAGCAGAGGCATCTACTGCATCTTTGAAGGGGGCACGTCTGACAGCCGCCTTGACTGGGGCCCACATATGATTTGCCGTGATGATACACAGTTCTCTGATGGCACCGGAAATCCCGACACAGGAGCTGACTTTGGTGGAGCCCCTGATATTGATCACCTAAACACCCGTGTTCAACAGGAGCTCTCTGACTGGTATAATCAAATACCACATGTGATCATGTCATTTCAATTTTCAAATTAAAATTATGAATTAAATAAATTATCTGAAGTAATTGAATATTTCAGATATTAACATTCAATTGACATTTCACAGGTTGAACTGGCTCAAGACTGATATTGGCTTTGATGGTTGGCGATTTGACTTTGCGAAAGGCTACTCTGCTGATGTTGCCAAGAAATATGTTGAGAACACCTCCCCAAGCTTTGTGGTTGCAGAGATATGGAGCTCGCTTTCATACAACGGCGACGGTAAACCATCGCCCAACCAAGACCACGATAGGCAAGAGCTGGTAAATTGGGCCCAGACTGTCGGTGGTCCTGCAACAACATTCGATTTTACAACAAAGGGAATTCTCAATGCTGCTGTGCAAGGAGAGCTGTGGAGGATGCGGGATGGAAATGGTAAGGCGCCGGGAATGCTTGGCTGGTGGCCAGAAAAATCTGTCACTTTTGTCGAAAACCATGACACAGGGTCGACACAGAACATGTGGCCTTTCCCGTCGGACAAAGTCATGCAAGGCTATGCTTATATCTTGACTCATCCAGGAATACCTTCCATAGTAAGATCATCCTAACAAATAATAATTCATCTCTTTTGCTGCAGATTTAATTGCGCACTTTCTATGACTGAAAAGTATTTTCATTTTGCGACTAATGTGGTTTGTTTGATATGCAGTTTTATGATCACTTGTTCGATTGGGGGCTGAAGGAACCAATATCTGAATTGGTTGCTGTCAGATCAAGAAATGGCATCCATCCAGGCAGCTCACTACGCATCCTCGCCGCCGATTCCGATCTCTACGTGGCACAAATAGACGAGAACGTTATTATGAAGATCGGACCAAAATGGGATGTTGGCAACCTGATCCCTTCTAACTTCGTGGTCGCCACACACGGTAACGATTACTGCGTCTGGGAGAAGAAATCTGCGAGGAAGTTGATGCTGTAATTAATGGCAACTATCACACGACAAAAAAGAAGAAATTATATACTCTTTTTGATTGTTTGTTTTAGCAAGCGTATTTATTTTAAGCTTGCAGATTGAACGATTACTATTGCACTGTATTTAATACAGAAATAAGAGGCAAAAATTCTCTGATAATTATACTGTAGGAGAAATTTTGGAGTGATATTCCCTGGTCCTGTATCTGTTCTATCAAACAGATCAGCAACCCCATTTTGTACTGCATGATATATATGTAATGAGATGATTTTATAGTTCAACTTGCTTGTTTCATTTAGATAATTTTGAAATTCTTCTTGGGCTTTTATACTTTGCTTAGTGATTATATTAAAGAAAGAGTTGCTAAATTTATAGTTTTATACCCATGGAATATGGATGTATTAATTATTAATTGAACTGTAAAACATGAAAAGAGATGGACCAAGAAGAGAAGCTCTGAAGTATATACAATATTGGGCTTGACTCAAATTGGTGTAGTTTTGTTGTAATCATAAGGCCATTATTGGTTTGAGGAGAATAACAGTACAAAGCTCAAATGTTTATGGGCTAGGAGCTCAAACGTTGAACAATATATTTGGGTTAGTAACTTTCTCTCTATTGTAATAATGGAAATATCATGCGTCTATTGGAATACCTGATCGTAGGTCCATAAAGCCTAAAGAGATGTAACAATTACATATAATATGTAACATTTAATATCTATGGAAAATCTATGATGGATGCTATATAAACACCTAAGAATTGACCGTCCATTAGAGTTTTGTTCTGATTAAATAAATTAATCACGGTCAAATATAAAATTTGTCACAAATCTACGGATGAGATCACACCTCGATCTCACTGCCATTCATCACGCCGTCGATTGATCTCGCCTTCGAAGAGGTAAGTCTCTCGTTCTAGCCAAATCTACTCCGCTCAACTCCTCTTGATCTCGCCTATCACTTTGCTCGACCTCACCTCTCAAAAATCTGCCATATACTTGGACAAGAAAATATTACAAAGGGGATAATTTTTCAAAATCTGCCATAGATTGAGACGATAAAAGGTAAATTCTGTGAGCACTACTTCTCTTATTAATTTTCTTTCTTTTCAGAGATTTAGTTTGATTTGTCAGTGATGATCCGGTTTTGTTGCCGTGGTGTAGAATATATACAGGTCCTCCCAATTTTATATAGGAAAACAGGGGATCATCAATATAATGCAATATTGTACAATTCACCTTACATTCAAAACAGGGGATCATCGGTATATAATTCAGTATGCTTTCTTTTGTGACTAGCGAAAAGCCCACGCCTTGCTTTGGAATGAAATTGTTATTTCTTATAATAAACTTTTAAGATAATATGTAATGGGCCTTAAATTGAGATAATTTATATGATCCTTTAATTTTATTGGGTTGAGAAGGTCAACTGACATTAATGTACATCAATGGTTTCGATCTATCGAAGAAAATGATCAACGGCTCTATGTGAGGATAGCCCTTTCACGTCATTTTTTCCAATATGCTTTTATTATTAGTAAGGCCTTTCACGTCATTTTTTCCAATATGCTTTTATTATTAGTAAGGATATATTGACACTGAACCCATCTTACTGTAAGAGGATATGCAAATAATTTTCATTATATATTGCATATGTGGTGGCCATGTATGCCAACTTCTTTGTAGCAATGTAAAATAATGACACAATTAACACTATGTATTTCATTTCCAATGGGAAATTTAGTACGTGTACATCTCATCCTCCAACTGGGATTTGTACTGTTTATGTGGGAACAAATAAATTTGGTGAGAGTAAATTTATTTTTTTCCACGCAAACAGTAGAAATCTGGTGGTTTGTGGGTACATCCGAACAGGCCCTAAAAGTATTGTGTATATTCACGGCTGATAGTTGTTGGTACCAGCAGAAGCAGTGTTCAAGCTCACTAAACGGTAGCACATACGTAGCAAGGTGGAGGGAGACTTGGAAGCAGAGGTCCAATTTTTCGACAAAACATAATTTTGTAATTATTTGTAAGCTACGTACGGAGGCATATTTTTGCATAACTTTCCCAGGGTAGGATCAATTTTATAACATTTTTCTTTTTTACAAATCATGCATATTTCTGTATTTGTTTTTCCCAAAGGGAAGTATATCTTTTGTATTTTTTCATGGGCACATTTCTGAAAAGTTTTTTTTCTCCCGTGCCATGTGCCACCTCCGCTACACGTGACTCGGGTCTAATAATTGTACCTGACAATTACTCTGATTATGTTGGCAGCCGCTGTCAACTTTTCAAGAAAAAGATAATCACTCAGATTAATTAAACAAATAAGTCACAAATTAAGAGCATTTCAATGTATAACATCAATATAAAATATACCCTTAAAATTTATCAAAATATCCCCTATTGAGAAAAAAATTACAAAATTACTTTAATTTTTAAGAAAATTTATAGCTAGAGGTGGCAAAATCTGACCCGACCCGCCCGACCCGAAACTCGACCCGACTCGAGTTTCAGGGAAAGTCAAACTGACCCGAACCCGACCCGACCCGTGTTCCAGGGAAAAACCCGCCCGACCCGAACCCGACCCGACCTGAAAAAATGACGGCAGCTGTTGACCCGATACCCGACCCGACCCGAACCCAACCCGACCCGACATTTTCCATTTAGTCAAACTGACCCGACATTTTCCATTTAGTCAAACTGACCCGACTCGACCTGACCTGAACCCGAACCCGAACCCGAATCCGAACCCAATCCGACCCGACATTCTGTCTCCTCTATTTATAGCATTGGCGTTACCTTGAAAAATATTTATACAAATGTGCCTTCAAAACTTTTTCAAAAAATACCTAACTTCTTCTTGCTTTTTTTTTTTTTGAAAAAAGTGGGTTCGAAACCCCAACAATTCTATTGCAGAATTTTAAATACGTACGTGAGTTCAATCAGAAAATAAAAAAAAAAGCATATAAGAGTAGCTGATCCTTCCAGCCATACTACCTAACTTCTTTAATAGTTACAAAACGACATTCAATGAAAAAAAAGTTGGACCCTCCTGCATTGGAGTTTGCTGTATGTCGTATCCAACTTTTAGGGGAAATGGTTGAAACTAATAACTTGAAATAGCAGGATGTTGTTATTCTTTTCACTTTAAAAAACATTCTGACCCTCCTCACATGTATGTGTATATCTGACCTACATCCTACATTTTATCAATGTTAAGTCAGTTCCTAAAAATTTGACTAATACTATACTGGTAAAGTCACTAAGAATTATTATTGTTTGAATAACATACCATTCTAGTATTGTTTGAATAACATATATACTAACAGTTAATAAAGTAACTAATAACATACTGCTTCACTAAGAATTATTTATCATTTTATTTTTTTGTATTGTTTGAATAATACCAACTGTTAACTGCCATTAAAATAATTTCAGACTTGCTCTAATTATAGTGTTCAGAAATGAAGGCCAAGTTGATTTTAAGTGAAAATTTAGCTAAATTCATTTAAGTTGGAGTTTGTGAATAATTAATATCTTAATCTCATAATCTTTTAATTATGTATTTTTTTTACATTGAGGAGATGCTATTTAGACCATTTAATAATGATTTTAGTCATATGATGTGAAAAAAAGAAGACAAAATTGTAAGACACAAATAGCAACTCATATAAAATTTGAATAGCTAATCAAGTACGTTTTTTTTAATGAACTTAGCTTGATTTTGCACATAATGTGTATCTTCATTAAATACGTATTTTAGTAGCTATTTAGATGTATATAATTTGTTCTTCATCAATATAAATCTTATATATACAACCAACCATGATATTTTATAACTCCATAATTTATGGATGATGAATCTATGTGTAAAATTGCTTAAAAGCAGTGTACATCTCCCTAACTCTGATCTCGGTGCATGTCGAGAACTCCAACCCAATGGTGGGGAGGGCTCATCCTCTGCCTTAAGTAAAGTGCGTCATGACACGTGGATTGTTGGATCACTTCAAAATTCGTGTAGGCTCAAATCTCGAGGCAATCCAACGGTCTATGTGTCATGCAACACTTTACCTTAAGGCAGACGATATGAAATGAATGGGTAGGTCATGTAACCCACTCAATCAACAAGCACTGCTTCAAAGTTCAAAGTTCAAACACAACATTTTGTTGAACCAATAATACAACCGAGCAACAATCTGATAGAACGTCATATCACGTTACATTGCATTACATTACCCTGAAAAGGAATTACAACAACATCATGAGTAAAGAATAAAAACAAACATAGGATCTGAGATTTGACCCATGGCTCAAGCCACTAGCAAATCAACAACACAACAAAAGCCCAAATTATGCTTCCTGCCCCTACAAAGGAATGTGCTATGTGCCTGCCGCGTAGGGATGGCAGTTTGGCCCGCGGCCCGGAAAAACCGCCCAGACCCGCCTGGCCCGGAGACCAACCCGCCCGGCCCGGAGGGTGGACGGGCTGGGCCACGGTACGGGCCAGGACAGAACCGGGTTTGGGGTTTAGCCCGTCTACCCGGTCCGGGGTATCATTTAACATGTTATATAATTAAGAAAAACAATATGAAATCACAAGTGTTATCTTGGTTTAGTGGCAAAAGGGTATGGATTTCACTTTTGAGATCTAGAGTTTAATTCCCATCATTGACAAATTAATTTTACAATGTCGGACGGGCTGACCCGTGTGCGGGCCGGGTCGGGCCGGGCCGGGCCGAGAATTCCTGGCCCGCTAGTAAGAGCAGGGCAGGACGGGTCGAGCCATATTGGAGACGGGCCAGGACACATGATAGACATTTGGCCCGCCTATACGGTCCGAATCTCCGTTTCTGGTATCCAAATAGTCGATCCGAACCGCTCAACTCAATCTCTATATCAAACTATACTAGGAAACCAAATTTTACGATTTTTAGAATTTTTTGGCTATTATTAATGATAAAGAGAAAATGACTAGATCCAAGGATTCTGGTTCATACAAAATAACGATTTTCTCCCCTTCACTAAAAATAGCAAAAAAAATTCTAAAGATCATAAAATTTGGTTTCCTAGTATATTTTGATAAAGAGATCATATTGAGCGATTCGGATCGATTATTGGGACACCGAAAATGGAGGTATAGATCGATTATTCAGGTCCGTCTCGCACCGCCTCACCGGGTCCACCTCGCATCGTCTGGTCCATTTCCCCACTCTCGCTTGACTGTCGGGTCCGCCTCGCAACGCCGCACCGGATCCTCCTCGCACCGCCGTACCGGGTCCGCCTCACATCGTCGGGTCCATCTCCTCACTCTCGCTTGACTGTCGGGTCCGCCTCACATCGTCGGGTCCATCTCCTCACTCTCGCTTGACTGCCGGGTCCGCCTCGCACCACCGCACCGGGTCCGCCTCACATCGTCGGGTCCATCTCCCCACTTTCACTTGACTGCTGCTGCCTTCTCCTTTTTTCTTTTTTGATGGTTTTCCATATATAAATATCCATTGTATTTAATTTTCTTTTGTTTTAATGAAAAAATTGGTAGAATTTTCCTACCACCTCAAAAAAAAAGAAACCGTGATATGCATATCACCGTAGCCCAATTATATATATATATATATATATATATAGAGTGAGGCTATTGCGCTTTGCAAATCGCAGTGGTAGGTGCGTTTCGGCCTCGTAGCTCCTCAACCGTAGTTCGAATGACCAATCCAAGTTGCTCACCATAATCTTGATATTAAAACCTAATTGCATACCAAAATTTCCTATTTTTAGAGTTTTCTAATTTTTTTTTTGAATTTTTTAAAAATGACCCATTTTATATACAAAATTTTGTGCATTTTCTATACAATTTTCAAAAATAAAAAAAATAGTTAGAAAACTCTAAAAATGGAAAAATTCGGTAATCTACAAGATTTCAGTATGTAAATTGTGTTGAGCGACTTGGATTGACCATTTGAGCTACGGTTTCGACGAATTGAGCTGAAACACGCTATGTCTCTACGCTTTGCAAAACGCAGTACCCTCACTCTATATATATATTCCTTTCGTATATATATATAGTGTGTGTCCAAATAAAGGCCGAATGATGAGAAATGGCTTGACATTGCATTGGCACACAGTCATGACTCATGATGGTGTGTACTGAGGCACGAATCTAACACCTGTCAAGTGCTTGCCGAGCTCGACCCCGCCTGGATTTGATTCCGGTCTGTTTCTTGTTCAACCCGCCGTACTACATGGACATCGTTCGTCCAACAAATGGACACGTATATGTATGTACATAATATATATATGTGCCGGCCGGCCTGACAACGTTGTGTTGTGATCTATAGTAAAAGCATCGAGAACAAAATCGCCAAAGTTTGTTCTCTGGTGCGAACAATATATTGCTTTTTTGGTACGTACTCTTGTCACGGTCCGTTAATTTTAATTATAAAACTTGACTGACTCAGTCTCACGAGACTGAGCTCAGTTGGGTTTTATTTTGAGAAATAAGCTGGACGCGTGAGACTGAGTCAGTCAGGTTTTATTTTGAGAAATAAGCTGGACGCTAGCGTCCAGCTGTGGGGTTTTTTTTTTTTTTTTTTTTTTTTTTTTAAGTACAAACTCTAACTCATCCGAACAGGTTTCAAATGCAGACTTTAACTCACCCAGACGGGTTCCAACAAGGCTTAACGGCTCCCAGGCCTCTGCGCCTATCTATGGCCTATTCTGGTCTTTTGTTTTAGTCTGATTTATAACCTAATTTGGTATTTTGTTCTAGTTTGTACAAATTGTTCTTATTTACACAGTCTTTACTTTCAACATTTGTTTGAAGTATGATATACTATAGCGGATTTTATACTTCACCTAATGAAGCACCACGTTCGTATATAGAACTCCACAATTTAAGTTCAACACCATTATAAACAACTTATAAAGCAATATCTTTGTTTTGGACAAACAATCAAACAATTCTAACAGTTTTAATATACCCTTTCCTAATCTACTAACTAGAATATCTTAAAAGTGGTTTAAGCTGCCATACCTATAATCTTCTCTTCTAAGAATTTTGAGAACCTCGCTCTGATACCAGTAAGAAAACGCCCGTTCTTAGGATCTCAACTCCAAAACTTCGTTGCTAAAAGATACTAGACTAGAAGTTTAAGAGGAAAGGAAGTTCTTATTAAGTAGAGGATATCTTACAAAGAGAGAGAAGTAAGACTTGCTGGAACTCAGCTGTGTCTTGCAACTCTGAGAAAACACACTTATATAGACTCAGGAATGGAATCTCAATTATCACACCGGGTGCTCATTGGGCCCCATCGTCATGTGAATAAAGAGATTTCCATAATCCTTTGTCTTCCACTCAGTTCACCTACTATCCAAAGTTAGGTGCACTGATTAAAGAAAAAGAGAGATAGTACAACCACTTCGCCGAAAGTGGATTGCACTAACTCAAAAGCACACTACTGGCTAAAACAGATAGGCCAGAAATTTCAAAAAGAAAAGATGCTCATATAATTGAGCGAAAAAGCACACTACTGGCCAAAACAGATAGGCCAAAAGTTTGAAAAAGAAAAGATGCTCATATAATTGAGCGCACTCCACACAAAGCAAATAGTGGTTTTCCGTAGATCACCACCAGATTATTCATCACACTTAATTATTAGATAAGATTGTGAAGGACAGTAGTTGGGTCCATCACGCTCCTCAATACCGTTCACCACCTGACAAATTGCGTAATTAAGTTGTCAAGGTCCTTCTCGATTTTCTTAATTTTTGGAATTTGTTCTTCAAGTAGTAAACAGGTATCACCCATCATGCAATCAACGTTTCTGTATGGACGTGCAGTCTCATACTCACGTTCAAGCATGGTCTTCAGTACATTGATTTGTGCAAAGGCCATCCTTGCTTGAAGTTCCTTGACTTCACGCATGACGCCTCTGTGGATAGCGGCATTTGTGAGTGATCCGCCATTGCGTTCTCTGGCGTAGTGTATGTCATGGATGTCTGCAGTTGTGTACAGGGGAATACTGTCTGAATACGAGTGCATAGAAGCATAGTGCTGGCGTCGTTCAGCATTCCAGTCTGAATTTCCTCTAGAACTGGCTCCAACATGGAAATAAACGCGGTTTGCTCTGGGTTGAGACATCTTGTTGTGCAGTAGGTGGTCAGTCGGGATAGTGTATCTGCAAGGGTGTTGTGCCTTCCGTCAATATGCTCAAAATTGATATGCACACCTGTTCCTGTCACAAAATCAGTAAATTTAATCCACCTGACCCGAGAGGGTTTATTGTTAGCAGTTTTATTATAAAAGCTAATAATCGCTTGACAATCTGTCCTAAGCGTTATTTCACTTTTATCTAGATAGTGGATTTTCATGGCCGTTAAAGTTTCCATGCAGGCGTGAATTTCTGCATCTATCGTCAATTTTATGACTGGAAATTTGCCACTTGCGTATGCACACACTTTCTCGGTTGAGCGAGGATCCGCCTTCTTTGGCTTCCATTTGCAAACACCTCCCCAGCCTTCCATACATCCATCAGTTTCGAGGATAATATAGGCATTTTCCGGGGGAAACTCCAGGTCTGGAAGATTTTGAACCTCATTCTGGATTTGTCTAATTAGGTTAATATCAGACGGTTTCAGCCTCTTGTCACCATGGGGAGAGGTTTTAGAATACAAAGGGCCAAGTTTGGTACCCAGTTTTGGAATATACGCTCTTGCATAGTTGAGAATACCAAGAAAGGAGCGAAGCCCTTTCTTTTCTTTCAAAGACTCCATATCAAAGTTGATAATCTTCTTGATTATATGCTCTTGGAGTTTAATCTTTCCCCGATTAATAGTTGCACCAAGAAATTCCACCTCAGGTACAGCTATTTTGAACTTTGTGGGTGACAACACGAGTCCATTCTTCTCACAAATAGAAAGCATTACCTCCAAATGCTTTGCGTGTTCTTCCTCTGTTTGTGAGAAGACTAAAATGTCATCTATGTAGACTGCTATGAATGCTTCTGTTCCTCTGAAGCAGTCGTCCATTTTTCTTTGGAATATGGCAGGTGCATTTTTTAATCCGAATGGCATGACTAACCACTCATATAATCCTCCAGGGACTATGAAAGCGGTCCATGGTACAGATGCCGGATCCATAGCGACTTGATGAAAGCCGCTCTTCAGATCAAATTTCGAAAAGATCTTGCTGTTACTGATCTTTTTCAAAATTGTATTGATACCTAGCAGAGAGTATTGGTCTTTGTAGGTGTTGTCATTGAGAGTTCTGTAGTTGAGAACCATCCTCTCCTTGCCTTTTATCTCTTTCCCGGTTTTTGGATCAATTGAAGTCCCGGAATTGACCATGAACGCCATTGTTCGGTGTCTGCTTGTGCTTGGCCTGATTACACCGATTTCAAGTAAAGCTTTAACATGGCGGTCAAATTGTTCCTTCATAGCCGGAGTCACGTGTTTGAGTGGTTTATCTTCAATTGTAAGGTCTGGGTTGATGATCTCCAGTTTACAAACAACCTTGTTTTTGGCCCAATGCTGAAGTGGGTTGCTCCCGATATAGCCTTGTTCTTTTAGGCGGGCTAATAGTGGACCGAACCTTTTCTCAAAATTTTTGTTGGTAATTGGGTTTTGGTAAAAGACAGCTTCTTGGATTAGTCGGTATTCATGCTCTTCTAGATCCAATTCTTGTATAGCAGCAGGAACTGCTATTGTTTCTGTTGTAGTATGGATCTCTGTTACATTCTTGTAGAATGTAAGCACCTTGGCTTCAATTCTTAATCCTCCTGCCATTGATCTTATGAAATTACACCCAAGGAGCATCTGTATCCCTTCACGCATGCCCATTGGAAAGCAATAGGTGAAAGGAATACGGAACTTGTTTTCTCCGATCACGAGTTGTCCTTGCTTAAGTTTTGTATTGACAACTTGTCGTGAATTTACTCCTGTGATTTGGACTGGGTATAATGTTTTCTCTTGTGCCTCATTTGGGATGGCGGTTTGACAGATGCAGCAAGTTGATGCACCAGTATCGAGGATTGCTCGGATATCAAATCTCTTGACTCCAGGAATTTCAATGGATACTATCAGGTTATACAGCCTATTATCAATCTTTTTGTGCTGTCTAGGCTGTTGAACTTGTGTTAGAACCTCTGCTTTGTATGCTGCATAGTCAATGAAGACTACAAGTGCAGCTTCACCATCTTCATCATCTTCCTCCATTATTGGTTCTTCTGGATTGGTTACTTTCTCCTTTCCTTTATCAGAGATTGCCAGTTCTCTGAATTCTTCTGCCAATTCTTCTTCAAGGATTTTTATCTGGTTTTCTTGTAGAGGTTCTGGTTTTGCCAATTCTTCTTCGGGAGTTTGTATCTGGGTTTCTTGTAGAAGTTTTCGCAATCGTTCATTTTCAGCTTCTAAGAACTCAACATATTTTATGAGTTCTTTTATAAGAGTATCTTTATTGGAGTATTGTCTGGGCTCAAGTTGAGTCTTTGGTTGTATTTCTTTTCCCAGATAGAATGGTGAGCACATGGCACAGGCTAGAAGTTTGCAATCTTCACAGCCTATCCTGTAGTTTTTGTTTGTTTCAATTTTGCAAAAACTACAGTTACCATCGATTCGGACTTCAGTGCTGAATTGGTGTTGGCACTGTTCTTGCTTCTCAGGAAGCTGAACTTTACTTCTCCATCCGTAATACTCAATTTGCAGCATCATAGCGCCTTCCCAAGGAATTTCTTCAATTGCAGCTCGCACATGGACCTCAGTGTTGCCAGCTTCTCCTTCTGAGAGGCTGCATATGGCATCACTGTCGGGTTCATTTAGATCAACTGACACTACATCTATGTCATCTGGTAGGTCCAGATTATCCAACACCGCTGCTCTTGCGATATTTCCTCTATTCCTCTTGCATTCTCGTGCAAAATGACCTTCTTCTCCGCATATAAAACACTTGCATTTGCGGACTCGGTCAGCATGTTTTCGCTTGAACACTCGCACATGTGAGTCATGTGGCTTTCCTTTGTAGGTCTTGGCTTTTCTAAGACCATACTTCTTTCGGCTGTTATGGTATTCTCCTGGTATTGGTATACGGCTGCATATGGTTAGGTCTTTAAGGCTGCGTTGCATTGCCGCCTTCTTACACATCTCTGCCAAATACTGGTAAGAGAAGTGTATTCTAGGAATGACACCAATTGTATTACCAGGAAATTTTCTCTGGAATGCCTCTTCAAGTTCATTGCCAATAAGGGAGGGCATTTTTCTGAAAAACTTGGCTGAGAGTTCTTCATTTACATACATCCTCCCAGATTTTGCTGCTAGAACTTTGTAATCATTCATGTAAGAGAAGAGATCTCTCACATTGTTACAGCTCAATCTTTCAAGATCATGATATGCACGATCTTGTTCATCTGTTGTTCCTTGGTAGGGATCCTCCAATAGCATTACTCTTCGGATTTGTGATATAACATTTTGGGGATCATCGGCAATGTTTGTAAGTATAGCGTATTGTTCTTTGAACGCCATTCGCCATTGGATCCAAATCTTCTTTTCAGTTTCACCAAGGAGGTTCTCAATGAACATCATCTTGGCCTTGTTGTCATCAAAGGTTCTTTCACTCAAGAGATTTAGAGTGATTGATTCCCATCTTGATATGGTATCATTATAGAGACCAATATCTTCGGGTAATACCAGTAAAGCGCCTTGTTGTTGCATTGCTGCTGGTAAATTCCACATTTCATTATGGTGATGACCAGCTCCTCCTGGTAAACTCAAGTTCTTGGGTCTTTGCCAACTTAATACGGGTTGCTGAGAGGTTGAGGCTTCGCCATGTTTAGCTTCGAGCCTAGCTGGTGTATAGGACACTTGTCCCATAAGAGGCTCTGGGGGTGGATGATAAACACCAGATGTTGCACTAGAAAAAGCTCTTTCTTGTAAAAATTGTTTCAGTTTTGGGTATTCTGTTTCTTCCTCTTCTTGATCATGCATCATGAAAACAGTTTCGGTTTGTTTTTGTTCTTTCCCACCACCTTCCACAGAAAATGGATTGATAAAATCCATTTCAGCTTCTGCTTCATTATAACTATCCCAGATAGGACAGTCATCTTTTGGACCTTCTATCAGCTGCGCGGTGACAGATAGGGCTCCCCAGAAAATGTCATCTTCTGTTTCATCCTCATTGTCAGATTCTTCTTCTGCATCATAGCAAAGGACCATTGCTATGATTTCTTCTTCTAATTGTTCTTCATCAAATTCACCCCTTGATTGTTCTTGAGGTGGCGGCGTTGCACTATAGTTTGTAAATCTGAGCAGTAATGAACCATCGGTTCGCATTTGTGTCACTGCTCTTTGAGGATGTTGAGTTTCAGGCTGCTGCATTGGTCGGAGTACCCACTGCCTTCCTCTTAATTCTGCAGTGGTATGCCTTTGTCCTGGGATAGCTTGAACTCCATGACTTGTGAGATAATCAGATACATTGTTGATGTTGTATTTAAATCCCGTGAAGTTAGTGTTTGAAAGCCTCCCAATGAGTGATCTCGTCAGCAGTAAGTTGCTTTCGCCAGCTCGCCATGTGTCATATCCATGAGTTTGAATCACCAGTTGGATATGATTATAGAAATCCCTTATGGATAGCATCATATTTGGGGCAATATAGGCCAATTGAGACCCATGAGTTAGATCCATTTCCATAGTACCAATTATGGATCTATCATCAGACCGTCTCGTGTCTTGGATGACTACAAGGGCATTGACCCCTGCAGCTACTCTGTGGAGAGTAAAGAGACGGATCATGATCAGGCCCATGTGGAGGTGTTGTAGGCCTTCTCTTTGCAGTCTCTCAAATCCTTGTTGTGTAATGAATGGTAATCCCAGTTGCTGGTTGTCTACAACTAAAATTCTCTGGTCTGAATAGTGCTGATAAACCTGATGCTGGGTTTGGAAAAGACTTCCTGCTTGGTAAAGTACTTCAGCAGGAACATTTTGTGCTCTTCTGAATTGTGACAGGTTGAGCTCTGCATCTGAGTTCATTTGAGACTCGAGTGTTCTTTGATACCCTCGTTGTCTCCTGGGCATCACACGGCTTAATGAGTGTCGCGCTCGCTGTCCAAGTCTGTAGCCTCTTATTTGATCTTCTACTGTGGGGGTTTGTTCACGGTTTTGATTCTGTTGGTCTCGGTTGCTTATAGATGGTCGTGCCGCCATCTCTGTTCGGGTTTGAGTTCTGCTCATTTTGATGCTTTTTGCTTTTCTTCTTCAAAGATCTTTTGTGGATCCTTAAAGACGTAGAAAGGTGCAGGCTTTGGTTTTGGCTTACGAATTGGTTCTCCGAGATTGAGTTTTTGGAGATTCTTCTCCAGATCTTCAATGATTTTTACGGAGATATCAGAAGACGTCCCAGCTGATTTCTCAGCTACGACCTTCTTAATATCTTTGACTGTCTCCAAACAGTCGTCGAGGTTTTCGCTTATCTTGACCAGCAGTTGAATAATTGTGTTGTTCTGTTTAATCAGGGCTGCAGTGGCCTTTTGGTTGACCTCTGTTGGTTTGACAAAGCCTTCAGAGGGTCCTTCAATAGATTCGGTTGCCTTTAACGCGTCTTTGTAGATTTCAGTTCTCTTGGTGTTTAACCAGTCGCTCATACGTAATTTTTTTAATTTGCAAAAGGAGAAAAAGATTTCAGTATATTGGCAGATTAAGATATCCTAGTTCAGTATTTAAGAAATGAATGTATTAATTCTGTATAGAATTGTTTAACTGTTTGTGACATAACTTAGAGTTTCAGCTTATTTTAGTTGTTTACCGCTACACAAATGCTATAAATCTCTTGCCACAGCAAATTATGAGGTTGGGGCTTAAAATTGAAAATTCCATACACATGGGCTTATGATCGTTGAATTATTATCAGAAAGGCTTAAATATAAAAAATGCCGTGTCACGGTGCAATCTGCTATAGCAAGTCAACAAACAGCTTTGATTTGGGTTGTGTCCATTATATCAAAGGGTATGCTAACTGTCCCTAAGAAAAATTTTCTTAAATGTCCCCCAACAGTACACCCTCTTGTAAATAAGTATGAACATCCGACAATACATTATATGAATACTCAAATTGGGGCGGACGGTCATTCACAGAACGTGGAATCTTTGACCAGTCCTAACAGAATTATTCACTAGAACGTCGAATCTTGGACGACCCACGCAGAATCTTCGATGCGCAGGTATGAACACCAATTACGCCGAGTATGAACACCTCATCGTGGTAGGTATGAATACCCAGAAGGATAGGTATCAACACCAAATTTGCGCAGACAATTATTTATCATAACATTATGATACAAAAAGTTTGACTAGTAAGCGGTGTGAGCCGACTTTTAAAGTCAAAATAAATATGTAATTAGTGAGAATCTAAATTTTAAACTAGAATCTTAATTGAATCTTAGTGGAGGACAAAAGAAGAGGACAAGAAGATTTTCTTTTATATCAAATATAAGTAAATAAGAAAATATGATTGAATAGAAGAAGAGAAAGGTACTACAAACAATTAATGGAGTGGCTTTTGGTTGCTATCATGTTGTACTATATATGACGTGCCAGTTGCGACGATATCTATCCATATACAATATAACAAATAATAATTTATTTGCATATATACATAACATTATATGTCACACGAATAAAGGTGTAGGGATTAATTTCGGATATATTGTTGCAATATTATCAATGTTATGAGATTCTTTAATTCGTATGCTCTGTTATTTGCTACTGTTCTTGGGTTGAGCTACAAATTTTAGAATGGGATTCAAGTATATATGAATTTTATTAATTACAACAACGTTGGTTGATCTTAATAAAAAGGGTTGAAGTATGAATTTTGTTCCAAAAAATACATATATACTAGGGAATATATAATGTATACACGCATAATAAATGAGGGACATCACAGTACCCCATTCTTCACACTTTGATATATACCGTATGTTCTTATGCGGACAATAATGACTGTGTAACTAAATCTTTATGCTTAAATAGTCTTTATAAGATAGTTATATTAATTTAACTTTAATGAATCAATAATAATCTGATGAATAACCTAAGATATTCTTTTTTTTGTACCATAATTTTAATATGAAATTCTCTAAGCGTGATTGTAAAATGTGATCTACAGATGTATCTGATTATAAATTCTCTATTGTTTTTGAAATTATGTAATAATATAATTAGGCCTCTAATATTGAAGTCCCTAAATAAATATTTTACTCTTTGGTAAAAAAAAAAAAAAAAAAAAAAAAAAAAAAAAACAGAGAAAGAAAAGAAAAGAAAAGAAAAAAAATGAATGTATATACTAGAGCATCGGATAATTAATACTAAACTATGATAAAATTAAAAAAAAAAATTCCTACATAGGTGTGCAATTGATCAAGAAAATCCCCTGATAATTTTTATTTGCATATCAGAGGAAATAATGCTAGCTGACAATTGATCAACCCCTTCCTTCATTAATTAATCCCTTAATCTAGAAATCAGTTAGTACCAAGAATCTAATCCTCTCAAATCTACCCATAACTAATAATAAATATTCCCTAACAAATAGATCATCCCCAAATGCACCTTCACAATTTATTGTCTTCCATCTTATGAATAGCATTGCCTCTGCAGCTACCATTGTCATCATCTCCGGAAATTCGCCGTAGCTTGACGGGAAGTCCCTGCTTTGGCACCGGAAACGGGCTATATTCGACCTCATTGCTCGATCCGATGACCTCCCATCTGCATCAAGCAAGTTCAAATAAATATTTTAGAAATTTATGAAATTTTTTAAAGCAATAAATTATGAAATATTAAGCTTGATGTAATAGTATTCTTTTTAAGAATTCAGTATCATTGGTCAAATGGGTAAATCCTGTAGTTCATATATATTAGGGTTGGTTAAAAACTTAAAAAGAAATGAAAATGTTATATTTTAGCTAATTTCAAATTGTGATTTATCTAAAATCAGCCTACAGTTTAATCTGTTGGGTGTCAATTTTTTTCTTTCCGTAGGCACTCAGGAAGGTACAATTTTGGATGGAGAAGGCTCCAAATGGAGCAGCAAACTTATAAGAGTTGAACTATTCCATATCTTCTATAGCGCTGCATTGTGTAGCACGGAATGTGAACCGTAAGACCATCTTGAGATCTATGCTGGCTCGAATCTTGAGATAATCTAACGGTTCACATTCCGCACTACACAATGCAGTGCTACGGAGGATGAGCACTCACCATATATATAGGCCCACAATACCCAAAAGAGAATATTTGCGTATCCATCATTGTATCAACCTAGATCTTGTACATAAAATCCAATCATATATATATATGGTTTTTGGATTTGGGGGCTCACAAAATTACATACTTTCATGTATATATGTTATATACACAATGAACTCACCTATAATTGGTAACTAAGTGGTGTATAAGGACCAATATCTCTATCCTTGCTAGCTCATTCCCTGGACAGGCATGCACTCCATTCCCAAATGGCATGAATGTATTGGGTTTTGGTGCCACCTGCACATAGAAAAAAAATAGAAAAAAATAAGGTTAATTCAGTTATATATATTCATCATCATAAAGTCAAATTTTAGTTTAGTATTTGTCAAAACAATTAATTATTATAATATTATGAGTTGTTTTGTTGTCTGCCAAATGGTGTAGGTACACCTATAATAACTTGGATCATGAACAAGATATTTTGCTACTATTATTGTTAAGCAAAGAATTCAACTTGAATCCAATGTGTTTCCAAACTTGGATATACTAGATAGTATCACACGTGTTTGGTTTAATTTTATAGTGTGTTGATTTCGTATCTTTTGTGACAGTTTATGTCGATTTGGTTGCTTTTCTGTTAGTTTATTATTGGTCATGTTTCCTCTGGTCAACAATAAAGGAAGTTGTAAACAATTACCTTACCCCATTATTAGCACTAGTTTCATCTGGAACATACACTTAAATTAATTAAAAACTAAATTTAAAACTCGTGTGGTTTTTAAGTTTGGAAAATTAAAAAATATTCCAGTGTGATCCTAATTTTTTATTTTTTTATTTTTGCTACACACTTTATTATATATATATTGAGGTCCAGATTCCACAACCCCACATTAATTTTTCATAAAAATTTCAGGCTAATTTTTTAGTGGTGTTGGTCCCCAAAAATAATTAGCAAAAAGTTGTGATCAAATGTCAATTTGAAAACAACCCTTTGAATAAAAAAAAAAACACCTTATTAATAATATGACCACACACTCACTGTTCATGTACAGTGCAGTGCTTCACTTTTCCCTTACTACTGTTACACAATTTGCCGGACACCAGAAAACTACAGAAGAACCGGAGTACCACTAGAATTTAAGTACTGGATTAATTAATTAATTAATTAAATGGGGGGTGAGGGTGAAAGCAACAATTTATTGAAAGGTAACCATTTAGCCAAGCATGTAGGAGAGGGTATAGTGACCCATATAAATTGACCCAAAAATAATATATACACACAGAATTTAATATTTGATTTAATATATAATTTATTTAATTTATTGCACACCTTGAATCTAGAAGGATCGAACTTCTCAGGATCTTGGAAGAACTCAGAATTGTGATGTACTACCTCTGTCCCAAAATAGATGGATTTTTTGTAGTTCATTTGAACTACAAAAAATCCATCTAAAATGGGACAGAGGTAGTATATTCCTGAAAAGTGGCATCACCTTCCATCCCTTGGGAATTAGATATCCTGCAT
Organism: Cyperus esculentus; assembly: GCA_030179965.1. NCBI lineage: Eukaryota > Viridiplantae > Streptophyta > Magnoliopsida > Poales > Cyperaceae > Cyperus > Cyperus esculentus. Next base: position 2,622,840 of record JASGLE010000035.1, on the reverse strand, counting down.
GCATGAGACCCATAATATTCATATTAATATATATTTCAGCAAATTTTACATATGAGTAATACCTAGCGTCCATATAGAAAAACTATATATAGCGTCTATAGGTTACATTTCAAAATGTATTTGTTACATTTCGGAATGTATCTGTTATATTTTGTACACATTTAGAATGTATGGACGGTTTTTCAATGGACACAGGATGTTTCTCTTTACATATATGACACCATGCACCTACCTTGGTCCACCTATTGGAGCAACCAAAATAAATTTATATTTTGTACATGGGCTGTTTATGTCAAGTTACACTTTTAGACACGTGGTGACCCTTTTGAAGAACTAAACAATTATTTGTGTTAATTATGTAAAATGGAAGGAATATTAGATATGATTAAATTAATGGATTTTGGCAGGCAGTGAGTGTTATGTGGCATTCCGTACCTTTATACTCCACGTCAGCAACGGCCTCTCTAAACGTGAATGAAATTATGCTGGCCATCCTTAAGCTCTCCATTATGACCTAATTTTCACACAACCATTCCATTCAGCATTAAAAATTGGAGAGAAAAAAAGAATAAAGGAAAGGAGGAAAGCAAATTCACTTTCTATACTCAATCATTGGTATACAAAAAAGAACACATGTACTGATGTACATATACAATTAAAGTTGAGCTACAAGTATATATATATTCGTCATCATACTAATTTATTTTCATGAATTAATTATTTATTTTTAAAAAAAATGTTCTTTTTTATTGGAAATTGTAATTTGCTAAGTGGAATTAATATATATATTTATTTTTAAAAAATGTTCTTTTTTATTGGAAATTTTTAATAAAACCAATATATATTAATGTTCTCACATTTTCTCATCTTATCATCTCAATATAATTATGAGTGCATTAAATTGGTTGGATAGGAGTCAATATATATATATATATATATATATATATATATATGTATGTACCATATTTGTGACGGTCATACTCCTCGTTTGGGCCCATGTCAAAGGTTTTCTTCCACAATCATTATCCTTGTAGATATCCATTTGCTCATCCTATATACACAAAACAATAAACTTTTTCAGTATTATAATTATTATTATTATTATTATTATTATTATTATTATCATTATTATTATATTATATTATTATTATTACTACTACTACTATTATTACTACCAAATAATGCCACAAAAAATATATAAATTAAGTAGAAGTTCTTATATATACCATACCTTCACAAGTTGTAGTATTTTTGGGTAATCATGGAGGTACTTGAGGATCCAAGTGAGTGCACTTGCAGTTGTATCCTGGGCAGCAAAGAGCACACCTATTACATTGTCTACAATCTGCTGGTCAGTGAGCTTGCATCCATTCTCATCCTTGTAATCCATTAAACACCCCAAGAAATCACTTCCTGATGATGATTCTCCCTTTTGCCTCCTCTCCTCCATTATTTTACTCAGAATGTCACTCAACCTTTTCCTTGCCTATATATAATTAAGCAAAAAAAAAAAAAAAAAAAACAAGGAGGTGATTTATATTAGTATAATTTTAGACAAATGTAGAATTAAATGTCATGGAAAAACAAATAAATGTAAAATTGTAACATATATAAAGAATGTATGAGTTGTGTTGTTTTCTTACTTGGATTGCTTTCCGGTACGGTGTTCCCGGGAAGTTAATCGGGAAGGAATTGTAACCTCTGTCTACAATGCAATAGTTCTTCCTTAATTCCTTCTTATAATGATCATCGAACCCCCTTCCGAAGATGATAAGAATGCCAACATCAAAAGATAACTACATGAATACACAATGCACAAATTAAAACAACATTAGATTTGTTTGCTAATTTTAAAAGTTTGAAATTTAATGGTACAAATAAATGCATGTAAAATTGTAAATGTAAAAACATACCTTTTTCATTGCATGAAAGGTAGTCTCCACCTGTCCATCCCATGACTGCAGAATGGACTGCACAATCGACTCGACATCAGGCAAGATGGCACGCAGCGGTTCGGGGCTCAGTGAGCTCTGCACAACTTTTCTGATCTTGAGATGGTAATCTCCCTGGTGGAAGAACAGCGCTGATGGTCCGATCATGCGCTCTTTGCTTTTCGGGAATGTCGGCTTGAATAGATTCGCATGAGTCACTAGAACGAACCGAGCTGCCTCGGGGCTAGCCAGCATCACGCAAGGGCAGCCCAAGATGTGTGTCTTGAACACTTCACCATACCTATGGTCACCGAAAAAAAATAAAACTTTCAGATTATGATCATGTAGTGTATATATATGATTATATGAACACTAAATGAGTTACATATATAGATATAAAATGAAACCTTTTAATTCTTGAGCTGAAGAAGATATTTGGGTTCTGAGAGTAGAGTTGCAGGGTTTCTCCTAAGTAAGGCCAGCCCATGGAACCCGGTGGGAGCCGAAGCTCATTACTTTTCGTTCTTTTTCGGTTCTTGTTAACGAGCAAAAAGAATACAAGGAAGAAGAGAATGAGGGTGCATATCAGGCTGCAACTAATCTCCATAAATCTCTCAAAACGGATATATATATAGTTATATAATACGAATCGCTTGCTTGGAATTCGAATGATCGAGTGAGCGAGCGAGTGTGGCGATGAGCGTAGGATGGAATCGGGACAACGAACGATAGATCGATGTTGCGAAACGGTATGGATCAAGGCTGTGGCATGCATCGGTAGCTAGAGTATTTATAGAAGGAGAAAGTGGCTAGGGGAGAAAGGAGAGGTCTCAGGAAAAGCTAGCACAGCTGGATAAGGACATGCCACACAAATATTTTTTTTTTTTTTTTTTTTTTTTTTTTTTTTTGAAGAGAGAACATATTTTTTTTCTTTTGTAACGTTTAATTTCTTGATCAGAAGATTATCAATTATGAATAAAATTCTGTAATCAATTTTTAAGTATGAAATTTGAATATATTGACTCCTCAGGTGGAAGAAAATGTTACTAATTACTGCAGTATCTATGTATGTTTATTGGATAGCAAATTAAATATTTAATTTTAATTATGAAGATTTGCTCATTAAATACATTGCATTGTATACAGCAGAAATATTTCTTTTTTAAATTATTTTGACCATTGCATCAAGTAATTAGAAAGCTGTATTGAGAAAAATAACATACATATATATAAAATGTTTTTTTTTTTGGTTTTCTATAACAAATATATTTATTTGTAAATGGACTAAGATAAAAAGTAATAATCTAATTAATCAACTAATTAATAACCATCCTTCTTAATTTATTACTGAAAAATCAATTATTTGTATGACATAATATTTCTTGGAGCAGATATTTTATACAGTTATTACTTATAAAAGTTGAATACAAAAAGTTGAAGCCAGTCAAATTCTATATATACTGGCATATATAAAAGTGCATAGGTACTCTTCAGTGTGGTACAGACCACACACTACCACTTTGATCAGTTTACAATTTACACATTCACACCAGTCAACAATAAATATTTTTTTTTGTGAAATTAATTAGTCAACAATAAATACTGGATAGCAGGAGTGAAAGTAGGCAAAAATCCTCTTATTTTTTTTTTTAAAAAAGAAATAATTTAAATGGATAGTCTTTTCAATTTGTAGATGTTACTGATGAGTTGGCAGTTGGCACTAGTAGATTTCAGATGTGCACAATCCAGTAAGGTGAAATAAATAAATAGAAGGAATAATGCGTCTTAACTTCAGTCGAAGAAAGAAAGACGGAATGGCCGAATGGGACTATAAATTAATTTCAATAAATCAAAAGTAAAAGAAAAAAAATGTGGCATAAATCAGAAAAATCAGATTTATAAAGGTGGGTCCAATGTCATATACATACATTGTAACTTAATTTTAACATTGCATTGGTTGATTTTATTAGTATCAAATTAAGATGTATAAGATACATTTCATAAATATTAATTTGTAGTTTTGAATTGTTTTCTCTTTTTCAACTTGTAGATATACATGTTTATTTAGGGAAAAAGTTAATTTTGTTTGAAATTGAGTTTTGTTCTCTATTTTTAATTACCTAGCTAAGCACTTAAAAACAATGACAAAATATATCTCCACCATATAGTGTGCCAGATAGTTTATATATTAATCTCCATAAATGAATATTCCCAGAAACATGTATATAGAGTTAGACTATTATACTAACGTTAGCATTTCGGATCGAAATGCTAACGCCTCAAAATTTACGTTATCGTGTTCGAAATCACAATTTATGGTGCTCAATAAATTCCTTATATGAAAATATTGGAGAATACAAAAATTTTTTATTTTTAGAGTTCTTTAAGTATTTGTTTTGCATTTTTGAAAATAACATGTACAAGCATCAATATTTAATTAATATTTATGAGCTATTTTCAAAAATACAAAACAAATACTTAAAAAACTCTAAAAATGAAAAATTTTTATATTCCCCAATATTTTCATATAAAGAATTTATTGAGCACTAGAAATCGTAATTTCGGACACGATAACATGAAATTTTGAGACGTTAGTATTTCGGTCCGAAATGCTAACGTTAGTATCAGTCTAACTCCATGTATATATGAATCCAATATATAATGATGTACCACATATATGTTGTAACATTACGTTTGTAATTAAAATAGTCTAGAAGGGGCCCAAATGTGAACTTCTGATAACTGATTAACTTTTGCGGCTCTGGGACCGGGTCCAAAGTCCAAACTATATATGTTGGCATTGGGAGTTTTGGACCAACAAAATCTACACCTCTAGATCCAAATCCTAACACCCACAAGGGGACTCAACATCCAACCAACACGTTGCAGAATGTAGAGGATCCAGGTATGTATAACGGAGAGCACCTGAGCTGAGCTGCAGAAAATTGTGGAGTCGAGTAGTAAAACAACAAAGAAACAAATTTAATTGGTGTCTATCCAGTATCCATCCATGGGTCTTGGGTTAGTGAATAGTGACTTAGTGTGAGTGTGTGAGGAGTCATTCAACCTCTACCACGTACACAGTGATTATTACTAGTATAATATATCAGATAAACTTTCATGGAAATATTAAATGTTGAGCATAATAATTAAAGGGGGGTCAAAAGGGCCCAAGTTGTTTTTTATTTTTTTAATAAGAGATGAGGGTCAAGTTACTCAAGCCTATCCATCCACCTCCCACATGGAGAGCGTTGCTCTTAGCCACTAAACGAAAGGTTGGTTCTTAAAGTGCCCAAATTGTTAAAAACCTACTTGAGTTTCGATTCGACTCATCGTAATTATATACGACTTTGGCGTTTTTAATGAAAGAAATTAATGCCTTGGATAATACTTCATCCCAAAGTCTCATGTTTAAAATAGGAGGGACCATTCACAATATTTATCTTGACGATATTGATAATGGTAACTCTTAAAAAAATTATAAGAAATAATTAAAAATTCTCAAAAATAAAAAAATTTATAGAAGTATTATTTAATTTTTTTATACATTGATTATATTTCAATTATATTCATATTTAATTGATGTTGTTTGATAGTTTTCAAATACTCATTAAATTGCAGTTGTTTAAATGTGTACAAAAAAATTTTGATAAGCCATCAAACAATATTCAATTCACATCACTCTTAGTACCATTGATTTTCTTTGAAACTATTCATGTACATTGATCCAATGGCTTATATATTTTTTTTCTCTCCTCATTAAATAAGATTAAATGTGATATGTCTAAAACAATTTTTAACCCTTAAAATAGTCCAACATTTATATATTCTTATTTATAAATTAATAAATTATTGCATCATCATCATCATCATCATCATTATTAAATTGCATTAAAAATTTAAAATGTTTTTTCAAATTTTGTTTCATATACATATTTAAAATTTTATATAATTTTTAGTTATTTATTTGATACCACTCAGGGTGAAGCCCGAGTTACAGCTCTACTATTGTTAATACTTAATAGAGAGTAAAGATAGCGCGAGCTTAAGCTCACGGGGTCATTCCGTGAGCGCAGGTTCCAAAACATATCAAATCAACTCCAAATTTTAATTTATATGACTTAATTAATTATTTATATCAAAATCATATTGGATATAAAATTTTCCCATTTTTGAATATTTGTAAGCATTTGTTTGAATTTTTTTAAAAAGACTATACAATATTAATAAAGGGAGTCAATATTGCACCCCTTAAAAAGCCCCCTTAACCGTGCCCCAATACATTTTTAATTAAAAATTCTTTTTCAAATACAACAAATCACTTTTACCGGTTGCAATTCACATCCTCAATCGAACAAAACACTTATATATATACAATAGAAAGATCAATAATAATAAAAAAAATACTCATACTTTATGAAAGTATGAAAAAGAAAGAGAAAATTTTACCAATTTAGTTTGGAGGATGGATAAGAGGTGTAGTTAAGGGGGGCAAAGATAATTTCTCATTAATAAAATAATTAAGGAGATGAGAACTCCTATTTGAGCTACTTTTCATAATCTTTGACATCGCATTTTCAAATTTTAAGTGATAGTATTTTGAGTCCGAAAATGCTTATAGAATTTCTATATCCGAACACCGACATAATATTTTCAAGAAACTCTATATCAAAATCGCTGATGAAAATGGTTAACGGCACAAATTGTCAATTGTAATGTGTTTTGTTAAAAATATTAATTCGATCCAATCCATTTCTTGAGCAAGAATAATAATAAAGTAACTTAATTAATAGATTAAATAAAATATTTTCATGATTGTTGCATGGACAAGTGTAAACTAAGCAAAAAACTAATGAGACAGATAAAATTAATTAAGTTGTGTGACATCTCACAAAAAATACCCAAAATGAGATTTATGTCCATGTATCAAAATTGATTCTTAATTTGAACAAAACATACCCTACTTAAAAAAAGAGAGACCCAAAAAAATACCAAAAAAAAAAAAAAAAGAGAAATGAGTTTAATTAATTAATTTCTGGTGTTCTTTAGCAAGACGGCAACCAACAATTATTACCACTAATTCTTTCAGAAACTGTAGATGAAGGCAAAAGCTCCATTAACTGCCTGAATTAATTAATTGTCATTTATCAGTTGCATTTATCAATCCCTTTTCAATAAAAAGGAGATGTTTGGCTTGATACGGCCGGGTTCCATTGGACAATATTGTTGGATTTCTATATTGCAATATATAATACGTAATTAACACCACATATGATGGCGATTTTGTTGTGTTTTTTTTCTCACATAATGAAAGTTTTAGCTCAATCTAGAACCCCCCCCTTAAAGTCTTAAACAGAGTTTTAACTGCTGATTTGATCTATACATGACTTGCCCGGGCTCTCAAGCAAACCAAACAACGACTAGACATAAAACAATTCCAGGCATTACAAGAATTAGCCTTTAGTCTAGTGGCTAAGGGCAACGCTCTCTGTGTAAGAGGTCGCGGGTTCGAAACCCGGATAAGAGATCTTTTATAGACATTTAAATTTGATTGGCTTGACCATCATCTTTATCTCAAAAAAAAAAAAAAAAATCCCGGCATTGCAAATCAGTAACGAACTGACTGAAAATCATAGCCCAAAATGTTGTTTTCCACACAAAAAAAAAACAGTAATAAAAATCCCTCTAACAGTGATCACATCTGCTGTTATCTTTTGGGCCATTGGATCAAAATCAATGGATGGGATTAATTGTGAAAAGCCCCGTATAACCTTAGGACTATTTTTTATGGATGACCATGGACCAATCAAATTTAGGTAGACCACCGTGGACCAAAAATATTTTCACAAATTGCCTTAGTTGGGGCGCACTCATAAAACATTTTTTTCTTATCTGGGGCGCACGGGGGCGCACTTTGTCACTTACAAAGAGCGCCCCATTAAAATTCAAAAATTATTGTTTTAATTTTCTAAGAAATAATTATTCTAGATCTTTTCACGAGTTTTCCGGAATGTGGTTGTACGTATTTTAGATAGTTTATTATCAAAAGTTATACTCATTTAAAAATCAAGCTTTTTTTATATATTTTTCGAGTCTCTTGAAATTGTCTATTATTTATGATCCCAAACTCTTTAGGGTGTGCTCCAATTGAGGTGAATGGATGGGTGGGGAGGGGAGGGGATGAACCATATGTAACCTTGCTCCCAAGTTAAAATTTGGGAGGTTAATGGATGGAAATGGATGGTAATGGAGGTGAACCACTCTATTAATTTTCTCCACAATTGTAACCTCCAAATTTGGGATGTCAAAGATGTAACTTCCTTCTCATTTCCATCCCTTCCCTTCCCTTTCTATTCAAACTCAGGAGCATAGCCTTAATGGTCTTCAATCTTCATATGAAAATATATTTATTATTTATTAAGTACGTAATATTATATTATTAAACTGCACAAGTTTTATTAATATTTGGTTCATAAAGAAAATAAAAAAAATTTAACTTCATTAATTTTACATATCATGAACAAATCACTATTATATTTTGGAATCGTGCGAATGAAACTGATATATACCAAACAATTTCAAGAAATTGGACGAAAAATATATATAAAAAAATTTTGATCTTTAGATGAGCATAACTTTTGATAAAAAATTTTCTAGAAAACGTACAACTACATTCCGGAAAGCTCGTGAATAGATCTAGAATAATTATTTCTTAGAAAATTAAAACAATAATTTTTTGAACTTCAATGGGATGCCCCGGATAAGAAAAAAAATGTTTTGTGGGGCCCATTTAAAATTTGTACCCTAGTCAAGACCATCTGTTAAAATATTGTTGGTGTGTGGTTGTATTCTTAGTTTTTACATATTTGAGGGTCATCTATGAAAATTTTGTTAATCTTTATTGGCCCAATCAGATCCATCCGTTTTGATCTAACAATGCATATTGAACATGCAAACAGGATCCTGTTATTCTCAAACGATAACAGCAGATACGGCCTCCCTCTAACAATCCCACCGACTGCATATATGGTGTTATAAACTTTTATTGATAGAAATGTATGGCACCAGAGAATGTAGAGGTCATATATGCATACATACATATATGGGCCCCTAATGTCGGTGCCGGCATCTCTCTAACTTGGTACGACGACGCAGGTTTTATTATTATTCGTCCCTATCGTATGGTACCGGTTTAATTAATTCCTTTTCAGGCCACGGGATCGAGAACAAACTCGGCTGTATAGTATACCTGCCTGTGCTTGAGGTTGGTTTATAATTTATTTGGTTCCTCTAATCTTCTTTTATCAAGGGTTTTGATTTGTTTGTACGGAGTGGCTTGGTTGCCATAAGATGGGTTTTAATGAGGTGCCTCGAGTTGTCTTTTTAGAAGATTAGACGTATCTTTGTGATAACGACCTTGTTGAATGTATACGTTTTATAAATAGTGTGTTGCTAGAGTGTAGTATATATATGAATTTTGTTTTGTTTTGTTTTGTTTTGTTTTGTTTTTTTTTGTTTTTTTTTTTTTGTTTTTTGTTTTTTTTTTTTTTTTTTGGCCATGCATATATGATATACTTTTTTATAAAAGATAGAGCTATACTAACCCCGCATATACTATGTATCTTTTTATTGAAGAGGGATCGAGCTATTGGCAATGTTTATCTTGACAATCTTGATAATAGAACTTTTACAAAAATTAAAAAAATTCATGAAATCTTAAAGATATATAAAAAAAATATGGATGTAATAGTTAACTTATAGATTGATGGAATTTCTAATTTCAATTAATTTGAACATTTTTTGATGGCTTATCAAAATTTTATATATTTTTAACGGTTGTAATTGAACAGGTCTTGGAAGAGTTTTTTAAATGTCATTAAAATTGAATATAATTGGAAATATAATCAATCTATATGTTAAACAATACTTCCATAAACTTTTTTTTTTCATTTTTGAGAATTTTTAATGATTTTTTTTCAATTTTTTTAAAAGTTTTACTGTTAAGATTATTACGATAAGTATTGTCAACGGCTCCCTCTTTTCTATTTGTCTGAAGGCTTGAACTTCTTTCTTCTCTACAAAGATACAAGATCCAAATATTAACTAATCCCAGATATTTCAGTAATTTAATTAATTAGAAAATATCTGAATTACATGTTGAGTAAATCTACGGTACTCTTAGGAGTATCGAGGCCTTCTGTGGTCCTGACTCAAAAATCATACTTAATCATCTCAAATTTTTATTGTGGCTCTCATTAAATTATTTATATCTAAATCTGCTAGAATACCAACATTTTCCATTTTGTGAGTTTTTAAGTATATGTTTTGGAATTTTTGTAGGATGACCTCAAAATTATAATAAAATAATGTATATGTATGAAAATTTTGTACCCTAGGAGATTTTTAATATAAAGAATAATGAGAACCATAAAAAAAAATGAGAACCATAAATCAAATTTTGAGGTAATTAAGTATGATTTTTGTATTAGGAGCATGGGAGGCCTCCGTGCTCATGGAAGTACCGTAGATTTACTCATATAAATGTTGCAATTTTCTTAACCAAATAAAAACTTGGTGCAACATTAAACGATCAATTTTGTGGTTTCTTTTTTTAAAGAAACTAGTACTAAATTGTAGCTATTAATTATATTTTATTTTCTTTTTATTGATCATGAAGTTGAAAACATTCTAATGTTTATACAAAATCAAAATTGGTGAATTATAGCACAACTCTATGTTTAGATGGATGAAAAATAGCAATTTTTGAGTTAGTGACTATATATTTTCATTTGTTATTCAATACTTGACAGAGAGAATTAATAACATGTCAAAAGAATGTAATTAGGTAATTATTTTACTAACGCAATCAAATGTTGAGTTAGCTACTATTCTCAAATTATATAATCTTGTAATTGTTCTCACTCATTAATTCACTCATTTATCAAGACACTAACCCACTAGTATAATTGATATAAATGTAATTTCAATTCTATGATTCTGAATCACACTTGTGGAGAAATATTGACAATATTTTATTTATTCTTTTTTGAAGTAGCTAGTAATCCAACCTACTAATTAAAATCTTATATATTGGACAAAGTTACATCTATATATCAATCTCATTTGAGCTTAAAGGATATATCATATATATACACCTATTCCTCTCCTCTCATGATCAGATGTTCCAAATGAGCAATCTAAATTGTTTGTCTCATACTTATACTGATGCAGCTGATCAACCAAATTAATGAAATCTACCAGATGAGCAAAAGGCATGATTTGTTGATATATATATATATATAAATCTAAAAGAGTGAGGCTATGGTACTATTAATAGTACAAAATGGTCCGTACTACGGCTCTATATTTTCATTTTTAAAGATTAATTGATCGATCCAAACTGCTCAATGTGATCTCCATATATTAATGTAGTTCTAGACCAAATTTTATATTTTTTAGAATTTTTTAACTATATATTTTGATATATAAAAAAATCACATTTTTTAATGGTATAGAATGTTTACATTAAGTCATTTTCTAATTATCTAAAAAAATAGTTAAAAAACACTAAAAATTATAAAATTTAGTCTACAATGACATTTATATATGAAGATTATATTGTGCAGTTTGGATTGGCTAATTGAGCTTTAAAAATGATAATATGGAGCTGTAGTACAGGCCACTTTATACTATTAATAGTACCGTAGCCTCACTCAATCTAAAATTAAATTTTCGAATTAAGAGAGACACCGTCATATATTTGTGGGTCCTTAATTTGTGCAACCAGCAAATACTACATATATACATGTTGAAAGGATATTTTGATATTTTCTCATTATTTATCTCGATTTTGCGAAGTAAATTAATCACAGAAATACTGTTAATCCTCCTTAATTAGTTTAAAGGTCCAAAATTCATAACTTATATTGTTTGTGCATGAAATCCTGTTAAAAAAGTCAGGCTTCCGCCATTGCGTGAAGGCCCACTATATATCACTATATGAGTATGGATAAAACATTGAGATTTAAATGGTCCATCTTAATTTGAGTTGATCCATTTATTGAACAACGACGTGTCAAACATTATAGCCTTATATATGTCATGCATCCCAATATAAATAATTCAATTTTAATAACTGGTCTGACTTCACAAAAAAAAAGTATATAAAATTGTTTTATGATATATATGCCACAAACAATTTATCTATAAAATTGGACATATATTGGCCTCATTCGTTGTATTTAATATTTAAATCTGCCCACGGTTTCATCAAGTCAAAACTAACTCAAAATTATTTAATGGCGTCCCTTGATATACATAAGATATATGTCGATCGCTGTGTATCAACATTCAACACATAAAAAATTCAATTGTTTTTCGGAAAAAGTACATCTTACCCCTTACATTAATTTTGATTCGGGAAAAGGATCGGAACAATATAAAAAATCTCTGTTGGGATGTAAATTTACAAATATTGTGGACTATAATAGAGGTGACAAATTGGGGGGCGGACCGGATTCGGGTCGGGTCAATTTGACTTCCTAGAAGATCTCGAGTCAGGTCGGGTCGGGTCGGGTCAATTTTAATATCGACTTTTTTTTGAATCGTATGTTGATTTGAGTTGGATTGGATGCTATTTGATCTCGGGTCGGGTCGGTTTCAGGTCAGGTTGGGTTGGGTCGGGTCGCTTTTACTTTCTGGAAAATGCCGGATCGGGTCGGGTTCGAGTCGGATCGGATCGGGGGGGTTTCTCAGGTCGGGTCGGGTTCTGCAGCCTCTATATATATTAACAAAAATCTGGTGATAGCTGATGAGCTGAGAGTAGAGGTGGCAAATCGGGCAGGCCGGGTTCGGGTTCGGGTCGAGCGGGTCTGGTCAGTTTGACTTTCTAGAAGATCTCGGGTCAGGTCGGTCGGATCGATGATGGGCGGGTCAGGTCGGGTCAATTTTAATATCGACTTTTTTTGGATCGTATGTTGATTTGAGTTGGATTGGATGCTATTTGATCTCGGGTCGGGTGGTTTGGGTCAGGTCGAGTTGAATTGGATCCGGTCAGTTTGACTTTCTGAAAAATGTCGGACCGGGTCGGGTCAGATTCTGCCACCTCTAGCTGAGAGTGGAAGCTGGCTTAGTGCTGCCTTTTGGGCCCCGTTGCGGTGGAGCTGAAGAAATTAAAGTGGTCTTTTCTTTACTCTCTTTTATTATATGAAATCCGGACGAAATAAGTCCCATGCATGCATGAGTCCGTATCAGCTACGATCCAAATCGGATCGGAGGGCCCTCCAATCCCCGATCTGACGACTGTGGCTTTTAGAGAGGTTTTTTGAAATAATCTCAGCCGTCCGATGGGGTTTGGAGGGTCCCGTAGCCGATTTCAGCGCATGCATGCATGGGTCATGAGACGCCCTTTTAATTTTACATTTCATTTTATTTTTGAGACATTTTTTTTAATAAAAAGGAATTAAGTACATTGTTTCACTGATTATTGAAATATCAAATCCTATTATGTTATGTATATTTTACAAAGAAATAATTAAAAATGACAGAATTATATTATATATTCATCGTTGCAGGCATGTATGCAGAATTATAATGGGGATGGATATATCTTAATCTCAAAAGAATATGGGGTATCTTGATCTTGACATTTTTTTGACAATTGGATTTCCAAAAATATTGGAAACAATCTTTAAGAAAATTGCTTTGTAATTAATTAAGATATATTCTTGAATTTATAATGCAATACAATTGTAATTATATTGACAGTTCTCCATAAAAATCAAACTACTATGTTGTAAGTTTACAAAAATTGCAGAATATTGTAATAAATTGATTGAAAATATAAAATTGAATATCTTTGATACATGAAGTATATCCAAAATGCATGATACTAGAAACACATTAATTTACAAGGTAAAAATTTTACCAACAAACATGTACGTAGTTATATATATATAAGTATATTTTTTTAATTTATTTGAAAAATTAATTCTTTTTTTTTTTTAATTTCTAGCCGTAACAAATTACTACCTTAATTTCTTTTGTTTTTTTTTTCGTTTTTTTGAGTGAACCTTAAATTCGTCAATATCCAATAATTAAAAAGAATATTCTACCAGTTACGTCATTGCCCGGTACGCCACGTACTGTCAATTTTGGCATCGATCATCAGGTCATTCGAAAAGTAATATTAAGGATAAAAGATTCATTGTCGATCGACTCTACACATCACTGCGAATAATTCTAAATTCAAAACCAAAGTAAAATCTTTTTTAACATTATTACTCGTGGCAGGATGGGGAGCTAACGTTGAAAAAAAATCATATATTTGAGCTCGACATGCGTCATTTTTTTTTACTAGATTCTGATTCCAATTTTGTTTCTATCCTTGTTTAATTAATAAAGAAAAAATGAAAAGGCACGTATATATATATCGCATATTCCAAATTTCTCCTTATTGTATGATCCTTATCGGAACTAAGTACATCAATCACCACATTTTATTCTTTTTTTTTTTTTTTTTGAGATAAAGATGAGGGTCAAGTCACTCAAATTTAAATGTCTGTAAAAGACTTCCCATCCGGGTTTCGAACCCGCAACCTCTCATACGGAGAGCGTTGCCCTTAGCCACTAGATCGAAGGCTGGTTCTGCATCACATTTTATTCTTATCACTATATAAATATATACCTTGCCTGTTTGCCATATATATATATATACTTGTTGATCAGCATAGATAGTATGCAAAATTTATAAAACATATAGATAATATTCAATATATATAATATATATACCAGTAAAGTAAAGAGTCCACGCCTTGTTTTGGGCTGCAATTGTTATTTCTTATAATAAATTTTTAAAATAATATATAATAGGCCTTAAATTAAGATAATATGTAATGGGTCTTAAATTGAGAAAATTGACATGGGCCTTAAATTTTAATGGGTTGAGACATTAAAGTATGTTAACAGTGATGATCAATCTAAATAAACAATCAACGGCTGAGATTTATTCCTCGGTGAAGATAGAAACTTTCATGTCAAAAATTTCAATATGCTTTTATTAGGAGTGAGGATATGGTCACGTTCAGTGCATCTTCAAACTCCCAATCAATCATGATCAACCGGTTTTTGCAGCTGGGTACCATGGATCGAATATATACACACACACATCAACTTTATTTATTTTTTTTTTTGAGATAAAAATGAAGGTCAAGCAACTCAAATTTAAATGTCTATAAAAGACCTCCATCCGGGTTTCGAACCTGCGACCTCCCACAAGGAGAGAGTTGCCCTCAGCCTCTAGACCAAAGGCTGGTTCTTACATCAACTTCATTTTTTACCGCATGATGATGATATCGTATATATGGCAATTTTTTTTTAAAAAACGAAATTGAAAAACATTGTTTGCGAAAAGTAGAAAGATTATGGGATTTTTTCGGTACACTAGATAGACCCGATTTAATTTTTCGGGTCGTATTGAAGGACCCGAAAAATTAAATCGGGTAGTTTTTTTTTTTTTCAACCGAATTCAATTCGGTCTATCCATTTTCAAAATGGGGTGGGTGGAAAAAAAATTTTCAAAATGGGTTTGCACCCAAAAGTTTTTTCAAAATGGGTTTTGAGTGTTAGCATTTCGATCTCAAATGCTAACGTTAGTATAATAGTCTAACTCTATATCATATTATAACTATGATTAACCACATAAGTACTAAAATATAGTACTGAAATATAGTAAATATATAGGTGCAAACCCATTTTGAAAAAAATTTTAGGTGCAAACCCATTTTGAAAAAAATTTTGGGTGCAAACCCATTTTGAAAATTTTTTTTCGCGCATCGCATTTTGAAATGTGGCCAAAACAGTTTCAAAATGAGGTGGGTGGAAAAAAATTTTCAAAATGGGTTTGCACCCGAAATTTTTTTCAAAATGGGTTTTGAGCGTTGGCATTTCGATCTCAAATGCTAACATTAGTATAATAGTCTAACTCTATATCATATTATAATTATGATTAGTCACATAAGTACTGAAATATAGTAAATAAACGGGTGCAAACCTATTTTGAAAAAATTTTCAGGTGCAAACCCATTTAAAATTTTTTTTTCACCCACCCCATTTTGAAAATGGATAGACGTGAATTCGGTTGAAAAAAAAAATACCCGATTTCATTTTTGGGTCCTTCAATACGACCCGAAAAATTAAATCAGGTCTATCTAGTGTACCGAAAAAATCCCATAATCTTTCTACTTTTCTCAAAATAATGTTTTTTAAAAAAAATTGTATATATGAACATCGATCACCGAAAGAGAGAGAATGTAATTAAACATATCTCTGTCTCTTTCGATATGTTGCAGATAAGATACGTACAATAATTTGGTTTGTTGTATGGATAGAGCTCAAACCACCTTCAATATATATACATTTCAATATCCAAAAGCGTACATTACATACATACCATGAATCTTTGAAAAGCATCCATTTTCAACAAAGAAAAGAATTAATGGAATCTTTTTTCTCAAAAGGCAAATTAATTAATTAGTTTTCATTGCGCATCTGTATCACTAATCGATTAATTAGCATCTTGTTCATATTATTTTTTTAATAAAATATTTATATTTTGTTAATAGATTTTCTATATCATCGTCTTCAAAATTTAATTTTGATGTTTAAAAATAATGACCGGCTAGAATTATACAAAATTGAACTCGACCAGAATTTCACCCCCTTTCGAAGCTAAGAACTTCACGATATTTAATTATTTATCCATCTTAGATAATTAGTTAGTTTAAGTGTTTAACATCGATAAGAGGCGAATTTACCTATGATTAGGATTAACATAGTAGCTATATATATATATATAGTTTGACAATTTGAGAACATATCCAACTTGAACCGAGGTCCAAAGATAATTAATCCGATATGCTAATTAAGTGACTAACAATTAATGGAACTCATCAAGACCTAATAACCTACAAATGGATGTACATCATGTCTTTAGATCCCATTTTTAACATTTCACATGCAAATTGACTTCTAAAAATGTTAGTACATATATTATACAAAAGAAAAAAAATATTATTATTGTGATGAAGTTTAAGCATTTCAAAATATTGGACCTAGCTCCATGATGCAAACTAATAAAATAAGCACATGTGATTGGACTATACATGAATGATATATATATATATAATTCCTCTATACCTAATATTTAGAAAGAATGGACATGAGATCTCTAATTATTATAAGCATTTATATGTATATATTCTCAAGGGACCATGTCTCCACAAGTCCACATTACATTAGGTACCCTCCAACTTACAGAACTCAGCAAGTGTGGCCGATTCCTGGTCAGCCAAGTGCTTGGAAGACAACATTCTTGTATCTCATATTCTCATTGTACGATATATATATATATATATAAATATATAATCAGATAATTAAGTGGACATCCAAATTAGACTATATATATATATTTAAGATTTATATATGGCATGAAAATTGGCGGCTAATAATTGGATCTTGGAGATACGGTCCCCTTAATGTAGAGATATGGGTGCTTATAAGAAACATCTTGCGTCCGTTGAAAAATATTCCATACATCCATAGACGTGTGTACGGAATGTAACAAATACATTCTGAAATGTAACCTATGGACGTTATAGATAATTTTTCTATGGACGCTAGTTATTACTTTATATATAAAGTCTAAAGACCAAGTATAATGTACATATATATATATGACGACTATACATGTTTGGAATGTACTTATTGCTTTCATTGATTGTAATGTAGTGTACTATATATATCTATTATATCTATATGTAATATATACCTTCTGTTTTTGCCTTTTAGAAAAAATATTCTCTTCTTTTTGGAAGAGAATACTTCACCTCATTTTTTGACTAACGTTTTTTTTTTTTTTTTTTTTTTTTTTTTTTTTTTTTTTTGATAGAGACAAAAAATCAATGTGGGAAGATCAAAATATGATGAAAACCTTTGCATTAATATATCATGAATACTCCATGAACTGAAATAACACTTTTTTTAGGAACATACAATTAATTTGAGAACATGCATATATATGCATTTCAAATTTAGCTATTCAATTCAAATGTATATATATGAAGGAATTAAGTTGCATCATGAAAAAAAAAAATACAAACTTGCTTTGACACAAACTAATTAAATGTTCTTAATTACAATTCCTAATTAATGGAATATCTAGCAACAAAACATTGGATTTTGATTGCGGTCCAAAAAGATCCAAAGAATCACAAATTTTTGGACATTCACTATATAGATGTATGAATACATGTCACTATTTCTAACGAATATTAAGCTAGCTTGAGATGGGAAAAAAATATTGCTGGACCATTCTAGATAGGCAAATTAAAAAACAGTACATGCCTTTGGATTTGTGGGGAAATCTGTCAATTTGGTGAAGATTGGTATTATTTTAGGTCTATTTCAGCCGTACATTCAATTATATGTGCAGAATTGCTGATGAAAAGGATACAGTTGATTTTATATTGTAGAGTGAGAATAATATCTAGTTATATATATCTTGTTCTCTTTGGTGTTTTGAAATTCTTTCTTATTTAATTTCTACAAGATTTTAGTGGACATGTAACAAGGTTCATAATTCACATATTCACATTTTTATTAATTCAAATTTTATATTTAAAGAGAATGAATTATATATTCCACTTGTCATTTAATTTTATGGTTCAATTGTTTATAACGAAAACTAAAGGGTGGCCTCATTTTTACTAAAAGAAAGAAAACTATAAGGGGCCTAACTAATCATGGATATAGTAATTTGGGGCCCAAAATTTTTTATAAAAAAGAGCTCTTTACATTACATTACTCACAACACTACAAGTGTAGATAATTAATGCAAACAAGTGTTGAAAAGGGAGCACCATGTCATTCAAGATCCAAGAATAATATATTATGATATACAATTTTATCCACTAAAAAGGGAACACCATATATTTTTCCCAATCTAGAAAAAACACGTGTTTAAATTGGCCACAAATAATTCAGCCAGTTCAATCAAATTAAAAGGCTATATACACACCAAATCACCAATAGATCAAATGGAATTTGAACTCGCAAGTCCAAACACAAATGTGTTCCTACCAAAGCAACAAGGACACACCCATCAAATAAAGGTACCTTTTACAAGATCTGTACTTAGATCTCTCTGTATGATCTGTAGCTGTATGACTGTATCTAGTGGGCTAAAATAAATAAATACATGGGCTTGACATTGATGGGCTATGGACCCAATATTTCACTGATCAATTAATTACACATATACAGCGTCCATAGAAAAGCTATCCATATATAACGTCCATATATATGTTACATTTCAGGATATATGTGTTACATTTCAGGATGTATATGTTTATAGACGTATAGATAGTTTCTCAATGGACACAAGATGTTTCTCAATTAATTACATAATAGAGAACCAGCTTTTGGTCTAGTGGCTAAGGGCAGCGCTCTTCGTGTGGGAGGTCGCGGGTTCGAAACCCGAATGGAGGGTCTTTTATAGACATTTAAATTTGAGTGGCTTGACCCTCATCTTCATCTCAAAAAAAAAAAAAAAAATTTAAATACATAACAGTGCCCAGAATGAGACGACACGTGTTGTTTCTGTTCTTGGATTTTATGATTTTATCAGATTGTGAGTATATGTTATTCCTATATATGTAGGGGTACTTTATGTCAATTATTAGGTTTCTGTTGATGTTGTTGTTATAATGCTGCTGCATGAAATAGAACCCACAAAGAAATTGAATAGAAGAAATATATATTATATGCAGCCAGGACTGATTTTGATTTGACGATGTTTCATGATGCACCTATTTCATATCTGCATTTTAACCAAACTTGCACCTAGTTTTTGTACCAAAATCCTAAGTTCATTAGCATTTATTAGAAGATTGCCTAGAAATTAGTTACTTCTGTGTTTTTGGCCCAATTTACAGAGAAACAGAGTTTTTGGAGCTAAAACGGGCCAGATTTAGAGCAAAGGAGCAATGAGCACAACCACCGGAGCCCAGCCCAGTAGGCCTGCGGACCGTACTCCATCAGGTGCGGAACGCAATGAGCCCAAAACGCAGCCCATTCAGACGTGCCGACTCACAACCGCCATATCCAAAGATAGCACGATCCGCGCTCCCATTTCTGCTGAACGCAAGAAGTCTAAAAACAGGATTGCACTCCTATTTTTGCGGACTGCTATTTCTGAACTTCCAACTGCGAACCGCACTATATTTAGTACGAAACGCAGGACATCTAAAACTGAGCAGAATCGCTATTTCTATTGCACGTTAACTTCCGGCGATCTATTTTTCCATACTTGCGTCCCAAGGATCCAGAAGTGGAACGACTAAAACTGAAGGCATCTTCTAGTATAAAAGGGACCCATAGGGGTACTTTCTCATTGTCTTGTGTAGGTCTCATGTGTTGAGATTAGTTTAGTCAATAGTCATTGTTTAGTTGAGAGTCTAGTTTTGTGAAGGGAGGAGTTCATCGCCGCCAAGGTGAAGGAGTTGGTTACTCGCCTATTCCTAAGCTCGATCGGTTCTTTCTTTTCCCTTATTTTATTTTGCTGTTTAGTCATGTCAAGGCATGAGTAGTCGCCTTTGTTCTTGGGGTTTAGGATGATGTTTGTATGTATGGATTAATTGAATACTTGCTTTTAACGTTTATGCATTGAAGTTATTTTCATATTTGCTTTGAGCTTATTCATAATTGTGCTTGAATTGTTTTCTTGTTCTTTGATATGATCCTGTGGATGTATGTTCGTATCTAGTTGGTAGATTTATATCTTCTTAGGCCAGAATTGCTAATTGCATGAGAGTGCACTTGTAGTAGTTCACCCTATTTTGATAGACCTGTGGATTGGGCATAGTCTAGTTGGAAAACTTAACGTCAATTGATAGAGATTCAATACTTGCACTATTTGGGTAGATAACTTGTTGTCCAATTGTATCCGAGAGGAGAAGTTGTGGTTATAACGTGAGTTAAACCGTACCTGTGATCGAAAGCAAATTGGGTTTAGGTTAGAGATAATCTAAAGATTTCGAATTGATCTAAAAGTATTTAAAAGTGCCAACAAACGAGAGTTGAGGGACTTGTAATTGCTTTGGGTTAGTTGGGGATCGGTAACTTTGATCAACAATAGAAACTGAGCTTGAACTGACTCTGATCTGTTCCCTGCGGATCGCATTGGTGACAGGTGCGAACCATACCAAGCAAGGAACAGATAGAGAACCACAAATTTGTACATCTTGCGGTTCGCACCCTCTCGGGTGCGGAACGCAGGCAGTTAGTCCAAACATCAAACTGATTCTGAAAACCCTAGGAACGTTTGTCTCATAATTGTTTTAGAGTCTTTTACTGCTTTTTAATAATTTAGGAACCAACCAACTTCAAACAAACCCCCCCCAAATTGGTTACGAATCGGTTACTTTTAGGATTAGAATTGTGAACAAAGATCTGTCTAAATTTAGTACCGTCCCTGTGGATACGATCCCGACTATATTGCATAATATCGTACGCTTGCGATTGATTGTATTATTTAGGGTAAAAGCCTATACACTCCACGCGTATCATTTCACATTAATTTGTGTTTTGTTGGCATGCACTTCAATCATGGTAGATCAGTACAACCTGTAGCAAAAGCAAGGACTCATTTGTGGTCTGCCTAATTAACTATCTACTGTCAGTAAATTTTAAACCGGGAATATATTAATTATGTCTAGTCGAAATGTTTATTAAATTTATTTTATTGGAAATAAATGAATAAAGTAGCTATATATGTAAGCAGACTATATAGCAATTGCTTTATAATTGACTGGCAAATCATATATACTAATCAACTAATCAAGAGAGCAATAAGTACTTGTATATCAAATCTCTTTATGCATGGCATTTTACTTATTTTTTATCAATTATATCTCCAATATATATGATATATATATATATATATATATGAGGATGGATCAAATTACCACAAGCTTTGGTGCCCCTCAATAACCACAAGATTAAATTTCTAATTACTACATTTTAAGTTCTTAAAAATAAAACTAATTGATAGAATGCTTTGGATATATTATGTTTTATGTGTACACAAAAAATTATATCGTTTTGATTTTATTTATATGTGCATCAAGCATTAACAAAAATCAACGGTTCAAATTTTATAATATTTTCGCCTCTCTTGATGGCTATCGAAACGAAGTTAAATTGTCATAATTTTTTACATACATGTTATTGAGATGATTTAGAATACATCTAACGGTTTACATTTGTTAATTAATTTATAAATAATAATGTGGTTATTAAGGGCATCGTTTTTTTGTGGTTATTGGATCCCTCCTCTATATATATATATCTTTTTCAAATTCACTATTCAGTCAGACTTGGGTTATACTTGTAGCAAACTAGCAATGCCCCCATTAAGTTAGAATTATTTATTATTTTTTTTTTAAGATAAAGATGAGAGTTAAGCACTCAAATTTAATTTTAAATGTCTATAAAAGATTCCCATCCGGGTTTCGCACCTGCGATATCCCACACGAAAAGCGCTGCTCTTAGCCACTAGACCAAAGGCTGGTTCTTCCATTTAGTTAGAAATTTAATCGATCAATTTTTAATAAGCAGCTGGATTAATTGTATCCAATTTTTTTTGAAAAAAAAAAACATCTTATAGGCGCCGACTTTCATTACTTAATTTCCAAAAGCATAGTACAAACGTATAAATGTTGACGATACTGCAATTTATATACTGGGCTTAATGTAAGCAGCTGAGAATTGACGATACTGCCGAAGAAACAATGTTGGGCTGCATTAATTATCACTTGTTGGACTGAGTCTGAGCGTGACGGAATATAAAAGAATAAAAATTGAAAAAAAAAAAAAAACGAAGGGACTCTCACTGACAGGTGGGGTAGACATTTATCAGGTTTCATGGCAGTAGAGCCGACCAAACTAAGTGTTGACTAATTAAAAGAGTGATTAGAGGAAGTGAAATACGTAATTATATTAGTTAACTTAATTAATTTTTTTGATTAATTTGGTGTGATATGGTCCATGAAAATGAGGTGCATCAACTAAACACACAATTAGTTATTTCATGAGATCAAAATCTTTGCATATATATCAATTATAAGTAAGCCTGTTCTAACATAAAACATAAATGAATAGAGGCAATGAAATAAGGGAATCTCACTTGTGTTAACAAATTCTCAAAATGAGAAATTTGCGATGGAGGGAATTCATATTGATACCAAATTAAAACTAAGCTACTCAGATATTGGAGGACAAATCATAAATGGGGCTACATATGTCTTAACAATTTCATATGGCCGGATGCAAGGTTCCAATTCTGATGAACTTGATTTGAATTACACAAACTTAACCATGCATCTATATATTTATTTATCTGAAAAAGCCAACAACAGATTAATTCCATATAATATGAACATATATGACAACATGATTCTGGATTTTAATTTGCAAATGTTTCTACATTAACTATATTTATCAACTATTTAGATTATTCTTATTTAAGGTTTCTGCAATAGAAACGGTAGACTTAGAGTCTAACTTTATCAAAAAAAAAAAAAAAAACTATTTAGATTATTCAGTAATCTTGAATTAGAGTTAGTGTCTCGATTAATATATTTTATCTAAAACTCAAGTCCTTCCATATTATATATATATCAACATTCTCATTTTTATAATTTGATGTGCTTGTAAACTATCATGTTAATTTAATTACATTTTAATGGATCTTGTAGGTTTTGCAAGGTTGATATTGCCATTTCAGTCGTAGTAGCAACACTCAAGTTCACAGTGAAGCCTGGCTAAGAATTTCACTCCTGTCGACCCTGCCCGATTGTCATTGGTTAGATCACAACTGTATAATGTGGGTTTGAGTTTCTATAGTGACAATTTACACCTGATACGGCAATTTGATTCGTGTTGGAATATAGTTACAAAGGTCTAGGTCTATGTGCTTGAGTGTGTATCCACGGTAGCATCTCATATTTTGGGTTTACCAGCCAATCAGTTAGAGATTTGTATGGCGAACATGTATTTTAGACCTCGATCAGCACTTAGATTCACGGAGTCTGTTTAAAAGAGGAAGTGAATTTACAATTTAGGCAGCGCTTTTGTTCAGACAAGCTAGGGAAACATGTTAGGTTATATGGTGATGCATGACTTAAAATTATTGACACTCAAGAAAGTTGTGCAAAAGAAAGATTGAAATAGAGAAGTTATGTTTAATTACCGATAATTAGGAGGAGATTATTGTTCTAATTAAAGACACTAAGGTGTTGGGTCATTCAGCGATAGCCAATAAAATTACTGCAAGTGTGGCCATGTGGATTGTAAAAATTCTAACATTGTAATTAATAAAAATTCAAAAAAATAAAAAAGAATTATTGTATGGGTTCGGGTTGTAAAAATTTTTAACATTTCTAATTAAGAAAATTTCAAACAGTCATTACTGTGTGGGTAAACTCAATTTCTAAGTTGTCAGACACAGGTGACAGATTTCCTCTTAATTTTGATGTGGCAATATATTTCCTAAGGATAATTATCAATGGGGGAAACTTAGAAGTCACAATTAAACAAGTCGAGATGGAGCACATATTAAAAAAAATAAAAAAATGAGTCCAATTTGTGAACTTACTATAATTTCATGATCAGTTCTATTTTTTTTTCCCACAAGTGTTATTTCGATTTTCAGAGGGAGAGCATGGTGCACTGAACAAATCTTGTAATGTTAACACCAGCTATCTTCTCATCAGACGTCTTCACTAAATTTTAGTTGTTTGAATAAAGCTGTTTTTGAGAGAATAAAGCTGTTTTTGTTTTTGAGAATTCAGCATTGCCAAGTTTTAATGGTCTAGTTTTTAAAATTCTAACTTTATATAATAATTGGACAGGAAAGAATGGTAATTTGGAGCATATGCTCCAATCTGATGATATGGTGTATATTGAAGATACAAGGGAGGCTGAAGGAACAGGGGATGGAGCTATTATAGCTGTTTAAAAGCTCCCTGCTTCCTCTTGGGATTCAATTATTTTGTTTCCCAATTTCTATCTTTTATCATGTGATATTTGGTTATGTACTTTTTCATATGTTTGGCTGTTGCAGGTTTTGTTAATTTCAGTCTCAGGTATAATGAGTCTGATAATGGATGATTTAGAATTCTATCAGTTTCCTTATGTGAGGATTCTGACTATGTTGGTTATGGTAGTTTTTAGGATTGTAAGAACTTGGTTGATGCTTCCTTAAAAGAAATGGGAAGTGATGAGCATATTTTTGCTCGATTCGAGATGATCCAATGATTTACATCCCGCGCTATACAATGCATGTAGAGAGAGGATGGGCACTCGTCTTTATGCCTCCAGAATTACATGCATCCTTTTATTTTTGTATGATGATAATTAATCCCGTAGGAACCAGAACAGATACACGGTTTCACTACAAAAAACAACAGTTTTAGTGACGAACAAAGTTGTCACTAAAATGCTAAAATTCGTCACTATTAGATCTTTGTGACGATTTTTTTGACCGTCACTGGTTGTCACTAATACTCAAGTCACTATTGTAATAGTGACGAGATTAGTGTTCTCCACTAATGTTCATCGTATTTGTGACAACAAAATTCATCAATAAAAGTATGTTCAATTGTGACAAATCTTTTGTGCCACAATTAACTATCTTATTTGTGATTAGAAAGTTTGTCACTAATACTTTTATAATTTGTGACAAACAACTTTTTTTCATAAATAAATTTTTTATATGTGACACAATATATTATTTTTGTTACGGATGAAATGCTGTCACTGTTTCATTATTAGTGACGGCAAGGTAGATTGTCATATTTTTAATTTTCATGAAAATCTATTGTCACTATTATCAAGTAATGACAACAACATAGATACTTCTAGAAGATTATATTATCACCGGTTCTCTTCCATACACATGCCGATTAGTTAAAGGATAACAAAAATAATTACAAGAATTATAAGAAAGAATACATAAAGAATCACATGTATTAAATTAAAAGGAGATGAAAACATATGTAAAACTAAAGAAAGCTCAAATTTTAATAAAAGAAACTATTGGAAATGTTACAAGCATTCATAATAGTTCCATAGATTATGATATATTGATTGACACCAAATTACCAATATAGAATGACCATTTTGACTAGAAACTCCCAACTAGCTAGATTCTAACATAGAAAAATAACTAGAATAAAATATAAATTTTTTTTCTTCTTCACTCTTGATACTTCATTGATACTAGCTATCAATTCTTCTCCTGCAAGTGCAAAAAGAGGGGGAAAAAGTTAGTGTACCCTCTTGCTTGTAACACAATAAAATTAAATTTTAGGGAAAAAAAAATTAATTCATATTCTCGGATAGATTTGCTAGCAAAGTCATAGTAGATTTTGCTGAAGAAAATTTTGCTAAATGGATCGGGAAACTTAACATCCAGCGGTTTACCTTCATATATACTAGCCAATTTTGCATTGATTGTTAGACCACAACCTCGATCTCTTTTTTATTTTTTTGATCCTAAAAAAAATTAAAGCACAAAATTTCCATTAAGTATGAACATTTTTTAAAATATAACATAACTAACAAAATTAGTGCGAAAATAAAACTTTAAAAAGTTAATTGTAGTGAGCATAGTCATTAGAAGAAATAAGAAAAAGTTAGGCAAAATCTGTGACAAAAAAATTTTCAGATCTTAAGACAGAACTCTTAAAATTAAAGAGAAAAAAAAAGATGACCTTTTCCCATTTAATCTAATGCATACTTGTGTTTAAAATTTTAAATTAATAAGCGAGATGTCTTTACAAATAAAAAGGGCAGAAGCATTACCTTTTGTTCTCCTTGTTACACTTCGGAATGTTAAACTCAATTTCAAAGTAAGCTACCACTCTTTGCCTTGCCAAGTTCTTCATCTTCAATCTGCAACTAAATTGAAATGTGATAGAAGTTAGAAAATAAGATCAAATTGGAACTGATGATGAAACTTAACTATTTAAAAAAAGAAAGAGCAAAAAGATAGCATCATTATCGATCAACAATATTTGTTTAACCCTCTAACCTTCTTACCTATTTCGGCTGCAGTTGCAGTGAAAATATGGTATGGATTTCAATTTGAAATGTTCTTGTAGAGTAGATTTAGTGTGGGAACTTGAAAAAAAAATTTGTTCACAGAATTAAGGCGCCATATGAAAAGATTAAGCTTTATTATTTGCAAATTTACTTTTTGTCATTGGGATAATGGCCTTATTTATTTTGACTCAATGTTCAATGGAAACATTAATACTAATTAGTTGACTGTTGGCTCAACGGTGAATGATTATTGTTCACTCAAAGCCATCTATTTAATGGGTGAGATAACTTGTTCAATTCATTTTGTTACTTTTCGTGTTGCTGAATTGTGGTTCGTTGATTTGATTGTTGGATATATTATTACACGAGGATATGAACATGATATATGACAGAAAATCCTAATCGAATACTAATAGCCTGGCCTTGGGACCTGA
This sequence comes from Cyperus esculentus, assembly GCA_030179965.1. Classification (NCBI taxonomy): domain Eukaryota; kingdom Viridiplantae; phylum Streptophyta; class Magnoliopsida; order Poales; family Cyperaceae; genus Cyperus; species Cyperus esculentus. Next base: position 2,595,314 of record JASGLE010000035.1, on the reverse strand, counting down.
TGAAATGTTCAAAGTGTCATGTGTTGGAGACTATGCTATTTAATACAATTTTTACATAAATAATCGAAAGGGGCAAGAGATTAATTATAAGCATGCATCGAAATAATTATTGTACATTTATTCTTCAATGATATTTCATATGAATAAATAAAACGTTTTCTGATTATATATATGATATGAAATGGTAAAATAAGATTTTATTTTTGTTACTTAAAAGATTAGTATCATAATTCATAAAAGGTAATGTATATACAATAATATTTCCAAATAAAAATTTAATATTTTAATAAATATGTGGTCATTAAAAATTATAGAAACAGATAATTAATTGTAATTGTATAGTGATCATATGAAAGCAAATGAACAGATAAAGTGATAAAAGGAGCTAGCTACGAATCAAAGCTTGAGATATATATAATAACAGTACATGCAGAGCAAATATACCGTGAGCTCACCTCCAAAAATATATCAAATCACCTCTAAATTATGGCCCAATAGATTCTTCATATAAAAATCTTACAGGATACAAAAATTTTCATTTTTTTTTAATTTTTAAATATTTGTTTGAGATTTTTTTAAAAGTTATACATAAAACTTGATTATTTTATTAATATTGTATAGTCATTTTTAAAAAATCTCAAACAAATACGTAAAAATTTTTGTATAAAGTTTTGATATAAAGAATCTATTGAGACATATAAACCGAAATTTGGAGATAATTTGATAAGTTTTTGGAGGTCCGCTCACAGAAGGGCTCCGTGAGCTTAAGGTCATGGTATATTTCCTCGTACATGCATATTCATATATCTTTGTACGTCAAAATGAACAAGATAAAGTAATGTCAAATTTTAATTCGCATGACAACTTGAAAGTTGTCAAAACTATGAAAATAAATTAATCAATTATCAAAATCATCAAATAAAGTTGGTTCATTATTTCTTTTCTAAGTATAATATCATAATAAAATATTAAATGTAATAAATCTTTTCATGGAGTGATGTTACTATGAGCTTAGACTCACCAAAATCTCACAAGATACAAAAATTTTCGTTGTTATTACTTATTAGTATTATTCAGTAAAAGTTTCATAATTTTAAGATGGACTATACAAATTAAAAAAGTAAAAAATGGGTTGAAACTAGATTATCTTAAAAATAAAATTCAAAATAAGTACTTCAAAATTCGAAAATAAAAAATTTTGCATTTCAAGATATTTCATATAGAAATTAAATGAAAGACTTGAACTACAATTTGAAGATAAGTATGTATTTTCACACCAAAATGCTTGTTAAACTCATAGTATCATTGTCCTTAATTTTATTTAGTGTAACATATATCTTCAATTGGGAGTCGAAATTTTAAGTAATAACTTTCTCAAATAAATCAAACCAATTACTCAAATAATGATGGTATAACATATATATCTTAAAGGGGCGGGATCAATTTGACAGTGTGTTTTTCAAAATTTAAAAAAAATATTTAAGAACTATAAAAATAGAAAAACTTTACATAAATGTTGTGAAACATTTAGATTGAGTATGTTTTAGATTTCAACCTATTTTCGTCATATTTGATATTCCATTAAAGATTATTTAATTTAGAACTGTCGAATTTTACACAAATTTTTGATGAGCAATAATAAGTTTTTTTTTGCACAAGCTATTTTACAAAAAATTTCTAATTAAGTTTTTATAAATCTTCTTTTTTAAATTTATTAAATGGTTTATTGTCAAAATTGTCTAGATAAATATTATCAAGTGTTCCCTCCTTTATATTAAAAGACCAAATCTTAACTCTATAAAGAATGGTGTAGGTTTCAAACACTTCAACCATTCCTCATCATCAGTGTTATTTACCATTGGTTTTGTTTAAAACTCTTCATTTACCTTAATCTAATGGCTTATGTGTTTTTTCCCCAATTAAATAACATTTATAATATGTCGAAAACAAAATATTAACTCTTAAAATGATACAACATTTATGTATTTTATTTATAAATTTTTACATTATTATATTATATTATATTAAAGGAAATTAAAATTATGTTCAACTTTATTTAATATTTAATTTCATAAAATGCTTGATTATTTATTTGATGTCATTTTTTTGGGGCGAAACTCGAGTTACAACATTAGTTAGCAATAATAACAATATTATCTTTTTTTTCGAAAGGTTGATGGAAGCTACCAACAAATAATAACAATACTATCATAGTGTTTGTCATAAAAAAAAATTCAGCTACTGCTATATGAATGCTATTTAAAACTTTTATCATATGAAACACTGAATTTGATTTCAAATGACATGCATGAATTCTATAATGCAGCTCTCTCATAACAAAATGTTGTTACTATTTCATCAATGGAAAGGAACCATTTAGAAATCTTGGCCAATGATATTTCATGGTAACTAATTAGATCGACAACCTAAACATGAGTTTTTAATTTTACAAAAAATTTTAGTATCCTTAAACTTCTATATAAATTTTGTGCATTTAAATATTTAAGCCTACATATATATTGACGTACTCACAGCTAATTAAAATCCGTCATAGAGAGTCTGTCAAATAACATTTTAATTGCATCAAATTTGAAAGTTAATTAAAATGATTATTCGTTAATTAACTACTTGATACGTACTAAAATTAAATCCTGCGAAATATTATGTTGCGGATTCAAATAGATAGGCCCGTGATGTCTGAAAAAAGATTACTATCTTTTCTTTGGTCTTCCCATTTGCAACAATTTCCCAATTTTCAACACTAATATAAATGCTAGTTCTCGTAGCCTTGGTTAAAAAAATATATTAATTTATATCAACATAGTGCTAATTCTTAAATAATTAATGTTTACAAAAATTTGTTCATGGAAAAAAGAGATCATTTATGACAACACTTTTTAAATACTCAATTAATTATATAAAAGTAAGTTAAATTGTCACTAATATATATTTTAATTGTGAAGACCATAATAGATTGTCACAAATATATAGAAATTGTGACGAACATATATCTTCATCAATACATAATGTGACCATATATGAAAAACTCATCACAAAAAAAATTTTCATTTGTGTAGATAACAAATTCGTCACTAAAAATGTTGATACTAGTGATAAGTTGTTAATTCTCACCATTTTGTTGTCACTAATAGTTGATTTAGTGATGACGGGTTGGACCGTCACTATTACTTACAAAAATAGTGACAACTTTGCCATTTCGTCACAATAAAGGATAACAAATGTGATGAAAAATTTGTTGTCACAAATGGATCGTCACAAAAACCATTGTTTTTTGTAGTGTTTTAACTTCAAATTGTATCACTTGTTAAACTGATGCACAACAACAGAAACATAGCTGATGGGCTGGAGTGCTGGACTATTATCTATATATCACTTGTTCAACTTATAAGCGTGACGGAATATCACAGAACAAATTAAGAAGGGGAGAAAAAAAGGTGGGGTAGACATTTATCAGGATTAGGAAAAGCGGGTGAAATAAGAATAATAGCTATTATATATGTACACCATATATATTTTTGAAGAAACAAGCTTAGAAAGAGGGTAACTCTCCAAGCACCTCAACTATGCCACATCATCAATGTTATTAACCATTGATTTTGTTTAAATCTCTTCATCTACTTTGATCCAATGGTTATATTTATTCTCTCTCCCCATTTAATAAGATGATAATTAGCCTGCCTTCGTGATTTTCATAATAAGAATGACGATATATAGCACAAACTAAAAGTGAAGTGAAATACCCATATTAATTAACATAACTTTTTAATAAATTTGGTGTGAAAGTTCACAAAATTGAGATGCGTCAACTCCGTACACATAATTAGCTATTTCATGCATTCTCCACCTCTTAATTAGATCAAAATCTTGACATATAAATATATAATCCCCCCTTTGAATAAAATAAAATAAGGCAATCAATGAAATAAGCGAATATATATTACTTGTCCTGTTAACAAATTAATTATAAAAATGACTTCAAGAGAAATTTTCGAAAGGGATATATGAAACTAATTCATGTTGATATATACCAAATAAAGAATGAACCACTCAGATATTGGAGGAAAAATCATAAATGTGGCAATATATGTCTTAATTATTTCGTATGGCCGGAAGCAAGGTTCGTGTTCTGAACTCTGAATTACACAAGTTAAATAACCAATATCTATCTTTTTATTTATTTGGAAATTAGAGCTATCACAATATAATTTGAATTAATATGAGCATCAAACTTGATTTTTAGATAAATTATACTATCTAAGATTTAGATTATTAGATACTTATGGATTTATAATTCATGTTTGGATTAATATATTTTATCAAAACTCGGGACCTATCTTATTTATTATACAAAATTCTCAACTTTTTTAAATTTAATATGCGTATAAAAAATCCTGTTTAATTAATGAAATTCTTTTTGTATGGATTTTGTAGGTTATGCGACATTAAAATTGCCATTTCAGTCATTGCAGCAATGCTCAGTTTGGCAGTGTAGACAACTTAAAAATTTCTATCCACAATATGCTATAAGATTGTCTCATTTGAGATCACAATTGTGTTATATGGGTATGCATTTGTGTCATGACAAGTTACGCAACCTATCCTAGTGCCGTTTGTGCTGGGAATTTAGTTTTCTAAGTTTAGATCTCTTAATTGAGTTTATATATTCTCAGCAATATCTCAAATTTCACATATACCTGCTATTCATTTAGTCAAAAAGATTTTGAACCATGAGCAGAGGTTTTAGACCTATGTCAGGGCTTCGATTGAAGTATCTATTATAGAGAGGAAGTGAGCTTACATTATTAATTATACCAGGTTGTATGTTTAGAAAAGGGATTGGAAAAAACCTGAGCCAAACCTTGAAGCATGGCTTAAATGCTGAAAATCATTGGCATGCAACTTAAGAAAGTCATTTCGAACAATTTTATGGTTCTGCATTAAAATTACTGTGTGAGTTGGAAAAATTTTAACATTTTTAATCAATTAAATTTCAAACAAAATTTACTGCGTGTTATAATCAAGGAGATAGAGCATGTAAAGGAAAAAAAAAACAAAAAAGAGTTGCATATATATAAAGAATCAATTATTAATATTTCAGAAGAACCTCAAATTTGATTTATTTTTCTGAATTCCCATTCACATTCCTATTTCCGATGAATTAGAAATCAAATTTGCAGCTGTATTTAATGAAAAAGGTCCCTCATATTATCTACACATTCCTTACTATCCGAACTTAAATTCGATTTAATAATGCATGCCGACGGTAATTTCCAATCCATCCATTTGCATATATCCTGCCGGAGAAACATCTTGCGTTTCATTGGTAAACCGTCCATACATCCATAGACACGTAGAGCTAGAATGTATCAGATATATCCCGAAATGTAACAGATACAATTCAAAATGTAACTTATAGATGCAATAGACGGTTTTTTTATGGATGCAATGGACGGTTTTTCTATGGACGCTAGGTATTACTCATCCTGCCGTCCTCTACATGCGTTGCTCTTATCCCCGATTTCTTCTCATTAGTCAGTCCAGGGAAGATGAAGATAGCTTCAAATCCAAGTGACCTTATCAGATTTCTATTTGACTACTACTGACAGACCTCCTATACTACTTGTTATTAAAAAAAGTTGACCCCTATATGTATTTTTACATCGAATGGTGCACTTCGACGTGGCGCCACCTCCGCAATGTGGGAATGCACACTTATTAAGATACCAATGTACCAATCTACATTCTACAATGGAATTTATGTTCAATGCAATTTTGTATCTTCTTGTTAGTTGTTACCTGCTACTTAAAAGATGTAACTGCACTGCATGAAATTTTTTTATTTTTTGTGGAATAATTTTATGATTATATAAGATTTTTGTTGGCGTCTATTTGTTATGTTTTATTTATAATTTTTGTATCATAATTGCCAGTACACAACTCAAAGCAGTATAACAGTGGAGCAAATCTTTTCAGTCAATGTGTACATTCTGTCATATTCTGAAAATTATTGACAATTATTACATTTTTTTTTTTATTTTACCTGCCTTTTGCTGACAGGAGTTGTTTCTAGATATAATATTGCACTGGACAATTCTTCGACTTCAACAATTAATAGCGTCTACTTGATATTATCTCCTTTGCTCAGTTACTTAATACAGGATCCCTTTTGCAACCTTATCCTCTCACCAATCCAACTGCAATGTTATGGGTTTTTTACAACATTGAAAGATTTGAATTTTGAAGGATAAAGATTGACACAAATTCAAGTTTTAGCACACAAACTGGCGCCCCTTTACAACTATAAATACCCCCAGTATATATGTTGCATGACAAGTCACCAAACACAAGTAATCAAATAACACAACAGTTTTCTTCTTGTCTGTCTGAGACATACAGTTCAAAGTTGAAGGGATGTTAAAATTTGTACTTAATTATTGCCTGTTGCTGGTAGTGCTACTGTCAGTATGTTTCAATTCAGCCCAACCTGACCATCAAGTCCTTTTCCAGGTACAATAAAATTTTTTTTGATGCAGTTCCATGTACAATAAAATTACCATGGCAGAATGTTTACTTATTTGATTGTTGGTCTCTAGTCTACATTTTGAATTGGGTCATATCTAGTGTCCTCAAAATTAGTATCTACATGTCCACATTGTTAAAAAATTTGAATTAAGTGTTACACAATTTGAGATAAAAGTTACTAATTTTGTATATTTCTGGGCGTGTGGATAGTTAAAATGAGAACGCTTGGAAAATTTCTTTTGAATTTTCTAGACAAATGTTGTGCTGATTTTTGAAATGTTACTGATGTTTGTTCCACAGGGTTTCAATTGGGAGTCATGGAAGAAGCAAGGTGGCTGGTACAATCTCCTCAAGAGCCAGGTCAATGACATAGCCGGTACAATCTCCACAATTTTATTATTTATCTTTGTTTTTTGCGCTTGGAATCAAAGTGTCTACGTGAACTCGAAAAAGAGAGGAGCATTAAATACACTGATATCGGACGGCTTATAACGTTGGTGCACAATCAGAAGGTGCACTCATGGGTGTACCCACCCCGCTCCCAATTTCAAAATTAAAGGGATGCAGAACTTTGCTGTTAATCACAGCCTGTTGCTGGTAGTGCTACTGTCAGTATGTTTCAATGTAGCTCAATCTGACCATCAGGTCCTTTTCCAGGTACAATAAAATTACCATGAGGACAACATGTCTACATTGTTATAAAATTTGAATTAAGTGTTACACAATTTGAGATAAAAGTTACTAATTTTGTATCTGTCTGGACGTGTGGATAGTTAAATGAGGACGCTTGGAAATTCTTTTTGAATTTTCTAGACAAATGTTCTTTTTGATTTTTGAAGTATTACTGATGATTGTTCCACAGGGTTTCAATTGGGAGTCATGGAAGAAGCAAGGTGGATGGTACAATTTCCTCAAGAGCCAGGTCAATGACATAGCCGGTACCGGTATCACACACGTCTGGCTTCCACCACCTTCACATTCTGTCTCTCCACAAGGTTTATCACTGTTATTGTATCTGTCAAAAATCAAAATTGTAACATTTTAACTACACAGAAAGTATTATAAGTAGAAACAGAATAGTTTCTTACTGGCAAGAATTATTGATGTTTCATGCATATATAGGTGTAGAATTTTTGAGACAGTATGTATTATGAAAGGTATTTCTTATTATTTCTCTTTCTGTGCAGAAGAGTTTTTATACAGAATTATACATCGGCTAAACTAACGGTCAAAAAATAAAATTAGTTGAAGTGACCTATTTATCTAAAATAGAGTTGCTCCTAATTTCTTAATGAGCCAGTGATGGATAAAAGCCCAACGGCTCTGAAGCCTCTTATTCCTAATCCTGTTTCTAATTTTATTCTTTAACAATAGGTTACATGCCGGGGCGGCTGTACGATCTGAACTCATCGAAATACGGCAGTGAGGCAGAGCTGAAGGCACTGATCAGCGCTTTCCACACAAAGGGCATACAATGTGTTGCGGACATCGTGATCAACCACCGTTGTGCTGACTACAAGGACAGCCGAGGTATATACTGCATATTTGAGGGTGGCACGTCCGACTCGCGTCTTGACTGGGGCCCCAATATGATCTGTCGTGACGATACGCAGTACTCAGACGGTACTGGTAATCCTGATACCGGTGCTGATTTTGGAGCTGCCCCCGATATCGACCACCTTAACTCCCGTGTCCAGCGCGAGCTCTCTGACTGGTACCTGAATTTCAGCATCAATTTGTTCATATAATTATTTTATCGAAATTGAGGCTCGACCGTCATGTACTCGTGCAATTATCTGACGTCATAAGTTGCATATTGTAGGTTGAACTGGCTAAAGAGCGATATTGGTTTCGACGGATGGCGCCTCGACTTTGCGAAGGGCTACTCAGCCGATATTGCCAAGATTTATGTTCAAAACACCTCACCGAGCTTTGTGGTTGCAGAGATATGGAGCTCACTGTCATACAATGGGGACGGCAAGCCATCGCCCAACCAAGATGCTGATAGGCAGCAGTTGGTGAACTGGGTCCAGACAGTCGGTGGTCCAGCTACAGCATTCGACTTTACGACAAAAGGTATCCTCCAGGCGGCCGTACAAGGGGAGCTATGGAGGATGCGTGACGGAAATGGCAAGGCTTCCGGTATGCTCGGTTGGTGGCCCGAAAAGGCTGTCACGTTTATCGACAACCATGACACCGGATCTACGCAGAGCATGTGGCCTTTTCCGGCCGACAAAGTCATGCAGGGCTATGCTTATATCTTGACACATCCTGGAATACCTTGCATTGTAAGCGTATAGGGATCCATTGACAATGCTTATTTTTGACAGTCCTGACAATGGTTATCTTTAAAAATTTGTAAAAAATCATAAAAAATCTTAAAAATGAAAAAAGTTTTATGGATTGATTGTGTTTCAAATTTCAATCAATTTGAAAATCATGTGATGCCTTATCAAAATTTTGTACATTTTTTAACGGTTGTAATTAAAAGATCTTTCAAAATTTATCAAATATGGCTTAAATTGAATATAATCGGAAACATAATCAATCTTTAAATTAAGAAAATCTTCAATAAACTTTTTTCTATTTTTGAGATGAGTTACAGTTGTCGAAATTGTCAAGAACAATAACCATTGTCAATGGATCCCTCCTCTATATATACCATTACAATTCAATCTATATATATTTGTAAACATAAATTAGCATAATTACTATAGTTACTGTGTTAATCCTGTTGATCTGTGAATGTGCAGTTTTACGATCACCTGATCGACTGGGGACTTAGAGCGCCGATATCCGAACTGGTTGCCGTCAGGTCGCGCAACGGTCTCCATTCTGGCAGCACCTTACGCATCCTAGTCGCCGATGCCGATCTCTACATTGCAGTGATCGATGAGAAGGTGATTACCAAGCTCGGATCGAGGTTCGACGTCGGTAACGTAATTCCGGCGGACTTTCGTGTCGTTGCACACGGCGACAGTTACTGCATTTGGGAGAAGATTCACAGCTCGTAGCATCAGCTACAAGAGAATATATTATATATACAAAGTATAATTTTTTTTTAAAAAACAAATTTTGTCAGCAAGGGTTTTTAATCGGCTTGCCAAATGAAATAAGTTTAAGTACTGTATTAGTATTATTATATTATTACATTAATAAGTGTTTTAGTTCTCCTTGGAAAGTTGGAGAAGTGTAGACCACATTACTGCATTGTATTTTAGTTCATCAATTTGGCTTGTATTCGGAAACATAGTACTTGTAATAATTAATAATAAATTTTGTGCAAATTAGTTTGTTGATCGTTCGATTGTTTTTCATTGTAACAGGCCAACAACATTAGTTCGGAGTTTAGGAGTAAAGGCCCCAAATATCTTGGCATAAAAATTTCAAGGTTGGCTTGGGCTTATAAGGAAGCTTTCAACGTTTTGACTTGAACAGATTAAATTAATTGGGTCTAGATTTTGACATGGATTGCACTGAAATGGGAATTTTTTTTTTTTTTTTTTTGAAATTCACTGTAATAGGAACTGATATATATATAGATTATAGACTAAAAATGGAGCTAGACTATTGTGCTAACGTTAGCGTTTCAATCCGAGATGCTAACGACTTAAAAATTATGTTATTATATCCGAAATCGTAATTTATGGTGCTTGATAAATTCTTCGTATAAAAAATATAAGGGTAAACAAAAAATTTCTATTTTTAAAGTTTTCTTAGTATTTATTTTGTATTTTTGAAAAAAGCATAAACAAACATCAATATTTTATTATTATTTATGAGCTCTTTTAAAAAATTCAAAAGAAATAGTTAAAAAACTCCAAAATAGAAAAATTTTGTATTCCTCAGTATTTTTATATGAAGAATTTATTGAATGTCATAAATCACGATTTCGAATACTATAACATGATTTTTGAGGCGTTAGCACTTCGGATCGAAATGCTAACGTTAGCACAATAGTCTAGCTCCTAAAAACGTACTTATAGATGTCGACTATGTTAATATTCACATTAAATGCGACATTCAAATTATTGTGAGGCCGAAGCCCTGTTTGGCCCTAACAAAGCTCCTCCTCTTGCTTGTGCCCAGCTAAGCATGCCTCATCCATCAATAGTTAGAAACTTTTCATCCATCAATTTTATTAAGTAAAAGATTATCGACCACATTTTATATATAACAAAATGCAGCCTTCATGCCTTCAGTCAGAGCAGCTTAATTACCTCTTAACATATTATGGATTTATGGTCCTAACTCCTAACTTTAAATTGACCGGGCTTCATATATATATAAGCACGTGAGAATTGATGATGATCCTAACAGAGAAGCAATGTAGGGTGGGTGATCGATCGATCACTTCTTGAACAAAAACGAAAAAAAAAGACAAAAAGAAAAATAAAAAGAGGAAGGTACTCAGAGTCTCACTAAGGTGGGGTAGACATTAATCATTTTCAATTAATGCAAGTAAAATCGACCAGACTGTTCCCTAAGAGTGAAGTAAAATTGCCTACGGGCTTTGTGAGTTCAAAAAAAGAAAAAAAGGAAAGAAAAATGAGTGAAGTAAATTAATACTCACATTAAATAGCTTAATTTTTTTTTTAATTAATATGGTGTGATGGTTCATGAAAATGAGCTGCATCAACTATATTTCATGCTTGCTCCACCTCTTAAAGAAATCATAATCCTTGCGTATCTGTAAGTAAGCCTGTTTAGATACCATATATATATAGAGGAAATGAAATTTATGCCAATACTACTTCTCCTGTTAACAAATTCTCAAAATGACTTGATGAGAAATGTGCGAAGGAGATATATATGAAGCAATTCAGATTGATACCAAATTGAAAATAAACCACTAGGATATTGGAGGACAAATCATAAATAACACTATATATGCCTTAACAATTTCATATGGCGGAAAGCCAGGTTCGAATTCTGAACACTCTGAATTACACAAGTTAACCATCTATCTATTTATTTATTTTGGTAAAGCTAACAAAAAATTGGTTTAAACAAATATGAGCATGAAACCATGTTCTAGATTAATTATGTTATCTAATATTTATATTATTCAATAATTATGGGTAATATCTAGATTAATAAATTTTATCAAAACTCGAGTTCTATCTTATTAATTAATTATCAACAATTCTCAATTTTTTTGTAAAATTTAATATGCTTGCAAAGAATTATGTTTAATTAATGATTTTTTGTATGAATTTTGTAGGTATGCACCATTAAAATTGTCAATTCTCATTGCATCTATACCCAGGTTCGCACTGCATACAGCTTAAAATTTCCCATCTACAAGACCATGTTGCATGTTGGACTCTCATTGTTTAGATCACAATTGTGTTATATATATGTGGGTATGAGTTCCTATAATGACAATTTACGCACTAAACTACGGTGTCATTTGAGTTAAGAATTTAGTTGTATGGATATAGGACTCAGATCGAATTGAGCTTATATACTTAGCAGTACGTAGCTCAAATTTTAGATTTATCCGCTAATGATCTAGTGAAAAATGATTAGGACCTGGAGTAGAGGTTTTATACCTCTGTCAGCGCTTTGATTCGTGGGATCTATTTGGGAGAGGAAGTGAGCTTATATTTTTGTCAGGTCATATATGTTTGGACAAGGGATTTTGAAAATCCAGAGGTCATGGTGAAGCCTTATTGCTTAAATGCTGGAAATCAGGCAAAAGAAAAATTTAGAAAGAAAAATATATTAAGCTTTCCTTACAAAGGTTGAGATTTTTTTATGGGTTAGACTACCCATCCCTCAACAAAAATCTCCCAATTCTGTCCCCCCAACCAGAGTATGCCATCTGTCAAAACGTGTTGACCGGTCAAAGCAAGAAAACACGTTATTACTGAACTCATGTCGCTCAGCGTCACGTGCAACGCAATCCCCCTGCCTGTCACTGTAGGTGTTTATTTTTCAAAACCAAATGTTTATATCACAAATCCAGGTATTTATATTTCACATCCAGTTGTTTTATCTCCCAAGTTATAATATTTCAAAGTCAAGTACTTATATTTGAAAACCAGGTATTTATATTTCACATTCAAGTATTTTCATCTCCCAGGTTTTAATATTTCAACGCCAGGTGGTTATATTTCAAAACCAAGTGTTTATTTTCACATCCAGGTGGTTATGTTTCTATAACAAGTGTTTATATTTCAAAGCAGAGTGTTTATCACAAAGCCAAGTACTAATATTTTGAAGTTAGATTGTTACATCTCAAATCCGGATGTTAATACTTTAAAGCAAGGTGGTCATATTTCAAATCCAGATATTTATATTTCAAAGCCATATGTTTAATTAGCAAGCGGGAAACCTTATGGAGTAAGGCGGGACAATAGATGGCATGGTAAGAGATTGGAAAAAAGGTAGCATCAGAAAAGGCTCTCTACGCAAGGACGGCGGGGATGGATGAAGGCAATATTGTTACTGCTCTATAATGAGGAGAGGCACATCACAGGGATGAAGTAACGACAGTTGAAGCTGACGGAGAGGCTGCTCTAATGTTGTCGGAGACATCGTTTTGGTGTGGCTGCGATCAACGGACCAAAGTTATGAAAGATTTGGACCAGATGATTTTTTTTTTTTATTTGGACCGGATGATTTCTGTAAATGAGAGAAGAAAGGGACGGGGTGAGGGGAAGAAAGAATTAATGACCATAGTAATTACATTAATTACGGTTGCTACCAAAAAAGCAAATAAACGCATGGTTAATAGTGCGGGGATGCGTTAGGGGGACAGAATGTAGGGGATAATAAGATTTTTTTTTTTTTTTTTTTTATACTAGTTAAAGAGACACTAATAGGAGACATTAAGATGGCACTAAGCCATTCCAATTTTGAAAAGGGATAATGACTCCAGAGGCTTCCAAACTTTCACCTTGTAACAAGTTGGTCTCCGAATTTTTATTTTAGACAAATGCACCCCCCAAACTATGAATTTGTGACAATTTGCCCTCCCCCCCAAAACCATTAATTAGACATATAATAATTCATTTGAAACATGAAATGACTAAAGTACCCTTGTATATATCTATTGAATGCATTATTTTATTATTACAACACATAATTACATAAATAATTAAATTATTATTTTACATAATTACATAACTAATTAAGATTAATATTTTTTTATTTAAATTTATGAAAAAACTAATTGAACATTTGAAATTGTAAATATATATACAAAAATTTATCACTTTTAACTTTGTATATAGATATATCAATATAAAGTTGAAATCATTATAAAAATAAAATAATCATATACAAATAAAATACGACAATGTATTATATAATATAAATTTTTAATTAGGTACCTATATGATTAAATAGTTCTTACCTCTTTAGAAATTATGAATTAATGAATTATGAGAATTTTAAATATTATCTTACAAAGTTAAAAGTGATCTGTTAATGAGCTCTTTTAAAAAATTCAAAAGAAATAGTTAAAAAACTCCAAAATAGATAAATTTTGTATTCCTCAGTATTTTTATATGAAGAATTTATTGAATGTCATAAATCACGATTTCGAATACTATAACATGATTTTTGAGGCGTTAGCACTTCGGATCGAAATGCTAACATTAGCACAATAGTCTAGCTCCTAAAAACGTACTTATAGATGTCGACTATGTTAATATTCATATTAAATGCGACATTCAAATTATTGTGAGGCCGAAGCCCTGTTTGGCCCTAACAAAGCTCCTCCTCTTGCTTGTGCCCAGCTAAGCATGCCTCATCCATCAATAGTTAGAAACTTTTCATCCATCAATTTTATTAAGTAAAAGATTATCGACCACATTTTATATATAACAAAATGCAGCCTTCATGCCTTCAGTCAGAGCAGCTTAATAACCTCTTAACATATTATGGATTTATGGTCCTAACACCTAACTTTAAATTGACCGGGCTTCATATATATATAAGCACGTGAGAATTGATGATGATCCTAACAGAGAAGCAATGTAGCCGGTGATCGATCGATCACTTCTTGAACAAAAACGAAAAAAAAAAAGAAAAAAAAAAGAAAAATAGAAAGAGGAAGGTACTGTCAGTCTCACTAAGGTTGAAAATAAACCACTAGGATATTGGAGGACAAATCATAAATAACACTATATATGCCTTAACAATTTCATATGGCCGGAAGCTAGGTTCGAATTCTGAACACTCTGAATTACACAAGTTAACCATCTATCTATCTATTTTTTTTTTTTTTTTTGGTAAAGCTAACAAAAAATTGTTTAAACAATTATGAGCATGAAACCATGATTCTAGATTAATTATGTTATCTAATATTTATATTATTCAATAATTATGGGTTTATAATTAATGTCTAGATTAATATATTTTTATCAAAACTCTAGTTCTATCTTATTAATTAATTATCAACCTTTTTATCAAAAAAAAAATTATCAACAATTCTCGATTTTTTTAAAAAATTTAATATGCTTGTAAACAAACGTTGTTTAATTAATTATTTTTTGTATGGATTTTGTAGGTTATGGAACATTAAAATTGCCACTTAAGTCATTGCAACTACACCCAGGTTCGCACTGCAAACAGCTTGAGATTTTTCATCCATAAGACCCTGTCAGATCGTCAATGTTTGGATCACAATTGTGTTATGTGGGTATGAGTTCCTATAATGACAATTTATGCCCTAAACTCCGGTGCCATTTGTGCTAAGAATTTAGTTGTATAGGTTTAGGTTTCTGAATTGAGCTTGTATCCTATGTGTGGAAAAAAGGATTATGAAAAACCTGAGGCCATGGTGAAGCATTGCTTAAATGCTAAAAATCATTGGCAACTTAAGAAAGTAGGGCAAAAGAAGAATTTAGAAAGAGATATTAAGATTTCATTACAAAGGTTGAGATTTTTTTACTAGTTAATTAAGGCTGTGCTCCAGAGTTTTACATTAATGGAAAGGGAAGGAAAAGGAAGGGAAGGGATGATATGGAAGGTTAAGAGAATACTTTTTTTTTTTTTGATCCAACAAGGCCCGTAGGCACCAACTTTATTAAACTGAAAGAGGAAAGTTACAACTTTTTAAATCAGAAAAGAAAAAAACTTATTCAAGCCCAACTACCTAACAGGGGAAGAATAACACCCGAGGCCCTTAACAGCTGGCCTATTTAATAACCCCCCCAACAACTGAGCAAACAGCTCACTTCTAAACCTATTTCCTAACAAGGCGCCGCCCTCTTCCTGTTTCTTTCCACTCTAGACTGATCAAAGATTCAAACCCCTTTTCCACTTTTATTCGGTGGCGGCGACCAGATCTCGCGGAGTTATTATTCATGGCGGATGCAGGTTCTCAAGGCCCCATCTGGTCGGGCCTATGTTCCAGCTGGCAATCTCGTACGGCGTCGGCAATCCGATGAAGCTTCGGCCAGACCGGCGGGCTAGGTTGGCAAGATCGTGAGCCAGTTTGGTGAGGGAACGAGGCGAGTGTCTCACCTTCACATGAGAACCGTTCTGTCTGTGCCTCTTTAGCTTCCTCCTGCAGGAGAAGGCAGAGCGTGCTCCGCGCCAACAAGGTAAGTTCCCATTATTTTCCTCTTCTAGAAAGCTTACCAGTTGTT